>CM067841.1:361679098-362929098 GCA_034509565.1 Triticum monococcum
GTGATAGGCTCTACGTTCAAATACAACGGGTGCAAAACAGTTGCACACGCGGAATACTCAGGTTATACTTGACGAGCCAAGCATATACAGATATGGCCTCGGAACACGGAGACCGAAAGGTCGAGCGTGAATCATATAGTAGATATATGATCAACATAGTGATGTTCACCAAAGAAACTACTCCATCTCACGTGATGATCGGACATGGTTTAGTTGATTTGGATCACGTGATCACTTAGAGGAATAGAGGGATGTCTATCTAAGTGGGAGTTCTTAAGTAATTTGATTAATTGAACTTAAACTTATCATGAACTTAGTACCTGATAGTATCTTGCTTGTTTATGTTTGATTGTAGATAGATGGCTCGTGCTGTTGTTCCGTTGAATTTTAATGCGTTCCTTGAGAAAGCAAAGTTGAAAGATGATTGTAGCAATTACACGGACTGGGTCCGTAACTTGAGGATTATCCTCATTGCTGCATAGAAGAATTACGTCCTGGAAGCACCGCTGGGTGCCAGGCCTGCTACTGGAGCAACACCAGATGTTATGAACGTCTGGCAGAGCAAAGCTGATGACTACTTGATAGTTCAGTGTGCCATGCTTTACGGCTTAGAATCGGGACTTCAACGACGCTTTGAACGTCATGGAGCATATGAGATGTTCCAGGAGTTGAAGTTAATATTTCAAGCAAATGCCCGGATTGAGAGATATGAAGTCTCCAATAAGTTCTATAGCTGCAAGATGGAGGAGAACAGTTCTGTCAGTGAGCATATACTCAAAATGTCTGGGTATAATAATCACTTGATTCAGATGGGAGTTAATCTTCCACATGATTGCGTCATTGACAGAATTCTCCAATCACTGCCACCAAGCTACAAGAGCTTCGTGATGAACTATAATATGCAAGGGATGAACAAGACTATTCCCGAGCTCTTCGCAATGCTGAAAGCTGCGGAGGTAGAAATCAAAAAGGAGCATCAAGTGTTGATGGTTAACAAGACCACTAGTTTCAAAAAAAGGGCAAAGGGAAGAAGAAGGGGAACTTCAAGAAGAACGGCAAGCAAGTTGCTGCTCAAGAGAAGAAACCCAAGTCTGGACCTAAGCCTGAAACTGAGTGCTTCTACTACAAGCAGACTAGTCACTGGAAGCGGAACTGCCCCAAGTATTTGGCGGATAAGAAGGATGGCAAGGTGAACAAAGGTATATGTGATATACATGTTATTGATGTGTACCTTACTAATGCTCGCAGTAGCACCTGGGTATTTGATACTGGTTCTGTTGCTAATATTTGCAACTTGAAACAGGGGCTACGGATTAAGCGAAGATTGGCTAAGGATGAGGTGACGATGCGCGTGGGAAACGGTTCCAAAGTGGATGTGATCGCGGTCGGCATGCTACCTCTACATCTACCTTTGGGATTAGTATTAGACCTAAATAATTGTTATTTGGTGCCAGCGTTGAGCATGAACATTATATCTGGATCTTGTTTAATGCGAGACGGTTATTCATTTAAATCAGAGAATAATGGTTGTTCTATTTATATGAGTAATATCTTTTATGGTCATGCACCCTTGAAGAGTGGTCTATTCTTGTTGAATCTCGATAGTAGTGATACACATATTCATAATGTAGAAGCCAAAAGATGCAGAGTTGATAATGATAGTGCAACTTATTTGTGGCACTGCCGTTTAGGTCATATTGGTGTAAAGCGCATGAAGAAACTCCATACTGATGGACTTTTGGAACCACTTGATTATGAATCACTTGGTACTTGCGAACCGTGCCTCATGGGCAAGATGACTAAAACACTGTTCTTCGGTACTATGGAGAGAGCAACAGATTTGCTGGAAATCATACATACAGATGTATGTGGTCCGATGAATGTTGAGGCTCGTGGCGTATATCGTTATTTTCTCACCTTCACAGATGACTTAAGCAGATATGGGTATATCTACTTAATGAAACATAAGTCTGAAACGTTTGAAAAGTTCAAAGAATTTCAGAGTGAAGTTGAAAATCATCGTAACAAGAAAATAAAGTTTCTATGATCTGATCGTGGAGGAGAATATTTGAGTTACGAGTTTGGTGTACATTTGAAAAATTGTGGAATAGTTTCACAACTCATGCCACCCGGAACACCATAGCGTAATGGTGTGTCCGAACGTCGTAATCGTACTTTACTAGATATGGTGCGATCTATGATGTCTCTTACTGATTTACCGCTATCGTTTTGGGGATACGCTCTAGAGACGGCCGCATTCACGTTAAATAGGGCACCATCAAAATACGTTGAGACGACGCCTTATGAACTATGGTTTGGCAAGAAATCAAAGTTGTCATTTCTGAAAGTTTGGGGCTGTGATGCTTATGTGAAAATGCTTCAACCTGATAAGCTCGAACCCAAATCGGAGAAATGTGTCTTCATAGGATATCCAAAGGAAACTATTGGATACACCTTCTATCACAAATCCGAAGGCATGACTTTTGTTGCTAAATTCGGAAACTTTCTAGAGAAGGCGTTTCTCTCGAAAGAAGTGAGTGGGAGGAAAGTAGAACTTGATGAGGTAACTATACCTACTCCCTTGTTGGAAAGTAGTACATCACAGAAAATTGTTTCTGCGACACCTATACCAATAAGTGAGGAAGTTAATGATGATGATCATGAAACTTTAGAACAAGATACTACTGAACCTCGTAGATCAACCAGAATGAGATCCGCGCCAGAGTTGTACGGTAATCCAGTTCTGGAAGTCATGCTACTAGATCATGATGAACCTACGAACTATGAAGAAGCGATGGTGAGCCCAGATTCCGCAAAATGGCTTGAAGCCATGAAATCTGAGATGGGGTCCATGTATGAGAACAAAGTATGGACTTTGGTTGACTTGCCCGATGATCGGCAAGCAATTGAGAATAAATGGATCTTCAAGAAGAAGACTGACGCTGACGGTAATATTACTGTCGACAAAGCTCGTCTTGTTGCAAAAGGTTTTCGACAAGTTCAAGGGGTTGACTACGATGAGACCTTCTCACCCATAGCGATGCTTAAGTCTGTCAGAATCATGTTAGCAATTGCCGCATTTTATGATTATGAAATTTGGCAGATGGATGTCAAAACTGCATTCCTGAATAGATTTCTGGAAGAAGAGTTGTATATGATGCAACCGGAAGGATTTGTCGATCCAAAGGGAGCTAACAAAGTGTGCAAGCTCCAGCGATCTATTTATGGACTGGTGCAAGCCTCTCGGAGTTAGAATAAATGTTTTGATAGTGTGATCAAAGCATTTGGTTTTATACAGACTTTCGGAGAAGCCTGTATTTACAAGAAAGTGAGTGGGAGCTTTGTAGCATTTCTGATATTATATGTGGATGACATATTACTGATCGGAAATGATATAGAATTTCTGGATAGCATAAAGGGATACTTGAATAAGAGTTTTTCAATGAAAGACCTCGGTGAAGCTGCTTACATATTAGGTATGAAGATCTATAGAGATAGATCAAGATGCTTAATTGGACTTTCACAAAGCACATACCTTGACAAAATTTTGAAAAAGTTCAAAATGGATCAGGCGAAGAAAGGGTTCTTGCCTGTGTTACAAGGTGTGAAGTTGAGTCAGACTCAATGTCCGACCACTGTAGAAGATAGAGAGAAAATGAAAGATGTTCCCTATGCTTCAGCCATAGGCTCTATCATGTATGCAATGCTGTGTACCAGACCTGATGTGTGCCTTGCTATAAGCTGAGCAGGGAGGTACCAAAGTAATCCAGGAGTGGATCACTGGACAGCGGTCAAGAACATCCTGAAATACCTGAAAAGGACTAAAGATATGTTTCTCGTATATGGAGGTGACAAAGAGCTCACCGTAAAAGGTTACGTTGATGCAAGCTTTGACACTGATCCGGACGATTCTAAATCGCAAACCGGATACGTGTTTACATTAAACGGTGGAGCTGTCAGTTGGTGCAGTTCTAAACAAAGCGTCGTAGCGGGATCTACATGTGAAGCGGAGTACATAGCTGCTTTGGAAGCAGCGAACGAAGGAGTCTGGATGAAGGAGTTCATATCCGATCTAGGTGTCATACCTAGTGCATCGGGTCCAATGAAAATCTTTTGTGACAATACTGGTGCAATTGCCTTGGCAAAGGAATCCAGATTTCACAAGAGAAGCAAGCACATCAAGAGACGCTTCAATTCCATCCGGGATCTAGTCCAGGTGGGAGACATAGAGATTTGCAAGATACATACGGATCTGAATGTTGCAGATCCGTTGACTAAGCCTCTTCCATGAGCAAAACATGATCAGCACCAAGGCTCCATGGGTGTTAGAATCATTACTGTGTAATCTAGATTATTGACTCTAGTGCAAGTGGGAGACTGAAGGAAATATGCCCTAGAGGCAATAATAAAGTTATTATTTATTTCCTTATATCATGATAAATGTTTATTATTCATGCTAGAATTGTATTAACCAGAAACATAATACATGTGTGAATACATAGACAAACTTAGTGTCACTAGTATGCCTCTACTTGACTAGCTCGTTAATCAAAGATGGTTATGTTTCCTAACCATGAACAAAGTGTTGTTATTTGATTAACGAGGTCACATCATTAGTTGAATGATCTGATTGACATGACCCATTCCATTAGCTTAGCACCCAATCGTTTAGTATGTTGCTATTGCTTTCTTCATGACTTATACATGTTCCTATGACTATGAGATTATGCAACTCCCATTTACCGGAGGAACACTTGGTGTGCTACCAAACGTCACAACGTAACTGGGTGATTATAAAGGAGCTCTACAGGTGTCTCCAAAGGTAGATGTTGGGTTGGCGTATTTCGAGATTAGGATTTGTCACTCCGATTGTCGGAGAGGTATCTTTGGGCCCTCTCGGTAATGCACATTACATAAGCCTTGCAAACATTGCAACTAATGAGTTAGTTGCGGGATGATGTATTACAGAACGAGTAAAGAGACTTGCCGGTAACGAGATTGAACTAGGTATGGGATACCGACGATCGAATCTCGGGCAAGTAACATACCAATGACAAAGGGAACAACGTATGTTGTTATGCGATCTGACCGATAAAGATCTTCGTAGAATATGTAGGAGCCAATATGGGCATCCAGGTCCCGCTATTGGTTATTGACCGGAGATTTGTCTCAGTCATGTCTACATTGTTCTCGAACTGTAGGGTCCGCACGCTTAACGTTACGATGACAGTTATTATGAGTTTATGCATTTTGATGTACCGAAGTTAGTTCGTAGTCCCGGATGTGATGACGGACATGATGAGGAGGCTCGAAATGGTCGAGACATAAAGATTGATATATTGGATCACTATATTCGGACACTGGAAGGGTTCCGGAGAAGTATCGGATAAAACAGGAGCACCGGGGGGTTACCGGAACCCCCCGGGGGGTTAATGGGCCTCATGGGCCTAATGTGGAGAAGAGGAAGGGGCTGTTAGGGCAGGCTGCACGCCCCCTCTCCCCCTAGTCCGAATTGGACAAGGAGGGAGGGGCGGCGCCCCCCCTTCCTATTCTCCCTCCACCTCTCCTAGTTGGACAAGGTTTGGGGGGGGAGTCCTACTCCCGGTAGGAGTAGGACTCCTCCTGCGCGCCACCATAGGGCCGGCCGCACCCCCCCTTGGATCCTTTATATACGGGGGCAGGGGGCACCTCTAGACACACAAGTTGATCCACGTGATCGTTCCTTAGCCATGTGCGGTGCCCCCTGCCACCATATTCCACCTCGATCATATCGTTGTAGTGCTTAGGCGAAGCCCTGCATCGGTAGAACATCATCATCGTCACCACGCCGTTGTGCTGACGGAACTCATCCCCGAAGCTTTGCTAGATTGGAGCCCGGGGAGCGTCATCGAGCTGTACGTGTGCTAAGAACTCGGAGGTGCCGGAGTAACGGTGCTTGGATCGGTCGGATCGGGAAGACGTACGACTACTTCCTCTACGTTGCGTCAACGCTTCCGTTGCAGTCTACGAAGGGTACGTAGACAACACTCTCCCCTCTCGTTGCTATGCATCACCATGATCTTGCGTGTGCGTAGGAAATTTTTTGAAATTACTGCGTTCCCCAACAATGAGATGGTGCTGGTGAAGATGTTGATGGAGATTGACCCGCTCCCGATGAGAGGATCGTTGGTGATGACGATGGTGATGATTTCCCCCTCCCAGAGGGAAGTTTCCCTGGCAGAACAGCTTTGCCGGAGCCCTAGATTGGTTCCGCCAAGGTTCCGCCTCGTGGCGGCGGAGTTTATTCCCGAAAGCTTGCTTATGATTTTTTTTTCTCCACAAAAGACTCCATATAGCCAAAGATGGGCATCAGAGGGCCACTAGGGGGCCCACGAGGTAGGGGCGCACCCAGGGGGTAGGGCGCCCCCACCCTCGTGGATGGTGGGTGGCCCCCCTCTGGTACTTTCTTCGCTCAGTATTTTTTATATATTCTGAAAATAACTCCCATGGAGTTTCAGGACTTTTGGAGATGTGCAGAGTAGGTCTCTAATATTTTCTCCTTTTCTAGCCCAGAATTCCAGCTGTCGGCATTCCCCCTCTTCATGTAAACCTTGTAAAATAAGAGAGGAGAGGCATAAGTATTGTGACATAATGTGTAATAACAGCCCATAATGCAATAAATATCGATATAAAAGCATGATGCAAAATGGATGTATCAACTCCCCCAAGCTTAGACCTCGCTTGTCCTCAAGCGAAAGCCGAAATCGGAAAATATGTCCACATGTTTAGAGATAGAGGTGTCGATAAAATAAAATACGGACATGAGGGCATCATGATCATTCTTAGAACAATATATATATATATATATATATATTGTCATATGATCTCTTATGCTAAAGTAACAATTCATTCATATACTCAAGTATGAATCAGAAACTTCATTGAAAACTAACAAACTATAATCTCGGTCATTGAAGCAATTGCAATTTATCATAACATAGGAAAGAGTCAATATAAGAGCTTCTCAGCAAGTCCACATACTCAACCATCATTTAGTCTTTCACAATTGCTAACACTCACATGATATTTATGGTTATGAAATTTTAATCAGACACAGAGAAAGATAGGGGCTTATAGTTTTGCCTCCCAACTTTTTACCTCAAGGGTAATGTCAACAATAATAGTTCATGAAAACTCACATCCAATTAGCTATATATATCTGGATCTTTCCAACACATTGTGCTTGCCAAAGGATAAAATGTAAAAAGGAAAGGTGAATATCACCATCACTCTTTGCATGAAGTATAAGACAAGAATAAAAGATAGGCCCTTCGCAGAGGGAAGTAGAGGTTGTCATGTGCTTTTATGGTTGGATGCACGAAATATTAATGCGAAAGAACGTCACTTTATACTGCCACTTGTGATATGGACCTTTATTATGCGGTCTGTTGCTTTTATTTCTTCCACATCACAAGATTGTACAAAGCTTATTTTCTCCGCACTAATAAATCATACATATTTAGAGAGCAATTTTTATTGCTTGCAACGATGACAACTTACTTGAAGGATCTTACTCAATCCATAGGTAGATATGGTGGACTCTCATGGCAAAACTGGGTTTAAGGAAATTTGTAAGCACAAGTAGTATCTCTACTTGGTGCAAAGAATTTTGCTAGCATGAGAGGGAAAGGCAAGCTCAACATGTTGGATGATCCATGACAATATAATTTATCTCATATGTAAGAAAGCATAATCCATTACGTTGTCTTCCTTGTCCAACATCAACTCTTTAGCATATCATATTTTAATGAGTGCTCACAATCATAAAAGATGTCCAAGATAGTATATTTATATGTGAACCTCTCTTTCTTTATTACTTCCTATTAATTGCAACGATGACAAAAACCATGTTTGTCAATTCTCAACTATTTTTATTCATCATACTCTTTATATGTGAGCTCATTACTCTCCATAAGATCCATATGATCTCTTTATTTCTTTTTATTTCTTCTCTTTTGTTTTATTCCCTCAAGATCATAGCAAAATAATCAGGCCCTTGACTTAACACTAATCTTTATTATATATAGCTCACGGACTCGATTACATAGGAAGATCATAAAGCAAAACTCACAACTAGATCATACTTAAAACTTTATTATACTAGATCAAGATATTATCAAAAGGATCGAACTAAGAAAAACGGTAAAGATAAAGATGATGGTGATACAATACCGGGCACTCCCCCAAGCTTCGCAGTTGCCAAGGGGAGTGCCCATACCCATTTGATTATATCTCTTTTGCCGGTGAAGGAGATGGATTACTTGATGATGTAGGCTTGTCGTCCCTCTTCCAAGGCATAGGCTCACCATCATAGAAGGATGATCGAGTCTCCGGGATCCTTAAATCTGCAGCCAAACTCATCCTCTTGAATCTATATTCATACTCATAGTTTTGATTTTGCAGGACATAGATCTGGGCTTGGAGGTGCTCGATTTTCTCATGAAGCTTGAAGATGGCCTCCCCAATGTCCTTGGTGTCCAGCTTGTGGTTGTTGGTGAACTCCGTGATCATTATGTGATTGGAGTCGAGTCCATGCTCCACCATCTCCTGACACTTGAAAATTGTTGCTCCATTGCCTCGAGCCTTGTCTCCACACTTCTGGTCCTCCTTGGTCCCTCAACATTGCGGATGTGTAGCAACCCCTCACGCATCTCAATGGTTTGAGGATGTTGCAGCACTTCCGCGAGGTAGGGGTTGATGACCTTCTCGAAGAACTTGTCCTTGGGGGCACTTGGAGACGTCATGGTGATCTAGATCTGTCAGAAAAATAGCTCGAAACAAGAACAGGAGATTTTTGCATGATACGGCGGTCAAAACCTTCGGGAGATTATATAATGAATTTTTACCGACTAAAAGAAGTATCGTGCAAGAAAACGGAGTCCAAAGAGCGCACAAGGTGCCCACGAGGCAGGGGGCGCGCCTAGGGGGTAGGGCACGCCCTCCACCCTCATGGACGCCTCGTGTCCTTCCCGGACTACTTCTTATTTTCCTATTTTCTTAAATATTCCAAAACAGAGAAAAATTGCCATTAGAACTGTTTTGGAGTCGGTTTACTTACCGTACCACATACCTATTCCTTTTCGTAGTCTGAAACGTTCTGGAAAGTGTCTCTTATGTATTCCTCCAGGGTTACGGTTTCAATAACATTGGTTTCAACATTTATAGGATTACCTGAGATATAATGTTTGATTCTTTGACCGTTCACCACCTTCGGATTTGTGCCTTCGAAGTTGTTGATTTTTATGGTACCGGAACGATAGACCTCCTCGATAACGTAAGGACCTTCCCATTTAGAGAGAAGTTTGCTTGCAAAAAGTATTAAATAAGAGTTGTATAGCAATACATAATCACCTACATTGAACTCACGCTTTTGTATCCTTTTATCATGCCATATTTTAACTTTTTCTTTAAACAGCTTGGCATTTTCATAGGCCTGGGTTCTCCATTCATCAAGTGAGCTAATGTCAAAAAGCCTCTTCTCACCGGCAAGTTTGAAATCATAATTGAGCTCTTTAATGGCCCAATATGCCTTATGTTCTAGTTCAAGAGGTAAGTGACATGCTTTACCATAAACCATTTTATACGGAGACATACCCATAGGATTTTTGTATGTAGTTCTATAAGCCCATAATGCATCGTCAAGTTTCTTGGACCAATTCTTTCTAGATCTATTAACAGTCTTTTGCAAAATTAATTTAAGCTCTCTATTGCTAAGTTCTACTTGACCACTAGATTGTGGATGATAAGGAGATGCAATTCTATGATTAACACCATATTTAGCAAGCATTTTACGAAAGGCACCATGAATAAAATGTGAACCACCATCAGTCATTAAGTATCTAGGGACTCCAAACCTTAGAAAAATAACTTCTTTAATCATCTTAATAGAGGTGTTATGATTAGCACTACTAGTTGGGATAGCTTCTACCCACTTAGTAACGTAATCAACAGCAACTAAAATATGTGTGTATCCATTAGAGGAAGGAAATGGTCCCATATAATCAAAGCCCCAAACATCAAATGGTTCAATAACAAGTGAATAATTCATAGGCATTTCCCGACGTCTACTAATATTACCAATTCTTTGACATTCATCACAAGATAAGACAAACTTATGGGCATCCTTGAAGAGAGTAGGCCAATAAAAACTGGATTGCAATATCTTATGTGCAGTTCTATCTCCAGCATGGTGTCCTCCATAAGCTTCGGAGTGACACTTGCGTAGGATCTGTTCCTGTTCATGCTCAGGTATACAACATCTAATAACACCATCTACCCCTTCTCTATAAAGGTGTGGGTCATCCTAGAAGTAATGCCTTAAATCATAGAATTTTTTTCTTTTGCTAGTATGTGAAACTAGGTGGTATAAATTTAGCAACAATGTAATTAGCATAATCAGCATACCATGGAGCAGTATGAGAAGCATTTATGACCACTAATTGTTAATCACGAAAGCTATCATCAATAGGTAGTGGGTCATCAAGAACATTTTCTAACCTAGACAAGTTGTCTGCAACGGGATTCTCAGCTCCCTTTCTATCAATAATATGCAAATCAAATTCTTGTAGTAGGAGAACCCATCTAATAAGTCTAGGTGTAGCATCTTTATTTTCCATAAGATATTTAATAGCAGCATGATCAGTGTGAATATTTACTTTAGAATCAACAATATAAGGTCTAAACTTATCACAAGCAAATACAACTGCTAAGAATTCCTTTTCAGTAGTAGCATAATTTCTCTGGGCATTGTCTAGAGTTTTACTAGCATATTGAATAACATTTAATTTTTTATCAATTCTTTGTCCTAGAACAACACCTACAACATAGTCACTAGCATCACACATGATTTCAAATGGTAAATTCCAATCAGGTGGCTGAATAATAGGTGCGGAAATCAAGGCTTTCTTAAGTATTTCAAATGCTTCTACACAATCATCATCAAAGACAAAAGGAATATCTTTTTGTAATAGGTTAGTCAGAGGCCGAGAAATTTTAGAGAAGTCCTTAATGAACCTCCTATAAAATCCAGCATGACCAAGGAAACTTCTTATACCTTTGATGTCCTTGGGACACAGCATCTTCTCAATAGCATCAACCTTGGCTTTATCAACCTCAATACCTCTTTCAGAAACTTTGTGCCCCAAGACAATACCTTCATTAACCATAAAGTGGCACTTTTCCCAATTCAAGACAAGATTAGTTTCTTCACATCTCTGCAAAACTCGATCAAGGTTGCTCAAGAAATCATAGAAAGAAGATCCATAGACGAAGAAATCATCCATGAAAACCTCACAGATCTTTTCACAAAAGTCAGAAAATATAGCCATCATGCATCTTTGAAAGGTAGCAGGTGCATTACATAGACCAAAAGGCATACGTCTATAAGCAAAAGTACCAAAAGGGCAAGTAAAAGTAGTCTTTGATTGATCTTTGGCTGACACAGGTATTTGAGAGAAACCAGAATAACCATCTAGAAAGCAAAAATGTGTATGTCTGGATAGTCTTTCTAGCATTTGATCGATAAAAGGTAAGGGGTAATGATCCTTTTTAGTGGCCTTATTTAATTTGCGGAAATCAATTACCATCCTATAACCTGTAATAAGTCTTTGAGGAATCAATTCATCTTTATCATTAGGAACGACAGTAATACCTCCCTTCTTAGGGACACAATGGACAAGGCTTACCCATTGACTATCAGCAACGGGATAAATTATACCTGCTTCAAGGAGCTTTAATATTTCCTTTCTTACCACTTCTTTCATCTTAGGATTTAGCAGTCGTTGGTGATCAATAACTGGTTTGACGTCTTTCTCCAAATGTATTTTCTATTGACATAGAGTGGGACTAACACCCTTAAGATCACAAAGAGTATATCCAATAGTAGCATGGTGCTTCTTCAGAGTTTTCAATAATTTCTCTTCTTCATGCTCTGAAAGGTTAGCACTAATAATAACAGGATATACCTTATTTTCATCAAGATAAGCATATTTAAGAGTATCAGGCAATGGTTTAAGCTCAAACACGGGATCACCCTTGGGTGGAGGAGGATCCCCTAGGATTTCAACAGGCAAGTTGTGTTTCAGAATACGTCCCTGTTTAAAGAATACTTCATCTATTTCCCTTCTTTCATTCATATATGTATCATTTTCATGGTCTAGCAAATATTGTTCTAAAGGATCACTAGGAGGCACGACAATAGAAGCAAGACCAATAATTTCATCTTTACTAGGCAATTCCTCATCACGGGGTTGTCTACTAAATTTAGCAAAATAAAACTCATGAGACATATCACCCAAACCAATAGTAACAACATCCTTTTCGCAATCTATCCTAGCATTAACAGTGTTCAAGAAGGATCTACCAAATATAATGGGACAAAAGCTATCTTGTGGGGAACCAAGAACAAGAAAATCAGCAGGATATTTAACCTTCCCACACAAGACTTCAACATCTCTAACAATCCCAACTGGTGAAATAGTATCTCTATTGGCAAGTTTAATGGTAACATTGATATCTTCTATCTCAGCAGGTGCAATATCATGCATAATTTCTTCGTATAAGGAATGAGGTATTGCACTTGGACTAGCACCCATATCACATAAGCCATGATAACAATGATCTCCTATTTTAATGGAAATAACAGGCATGCCTACAACAGGTCTATGTTTATTTTTAGCATCAGGTCTAGCCATTCTAGCAGCTTAATTGCAGAAGTAAATAACATGCCCATCAATATTATCGGCCAAGAGATCTTTAACCATAGCAATTTTAGGTTCAACTTTAACTTGCTCAGGGGGTTTGTGTGACCTAATATTACTTTTGTTGACTACAGTTGAAGCTTTAGCATGATCCTTTATTCTAACATGGAAAGGTGGTTTCTCAATATATGCAGTAGGAACAACATGATTATTATAAGTGATATTCTTTTCTTCAACTTTAATAGGTGCAACTACTTTTTCCTCCGTGGGAGGATTATATTTAAACCACTTCTCCTTTGGGAGATCAACATGAGTAGCAAAGGATTCACAGAAACAATCTACTATCTTAGAGTCAAGTCCATATTTAGTGCTAAATTCACGGAAAACATCGGTATCCATAAAAGATTTAACACAATCAAACTTAGGTGTTATTTTACTACTATTACCTTTTGCTACCGTTACCACTACTATCATATTACTTTGCTGCTAAACACTTTGCTGCAGATTCTAAGTTTCCAGGTGTGGTTGAATTGACAACTCAGCTGCTAATACCTGAGAATATTCTTTGGCTCCCCTTGTGTCGAATCAATAAATTTGGGTTGAATACTCTACCCTCGAAAACTATTGCGATCCCCTATACTTGTGGGTTATCAAGACTATTTTCTGGTGCCGTTGCCGGGGAGCATAGCTCTATTCTTTGAGTCACTTGGGATTTATATGTGCTTATCATTATGAAGAACTTGAAAGATCCAAGAACCAAGATTTATCCCTCAACTACGATGGGAGGTAAGGAACTGCCATCTAGCTCTGCACTTGATTCACCTTCTGTTTTGAGTAAGCTTGCGACACCTAAACCTGCTTCTGCTATTCGTTCTGATATGTCACATGTTATTGATGATACCACTTCTACTATACATGATACTTATGATGAAACTACTTCTATGCTTGATACTACTGTGCCACTTGGTGAATTTCTTGATGAACAACTTGCTAGGGCTAGAGAGATTGAAAATATTGAATCTGATAATACTGATGAAATTGATGATGAAGATGTAACACCCTCTATGCGACTATATCTCCCACGTGTCGAGGCACGACTTAGAGGCATAATCGCATTGAAGGCATATGTCGCAAGTGAGGTAATCTTCACACAATCCATGTAATACAATAGGGGAAAAAAGATACATAGTTGGCTTACAATCGCCACTTCACACAGTTACATAAATAAAGCATTACATCAACCAAATACACTCATGGTCCGACTACGGAACAAAAATAAAAGAAGAACCCCAAATGCGACAAAGGTCCATGATCGACCCCAACTGGGCTCCACTACTGATCAACTAGAACGAAACAACACAAATGAACAAGGTCTTCAACGAGCTCCTCCTGAGCTGGGTTGCGTCATCTGCACGGACTCATCGGCACCTGCAAACTGGTTTTGGAAGTATCTGTGAGCCACGGGGACTCAACAATCTCGCACCCTCGCGATCAAGACTATTTAAGCTTATGGGTAAGGTAAAGGTATGAGGTGGAGCTGCAGCAAGCGACTAGCATATATGGTGGCTAACATACGCAAATGAGAGCGAGGAGAGAAGGCAAAGTACTTTTGATAAAAGTATGATCAAGAAGTGATCCTGAACTACCTACGTCAAGCATAACTCCAACAACCATGTTCACTTTCCGGACTCCGCCGGAAAGAGACCATGACGGTTACACACGCGGTTGATTCATTTTTAATTAAGGTCAACTTCAGGTTTTCTACAACCGGACGTTAACAAATTCCCATCTGCCCATCACCGCGGGCACGGCTTTCGAAAGTTCAATCCCTGCAGGGGTGTCCCAACTTAGCCCATCACAAGCTCTCACGGTCAACGAAGGAATAGACCTCCACCCGAGACGTTCCGATCAGACTCGGTATCCCAGTACAACAAGACATTTCGACAGGGTAAAACTAAACCAGCAACACCGCCCGAATGTGCCGACAAATCCTGATAGGAGCTGCACATATCTCTTTCTCAGGGCACACTCAGATGAGCACTACGTACAACTAAAACCATCCCTCGAGTTTCCCCGAGGTGGCGCTGCAAGTGGCTCTGTTTGGACCAACACTCAGAGGAGCACTGGCCCGGGGGGGGGGGGGGGGGTTAAAAATGATGATGACCCTTGAGTCTGCAGAACCCAAGGGAAAGAAAAGGGCTAGGTGGCAAATGGTAAAACCAATGTTGGGCATCGCTGGAGAAGCTTTACTTAAGGCGAACTGTCAAGGGGTTCCCATTATAGCCCAATCGTGTAAGGGACGCAAAATCCGGGAACATAACACCGATATGACAGAAACTAGGGCGGCAGGAGTGGAACAAAACACCATGCATAAGGCCGAGCCTTCCACCCTTTACCAAGTATATAGATGCATTAATTAAATAAGATATATAGTGATATCCCAACAAGTAAATAAATGTTCCAACAAGGAACAACATCTCCATGTTCCAACAAGGAACAAACTTCAATCTTCACCTGCAACTAACAACGCTATAAGAGGGGCTGAGCAAAGCGGTAACATAGCCAATCAACGGTTTGCTAGGACAAAGGTGGGTTAGAGGCTCAATCATGGCAATTGGGAGGCTGACAAGCAAGTGGTAGGCATCATAGCATTGGCAAAGCAAAAGAGCGAGCAAACTAGCATAGCAAAGATAGTAGTGATTTCGAGGGTATGATCATCTTGCCTGAAATCCCGCCAGGAAGAAGAACGAGTCCATGAAGAAGACAAACGGACGTAGTCGAACGGATCCTCACAAACTCGACGTTATCGGAACCAACCCGAAGAAGCAATCACCAGAAAAGAGCAAACAACATAGTAAACAACCAACACATGGACATGGTATGGTATGCGAGATGCGGGATGCGATGCGGGATGCAAAATGCAAGACGTGACAGGAAATGCATGAACCTGGCCTCAACTTGGAAAACCAAGTGTGCCACTGGATAGATGGGAAGAAATCCCCTGAAAACGATATAAAGATCATAGGAATCAGAGCTACGGTTTGGAAATGGCAAGCGTTTTACGAAACGAACCGATCCGCGATTTACAGCAAGTAGGCTCCTAAATGCAACGAAATGAACATGCTACAGCCACCAAACATGAAAAAAAAATACATGGCAGGGATGTACACAAGATGCTTAACAAATCACTAGGACTGAGCCACGGCCAAATTCATCCATTATGAGGTTCAAACAAGCATGGCAAAACTGAATAAGCAAAACAGATTTTAGACTTTGTGAAATTAACACTAGTCTGAAATCTCAGACCACGATGCTCTCTTCGGAGCAGCACAATAACATGAAACAAAACCTGATCATGGCAAGTAAGAACATGGCATGGAGCTACTCAACAAGCTTAACAAAACACCCAAAGTGACCTGGGGCCAAAAGGGTTCACAAAATACTCTAACGAGCACACGAACATAGATGAAACACAATCAGTTTTCAGACTTAGTGAAAACTGAGGCATGCTGAAATTATAACTCACGAAGGCATGTAAACGAGCTCGATGCACTCACTACGGTGCAAGTCATGGCAAGGCAAGCATATATCCATAAAGAAGGAACAAAATTCTAGCTAGACATGGCAAGAACAATGTCATAGCATGCATGGATCACTAGCAATAGCACCGGAAAAATCGCAAAAGAGTTCACGATCTGCCCAAATTAACAACGATGCAAAAGTTGAGCTCGATTGACTCAACCTAGGGTGCTCCAACATAATAAGTAAAGACATGGATGGATGGAGCACAACATAAATATCAAAACTCCCTTACTGATCATCCTCAAAAGAGGCACGGATCACTAGGAAACAAGCTGGACATATGGCAACATGAACTGAAATATCCCAGACTTAGTGAAAATCACTAAGTCCCTAAAAACAGATTACTCAGGTACCCCTCTTTGCAAGCTTGCACAAGTCACCACACACATCCTAAAAATGCATGGTTGGCACCTCTGGAAAGAAGACAAAATGCTTAACAATTCATCCCAAAGACTCACAGGCATATCATGCACACAATAATCATGGCAAAAATGACAAAAGTCTATGATGAACTAACGGATCTGCAATTTAACTCACGATGCCTCCTACTAACAGCATTTTGGGCATCAAGATGAACTCAAATGCAAATGATGCAATGGAATTAAATGATGTACATGTCGAGGCGAAGATTTTGATATATCATATGTCCAAAACGGAGCTACAGATGCAAAGTTACGAGGCCTCGAACATGAGCACATGGATCTGGAATCTGGGGACTTAGCCAAAATTTATACCTCTTCGGGAAAAGTCAACGGGACGGAGCGGTGCGGGACGGGGTGGTTCCGGATCGGGACGAAGCCGTTTGGATCGGGGGAGTGGTGGATCTCATCCCACTCCCCGATCGGATCTGGCCGGACCGGATCTCCGGCGACGAACGACGGCGGAGGGCGGTGGAGCTCCGGCGGAGGTCAACTCCAACGTGGCCGCGGGCTTCGGGCGGCGCGGGGCGCCACGCCGGCGACGAGGTGGCGACGAGCGAGTGGGGCGGCCGGCGCGCAGCACGGCGGCCGAGGCGGCGAAGACGGGCGGCGCAGCGAGGAGCAGTCGGCGGCGGACAAGACAGGCGGCGGCGGGCGGATGCGTGCGGTGGCCGGCGCGAGCTCCTGGAGCCAAGGGGCGGCGCGGGAGAGAGGAAGCGGGCGCCGGCGACCCGGGCTGGGAGGGCCGGATCTGGGCCTCCCAGGCCCGCGCGGGAGAGACGGCGGGGTAGGCCAGGTGGCGGCGTGCGATAGGAGGAGCGCGGCGGCGCGGCTGATGTGGCGGCTGCCCATTGGGCGAGGTGAGGTGGCCGGGCGGCTGGACATGTCCGGTCGGCGGGACGGACGTGTCCGGTGGCGCGGGGAGGTGGTAGACTAGGGTTTCGTCCGCGAAAATGGACGGGGAGGACATATTTATAGGTAGAGGGAGCTAGGAGAGTCCAAATGAGGTGTGGTTTTCGGCCACGCGATCGTGATCGAACGAACGAGACGATGGAGCAGAGTTAGGTTGGTTTTGGGCCAAAATGGAGGGGTGTTGGGCTGCAACACACACGAGGCCTTTTCGGTCCCTCGGTTAACCGTTGGCGCATCAAACGAAGTCCAAATGATACGAAACTTGACAGGCGGTTTACCGGTAGTAAACCAAGGCCGCATGGCAAGTCTCGGTCCAATCCGGAAATGTTTAATCCCCACACACGAAAGAAAGCTAGAAATGGCCACCGGAGGAGAACGAAGCGCCGGATTGCAAAACGGACAACGGGGGAAATGCTCGGATGCATGAGACAAACATGTATGCAAATGCAATGCACGTGATGACATGATATGCAATGCATGACACGCAAGCAACGACAAGGCAACACCAGCGAATAACTGAACGACACCTCCACATCGGTCTCGCGGCATTACAGAAGACTTGCATGTTATTCCTGAGGGTTATGTTTTTGATAAAGAAGCTTCCTTAGCTATTTTAGCTTGCAAAGATAGATACGAACTCAAGAGGTTATTAGCTAAATGGAACAAGCAATCTCTAAATGCTAGAATGAAACCTGATCCTGCTTTTGCTACTTCACCTATCTGTGTTACTGATAAGGATTATGAATTCTCAGTTGATCCTGATACAATTACTTTGGTTGAATCTGATCCTTTTTCATGGCTATGAATCTGAAACTGTTGTGGCACATCTTACTAAATTAAATGATATAGCCACCCTGTTCACTACTGATGAGAGAACTCGTTACTTTTATATCCTTAAAATATTTCCGTTCTCATTAAAGGGTGATGCTAAGATATGGTTTAATTCTCTTGATCCTGGTTGCGTGTGTAGTCCCTAGGATATGATTTATTACTTCTCTGCTAAATATTTCCCTGCTCATAAGAAACAAGCTGCTTTAAGGGATATATATAATTTTGTGCAAATTGAAGAATAGAGTCTCCCACAAGCTTGGGGGAGGCTTCTCCAATTACTTAATGCTTTGCCTGATCATCCTCTTAAGAAAAATGAAATACTTGATATCTTTTATAATGGACTAACCGATGCCTCCAGAGATTACGTGGATAGTTGTGTTGGTTCTGTTTTCAAGGAAAGAACGCCGGATGAAGATGAAATTCTATTGAATAATATGTTGACAAATGAAAATAATTGGACACCTCCGGAGCCAATTCCTGAGCCTATTCCTAAACCCACTCCGAAGAAGAGGGGTATTCTATTTCTCAGTCCTGAAGATATGCAAGAGGCAAAGAAATCTATGAAAGAAAAAGGTATTAAAGCTGAAGATGTTAAGAATTTACGTCCTATTGAAGAAATACATGGTCTTAATTTACCGCCTGTTGAAGAAACATATGATCTTACTCCTTTACCTATTGAAGAAAGTCATGGTCTTGGTAACCCGACACAGGTAGTAAAGGTAAATTCTCTCTATAGATATGATAAAGCTAAAATCCCATTTACTAAGTTTGCTAGCCCATGCTTAGATGAGTTTGATAAGTTTATGGCTAAGCAAGAAGATTTTAATGCTTATTTTGGTAGACAATTGAAATACAATTCAAATATGCTTGAACACTTGGGTGATTATATGGCTAATGTCAAAGGTGAACTTAAACTTATTAGTAAACATGCTTCTATGGTACCACTCAAGTAGAACAAGTACTTAAAGCTCAAAATGATTTGCTCAATGAATTAAATAGCAAGAATAATGATAATGCTGTTAGAGCTCTGACTAGAGGTGGCAAAATGACTCGGGAACCTTTGTATCCTGAAGGCCACCCTAAGAGAATTGAGCAAGATTCTCATAGAAATAATATAGATGCACCCAGTCCTTCTAAAAGGAAGAAAAAGAAAAATGATAGGACTTTGAATGCTTCTAGTGAACATATTACTGAAACACCTGAGAATCCAAATGATATTTCTATTTCTGATGCTGAAACTCAATCTGGTAATGAACCTGAAACTAGTGATAATGTTGATGATAATGTTCATGATGATGCTCAACCTAGTAATGATAGTGATATAGAAATTGAACCTATTGTTGATCTTGATAACCCACAATCAAAGAATCAACGTTATTATAAGAAAGACTTTGTTGCTAGGAAACATGGTAAAGAAAGAGAACCATGGGTTCAGAAACCCATGCCTTTTCCTCCCAAACCATCCAAGAAAAAGGACGATGAGGATTTTGAGCGTTTTGCTGAAATGATTAGACCTATCTTTTTGCGTATGCGATTAACTGATATGCTCAAAATGAATCCTTATGCTAAGTATATGAAAGAAATTGTTAAAAATAAAAGAAAGATACCGGAAGCTGAAATTTCCACCATGCTTGCTAATTATACTTTTAAAGGTGGAATTCCTAAGAAACTTGGAGATCCAGGAGTACCCACTATACCATGCTCCATTAAAAGAAACTATGTTAAAACTGCTTTATGTGATCTTGGAGCTGGTGTTAGTGTTATGACTCTCTCTTTATATCGTAGACTTGATTTGAATAAGTTGACACCTACTGAAATATCTTTGCAAATGGCTGATAAATCAACTACTATACCTGTCGGTATTTGTGAGGATGCCTGTTGTAGTTGCAAACATTACTATTTTAACGGACTTTGTTATTCTTGATCTTCCCGAGGATGATAGTATGTCTATTATTCTTGGAAGACCCTTTTTGAATACTGCAGGGGTTGTTATTGATTGCACTAAAGGCAATGTCACTTTTCATGTTAATGGTAACAAGCATACGGTACACTTTCCGAGGAAACAACCTCAAGTTCATAGTATCAACTCTATTGGAAAAATTCCATCGATTATATTTGGAGGTTTTGAATTTCCTCTTCCCACTGTCAAGAAGAAATATGATACTCTTATTATTGGGGATGTGCATATCCCTGTTGAGGTAACATAGTGTTATTCAAAATTTCTCCGATTCCATGTTATTCGGAATGAGTTCGTTAACAAGACTTGATCAACCTCGTTAGTGGATTCCTTTTGATGATCATGAGATGGATGAAACTAGAAGGCACAACCTTCTGTACCCCTGCTTTTACTTTCTGTTATTTATATTAAATAAAATAAAAATAGTATTGTATGTCTGTTATCTGATTATCCGTTCAATATAAAAATACCCCGAAAATAAAAGTTCTCCAAATGCCCTGAAATTTAAATATGATTTTTTCTGGAATATTTGAGAATATTTTGCACTGAGAACATAGCAGGGGGGTCAACCACCTGCCCACGAGGGTGGAGGGCGCGCCCTACCCCCCCTGGGCACACCCCCTGCCTCATGGGCCCACGGTGGCCCTCCTCCACTTATCCTTTCACCCACACACTCCTTCCTCCCCCAAACATGAATAACCAGCTCAAACCCGAGTCCAAGCTCGTTTTTCTACCATTTTCGATCTCCTTGCTCAAAGCACCTCTCACAAAACTGCTTGGGGAGATTGTTCCTTGGTATGTGACTCCTCCATTGGTCCAATTAGTTTTTGTTCTAGTGCTTTATTCATTGCAAATTTTTGCTACTTAGGTGACCCTGTTCTTGAGCTTGCATGTCAAATTTATATGGTCAAAAGTAGTTTTGATGCATGATATAGGCCCTAGGCACTTGTAGGAGTAGTTGCTATCAATATTGTTGAGTTTGGTTTACTTTTATTTTGAAGTTACTAAAAATTTCAGAATTTTTCAGAAAATGATGAAGAGACTTTTGAGGGGCTCATCGAGCCGAAGCTCGAAGGAAAAGGCACCGAAGCCTAAGTATAATCTGCCTCGCACCGCGGAGGTTCGCGCGTGTGAATGGCCTTCCAATGATTTCTTGAGAGCAGCCGGGATTTATGAAGATTTTCATGAATTGGCTAAGAATGCAGGCCTCACCGCTTTCCTCCACGACCAACGCGATCAGTATCTCTTACTCATAAATATCTTTGTGCAAAACTTTCATTTCCATTCTAGGAGCTCACCACCTACGGTGGAGTTTCACTTATATGATGATCATAAGGAGATGTCACTTTATGATTTTTGTTGGGTTTGTTTAGTCCCTTTTGAGGGAAAGACAGAGGAACCACATCGTGAGGATGTGGATGGGTTTATTGACACTATCACTGTAGGGGAAACAAGGAATGTTTCCGATGCACGAATCACTAGCATACATTTTCCTGTTTTACGCTATTTTGCATTATTTGCTAGTCGTTGTTTAATTGGTCACGGAAACTGTGGAAACCTTAGTGTCCCTCATATTATTATTTTGCTCCACGGTTTATATGGTGATAACTCTGTTAGTATGGGCGGCATTATTGCTAAACGATTAAGTCTGAACCGTACCAAGGGCCCCATCTTTGGAGGCATCTATGCTTCACGCCTAGCTACACATTTTAACATACCTATTAGGCATTATGAGCAGGAAGAAAAAGTGCAGCCTTGTGTTTATTTAGATTATAAAAGTATGATGGCACATGATTTTATTGTTAAGAATAGGGAAGGAGAGCTTAAATACAAATTGTTCTTTGATAAACATCATCCTGAGACTATTACCCTGCCTGCTCCTTCTTTGTTTGATTTATCTGCAGGATAGTACCTTGTTCCGTTAAAGGCTATTCACGACTACGGGAACCCTGCACCAGCCATGGAGCCAGAGCCGGAACCACAAGTTGATCCTTCATGACAGTCTAATTACCATTGGGATCCGGAGATGATTGCCAGCCAGTGGCAATCAGAGTCTTCTTCTTCATCTCAGTACGACCCCAACTACTATTATGGATATCCGCCAGGCCAGCCGTGGCCATAGACCAACTTAGGCCAAAAGCCTAAGCTTGAGGGAGTATGTATTTCTCACCGACATTACATTTATGTTCACACACTTATTGCTAGATGTTGGTGCTCATACTTTTTCATTGTATCATCCATGCTAGTTTATTTTCTTTTTATGCTTTCTTCCTGTGTGTTTGATAAACCTTAAGAAAAACAAAAAAAATTAGTTGTAGCTTTTAATTAGTTTACTTTCCATGCCTGTAGCAGTAATTAAAAAGAAAACCCAAAAATATTTCATGTTCTTCTTTTACTTGTTGGGAGCTCTCCCGTGTAAATAGTTTTATTTCTTTTCTTTTCTTTGGGGGTTGATAGGAGAAGACCATAATTAAATTGTTGAAGTGGCTCTTATATGCATTATTGTTGATCTGATAAAAGAGCCCATATTGCCTTGTCTTATCCTGTTTATTGAATGCTTGCAGATTCCAGCTTAGTCCAATGCACGTGCACTATTATTATTATTCACATCGTTCGGTCATGCAAGTGAAAGGCAATTATGATGATATATGATGGACTGATTGAGATGAGAAAAGCTAGTATGAACTCGACCTCTTTTGTTTTTGTAAATATAATTAGTTCATCGTTCCTGATTCAGCCTATTATGAATAAACATGTGTAACGCCCCAAGACCGGAGCTTCAGTTGCCTTCCAGGGTTTCCAGGTTTCGCCGTGTGTTTCATTTGTGCCCGCCCTTTTATTTTTGCATTGCATCATGTCATCATGCCATCATCTCATAAATCTTTTGCAACTCAACTATATAAATTGCATGGGTCTTTGATCCATTTAAACCGAGGGTATTCACATGGTGAATTCTCTTTATAACATATCCTCCCGATATTAGGGAGCTATATTAAATATTCCATTCTTTTGGAATTAAACAAAACACACTTGAAAAATCCCCACTCCCTTTCTACTTCAAGTTTGGTCCCCAAACTTTGCCAGCATTTCTTTTCCCATTTATCGAGGCTCCTCCTAAATTCTCAACATTTTTGGAAACCTCTAATTCCTAGTCCTTGCTCAAACCTTTTGAATTAAATTCAAATGAGTTTGAATTCATATCTTCCGATCTTGCCACTTCTAATTTTCTCAGAACATGCGTATTTTTGCGAGTCCGTGAAAATTATCCCCATGCCCAAATTGTTGTCCATGCATTTATTTTTCTCTCCCTTTATTTCTTTGCCTTCCTGCTATGTAAAAGAGAGTTGGAGGGGGGAAGAGAAGCCCAGCCTAGGCCGGCCTGCAAGGCCCAGCCGCCCCCATCTATCTCCTCCAACCCTAGGCCCGAACCCCTCGTTCGGTCTCTCCCGTTTTTCCCCTCGCTGCGCCGCCAGGAGAGCCCCGCTCGATCCATCTCTCCCACCTCTCGTTTCTCTCCCTCGATCCACCTCTCCTCGATCCCCATCCCCCTCGTCTCTCCCCGCAGCACGCCTCGCGCGACTCCCTCCACTAGTGCCGATCCCCTCGTCCTCCCCGTTCGCCAGCTCCTCCCTCCGCCTGCGCCACGACCGAGCTGGGCCCCTACTCCGACGCGGTTGCGCCTCAGCGCCGCCGTCCTCCATGGCTGCTACCGGCGAGCCCCTACTATGCTGCACCTACCTCGACCTCCTCTGCTAGGGAAAGCAGCGCCGCCCCGTCGACCCGCCTCATCCTCGCGTCTCCGACCTCATCCCCGACCCCCAGCCGCCGGATCCGGCCAGATTGAGTCGGCCCGCGTCGATCACCTCCACCACCTTGCTCCGTCGAGCTCTGTCCCACTGCACCTTGCCTTGGGCCACCTGCACCACCTCGGGAACCCCTGCCCGACGCCATGGCCTCCCCTGCTTCGCGCCAAGGCCGATGTCGGTCCCTTCATCCTTCACCGTCCTCCTGCCCGTGCCTTTCCTTTCGGCCCTGTTTTTCTTTCTTCTGCGAGAACGTGAGGACGACGACCGGCGCCAAGTCCTGCTCGAGCACCCGCCTGCGTTGCGGCGTCAGTGCACCGTGTCGCTGCTTGGTGCCTGCCAAAGACCGTCTCCGTGGAAGTTTACCAAGTACACCACCGACAAGACCACATGGAGGCCCGAACGAGTACCGAACCAGGAAACGCCAAGTACATGGATACACCAAGTTCTTCTCCAATACGTGTACGACAAGACGCGGGAGAACGACTTCATGGATCGACAAGTCATGAGACGACCGTTGCCCGCCAAGTACCCCTTCGGAGCGTCAAGTTCCACTACCGTCACGAGTACAACTACCGTCGACCCTCGAAGACCCCATGGACGTCAAGTTCCGTCTCGTGATCCCGAACCTCTACGAAAATGTTGTATGACTACTTCCGTGGCTGAGAACCCGTGTACAACTACCGTCGCCGTGTATGACTACCTCCACGACGAACGTCTCGAGAACGTCTACTTCCTCTACTTGGCACCGAACGAGAACTGTCCCGTTTGCACACTTCGAAGGTATAACCTGAGACGACGTCCGTGAAACGAATGCTTGCGATGTTTGATATGCTCATGTTCGAACCGTGGCCGAGTTGTCATTGCACGTTCCTCCTCGGTTGCCATGCCGTCGACCCATGGGAAACCTGGTATCCGGGATCACCCCACCATCCTCGCATGATCCGTTCATCCACATTTTCTCTTGCACCGACATCTCAATGAGTTGTCGGATCACCCGGAATGTTGTCGTGGCACTATTTTCCGTTGTAGTTGCCATGGCACCCCTTTTTGTTCCGCCATGACGACCAAATGCTTCATAATGCTCTTATCAACATTTTTCATTAAAATTGCATAATCTTGAACATGTCATCTGCATCATGTTAACAACTTCAAGTTGGTTTAAATTGTTGTTTGCATTAAATTGCTAAATGCATATGGGGATTTACCGGATTTGTTGTTGGTTATATCCGTCCCCATTTAAATTGTTTAGATGGCATAGTTTTGTTATGCTTCACCTCTTGCCATGTTAACCAACCTTTAATATTGTTGAGTACCTAACCAGGAGTGAACTAAATAATTGATGTGGTGTTTCGTCAATATGCAACGGAGTTGCATATTGAGCTCCACTTAATTTGTAGAATTGCTTGTGCACTTTGCCATGCCATGCATATTTAAACCGGACATGCATCATACTTGTTTGCGCATCGTGCCATGCTTATGTGGTGGTTGTTTACTATGTTGTTTGCTTCTTTCCGGTGTTGCTTCTTCGGGTTGGTTCCGATAACGTCGGGTTGTGAGGATTCGTTCGACTACGTCCGTTTGTCTTCTTCACGGACTCGATTCTTCTTCCTTGCGGGATTTCAGGCAAGATGATCATACCCTCGAAATCACTACTATCTTTGCTATGCTAGTTTGCTCGCTCTTTTGCTATGCCATTGCTACGATGCCTACCACTTGCTTGTCAGCCTCCCAAATTGCCATGTTCAGCCTCTAACCCACCATTGTCCTAGCAAACCGTTGTTTGGCTATGTTACCACTTTGCTCAGCCCTCTTATAGCATTGTTAGTTGCAGGTGAAGATTGAAGTTTGTTCCTTGTTGGAACATGGAGACTGTTCCTTGTTGGAACATTTATTTACTTGTTGGGATATCACTATATATCTTATTTAATTAATGCATCTATATACTTGGTAAGGCTGGAAGGCTCGGCCTTATGCCTGGTGTTTTGTTCCACTCTTGCCGCCCTAGTTTCCGTCATATCGGTGTTATGTTCCCGGATTTTGCGTCCCTTACGCGGTTGGGCATATGGGAACCCCTTGACAGTTCGCTTTGAATAAAACTCCTCCAGCAAGGCCCAACCTTGGTTTTACCATTTGCCACCTAGCCTTTTTCCCTTGGGTTAGGCCAGCCCAAGGGTCATCTTTATTTTAAACCCCCCCAGGCCAGTGCTTGTCTAAGTGTTGGTCCGAAATGGGCAGCCTGCGGGGCCACCTCGGGGAAACTTGAGGGCTGGTTTTACTCGTAGCTTGACCTATCCGGTGTTGCCCTGAGAACGAGATATGTGCAGCTCCCATCAGGATGTCGGTGCATCGGGCGGCTTTGCTGGACTTGTTTTACCATTGTCGAGGATGTCTTGGAGTACCGGGATACCGAGTCTGATCGGAATGTCTCGGGAGGAGGTCTATTCCTTCGTTGACCGTGAGAGCTTGTGATGGGCTAAGTTGGGACACCCCTGCAGGGATTTGAACTTTCGAAAGCTGTGCCCGCGGTTATGGGCAGATGGGAATTTGTTAATGTCCGGTTGTAGAAAACCTAAAGTTGACCTTAATTAAAAATGAATCAACCGCGTGTGTAACCGTGATGGTCTCTTTCCGGCGGAGTCCGGGAAGTGAACACGGTTGTTGGAGTTATGCTTGACGTAGGTAGTCCAGAATCACTTCTTAATCATACTTTTATCGACCGTGCTTTGCCTTCTCTTCTCGCTCTCTTTTGCGTATGTTAGTCACCATATATGCTAGTCGCTTGCTGCAGCTCCACCTCATACCTTTACTTACCCATAAGCTTAAATAGTCTTGATCGCGAGGGTACGAGATTGCTGAGTCCCTGTGGCTCATAGATACTTCCAAAACCAGCTTGCAGGTGCCGTTGAGACCGAGCAGATGATGCAACCAGGCTCAGGAGGAGCTCGATGAAGATCTTATCCTTTATGTTGTTTCGTTCTAGTCTATCAGTAGTGGAGCCCAGTTGGGGTCGATCGGGGACCTTTGTCGCATTTGGGGTTCTTCTTTTATTTTGGTTCCGTAGTCGGACCCTGGGTGTATTTGATTGATGTAATGTTTATTCATGTAATTGTGTGAAGTGGCGATTGTAAGCCAACTATGTACCTCTTATTCCTTATTATATTACATGGGTTGTGTGAAGATGACCTCACTTGCGACATATGCCTTCAATGCGATTATGCCTCTAAGTCATGCCTCGACACGTGGGAGATATAGTCACATCGAGGGTGTTACAAGTTGGTATCAGAGCCTTCCCCGACCTTAGGAGCCCCCATTGTTTGATCGTTTTTAGCATCCGAGTTGTGTCTAGAAAAATGTTTTGAGTCCTTTAGGAATTATATATCGGAGAGCTTAGGAATTCTTTTTACTTCCTAGTCTCCTCATCGCTCTGGTAAGGCATCCTGACGTAGAGTTTTGACTCTTCTCTTCTCAAAATTTCACTAAATTTTTTTTTTAGGATCACGCGAGTATCTTGGATTTGTTCCGATGGCTTATGATGAGAATACTGTCTTGGTGCCTCCTGTCAGGGGTTTAGTGGATGTGTCCTGGGGAGTTGAGCTCTGAGGTGTTGTCATCATAATTTTATCGTTGCAATTCGGAAATACTTGAGATATGTTCGCCGACATCGAAAATCTCTTTTATGCAGTTCGTTGGTGAGATAACCTCGACGCCACCCAGTACTGGGGCGGGAGTTAGGGAGTATCGCCATAACTTGTATAACGGATGCTTTTCGAAGGTTGAGGTAGATGGTTTCCGAAGGTTTCTTGGTTATGTGTTGAAGGATGGATACAGCTGGATGTAGGTATTGCTAGTTTGGGTGAGATATTATGCTTCCCCTATATCCCCAACACCTGATTGCATAACCGGAAAGTTTTGGGAGTTTCATAGGTGGGAATTCTAGTAGCTCTTAGGATATCTTTCCGACAGATGTAGGATATGAAATTGGGGTTCGACGTCTAGTGGTTCGCCTATTCACGGTCGATTTTACAGTGGTCTCGTTGTGTCTTAAAGAGTCCTTGGCTATGCCGACTCGGGGATGCTTCGTATGTCATGTGCACTGCCTTGTACATGATGGTGCTATACGATCGAGCCCGTGTAGGTCCCACCACGAAAACTTCGGACGAAATCTCTATCATATGTTTGCTCCGGCTTATTCTGCAAGCCAATCCTTTGTTTTTTTTTGTTTTTTTTGAGTTGTGGTATTCGAGTTGCTTCAAAGTCAAGTGTTGATTCCATACCTTTTCCTAAATGGTGTTCTCATACTCCGATGTGAATACCAATCCTTCTTGATCATCAAGATTGTTTTTGTCAATCCTTTTAACCGGTGTGTTTCTCTTCAAGTGGATCCGATCATTTCAACATTCGCAAGATCAAGTATCAGTTCTTCTCTACGGTGTTCGTTCCATCCATTCCAAATTGCCTTTGTTTTTCCCGCCCTCCCTCCCTTTGTTTTTCTCCAAGGACTCGAATTCCTTAATCAACTATCCTTTTATTCTTGTGAAGTCTCTCCATTCTTTTCCCTTAATGTTCTTATCCGGTGATTCTCATGAAGATTCTAACGGAACCTCAAGTTCATCGATCTTCGTTCTTTTTCTTCTCCGGTGGAATCAGTGCAAGCTTTGTTGATCATATCCTTTCCTAATTTCAATGCTTGCTCATGCCGGTGCAATTCTTAATCATTCTTTTCTCGCTATTCAATTATTCTGGAGTGCTCAAGATATCTCGAAGATTTGTGTTTCCACTCTGCATTCGTTCAAGCTCTTTCGAGATTGGTATCTCATTCAAGTCATTTAATTCAACCGGTGCAACCTCTCGCCTTTAATCATTCTACGGTGTATCTTTTGAGTGGGCCCTAACCCACAGGTTGTGACACTCCAAAATTTTTGATTTGGCTTTCATCAAAAACTTTGTTGGATTTTAAAAGAGGGCATTTAAAATTTCTTTTCTAGAAATCCTTCCTCTTAAAAAACTTCCTTTCACCATTGGCAAGGATTTCCTTTTCCTTTTCAAATTTGGTGTTGAATTTTTGGAAACTTTTCTTCTGGTTGTTTCCCTCTCAAACTTATTCTTTTTTCATTTAAAAATAAACCATAGGAGTTTTGGGACTTCTTTCTTTTTGAAACCACCCATGATTTTACCATGTCACAGGTGGTGAAACCCCTCCAAAACCTCCCCTCCTCCTTGGAACAACCTAAGTTCTCTGTCCCAACTAATCCAAACAAGTTTTGTATTTTATTTCAATCATTTTTCCTCTCAAATCATTTCTGTCAATTATTTGGAGCCTGAGTCATTTACAAAGCAAGTACCCTATTTCATTTGAGTTTTGATCTCAAACCAACTCCTCTGGATTGTCCTTAGCATCCACAACTCAGAACCATCTTGATCCACTCCCCTTCTTTTCAAATTTTTCAAATTTCAGCCTCTGCAAGTTTGGACCAGATTTGCCAAATTTGGTGAAATTCATATCTACACTTCCCCAAAAATTCTACCAAAATTCAGGCAGCCTACTGGAGCAATGAGTAGCCACTCCACCAAAAATCAGCTCAAGGAAAAATCCCTAGAGGCCAGTATCATTCTGCCGAACACCTTGCATGCACTGTTCCTTGCACTTTCAGTAAATTCAGTAAACTCAGATTTCCAGTGTCGTTTCTCTTCGTCAGCTTCAGTCACGCGTAGACAGTGCCCTTGGCACGTTCCTCGCCGCCCCTTCCTCCTGTCTGGAGGGCCGCACGCGCGCTTGGCACCTTCCTGGCGTCGGTGGCGCCCTGGCCCGCCTGCGCCGGCGTGTCTTGCGGCGACCGATCCACCGTAACGGCCGACAGGAAGCAGAACGGCGGCGCAATGCCGTTCAGCGCCGCCCAACGCTCCCTGGCTCTCCGCGTGGCCCCATGCACGCCAGCGCAACCCCGCAGCACAGTCGCCATGACCTGGCACGCGCAGGGCGCGCTCCCTGCCGCCGACGTGCCGCACGGCCGTTTTGTTGGAACAGGCCGTAAACCTCCCTCCCGTGCTGAGTTGGACCCTGGAATGGCACCACTACTCCACCTAGGCGATGCCCAAGCCCCTAATCCCACTGCCCAACCACAGCGCCGCCGTAATCACTCGCCGGACTTATCCCGTTCGCGGCAACCGCCTCGGGCCGGCTATATATAGCGCCCCCAAGCTCCCTCTCGCCCCCGCACACCTCCACCACCTCACTGGACCCCGACCAGCAACTAGAAGAGCCTCGAGGGCCCTTCTTCCTTGACTCCGGCCGCCTCGTTCCGCCTCGGCCTCCACCTCGATTCACTCTGGTGAGACCATCTCCGGCGCCCAAACTTTGTCAGTAGCATCCTCGAGCACCCAGTGAGCTAACCCAAGAGTCAATTTGACCTTCGCAGCTCTCTCCGACGAGATCCATCTGCACCCGAGCCGAAGTCCGCCGGAGCAAGGCTCGTCGTCGATGTGGTACTCCCCGGCGACCACCACCACCACCAACCGACACGGAAGGGCTCCTTGAACACGGAGGTACCCTACGATCCCCCTGCCTTGCCGTGGATCACCGCCGGCGACCACCGCGGCTCTCGGGCACCGTCGTTCTCCGCCGCCCGATATGAATTTTCAAACCTGACGGGTGGGACACGCCAGTCAGCCTCTCAGTGCTTTTTACACAAACCGTTTTCTGAAAACGCCTACGGGCAAAATGCGTTTCCCTCTCTGGGCTGGCGTATTCGAGACCGAAGTGTTTTCCGTTTTTATGAGCTAGCCCCTGGAAACTTTCTGTTTCATTACAGATGAGTCCCTGGACAAAAACCTTTATAACTTTTAAACAGAAAAGTATTTTTGATTGATTCTTTTTCTGTTCTCTTTGAAATTTTGTCTAGTTTTTATCAGATTTATTTGAAAAATATTTGGAATACTTTTTGTGCACATCTTGGTATTTACAATAGCGCCTATATTTTCTTTATACCGTAGATACCGAAGGAGGTGACGGAGCCGCGAACTTCACCGAGCTAGGCTCCGACTACTCCGAACCAGGCAAGCATGTTTGAACTTTTGATATGATGAGTGTCTTGCCATGTTTTGCATTTAGTTAGTTTCATGGCATGTTGATGAGCATACCGATGAACGTTATTTTCATGCATTGTTGAGGTAAGTGAGCTCGATGATCCATAGGTGGATGGATGTGAGTATGAATGGCCATGTGTTGGCATGAGGATGGGTAAGATGGCAGTGTTGTAGCATGCCAATCTTATGCCAGACTATTTGACTTCAGTGTCAAATCGTATCGGTCCAGTTCCTCCCTTTTCCTTCCTTGTACTACCACATGTTTTCCGCAAGGAATATGGATTAGTAAGTTGCAAACCGCTTTCCTGGTACACACCAAAAGGAGAGGCCGGGATGATGGTTCCATGGCCCTGGATTAAAGCCAGTCATCCGGTCAGGGGGCATGGGTGTTTCCGGTTGGGACCGAGAGGGGGGCACCCCTTAGAGCGCGCGTATATAAATTTGATCCCATGCTATTCGAGATTGTGATCTCCCCGTCTCAGAAGTTTTTCTTGGACGATGTCTAGGGTGAGTCCTGGCATCGAGAGATAGGATGGGTGTGTACTGGTTAGCTGTGTTTTCTTCCGAAATACCGTAAACGGAACTAGTCCTTCGAGACTACGGAAATCCGTTAGCTGTGGGAAATTTTTGTACAAACTCTGCAGAGTCATAAATCTCCAAATCATCTTATCCATATCCAAATTTTGCGCTGACTTATTCTGACAAGTGCCAGTTTTGGTGACAGATACTCCGGTGAATCACATGAGCGCTAAGCCCGGTTAAAAGTTTATTTCTGTGGATGGACTAACCCGTTTATTATCATGAACTGAATATTTATTATGAGTATTGTTTACTTGTGAATAAAAGCCCTTTCTGTGATGTCGCTCAGACGTCCGACTGTGGCATTTCTTTTAAAGCCCTTTCTGTGATGTCGCTCAGATGTCCGACTGTGGCATTTCTTTTAAAGCCCTTTCCGTGATGTCGCTCAGACGTCCGACTGTGACATTTCTTTTAAAGCCCTTTCTGTGATGTCGCTCAGACGTCCGACTGTGGCATTTCTTTTAAAGCCCTTTCTGTGATGTCGCTCAGACGTCTGACTGTGGCATTTCTTTTAAAGCCCTTTCTGTGATGTCGCTCAGACATCCGACTGTGGCATTTCTTTTTAAGCCCTTTCTGTGATGTCGCTCAGACGTCCGACTGTGGCATTTCTTTTAAAGCCCTTTCTGTGATGTCGCTCAGACGTCCGACTGTGGCATTTCTTTTAAAGCCCTTTCTGTGATGTCGCTCAGACGTCCGACTGTGGCATTTCTTTTAAAGCCCTTTATGTGCTGTCGCTAAGACGCCCGACTATGGCATGATTTTTCTGTTATTATTTGTTCACCTTTCGAGGCGTCGCCTCAGACACCCGATCGGCTTTCATTTATATTTTTGTCGGGATTTCAGGCGGACTACCGCCGTTTCCCTTGTACTTACTTCGTTATGCAAATTTTTGAATGTGCATCGGAAAGATTAATCATGACGCATCCATGCATGCATTTGTTATATCTTACGTCCGAACTGTCTTGCGAGTACTTTCAAAGTACTCACTGGCTTGTTGATTTGGCCAGATGCTGACGAAGGTGATCTCATGGATGAAGAGTTCGATAGCGAGTCCGACGCCTAGAGGAATCCCAGTCAGTCTCGTGCGACCCTGGACTTGGTCACTGTATTATATCCGCTTCCGCAACCCGAATAAATTTATCGAGCCTCACCTCGACGCTCGATGAGATGCCAGTTTGATAGTCGTGTTACCACACTCCCCACTGTGTTATTCCACCATCGCTTTATCCTCGAGTCAGTAGTATGCCACCACACCATTGTGTTATATCCGCCATTATGTATAATTATTGGCGCGCCTGTAATAATTTGTTGAGCAGCCCTAGCTCAACCCTGTAATATATTCTATGCTACTGGCTTATTGTATCAAGAATTTGTCTACCAGTGAGGAGGATTTCTCTCATACTGGACTCAAAAGATTGGTTTCTCAATAAATATTTTTATTGGAAAACCGGTCATGGCAAGCTTGGTATCAGAGCCAGGCTGACTGTAGGAAGCCACTAGGTGCGATCGCTAATCGGTTATTAGCATAATGGAGCTAATCTATATTTTTCAATTGTAGTCATTTTCTGACAGTCAGCATAAATTTATGATCTGACCATTCAGGATTTTTGCCTACTTTTGTAGATGGCCGACAACAGCTGTGAGTCTTAGACCTTTGCCAACGTACCCGATGGGTTCGTCAAGCTTCTCTCCTTCATCGTTTAGGTCGCGATGGGGCCATCCGTGCGCCCAGTCTTCACACTCTGCCAGCACAGAGTCAACGACAGTCTGACCATGCACCAGGCCACGGTGCAGGCCATGTGCCCTACACCTGTCACTACGCATTCTCTTGCCCCAGAGGAGAACGAGACGAGGCTTTTGAGATGCTTATTGAGTATCTCCGGGCTCTGGAGGCAGCCTTCGACAACCTGGTGGACGACTTCGTGGCTGCCCGCATGGACTCAGTCCATGGCTGTGCCGCCAACAGGAGGGAGCTCCTGCTCACCGCACCGCCACTAACTTTTGTCTCGTCCTCAGCATCTCATGCACCTACTCGTCGCCTACCTACCACCGAAGGGTTCAACCAGGCCTTTGCGCCCACTCCAGCGCGCACTGCACCACCCGTTGTGCCCACTCCTATTCGTGTTGCTCCGCCCCTCGCACCCGCTCCATCTACCCGACGCGGCTCTTCACGTCTGGAGCCTATTAGTGAGGAGGAGGTCGAGTCCCCAGCCTCACTGCGCCTCACCCTTGGTAGGGCCAAGGAGATCGTCGACATTTCCGGCTGAGTGCGTTTGCCCGTCATGCGATGTACCGCTTTGTAAGATATGTTTATATGTACATAGGTTGTGAGAAGTAGCTTGTTTGCGCATCATGTAGAACTGGAGAAGTGTACTAGCCTAAATAACATGTCAGGATTATGTACGCATATCCTGAGTGATGTACGGTATAATTATCGCCCGCGTGTAAGATATGTAATGAGCAGTCCTTCTCCGTGCGCAAATCAATTTGTTTTCTTAAGTGATCTTGGTCATTTAAATTATTTGCCATCCTTGTGCATTTTTGGAGTTGTTTTTGGCGACCATCTTCACTTTTCTTATGAGTTTTACAAAATATATCCCCAGAGTGAAAAATGTCTCGTCCTTGGACTCGCTCCATGCCTACTCCGCCAGAGGAAAATTATGTCACTCAACCAGGCAACAATTTTACACAAGGGCAGTCGAGTTAACAGGGCAGTGAAACGGCACTTTCCCAAATGTGCCGCCTTTATGAACAGAGTCAGCAACAACATCGTGAAATGATGAACCAAGTCATCAACATGGGAAATTACCATGGACAGTATCCGCAGCATTCCAAGTTATCTGAGCTACAGAAGACGCGTCCCCAAACATTTTCTCATACTGACAAGCCTCTTGAAGCCGAGGACTGGCTTCGGGATATGGAGAGGAAGTTAATTATTGCAAAATGTTCAGACCCTGAGAAGGTATTGTATGCTCCGCACTATCTCACAGGAGCAGCCGCATCGTGGTGGGAGAATTTTCTGCACATGCATCCCAACGAAGGTGACATAACCTGGGATGATTTCAAGGAAGGTTTCCGTGGTGCACACATTCCTAAGAGTATTATGAAAATCAAGAAGAGAGAGTTCGATGACCTCAAACAAAGGAACATGACAGTGTCAGATTACAACAGTCAATTTACTCTATTGTCTCGCTACGCCAATGAAGAGCGTATGACTGAAAGCAAGAAGATGGAGAAATTCCTTGACGGTCTGGCGCCCACGCTTAAATGCCAACTGGTCGTGCACACTTTTCCTGATTTTAAAACACTGGTGGACAAAGCCATTACTCTGGAAAATGAGAGACGCAGTCTGGAAGATATCCGCAAGCGAAAAAGGGACCAGACTAACCATGCTCGCAATCACCGAAGCAAGACAAATTTTCAAAAGGGTGGGACACACAAATTCTCATCCAATGTCTCACGCCAAATCAAGAATTTTCATGCAAGGGACAAGGAGTTCACATATCGCCCCGGCGTTACTTGTTACGCCTATGGAGAGGAAGGACACTATGCCAAACAGTGTCCCAAGCCTAGAAACTCAACCCCAAAGCCAAACAACGGCGGCAATAATTCAGCGCCCAAGCGAAACAATTTCAATCCCAGCAACAACCACATGAAGGGTCATCTGAACCACGTAACCAAAGAGGAGGCACAAAATGCTCCGGATATCGTACTCGGTACGTTTCCTGTCAACACAATACCTGCAATGGTTTTGTTTGATTCTGGAGCTTCTCACTCTTTCATTTCGAAAAGTTTTGCCTTGCAAAATAATTTTTCGATGCTTCCTTTGGAAAAATCCATGATCATCAAGTCCCCTGGGATTCAGCAAGTCACTCAGAATTACTGTCAGAATGTGGTCATTGAGTTCGAAGGATTGGAGTTTCACGCAAATCTTATTGTGTTGGAAAAATAAAGGACTGGATGTCATCCTAGGGATGGACTGGTTAACCACCAACAAGGGTTTTATTGACTGTTTCAACCGGACCGTAATCCTCACACACCACCACGGGAAGACAATAAGAGTGTCAGCCAAGGAAGGAAAAATACCCTGGCAACCGAGATTGAATAAGGTGGACGTTTCTGAGCTAAACAAGGTTCCAGTAGTATGTGAATTTCCAGATGTATTCCCTGAAGAACTACCAGGCATGCCACCAGACCGAGAGATAGAGTTCTGCATTGAGCTCGCACCAGGAACCACCCCCATATACAAGAAACCATACTGAATGGCACCATCCGAGTTGGTTGAGTTGAAGAAACAAATAAAGGAATTGCTAGACAAAGGATATATTCGAGCCAGCTCCTCACCTTGGGGATCACCAATTCTATTTGCCAAAAAGAAGGATGGAACACTGAGATTGTGTATTGACTATCGAGCACTTAACATGGTCACAGTCAAGAACAAATACCCGATGCCAAGGATAAATGATTTGTTTGATCAACTCGCTCAGGCCAAAGTATTCTCAAAAATTGACTTAAGGTCAGGATATCATCAATTAAAAGTGCGAACAGAAGATATCCCCAAAACAGCCTTCACCTCCAGATATGGACTGTATGAGTTCACAGTAATGCCATTTGGATTAACAAATGCCCCTGCATATTTTGTTCACCTCATGAACAAAGTATTTATGAAGTTTATGGACAAGTTTGTTGTGGTATTCATCGACGATATTCTGGTATACTCCAAGACACCAGAAGAGCACGCAGAACATCTCAGGATTGTGCTAGGAGAACTCAGGAAACACCAATTGTATGCCAAGTTCAGCAAGTGCGAATTTTGGCTATGGCAAGTAGGCTTTCTAGGCCACGTACTAACCCAGGACGGTATCGTAGTGGACCCAGAGAAAGTCAAGGCCATACTTGGCTGGAAGTCGCCAGCGAGCGTAATAGACATACGTAGTTTCTTGGGAATGGCAGGATATTACCGCAGATTTATTGAAGGATTCTCCACCATAGCCAAGCCTATGATGCAGTTACTCAAGAAAGACAAGAAGTTTGAATGGACAGAAGCATGCGAAAAAAGTTTCCAAGAGCTAAAGCGGAAATTAACAACAGCACCAGTATTAATTGTGCCAGACATACACAAAAATTTTGAAGTATTTTGTGACGCGTCCAGAAAGGGTCTCGGATGCGTGTTGATGCAGGAAGGCAAGGTTGTTGCCTATGCTTCAAGGCAACTTCGCAAGCATGAGGAAAATTATCCCACTCATGACTTAGAAATGGCAGCAGTCATTCATGCACTCAAGGAATGGAGGCATTTCTTACTTGGGAACCGATGTGAAATATATACGGATCACAAAAGTCTCAAATATATTTTCACGCAGCCAGAACTAAATTTACGACAAAGACGCTGGTAGGAATTGGTAAAGGATTATGATGTTGGCATCCATTACCATCCAGGAAAAGCAAATGTAGTGGCCGATGCTCTTAGTCGGAACCCCAACTCCGACGAAAGCAATCTGCAAAGCTTGAGGCCCGAATTCCAACAAGAATTTGCCAAGCTCAATTTGATAATGGTAGCAGAAGGCACCATATCAAACTTGGAAATACAACCCGACCTTGTGGAGGAAATTAAAGGAGCTCAGCCCGGCCACCCCAGCATCGAAGGCATCAAAAGAAAGGTGAGTATGGGCAAGGCCTCGGAGTTCGTCATAGACGATGGAGGAATATTATGGTACGGGGACAGACTCTGCGTACCAGATATAAAGGACCTCAAACAGCAAATCCTAGCTGAAGCCCACATCGCCCCGTACTCGATCCACCCTGGAGGGACCAAGATGTATAAAGATATTCAGGAAAGATTTTGGTGGCACGGTATGAAGAGGGACATAGCCACCTTCATTGCATGTTGCGACTCTTGTCAACGCATAAAAGCTGAGCATCAGAGACCAGCCGGACTACTGCAACCAAACAAAATACCTGAGTGGAAATGGGATGAAATAGGGATTGATTTCATTGTCGGACTACCTTGGTCACAACATGGGAATGATGCCATATGGGTCATCACTGACAGGTTAACCAAGGTGGCACATTTCATTCCAGTAAGAACAACCTACAACACTCAGAGGCTTGCCAGGATTTATCTCTCCCGTATAGTTTGTCTGCATGGAGTCCCGAAGACTATAATATCCGACAGAGGCACTCAGTTCGTCTCGAGATTTTGGGAGCATTTACAACAGGCTCTGGGAACCCAACTAGCCTTCAGTACCGCATACCACCCACAGACCGATGGATAAACGGAACGCGTAAACCAGGTTTTAGAAGACATGCTGAGGGCATGTGTCCTCACATATGGAACCAGTTGGGAAGAAAGCCTGCCATACGCCGAGTTCGCGTACAACAATAGCTACCAGGCCAGCCTGCAAATGGCACCATTTGAGGCTTTATACGGACGGAGGTGTCGTACCCCGTTAAATTGGTCAGAGACCGGAGACAGCCGCATCTTCGGACCAGACATGCTCAAAGAAGCCGAGGAAAAAGTCAAGCTAATCAGAGACCGACTTAAGACCGCTCAAAGTCGACAGAAGAGTTATTATGATCAGAAACATCGTAGGGTCAGCTTCAAGCCCGGTGAGTTCGTATACCTGAAAGTATCTCCTATGAGAGGATTGCAACAATTCAAGATTAAAGGGAAGCTAGCACCAAGATTCATTGGACCATTCTGTATAATGGCGCGAAGAGGCACGGTAGCCTACCAGCTAGACTTACCCGAGGAATTATCCGATGTCCACGACGTGTTCCACGTCTCGCAATTGAGGAAGTGCGTAAGCAACCCAGAGAAGCAAGTATCCCATGAGAGCATTGACGTGCAGCCAGACCTCACTTATCGGGAACGTCCAGTAAGAATATTAGAGGAGTCTGAAAGGAGGACCCGACAAAAGACCATCAAATTCTTCAGAGTCCAGTGGAGCAATCACACCGACAATGAAGCAACTTGGGAAAGAGAGGATTTTCTTCGGACAGAGCATCCACACTTATTTGAGGGACAGCTGAAATCTCGGGGACGAGATTTTTCCTAAGGGGGTAGGTGTTGTGACACTCCAAAATTTTTGATTTGGCTTTCATCAAAAACTTTGTTGGATTTTAAAAGAGGGCATTTAAAATTTCTTTTCCAGAAATCCTTCCTCTTAAAAAACTTCCTTTCACCTTTGGCAAGGATTTCCTTTTCCTTTTCAAATTTGGTGTTGAATTTTTGGAAACTTTTCTTCTGGTTGTTTCCCTCTCAAACTAATTCTTTTTTCATTTAAAAAGAAACCTAGGAGTTTTGGGACTTCTTTCTTTTTGAAACCACCCATGATTTTACCATGTCACAGGTGGTGAAACCCCTCCAAACCTCCCCTCCTCCTTGGAACAACCTAAGTTCTCTGTCCCAACTAATCCAAACAAGTTTTGTATTTTATTTCAATCATTTTTCCTCTCAAATCATTTCTGTCAATTATTTGGAGCCTGAGTCATTTACAAAGCAAGTACCTTATTTCCTTTGAGTTTTGATCTCAAACCAACTCCTCTGGATTGTCCTTAGCATCCACAACTCAGAACCATCTTGATCCACTCCCCTTCTTTTCAAATTTCAGCCTCTGCAAGTTTGGACCAGATTTGCCAAATTTGGTGAAATTCATATCTACACTTCCCCAAAAATTCTACCAAAATTCAGGCAGCCTACTGGAGCAATGAGTAGCCACTCCACCAAAAATCAGCTCAAGGAAAAATCCCTAGAGGCCAGTATCATTCTGTCGAACACCTTGCATGCACTATTCCTTGCACTTTCAGTAAATTCAGTAAATTCAGATTTCCAGTGTCGTTTCTCTTCGTCAGCTTCAGTCACGCGTAGACAGTGCCCTTGGCACGTTCCTCGCCGCCCCTTCCTCCTGTCTGGAGCGTCGCACGCGCGCTTGGCGCCTTCCTGGCGTCGGTGGCGCCCTGGCCCGCCTGCGCCGGCGTGTCTTGCGGCGGCCGATCCACCGTAACGGCCGACAGGAAGCAGAACGGCGGCGCAACGCCGTTCGGCGCCGCCCAACGCTCCCTGGCTCTCCGCGTGGCCTCATGCACGCCAGCGCAACCCCGCAGCACAGTCGTCGTGGCCTGGCACGCGCAGGGCGCGCTCCCTGCCGCCGACGTGCCGCACGGCCGTTCTGTTGGAACAGGCCGTAAACCTCCCTCCCGTGCTGAGTTGGACCCTGGAATGGCACCACTACTCCACCTAGGCGATGCCCAAGCCCCTAATCCCACTGCCCAACCACAACGCCGCCGTAATCACTCGCCGGACTTATCCCGTTCGCGGCAACCGCCTTGGGCCGGCTATATATAGCGCCCCCAAGCTCCCTCTCGCCCCCGCACACCTCCACCACCTCACTGGACCCCGACCAGCAACTAGAAGAGCCTCGAGGGGCCCTTCTTCCTCGACTCCGGCCGCCTCGTTCCGCCTCGGCCTCCACCTCGATTCACTCCGGTGAGACCATCTCCGGCGCCCAAACTTTGTCAGTAGCATCCTCGAGCACCCAGTGAGCTAACCCAAGAGTCAATTTGACCTTCGCAGCTCTCTCCGACGAGATCCATCTCCACCCGAGCCGACGTCCACCGGAGCAAGGCTCGCCGTCGACGTGGTACTCGCCGGCGACCACCACCACCAACCGACGCGGAAGGGCGCCCTGAACACGGAGGTACCCTCGGATCCCCCTGTCTCGCCGTGGATCGCCGCCGGCGACCACCGCGGCTCTCGAGCACCGTCGTTCTCCGCCGCCCGATTTGAATTTTCAAACCTGACGGGTGGGACACGCCATTCAGCCTCTCAGTGCTTTTTACACGAACCGTTTTCTGAAAACGCCTTCGGGCAAAATGCGTTTCCCTCTCTGGGCTGGCGTATTCGAGACCGAAGCGTTTTCCGTTTTTATGAGCTAGCCCCTGGAAACTTTCTGTTTCATTACAGATGAGTCCCTGGACAAAAACCTTTATAACTTTTAAACAGAAAAGTATTTTTGATTGATTCTTTTTCTGTTCTCTTTGAAATTTTGTCTAGTTTTTTATCAGATTTATTTGAAAATATTTGGAATAATTTTTGTGCACATCTTGGTATTTACAATAGCGCCTATATTTTCTTTATACCGTAGATATCGAAGGAGGTGACGGAGCCGCGAACTTCACCGAGCTAGGCTCCGACTACTCCGAACCAGGCAAGCATGTTTGAACTTTTGATATGATGAGTGTCTTGCCATGTTTTGCATTTAGTTAGTTTCATGGCATGTTGATGAGCATACCGATGAACGTTATTTTCATGCATTGTTGAGGTAAGTGAGCTCGATGATCCATAGGTGGATGGATGTGAGTATGAATGGCCATGTGTTGGCATGAGGATGGGTAAGATGGCAGTGTTGTAGCATGCCAATCTTATGCCAGACTATTTGACTTCAGTGTCAAATCGTATCGGTCCAGTTCCTCCCTTTTCCTTCCTTGTACTACCACATGTTTTCCGCAAGGAATATGGATTAGTAAGTTGCAAACCGCTTTCCTGGTACACACCAAAAGGAGAGGCCGGGATGATGGTTCCATGGCCCTGGATTAAAGCCAGTCATCCGGTCAGGGGGCATGGGTGTTTCCGGTTGGGACCGAGAGGGGGGCACCCCTTAGAGCACGCGTATATAAATTTGATCCCATGCTATTCGAGATTGTGATCTCCCCGTCTCAAAAGTTTTTCTTGGACGATGTCTAGGGTGAGTCCTGGCACCGAGAGATAGGATGGGTGTGTACTGGTTAGCTGTGTTTTCTTCCGAAATACCGTAAACGGAACTAGTCCTTCGAGACTACGGAAATCCGTTAGCTGTGGGAAATTTTTGTACAAACTCTGCAGAGTCATAAATCTCCAAATCATCTTATCCATATCCAAATTTTGCGCTGACTTATTCTGACAAGTGCCAGTTTTGGTGACAGATACTCCGGTGAATCACATGAGCGCTAAGCCCGGTTAAAAGTTTATTTCTGTGGATGGACTAACCCGTTTATTATAATGAACTGAATATTTATTATGAGTATTGTTCACTTGTGAATAAAAGCCCTTTCTGTGATGTCGCTCAGACGTCCGACTGTGGCATTTCTTTTAAAGCCCTTTCTGTGATGTCGCTCAGACGTCCGACTGTGGCATTTCTTTTAAAGCCCTTTCTGTGATGTCGCTCAGACGTCCGACTGTGGCATTTCTTTTAAAGCCCTTTCTGTGATGTCGCTCAGACGTCCGACTGTGGCATTTCTTTTAAAGCCCTTTCTGTGATGTCGCTCAGACGTCCGACTGTGGCATTTCTTTTAAAGCCCTTTCTGTGATGTCGCTCAGACGTCCGACTGTGGCATTTCTTTTAAAGCCCTTTCTGTGATGTCGCTCAGACGTCCGACTGTGGCATTTCTTTTTAAGCCCTTTCTGTGATGTCGCTCAGACGTCCGACTGTGGCATTTCTTTTAAAGCCCTTTCTGTGATGTCGCTCAGACGTTCGACTGTGGCATTTCTTTTAAAGCCCTTTATGTGGTGTCGCTAAGACGCCCGACTGTGGCATGATTTTTCTGTTATTATTTGTTCACCTTTCGAGGCGTCGCCTCAGACACCCGATCGGCTTTCATTTATATTTTTGTCGGGATTTCAGGCGGACTACCGCCGTTTCCCTTGTACTTACTTCATTATGCAAATTTTTGAATGTGCATTGGAAAGATTAATCATGACGCATCCATGCATGCATTTGTTATATCTTACGTCCGAACTGTCTTGCGAGTACTCTCAAAGTACTCACTGGCTTGTTGATTTAGCCAGATGCTAACGAAGGTGATCTCATGGATGAAGAGTTCGATAGCGAGTCCGACGCCTAGAGGAATCCCAGTCAGTCTCGTGCGACCCTGGACTTGGTCACTGTATTATATCCGCTTCCGCAACCCGAATAAATTTATCGAGCCTCACCTCGACGCTCGATGAGATGCCAGTTTGAGAGTCGTGTTACCACACTCCCCACTGTGTTATTCCATCATCGCTTTATCCTTGAGTCAGTAGTATGCCACCACACCATTGTGTTATATCCGCCATTATGTATAATTATTGGCGCGCTTGTAATAATTTGTTGAGCAGCCCTAGCTCAACCCTGTAATATATTCTATGCTACTGGCTTATTGTATCAAGAATTTGTCTACAAGTGAGGAGGATTTCTCTCATACTGGACACAAAAGATTGGTTTCTCAATAAATATTTTTATTGGAAAACCGGTCGTGGCACAGGTTTTTTCCCAGGATCTTACCTAACTCTTCTCATTTCCCGGAGCTATCCTCAAATTTCTTTTCGAAGTTGACGTAAAAATGATTTTTCATCAGTCACATGTATTTCTCCAAGATCTCTCAAATTCTTTTCATCGTTGGCTCAACTTTTCCATTCTTCATTCCGGTGTGCCTCAATAATATTTGATGGTGTTTATCATCGTCATTCTCATATTTTGAAGACCGAAGAAGAGTTTCTCTCATTTCTGATCCATTCTCTTCAAGATTCGTGATTCTAACTTGTTGCCATCCTCTCGTAACTGTTTTCATTGTGGGAATTCTTTTCACCCATCCGGAGTAATGCAGAGTATTTTCAGTTTGATTCTCCGGAGCCCATCATCTCATAATTATTCATTCACAGCTTTCAGTTATCGTTCTCCTAATCTTACCGGTGCATCGATCAACTATTCTCTAATCGGCTCGTCATCTCTTCGTTCTCAGGGGTCCATATTCTCTCAAGCGTCTTCGTTCATTTGCTTAATTCTTCCCGGTGTTCCTTTATCTTTTATTCGTTCATTTTAATTCTTATGGTGGTTCGTTCAAGATTTCTCTTCCTTCGTTATCATATCAATTCATGCATTGTTCCAATCCTACCGGTGGTTCGTTGAAGATCTTCCCAAGTTCGCGTCATATCTCTCTTAATCCTTGCTACGAGAATAAGTAGTGTGACAAATTCGTTGATTGCCATCAATTTAATTGGTGAAGGACAAGCATAACATAATTCTTATTCTTGTTTCATCCTAATGATTAATTCTTATTCCGGAGGCTCATCAAATTCTCGTCTTCATTCGTTTCATCTTTCTTTTACCGAAGTTCCAACCTCTTTCAATTATATCACCACGGAGATTCATCTAAATCATTGCGAGGCTTCAATCTTATTCTTTTCATCATTCAATTATTTTGGATCTTTCTTGTGTTTGCCGGAGTTTCTTCATGGAGGCTATACATGGTGGTCCATCAGCGATTTTTATCCCTTCTCCAAGAGTTCGTTGAGATTCTTTTCTAAGAGCTCAAGCTTTCTTCATATTGTAATCCGGAGTGAAATTATTTCTTCCTTATTATTGAAGGTGGTATTATGCCATTCTTGATATTTTGAGTTCATGTTTTCACGATTCACATGTTGTCAAGATTGGGATATTTTAAGTCCATCAATCTCGCAATTTGAGTTGTCTTGGGTAATATTTTCACCAAAAGCCTTCCCTAAGGATTGTCGCTATTATGGTGCTTATAAATGATCCAAGTTCTTCATTTATCCTTCCGGTGGATAAGTTTCTCGTCTCCTTGTTCTTATAAATCCAATCAAATCTTTTCCGTGAGTGGCAGGTTGTCACCTCATAATTTGAGATCTACTCCATAAAACCATATCAAGCTTATTCTTTTCATTGTTGGATTTCCAACAATTCCGTTCAACCCTTCTCCTAAAGATGCCTTTTCAATCTCTTTTGTGGCAGAAGTTGGCATTTGCTTCTCCATTCTTTTATTTCAATTATCTATTTTCTATTCTTCCGTTCCGGAGGCATTGTGATGTTCATCTTTTCAACCCATCATCTCGTTTTGTCAAAGATCATGTTCTTTTCATGCCTAACCATTTAACCAGAGTGTGGTGCCATTCTGCTCAAGTTCTTTTCGCCTTATCAAGTCTTGCATCCCTTTCTCAACCGGAGTGTCGTGTTTTCATTTGAGCTTTCTCATCTTATCAAATTTTGACTCCCTTCTCAACCGGAGTGCTGTCTAAGGTCTTTCTTACCCCTTGTTCCATTCATTCAATAGTTCCGGTGGCAGTGTGTTGTGATTTCATCAAGTATCTTCTCATCTTATCAAGACCTTATTCAATTCTTTTCTTTCCAACCAGAGTGCTGCCTGAATTTGTTCTTCCTCGTTCCTCTTTTCTAACGGAGTGTTTTCGACTTTGTTCTCCTTCGTTCTATTCTTTTCTCGAATTTGTTCAACCTCTTCAAGGTTCATGGTTTCACTCGTTTGTCAAAAGAAGCAACTTAGTTTTACCTCTTCTCTTTCTCTTCCGTTTTTCCCTCCGGTGCCATTCTAGATCTCGGGACGAGATCCTCTTGTAGTGGTGGAGTGTTGTAACGCCCCAAGACCGGAGCTTCAGTTGCCTTCCAGGGTTTCCAGGTTTCGCCGTGTGTTTCATTTGTGCCCGCCCTTTTATTTTTGCATTGCATCATGTTATCATGCCATCATCTCATAAATCTTTTGCAACTCAACTAAATAAATTGCATGGGTCTTTGATCCATTTAAACTGAGGGTATTCACATGGTGAATTCTCTTTATAACATATCCTCCCGATATTAGGGAGCTATATTAAATATTCCATTCTTTTGGAATTAAACAAAACACACTTGAAAAATCCCCACTCTCTTTCTACTTCAAGTTTGGTCCCCAAACTTTGCCAACATTTCTTTTCCCATTTATCGAGGCTCCTCCTAAATTCTCAACATTTTTGGAAACCTCTAATTCCTAGTCCTTGCTCAAACCTTTTGAATTAAATTCAAATGAGTTTGAATTCATATCTTCCAATCTTGCCACTTCTAATTTTCTCGGAACATGCGTATTTTTGCGAGTCCATGAAAATTATCCCCATGCCCAAATTGTTGTCCACGCATTTATTTTTCTCTCCCTTTCTTTCTTTGCCTTCCTGCTGTGTAAAAGAGAGTTGGAGGGGGAAAGAGAAGCCCAGCCTAGGCCGGCCTACAAGGCCCAGCTGCCCCCATCTATCTCCTCCAACCCTAGGCCCGATCCCCTCGTTCGGTCTCTCCCGTTTTTCCCCTCGCTGCGCCGCCAGGAGAGCCCCGCTCGATCCATCTCTCCCACCTCTCGTTTCTCTCCCTCGATCCACCTCTCCTCGATCCCCATCCCCCTCGTCTCTCCCCGCAGCACGCCTCGCGCGACTCCCTCCACCAGTGCCGATCCCCTCGTCCTCCCCGTTCGCCAGCTCCTCCCTCCGCCTGCGCCACGACCGAGCTGGGCCCCTACTCCGACGCGGTTGCGCCTTAGCGCCGCCGTCCTCCATGGATGCTACCGGCGAGCCCCTGCTCTGCTGCACCTACCTCGACCTCCTCTGCTAGGGCAAGCAGCGCCGCCCCGTCGACCCGCCTCATCCTCGTGTCTCCGACCTCATCCCCGACCCCCAGCCGCCGGATCCGGCCAGATTGAGTCGGCCCGCATCGATCACCTCCACCACCTTGCTCCGTCGAGCTCTGTCCCACTGCACCTCGCCTTGGGCCACCTGCACCACCTCGGGAACCCCTGCCCGACGCCATGGCCTCCCCTGCTTCGCGCCAAGGCCGATGTCGGTCCATTCATCCTTCACCGTCCTCCTGCCCGTGCCTTTCCTTTCGGCCCTGTTTTTCTTTGTTGTGCGAGAACGTGAGGACGACGACTGGCGCCAAGTCCTGCTCGAGCACCCGCCTGCGTTGCGGCGTCAGTGCACTGTGTCGGTGCTCGGTGCCTGCCAAAGACCGTCTCCGTGGAAGTTCACCAAGTACACCACCAACAAGACCACACGGAGACCCGAACGAGTACCGAACCAGGAAACGCCAAGTACATGGATACACCAAGTTCTTCTCCGATACGTGTACGACAAGACGCGGGAGAACGACTTCCTGGATCGACAAGTCACGTGACGACCGTTGCCCGCCAAGTACCCCTTCGGAGCGTCAAGTTCCACTACCGTCACGAGTACCACTACCGTCGACCCTCGAAGACCCCATGGATGTCAAGTTCCATCTCGTGATCCCGAACCTCTACGAAAACGTTGTACGACTACTTCCATGGCTGAGAACCCGTGTACAACTACCGTCGCCGTGTACGACTACCTCCACGACGAACGTCTACTTCCTCTACTTGGCACCAAATGAGAACCGTCCCGTTTGCACACTTCGAAGGTATAACCTGAGACGACATCCGTGAAACGAATGCTTGCGATGTTTGATATGCTCATGTTCGAACCGTGGCCGAGTTGTCATTGCACGTTCCTCCTCGGTTGCCATGCCGTCGACCCATGGGAAACCCGGTACCCGGGATCACCCCACCATCCTCGCATGATCCGTTCATCCACATTTTCTCTTGCACCGACATCTCAATGAGTTGTCGGATCACCCAGAATGTTGTCGTGGCACTATTTTCCGTTGTAGTTGCCGTGGCACCCCTTTTTGTTCCGCCATGACGACCAAATGCTTCATAATGCTCTTATCAATATTTTTCATTAAAATTGCATAATCTTGAACATGTCATCCGCATCATGTTAACAACTTCAAGTTGGGTTAAATTGTTGTTTGCATTAAATTGCTAAATGTATATGGGGATACACCGGATTTGTTGTTGGTTATATCCGGCCCCATTTAAATTGTTTAGATGGCATAGTTTTGTTATGCTTCACCTCTTGCCATGTTAACCAACCTTTAATATTGTTGAGTACCTAACCAGGAGTGAACTAAATAATTGATGTGGTGTTTCGTCAATATGCAATGGAGTTGCATATTGAGCTCCACTTAATTTGTAGAATTGCTTGTGCACTTTGCCATGCCATGCATATTTAAACCGGACATGCATCATACTTGTTTGCGCATCGTGCCATGATTATGTGGTGGTTGTTTACTATGTTGTTTGCTTCTTTCCGGTGTTGCTTCTTCGGGTTGGTTCCGATAACGTCGGGCTGTGAGGATTCGTTCGACTACGTCCGTTTGTCTTCTTCACGGACTCGATTCTTCTTCCTTGCGGGATTTCAGGCAAGATGATCATACCCTCGAAATCACTACTATCTTTGCTATGCTAGTTTGCTCGCTCTTTTGCTATGCCATTGCTACGATGCCTACCACTTGCTTGTCAGCCTCCCAAATTGCCATGTTCAGCCTCTAACCCACCATTGTCCTAGCAAACCATTGTTTGGCTATGTTACCGCTTTGCTCAGCCCTCTTATAGCGTTGTTAGTTGCAGGTGAAGATTGAAGTTTGTTCCTTGTTGGAACATGGAGACTGTTCCTGAAAGTGCGTTATATCGACTAGAGGGGGGGTGAATAGACGATTTTTAAGAAAGTCTTCAAAACGTAGATGTTATGAAGACAAACAGACTTGAAGCCTATCACTATGCAGCGGAAGATAGATTACACAACGCAAGCCATAGTCAAATATACAGTACAGTGAAAGCACAGAGACAAATAGCTTCAGTGTAATGAGGATCAGGTTGGAAGAACTTATGAAGCCAATCAGATCATACAGTCAGGTTGTGAAGACAGAAGATTAAGCAGGCATGCAATAGCTTCACAATGTGTACTGGTAAGTAAAGGGAGGTGAAAATGAAACCAGTGACACGTTGAAGACAATGATATGTTGGGCCAGTTCCAGTTGCTGTGACAACTGTACGTCTGGTTGGAGCGGCTAGGTATTTAAACCAAAGGACACACAGTCCCGGACACCCAGTCCTGAACACGCAGCTCAGGACACCCAGTCCTCACCGTTTTCTCCTTGAGCTAAGGTCACACAGACCCCGCCCAATCACTCTGGTAAGTCTTCAAGGTAGACTCCCAAACCTTCACGGACTTCGTTCACCGGCAATCCACAATTCCTCTTGGATGCTCAGAACGCGACGCCTAACCGTCTGGAGGATGCACAGTCCCCAAGTGTAATAAGTCTTCAGATCACTCAGACACGAAGACTTAAGTGATGCCCAATAACTCTGGCTCTGGGTGGTTAGGGCTTTTCTCCTCACTAAGGATTTTCTCTCAAAGGCTTCGAGGTGGGTTGCTCTCAAACGACAAAAGCCGTGCACTGAAATCTGAGCAGCCAACCATTTATGGTTGTGGGGGTGGGCTATTTATAGCCACTTGGCAACCCTGACCTGATTTGTCCGAAATGACCCTGGGTCACTAAGGAACTGACACGTGTACTAACGGTCGGATTTTAAATTCTCACGGCAACTTTACTTGGGCTGCAAGTAAAGCTGACTTGTCTGACTCTAGACAAGATTTTCTCTCATTGTCTTCACTCGAAGACATAGGATTTGAATTAGGCATCACTTCAGTCATCCTGACTGGTTTTCTTGGACCCCACTTAACAGTACGGTGGTTCCTATGACACAACATGAATAAAGTAAAGCTACGAAGGATCTAAGTCTTCGAGTTCCAAAAGCTTCATGGAGAGTCTTCATATGTCATTGTCTTCGACACGAATGCCTTCATGAACCACCATTGTCTTCAATGTCTTCGTACATTTTTGGGGGTCATCTCTGGTAGCTAAACCGAATCAATGAGGGACTTCTACCTGTGTTATCCTGCAATTCTCACAAACACATTAGTCCCTCAACTAGGTTTGTCGTCAATACTCCAAAACCAACTAGGGGTGGCACTAGATGCACTTACAATCTCCCCCTTTTTGGTGATTGATGACAAACTAGTTGAAGTTTTCAACGGGGAATATAATTTGTGAAATTGTAAAGGAATTTTCTTCATAAGGAGCAAGGGCTCCCCCTGAAGATGTGCATGTTAAGTGATTTGCTTCTGGAATGCAAATGCACACAGCAGGTTGTATGTGTGGGAATCCGCTTCAACTTATGATGACAATTCATCATGCACGTAAATATATATGAAGATAATGATATGCATAATGAAAAATGGACGTCTGCGAAATGATAAGAGTGCGGAAATTATCGTCGTACATGCGGAATTTATCTTCGCAGGAACACACTGGCAAACATAGTAGCAGACGACCATCAAGTTTAAGTGTTACAACTCAAAGAACCAAAAGTAGCAAAACGAGAGTTGTAAACACGAAGCAAAATGCAAAATAAAGCACCCGCCCATATTATTGACCCGCTTGAAGACTATAAACATCATATGCTTCTCCCCCTTTTGTCAGTGATGACCAAAAAGGTTTGAAGACATAGAGTTTTCTATGCGTTCCCAGGCGCAGCAGGGTCGGTGGAGACGTTTGGTGGTGCAGGCGAGCTTGGGGCAGTGACGACGCGCGGTGAAGACATTTGTGGTGATGTAGCGTCGTCTTCTTCTTCAATGATCTTGGCAGATACTGTGGCAGCAGAAGAAGAAAAATCCGAATCTTCAAGAGATGGTGTGCTTCGCATCACAGCTCTTCTGGGAGGTGTGGTATCAAACTTGAAATGCTCTTTGAAGCCATCCTCGTGAAGATCAGCTTCTGGGCACATCATGGTGAGGCCTTTCCAAGTGCGGCGACAGGTTTCGTGTGCGACGAATGCATTCTTGGTTGCCAGATTTCGGATGCGATTGACGTCTTTCATGATGCTTTTCATCTGCCGCTTGAGCCAGTCATGATGCCTATCTTGTTTTTGGTGGAGAGCCACAAGAAGTTCACGATCAGTGAGCGTACGGGCACGTTTCTTAGGTCTCTGTGCAGCTTCGCTGTCAGTGGCTTCAGTGGATGCAGGGGCACGTGTGGTGCCAGCCATTGGATAGACTCTGGAAATGGCTTCAACACCTTCAACATTTTGAGTGAAGCTCTGGTGTTCTGCATTCTGAAGACTTAGTGGCTGTTTGGCAGGCTCAGGATAAATGGCTTCAGCTGAGGTGTCCACATCTGGTAAGAAGATCCTGTGGTTGCGAGCTGAGGGCTGATAGGAGATTGCAGAGTGAAGCTTAATCAGCCTCATCACCCAGGGAGCATAGATCTTCAAGCCAAACAATTCTGTGGCTGACGCTGCAAGTTGACGGATGAAGAGATCCTATGCGTTGAAGCATTTCCCATGCATAATACAGAAGATGAGAGTCTTCATGGCACCTTCAAGCTTGGCATACCGAGAGTGTCCCTTAATGGGCCAGAGAGTCTGCCTTATGATATGATATATGGTTCTGGGCAGGTACTCTAAGTCTTCAACGAAGAACTCAGTTGGATAAGGTGCATCATGTGCCAATGGCTTCATCATGGAGAGCATCTGACTCATATTTGGTTCTGGACGCTGAAATATGCTCTCAGTTGCTTCAGCATGGAGTTGGCATCCTTCTTCAAAGAATTCGCCAGGAGTGGGAAGGCCAGTAAGCTCAATGATGTCGAAAGCTTTGGCTTCATGATGGACATCTCCTGTCATCCACTCCAGGACCCATGTCTTCGGATCTCGGTTGTAGCCTTTTATATGCAGAGTGGCATAGAATTGAAGCATAAGCTCTTCGTTCCAGTGCTCTTCGTCAGTGATGAACGGTAGTAGACCCACTTGCCTGAAGTAATCAATGGCTTCTTCCAAACCAGGCAGACCAGCAACAGCTTCAACCTCAAGGCGCTGGTGGGGAAAGATGCGGCCTTGGTTGTATAGAATGCATGAATAGTAGCTGCGCTGTTGATGGCTCCAGAACCTATCTGATGCAATCTGTGCCCTTGAATATGGGTTCGCGGAGCTGTTGAAGAACGTGTTGTCTGCCCTGAAGCTGTTGATGTTGAAGGAACCAGGAGCTGATGCAGGACCTGGGAACCTTGGCAGTCATGGAATTGGCTTCTGAACCTGAGGCCTGTGCGCAATGTGATAGTTGAATTGCGGGCCGGCAGCAGACTCTGGTGCAGAAGGTTCAGGGTCAGCAGTTTCAGTATGTTCTGAAGCTATTGTCGGAGAGGGCTCCACATTGTCTTCAGCATTGTGTGTGGCAGCCTCAATGTTTTCATCCTCAATACGTGCAGTGAGAGGAACAGACTCAGGCACGTTCTCTTGGAGAACGGCCTCTTGTTGGGGTGGTGGAGTTGGAGCTTGGGGTGCCTGTGGTGCTTTCTCATTGTCTTCGGCTGATGCAGCCGGAATGTCGTCAGCAACTTGAGCCCTTGGTCCTCTGCGAAGCCTACGGAATGCAGGCAATGCTAGTGGAGTTGCAGTGGTCTGTGGCTCATCCTCTTCCTCCTGTGGGCGATCTGCCCACGATGCATCTTGTGTGATTGGCGTCAAGGGACGACCAATGCTGAGCAATTCACTCGATTCGAGCTGAGGAAGGACTGCATCATTTTGTACATTGTCTTCGAGACCAATGTCTTCAGCAGCGGTGGGGTCGGCTGCTGGAATGTCTTCATCACGCTGAGCCTCGGTGAGAGCAGGCTCATGGACGGTCAGCTGACGATCTTCATCAGGATGGCGAACGGAAAGGGGTTCAACTATCAAGGGCTCTGTGGGAGCAGCCCGAGACTTCTTGGACTTGCGCTTCTTGGTGGTGGGGTCTGAAGGAGAGGCTTCAGAGTGTTTCCTCTTCCTTGCTTTGGCTTCGGCTATCCTTGTCTTCTTAAGCTCTGAAGCGGGTGAGAGCTTTGGCTTCGAGCTAGGCTTGGCGGTGGGGAAGACAGTTAGAATAGCTTCTTGGCGTGGGGCCTCTTCTTCAGCCACGGTGGGCGTCTTCTTTTTCTTGGCAGCCATCCTGGGGTCGATGCCGGGACGCCCAAGTGCCTTTCGCTTCTCGGCCTCGTTGTAGGCCTGTACGCAGAGATCAGCCAAATGCTTCATGCGCTCGCGTGAGCCCTGAGCCTCTGCACGTTTCTGCATGAAGTTTTCCTTCAGCTCATGCAGCATGACCTTGAAGTCTTTGATCTCTTGGACGCTGAGCGTGGCCATGTTCTGCTTAAACTGAGCCTTCTCAAAATCTATCTTTTGCTTCAGTTCCATGATGCGCTGGGCAATAGCGAGTTCTGAAGCGATAGCTCCTTGGAAGGCCACGCTGAGGCCAATGGGCAGCTGCGGATCATCAAAGCTGATGTTGGGCGTGTCAAACCACTCATCTATGAAGCTGTGGATGATTTTTGCATCGAACAGAGGCAGATTGTTGAAGATTTCAGCCTCCTCCTTGCTCTTGATGAGCTGCTCAAGAGCGTCATCACCAAGATCTTCGTCACTAGACAGATCAATGGCTTCGCAGCGAAGAACGGCAGCGACAGTTAGCTCTTTGCTGGTGTGTGGCTGTGGTTTCTTTGCATCTTGAGGCTTGGAGACTCTTGATAAGCCTTCAGACTGCACACTGGCTTCAGGAGGTGCAGTGGCCAATGGCTTCGCTTTGGAGATCTTGGGGGAGGCGACTGGCTTGGAAGCTTTTGACTTTTTCTTCATCTGCTTTGGCTCTGGGGCAGCAGGAGCATCATCAGACTCAGTGTCTGCTGGAGGGTCGTTCACGGCAGTCCCTTGCACTATAATGTGAGTGATGAGGCCGTCGAGATTGGCGAATGGCCCGATGACATTGGGATTGGCGTCGCGTGTGCCATCTGCCCTTGGTCTGGAGGGACCAGGGTTGAAGTCCAATCCAAACTCCTTCTTGTTTTGCTTCGCGGAGTTCTGGGCAAATTGGAAGTTGCGCTTGAACAGAGTGTCATCGCGACACCAGAGAAGGGACGATGGATGTGCATCAGCTGGCTGTTGTCCCCTGACCATGCATGGAAAGAAACCTTGAGCAATGGCTTCGTCTCTGGTTCGGGGTACAAGATTCTTGTACAAGGCATCTCCCCATGGCCGCTTGATGGCGCACTTCTCTGCATATTCTTTGGTGACGAAGCGGTATAGGAACCACTGCTCTGCCCAGTACCTGCGAATCCATTGGATTCGTGTCTTGCGCTGAGCATAGGTTTCTTCAGGATCTGTTTGGTACGTTTCTGCCAAATCTGCAGGCAGATCCTTTGATGTGTCACCTCGCCTCTGCCTGCCTCCCTTCCTTGATGGTTTCTCGGATGCCATGAAGCTTAACTTGGAAGGCTTCAAAAGTTTCAAAGGCTTCAAAGGTTTTAAAGGCTTCAAAGGCTTCCTTTTGCTTGACCAACAGGAACTTGCTTCGGGTGAATTGATGTGACGCTGTAGGAATTCTGCAAATGAATGCAGACTATGAGAACCAAAAGATTCTCCCACGGACATGTACCTGTGACAGCATTAAGGTGCGAGGGAAGGGGAAGAGGTCATATGCATTCTCAGAAGATTTTGAAGATAAATCAGTGTAGAAGACATTGACCTCATCATGCGAAGACATTCACTTTATAGAAAAGTAGTTGGTTCCAGATTTGTACGAACCCATAGATCAGTACAAGTGAGGAATCTAACTACTTCATGAAGAACAAGTGAATATGCTAGGCAAGTTATGAGATTCAGACAAGAGGAATGAAACTTGAAGGAATAGAAACCTCTTTTGGCAGAAAGTGATGGATCAATAGGATCAAAAGAGGCTGTAAAAAGCTTGTTATTTACCAGACTTGGAACTGCTAGACGAGAAGAGAGGTGAGGCCGAGCAATTTGATCCTCCGTGCCCGAACGTGGCGACGGAAGATGCTTCGGACGACGGCGGAGAGACTGGTGGCCGCGGTCGGCGTGAGAACGGCGTCGGAGAGGTCGCAGTAGTGAAGCACTTCGTCGCCGGCGTTGTTGCGAGTTAGCGGTGGTGCTAGGGTTTGTGCGAGGGAGGAAGAAGAGATAATGACCGCAGTGAAACGAGTACTTATAGGGATATGGGCGGCACTGCGCTATTACTCAGGTACCCCTGGCGATTCGCATCTGATCAGTACGTGGCCAGCATGCGGAATTGTGGGGGCAGTTTCACCCCACGCACGCCTGGTTTGTCGGGAGAGGTTCCTACTTCTCCGGAATTCTAGTTGATGGATAGACATTAAAAGCCGTTTCAAAGTTTGTCTCTGTGTCTTCATCTGACAAGGATGCAGTGAAGACATTCGACAGTTTCAATAGAGTGCATATGACTTGGAGAGATAGAGTTTGAGGTAGGAAGCATGGAGAGGTTAGGGTCCGATCACATTCACTTAGTTCAAAAGATTCAGCCAAGAAGACATAGGTATAAGTGAATGCTGTAGAGGACAGAACACCAGTGCATATATAATCAACATAGTGAAGATAATCATGAAGACATGTTGAGATTGAAGCCAAACCAAATGTGAAGACATAGCAAATGTAACGACATGAGTAAAACACTTCACGCAGAAAAATTTTGGTGGTGGCGCTACCCACCGTATAGGAAGTATTGAACCTAGACACGGCGCACAATTATCGTGGCGCTCTGAGGTCAAATTCCACGTTAATGTATTCACACTTAGAATGTATGTCTTCATTGATTGAAGATATACGTTACTTTGTGTGTTGCACATCTAAGTCATCATCATGCATAAGTGTTAGGATGTGTGCCTGATCACAGGACATTTGAGGATTCCAAGATATTTAGCTCACACCGTAACTTGCAAAATCTCTTCTCATCCAAGGGTTTGGTGAAGATATCTGCCAATTGCTCTTCAGTGTTGACGTGTATGATATCAATGTCTTCCTTTGTAACATGATCTCTGAGAAAATGATGACGAATTTCAATGTGCTTTGTCTTCGAGTGCTGAACTGGGTTGTTGGCGATCTTGATGGCGCTTTCGTTGTTGCAGTAAAGTGGCACTTGCTTCAGATGAATGCCATAATCCTTGAGGGTTTGCTTCATCCATAGAAGCTGAGCGCAGCAGGATCCAGCAGCAATGTATTCAGATTCAGCAGTGGAGAGAGATACACAGTTCTGCTTCTTTGAAGACCAACAGACAAGAGATCGGCCCAGGAAATGACATGTGCCTGATGTGGATTTCCGATCAACCTTGTCACCAGCGTAATCAGCGTCCGAAAATCCAACCAGATCAAACTCTGAGCCCTTTGGATACCATAACCCTAGAGTTGGTGTGTGAGCCAAATATCGAAGAATTCGCTTCACTGCTAAGTGATGCGACTCCTTTGGTGCCGCTTGAAACCGAGCACACATGCAAACACTAAGCATAATATCTGGCCTAGATGCACATAAATAAAGCAAAGAACCAATCATGGAGCGGTATACCTTTTGATCGAACTCTTTACCATTGTCGTCAGGACCCAGATGATGTTTGGCTGGCATTGGTGTTGTGAAGCCTTTGCAATCTTGCATGCCGAACTTCTTCAGGCAGTCTTTGAGATACTTCTCTTGAGATATGAAGATGCCATTGCGTTGTTTCCGTATCTGAAGACCGAGGAAGAACTTCAGCTCCCCCATCATGGACATCTGATATTGCTCTTGCATCATATAGCCAAACTCTTCACTGTACTTCTGATTTGTGCAGCCGAAGATAATGTCATCCACATATATTTGGCACACAAACAGTTCACCATCATATGTCTTCGTGAAGAGAGTGGGATCCAGGGAACCAGGTATGAAGCCTTTGCTCTTCAGGAAGTATTTGAGTGTGTCATACCAGGCCCGAGGGGCTTGTTTGAGGCCATATAGTGCCTTTTTGAGCTTGTATACCATGTCAGGATGTTTTGGATCTTCAAACCCTGGTGGTTGTGCAACATACACTTCTTCTTCAATTTTGCCATTGAGAAAGGCACTTTTCACATCCATTTGATACAGGATTATGTTGTGATGATTTGCATAGGCCAGCAGTATACGGATGGCTTCAAGTCTGTCCACAGGAGCAAATGTTTCGTCGAAGTCGATGCCTTCCACTTGAGTATATCCTTGAGCAACGAGACGAGCCTTGTTTCTGACGACTTGGCCATTTTCATCTTGCTTGTTGCGGTATATCCATTTGGTGCCTATTATGTTATGCTTCCGTGGATCAGGACGCTTAACCAACTCCCATACATTATTCAGCTCAAATTGTTGAAGCTCTTCTTGCATAGCTTGAATCCATTCAGGTTCCATAAAGGCTTCTTCAACTTTCTTGGGTTCTGAAATTGAGACAAATGCGAAGTGCCCACAGAAATTTGCCAGTTGAGTTGCCCTTGAACGAGTCAGTGGACCAGGTGCATTGATGCTATCAATTATTCTGTCAATCTGCACTTCATTGGCAACACGAGGATGTAGGGGTCGAAGACTTTGCTCTTGCTGATCTACATTATCATGGGGAGGTATGTCTTCAGTCTGAGCATTATCTTCAAGTGGCTCAGGTGCTGAGATGATAAGTTCTTCTTCAGGACGAGCTTCAGAAGGTATAATTTCTCCAGTTCCCATTAGCTTGATTGCTTCACTAGCTGGAACTTCATCTAGCACATTTGGCAGTTGTTCTCTTTGAGATCCATTGGTTTCATCAAACCGCACATCCACTGTTTCAACCACTTTGTAGTGAAAGAGATTGAAGACTCTGTAGGAGTGCGAATCCTTTCCATATCCAAGCATGAAGACCTCATGTGCTTTTGGAGCAAATTTTGCTGTGTGGTGAGGGTCCTTGATCCAGCATCTCGATCCAAATACTCTGAAGTAACTTACATTTGGCTTCTTGCCAGTCAGAAGTTCATAAGATGTCTTGTTCAGCAGCTTGTGAAGATACACACGGTTGATAGTATGGCATGCAGTGTCAATGGCTTCAGTCCAGAATTTTCTTGGTGTTTTGTACTCATCTAACATTGTTCTGGCCATCTCAATGAGTGTTCTGTTCTTGCGTTCGACGATGCCATTCTGTTGTGGCGTGTATGGAGCTGAGAATTCATGAGTGATGCCCAATGTATCAAGATATGTGTCAAGGCCGGTGTTCTTGAATTCTGTGCCATTGTCACTTCTGATGTGCTTTATCTTGGCGCCATAATTGTTCATTGCCCGATTTGCGAAGCGTCTAAAGACATCCTGCACTTCAGTCTTGTAAAGAATTATGTGCACCCAAGTATATCTAGAGTAATCATCAACAATGACGAAGCCATAGAGGCAAGCAGTAGTGGAGAAAGTTGAGTAGTGGGTAGGGCCGAAGAGATCCATGTGAAGCAGTTCGAAGGGTTGAGTAGTGGTCATGATTGTCTTCGAAGGATGTTTTGCCCTTGTCATCTTCCCAGCTTCACAGGCACCGCATAAGTGATCTTTCTTGAACTTGACGCCCTCGATGCCTATGACATGCTTCTTCTTAGCAAGGGTGTGCAGGTTCCTCATACCAGCATGCCCAAGTCTTCGATGCCAAAGCCAGCATTCTGAAGCCTTTGCGAGAAGACAAACTGCAAGCTGTGGTCCTGCTGAGAAATCTACCACGTACAAATCATCTTTTCGATACCCTTCAAACACTAGAGACTTGTCAGATTCCATTAGTACCAGACAGCGATATTTTCCAAAGATTACAATCATGTTTAAATCGCAAAGCATTGAGACAGACATTAAGTTGAAGCCAAGGGATTCAACAAACATGACTTTATCCATGTGTTGATCCCTTGAGATTGCAACTCTACCTAGACCCAGTACTTTACTTTTACCAGTGTCAGCGAATGTGATGTGGCTCTTGTCAGATGGACGTAAGGTTGAGTCCATAAAGAGACTTTTCTTGCCAGTCATGTGATTTGTACACCCGCTGTCAATAATCCATACTGAAGACTCCGAAGTTACTGGTGTCGTACCCTATAGTGCAGTTAGGGGGATAGGCTTCACCAAGAGTGTTGTGAAGCAAAAACATTTGACGAACCAGTGGATTATGAAAACTGAGATCCAGGTTAGGACAAGCAGGGAGAGTAGCATGCGATTCAGATATGAGATACATAGTGATGCCATTCGGGCATTTGATCGAGCGCCCCACGAGTTTTTTAAGGTCTCCAGCAATAGCATCAGAAGATTTTGGTTTTGAGCTGGAGACTTTTCCCTGCAAAAGAGAGTTAAGCTTTCTTAACCACCCACATCTTCAAGGGTGGCTTAGAAGCAATAAGTCTAAGTGCAGCATCTGAGAATTTTGGCTTTGGAGCCCTAGCAAACAGTCTAGCAGGTGGGCAATAATACTCATAAGAATAGGCAGAATAATTATTGGTCATGTGATGGTTTGAAGAACCGCTCACATGAGCCTGAGCATGGTTTCCCTGCAAAGCATTTGTGTTAGTGCAACTCAGATGAGCCCTCTGCCTGTATGAACCCTTTGGACCATATGAAGCCTTTGGTCTGATGTTTGTCTTCTTCATGTGAGGTGTCATGAGGACATTCACAGGAAGATTCTCAAGACACGTTTTTGGAACCCAGATCTTCTTCATAGGCGGTCCATTCCTGCAGTTAGTACCAATGTACCTGGCAAATACTTCACCATTCTGATTCCTAAACAGTTTATAGTTTGCATCAAAGGATTCATCAATGATAATTGGATTAGCACAAGTGAAGCCAGATAGATTGGATGGATCTAATGAGGATTCCTTTGCAGCAACCCATGTGGTTTTGGGGTACTGCTCAGGTTTCCAGTAAGAGCCATCTGCATTAATTTTCCTCACGAACCCAACACCCTCTTTGCTAGGGTTTCGGTTCAGAATCTGCTTCTTGAGGACATCACATAGTGTCTGTGGTCCTTTGAGACTTTTGTGCATTCCTGTTTCAAGCAATGTCTTCAACCTAGCATTTTCATCAGCAATAGCAGTGGTATCCTCAGCAGAGGGGTTAGTTACCACTTCAACAGTTGAAGATATTGCAACAGCAGTAGCAGTGGAATATTCAGCGACAGAAATAGCATTATCACGCTCAATGCATTTAAGGCATGGTGGTTCAAATCCTTCCTGAGCAGAACTGATCTGTTCGGCTCGAAGTGACTCGTTTTCCTTTTGAAGATCTTCATGATCCGCTCTCAACTTCTCAAGATCTTGCTTCTTCTGAAGATAATCATAGGAAAGCTTTTCATGAGTAGTTGAGAGAGTCTCAAGACGATCTTCGAGTTCCTGATACTTAACGTGAAGATTTTTTATGTCTTCAATTAAGGATTCAGAACGAGTCATTTCAGCACCCAACAGATCATCGCTTCTGTCTAACAGTTTTTGAATATGTTCCATGGCCTTTTGTTGTTCAGTTGCAATTTTAGCAAGTGTTTTGTAACTGGGTTTTGAATCACAACCAGAGTCATCGCACTAGATGTTTGATAGTGAGTGGTGCGTGTGTTTACCTTGGCACCACGTGCCATGAAGCAGTAGGTGGGAGTAGAGTCGTCCTTGTCATTTGCATCGGTGATGGTGATAGAGTCATTGTCTTCAGTGTTGAAGATGGACTTGGCGACATAGGCTGTAGCCAAACTTGCAATGCCTGAATCAGACTCCTCCTCAGACTCCACCTCTGCCTCCTCAGAAGCGGACTCCTCCTCTGAATCCATTTCCTTGCCAACAAACGCACGAGCCTTGCCAGATGAACTCTTCTTGTGTGATGAAGACTTGGACGACGACTTTGAGTATTTCTTCGTCTTCTTATCGTCAGAGTCATATTCCTTGCTCTTCTTCTTCTTTCTGTTCTCATTGTCCCACTGTGGGCATTCAGAGATGAAGTGTCCAGTTTTCTTGCATTTGTGACAAGTTTTCCTCTTGTAGTCATGCGCAGAAGCTTCATCATTCCTTGAGCTTGATCGTGAAGACTTTCTGAAGCCTTTCTTCTTGGTGAATTTTTGGAACTTCTTCACTAGCATTGCAAGTTCCCTTCCAATGTCTTCAGGATCATCAGAACTGCTGTCAGATTCCTCTTCAGATGATGACACAGCTTTTGCCTTCAAGGCACGAGTTCGCCCATAGTTTGGACCGTAGATATCTCTTTTCTCAGAAAGCTGAAACTCATGTGTGTTGAGCCTCTCAAGTATGTCAGACGGATCGAGTGTCTTGAAGTCTGGACGTTCTTGAATCATCAGGGCTAGAATGTCAAATGAACTGTCAAGTGATCTTAGCAGCGTCTTGACGATTTCATGTTTGGTGATCTCAGTGGCGCCAAGGGCTTGAAGCTCATTTGTGATGTCAGTGAGCCTGTCAAATGTGTGCTGGACATTCTCATTGTCATTTCGCTTGAAGCGGTTGAAGAGATTTCGAAGAACACTGATTCTCTGATCTCTCTGGGTTGAGATGCCTTCATTGACCTTGGAGAGCCAGTCCCAGACCAGCTTGGATGTCTTCAAGGCACTCACACGGCCGTACTGTCCCTTGGTCAGATGACCACAGATAATATTCTTGGCAGTGGAGTCCAGTTGAGTGAACTTCTTGACATCAGCAGCAGTGACACCTTCTCCAGCCTTGGGAACACCGTTTTCGACGACATACCATAGGTCGACGTCAATGGCTTCAAGATGCATGCGCATCTTATTCTTCCAGTAGGGATATTCAGTTCCATCGAAGACGGGGCACGCAGCGGAGACTTTAATTATCCCTGCAGTCGACATAGCTAAAACTCCAGGTGGTTAAACCGAATCACACAGAACAAGGGAGCACCTTGCTCTGATACCAATTGAAAGTGCGTTATATCGACTAGAGGGGGGGTGAATAGGTGATTTTTAAGAAAGTCTTCAAAACGTAGAAGTTATGAAGACAAACAGACTTGAAGCCTATCACTATGCAGCGGAAGATAGATTACACAACGCAAGCCATAGTCAAATATACAGTACAGTGAAAGCACAGAGACAAATAGCTTTAGTGTAATGAGGATCAGGTTGGAAGAACTTATGAAGCCAATCAGATCATATAGTCAGGTTGTGAAGACAGAAGATTAAGCAGGCATGCAATAGCTTCACAATGTGTACTGGTAAGTAAAGGGAGGTGAAAATGAAACCAGTGACACGTTGAAGACAATGATATGTTGGACCAGTTCCAGTTGCTGTGACAACTGTACGTCTGGTTGGAGCGGCTAGGTATTTAAACCAAAGGACACACAGTCCCGGACACCCAGTCCTGAACACGCAGCTCAGGACACCCAGTCCTCACCGTTTTATCCTTGAGCTAAGGTCACACAGACCCCGCCCAATCACTCTGGTAAGTCTTCAAGGTAGACTCCCAAACCTTCACAGACTTCGTTCACCGGCAATCCACAATTCCTCTTGGATGCTCAGAACGCGACACCTAACCGTCTGGAGGATGCACAGTCCCCAAGTGTAATAAGTCTTCAGATCACTCAGACACGAAGACTTAAGTGATGCCCAATTACTCTGGCTCTGGGTGGTTAGGGCTTTTCTCCTCACTAAGGATTTTCTCTCAAAGGCTTCGAGGTGGGTTGCTCTCAAACGACAAAAGCCGTGCACTGAAATCTGAGCAGCCAACCGTTTATGGTTGTGGGGGTGGGCTATTTATAGCCACTTGGCAACCCTGACCTGATTGTCCGAAATGACCCTGGGTCACTAAGGAACTGACACGTGTACTAACGGTCGGATTTTAAATTCTCACGGCAACTTTACTTGGGCTGCAAGTAAAGCTGACTTGTCTGACTCTAGACAAGATTTTCTCTCATTGTCTTCACTCGAAGACATAGGATTTGAATTAGGCATCACTTCAGTCATCCTGACTGGTTTTCTTGGACCCCACTTAACAGTACGGTGGTTCCTATGACACAACATGAATAAAGTAAAGCTACGAAGGATCTAAGTCTTCGAGTTCCAAAAGCTTCATGGAGAGTCTTCATATGTCATTGTCTTTGACACGAATGCCTTCATGAACCACCATTGTCTTCAATGTCTTCGTACATTTTTGGGGGTCATCTCTGGTAGCTAAACTGAATCAATGAGGGACTTCTACCTGTGTTATCCTGCAATTCTCACAAACACATTAGTCCCTCAACTAGGTTTGTCGTCAATACTCCAAAACCAACTAGGGGTGGCACTAGATGCACTTACAGTTCCTTGTTGGAACATTTATTTACTTGTTGGGATATCACTATATATCTTATTTAATTAATGCATCTATATACTTGGTAAGGGTGGAAGGCTCGGCCTTATGCCTGGTGTTTTGTTCCACTCTTGCCACCCTAGTTTCCATCATATCGGTGTTATGTTCCCGGATTTTGCGTCCCTTACGCGGCTGGGTATATGGGAACCCCTTGACAGTTCGCTTTGAATAAAACTCCTCCAGCAAGGCCCAACCTTGGTTTTACCATTTGCCACCTAGCCTTTTTCCCTTGGGTTAGGCCAGCCCAAGGGTCATCTTTATTTTAAACCCCCCCCCCCCCCCGGCCAGTGCTTGTCTAAGTGTTGGTCCGAAATGGGCAGCCTGCGGGGCCACCTCGGGGAAACTTGAGGGCTGGTTTTACTCGTAGCTTGACCTATCCGGTGTTGCCCTGAGAACGAGATATGTGCAGCTCCCATCAGGATGTCGGCGCATCGGGCGGCTTTGCTAGACTTGTTTTACCATTGTCGAGGATGTCTTGGAGTACCGGGATACCGAGTCTGATCAGAATGTCTCGGGAGGAGGTCTATTCCTTCGTTGACCGTGAGAGCTTGTGATGGGCTAAGTTGGGACACCCCTGCAGGGATTTGAACTTTCGAAAGCCGTGCCTGCGGTTATGGGCAGATGGGAATTTGTTAACGTCCAGTTGTAGAAAACCTAAAGTTGACCTTAATTAAAAATGAATCAACCGCGTGTGTAACCGTGATGGTCTCTTTCCGGCGGAGTCCGGGAAGTGAACACGGTTGTTGGAGTTATGCTTGACGTAGGTAGTCCAGGATCACTTCTTGATCATACTTTTATCGACCGTGCTTTGCCTTCTCTTCTCTCTCTCTTTTGCGTATGTTAGCCACCATATATGCTAGTCGCTTGCTGCAGCTCCACCTCATACCTTTACCTTACCCATAAGCTTAAATAGTCTTGATCGCGAGGGTACGAGATTGCTGAGTCCCTGTGGCTCACAGATACTTCCAAAACCAGCTTGCAGGTGCCGTTGAGACCGAGCAGATGATGCAACCAGGCTCAGGAGGAGCTCGAGGAAGATCTTATCCTTTATGTTGTTTCGTTCTAGTCGATCAGTAGTGGAGCCCAGTTGGGGTCGATCGGGGACCTTTGTCGCATTTGGGGTTCTTCTTTTATTTTGGTTCCGTAGTCGGAACCTGAGTGTATTTGATTGATGTAGTGTTTATTCATGTAATTGTGTGAAGTGGCGATTGTAAGCCAACTATGTACCTCTTATTCCTTATTATATTACATGGGTTGTGTGAAGATTACCTCACTTGCGACATATGCCTTCAATGCGATTATGCCTCTAAGTTGTGCCTCGACACGTGGGAGATATAGTCGCATCGAGGGTGTTACAACATGTTTGCAATGACAACTAGAGATCATAGTTTCTTGTGCCATGCTTGATTAGCTATGAGTTATAATGGTTTACCTTGCGTGCCAACATGCTATTAAAATGGTTATGATGTGGTATGATAGGGTGGTATACTCCTCTGAATGATTTAAGTGACTTGACTTGGCACATGTTCACGCATGTAGTTGAAACAAAATCAACATAGCCTTCATGATATTTATGTTCATGGTGGATTATATCCTACTCATGCTTGCATTCGGTGTTGATTAATTTTAATGCATGTTCATGACTGTTGTCGCTCTCTAGCTGGTTACTTCCCAATCTTTTGCTAGACTTCACCTGTACTAAGCGAGAATACTGCTTGTGCATCCAACTCCTTAAACCCCAAAGTTATTCCACATGAGTCCACTATACCTACCTATATATGGTATCTACCTGCCGTTCCAAGTAAATTTGTATGTGCCAAACTCTAAACCTTCAAAAAAAATCCTGTTTTGTATGCTCGAATAGCTCATGTATCAACTAGGGCTGTCTGTATCTTCCATGTTAGGCGGGTTATTCTCAAGAGGAGTGGGCTCCGCTCCTCACTCACGAGATAAATGGCTGGTCACCGGGATGCCAAGTCCCATGCTTTATGCAAACTAAATCAAAATAATTGCAAATAAAACCCCCCCTGGGACTCTTGTTAGTTGGAGGCACTCGTTGTTTCGAGCAAGCCATGGATTGATGCTTGTTGGTGGAAGGGGGAGTATAAACTTTACCATTCTGTTTGGGAACCGCCTATAATGTGTGTAGCATGGAAGATATTGCCATCTCTTGGTTGTTACGTTGACAATGAAAGTATACTGCTCAAAATATTATTCATCTCTATTTCAAAACCGAGCTCTGGCACCTCTACAAATCCCTGCTTCCCTCTGTGAAGGGCCTATCTATTTACTTTTATGCTGAGTCATTATCCTCTTATTAAAAAGCACTATTTGGAGAGCACCGCTGTCATTTGCTTTCATTACTGTTAGTTTACATTGAGTATGACTTCACTGGATCTCTTTTACCATGAATTACAATGTCTAATCAGTCCTTGGTCTTTAAAGGTGCTCTGCATTTATGTTTTGTGGTCTCGGAAAGGGCTAGCAAGATACCATCTTGTTATATCATATTATGATTGTTTTGAGAAAGTGTCGTCATCCGAGATTTATTATTATTGCTCGCTAGTTGATTATGCTATTGATATGAGTAAACTTGAGACCTAAGCGTTATTGCGAATGTGGTTAGTTATAATCTTTGCTGAAAACTTGAATGCTGGCTTTACATATTTACAACAACAAGAGCAAACAGAATTTGTAAAAGTTTTTCTTTATCACTTTCAGTTTATCAACTGAATTGCTTGAGGACAAGCAAAGGTTTAAGCTTGGGGGAGTTGATAAGTCTCTGTCGTATCTACTTTTCCAAACACTTTTGCCCTTGTTTTGGACTCTAACTTGCATGATTTGAATGGAACTAACCCGGACTGACGCTGTTTTCAGCAGAATTACCATGGTGTTATTTATGTGCAGAAACAAACGATCTCAGAATGACCTCAAACTTCACGAAGCAACTTTTTGGAAAATATAAAAAATACCTGCAAAAGATGAAGGCCAGGGGCCCACCACCTGTCCACGAGGGTGGGGTGCGCCTGCCCCCCTAGGGCGCGCCCCCCTACCTCGTGGGCCCCCTGGAGCTCCTCCGACTCCAACTCCAACTCTATATATTGTGTTTCGGGGATAAAAAATCAGAGAGAAGAATTCATCGTGTTTTACGATGCGGAGCCACCGCCAAGCCCTAAAACCTCTCGGGAGGGCTGATCTGGAGTCCGTTCAGGGCTCCGGAGAGGGGAATCCGTCGCCATTGTCATCATCAACCATCCTCCATCACAAATTTCATGATGCTCACCGTCGTGCATGAGTAATTCCATCGTAGGCTTGCTGGACGGTGATGGGTTGGATGGGATCTATCATGTAATCGAGTTAGTTTTGTTAGGGTTTGATCCCTAGTATCCACTATGTTCTGAGATTGAAGTTGCTATGACTTTGCTATGCTTAATGCTTGTCACTAGGGCCCGAGTGCCATGATTTCAGATCTGAACCTATTATGTTTCCATCAATATATGAGAGTTCTTGATCCTATCTTGCAAGTCTATAGTGACCTACTATGTGTTATGATCCGTTAACCCCGAAGTGACAATAATCGGGATACTTACCGGTGATGGTCGTAGTTTGAGGAGTTCATGTATTCACTATGTGTTAATGCTTTGTTCCTGTACTCTATTAAAAGGATGCCTTAATATCCCTTAGTTTCCGTAAGGACCCCGCTGCCACGGGAGGGTAGGACAAAAGATGGCATGCAATTTCTTTACCATAAGCACGTATGACTATATTCGGAATACATGCCTACATTACATTGATGAACTGGAGCTAGTTCTATGTCACCCTAGGTTATGGCTGTTACATGATGAACCGCATCCGGCATAATTCTCCATCACCGATCCATTGCCTACGAGCTTTCCATATATTGTTCTTCGCTTATTTACTTTTCCATTGCTATTGCTATCATCACTACAAAATACCAAAAACATTACTTTTACTACTGTTACCTTTTGCTACCGTTACCACTACTATCATATTACTTTGCTACTAAACACTTTGCTGCAGATACTAAGTTTCCAGGTGTGGTTGAATTGACAACTCAGCTGCTAATACTTGAGAATATTCTTTGGCTCCCCTTGTGTCGAATCAATAAATTTGGATTGAATACTCTACCCTCGAAAACTGTTGCGATCCCGTATACTTGTGGGTTATCAGTTAGCTCGGTGAAGACAATGATTTGGTAGACCAGTTCCAACTGTCGTGATAGTTGTACGTCTGGTTAGAGCAGCTAGGTATTTAAACCTGAGGATACACAGTCCTCACCATATTCTCCTTGAACTAAGGTCACACAGACCTTGTCCAATTACTCGTGGTAAGTCTTCAGGTGGCTTCCAAACCTTCACAAACTCGGTCACTCGGTGATCCACAATTTCCTCTTGGATGCTCTAGACCATGACGCCTAACCGTCTGGAGGATGCACAGTCCTCAAAGTTAACAAGTGTCGGTTCCACACAGGAACAATCTCTTCAGTGATGCTCAATCACTTTGGGTTTGTAGGTGTTTGGTTTGGTTTGGGGTTTTGGGTTTTTCCTCACTTGATGATTTTTGCTCAAAGTCCTCGGAGGATGGGGTGCTCTCAATGACAAGTGTCAGTTTCTCGCAGAGCAACCAACCAGCTAGTGGTTGTAGGGGACGACTATTTATAGCCTAGGGAGCAGCCCGACATGATAAGACATAAATGCCCTTCAATGATATGACCATTAGGTGAGTAGATATTTTGGGACAGCTGGCGCATAGCACAGCAACGGTCGGAAATTTGAGGTTCAAATTCCCCAGGGCTATCATGTTCCTCACTTGTAGGCAATCCGCACTGGCGAATTCTTAACTCCTCAGTCAGAACAAATTCCTCAGAGACCAGAAGAACTTTGTCTCTGTCACTGAAGAAAATGACTCAACTGTGTGAGGTTTCCAATGGCTTCACTCGAAGGGATTGATAGGTGTAGGATTTTGAGTTGAGCATCACCTGGAAATATTTCCCTAGTTTCACCTCGACCCCCTTTAATAGTACGGTGTTTCCTATGACTCAAGAAGGAGAAAATGAAACTATGAAAACAAAAGTCTTCACGATTCATGTTCCTTGCATGAATATCAAGTCTTCACGGTCACACCAATTTCTTCACTTTCAAAGTCTTCAGAAATCCAAGGTCTTCAGTTGAAGACATTAATTTTTAGGGGTCGACTTTCTCTGTAAATATCAAACTCCTCATAGACTTATAGTCGTGTGTACACTCACAAACGCATTTGTCCCTTAACCTATAAGTCTTCAGTACACCAAAATCACTAAGGGCACTAGATGCACTTACACAGTCCCTCGTAAAAACATATTTTTTGGTGTCTAATTTTTCTAATGCATATTATACATTTTCGTATATAGAACAGATAGTTTTCATATGCACGTTTAACATTTTCATTATGTTGTCATCTAAATTCAAGTATAAAGATAAAGGCTAACTTCTAACGAGCGAGCGGAGCAAGGCCCGTCACCAGTAGACTTGGACCGAAGCGGAGCAGTACGGATCAGTATTGACCTAGGTCACCCATGTTATATATAACCTTTTTAAGCCGCCGTACGGGATAAGTTGATCAGTTGTAAATCTCCGGCTTTTGTAACCTCCCCCGATATAGTGAAGATTTGCTGGCTGGCGCCCATGGATTTTCCCCTTTGTGTTGGAGGGGATTTTCACGTTAAATCCTCGTGTCACCTATGTTGATTTTGTTCTTAATCGTGTTCGATTGCCTGTCATATCTCTAACGTTTCAAGTACATGGTTAACATTTTTTGAACATATATTTTAATGTCAATTGTTTTCATACATATTGCACATTTTCCCTATACATTAGAACATAGTTTTATAAAGGTTTTGTATTTTTCAAATACATGATTATCATTTTGTAAATATATGCATATTTATGTCTACTTTTTCCATGGACCCCCTCGTGTCGCCCCCGTGGGCGACCATGGGGAAACCCTAGACGCCGGCGCCCGTACTGCCCCGCATCTCCTTCATCCTTGCCACCGCCAGCAGCGCCGCCGGGCGAAGCCTGGCCGGCAGGGCGGCGCCGGGGCTCCCTTCCCCTTCGCGCGGATTGGCTGGAGTGGGGCGACCGTTCGAGAAGAGGCATCAGACTTTTGCGGGGTGCGGCGGCGCTGCATATGGATCCTGGCCGCGACATGCGTAGCGCGTCGGCGGTTGGGGTTCGTGCTCGCGGCATGGTGCGGCCGCTGGATCTAGTGGTCGTGTGCGTCATCGGTCTCGGGTCAGATCCTTCTGGATCCAGCGCCTGAACGCCGTCGACCAGCGCAGGATGGTGGCTTTCGTCGCTGACCAGGTCGGATCTTCATTGATCCGGCGCCTGGATGGATCTACGACGGAGTTGTTGAGCCTTATGGTGCTTCCCTCTCTAGAGTTTTCGTGTCCAGATCCGGAGCAGATGGAGATTGGTGGTACAGGATGAGGACCGGAGGAAACTTTGGTCGTCTAGCTCGGCCCGGCATCGGTGACGGCTTTGGCATCGTTAACCTTCTTGAAGGCGAAGTCAAGGTCCCTCCTATCCACCTCCGTCCCCTTCCCGGATGAAAGTCCAAAATCCGTCTTGGATTGGAAGGCGGCGGCGCCCTTAGCGTCGTAACCTCCATGGAGGCGCCGTCTTGGGAGGATTGGGCGTTCGGGGGAGAGCTGCTATGGGTGAAGGGCTTCGCGTGTCAGCTCCAACAGCGGCAATGGTGTGGAGGTTGGTAGGAGGAGTGGTGTTCTAACCGCGTCAGATGCGTCTGGTAAGAGATTTCAAGTCATGCCCGACCGACATGTGCTACGCTGAGTCATGCCTAGTCGGCAGGTGCTACGCACGACAGATCTTCCAAAGTGTCTGCATCGGGATGGACGAGCGCAGAGCGATGGAGTCGTTGGGCGCCGTGGTGGCGTCGACGGATGGCCGGACTGGCAAGAATGATGCGGATCTCTCTCCTGAAGATGGGGCAGCGGTTCGATGATTATGGCAACCACTAAAACATGTGCAAGGGGTGTACATTTTAGGTTTGCTGCACCAGTTGTTTGTTCCGATACGTTAGATGGATGGATCGGTGACGACATCGGCTTTAGATATGGGGAGTGAGAGCACTTCACATTATCAAGTTTGTAGGTGTGAGTGGTGGCTTCAGGTGGCTTGATGTATGTTCTTGTCAGACCCTCGTGGAATAATTAATAAAGATGGCTGCATGCATTGATTGATGCAAAGGCCGGGGGTTTAACCTCCATTTCCAAAAAATGTCTACTTTTTCCATACAATATATACATTTTTTGTAAGGATAAGAAATATTTTTGTGTACATGTTTAACACTTTTCAAATGTGTTGTTAACATCTAGACGAATTTAATAATGTAAATGTTTAACACTTTTCAAATGTATTCTTAACATCTAGACGAATTTAATAATGTATGTTTTTATTATTTCTATATATTATAAAGTAAAAAAGGAAAGCAAAATATGATAAAGAAATATGAAAAAAATGAGCGCTTGAGGCCTATGAATCTCCAGCACGCCGGGCCGGACCATTGTCAACCGCTTCAGGCAAGAACTCGGTCTCGCAATAAGTGACAATAGTTGCGGGGACCTCCAATTTAGCATGGTATGCGCTGGGTTTTTTTAGGGGAAACATGCAATGCTTTATTGATCAATGGAACGGTTTACAGGAATAAGCAGAGTATCAAAGGGTTGTAGAAGCCAAACATGGCGACCTTCACCCAAATGCACAACATGTCTAGCTAAATTATGCGCCTCCGTATTGGAGCGACGTCCTTCATGGACAAAAGAGATAACCTGAAAATCACCACAACCATCCTTTATTTCTTTGACGATTGGGCCAATGATACCATGAGTTCTTGAGTTGATGTCATTGATGATGGAGAGACAATCCGAGGCCGATGTGATGTTTTGGAGTAGCAAGTCCCTTCCCAACGATAGTGCCTCATGACACGCCAAAGTTTCCAAGATGTGTGGGTCGGTCAGCCCATGAAAAACCACAGCCGAAGAACCCATATACACACCTTGTCCATCTCGACATACAACGCTGACCGCACCAAAAGGTGGGCTTCTACACACTGCACCATCCACATTAATCTTCACATATCCATGCGGGGGCGGGATCCATTTCCTTGCCTGTTCCTGCAGCTGGCGAGCATGTGATATCACCTGTGATGGTTGAGCCAAAGCTAGATCAGAGAGATACCTATTGATGAAAGAAAAGGTCACCAAAGGGATTTGGTGCTCTCCTTCATGGATCAATTTCCTCCGCACCGACCATATCGCCCAGAGGGTAACAACAACTCAGATCAATACTGCATGTGATACCGCAACAAGTATACTGAAGAGCCGAGATTTTCGCAAAGTTCCTTCCTAGCCCGAGCTACACGGTACCCACTATCTCCAGCGTCAGTTCATTTTGAGATATGTGCAATGCTCAGCAGTAGAGTCAGACAATTAGCAGACTGTAGCTGTCTCATCCTCTCAGCATGAACAGTAATCTCTGCTGGACATTGCATTCTCTCCTCACGTCCTGTCTCATCCTCTTATAAAATACTCTGGATGCACATGCAGCATCTGCTGGACATTTCTCTCTCTCTCCCCTCCCTCTCATAAAATATTTTTGCATGCGCATGCACAAGAGAAGCTCTATCTCTCTCACGGGTGTCTGACATGCATGCACAAGCATACTCTCTCTCCTCAGCGTCCCTCTCTCACAACTCTCTCTCTCATGAAAAGGTGTGACTGCCAGGGTGTGAATGTTGTACTGTTCATGACATGAGTTTAAAAAAACTAAGAGAAGAGAGAGTAGCTGGGAAGAGAGCATAAAGGAAGAGAGAGAGAAGAGTTGCATGGACGGGAAGAACGAGAGAGTCAGAGGCACATGCGATGCGACGTCATGTCATGAACAACACCCTCACATGCAGATGATTAAGGATTAAGCGTCTGACACCAACTGCTATGTGCACATATCTCGATGAAACATGGGCACGATTGAAAGGCTGAGATAAGGGGTACCGTGTAGCCCCAGCTAGGAAAAACCGTTCTCCGAGATTTTGCATCAGGTTCCGCCATGGCCAGATGTGCTCGACCAGCTCCGGGTCGTTTAAGGCCCAAACACAATGCGCCATAGTACAGTTCACCAGAGAATGGAACCACGAGTCCTCAGATCCACATATAGCACAGCATGGAGAAGGACCCATGTTTTTGTGCTTGATAACATCCACTGTCGGGAGCGAGGACTGGGCTAACCGCCATAGGAAAACTTTAATTTTTGATAGAACCGAGATCTTCCATAGATTGTCCCAACACTTCCTCTCGCGGATGTAGTCCGCTAGGCCGCCCCGGCTCCCGAGCCATGCCTCCCGCTGGAGCTTTGTCGTGTGAGCATCCGGTAACACGATCGCACTGTGAACTCCCCTTTCTTCTCATGTGCCCATGCCCAACAATCAGGGTAATGACGGGTGCTCAACGAAATGTTTAAGATCACCTCTGCATCAATCGGAAGAAAAGTTGAATTGACCAGATCCTATCTCCAGCTCGCTGATGTGGCGTTGATAAGCTCGGACACACGTTCTGGCCGGTGTGGAGTTAAGCAAACAAAAGGCCTCATCGATGCTTCATTTGGGAGCCGGTTTTATTCCCATATGTGAGTAGTATTTCCGCCTCCAATGCGCCTAATCAAGCCCAACTTTAGCATTTCTTTTCCGTCCATGATGGCCCTCAAAATCTACGATGGGTTGTTGCCTAGTTCCGCATCCAAAAAATCAGTCACAGGAAAGTAACGAGCTTTCAGTAGCTTTGCACTTAGAGTATTTGGTGATTGCAGAATACGCCACGCTTTTCTCGCCAAGAGAGCAAGATTGAAGAGCTCTATATCTCGGAATCCAGGCCTCCCTCATATTTTGGCTTGGTCATGACCTCCCATGAGACCCAACTAGTCTTTCCCTCACCCCGTTTACTTCCCTACCAAAACTTGCGAATGATGGAGTTGATATGAAGACAAAGGCCTCTAGGAAGCTTGAAACAGGCCATCGAGAAAACAGGAATAGATTGTGCCACGGATTTGATGAGCACTTCCTTCCCACCCGAAGACAATATTTTCTCCATCCATCCTTTGACTTTGTTCCACACACGTTCCTTCAGGTATTTGAACGCCCTGTTTTTGCTGCTACCAACATTTCTGGGCATACCCAGGTACTTTTCAGACAAGCTTTCATTCTAGACATTAAGAATATTCTTCATGCTATCTCTCACTTCCTGTTTACAGCCCTTACTGAAGAAAACCGAAGATTTGGCAAGGTTTATTTTCTGTCCCGATGCTTGGCAATAAGATTCCAACAGAGAAGATACCAGAGTAGCTCCCTCACTATTGCGGAACGCAGCAATTTCAAAAAAATTCCCACACGCAAGATCTATCATGGTGATTCATAGCAATGAGAGGGGAGATTGTGTCTACGTACCCTCGTAGACCGAAAGCGGAAGCGTTTATCAACGCAGTTGATGTAGTCGTACACCTTCATGATCTGTCCCAATCAAGTACCGAAAGTACGGCACCTTCGCGTTCAGCACACGTTCAGCTCGATGACGTCCTCACCTTCTTGATCCAGCAAGAGGGGCGAAGTAGTAGATGAGTTCCGGCAGCACGACGACATGATGACGGTGTTGGTGAAGAACAATCTCCGCACGGCTTCGCCTAAGTACTACAAAAACTATGACTGGGGATAAACTAGAGGGGACGGGGTTGCCGGCACACGGCTTGGTGTTTCTTGATGATGCTTGGGTGCTAGCCCTACCCCTCTATTTATATGTTGAGACTTGGGGTCGAAACTTGGAGTAAAAGCCTACACAAAGTCGATTTCACCCGAAAGGCAAGAGTCCTTCTCGGACTCCAGGACCAGATGCCAGGGTTCCCGGCGTCTGGACCCAGACGCCAGGGACCCTGGCGTCTGGCCCCTGGACTCTGCAAAACTTCCTTTTACTCTTTCCAAAAACCTTGTGGGCTTTCCCCTTTGTCCCAAATAAAGTGTTCTCGTACCCATACATTTCGGGAAACATCCGGAACCCTTCCGGAGACCAAACACTATTATCCCATATATCAATCTTTATCTTCGGACCATTCTGGAGTTCCTTCTCATGTCTGTGATCTCATCCAAGACTCTGAACAACATTCGGTCACAACATACATAACTCATATAGTACTATATCGTCAATGAACGTTAAGCGTGCGGACCCTACGGATTCGAGAACTATGTAGACATGACTGAGACACCTCTCTAGTCAATAACCAATAGCGGAACCTGGATGCCCATATTGGCTCCTACATATTCGACGAAGATCTTTATCGGTCGAACCGCATAACAACATATGTTGTTCCCTTTGTCATCGGTATGTTACTTGCCCAAGATTTGATCGTCGGTATCTCAATACCTAGTTCAATCTCGTTACCAGCAAGTCTATTTACTCGTTTCGTAATGCATCATCGCGTGACTAACTCATTAGTCACATTGCTTGCAAGGCTTATAGTGATGTGCACTACCGAGAGGGCCCAGAGATACCTCTCCGACAATCAGAGTGACAAATCCTAATCTCGATCTATGCCAACTCAACAAACACCATCAGAGACACCTGTAGAGCATCTTTATAATCACCCAGTTACATTGTGACGTTTGATAGCACACTAAGTGTTCCTCCGGTATTCGGGAGTTGCATAATCTCATAGTCATAGGAACATGTATAAGTCATGAAGAAAGCAATAGCAATAAACTAAACGATCATTATGCTAAGCTAACAGATGAGTCTTGTCCATCACATCATTCTCTAATGATGTGATCCCGTTCATCAAATGACGACACATGTCCATGGCTAGGAAACTTAACCATCTTTGATTAATGAGCTAGTCAAGTAGAGGCATACTAGGGACACTCTGTTTGTCTATGTATTCACACATGTACTAAATTTCTAGTTAATACAATTCTAGCATGAATAATAAACATTTATCATGATATAAGGAAATATAAATAACAACTTTATTATTGCCTCTAGGGCATATTTCCTTCAGTCTCCCACTTGCACTAGAGTCAATAATCTAGTTCACATCGTCACATGATTTAACACCAATAGTTCACATCTTTATGTGATTAGTTCACATCTCCATGTGACTAACACCCAAAGGGTTTACTAGAGTCAATAATCTAGTTCACATCGCTATGTGATTAACACCCAAAGAGTGATCATGTTTTGCTTGTGAGAGAAATTTAGTCAACGGGTCTGCCACATTCAGAGCCGTATGTATTTTGCAAATTTTCTATGTCTACAATGCTTTGCACGGAGCTAATCGAGCTAATTGCTCTCACTTTCAATATGTATCTAGATCGAGACTTAGAGTCATCCAGATCGGTGTGAAAGCTTGCATCGACGTAACTTGAGGGGGTCCTGGATTAGGGGGTCTCCGAACAGCCGGACTATATCCTTTGGCCGGACTGTTGGACTATGAAGATATAAGATTGAAGACTTTGTCTCGTGTCCGGATGGGACTCTACTTGGCGTGGAAGGCAAGCTAGGCAATACAGATATGTGTATCTCCTCCTTTGTAACCGACCTTGTGTAACCCTAGCCCCCTCCGGTGTCTATATAAACCGGAGGGTTTTAGTCCGTAGGATAACATACAATCATACCATAGGCTAGATTCTAGGGTTTAGCCTCTCCTATCTCGTGGTAGATCAACTCTTGTAATACTCATATCATCAAGAATAAATCAAGCAGGACGTAGGGTTTTACCTCTATCAAGAGGGCCCGAACCTAGGTAAAATATCGTGTCCCCTGCCTCCTATTACCATCCGCCTTAGACGCACAGTTTGGGACCCCCTACCCGAGATCCATCGGTTTTGACACCGACATTGGTGCTTTCATTGAGAGTTCCTCTGTGTCGTCGCCGTTAGGCTTGATGGCTCCTACGATCATCGATAGCGATGTAGTCCAGGGTGAGACTTTTCCTCCCGGATAGATCTTTGTGTTCGGCGGCTTCGCACTGCGGGCCAACTCGCTTGGTCATCTGGAGCAGATCAAAAGTTACGCCCCTGGCCACCAGGTCAGGTTTGGAAGCTTAAACTACACGGCCGATATCCGCGGAGACTTGATCTTCAATGGATTTGAGCCCCTGCCTCGTGCACCACGTGGTCATGATGAGTATGATTTAGCTCTACCATCGGACCGTATTCAGGAGATCGCACCGACAGCCGCTCTGACCCTCAATTCGGAGCCAGTTTCGACACCCGTGGACGGGTGGATAGACCCCGTCACGAAGGTCGTATCCTCTGCGGCGATCGAGCCGAATATTGACCTTACCCTTCACGAGAGCCGTGTTGCCAAACTGTCGGATTCCTCTCCGGCGCCCACAGACTCCGAACCGCCTGCGCCCGTTCCTATCGAATCCGATTGGGTGCCGATCATGGAGTTTACCTCCGCGGATATTTTTCAGCACTCGCCCTTCGGCGACATACTAAACTCCTTAAGGTCTCTCTCCTTGTCAGGAAGATCCTGGCCGAACTACGTCCGGCAGGATTGGGATGCGGATGACGAAGATTTTCGCCGACCACCCACCACCCACTTAGTAGCCACTGTTGATGACTTAACCGACATGCTTGACTTCGACTCCGAAGACATCGACGGTATGGACGACGATGTAGGAGTCGAAGAGGAATCACTGCCCAGAGGGCACTGGACAGCCACCTCATCATATGATATATACATGGTGGACACACCCAAAGAAGGCAATGGCGACTAGACAATGGAGGATGACCCCTCCAAGAAGCAACCCAAGCGTCGGTGTTAGCGGCGCCGCTCTAAGTCCCGCCAAGGCAAAAGTGGTGATACCGGCACCGGAGATAATAGCACTCCGAACAGTGCCGAAGACAACAACAATCCCCTCCGGCAAGATTTAGAGCAGGAGGATGGAGGAGCCAGCTCTCCTGAGAGAGCGGCAGATGGAGAGGCGGAGGATGATAATTACATGCCTCCCTCCGAAGACGAGGCAAGCCTCGCCGATGACGAATTCGTCGTGCCAGAGGATCCCGTCGAACAAGAGCGCTTCAAGCGCTGGCTTATAGCCACGGCAAATAGCATTAAGAAAAAGCACCAACAGCTTCAAGCTGATCAAGATTTGCTGGCTGACAGATGGACTGAAGTCCTGGCGGCCGAGGAGTATAAAATCGAACGCCCCTCCAAGAGTTACCCAAAGTGCAGGTTGCTACCCCGACTGGAGGAGGAAGCACCGAAACCTACATCCCCGGCGTATGACGCGGCTGATCGGCCACCTCGTGGCCGCGACAGAGAGACATTCCAGCCAAAAGCTCAGCCAGCACCCCGACGTCATTCAAATAAAAAGGAAGGGGAAATACGCCAGACCTACGAGACATATTGGAGGACAAAGCAAAACATGCAAGATCGATCTACGGGTCACGAGGGTGCGCCACTATGCAGGATGATAATCATCACGCTGGATACAGTAAAAATAAATCCAGCCGGGCTGAACACAGCGGGCAAGACTCATTCGAGCTGCGTCGCGATATAGGCCAGTACAGAGGCGCCGCACACCCCTTATGCTTCACAGACGAAGTAATGGATCATCAAATCCCAGAGGTTTTAAACCCATAAATATAGAATCATACGACAGCACAACAGATCCTGCGGTATGGATCGAGGATTTCCTCCTGCACATCCACATGGCCCGCAGTGATGACCTACACGCCATCAAATACCTCCCACTCAAACTCAAAGGACCAGCTCGGCATTGGCTCAACAGCTTGCCAGCAGAGTCCATTGGCTGTTGGGAAGATCTGGAAGCCGCATTCCTTGACAACTTTCAGGGCACTTATGTGCGACCACCAGATGTCGATGACTTGAGCCACATAATTCAGCAGCCAGAGGAATCGGCCAGGCAATTCTGGACACGATTCCTCACAAAGAAAAATCAAATCGTCGACTGTCCGGATGCAGAGGCCCTAGCAACCTTCAAGCACAACATCCGCGACGAGTGGGTAGCCCGGCACCTTGGTCAGGAAAAGCCGAAATCTATGGTAGCCCTCACGACATTCATGACCCGCTTTTGTGCGGGAGAAGGCAGCTGGCTGGCTTGCAGTAATAACATATCAAAGAACCATGGTACTTCGGATACCGAGGACGGCAATGGCAGGTCGCGTCGGAACAAACATAAGTGCCGCATTAACAACGACAATACCGAGGATACGGCAGTCAATGCCGGATTCAAAGGCTCTAAACCCGGTCAGCGGAAAAAGCCATTCAAGAGAAGCACTCCGGGCCTGTCCAGTTTGGACCGTATACTCGATCGCTCGTGTCAAATACACGGCACCCCCGACAAGCCAGCCAATCACTCCAACATGGATTGTTGGGTGTTCAAGCAGGCCGCCAAGCTAAATGCCGAAAACAAACATAAGGGGTCACATAGCGATGACAAGGAGGACCCCCGGCAGCCGAACACCGGAGGACAGAAGAGGTTCCCCCCACAAGTGTGGATGGTGAACATGATATACGCAACCCACATCCCCAAGAGGGAGCGGAAGCGTGTGCTCAGGGACGTATATGCATTGGAGCTAGTCGCCCCAAAGTTCAACCCATGGTCCTTCTGTCCGATCACCTTCGACCGCGGGGACCACCCCACTAGTATCCGTCATGGCGGATTCGCCGCATTGGTCCTCGACCCAATCATTGGCGGATTTCACCTCACTCAAGTCCTAATGGACGGCGGCAGCGGCCTAAACCTGCTTTATCAGGACACAGTGCGCAAAATGGGTATAGACCCCTCAAGGATCAAACCCACCAAAACGACCTTTAAAGGCGTCATACCAGGTGTAGAGGCCCATTTCACAGGCTCAGTAACACTGGAAGTGGTCTTTGGATCTCCGGATAACTTCTGAAGCAAAGAGTTAATCTTTGACATAGTCCCGTTCCGCAGTGGCTATCATGCACTGCTAGGGCGAACCGCATTTGCAAGATTTAACGCGGTACCGCATTATGCATATCTCAAGCTCAAGATGCCAGGACCTCGGGGGTCATCACAGTCAATGGAAACACAGAGCACTCTCTCCGCATGGAGGAGCACACTGCGGCCCTCGCAGCAGAAGCACAAAGCAGCCTCTTAAGGCAATCCACTAGTTCGGCGATTAAGGACCCAGACACCTTCAAGTGCGCCCGGAGTAATCGGCAACAGGACCACATGGCACGTTCTGAGCTCGCATAGCAATGCGGCCCCCACCCCGGTCCCAGCCAAACGGCGAAATCCATGCCACGCGTACATAATTACGCATTAAAAATACCATGGGCACAGGCGGGGAGGGGGGCACAACGGCGGCACACCCCAAGTCGCGGCTTAAACCACACTAGGGGCTTCCCGCTTTGTTATTTTTCTCTTTCAGGACTTCAATCTCCGGAAACCCTGTCTGGCAGCGTGATTGCCAAACACATGATGCAACATCCAAGGAGGCATAAAGCTACGTCACACCACGGAACTCCCAGGTGGATTACGATAACGAGTGAAATATTTGTTTTAATGCTATTCCTCAGCTTGCCCTTGGAAGGGACATGTCAAACAGTCCTACTTTTTGCTTATCGCACTACTTGTATCATTCTGCTTTAACACACCTTTTTGAATAAAAATGCATAGCATTAAGACTATTATTGCATTCTTCTTTTATATATATATATGTTCATTCATGACATCCAGCACCCGTACACTCTGGTATGGCCAATACGCTAGGGGCTTAAGCATACCCCATAATACGACGTGAGAAGTCCGAACACTTTCGACAGTGTAGCACCCCGAACTTATAGCATTATATGCATCAGCTCCGAATCATGTCTTGGGTCAATAGTTGGGTTTGCCCGGCTCCCATGTTTTGGTACCTTACGTTCCGCTATATCGGCTAAGGTAGCACTGGGAGAACTACTGCGATTGTGCCCCGGTTCTGCTGGGTTAAGCACCTCAGTAGAGAAAGCTAAAACTGACTGTCATGATAGCGAGAGACTGGTCGCTGTTCGAGAGGTTTTGAGTCCCTAAAGGCTTATGCCGCTTAGAGCGAGGAGTCGGCCCTGTCCTGCTTAAGGCGTGTATCGCGCCCCGAATTCGGCCTTCCGAATACTAGGGGCTTCGCCGAAATTTAAAATTATAGAATTCTATGGCTAAGTGAGAGTGATAACGCATTATAGTCCGATTGCCTTGTTCGTTGTGCTGAGCACCTCCCTCAAAGGACCCAACAATGGGAACAAGAGTGCTCAGGTTTATCCCGAACACCCCAGCACTCGTGGCGTGGGGGCAGAAGCCGACGACTAGCCATCTCTCAGATTTGATAAACAGCCGAACAGAAGGTAATATTTTAAATTCAAACAAGCGTTGCATAGCGCATATGAACAAGTTTTCATAAATACAGGATTACACGAGCGATTTTACTCGAATATTATACCTTTCGTACACTCGTCCGCTACGAGACGAGCACCCTTCAGGACACCCTCATAGTACATCTCGGGGTGGCGATGCTCCTTGTCCTCCGGCGGTCCTTCCTTAATCAGCTTCACGGCGTCCAGCTTGGCCCATTGCACCTTCACACGGGCAAAAGCCCGGCGTGCACCTTCGATGCAGAGGGACCGCTTGATGACTTCCAGCCGTGGGCATGCATCCACAAGCCGCCTCACCAGGCGGAAGTAGCTGTTGGGAAGGCCGTCACCAGGCCACATCCGGACTATAAAGCCCTTCATGGCCTGTTCGGCCGCCTTGTGCAGCTCGACCAGTTGCTTCAGCTGGTCGCTCAGAGACATCGGGTGTTTGGTCCCAGTATACTGAGACCAGAACAGCTTCTCCATTGAGCTTCCCTCCTCGGCCTGGTAAAACTGTGCGGCATCCGACACGCTGCGGGGCAAATCTGTGAATGCTCCTAGAGAGCTTCGGATTCGGGTAAGTAACAGGTAACTTACTTTCACATGCTTGCTTTGCATATAGAACGCCTTACCCGCCGCTATCTTCTTCATCGCATCAATCTCCTGGAGGGCCTTTTGGGCTTCGGCCTTGGCACTCTTTGCGCTCTCGAGGGCCGTGGCAAGCTCGGACTCTCGCGTCTTCAAGTCAAGCTCCAATGCCTCGTGCTTCGTCACGAGAGCGTGGAGCTCTTGCTGCACCTCACCCACCCGAGCCTCATGCCTTTCCCGCTCGGTGTGCTCCTTGGCCGCTTTGTTTTCAGCCTCGGATAGCGCTTGCTTCAGGGTCGCCACCTTGGTCGTGGCCCCTGGCAAATTTACGATGATCCTATCATTTTGCAATCGCATTCTTTTTATAAATATCCATAGACTAGGTACTACTTACCTTTGTTCTCCTCGAGCTGCCTCTTGGCACGGCCGAGCTCGTCCTTGGACCCTTTAAGGTCCTGCTTCAGTGCGGCGACCTCCGCAGTCAGTGCGACAGATGCCAGCAGCGAAGCCTGCATACGCATATTAACATACTTATATTAGACTCCTGCGATATTGTTTGATCCTCTGTTCGACTTTTCTTTGTGAACACCGAACAGAGCATCAGGGGCTACTATCTATGCGGTAATATTTTTCCCCATATTCCAAAAACTTACCTCAAAGCCTGTTAGAAGGCTGGCACAGGCTTCAGTCAATCCGCTCTTGGCGGACTGAACCTTCTGGACCACCGCACTCATAATAGTGCGGTGCTCTTCGTAGATGGAAGCGCTGCGAAGCGCTCCTAGTAGATTGTCTGGTGCCTCTGGATGGACAGAGGTCACCGGCACAGGCGTCTTGCCCCTTTTGGAAGGAGGCCGCTTGCCCGAGTCCGGAACCACTGGGGGTTCCAGCGCAGTGTTCGGCTGAGGGCCGAACTCGGAGCCCTCGGGAGCCTTGCTCCCTCTGCTCCCGGAGTCCGGAAGGTCGCCTTGAGGCGCCTCCGAGACTGTCTCCCCTCGACCCGGTGCCTCTTGAGATAATACCTCGGCGTTGTCCGTAGGGCAAGGGGAGGTGGCGGTTGGAAGTGGATCGCTATCCATATCCGACGAGCCCAGGGAGTTGTCCGACGATACATCGATACGGGCTTGTGGCGGTCTGCATAGTCATAATTTGGCGTTAGGAGAGGCAGTGTGACAAAGGTATGCTATGAGTTACTCTGGCATCCGAATACTTATGACTTCGCCAGGGGCTTGGCCCTGAGCAGCCACTCGTCTTCGCCTTCGGCGGCAGTGGTGGAGTAGTCCGGAAGTAGAGTCCTTCCCTTCTTGGACCCTTCGGCCCCCCGGTTGGGACGGCCTTCCTTTTCTTGTCTCCCTCGACTGGAGGGGGAGCATCTTCATCCTCCTCCTTGTCTTCGGGGGAGGAGTGCGTCGCGGAGTTATCGGACGATGAGTCCGATAACACCTGGCGTCGTGAACTCTTTCGGGTTCCCTTGGCCTTCTTGGTCTTCTCCGGCACCTTGTAAGGAGCCGGAGTCAGCATCTCGGTCAGGAGAGCATCCGCATTGTCTTCGGGCAGAGGGGCCGGACAGTTAATCTACCCCGACATCTCCACCCAGTCTTGTCAAAGGCATGGAGCTCAGACCCCGCACATGATTAAGCTAGGGGAAATAAATATCCTACCAGATGTATGGAACTCACCGAATGCGCTCGGCGTTTCGCGCTTAGCCCACGGTCCTCGGTGAGAGAGGGAGGGACCTCAGCGCCCTTGAACAGCACCTTCCAGACGTCCTTGTGCGTTGTGTCGAAGAGCTCGCTCAGAGTCTGGTGCTGGGCCGGGTCGAACTCCCACAAGTTGAAGTCTCGTTGTTGGCACGGGAGGATTTGGCGGATGAGCATGACCTGGACTATGTTGACAAGCTTGAGCTTCTTGCCTGCCATATTCCGGATACATTTCTGGAGTCCGTCCAGCTCTACCGATGAACCCCAGGATAGGCCCTTCTCTTTTCTAGGAGGTGAGCCGCGTGGGGATTCCGGATCGAAACTTGGGGGCAGCCACCCATTTGGTGTCGCGCGGCTCGGTGATGTAGAACCACGCCAATTGCCACCCCTTTATGGTCTCCATGAAGGAGCCTTCAAGCCATATAACGTTGGGCATCTTGCCCACCATGGCTCCGCTGCATTCTTCTTGTTGGCTTCCCACCACCTTCGGCTTGATATTGAAGGTCTTTAACCACAGGCCGAAGTGGGGCCGGATGCGGAGGAAAGTGTCGCACACGATGATTAACGCCGAAATGTTGAGGATGAAGTTTGGGGCCAGATCATGGAAGTCCAGCCCGTAGTAGAACATGAGACCACGGACGAATGGATGGAGGGGAAACCCCAGTCCGCGGAGGAAGTGGTGGAGGAAAACTACCCTCTTGTGAGGTTCAGGGGTAGGAACGAACTGCCCCGCAGCGGGCAGCCGATGCGCGATATTCGCGGCCAAGTATCTGGCTCCACGCAGCTTCTTGATGTGTCCCTCCGTAATGGAGGAAGCCATCCATTTGCCTCCCACTCCGGACATGATTGGAGAAGGTTGAGGGGAAGGATGTGGGCTTGGGCGTTGGAGCCCGAGTGTGCAGGAGTGTATGAGCAAGGAGGAAGAAGGTGTGGGTAGAAAAAGGTTATACCTTCTCCCTATACAAGGGCGGCCGAAACTATGCGCCCCCACCAGCCTGGTAAAACTCACTTATCCCCCAAGTGCCATAATCGATGGCGCGGTTGGGTTACCCACGCCCGTATTGATGAGAATCCCGTAATAAGGGGGACACGATCTCTGCTTTGACAAGACGTGTCAAAAAACTGCCTCGCGTTATGTTCGGGGCTAGTTAAAGGAAATGGTTATAATAATCACCGGGCCATGGCATAATGTCATGTTGCCAAAACGTGTCAGCAGATTAGATTTGTGGAAATATTATTCTCTCTACGGTGGTATGTGGAACTTATTTTGCAGGGTTGGACACTATCCTTATATTCAAATTCTTTCGTGGTGTATTCGGAGGAGGAACCCGCCTTGCAATGCCGAAGACAATACTGCGCGCCGGACTCATCGTCATTGAAGCCTGGTTTAGGGGCTACTGATGGAGTCCTGGATTAGGGGGTCTCCGGACGGCTGGACTATATCCTTTGGCCGGACTGTTGTACTATGAAGATATAAGATTGAAGACTTCGTCTTGTGTCCGGATGGGACTCTACTTGGCATGGAAGGCAAGCTAGGCAATACAGATATGTGTATCTCCTCCTTTGTAACCAACCTTGTGTAACCCTAGCCCCCTCCGGTGTCTATATAAACCGGAGGGTTTTAGTCCGTAGGACAACATACAATCACACCATAGGATAGCTTCTAGGGTTTAGCCTCTCCGATCTCGTGGTAGATCAACTCTTGTAATACTCATATCATCAAGAATAAATCAAGCAGGACGTAGGATTTTGCCTCCATCAAGAGGGTCCAAACCTGGGTAAAACATTGTGTCCCCTGCCTCCTGTTACCATCCGCCTTAGACGCACAGTTCGGGACCCCCTACCCGAGATCCGCCAGTTTTGACACTGACATAACTCTTTACGACGAACTCTTTGTCACCTCCATAACCGAGAAACATTTCCTTATTCCACTAAGGATATTTTTGACTGCTGTCAAGTGATCCACTCCTGGATCACTATTGTACCCTCGTGCCAAACTTATGGCGAGGGACACAATAGGTATGGTACAGAGCATAGCATACTTTATAGAACCTATGACTGAGGCATAGGGAATGACTTTTCATTTTCTTTCTATTTTCTATCGTGGTCAGGTTTTGAGTCTTTACTCAACTTCACACATTGCAACACAGGCAAGAACTCCTTCTTTGACTGTTCCATTTTGAACTGCTTCAAAATCTTGTCAAGGTATGTACTCATTGAAAATATATCAAGCGTCTTGATCTATCTCTATAGATCTTGATGCTCAATATGTAAGTAGCTTCACCGAGGTCTTTCTTTGAAAAACTCCTTTCAAACACTCCTCTATGCTTTCTAGAAAATTCAACATTATTTCCGATCAACAATATGTCATTCACATATACTTATCAGAAATGTTGTAGTGCTCCCACTCACTTTCTTGTAAATACAGGCTCCACCGCAAGTCTGTATAAAACCATATGCTTTGATCACTTTATCAAAGCATATATTACAACTTCGAGATGCTTGCACCAGTCCATACATGGATCGATGGAGCTTGCTCACTTTGTTAGCACCTTTAGGATCGACAAAACCTTATGGTTGCATCATATACAACTCTTCTTTAAGAAATCCATTAAGGAATGCAGTTTTGACATCCATTTGCCAGATCTCATAAAATGCGGCAACTGCTAATATGATTCGGACAGACTTTTAAGCATTGATACGAGTGAGAAAATCTCATCGTAGTCAACACCTTGAACTTGTCAAAAACATTTTGCGACAATTCGAGCTTTGTAGATAGTAACACTACTATCAGTGTCCGTCTTCCTCTTGAAGATCCATTTATTATCAATGACTCGCCGATCAACGGGCAAGTCAATCAAAATCCATACTTTGTTCTCATACATGGATCCCATCTCAGATTTTGATACGTCTCCAACGTATCTATAATTTTTGATTGCTCCATGCTATATTATCTACTGTTTTGGACATTATTGGGCTTTATTATCCACTTTTATATTATTTTTGGGACTAACCTATTAACCGGAGGCCCAGCCCAGAATTGTTGTTTTTTGCCTGTTTTAGGGTTTCGAAGAAAAGGAATATCAAACGGAGTCCAAACGGAATGAAACCTTCGGGAACGTTATTTTCTCATCAAATACAACTTAGGAGACTTGGACCCTACGTCAAGACACATAACAGGAGGCCACGAGGTAGGGGGAGCGCCTACCCCCCCCCCCCCAGGCGCGCCCTCCACCGTCGTGGGCCCCCTGTTGCTCCACCGACGTAATTTTTCCTCCTATATATACCCATGTACCCCAAACGATCAGAAACGGAGCCAAAACCCTAATTCCACCGCTGTAACTTTCTGTATCAACGAGATCCCATCTTGGGGCCTGTTCCGGAGCTCCGCCGGAGGGGGCATCGATCACGGAGGGCTTCTACATCAACACCATAGCCCCTTCGATGAAGTGTGAGTAGTTTACCTCAGACCTACGGGTCCATAGTTAGTGGCTAGATGGCTTCTTCTCTCTTTTTGGATCTCAATACAATGTTCTCCCCCTCTCTTGTGGAGATCTATTCGATGTAATCTTCTTTTTGTGGTGTGTTTGTCGAGACCGATGAATTGTGGGTTTATGATCAAGTCTATCTATGAATAATATTTGAATCTTCTCTGAATTCTTTTATGTATGATTGGTTATCTTTGCAAGTCTCTTCGAATTATCAGTTTGGTTTGGCCTACTAGATTGATCTTTCTTGCAATGGGAGAAGTGCTTAGCTTTGGGTTCAATCTTGCGGTGTCCTTTCCCGGTGACAGTAAGGGCAGCAAGGCACGTATTGTATTGTTGCCATCGAGGATAACAAGATGGAGTTTTCTTCATATTGCATGAGTCTATCCCTCTACATCATGTCATCTTGCTTAAGGCGTTACTCTGTTTTTAACTTAATACTCTAGATGCATGCTGGATAGCGGTCGATGAGTGGAGTAATAGTAGTAGGTGCAGGCAAGAGTCGGTCTACTTGTCTCGGACGTGATGCCTATATACATGATCATACCTAGATATTCTCATAACTATGCTCAATTCTGTCAATTGCTCAACAGTAATTTGTTCACCCACCGTAGAATACTTATGCTCTCGAGAGAAGACACTAGTGAAACCTATGGCCCCGGGGTCTATCTTTATCATATCAATCTCCTACTGTCGGATTTCAAGTTCCGGCAGACCCTTGAGGTTCGAACACTGGGGTGCGCGCGGAGATCTCTCCCCTACCGATCTACGTCTGATCCTCTTGTGCGAACTAAGATGAAAATGATGAGCAACACAAGAGACACGAGGTTTATACTGGTTCGGGCCACTGTTGTGGTGTAATACCCTACTCCAGTGTGTGGTGTGGTGGATTGCCTCTAGGGCTGATGATGGACAGTACAAGGGAAGAACAGCCTCGCGAGAGGTGTTCTTGAGCTAGTGCGATGAACTGCTAGGGTGAGTTCTGTCGCCTCTCTCTCTCTCTCTGCTAGGGTTCTACCAAATTTCTCTCTCTGTGTCTCCTCGTCTCTCTTTCTTCTTCTGGTTGTCCCCTTTTTTCTCCTAGTTGTCCCCCTTCCTTTGTGGAGGCTAGCTCTATTTATAGAGGCCCTGGGCCTCTCCCTGAATAATTGAGCGGGAAGGGCACCAACAATTGGCCATTTTGAAGGGGAACATCTAGTACAAGTTATCTTGACCAAAGGTGGTCTTCGGCTGCCAAAAGCACTGGTGATGACGCCATCTTGGGCTCCACGGTGACCTCCGTCCTGCCGTCTGGCTGGTCTTGGTCTCGTTACACCGGAATGGCAACCTTTGCCCGATGCCTTGGCCTGTGCTTGCCCCCTTTGCACCAAAGGGGAAACAAGGACACTGCACAGGCCGGCGCCCGCCTGGCCTTGATCGTCATGGCTTGCGTCACGAGTTCCTCGCGAGATACCCCTACCTTGATCTCTCCGCCTCCTCACGAGCCTGCCTGATGAGGCTGCCTCTGAGGAAGCTTCCTGTCGTCCGCCCCGCGAGGCTTGGCCCCTCGCGAGGGTCTTGAGCTTGCGTTGATGAAGATGGGCCGCGCTGGGCCCCCACTTGAGCCACGCCGCAGGCCACAGGCAAGCAAGTCTGGGGACCCCCATTCCCAGAACGCCGACAGTAGCCCCCGGGCCCAAGGTGCGCGCGGGCTTGGCTTAGCAAAGAAGCGAAGGGGCAAGCACGAAGCGCCTCGGGCCCTAACAGCCTGCGGCCTTGGGCGCCGCGTGGTGGTTGATTGGACGTGGGTGTCTGTGCCTCCCACAATGCATCGGCAACCGCACGACTCGACGAGTCCCTGCATGCAGAGATATGGGTCATGATTACCTGAGGTCATGGTGCTTGGCGGTTGGCCTTCCCCAGCTATAAGTACGGGGCTGCGTGAGCTCCGCCATTTCACCCCTTTCCGTTACTCCTCCTCTTCTTCTTCCTCATCCTTTCTTCCTCTTGCACCAATGGCACCGATCCGCCGGTTTTCAGCTGAGGAGAAGGGAAAGGCCCCCCCAGAGAGGGTCCTGACCCCCTCCTGCCGAAGAAGCGGCCAATCCTCTGTCACCGGGACGAAGGCGCCTGGCAGGTGGTGTCGAGGCCGTGGTACAAGCGGCCGCCGCCTGGGTTTCCACTGCCCTTGTACGCCCGCGTAGTAGGCCCCAGGGTGGAGGGCACCGAGCAACACCGACAGTGTCGCCGCCGACGCCGGCGAGTCTCAGTGGTGCGCGTCGTCCCCCCTGGAGTCCACATGGAGCGCTCCTCTCGCGAGCTTGTGCTCCACGCCGACATGCCTCCAACTTCGTGGATCCGCCTTCCTCCCTCCTTCGCCTTTGAGATGCCGCCGAGCGGGGCCCTGGAGCTCTGGCTGTAGCACGCCGACTGTGGCACCCCTGCAACCGGAGCGGAGGTCGCGGTCGTCGCTCCGGGCAAGGTCTTCATGACCCGGGGCTGGGGTGAGATTGCCCGGGTCTGTCGCGCGGACGGCGCCTTGGTGAGCCATCTTGAATACGACGGCGCCTCCTTGATGTTCTTCAAGGTCTTTGATGCAGAGGGACGCCGGCTGGAATGATGTCCTAAGGGAAGCGGCAGTGGTGACGAACTGGCGAGGACCAGCCCCGCCCGTTGGTCCTCTTGCAGCTCCTCAGGCAGCAGCGGAGGGGCTGAGGGCTTCAGCGGCTCCCCCGAACTCCTCGCGGCCCCGGAGACGAGCGGCGACAGCTACGAGCCTCCGAGCTGGCGCCGCGCTCGGAGTGGGGCAGCTGCGTCCAGCCGCTGACGCCACTGATCTGGATGGGGTTGGCGCCGTCACTAGGTAGCCCACTGTTGATGATGGCGTCTCTTGGGGAGGTGCTAGCAAGTAGCGTTCCTTAGGGTTAGCACCTTTTGTTTCTTGCGAGGAATTAGAGCAACACCCCGCTGGGGTATGTAAGGCGTCTGTCGTGCCTTTTGTAAATATTATATCCTTAATATGAATTGGCGTGAGGTGTCCGTTCTGTCCCGGCTAAGCTCCCCCTTTCTATCCTCACGAGGACTTGGCGCTCTACGCTGACAGGTCCCAGTCCCCAGGCGAGCTTCAGCCGTCGCTGGTATGCCAGGTCGCGATGTCGTGGTCAAGGCCAGGAGGTGAGCGGCCCGAGGTCCGGTAAGAGCCCCCGAGTCGCGATGCTTGGGAGGTCCCCTTTAGCGCTCAAGCAATCCTTGCTGGGCGAGAAAGGAAGGTAGCGTCGCCGTGACAGAGTTGCGCAGGGCGGGGATTTAGCGTTGCGTTGGTCTAGCTCTTGCGAGGACGCGACTTATCTTGTGCGTCTGATGTAGTTCCTCAGAGAGGCGCCCGGCTCGAGAGGTGGTGGCCGAGGTACTGCTGGGTGAGACCCTCACGAGCTTCTTCCCACTCCCCCGCACTTTCCTTAACGCTCTACGTCCTCAGGTCCCGGCCCTCGAGCGAGCTTAGCCGCCGCTGGTATGAGAGGTCGCGATGCCGTGGGTCAAGGCCAGGGGTGAGGGCTGGAGAGCCAGTAGGAGCCCATGAGTCGCGATGCTCAGGTGCCCCCCTTTTAACGTGCAAGTGGTTCGTGCCGAAGAGAGGGAGAGAGAGCTCACGATGCCCCCAACGTTGCTCCTGGAGTAGGTCCTGCACACCAATCATGAGGAGAAACAAGGCCTGTCGTTACGGTCGCCGGCCAACCTATGGTCACTCCGAGGGAGCGGTCAGGGCACTGAGGGCCTGGTGAGGTGGCGCCGTGCGGGGCTGCCGCGGCCAGAGCTCGACCACTCAGGTTTATCAACACTGCAGGGACGGACCCGTGCGCACGCGCCGTGCCAGAGCGAGCGGCTCTTCAGATAGGCGTCGATCGAGCAGGTGATTAGGTCAGGTATGTTAAGCACATAGGAAATCCAATTTCAAGCAAGCGCAGGTAAAAGCAACCGCCGCTGGGTCGGGCCCAAGCGGCGTGGGGATGATGCAGCCCGAGGGGCGCCCCCAACAAGGTAAGTAAAGAGCATAACCAAAATGGGTACATGCCGTGGGGACGAACCCACGCGGCCTGGGAATGGTGCAGCCCTGTGGGTGCTCCCAGCTGAAAGTAGAAGTCTAAAAGATGTCACCCGGTGCTGTTGAAGATGAAGTGATGCTGAGGAAGTGAGCGATGCGCGGTGAAGACGCCGGCCCTCACGAGCCCCCAGGCCCAGGGGCCTCAGGAGGCCCTAGTAGCACGTGCAGGTCTTCGGGGACCATCGCCACCTCCGCCAGGACCGCACGATGCATGCCCTCCTGAGCCTCCAGAATGCTCCTCAACAGGCGCTGATGTGCGGCGACCGCGCTCGGCAGGCCGAAGGGCATGCGAACGTAGCTGTGAGGTGGTCCCTCGCAGCGCCCTACGGCCGAAGGCCATAGGCGCTCCTGGGACGCAGCTCGGTTGAGCCCTGGTACGTCGACGCAGACGCACTATCCTCCATCCTTGCCTGGGTGTGGCGCCACGGCAGGTAAGCGGAGGCTGCCGCGCATGACTCTGGACTGTTGTAGCTCGTGGGTGTTCCCTGCGATGAACTCCTGAGGGTTTGGTCTCCTTTGACTTGTACCTTCCTGAGGGAAGCGTGCTTGAAAGCACCCCTCCAAGTGGTGCCCGAGCGCCTCCCCCGCGACCTTGGCAAGGTCGGCGGCTCTCCAAGAGAGAGCCCCCGAGCCCTGCCTGAGGAGGGCACCGGGCGCGCCTTCCTATGCGTGAGAGGGTGGCGCTCCCTGGTCGGGCGCGAATCCTGACACGATACCTCCGGAGGTGCCTGCCTCCTTGTGGCTCGGGCCAGGTGAGGTCTTCTTCTTCTTGAGGGTCGCCTCGGGAGGACTCCTGCTCCCGTGATCTGGGTGTTCGATTGCTGCGGCTTGGAACGCACGCTCAAGCGAGCACACTGCGTCCCTTTCTTCACAAGGTACGGTGATGACTCCACCGCTTCCTGGCATCTTGAGAACATTATAACCATGGTGAGTCACCGCCATAAACTTGGCTAGGGCTGGGTACCCAAGGATGGCATTGTACGGCAGGCGGATGTGAGCGACGTCGAAGTCGATGAGCTCGGTGCGGTAGTTGTTGCGTTGCCCGAAGGTGACCAGAAGGCGAACCTGCCCAATTGGAACAGTGGAACCATCGGTGACTCCTGAGAAAGGCTTGGTCGGCTGAAGCTAGTCGTACGGCACTTGGAGATTGTCGAACGTCTCGACGGACAGGACGTTGAGTCCTGCCCCGCCATCGATGAGGGTCCTGGTGACCTGCACGTTGCTGATGACTGGGGAGCAAAGCATCGGGAGGACTCCGGCCGTTGACGCACACTTGAGCTGGTCTGCGGAACTGAATGTGATCGCGCATGAAGACCACCTGAGAGGCGCGTGGCCTCAAGCTTGGGAAGGACTGCATTCACCTCGCGAGCAAACTGCTTGAAGATGCGCTGTGAGGCTGGGGCCTGGGCGCCACCCAAGATGCAAGCAATTGCACGCGGCTCTTGGAAGCCCCTAGCCCCATCGTCTTGGTGTTGGTCTTCGTTCCTCCTTGGTGGAGGCAGCAGAGGAGGGAGGCCTGCGTTGCCGTGCGGTGGCCCTCACGAGGCTGGTCCCTCCAGCCTCCCTCGCGAGGCTAGTCCTGCCAGCGGTCCTCGCGAGGGCGGTCACGCCATCCCTGGCGAAGGCCGCGGTCTTCCCATCGTCCACCACCTCTTCCTCCTCCTCGGCCGTAGCCCCTATCATTGCGCTCTGGGCGTTGGCCGATTCGCCCATCTCGCACGGCTCTGAGCTCTTGACATTCGTTGGTGTTGTGCGTGTGGAGGTCGTGGTACGCGCAGTATCGTCCGCCCTTGGATGACTCGGGTTGGTCCCTGCCTCGCTTGGTGTCTGGTTCCGCTGCTAGCACGGCAGCCCCCTTGCGCTTCACGTCTTTAGCCTTGAGCTTCTTTTCTTCCGGGTCAGCTGCCGGGAGCTCGAGGAGGGAGAGGCGCCCCTCCTCAGCCCTGCCGCACTTGGTCGCCAAGTTGAACAGCTCCAGGGATGTGCACAGGTCTTCATGGATTGCTAGCTCTTCCTTCATCTTCACGTCGCGCACGCCGTCGGAGAAGGATGAGATGATAGCTTCTTCAGTCACCTTGGGGATCTTGAGGCGAGCGTAGTTGAAGCGCTGGATGTACTTCTGTAGGGTTTCTACTGGCTGTTGCTTGATGCGGCGCAGGTCGCTCATGGCCGGGGGCCGGTCGCGTGTGCCCTGCAAGTTGGCGATGAAGCGGGTGCTCATCTCACTCCAGGAGGAGATCGTGCCAGGAGCTAGGTTCAGGAGCCAGGTGCGGGCGCCGTCCTTGAGCGCCATGGGGAACCAATTCGCCATGACCTTTTCGTCTCCATTGGCGGCTACAATGCCCAGCTCGTAGAGCTGCAGGAACTCCGCGGGGTCCGCTGTGCCATCGTAGCGGGGAGGGAGGTCAGGCTTGAACTTGCCTGGCCATGTGACGCTGCGCAGCTCGGGGGTGAAGGCGAGGCAGCCCACCGTGGCCACCGGCGCCCTTTGCTGGTGTTTGACTTGTTCTTGCAGGTCACCAGGCGCTGCCACTGGGAGTAGCGCGGGGTCTCGTCATGGAGGCGCTGGGGCGCGATCTTGGCGTGCCGGAGCTGGGAGCGCGTGAGCACCTTCCCAGGGACGTGGGTTCTCTTGGCAGCTCCCTTCTTGCTGTGCAGGCGCCGGACATGGAGGGTCCCGTCCTGGGGCTGCGCACCTTGGAGCCAAGGCACCTTCTTGGGGAGGAGGCGGCGGAGGTGCCTCCTGATCCTCGCCCCCTGCACGGGATGGAGGGCGAAGCAGTGAGAGGGACCGCAAGGGGGAGCCCCCTGCGGCACTGACGAGCTCAGTGATGCGGGCGAGCCAGTCCTCGTAGAGGTCGTCGACGAGGCGATAGTGGAGGAGCTCCCGCGCCAAGAGAAGTGAGGCGTGCACATCCATGGGTGCGCGGCGGGCATGGGACGATGAGCCAGCTGGAGTCAGCGACGGGGTGGCGGTGCGGCCATCCCGCCGCATCGAAGGATGCTGGGACAAGGCCTGCTCCTTGTTCCCTGCCGGGCCAGTGGTGGCATTGGCGGCGGGCGATGGGGAACGACGTGGGAGGCCGCCGACGGGCGCCGTCTGGGCGACGCGAGTGGTGCGAGTAGCCTGGCGCTCGGCGTGAGCCCGGCGAGCGTCCGCCATGGACACGACGGAAGATCACACGCGAACAGCAGAAGAAAGATTCCGGCGCACCCCTACCTGGCACGCCAAATGTCGGATTTCGGGTTCCGACAGACCCTTGAGGTTCGAACACTGGGGTGCGCGCGGAGATCTCTCTCCTACCGATCTACATCCGATCCTCTCGTGCGAATTAAGATGAAAATGATGAGCAACACAAGAGACATGAGATTTATATTGGTTCGGGCCACCGTTGTGGTGTAATACCCTACTCCAGTGTGTGGTGTGGTGGATTGCCTCTGGGGATGATGATGGACGGTACAAGGGAAGAACAGCCTCGCGAGAAGTGTTCTTGAGCTGGTGCGATGAACTGCTAGGGTGAGTTCTGTTGCCTCCCTCTCTTTCTCTCTGCTAGGGTTCTACCAGATTTCTCTCTCTGTGTCTCCTCATCTCTCTTTCTTCTTCTGGTTGTCCCCTTTTTTCTCCTGGTTGTCCCCCTTCCTTTGTGGAGGCTAGCTCTATTTATAGAGGCCCTGGGCCTCTCCCCGAATAATTGAGCGGGAAGGGCGCCAACAATTGGCCATTTTGAAGGGGAACATCTAGTATAAGTTATCCTGACCAAAGGTGGTCTTCGGCTGCCAAAAGCACAGGTGATGACGCCGTCTTGGGCTCCACGGTGACCTTCGTCCTACCGTCCAGCTGGTCTTGGTCTCGTTGCACCGGAATGGAAACCTTTGCCTGATGCCTTGGCCTGTGCTTGCCCCCTTTGCACCAAAGGGGAAACAAGGACATTGCGCAGGCCGGCGCCCGCCTGGCCTTGATCGTCATGGCTTGCGTCACGGGTTCCTCGTGAGATACCCCTGCCTTGATCTCTCCGCCTCCTCGCGAGCCTGCCTGATGACGCTGCCTCTGAGGAAGCTTCCTATCGTCCGCCCCGCGAGGCTTGGCCCCTCGCGAGGGTCTTGAGCTTGCGTTGATGAAGATGGGCCGCGCTGGGCCCCCACTTGAGCCACGCCGCAGGCCGCAGGCAGGCAAGTCTGGAGACCCCTGTTCCTAGAACGCCGACACCTACTACTTAGTTATTTACTTTGCCTTTATTTTACTTTGCATCATTATCATAAAAATACCAAAAATATTATCTTATCATATCTATCAGATCTCACTCTCGTAAGTGGCCCTATAGGGATTAACAACCCCTATTTGCATTGGTTGCGAGGATTTATTTGTTTTGTGCAGGTGCGAGGGACTCGCACGTAGCCTCCTACTGGATTGATACCTTGGTTCTCAAAAACTGAGGGAAATACTTACGCTACTTTGCTGCATCATCCCTTCCTCGTCGGGGAAAACCAACACAGTGCTAAAAGAGGTAGCAAGAAGGATTTCTGGCGCCGTTGCCGGGGAGGTATACGCAAAAGTCAACATACCAAGTACCCGTCACATACCCTCATCTCCCGCATTACATTATTTGCCATTTGCCTCTCGTTTTCCTCTCCCTCACTTCACCCTTGCCGTTTTATTTGCCCCCTCTCTCTCTCTCTCTCTCTATCCTCCCTCTATTTGCCTCTTTTTGCCCGCTTGCTTTTTGTTTGCTTGTGTGTTAGTTTGTTTGCTTGTCGTTATGGCTAGTTCTTTACCTTCTGCCTCTATGTCTGAAATTGGGGATACTATTGTCGATAATAACTTTGATGCTCCTACTAAAGAACCCACTATCTCACATATAAAAAGATTCCGTGTTGGTAGTGGTAATATTATTGGAAAAGGAGTTATTCAAGATTTCTTTACTTGTGTCGGTGCTTTATCCTCTATGGGTAGTTCTATCCTTCATAGAACTAGTAGTCTTGCGGACGCTATTGCCATGCTTATAGTTGAACTTGAAATGCAATTCATGCACATGCAACCTTCCATACAAAGGATTTTCCTAGAATTTTCTAATATTGAGCATTCTTCTGTTAAGCGTGTCGTTACTATCTTTTTGGCTCATGAGTTTCGATTCATAATAAAATAGGCCAAATAAATCTTTGCGCATTATAGGGTGGATGCTTGCCGTCCTCCCATATATGCCATCCTCTTTGATCAAGAAGAAATAATGCGTTTTCAATCTCTAGACTATGTTGCTTTCAATGAAAATCTTAGAAAAATGGTGCCTACCAATGTTTTAGTTGATAGAATTTCTAAACTTAATGATGATTTGGCCATTTGAAATAATGAATTGGGATATTCTCTTGAATATAGGCTCACAAAGTTCTGTCAAAAGAATGCTTATAATGATGAATTGGTTGTGCAATATGAAGGACCGAAGGAGGAACCTATACCTCCCGAGGTTGATCTTGGAGACTTTTGTCCCAATAAATTTAGCCCTTTTGATTACTTTTGCTTGCCTCAAATAAAACTTGCTGCTGAACGTAGAGAATATGAAATGAGTTTTAATAATCTATCTTACTATTATGGCAATACCTAGATCTATTCTTGCTTGTTATGCCTAGCTAGGGGCGTTAAACGATAGCGCTTGTTGGGAGACAACCCAATTTTATTTTTATTTCTTGCTTTTTGCTACTGTTTATTAATAAATAAATTATCTAGTCTCTGTTTTGGTTGTGTTTTTTGTGTTTAATTAGTGTTTGTGCCAAGTAGAACCGTTGGGAAGACTTGGGGAAAGTCTTGTTGAACTTGCTGTAAAAACAGAAACTTTAGCGCTCACGACAACTGCTGTAATTTTTATTTGGAAAGTGATATTTAGTTAATTATTTTTTCATATGATTAATAGATAAATTCCACACGTCCAGAAATTTATTTTAGAATTTTTGGGGTTCTAGATCTTGCTCTAGCTACAGATTACTACAGACTATTCTGTTTTTGACAGATTCTGTTTTTCGTGTGTTGTTTGCTTATTTTGATGAATCTATGGCTAGTAAAATGGTTTATAAACCATAGAGAAGTTGGAATACAGTAGGTATAACACCCATATAAATAAAGAATGAGTTAATTACAGTACCTTGAAGTGGCCTTTTGTTTTCTTTCGCTAACGGAGCTCACGAGATTTTCTACTTTAAGTTTTGTGTTGTGAAGTTTTCAAGTTTTGGGTAAAGATTTGATGGATTATGGAACAAGGAGTGGCAAGAGCCTCACCTTGGGGATGACCATGGCACCCCCAATATAATCTAAGGACACCTAAAATCCAAAGCTTTGGTATGCCCGGAAGGCATCCCCTCTTTCGTCTACTTCTATCGGTAACGTTACTTGGAGCTATATTTTTATTCGGCACATGATATGTGTTTTGCTTGGAGCGTCTTGTATTATTTGAGTCTTTGCTTGTTAGTTTATCACAATCATCCTTGATGTACACACCTTTTGAGAGAGACATACATGATTTGGAATTTGTTAGAATACTCTATGTGCTTCACTTATATCTTTTGAGTTATATAATTTTGCTCTAGTGCTTCACTTATATCTTTTAGAGCACGGTGGTGGATTTGTTTTATAGAAACTATTGATCTCTCATGCTTCACTTAGATTATTTTTAGAGTCTTAATAGCATGGTAATTTGCTTAAAATCCTAATATGCTTGGTATGCAAGATTAATAATAAAACTTTCTTATGAGTGTGTTGAATACTAAGAGAAGTTTGATGCTTGATGATTGTTTTGAGACATGGAGGTAATAATATCAAAGTCGTGCTAGTTGAGTAGTTGTGAAATTGAGAAATACTTGTGTTGGGGTTCGCAAGTCCCGTAGCATGCACGTATGGTAAACGTTATGCAACAAATTTGAAACATGAGGTGTTATTTGATTGTCTTCCTTATGAGTGGTGGTCGGGGACGAGCGATGGTCTTTTCCTACCAATCTATCCCCCTAGGAGCATGCGCGTAGTACCGAGGTTTTTGATGACTTGTAGATTTTTTCAATAAGTATGTGAGTTCTTTATGACTAATGTTGAGTCCATGGATTATACGCACTCTCACCCTTCCATCCTTGCTAGCCTCTTCGGTACCGTGCATTGCCCTTTCTCACATTGAGAGTTGGCACAAACTTCGCTGGTGCATCCAAACCCCGTGATATGATACTCACTTTCACACATAAACCTCCTTATATCTTCCTCAAAACAGCCACCATACCTACCTATTATGGCATTTCCATAGCCATTCCGAGATATATTGCCATGCAACTTTCCATCATTCCGTTCATCATGACACATTCATCATTGTCATATTGCTTAGCATGGTCATGTAGTTGACATAGTATTTGTGGCAAAGCCACCGTTCATAATTCTTTCATACATGTCACTCTTGGTCCATTGCATATCCCGGTACACCGTCGTAGGCATTCATATAGAGTCATCTTTGTTCTAGTATCGAGTTGTAATCATTGAGTTGTAAATAAATAGAAGTGTGATGATCATCATTTTCTAGAGCATTGTCCCAAGTGAGGAATATATATATATATATATATATATATATATATAAAGAAGAAAGGCCATAAAAATAGAAGGCCCAAAAAAGGAGAAAGGCCATAAAAAAGAGAAAAGGCCCCAAAAAAGAGAGAGAAATGAGAGGAAAAGAGAGAAGGGACAATGTTACTATCCTTTGCCACACTTGTGCTTCAAAGTAGCACCATGATTTTCATAGTAGAGAGTCTCTCATGTTATCACTTTCATATACTAGTGGGAATTTTTCATTATAGAATTTGGCTTGTATATTCCAACAATGGGCCTCCTCAAGTGCCCTAGGTCTTCGTCAGCAAGCAAGTTGGATGCACACCCACTAGTTTCTTTTGTTGATCTTTCATACATTTATAGCTCTAGTGCATCTGTTGCATGGAAATCCCTACTCCTTGCATTAACATCAATCGGTGGGCATCTCCACAGCCCATTGATTAGCCTCGTTGATGTGAGACTTCCTCCTTTTTTGTCTTCTCCACATAAACCCCCCTCATTATATTATATTCCACCTATAGTGCTATGTCCATGGCTCGCGCTCATATATTGCGTGAAAGTTTATAGGTTTGAGATTACTAAAGTATGAAACAATTGCTTGGCTTGTCCTCGGGGTTGTGCATGATGATAGCATTCTTGTGTGATGAAAATGAAACATGACTAAACCATATGATTTTGTAGGGATGAACTTTCTTTGGCCATGTTATTTTGAGAAGACATAATTGCTTAGTTAGTATGCTTGAAGTATTATCATTTTTATGTCAATATGAACTTTTGTCTTGAATCTTTCGGATCTGAATATTCATACCACAATTAAGAAGAATTACATTAAAATTATGCCAAGTAGCACTCCGCATCAAAAATTCTGTTTTTATCATTTACCTACTCGAGGACGAGCAGGAATTAAGCTTGGGGATGCTTGATACGTCTCCAACGTATCTATAATTTTTGATTGCTCCATGATATATTATCTGCTGTTTTGGACATTATTGGGCTTTATTATCCACTTTTATATTATTTTGGGGACTAACCTATTAACCGGAGGCCCAGCCCAGAATTGTTGTTTTTTTGCCTGTTTTAGAGTTTCAAAGAAAAGGAAAATCAAACGGAGTCCAAACGGAATGAAACCTTCGGGAACGTGATTTTCTCATCGAATACAACTCAGGAGACTTGGACCCTACGTCAAGACACGTAACAGGAGGCCACGAGGTAGGGGGCGCGCCTACCCCCTCCCCCCCCCCAGGCGCGCCCTCCACCCTCGTGGCCCCCTGTTGCTCCACCGACGTACTTCTTTCTCCTATATATACCCACGTACCCCCAAACGATCAGAAATGGAGCCAAAAACCTAATTCCACCGCCGTAACTTTTTGTATCCACGAGATCCCATCTTGGGGCCTGTTCCGGAGCTCCGCCGGAGGGGGCATCGATCACGGAGGGCTTCTACATCAACACCATGGCCCCTCCGATGAAGTGTGAGTAGTTTACCTCAGACCTACGGGTCCATAGTTAGTAGCTAGATGGCTTCTTCTCTCTTTTTGGATCTCAATACAATGTTCTCCCCCTCTCTTGTGGAGATCTATTCGATGTAATCTTCTTTTTGCGGTGTGTTTGTTGAGACCGATGTTTTGTGGGTTTATGATCAAGTCTATCTATGAATAATATTTGAATCTTCTCTGAACTCTTTTATGTATGATTGGTTATCTTTGCAAGTCTCTTCGAATTATCAGTTTGGTTTGGCATACTAGATTGATCTTTCTTGCAATGGGAGAAATGCTTAGCTTTGGGTTCAATCTTGCGGTGTCCTTTCCTGGTGACAGTAAGGGCAGCAAGGCACGTATTGTATTGTTGCCATCGAGGATAACAAGATGGGGTTTTATTCATATTGCATGAGTCTATCCCTCTACATCATGTCATCTTGCTTAAGGCATTACTCTGTTTTTAACTTAATACTCTAGATGCATGCTGGATAGCGGTCGATGGGTGGAGTAATAGTAGTAGATGCAGGCAGGAGTCGGTCTACTTGTCTCGGACGTGATGCCTATATACATGATCATACCTAGATATTCTCATAACTATGCTCAATTCTGTCAATTGCTCAACAGTAATTTGTTCATACACCGTAGAATACTTATGCTCTCGAGAGAAGCCACTAGTGAAACCTATGGCCCCCGGGTCTATCTTTATCATATCAATCTCCTACTACTTAGTTATTTACTTTGCCACCATCACCTCCTCCTTCGTGTAACCACAAGTTAATTTTTTAGTCATCTCCTCGGTCACTTTGCAGGGGACAGTATCAATCACCCTCTCCATGTTTGATGTACCCTCTGAAGTGAAGAGGTCCCGATAGAAAGTTGTAACCAAATTCTCCATCTCGTCTGCATCATCTGTTGTGGTGCCATCCTCCTTCATGAGTGCCTTAATTTTATTCTTAAGACACCATCTGCTAGCGCACAGGTGGAAGAATTTAGTGTTCTTATCTCCTGCTGCTAGCCATGTAATGCGCGCCCTCTGACGCCACATTACTTCTTCCCTGTGGTAAAGTTCGACCAAGCGGTCTTTAATCGTAACTTCAATTCGGGTCGGCTCAGTTCAACTAGTATCCGCTTGAAGCCTTCCAAGTTCCACATTCAGACGTTTAATCCCAGATTTAACATTACCAAAGGTAGATTTTTCCCACCGTGTGAGACCCTTTGTAAGAGCACTAATTTTTGCCCGTAAACCTGCAACCATAGTTGCGCCCGGCCCCTGCCAATGTTGCTGTATTTCCTGCTGGAAAACATCATGAGACTCCCACATCATCTCATACCTGAATTGCTTTGAATGTTGCTGTTGTCCAACCGGTTGAGGGCCCGTATGTAGCAAGATTGGGCTGTGATCGGATGTAGCTGCCACCTTGTGAATAAGTTTAGCTTGCGGATATATGTTGCACCATTCGCCACATGCCAAAGCTCTATCGAGGCGAACTCGTGTGTATGTTCCTCCCACAACTCTCCTTTCAAAAGTCCACTTTGGTCCCGAGAACCCGAGATTGGTCAGTCCGCAAACATCAACAACGTCCCTAAAACCGAGCACTTGTGTCATGCTGCGGTGGCTTGCCCCATCATACTCATCTAGTCGCAAGACCTCATTAAAGTCCCCCATGCACAACCATGGTCGAACACTCTCCGAAGCTAGGGAGCGTAAAATATCCCATGTTCTTCCTCTTCCACTGACTTTTGCTTCTCCATATACTATCGTCAGTCTCCATTGGGCTTCACCCAGGATAGTTACAAGAGAATCAATGTGAGAGTCAGAGTAACCAAAAGTATCAAGTTTTATTGCATTATTCCAGAAAATACCAATGCCACCACTTCTACCAGAACTACTAACATCATAAGAATTATCATAGCCTAATGTGTCTGCTAAGCTTTCCACTCGACATCTAGGAAGTTGAGTTTCAACAATGCAAAACACCAGCGGAGCAAATTGCCTCACGAGACCGCGAAGCTCTCGAACTGTCTCGGGTCTGCCTGCCTCGCGACAGTTCCAGCAGAGAATACTCATTGAGCCCAGCGGCCCTCCTCTTGGGAGCCCGCCAACTCGCTCTGTGAGTTCGTCGTTTTTGTGGGCAACGCCCCCTTCTTTGGTATCTTCCTGTCCCGTGGTGACACGTATGAAGGTGGCGGCAGCGGAACCAAGACCAATGTTGAGGTCCTCTGAACAACTGCTTGTGGCGGTGTTGCATGGCCATGCACGTACCCTGCATTCCCTTCTGTGTTTGCCGTTGCTGTAGGAATCTCTTCAGAGAGGTCCAATTTCTTCCTTACTGAAGATTCAGCATGTCCGGGCTGACTCGCCTCGTCATTCGCCTTCTCCACTGGACCTGTTTTCATGGGGCTCTGGGCAGTGTCATCCATGTATATATCCTCCTGCATCCCGGCCTCCTGCGATGAGCGTTTCCTAGCCCCGTTTGCACCTCCCCGACCTCCTCCCCTAGCTTGTCCTCGTCGTGCACCATCTCTGTTTCGAACAGGGTTTGAGTAGTTGTTCTGAAAAAACTAATTAGACGGGATGCTCCGCCTTGTGGCTACCATCCATTGCCCATATTCAATCTCCTCGGGTCCGTGAATGACATTGCCGCACTCTTCCAGTATATGTCCCATGATGCCGCATACCTCACAGAAAAATCCGATCTTCTCATATTTTACTGGTAGGAGTAATCTTCCTTCCCCCTTTATGTTTAGTGGAGTAAAACGCGCCAAAGGATCAGCCACCTTGATCTTTGCACGGACCCGTACATAATTTCCCTCAAAAACCCTAGAGGGATTCATCTCCACGCTCTTGACTTGGCCGATCCGGCGCGCTAGCTGATCTAAGACCATCTCCTTTCGGTACAGCTCCGGGGTGTCATGGATCTGTGCCCACACGTGCACACGGTCGAGGGCGACCGCTTGTGGTTTTCCCTTGCCATCATATTCCTCAATGATAACCATCAGGCCCCTGAAGATCCAAGGGCCTTGATGCATGACTCTGTTCCAGTCTCCAACACAGAACATTTGGACGATGAACAGGTTGTCGTCAGCCTCATGAATTTTGGGAGCATATGCTAGCCTCCAGATGAATTTCATCGTCGCTTTGAAAGATTCTGCACTGGATGGCTTCACCGTATTCACCCTGGCAACCGCAAGCCAGCGTGTTTCTTCAGCAAATTTGGAGATTTCCTCATCTCCAACTACCACCTCATCAAGTTCGGATTCTTTTAGTTCCATGTTCTTCATCGTCGTCTCTAGATCGATCGACGATTTCCCCTTCCATCCACCCCCAGCCGAACGACGGGGGGGTCCAGAGGACGGTGAAGCTGCCATTGCCGTCGGTCCTGCAGAAACCCCTAGAGCCATGTGCTTCGCTCCGAGGTCGGGTGGAACAACCCAAGAGCGTGCGATAGGGAAGGGGATGGGATCCGACGTCGAAAAATACTCAGGAGGGCCTCAACGACGACGTGGAGTAGCCGGAGTAAGAAACCCTAGTCACCACTGGCGGCTAGGTCACGGGAAAGCGCGCAGTATGCACTGGTAAACGAGCAAACATGCAACCGGCTTCCCAGCGCACGCCCTTTTCTGCTGGCCCACGTGGGTGGCGAGACACCAACAGTTTTTTTTCATTTCATTTTTTCCTTGTTAACTTTGTTTTTTCTTCATTATAAAAATTTGGGAATTCAAACAAGTTCCAAATTTGAAAATATTGTGAATTTTAAAAAATGTTTATGAATTCAAAAAATGTCCATAATATTGAAAAGTGTTCAGGAAATCATAAAATGTTCATGAATTCGAAAAATGTTGATTATTTGAAAAAAAATAAATGAAAAAAGGTCACAGTTTTGAATAAGAAGTTTGGGAAATCAAAAAATGTTATGGATTTTCAAAAAATGATCGTCAATTTCAATAAATGTTCGCAAATATAAAAATGTTCATGATTTGTTTTCAAAATGTTCCAAATTTTTAGAAAGAAAATCATCAACTCAAAAATGGTTTGTTGTTTCAAAGCGAAGTTCATGAACTCAAAAAATGTCATGCATTTCAAAAGGTGTTTTGAAAAAAATAAACGAGCATGAATTTCAAAAATTGTTCATCTACTGAAAAATGTTCGCCAATTCAACAAAATGTTCATGACTCTGTAATGAAATCACAATTTTGAAAGCTGCTTGCAATTTTGAAAAATGTTCGTGAATTCATGAAAAGTATTCATGAAATAAACAAGTATTATGCAGGGGCCCATGGCAGTTATTTCGTGTCGCCTGACGACTGTGCCTCATTCTTACAATTACTTTTTTTAGGGGTATCCTTACAATTACTAAGGTCCCTATGAATAGAGGCCTAGGAGAGTTCAATTTATTTTTTCTGGAACCGTGGGCCTCACATCATAGTATCGAGACACACATTCTAGTAAAACACTTTCCGAAAAATACATTCAAGATTTTGTTTGTTTGTGAATTTCCAAAAATGTTCACAATTAGAAAAACATTTACGAATTTAAACAATGTTCATAGGTTTGAAAATTCTTCACAAATGTAAAAATATTCGTGAATTGTCAAAAATAATCATGCGTTCTATAATTGTTCACAATTTCTTCAAAAAAATGTTCACGGATTTAAATTTTTTGGTAACTTGATAAACGTTTATGAATATGAATCTTTTAAATATATTCAAGAATTATGTGGATGAATATAAATATTCGCATTTTTTTAAAAATGTTCATGGTTTTGAATAAAACATTTATTAATTTTTAAACACAGTCAAGCATTTATATTATGTTCCTGTATTGCGAAAAAATAATTTATAATTGTTAAAAATATTCATAAATTTAAAAGGAAAAAATTAAATTGCAAACAGAAAACTAAATCATGAAAATAAAGTAGATAAAAAAGAAGAACCTGTCTAGGGAACATCTGGATATGCTCTAATTATTACATATCTAATTGACTCAATTAAATTAAAAGAAAAAGAAAAAAGACAAAAGAAAATACTTACATGAATCTTAGCATAAAATTAATAATATAAGACTTAAATATGCAATATTTAAAGCACATTTGGATGCGCTTTAGGAAAACTGATAAAAGAAATGGAGAACTAAAGGAACCTTCCGTTTCGCTCGTGACCAGACAGCACAGAAGCACTCTGTTGGCATTCCGTTTCACTCGAGATCAGACCGTAGTTTCCGTTTCTCCAACCAAGTCCCGTCTTCCGGCCATGATACGACGGCAACGAACCTACTCCTACCCGCTCACAAGAGCAGTACCCCGACCCTGCAAGATCAGCAGATAAGATTAAAATTCCCCCCAAACTATCGCGATTTGCCGGGAAGTTTCAGCAAAGACTCCAGCTACTGGAGTCACTTTCGCAGAAGACATAAGGAACCAGTTCGTAGCTTATATATACTCTCGCGGCTCTTGAATCTTGATGCTCGATCGTGTCTGCTTCTACCTCGAATTACGTTGGGTTAGGCGGTGAGGGCGATGGACAGTTCAACAACTTCTGAACGTACGAGCACGTGTCGCACAATCGTCGCAGTACGAGTGTATACGCCAGCATTAATCAATATTCCAAAGCATGCACCATATGGTAGCGTCGACGCCTCCAAATCGCATCATCATCTTATATACTCCCTCCGTATAAGGCGTATTTGTTTTTTAAAAGTTAAACGAGTACACGTTTGATTAAGATTTTAAAAAAATATGTTAACATTCAGAATACAAAATTTATATCACTTGAACCATCATGAAAAATAGTTTCATATTTTATCTACTAGGCTGTTCGATTATGGATTTCGGCAAAACCCTTGAAGTTCGAACACTAGTGTGCACACGAAGATCTCTCTCCTTCTAGCTCACGCTCTCACAACGATCTCAAGCCTAACTCGCCGAACCCGAGGAACAAAGGACACAAGAGTTTAGGCCAACTCCACCGCGCGACCCTATCCTGTCCGCCCTCGTCCGTTTGGGGTAAAAGGGACAAACGAGACGGCCCAGCGCGCGGGCGCAAACGGACTTTTGTCCGCTTTGTGTCCGCTTTCGACCCATCCCCGGCCCAAAGTTGCGCCGGTTTTGGGGTGAAACGGACAGCGCGCGGACGGGCGGGACGCGCGCGCTTGTCCGCCCCTGGCCCGCCTGTCGGTGGGAGAAACCAACCCCCTCCCCCCACGCCCATTTGGCGCCATTTCCCCCAAACCCTCCCACGTCCCTCCCGCCGCCCCCTCTCTCCCCCGTCCATGGCCGATGCCCCGCCGAGTTCCGGCGGCCTGGTCGTCGACCCAACCGCAAAGGTGAAGAAGAAGGCGCCAAGGAAGCCGCTGTTGGAGTGCACGCCGGAGGAGATCGCCAAGTTGGACGCGGAATCGGCGAAGAGGAGGGAACGGAGAGCGGCCGTCAAGATCAATGCCGCCGCGGCCAAGTTCGCCGCCCAGCGCGTGGAGCTGGAGGCCGCGCGGCGCAAGGCCGCTGCCGACGAGAAGGAGGACCTCGTCAACAAAGCGCACGCCATCCTCATGCTTGGCATGGGCCGTCCGGCGGGGTTCCATGCAGCGGCCGTCGGCCCGAGAAGCACAGGCTCGTCGGTCGCCCAGCCTACGCACTGCCAGTCACCGGCGTCGCGCGCCGCGCCCATGTCACCCGGCTTTCCTCCGCCCAGGCACGACGGCCAGACCCGTTTCTCGGCGTCGCCGGACGTGGGCTTGTTCGCGCTGTCCACACCACGCCCCGCGGCCGTCATCGACCTCAAAGTCACGCCTGGGTCCAGCAGCGGCGGGCGGCCGTCCGTCGAGATGCAAAGAAAGCAGGCGCGTGCAGCGTTCACGGGCACCATGCCGGCCCCCCGCGTGTTGTTTGACGGAATGCCAACCTCAACGCCGACGGTGGACGACCCCTTCTACAACCAGTACATGGAGGACGTGATCTTCCAGGGTGGGCATGGCTGTGCCTACGACCCCGAGGAGACCCAAAGTCAGGATGGCCGCGCCCAGTACGTGCCCGATGAGGAGGCCGACGACCGTGCTGACTACGACCATGGTGATTCGTGGCATGAAGACGACGACATCTATGTCGAAGGTAAAGATGAAGATGAAGACAATGATGTTGATATTAGTGGCGCTCCATTGTTCATAGACGAGCTCACCCAAAGAGCGGAAGCACAAAAGAAGCGGAAGAGCATTCGCACTGGTTCATATACATAAGATGAGGACAAGTTGATTTGTCAATGTTGGATGGAGATTAGCCAAGATCCAAGGACTGGCGCGCAACAAAAGGGCATTGTTTTTTGGACGAGAGTCCACAAAACATTCCATGAAAGGAAGATGTTTGAGCCTTACCAAATTACAAGCAACCGTGGCATCGGTTCGATTCAAAAAAGATGGTTGTTCATCCAACAAGAGTGCAACAAGTATTGTGCCGCATTTGAGAGCGTTGAAGCACGGCCCGTGAGTGGTCTCGGCGTTGGGGACATGGTATGCTCTTCTCTTTCTAGCCCTTTCCTTGCTACGGCCATGATACTTCGGCTGTGTATATGTTTGCATGTTCACTTGTTGTTGATCATGTGGTGTAGGCATTTCAATCTTTGGAGGCATTCAAGGCCCGGCACAATGACAAGCCATTCACTCTTACGCATTGTTGGACGCTCATCAACAATTTCCCTAAGTTCAAGGATCAATACCGTGAACTTCAAAGGAAGAGAGGCAAGAAAACAGCCAAGTTCGCCGGAGGTGGGGATGACGAGGCGTTGAAGAGGCCGAGGGGCAAGACCAACTCCAAGGTGGACGACATACGTGATGCCTCAACCATGGCCTTGCATGAGACTTTGCATGGCATGATGCCACATAAGGATGTGAGGGACGAGAAGAAGCAGCAAAGCAAGGACGAGCAAATGAAGCAATACCTAGACCTCCAAAGACAGAAGCTTGAGATGGAGGAGGCGGCCAAGAAGAGGAAGATAGACATGGAGGAGGCGGCCCGGCAAAGGCAGCTCGACATGGAAGAGGCCGCCCGGCAAAGGCAGCTCGACATCGAGGCCGACAACGTCAAGGCCGGGCAGAGGCAGCTCGACATCGAGGCCACCAATGCCGCCACCAAAGCGAAGGAGGTGCCCTTGCGATCATGAGCGTGGACTTGTCGAAGATGAGCGACAAGACGAGGGCCTGGTTCGAGGCCAAGCAGAAGGAGATGCTCGATGCCGAAGGCCTGAACTAGGTCGTCCGATCGGCGTGGCCGTTCTTTTTGGAGGCTGGCATGGGTGCCGCCCGCCCGCTGGGCCGCTGGCAGTGTGCCGGCGAAAAAACATTCACTTTGAAGGCCGGCTGTGTTGCCGGCCGCTGGTTGTGTTGCCGGCGAGGACGACTATTCATTTTGGAGGCTGACTGTGTTGCCGGCGATGGTCGTGTAGGCCGCTGGCTTTGTTGCGGCGTGATGAACTGGGGTCGTGAACTGGGGCTTGGCATTTGAAACGTCCCTTCTTTTAAATAGACGCGGACAGGATGGGGCAAAAGGATGCATCCGCGCGGTGGGCGCACGGCCACCGCATCCCAGGACAGGTCTGGACACGGCCCCAAATCCCTACCCAAAGGGACAAAAACAAGACAAAACGGACGTCCGTTTGGGGTCACGCGGTGGAGTTGGCCTTATACTGATTCGGGTCACCGTTGCGGTGTAATACCCTACTCCAGTGTGGTGTGGTGGATTGCGTTATAGTCTAGGGATAAACAAGTACAAAGGAAGAACAGCCTTCTGAGGAGAGGTGTTTTTCAGCTCGATGAGCTTGTGTGGTTGGAGATGATCTGAATGATCCGTCCTCTGCTATGATGGTGGCTAGCCCTATTTATAGAGGCCAGAGTCCTCTCCCCAAATATTAGGCGGGAAGGGATCCCACAACGGCCAATTTCAAGGGGGGCAATGAGTACAAGTTATCCTGACAAAAAGTGGTCTTTGCCTGCCGAAGGCTCTGGCGGTGACGCCGTCGTGGGCTCAGTGATGACCTCCGTCTTGTCGTCCTGCTGGTCTTGGTCTCGTTGCACCGATATGAAAATCTTTGCCTGACGCCTCGGGACTCCATGCCTGCGCCTGCCTCTTTAGCACCAAAGAGGAAACTGGCATTCTGCGCCCGCTGGCGCCCACCTGGCCTTGGTCGTCATGGCTCACGTCACAGAAACCTCACGAGGTGCCCCTCGCCTTGATCTCTCCGCTCCTCGCGAGCCAGCCTAGTGAGGCTGTCCTGAGGAGGTCTTGCGTCGTCCGCCTTGCGAGGTTTGGCCCCTCGCGAGGGTCTTGAGCGTTGGTTGATGAAGATGGACCATACCAGGCCGCTGGTAGAGCCACGCCCTGGGCCGCAGACAGGCAAGTCTGGATATCCCGTTCCCGGGACGCCGACATAGACCTTGCAGATGTTGTTATCTTATTTTATAATTTTGGTCAAACATTCATATGATCGACCTGCACGGAAATCGATACATCTTATATTCTCGAATGGAGGAAGTAATCGGCAATTGTCATTTAACCATTGTTTCCTTCTTTTTTGATGGGACATCACTCTTACAAACTCAATTTTTAGACGTGTATCACTTATACGTGTTCGTTTGATCTGATTCTGATTCTCGTTCTAAGTAACCACTCACACGGTTTTATTAACATTTCAATAGCATTTATCTTGTTGCTGGCGTAGCTCAGCTCAACAAAATATATATCTTCAGGGATAAGTTTCCGACGTTGATGCTTTGCCTTCCATGGGTAAATCTCATTTGGGAGGCTTACTACCCTGATGGAGAGATTAACATAGAAATGTTGGATCATTATGATGGAAAAGCATCTTCAAGCTCCTACCTATTTTCAAATCAGTGACCAAAGGACACCTAGGCACATGCAACACAATTGATTTCTGGTTTGACAATTGGGGACAGGGAACTACTAGAGACAATTTCCCAGAGCTTTTTTCCTTTGCCACCAAGATCAACTTGAGCATTAAGGAGTTTTTACAAGCATCAGACATGAGTGAAAATTTCTTCCTCCCACTCTCACCTCAAGCCCACCAACAATTCCTTGAATTACAAGACATCACTCAGTAACTGCAGATCATCACTCAGGGTGACAAATGGACATATCCTTGGGGAACATCCTTTTCCTCCATCAAGATGTATAAAGAATTGACAAAGAGTGAACCAGCATATCCTCTTTTCAAACAACTCTGAAAGAATGTAGCCATGTTACGATACAAGATTTTCTTCTGGCTTTTACTGCATGGCAGGGTCAATACTATGAATATGCTTTGAAGAAGAACTTTCCACTTGCCTTCCTATAATTGTGCTCTTTGTCAAATGAATACGGAGGAAACATCAGAACATCTTTTTTGGGGTTGTGACTTTGCATTTAATTGCTGGCAGTCCATTTTGGGTACCAGATACAGAGGTTTCTCAATCTTTGATGAAGTCTCGCTTGCCATCCAGACACTGCCTAATTATATTGCAATGGAAATCATGATTATGGGTTGTTGGAATATCTGGATTCAAAGAAATGGGAAAATCTTCAAGGCAAAAGAAGCCACAATCCAAGCGTGGAAAAACTCCCTCAAGGCAGATCTGCTCTTATTACTGCACAGAGTGAAGACTAAATTTCGAGATCAATTTTCCAGCTGGATTGAACAGCATTTGATTTAATAACTATGATAGCCTCAGGATTCAACAAAACAGGAGTGGGTTGAACTTGTCATTCGTTGACTTTGTATATATTGTAAACTATTTTATTTAATGAAATTTCCGTAGAACAATTGTTCTACGGTTTCAGTTAAAAAAACGACATCGCCGCACCAATCCAACACATCCCACACCAACCAGTGGCGGATCTAGGGGTGGGGTGGGGGCCATGGCCCTAAAAAATTGCAATTTTACTTTTACTAGTGCATATTTATATACATTATGCTCATTTTTGTGCCGTTCAATCATCTTTTTCCATGCTTGCCCCCATGTTGGTAAGATTCTAGATCCGCCATTGCTGCCAACAACCATGGTTGTGTTGTGAGAGGAGTCTGATTCGGTTCAGTTTGGCACGGGATCCGTGACACGTCTGGACATGGCGCATTTGTGCTTCCGCATCGTCGCATTCGTCTCCAAATCCAAAGGAACGGAACAATGTGACCCGGCCGTGCGCCCATCGATCATGGGCTCATGGCAGAGCACGGACATATGGGGACAAAAAGTTGCGCTGCGACGAGAGCGTCACAGAAGGTGCGTGCATTGCAGCACCGCTAGAGAGCAAAATTACTGTTTTGATTTGTTTAGAATTTAGGATGATTTGACTTCTATTCGAAAGATCTGATATTTTTTGTGACGCCACCCGTCGTTGCATTTGCATTCACAGCAAACGCCTCCCCGAGGGCCTTGGTGAAGGGCCGGTCCTGACATTTTGAGGATCCATTAAACATCAATATAAATTTGGCCTCGGCTCTTGAGCATCCAAAAAATCTATGTATATTTACGTAAATTTAGAAGCATCTCCAATGCATGCATATACAGATTTCTAGGCTATTAATCTTGATCCACATTATTACCAAATCAAGAAAACAAGCAAATCAGGATGTTCGACAGCAAGTTATATACCTGTTCCATGTTGTAATCAAAAACTGGTTATGCCGAAAATAGACTAGTTCTTGCAAAAAGAAATCTACTGAAATTTGCAAAAAAAAAGTACCGAAACTGTTTTGGTGATACCTCAGCAACCATTAATCCAAACCGAGCAAATTGGATTCGATGGGAATGCAATCCATAAACATATGAATTTGATTTTTGCGTCGTCTCAAAATTAAGCACTAAGAATGCAATTTTCAAGACACCAATCCCATCCAATGGTTGGATTATGAAAAACAACTCTCGGTGTCAACTTCAATTAACAAACAACAAATTAGGAACTAAGGACTACGAAAAAGGTTACCTTTGAGATGTAGAAACAACAAATTAACAAACAACAATTTTTGATCGACTTTAAGCAGCACTCGTCCGCTCTTCTTGCTCTTGTTCCAGGCTGTTGTTGCGCATGCAAGTAATAAGACGAGGCGAAGGCGCGAGGCTAGACGACGATCAGGCGATGGCACAGGTGCTCGGCACGAGGCGGAACTCATCCATCGCTGACGCACGGTAGAGAATGGACACTATAGCAGACCGTGTTTTTTGAACATTTTTTTTTCTGAAAATATGAATATGTTTTAAAAATACCAATATTTTTTGAAATTTCTAAACAACGTTCGAAAAATGTGAACATTTTTTTAAAAATACGAGCATTTTTTTGAAATTTTGAACACCTTTTGAAAATTAAAATATTTAAAAGCGCAAACAATGTTTTCAAAAAAATGCTCAGTGCAACTAAAAAACGTTCATCATATGTTAAAAAAAGTTCATCATTTATTTTAAAAAAATCAGTGTATATTAAAAAAATCATCGTATACTTTAAAATGTTCATCATATTTTCAAAAATGTTCAATATATACAGCAAAGAAAGTTCATCATATGATAAAAGAAAATTAGTGTGTATTTGAAAAAAAAATACTGTGTACAACAAAAAATTCAGTGTGTATTTGAGAAAATGTTCATGGTATATTGGAAAGCAAAGTTCACCGTATACTGCAAAAACTATAAAGAAAATTAAAGCCCAAAAAACAGAAGAAAAACAAAAGATAGAAACACTCATTATGTGGACCGGCCCATCAGAAGGAGTCTTCAGCGAAAAATCGACTATATGACGCACGCGGGTGTCATATAGATATAGGATTCAATCTCAAATACACCAAACACAAAAGCCATCTTTAAAAAGAGTAGATGTTTGTTTTCTCCACTGATTGGCTACTCATCCGAACAACTGGTAAACTAAGGCGGGTTGAACAGAGCTACTGAATCAACTTTAGTTCTGATATAGCATGTGATGGGCGTTTTGCTGGATTGCATGCATGCTCTTGTTGTTGACTTAATTTATACTTGCGGAAATGAGAATCCAGAAACATGTTTTGTATTGTATCCGAGGTAAGTTGGAGATAATTCAACATGCATCTTGAGTTCTTAATGATCCTAGACTTGATATTTTCTCTATATTTTGTTCTCTTTATAGTTTATAGTGCACTCATTTATTTCATTTTGTTCAAAATAAATTCATGTGTGTTATTGTGTGCTTTCTACAAAGCCCAAAACCCGTGGCAACGCGAGAGGTGTCTTTTAGTTATTATATACTCTATTTGTTCCGTAATATAAGATGCTTTTTGCTATAAAACATGTGTGCTTTCTACATAGGCTCTGTTTAGATACTCTAACTCAGTTAGAGGTTAGAGTTAGATTCTAACCCTGAACCAACTCTAACCAAAGAGGAGTTTGGATGGCAGAGTTAGATAGAGCGCGGATACGATGAGGCGCCTTCAGACACGGTGTGAGAGGGAGGGAGGGAGAGGACGAGAAGCTTCGAGGAAGTGGAGAGGGATCTGCTGCGGCGAGAGCAAGGGAAAAAAGTGTTTTTTAGTAGTCCCGTGAAGAACTAACCCAAATAAGCACCTCTTGAATGGATTAGATTTTTTGAATGGGTTAGATGCATCTAACCCAAACTACCCCTCCTGTTTGAATATTTTTGGGTTAGTTGAGTCCAATCTAATCCAAACTAACTCTAACCTATGAATCCAAACAGGGCCATAGCTTGAAAAAAAGTCTTATATCGTGGGACGGAGGGAGTACTTTTGTCACTTATATCTTTTTAAATAAAAAAAATACTTCAACACCTAATCCAGAGTGGTATAATTGCTTACCTTTTTGCACAGGGAAGGGGGTATAATTGTTTGCGTGGTGTGGTTTAACTTTTTCAGCCAATATGTCTCGTGCTCGTTCACGTTTGCACAAGTCAACTTTGCCGCATCAACATACATAAAAATAAACACACACACATAAAAAAAAGAGGAGAAACATGAAAAATAGGAGCTCCAGCATGCAATATATTCTACTTAACCAGATCTTTCGCTATGTTAATACGCGCAATTTGGTCATTTCAATCTTATGTTGACTAGGGGTCCACAGTATATGCCCCTACTTGCGTAGTACTCAAATGAATTTCACACGACAAAAAAAGAGAGCAGTTTTCATGAAACCCACGGAAATACTTGCCTTCTCAAAGGAGCCTAGAATATTTTGTCCCCTTCTGAAAGTTTATTAATACGCGTAATTTGGTTATTCAAATCTTGTACTCCCTCCGTTCCGAATTACTCGTCACAGAAATGGATGTATTTAGATGTATTTTAGTTCTAGATACATCCATTTCTGCGACAAATAATTTGGAATGGAGGGAGTATTGAGTAGGGATCCACATTATGTCCTTACTTGCGTGGGACTTGATTGAATTTCACACGAAAAAAGAGAGAGAGCAGTTTTCCTGAAACTCACAGAAATACTTGCCTTCTGGGAGGAGCCCGGGATATTGTGTTCCCTTTTGACCAGGGAACACGGAAGCAGCAAAATGATGATCTCTGCTAATCTAATCCCAAAGTCCAAAGGAAGAGCCACTCTAATAAAACGTCATCACGTCAAACAAAACTAATGACGCTGTCCTGCCGCTTTCGCAGACCAACCAGAAGCATGCATGAACCCAACACGGGCTCTGAGTTTGGACATGGGGCTCTGTCTGCTCATCATCTCAAGGGTTCCCCGAAAGGCCGGCATCGGATGTCCCCTCTTCTTCTTCTTCTTCTTCTTCTTCTTCTTCTTAATTAAAAAGATAAGCACTCCCTCCGTCTAATCCTTGCGTTTTACGGCACAGGCAATGGCTTGCCGGCTTCGACACGACGAGTGCGACCAAGTGCCGTGCCGCCGATCTCCAGCTTTGGCGGCACAAAACTCTTTCCTTGATGGAGGGAGGCACGCGTCCAGCTAGTAGTTTTCTGTATTTTGACTTTATTATAAAAAACATAATCAATCCTGTGCCGTGTAAGAGTGACTTCTGTAACAAACTCTCTTCTTATCTTAATTAATAGATGAGGCAAATCTTTTACCTCTGTTTCAAAAAAAAAAGCCTAGCACACAGAGATAGTGCTCAGAAAGCCGTATAAATCGTATCCGCGAAAAAAAAGCTGTATAAATAAATCGAGAAAAGAAATTGGGATGTTGCCATCATGCGGTGCACCGATGGATGGACGCCGTCCAACTGGCCGATGGTGCCGTGCGTGCATCCTGTGAGCCTGTCTGTCTGCCCAGCCGTTTGCCAACCTCCACACAGTTCATCGGACAGGGATACTCCCACCAGCAGAAAAGAGAGCTGGAACAGCAGCGAGGACACCTGTGCTGTGCAGCGAGCGGCGGCTGGTCCTAACTCCACACAACTAAGCAGAGCTTAGCTGTGCCGTGCACAGATCCTGTGAAGCAAATCAATACAATTCCTCTACCTCCTCAGACACATCAACCCACCGGCTGGATTTGCTGCCGCACAATAGAAAACGCAAAAGGGAGGCAGGCGGCACGGCCGTGCCAAACGCAATCATCGAAATCCCGCGGTTTGCGAGGCGAGGCGGCGGTAGGTCCCAATCATCACCAGATGCCATATCAAAGGCCTCCCACGAATATACTACTGCCACCACTACTATTTCGTGGCTTATTATTTGGACGCATTGTTTAAAGCTTCCCAGCTATACACAGCACTGACATAATAAAGACGTCTGAACATGATGCCCGATGGAACAGTGCTCCTCCTTCTGAGGAAACAGTGTACTGCTGTACACTTCTCGCATGAATCATACGTACGGGCCACGTAGCTACTGTATTCGTACGTTCAGGAGGGGCGGCACATGTATACGTGAGCACATACGGTATCATGCCAGTTAGATTAAGCTCGAGACGAACACCAGCTGCTTATATATACACGCCTGAAACTGAAAGCAGAGAGCGAGACGGCAAAGTCGCAACCACAGCCGATACAAATGTGACCTACTAATCAAAGCAGTGGACGATCTGGTTGCGGCCAGCACTTCTTTTTCGCTTGTCTAATCATGCCGAGGTAGTGCATGAAACAAACAAGGCCCATGGGGCCACATTCAGCGGCACGAAAGCTGCCAACGTAATCGGCGGCGCGAGCCTCCTTGCCTCGGGGGTGCCGCCGGCCGGCCGGCCGACTGCCGGCGAGGCCCGGGACCACCCACAGTGGTCCATTCGTCCTGACCTGACAAACGGTAAAGGCATTGATGGCAAGGCTTGGTTGGTGCTGCATGGCATAGTGCAAACCCAGCTGGGCATAGAGCGGATTTGTTTAGTTAAAATTGAGAGTACAACCGAGCATTGTTTAGGACTTTTTTCTTCTCTGGTGATGAAATTCAGCAACTTCTGGAGAACCATACTGCTGATTGTCGAGCACATATTTGTGTGAAATACTTCAGACATGCCATGGAATGGCAGTGGCACTGGTATCTCACTTGCGATCCAAGTGCCGAGTGTGCAATTAGCGTTTCCACATGTGGGCTGAGGCCAAGCATGAGATCTAGGGTGGGCAATCTACCAGGGCTACGAATTCATGGCGGTTTCGAGGTCCTTGCTTGCAATGTAAAGGAAACGTGTGTAGGGCTCTTGAAGACTTTATAGTATTACAGTATACTACCCTCGAAACAATCATACTAACACTCTGTACATTTGGGATTTGTGCACTATAAGCATGTGTATGTAGGATGTAGCCAGTTCTCTTCTATGTACAGCTTCTTTCTTTCTTTCGATTATTTTCTTGATAATTTTGTTCGGAGTGCACAACCAACTCACGCCATCCTCGCTTGGGGGGCAGTCCGGCAATGGTCCAGACCGTCGGATTATGCTCTCGGGGGCGTGTTCCTCTGTTGTCGCTTCTTTACAATGCGGGCGCATATGGCTTCCTATTGTGCGGTAGCCCGCGCCGCCGCATAAAGCCGTCGCCATCATGGCACAGAGTCGGGCCTTAGCGACCTTCATCCTCTACTTCCCACTGCGGGGACACCGGGCCCGTTAGGACTCATACTCTGGCAGGGCGGTGATGGCGAAAGGGATATTGGAAGGCTCCCGAGGGGACCGCGATGATCCAGCACCGGACAATCCGGGCGCACGATGCGCCGACGCAATGGACTCGCGCCGGACAGATCCCGCTGTCACTCGGGCGCCGTCCTCCCGGGAGTAGCCATTGTCTCCTCCAAACCGGACGGGACGACACCCCAGTTGATGGATTTGTACTGGTCGTTGTCGGATCCGCTGCCCGCCATACCGAAGAAGGCCGAAGATCGTCATACGGAAGCTTTGGTGGCGGAAGAGAGTGAAGGGGAATGGAGGGAAGTGACAAGGGTTTCGTCCGAAGAGCAGATGGGGGAGGAATATATATGGGGTTGGTGGGCCAGCATGGTGCGGGGTCGACGTTGCGGACGCGCCTGGGCCTCCCCATATTCGAGCCGGATATGAGGGATGCCGGTCAGCCCGAACGTTTGAGGGGTTTGAGGCGTCTGGCTGAATTGGTATTTTTTGACCGGTCACTGGTCAGATCGTCTGTTCAGACGTATGAGGAGGATTTGAGGCGCGTGGATATAGATGCTTTAAACGGTCTAATATTTTTTTTAGAGAGGAGTATTGTACTATTGATGTCAACTAAGACGACAAATCAACTAAGGGAGTTCTACGTAGTAGACCTGCTTAACTGAGACTGTATTAGACCATCTCCAGCCGCGAGTCCAACAAGCCCCCCAGGCGACTTTTTACCTGCCGGCGCCAAAAAAACGTCCCAGTCGCGCCCCTTATTGGGGAATGTAGTAATTTCAAAAAAATTCCTATGCACACGCAGGATCATGGTGATGCATATCAACAAGAGGGGAGAGTGTTGTCTACGTACCCTCGTAGACCGTAAGCGGAAGTGTTTATCAACGTAGTTGATGTAGTCGTACACCTTCACGATCCGTCCCGATCAAGTACCGAATGTACGGCATCTCCGCGTTCAGCACACGTTCAGCTCGATGACGTCCTCTCCTTCTCGATCCAGCAAGAGGGGCAAAGTAGTAGATGAGTTCCGGCAGCACGACGGCGTGGTGACGGTGTTGGTGAAGAACAATCTCCGCAGGGCTTCGCCTAAGCACTACGAAAACTATGACGGAGGATAAACTAGAGGGGACGGGGTAGCCGGCATATGGCTTGGTATTTCTTGATGTCTCTTTGGTGCTAGCCATGCCCCTCTATTTATATGTTGAGCCATGGGGTCAAAACTTGGAGCAAAAGCCTCCTCAAAGTCGGTTTTGCCCGAAAGGCAAGAGTCCCACTCAGACTCCAGGACCAAACGCCACAATCCTTGGCGTCTGGCCCAGACGCCATGGGCCTCGGCGTCTGGCCCAGGGCCAGACGCCCGGGTCTCCGGCGTTTGGCCCCCTGGCCTCCAGAAAACTCCTTTTGCACCGACTTATAGCCCCGTGGGCCTGGCCCCTTGGCATAACCATATCATCCAATATATGAATCTTAACCTCCAGACCATTCCGGAGCTCCTCGTCATGTCCGTGATCTCATACGGGACTCCGAACAACATTTGATCACCAACATACATAACTCATATAATACTATATCGTCAACGAACGTTTAAGCGTGCGGACCCTATGGATTCGAGAACTATGTAGACATGACCGAGACACCTTTCTGGTCAATAACCAATAGCGGAACCTGGATGCCCATATTGGCTCCTAGATATTCTACGAAGATCTTTATCGGTCGAACCGCATAACAACATACGTTGTTCCCTTTGTCATCGGTATGTTACTTGCCCGAGATTCGATTGTCGGTATCTCAATACCTAGTTCAATCTTGTTACCGGCAAGTCTCTTTACTCGTTCCGTAATACATCATCCTGCAACTAACTCATTAGTTACAATGCTTGCAAGGCTTCTAGTGATGTGTATTACAGAGTGGGCCCAGAGATACCTCTCCGACAATCGGAGTGACAAATCTTAATCTCGAAATACGCCAACTCAACAAGTACCTTTGGAGACACCTGTAGAGCACCTTTATAATCATCCAGTTATGTTGTGACGTTTGGTAGCACACAAAGTGTTCCTCCGGTAAACGGTAGTTGCATAGTCTCATAGTCATAGGAACATGTATAAGTCATGAAAAAAGCAATAGCAACATACTAAACGATCAAGTGCTAAGCTAACAGAATGGGTCAAGTCAATCACATCATTCTCCAAATGATGTGATCCCGTTAATCAAATGACAACTCATGTCTATGGTTAGGAAAATTAACCATCTTTGATTCAACGAGCTAGTCAAGTAGAGGCATACTAGTGACACTTAGTTTGTCTATATATTCACACATGTACTAAGTTTCCGGTTAATACAATTCTAGCATGAATAGTAAACATTTATCATGATATAAGGAAATATAAATAACAACTTTATTATTGCCTCTAGGGCATATTTCCTCCAGTCTCCCACTTGCACTAGAGTCAATAATCTAGTTCACATCGCCATGTGATTTAACACCAATAGTTCAGATCACCAGGTGATTAACACCCATAGTTCACATCGCCATGTGATCAGCACTCAAAGGGTTTACTAGGGTCAGTAATCTAGTTCACATCGCTATGTGATTAACAACCAAAGAGTACTAAGGTGTGGTTATGTTTTGCTTGGGAGAGAAGTTTAGTCAACGGGTCTGCCAAATTCAGATCCGTATGTATTTTGCAAATTTCTATGTCTACAATGCTCTGCACGGAGCTACTTTAGCTAATTGCTCCCAATTTCAATATGTATCCAGATTGAGACTTAGAGTCATCTGGATCAGTGTCAAAACTTGCGTCGACGTAACCCTTTATGACGAACCTTTTGTCACCTCCATAATCGAGAAACATATCCTTATTCCACTAAGGATAATTTTGACTGATGTTCAGTGATCTACTCCTAGATCACTATTGTACTCCCTTGCCAAACTCAGTATAGGGTATACAATAGATCTGGTACACAGCATGACATACTTTACAGAACCTATGACTGAGGCATAGGGAATGACTTTCATTCTCTTTATATCTTCTGCTGTGGTCGGGCTTTGAGTCTTACTCAATTTCACACCTTGTAACACAGCCAAGAACTCTTTCTTTGACTGCTCCATTTTGAACTACTTCAAAATCTTGTCAAGGTATGTACTCATTGAAAAACTTATCAAGTGTCTTGATCTATCTCTATAGATCTTGATACTCAATATGTAAGCAGCTTTACCGAGGTCTTTCTTTGAAAAACTCCTTTTCAAATACTCCTTTATGCTTTGTAGAAAAATTCTACATTATTTCCGATCATCAATATGTCATTCACATATACTTATCAGAAATGTTGTAGTTCTCCCACTCACTTTCTTATAAATACAGGCTTCACCGCAAGTCTGTATAAAACTATATGCTTTGATCAACTCATCAAAGCGTATATTCCAGCTCCGAGATGCTTGCACCAGTCCATAGATGGATCGCTGGAGATTGCACATTTTGTTAGCACATTTAGGATCAACAAAACCTTCTGGTTGTATCATATACAACTCTTCTTTAAGAAATCCATTAAGGAATGTAGTTTTGACATCCATTTGCCAGATTTCATAAAATGTGGAAATTTGCTAACATGATTCAGACAGACTTAAGCATCGCTACGAGTGAGAAAATCTCATCGTAGTCAACACCTTGAACTTTGTCAAAACCTTTTTCAACAAGTCTAGCTTGTAGATAGCAACACTACTATCAGCGTCCGTCTTCCTCTTGAAGATCCATTTATTTTCTATGGCTTGCCGATCATCGGGCAAGTCAATCAAAGTCCACACTTTGTTCTCATACATGGATCCCATCTCAGATTTCATGGCCTCAAGCCATTTCGCGGAATCTGGGCTCATCATCGCTTCCTCATAGTTCGTAGGTTCGTCATGGTCAAGTAACATGAACTCCAGAACAGGATTACCGTACCATTCTGGTGCGGATCTTACTTTGGTTGACCTATGAGGTTCGGTAGTAACTTGATCTGAAGTTTCATGATCATCATCATTAGCTTCCTCACTAATTGGTGTAGATGTCACAGGAACCGGTTTCTGTGATGAACTACTTTCCAATAAGGGAGCGGGTACAGTTACCTCATCAAGTTCTACTTTGCTCCCACTCACTTCTTTCGAGAGAAACTCCTTCTCCAGAAAGGATCCATTCTTAGCAACAAAAGTCTTGCCTTCAGATCTGTGATAGAAGGTGTACCCAACTGTCTCTTTTGGGTATCCTATGAAGACACATTTCTCCGATTTGGGTTCGAGCTTATCAGGTTGAAGCTTTTTCACATAAGCATCACAGCCCCAAACTATAAGAAATGACAACTTTGGTTTCTTGGCAAACCACAGTTCATAAGGAGTCGTCTCAACAGATTTAGATGGTGACTATTTAACGTGAATGCAGCTGTCTCTAATGCATAATCCCAAAATGATAGCCGTAAATCAGTAAAGTACGATTACGACGTTCGGACACACCATTACGCTCTGGTGTTCCAGGTGGCGTGAGTAGTGAAACTATTTCACATTGTTTTGACTGAAGGCCAAACTCGTAACTCAAATATTCTACCTCTGCGATCATATCGTAGAAACTTTTATTTCCTTGTTACGATGATTCTCCACTTCACTCTGAAATTCTTTGAACTTTTCAAATGTTTCAGACTTATGTTTCATCAAGTAGATAAACCCATATCTACTCAAATCATCTGTGAAGGTCAGAAAATATGATACTTGTCGCGAGCCTTAACACTCATCGGACCACATACATCAGTATGTATTATTTCCAATAAGTCAGTTGCTCGCTCCATTGTTCCGGAGAACGGAGTCTTAGTCATCTTGCCCATGAGGCATGGTTCGCAAGCATTAAGTGATTCATAATCAAGTGATTCCAAAAGCCCATCAACATGGAGTTTCTTCATGCGCTTTACATCAATATGACCTAAACGACAATGCCACAAATAAGTTGCACTATCATTATTAACTTTGCATCCTTTGGCTTTGATATTATGAATATGTGTATCACTACGATCGAGATCCAACAAACCATTTTCATTGGGTGTATGACCATAGAAGGTTTTATTCATGTAAACAGGACAACAATTATTCTCTAACTTAAATGAATAACCATATTGCAATAAACATGATCAAATCATATTTATGCTCAACGCAAACATCAAATAACACTTATTTAGGTTCAACATTAATCCCGAAAGTATAGGGAGTGTGCGATGATGATCATATCAAACTTGGAACTACTTCCAACACACATCGTCACCTTGCCCTTAACTAGTTTCTGTTCATTTTGCAACTCCCGTTTCGAGTTACTACTTTTAGCAACTGAACCAGTATCAAATACCGAGGGGTTGCTATAAACACAAGTAAAGTACACATCAATAACATGTATATCAAATATACCTATGTTCACTTTGCCATCCTTCTTATCCGCCAATTACTCGGGGTAGTTCCGTTTCTAGTGACCAGTCCCTTTGCAGTAGAAGCACTTAGTCTCAGGCTTAGGTCCAGACTTGGGCCTCTTCACTCGAGCAGCAACTTGCTTGCCGTTCTTCTTGAAGTTCCCCTTATTCTCTTTGCCCCTTTTCTTGAAACTAGTGGTCTTGTCAACCATCAACACTTGATGTTTTTCTTGATTTCTACCTTCGCCGATTTTAGCATCGCGAAGAGCTTGTGAATTGTTTTCGCCATCCCTTGCATATTATAGTTCATCACGAAGTTCTAGTAACCTGGTGATAATGACTAGAGAATTCTGTCAATCACTATCTTATCTGGAAGATTAACTCCCACTTCATTCAAGTGATTGTCGTACACGGACATTCTGAGCACATGCTCACTAGCTGAGCAATTCTCCTCCATCTTATAGGCAAAGTACTTGTCAAAGGTCTCATACCTTTCGACATGGGCATGAGTCTGAAATACTAATTTCAACTCTTGGAACATCTCATATGCTCCGTGGCATTTCAAAACCGTCTTTGAAGCCCCGATTCTAAGCCATAAAGCATGATGCACTAAACTATCAAGTAGTTATCATACCGAGCTTTTGTCAAAACGTTCAAAACGTCTGCATCTGCTCCTGCAATAGTTCTGTCACCTAGCGGTGCATCAAGGACATAATACTTCTGTGCAGCAATGAGGGCAATCCTCAGATCACGGAGCTAGTCCGCATCTTTGCCACTAACATCTTTCAACTTATTTTTCTCTAGGAATATCAAAAATAAAACAGGGGACCTAACGCGAGCTATTGATCTACAACATAGATATGATAATACTACCATGACTAAGTTCATGATAAATTAAAGTTCATTAATCATATTACTTAAGAACTCCCACTTAGATAGACATCCCTCTAATCATCTAAGTGATCACGTGATCCAAATCAACTAAACCATTGATACGTCTCCAACGTATCTATAATTTTTGATTGCTCCATGCTACTTTATCTACTGTTTTGGACTATATTGGGCTTTATTTTCCACTTTTATATTATTTTTGGGACTAACCTATTAACCGGAGGCCCAGCCCAGAATTGCTGTTTTTTTGCCTATTTCAGTATTTTGAGGAAACAAAATATCAAACGGAGTCCAAACGGAATGAAACCTTCGGGAACGTGATCTTCTCACCGAACGTGATCCAGGAGACTTGGACCCTACTCCAAGAAGTTTCCGGGGAGGTCACGAGGGTGGAGGGCGCGCCCCCTGGGCGCGCCCCTGCCTCGTGGGGCCCTCGTGGCTCCCCTGACGTACTCCTTTCACACATATATACCTACGTATCGTAAAACTTCCAGAACGGAGATTAGATCGGGAGTTCCGCCGCCAGAGGCCTCCGTAGCCACCAAAAACCAATATAGACCCGTTCCGGCACCCTGCCGGAGGGGGAATCCTTCTCCAGTGGCCATCTTCATCATCCCGGTGCTCTCCATGACGAGGAGGGAGTAGTTCTCCCTCGGGGCTGAGGGTATGTACCAGTAGCTATGTGTTTGATCTCTCTCTCTCTCTCTCTCTTGTGTTCTTGATTTGGCACGATCTTGATGTATCGCGAGCTTTGCTAGTATAGTTGGATCTTATGTTTCTCCTCCCCCTCTTCTCTCTTGTAATGAATCGAGTTTCCCCTTTGAAGTAATCTTATTGAATTGAGTCTTTAAAGATTTGAGAACACTTGATGTATGTCTTGCCGTGGATATCTGTGGTGACAATGGGATATCACGTGATTCACTTGATGTATGTTTTGGTGATCAACTTGCGGGTTCCGCCCATGAACCTATGCATAGGGGTTGGCACACGTTTTCGTCGTGATTCTCCGGTAGAAACTTTGGGGCACCCTTTGAGGTCCTTTGTGTTGGTTGAATAGATGAATCTGAGATTGTGTGATACATATCGTATAATCATACCCACGGATACTTGAGGTGACATTGGAGTATCTAGGTGACATTAGGGTTTTGATTGATTTGTGTCTTAAGGTGTTATTCTACTACGAACTCTAGGGCTGTTTGTGACACTTATAGGAATAGCCCAACGGATTGATTGGAAAGAATAACTTTGAGGTGGTTGTGTACCCTACCATAATCTCTTCGTTCGTTCTCCGCTATTAGTGACTTTGGAGTGACTCTTTGTTGCATGTTGAGGGATAGTTATGTGATCCAATTATGTTAGTATTGTTGAGGGAACTTACACTAGCGAAAGTATGAACCCTAGACCTTGTTTCCTAGCATTGCAATACCGTTTACGCTCACTTTTATCATTAGTTACCTTGCTGTTTTTATAATTTCAGATTACAAATACCTTTATCTACTATCCATATACCACTTGTATCAGCATCTCTTCGCCGAACTAGTGCACCTATACAATTTACCATTATATTGGGTGTGTTGGGGACACAAGAGACTCTTTGTTATTTGGTTGCAGGGTTGCTTGAGAGAGACCATCTTCATCCTACGCCTCCTACAGATTGATAAACCTTAGGTCATCCACTTGAGGGAAATTTGCTACTGTCCTACAAACCTCTACACTTGGAGGCCCAACAACGTCTACAAGAAGAAGGTTGTGTAGTAGACATCAAGCTCTTTTCTGGCGCCGTTGCCGGGGAGGCAAGGAAAGCGGCACTAACACACCTCGTCAACTAAGCTCTTTTCTGGCGCCGTTGCCGGGGAGGTGAGTGCTTGAAGGTATATCTTTAGATCTTGCAATCGAGTCTTTTAGTTTCTTGTTTTATCACTAGTTTAGTTTATGAAAGAAAACTATAAAAAATGGAATTGAGTTTGTCTCATACGCTTCACCTTTTTAATATCTTTCGTGAGTATGATGGAAAGGATAATTGTGCTCAAGTGCTAGAAGAAGAAATCTATAAAATGTTTGGCACTAAGTATTTGAATGATGAGCATGATTGCAATGTTGTTAGTATGAATTCCTTGAATATCCATGATGCTAATGATATGCAAAGCCACAAGCTTGGGGAAGCTATGTTGGATGAAGATGATATTTTTTGCCCCCCAAGTTTTGATGAGCAAATTTATTATGATGAAAGCATGCCTCCTATCTATGATGATTATTGTGATGACATGTATGCTTTAAAGAATAATGATAACCATGAAACTTGTCATCTTGATCTTAATTTTCAATCACATGATAGTTATTTTGTTGAGTTTGCTCCCACTATTATTCATGAGAAGAATTTTGCTTGTGTGGAGAGTAGTAAATTTTCTATGCTTATGCATCATGAAAAGAATGCTTTAGGTGCTGGTTATATTGTTGAATTCATTTATGATGCTACTGAAAATTATTATGAGGGAGGAATATATGCTTGTAGGAATTGCAATAATATCAAGTTTCCTCTCTATGTGCTTAAAATTTTGAAGCTATGCTTGTTTTACCTTCCTATGCAAGTTGATTCTTGTTCCCACAAGTTGTTTGCTCACAAAATTCCTATGCATAGGAAGTATGTTAGACTTAAATTTGCTAGTCATATTCTTCATGATGCTCTCTTTATGTTTCAATTCTTATCTTTTATGTGAGCATCATTGAAATCATCATGCCTAGCTAGGGACGTTAAACGATAGCGCTTGTTGGGAGGCAACCCAATTTTATTTTTGTTCCTTGCTTTTTATTCCGGTTTAGTAATAAATAATTCATCTAGCCTCTGTTTAGATGTGGTTTTATGTGTTTAATTAGTGTTTGTGCCAAGTAGAACCTTTTGGAAGACTTGGGGAAAGTCTTGTTGACCATGCTGTCAAAAACAGAAACTTTAGCACTCACGAGAATTGCTGCCATTTTTATTTGGAGAGTGATATTTAGTTAATTCTTTTTGCTGCTGATCAATAAACAAATTTCCCAGGTCTTCTAATTTTGGTATAATTGTTTGGGTTCCAGAAGTTTGCGTTAGTAACAGATTACTACAGACTGTTCTGTTTTTGACAGATTCTGTTTTGCGTGTGTTGTTTGCTTATTTTGATGAATCTATGGCTAGTAAAATAGTTTATAAACCATAGAGAAGTTGTAATACAGTAGGTTTAACACCAATACAAATAAAGAACAAGTTCACTACAGTACCTTAAAGTAGTCTTTTGTTTTCTTTCTCTAACGGAGCTCACGAGATTTCTATTGAGTTTTGTGTTGTGAAGTTTTCAAGTTTTGGGTGAATTCTTTTGATGGATTATGGAACAAGGAGTGTCAAGAGCCTAAGCTTGGGGATGCCCATGGCACCCCCAAGATAATCCAAGGACACCAAAAAGTCAAAGCTTGGGGATGCCCCGGAAGGCATCCCCTCTTTCGTCCACTTCCATCGGTAATTTACTTGGAGCTATATTTTTATTCACCACATGATATGTGTTTTGCTTGGAGCGTCTTGTATTATTTGTGTCTTTGCTTGTTAGTCTACCACAATCATCCTTGCTGTACACACCTTTTGAGAGAGCCATGTATGAATTGAAATTTGTTAAGTATACTCTATGTGCTTCACTTATATCTTTTGAGCTTGATAGTTTACTCTATGTGCTTCACTTATATCTTTTTGAGCGTGATAATTTTTGCTCTAGTGCTTCACTTAGATCTTTTAGAGCACGGCGGTGGTTTGTTTTAAAGAAACTTGATCTCTCATGCTTCACTTAGATTATTTTGAGAGTCGTTAATAGCATGGTAATTTGCTTAATGTTAATATACTTGGTATTCAAGATATGTGAAACTTTCTTTTTAGTGGGTTGAAAACTAAGATAAGTTTGATGCTTGATAATTTTTTGAGATATGGAGGTGATAATATCATAGTCGTGCTAGTTGAGTAGTTGTGAATTTGAGAAATACTTGTGTTGAAGTTAGCAAGTCCCGTAGCATGCACGTATGGTTAAAGTTGTGTAACAAATTTGAAGCATGAAGTGTACCTAGCTTGTGCATCCTTATGAGTGGCGGTCGGGGACGAGCGATGGTCTTTTCCTACCAATCTATCCCCCTAGGAGCATGCACGTAGTACTTGATTTTTGATGACTTGTAAATTTTTGCAATAAGTATATGAGTTCTTTTGACTAATGTTGAGTCCATGGATTATATGCACTTTTACCTTTCCGCCATTTGCTAGCCTCTTCGGTACCGTGCATTGCCCTTTCTCACATTGAGAGTTGGTGCAAACTTCGCCGGTGCATCCAAACCCCGTGATATGATACGCTCTTTCACACATAAACCTCCCTATATCTTCCTCAAAACAGCCACCATACCTACCTATCATGGCATTTCCATAGCCATTCCGAGATATATTGCCATGCAACTTCCATCATCATCATCATCATCATCATCATCATCATCATGACATGCTTTACTTTTGTCATATTGCCATTGCATGATCTTGTAGTTGACATCGTATTTGTGGCAAAGCCACCATGCATTATTTTTCATACATGTCACTCTTGATTCATTGCACCATCCCGGTACACCGCCGGAGGCATTCATATAGAGTCATATCTTGTTCTAGTATCGAGTTGTAATCATTATGTTGTAATCAATAGAAGTGTGATGATCATCATTATTAGAGCATTGCCCAATCAAAAAAAAGAGAAAGGCCAAAAAGAAAAAAAGAGAAAGGCCAAAAAGAAAAAAAGAAAGGCCCAAAAAAAGAAGGAGAAAATAAAAAGGGCAATGCTACTATCTCTTTTTCCACACTTGTGCTTCAAAGTAGCACCTTATTCTTCATGTAGTGAGTCTCATATATTGTGCTTCAAAGTAGCACCATGATTTCATATAGTGAGTATCATAAGTTGTCTTGTTCATACTAGTGGGAATTTTTCATTATAGAACTTGACTTGTATATTCCAATGATGGGCTTCCTCAAAATGCCCTAGGTCTTCATGAGCAAGCAAGTTGGATGCACACCCACTAGTTTTCTTTTGTTGAGCATTCTTAGCTCTAGTGCATCCGTTGCATGGCAATCCCTACTCCTTGCATTAACATCAATTGATGGGCATCTCCATAGCTCATTGATTAGCCTCGTTGATGTGAGACTTTCTCCTTTTTTGTCTTCTCCACACAATCCTCATCATCATATTCTATACCACTCATAGTGCTATGTCCATGGCTCGCGCTCATGTATTGCATGAAGGTTGAAAAAAGTTTGTTATTTTGAGATGACATAATTGTTTGATTAGTATGCTTGAAGTATTATCATTTTTATGTCAATATGAACTTTTGTCTTGAACCTTTCGGATCTGAATATTCATACCATGATTAAGAAGATTTACATTGAAATTATGCCAAAGTATCACCCCGCATCAAAAATTCTCTTTTTATCATTTACCTCCTCGAGGACGAGCAGGAATTAAGCTTGGGGATGCCTGATACATCTCCAACGTATCTATAATTTTTGATTGCTCCATGCTACTTTATCTACTGTTTTGGACTATATTGGGCTTTATTTTCCACTTTTATATTATTTTTGGGACTAACCTATTAACCGGAGGCCCAGCCCAGAATTGTTGTTTTTTTGCCTATTTCAGTATTTCGAGGAAACAGAATATCAAACGGAGTCCAAACGGAATGAAACCTTCGGGAACGTGATCTTCTCACCGAACGTGATCCAGGAGACTTGGACCCTACTCCAAGAAGTTTCGGGGAGGTCATGAGGGTGGAGGGCGCCCCCCTGGGCACGCCCCCTGCCTCGTGGGGCCCTCGTGGCTCCCCTGACGTACTCCTTTCACACATATATACCTACGTATCGTAAAACTTCCAGAACGGAGATTAGATCGGGAGTTCCGCCGCTAGAGGCCTCCGTAGCCACCAAAAACCAATCTAGACCCGTTCCGACACCCTGCCGGAGGGGGAATCCTTCTCCAGTGGCCATCTTCATCATCCCGGTGCTCTCCATGACGAGGAGGGAGTAGTTCTCCCTCGGGGCTGAGGGTATGTACCAGTAGCTATGTGTTTGATCTCTCTCTCTCTCTCTCTCATGTTCTTGATTTGGCACGATCTTGATGTATCGCGAGCTTTGCTATTATAGTTGGATCTTATGTTTCTCCTCCCCCTCTTCTCTCTTGTAATGAATCGAGTTTCCCCTTTGAAGTAGTCTTATCGGATTGAGTCTTTAAAGATTTGAGAACACTTGATGTATGTCTTGCCGTGGATATCTGTGGTGACAATGGGATATCACGTGATTCACTTGATGTATGTTTTGGTGATCAACTTGCGGGTTCCGCCCATGAACCTATGCATAGGGGTTGGCACACGTTTTCGTCGTGATTCTCCGGTAGAAACTTTGGGGCACTCTTTGAGGTCCTTTGTGTTGGTTGAATAGATGAATCTGAGATTGTGTGATACATATCGTATAATCATACCCAAAGATACTTGAGGTGACATTGGAGTATCTAGGTGACATTAGGGTTTTGATTGATTTGTGTCTTAAGGTGTTATTCTAGTACGAACTCTAGGGCTGTTTGTGACACTTATAGGAATAGCCCAACGGATTGATTGGAAAGAATAACTTTGAGGTGGTTTCGTACCCTACCATAATCTCTTCATTCGTTCTCCGCTATTAGTGACTTTGGAGTGACTCTTTGTTGCATGTTGAGGGATAGTTATGTGATCCAATTATGTTAGTATTGTTGAGGGAACTTACACTAGCGAAAGTATGAACCCTAGGCATTGTTTCCTAGCATTGCAATACCGTTTATGCTCACTTTTATCATTAGTTACCTTGCTGTTTTTATAATTTCAGATTACAAATACCTTTATCTACTATCCATATACCACTTGTATCACCATCTCTTTGCCGAACTAGTGCACCTATACAATTTACCATTGTATTGGGTGTGTTGGGGACACAAGAGACTCTTTGTTATTTGGTTGCAGGGTTGCTTGAGAGAGACCATCTTTATCCTACGCCTCCTACAGATTGATAAACCTTAGGTCATCCACTTGAGGGAAATTTGCTAATGTCCTACAAACCTCTACACTTGGAGGCCCAACTGAAGGAAATATGCCCTAGAGGCAATAATAAAGTTACTATTTATTTCCTTATATCATGATAAATGTTTATTATTCATGCTAGAATTGTATTAACTGGAAACATAATACATGTGTGAATACATAGACAAACAGAGTGTCACTAGTATGCCTCTACTAGACTAGCTCGTTAATCAAAGATGGTTAAGTTTCCTAACCATAAACAAAGAGTTGTTATTTGATTAACGAGGTCACATCATTAGTTGAATGATCTGATTGACATGACCCATTCCATTAGCTTAGCACCCGATCGTTTAGTATGTTGCTATTGCTTTCTTCATGACTTATACATGTTCCTATGACTATGAGATTATGCAACTCCCGTTTGCCGGAGGAACACTTTGTGTGCTACCAAACGTCACAACGTAACTGGGTGATTATAAAGGAGCTCTACAGGTGTCTCCAATGGTAGATGTTGGGTTGGCGTATTTCGAGAATAGGATTTGTCACTCGATTGTCGGAGAGGTATCTCTGGGCCCTCTCGGTAATGCACATTACACAAGCCTTGCAAGCATTGCAACTAATGAGTTAGTTGCGGGATGATGTATTACAAAACGAGTAAAGAGGCTTGCCGGTAACGAGATTGAACTAGGTATTGGATACCGACGATCGAATCTCGGGCAAGTAACATACCGATGACAAAGGGAACAACGTATGTTGTTATGCGGTCTGACCGATAAAGATCTTCGTAGAATATGCAGGAGCCAATATGGGCATCCAGGTCCCGCTATTGGTTATTGACCGGAGACGTGTCTCGGTCATGTCTACATTGTTCTCGAACCGTAGGGTCCGCACGCTTAACGTTACGATGACAGTTATTATGAGTTTATGCATTTTGATGTACCGAAGGTAGTTTGGAGCCCCGGATGTGATCACGGACATGACGAGGAGTCTCGAAATGGTCGAGACATAAAGATTGATATATTGGAAGCCTATATTTGGATATCGGAAGTGTTCCGGGTAAAATCGGGTTTTTACCGGAATACCGGGAGGTTACCGGAACCCCCAGGGAGCCATATGGGCCTTATTGGGCTTTAGTGGAAAGGTGAAAGGGTCTGCCATGGTGGGCTGCGTGCCTCCCCCCTCCCCTAGTCCTATTAGGACTAGGAGAGGTGGCCGGCACCTCTCTCTCTCTTTCCCCCTTGGGAGTCCTATTTGGAATAGGATTGGGGGGGGAGTCCTACTCCCGGTAGGAGTAGGACTCCTCCTGCGCCCTCCTCTTGGCCGGCCAGCCCCTCCCCCTTGGATCCTTTATATACGGGGGCAGGGGGCACCTCTAGACACACAAGTTGATCATTGAGATCGTTCCTTAGCCATGTGTGGTGCCCCCTGCCACCATATTCCACCTCGATCATATCGTTGTAGAGCTTAGGCGAAGCCCTGCGTCGGTAGAACATCAAGATCGTCACCACACCGTCGTGCTGACGGAACTCCTCCCCGAAGCTTTGCTGGATCGGAGCCCGGGGATCGTCATCGAGCTGTACGTGTGCTAAGAACTCGGAGGTGCCGGAGTAACGGTGCTTGGATCGGTCGGATCGGGAAGAAGACGTACGACTACTTCCTCTACGTTGTGTCAACGCTTCCGTTGCGATCTACAAGGGTACGTAGATCAGACTCTCCCCCTCGTTGCTATGCATCACCATGATCTTCCATGTGCGTAGGAAAATTTTGAAATTACTACGTTCCCCAACAGTGGCATCCGAGCCTAGATTTTATGGTTTGATGTTATGTGCACGAGTAGAACACAAGTGAGTTGTGGACGATATAAGTCATACTGCCTACCAGCATGTCATACTTTGGTTCGGCGGTATTGTTGGACGAGACGACCCGGACCAACCTTACGCGTACGCTTACGCGAGACCGGTTCCCTCGACGTGCTTTGCACATAGATGGCTTGCGGGCGACTGTCTCTCCAACTTTAGTTGAACCGAGTGTGGCTACGCCCGATCCTTGAGAAGGTTAAAACAGAGTCTATTTGACAAACTATCATTGTGGTTTTGATGCGTAGGTGAGATTGGTTCTTACTTAAAGCCCGTAGCAGCCACGTAAAACTTGCAACAACAAAGTAGAGGACGTCTAACTTGTTTTTGCAGGGCATGTTGTGATGTGATATGGTCAAGACATGATGCTAAATTTTATTGTATGAGATGATCATGTTTTGTAACTGAGTTATCGGCAACTGGCAGGAGCCATATGGTTGTCGCTTTATTGTATGCAATGCAATCGCGATGTAATGCTTTACTTTATCACTAAACGGTAGCGATAGTCGTGGAAGCATGAGATTGGCAAGACGACAACGATGCTACGATGGAGATCAAGGTGTCGCGCCGGTGACGATGGTGATCATGACGGTGCTTCAGAGATGGAGATCACAAGCACAAGATGATGATGGCCATATCATATCACTTATATTGATTGCATGTGATGTTTATCTTTTATACATCTTATCTTGCTTTGATTGACGGTAGCATTATAAGATGATCTCTCACTAAATTATCAAGAAGTGTTCTCCCTGAGTATGCACCGTTGCGAAAGTTCTTCGTGCTGAGACACCACGTGATGATCGGGTGTGATAGGCTCTACGTTCAAATACAACGGGTGCAAAACAGTTGCACACGCGGAATACTCAGGTTATACTTGACGAGCCAAGCATATACAGATATGGCCTCGGAACACGGAGACCGAAAGGTCGAGCATGAATCATATAGTAGATATGATCAACATAATGATGTTCACCGATGAAACTACTCCATCTCACGTGATGATCGGACATGGTTTAGTTGATTTGGATCACGTGATCACTTAGAGGATTAGAGGGATGTCTATCTAAGTGGGAGTTCTTAAGTAATATGATTAATTGAACTTAAATTTATCATGAACTTAGTACCTGATAGTATCTTGCTTGTTTATGTTGATTGTAGATAGATGGCTCGTGCTGTTGTTCCGTTGAATTTTAATGCGTTCCTTGAGAAAGCAAAGTTGAAAGATGATGGTAGCAATTACACGGACTGGGTCCGTAACTTGAGGATTATCCTCATTGCTGCACAGAAGAATTACGTCCTGGAAGCACCGCTGGGTGCCAGGCCTGCTGCTGGAGCAACACCAGATGTTATGAACGTCTGGCAGAGCAAAGCTGATGACTACTCGATAGTTCAGTGTGCCATGCTTTACGGCTTAGAATCGGGACTTCAACGATGTTTTGAACGTCATGGAGCATATGAGATGTTCCAGGAGTTGAAGTTAATATTTCAAGCAAATGCCCGAATTGAGAGATATGAAGTCTCCAATAAGTTGTATAGCTGCAAGATGGAGGAGAACAGTTGTGTCAGTGAGCATATACCCAAAATGTCTGGGTATAACAATCACTTGATTCAGATGGGAGTTAATCTTCCAGATGATTGCGTCATTGACAGAATTCTCCAATCACTGCCACCAAGCTACAAGAGCTTCGTGATGAACTATAATATGCAAGGGATGAACAAGACTATTCCCGAGCTCTTCGCAATGCTGAAAGCTGCGGAGGTAGAAATCAAGAAGGAGCATCAAGTGTTGATGGTTAACAAGACCACTAGTTTCAGGAAAAAGGGCAAAGGGAAGAAGAAGGGGAACTTCAAGAAGAACAGCAAGCAAGTTGCTGCTCAGGAAAAGAAGCCCAAGTCTGGACCTAAGCCTGAAACTGAGTGCTTCTACTGCAAGCAGACTGGTCACTGGAAGCGGAACTGCCCCAAGTATTTGGCGGATAAGAAGGATGGCAAGGTGAACAAAGGTATATGTGATATACATGTTATTGATGTGTACCTTACTAATGCTCGCAGTAGCACCTGGGTATTTGATACTGGTTCTGTTGCTAATATTTGCAACTCGAAACAGGGACTACGGATTAAGCAAAGATTGGCTAAGGACGAGGTGACGATGCGCGTGGGAAACGGTTCCAAAGTCGATGTGATCGCGGTCGGCACGCTACCTCTACATCTACCTTCGGGATTAATATTAGACCTAAATAATTGTTATTTGGTGCCAGCGTTGAGCATGAACATTATATCTGGATCTTGTTTAATGCGAGACGGTTATTCATTTAAATCAGAGAATAATGGTTGTTCTATTTATATGAGTAATATCTTTTATGGTCATGCACCCTTGAAGAGTGGTCTATTCTTGTTAAATCTCGATAGTAGTGATACACATATTCATAATGTAGAAGCCAAAAGATGCAGAGTTGATAATGATAGTGCAACTTATTTGTGGCACTGCCGTTTAGGTCATATCGGTGTAAAGCGCATGAAGAAACTCCATACTGATGGACTTTTGGAACCACTTGATTATGAATCACTTGGTACTTGTGAACTGTGCCTCATGGGCAAGATGACTAAAACACCGTTCTCCGGTACTATGGAGAGAGCAACAGATTTGTTGGACATCATACATACAGATGTATGCGGTCCGATGAATATTGAGGCTCGTGGCGGATATCGTTATTTTCTCACCTTCACAGATGATTTAAGCAGATATGGGTATATCTACTTAATGAAACATAAGTCTGAAACATTTGAAAAGTTGAAAGAATTTCAGAGTGAAGTAGAAAATCATCGTAACAAAAAAATAAAGTTTCTACGATCTGATCGTGGAGGAGAATATTTGAGTTACGAGTTTGGTGTACATTTGAAAAATTGTGGAATAGTTTCGCAACTCACGCCACCCGGAACACCACAGCGTAATGGTGTGTCCGAACGTCGTACTCGTACTTTACTTGATATGGTGTGATCTATGATGTCTCTTGCTGATTTACCGCTATCGTTTTGGGGATACGCTCTAGAGACGGCACATTCACGTTAAATAGGGCACCATAAAAATCCGTTGAGACGACGCCTTATGAACTATGGTTTGGCAAGAAACCAAAGTTGTCGTTTCTGAAAGTTTGGGGCTGCGATGCTTATGTGAAAAAGCTTCAACCTGATAAGCTCGAACCCAAATCGGAGAAATGTGTCTTCATAGGATATCCAAAGGAAACTATTGGATACACCTTCTATCACAGATCCGAAGGCAAAACTTTTGTTGCTAAATTCGGAAACTTTCTTGAGAAGGAGTTTCTCTCGAAAGAAGTGAGTGGGAGGAAAGTAGAACTTGACGAGGTAACTGTACCCGCTCCCTTATTAGAAAATAGTACATCACAGAAAACTGTTTATGCGACACCCACACCAATAAGTGAGGAAGTTAATGATAATGATCATGAAACTTCAGAACAAGATACTATTGAACCTCGTAGATCAACCAGAGCAAGATCCATGCCAGAGTGGTACAGTAATCCAGTTCTGGAAGTCATGCTACTAGATCATGATGAACCTACGAACTATGAAGAAGCGATGGTGAGCCCAGATTCCGCAAAGTGGCTTGAAGCCATGAAATCTGAGATGGGATCCATGTATGAGAACAAAGTATAGATTTTGGTTGACTTGCCCGATGATCGGCAAGCAATTGAGAATAAATGGATCTTCAAGAAAAAGATTGACGCTGACGGTAATGTTACTGTCTATAAAGCTCGACTTGTCGCAAAAGGTTTTCGACAAGTTCAAGGGGTTGACTACGATGAGACCTTCTCACCCGTAGCGATGCTTAAGTCTGTCCGAATCATGTTAGCAATTGCCGCGTTTTATGATTATGAAATATGGCAGATGGATGTCAAAACTGCATTCCTGAATGGATTTCTAGAAGAAGAGTTGTATATGATGCAACCGGAAGGTTTTGTCGATCCAAAGGGAGCTAACAAAGTGTGCAAGCTCCAGCGATCCATTTATGGACTGGTGCAAGCACCTCGGAGTTGGAATAAACGCTTTGATAGTGTGATCAAAGCATTTGGTTTTATACAGACTTTCGGTGAAGCCTGTATTTACAAGAAAGTGAGTGGGAGCTCTGTAGCATTTCTGATATTATATGTGGATGACATATTGCTGATTGGAAATGATATAGAATTTCTGGATAGCATAAAGGGATACTTGAATAAGAGTTTTTCAATGAAAGACCTCGGTGAAGCTGCTTACATATTAGGCATAAAGATCTATAGAGATAGATCAAGACGCTTAATTGGACTTTCACAAAGCACATACCTTGACAAGATTTTGAAGAAGTTCAAAATGGATCAAGCAAAGAAAGGGCTCTTGCCTGTGTTACAAGGTGTGAAGTTGAGCCAGACTCAATGCCCGACCACTGCAGAAGATAGAGAGAAAATGAAAGATGTTCCCTATGCTTCAGCCATAGGCTCTATCATGTATGCAATGCTGTGTACCATACCTGATGTGTGCCTTTGAAAGTGCGTTATATCGACTAGAGGGGGGTGAATAGGCGATTTTTATGAAAGTCTTCAAAACGTGAAAGTTATGAAGACAAACAGAGTGGACAAGCCTATCACTATGCAGCGGAAGTTAGATTACACAACGCAAGCCATAGTCAAGTATACAATATAGTGAAAGCACAGTGACAAACAGCTTCAGTGTAATGAGGATCAGGTAGGAAGAAGTTATGAAGCCAAACAGATCATACAGTCAAGTTGTGAAGACAGAGGACAAATCAAGTATGCAATAGCTTCACAATGTGTACTGGTAAGTAAAGGGAGGTGAAGATGAAACCAGTGACACGTTGAAGACAATGATATGTTGGACCAGTTCCAGTTGCTGTGACAACTGTACGTCTGGTTGGAGCGGCTAGGTATTTAAACCAAAGGACACACAGTCCCGGACACCCAGTCCTGAACACGCAGCTCAGGACACCCAGTCCTCACCGTTTTCTCCGTGAGCAAAGGTCACACAGACCTCGCCCAATCACTCTGGTAAGTCTTCAAGGTAGACTCCCAAACCTTCACAGACTTCGTTCACCGGCAATCCACAATTTCTCTTGGATGCTCAGAACGCGACGCCTAACCGTCTGGAGGATGCACAGTCCTCAAGTGTAATAAGTCTTCAGATCACTCAGACAAGAAGACTTCAGTGATGCCAAATTACTCTGGCTCTGGGTGTTAGGGCTTTTCTCCTCGCTAGGGATTTTCTCTCAAAGGCTTCGAGGTGGGTTGCTCTCAAACGACAAAAGCCGTGCACTGAAATCTGAGCAGCCAACCGTTTATGGTTGTAGGTGTGGACTATTTATAGCCACTTGGCAACCCGACCTGATTTGTCCGAAATGACCCTGGGTCACTATGGAACTGACACGTGTACTAACGGTCGGATTTCGAACTCACACGGCAACTTTACTTGGGCTACAAGTAAAGCTGACTTGTCTGACTCTGGACAAGATTTTCTCTCATTGTCTTCACTCGAAGACATAGGATTTGAATTAGGCATCACTTCAGTCATCCTGACTGGTTCTCTTGGACCCCACTTAACAGTACGGTGGTTCCTATGAAACAACATGAATGAAGTAAAACTACGAAGGATCTAAGTCTTCGAGTTCCATAGGCTTCATGGGGAGTCTTCATATGTCATTGTCTTTGACATGAATGTCTTCATGAACCACCATTGTCTTCAATGTCTTCGTACATTTTTAGGGGTCATCTCTGGTAGCTAAACCGAATCAATGAGGGACTTCTACCTGTGTTATCCTGCAATTCTCACAAACACATTAGTCCCTCAACTAGGTTTGTCGTCAATACTCCAAAACCATCTAGGGGTGGCACTAGATGCACTTACAATCTCCCCCTTTTTGGTGATTGATGACAAACTAGTTGAAGTTTTCAACGGGGAATATAATTTGTGAAATTGTAGAGGAATTGTCTTCATAAGCTGCAAGGGCTCCCCCTGAAGATGTGCATATAAGTGATTTGCTTCTGGAACGCAAATGCACATAGCGGGTTGTATTTTTGGGAATCCACTTCAACTTATGATGACAATCCACCATGCATGTAAAGATATATGAAGATAATGACATGCATAATGAAAAATGGACGTCTGCGAAATGATATAAGTGCGGAAATTATCGTCGTACATGCGGAATTTATCTTCGCAAAAACACAGTGGCAAACATAGTAGCAGACGACCATCAAGTTTAAGTGTTACAACTCAAAGAACCAAATGTAGCAAAACGAGAGTTGTAAGCACGAAGCAAAATGCAAAATATAAAGCACCCGCCCATATTATTGACCCGCTTGAAGACTATAGACATCATATGCTTCTCCCCCTTTTGTCAGTGATGACCAAAAAGGTTTGAAGACATAGAGTTTTCTACGCGTTCCCAGGCGCAGCAGGGTCGGTGGAGGCATTTGGTGGTGCTGACGAGCTTGGTGCAGCGAAGACGCGCGCTGAAGAAGGTGGTGGTGATGTAGCGTCGTCTTCTTCCTCAATGATTTTTCCAGTCACTGTGGCAGCAGAGGAAGAGAACTCTGATTCTTCAAGCGACGGAGTTCCGCGCAGCACAGCTCTTCTGGGGGGTGTGGAGTCAAACTTGAATCTCTCTTTGAAGCCATCCTCTTGCAGTTCAGCTTCAGTGCACATCATGGTGAGGCCTTTCCAAGTGCGGCGACAGGTTTCATGTGCGACAAAGGCATTCTTGGTGGCCAGATTCCTGATGCGATTGACGTCTTGCATGATACTGCGCATCTGCCGTTTGAGCCAGTCATGATGCCTATCTTGCTTTTGGTGCAGAGCCACAAGAAGTTCACGGTCAGTGAGTGTACGAGCGTGTTTCTTGGGTCTCTGTGCAGCTGTGCTGTCAGTGGCTTCAGTTGATGCAGGGGCACGTGTGGTGCCAGCCATTGAATACACTCTGGAGATGGCTTCAACACCTTCATCATTCTGCGTGAAGCTCTGGTGTTCTGCATTCTGAAGACATAGTGGTTGTTTGGCAGGCTCAGGATAGATGGCTTCAGCAGAGGTGTCCACATCAGGTAAGAAGATTCTGTGGTTGCGGGCAGAGGGCTGATATGAGATAGCAGAATGGAGCTTGATTGGCCTCATAACCCATGGAGCATAAATCTTCAAACCAAAGAGATCTGAGCCAGACGCTGCAAGTTGGCGTATAAAGAGATCCTGAGCGTTGAAGCATTTGCCATGCAGGATACAGAAGATGAGAGTCTTCATGGCACTTTCAGCCTTGGCATATCAAGAGTGCCCCTTAATGGGCCATAGAGTCCGCCTGATGATGTGATATATAGTTCTGGGCAGGTACTCTAAGTCTTCAACGAAGAACTTAGTTGGGTAAGGTGCATCAGGAAGCAATGGCTTCATCATTCAGAGCATCTGACTCATATTTGGCTCAGGTCGCTGAAATATGCTCTCAATTGCGTCAGCATGGAGTTGGCAGCCTTCTTCGAAGAGTTCGTCAGGAGTGGGTAGGCCGGTAAGCTCAATGATATCGAATGCATTGGCTTCATGATGGACATTGCCGGTCATCCACTCCAGGATCCAAGTCTTCGGATCTCTGTTGTAGCCTTTGATGTGCAGTGTGGCATAGAACTGGAGCAGAAGCTCTTCATTCCAGTGCTCTTCATCTGTGATGAACGGCAGCATGCCAACTTGCTTGAAGCAGTCCAGTGCTTCTTCCAGACTAGGCAGACCAGCAACAGCTTCAACCTCAAGGCGCTGGTGAGGAAAGATACGGCCTTGGTTGTATAGGACGCAGGAGTAGTAGATGCGCTGTGGGTAGCTCCAGAACCTATCTGATACAATCCGTTCACTTGAATAAGGGTTCTTGGAGCGGTTGAAGAAGGTGTTATCTGCCCTGAAGCTATTGACATTAAAGGAGCCAGGAGCTGTTGCAGGACCTGGGAACCTTGGCAGTCGTGGAATTGGCTTCTGGACCTGGGGCATGTGCACAACATGATAGTTGAACTATGGACCGGCAGCAGACTCAGGCACAGAAGGGTCAGAGGCAGTAGCTTCAGTGTCTCTTGAAGCTGTTGGTTGGTCGGGCTCCACACTTGCTTCAGTGTTGGTTGTGGCAGCCGGAATGTTTTCAGCCTCAACACGTGTAGTGAGAGGGACGGATTCAGGTACGTTCTCCTTGAGAACTTCTTCTTGTTGGTGCGGGGGAGATGGAGCTTGAGGTTCTTCATGCTCTTCTTCATGTTCTTCGGCTGATGCAGCCGGAATGTCGTCAGCAGCCTGAGCCCTTGGCCCTTTGCGAAGCCTACGGAATGCAGGCGACGCTGGTGGAGTTGCAGTGGGCTGGGGCTCATTCTCTTCCTCCTGTGGGCGATCTGCCCATGATGCATCTTGGGTGATTGGCGTCAAGGGACGATCAATGCTGATCACTTCGCTTGGTTCAAGCTGAGGAAGGACTGCATCATCTTGCACATTGTCTTGGAGACCAATGTCTTCAGCAGCGTTGGGGTCGGCTGCTGGAATGTCTTTAGCGTGCGGAGCCTCTGTGGAAGCAGGTTCATGCACGGTCAGCTGACGATCTTCGTTAGGAAAGCGGACGGAGAGGGGTTCGACTATCAGGGCTCTGTGGGAGCAGCCCGAGACTTCTTGGTCTTGCGCTTCTTGATGGTGGGGTCTGAAGGAGAGGCTTCAGGGTGTTTCCTCTTCCTTGCTTCAGCTTCGGCTGTCCTTGTCTTCTTAAGCTCTGAAGCGGTTGAGCGGTGCTTTAGCTTCGAGCCAGTCTTGGCAGTGGGGAAGACAATCGGAACAGCTTCTTGCCTTGGGGCCTCTTGTTCAGCCACAGTGGGCTTCTTCTTTTTCTTCGCGGCCATCCTGGGGTCGATGCCGGGACGCCCAAGTGCCTTGCGCTTCTCGGCCTCATTGTAGGCCTGCACACAGAGGTCAGCCAAAGTCTTCATGCGCTCACCCGAACCCTGAGCTTCTGCACGTTTCTTCATAAAATTTTCCTTCAACTCGTGCAGCATGACCTTGAAGTCCTTGACTTCTTGGACGCTGAGCTGGGCCATATTCTGCTTGAACTGAGCCTTTTCAAAATCTATTTTCTGCTTCAGTTCAACTATGCGCTGGGCAATTGCGAGTTCTGAAGCAATAGCGCCTTGGAAGGCTACGCTGAGGCCAATGGGCAGCTGCAGATCATCGAAGCTGATGTTGGGTGTATCAAACCACTCATCAATGAAGTTGTGGATGATTGCTGCATCAAACAGAGGCAGATTGTTGAAGATTTCAGCCTCCTCCTTGCTCTTGATGAGCTGCTCAAGAGCGTCATCGGCAAGATCTTCGTCACTTGACAGATCAATGGCCTCGCAACGCAGAATGGCAGCGGCAGTGAGCTCTTTGCCAGTGTGTGGCTGAGGCTTCTTGGCTTCTTGGGGTTTGGAGACTCGTGATAAGTCTTCAGACTGCACACTTGCTTCAGGAGGTGCAGTGGCCAATGGCTTCGCTCTGGAGATCTTGGGAGAAGTGGCTGGCTTCGAAGCTTTTGGCTTCTTCTTCGTCTGCTTCGGCTCCGGGGCAGCAGGAGCGTCATCAGACTCAGTGTCTGCTGGAGGGTCATTCACGGCAGTCCCTTGGACTAGAATGCGAGTGATGAGGCCTTCGAGATTGGCATACGACCCGGTGACATTGGGATTTGCGTCGCGTGTGCCATCCGCCCTTGGCTTAGAGGGACCAGGGTTGAAGTCCAGCCCAAATTCCTTCTTGTTTTGCTTCGCAGAGTTCTGAGCAAATTGGAAGTTGCGCTTCAATAGATTGTCATCGCGACACCAGAGAAGGGATGACGGATGTGCTTCAGCTGGCTGTGGTCCTCTGACCATGCATGGAAAGAAGCCTTGAGCAATGGCTTCGTCTCTGGACCGGGGTACGAGATTTTTGTACAATACATCTCCCCATGGTCTCTTGATGGCGCACTTCTCTGCATATTCCTTTGTGACGAAGCAGTATTGGAACCACTGCTCTGCCCAATATCTTCGAATCCATTGGATTCGTGTCTTGCGCTGACCATAGCTCTCTTCAGGATCTGTTTGGTACATTTCTGCCAAGTCTTCAGGCAGATCTTTAGACGTTTCACCACGTCTCTGTCTGCCTCCCTTCTTTGCTGGTTTTTCTGCTGCCATGAAGCTTAACTTGGAAGGCTTCAAGAGATTCAAAGTCTTCAAAGGCTTCCTTTTGCTTGACCAACAGGAACTTGCTTCGGGTGAATTGATGTGACGCTGTAGGAACTCTGCAAATGAATGCAGACTATGAGAACCAAAAGATTCTCCCACGGACATGTACCTGTGACAGCATTAAGGTGCGAGGGAAGGGGAAGAGGTCATATGCATTCTCAGAAGATTTTGAAGATAAATCAGTTTAGAAGATATTGACCTCATCATGCGAAGACATTCACTTTATAGAAAAGAAGTTGGTTCCAGATTTGTACGAACCCATAGATCAGTACAAGTGAGGAATCTAACTACTTCATGGATAACAAGTGAATATACTAGGCAAGTTATGAGATGCAGATGAGAGAGATGAAACTTGTGTGAATAGAAACCTCTTATGGCAGAAAGTGACTGAGCTATAGGATCAAAAGAGGCTGTAAAAAGAGGTTTTATTTACCACACTTGGAACTGCTAGACGAGGTGAGAGTTGAGGCCGAGCAGTTCGATCCTCCGTGCCCTAACTTGGCGACGGAAGACACCTACGGCGACGGCGGAGAGACCGATGTCCGCAGTCGGCGTGCAAACGGCGTCGGAGAGGTTGCGGCAGTGAAGCACTTCGTCGCCGGCGTCGTTGAGAGTTAGCGGTGGCGCTAGGGTTCGTGTGAGGGTGGAAGAAGAGATAATGACCGCAGTGAATCGTGTATTTATAGGGATATGGGCGGCACTGCGCTATTACTCAGGTGCCCCTGGCGATTCGCATGTGATCAGTACGTGGCCAGCATGCGGAATTGTGGGGGCAGTTTCACCCCACGCACGCCTTGTTTGTCGGGAGCCGTTCCTACTTCTCCGGATTTCTTGTTGATGGAATAACATTGAAAGCGGTTTTAAAGTTTGTCTCTGTGTCTTCATCTGACAAGGATGCAGTGAAGACATTCGACAGTTTCAATAGAATGCATATGACTTGGAGAGATAGAGTTTGAGGTAGGAAGCATGAAGAGGTTAGGGTCCGATCACATTCACTTAGTTCAAAAGATTCAAACAAGAAGGCATAGCTATAAGTGAATGCTGTAGAGGACAGAACACCAGTACATATATATAATCTACATAGTGAAGATAATCGTGAAGACAAATTGAGATTGAAGCCAAACCAAATGTGAAGACATAGCAAATGTGATGCCATGAGTGGAACGCTTCAAACAGAAAATTTGGTGGTGGCGTTACCCACCGTATAGGAAGTATTAGACCCAGACACGGTGCACAATTATCGTGGCGCTCTGAAGTCAAATTCCATGTTAATGTATTCACACTTAGAATGTATGTCTTCATTGATTGAAGATATACGTTACTTCGTGTGTTGCACATCTAAATCATCAATATGCATAAGTGTTAGGATGTGTGCCTGATCACAGGACATTTGAGGATTCCAGGATATTTAGCTCACACCGTAACTTGCAAAATCTCTTCTCGTCCAAGGGCTTGGTGAAGATATCTGCCAATTGCTCTTCAGTGTTGACGTGTATGATATCAATATCTTCCTTTGCAACATGATCTCTGAGAAAATGATGACGAATTTCAATGTGCTTTGTCTTCGAGTGCTGAACTGGGTTGTTGGCAATCTTGATGGCGCTTTCGTTGTCGCAGTAAAGTGGCACTTGCTTCAGATGAATGCCATAATCCTTGAGGGTTTGCTTCATCCACAGAAGCTGAGCGCAGCAGGATCCAGCAGCAATGTATTCAGATTCAGCAGTGGAGAGAGATACACAGTTCTGCTTCTTTGAAGACCAACATACAAGTGATCGGCCCAGAAAGTGACATGTGCCTTATGTGGACTTCCGATCGACCTTGTCACTAGCGTAATCAGCATCCGAAAATCCAACCAGATCAAACTCTGAGTCCTTTGGATACCATAACCCTAGAGTTGGGGTGTGAGCCAAATATCGAAGAATTCGCTTCACAGCTAAGTGATGCGACTCCTTTGGTGCCGCTTGGAATCGAGCACACATGCAAACACTAAGCATAATATCTGGCCTAGATGCACATAAATAAAGCAAAGAACCAATCATGGAGCGGTATACCTTTTGATCGAACTCTTTACCATTGTCGTCAGGACCCAGATGATGTTTGGCTGGCATTGGTGTTGTGAAGCCTTTGCAGTCTTGCATACCAAACTTCTTCAGGCAATCTTTGAGATACTTCTCTTGAGATATGAAGATGCCATTGCGTTGTTGCCGTATTTGAAGACCGAGGAAGAATTTCAGCTCCCCCATCATAGACATCTGATATTGCTCTTGCATCATATATCCGAATTCCTCACTGTACTTCTTATTGGTGCAGCCGAAGATAATGTCATCCACATATATTTGGCACACAAACAGTTCACCATCATATGTCTTCGTGAAGAGAGTGGGATCTAGGGAACCAGGTATGAAGCCTTTGCTCTTCAGGAAGTATTTGAGTGTATCATACCAGGCCCGAGGGGCTTGTTTGAGGCCATATAGTGCCTTATTGAGCTTGTAAACCATGTCAGGATGTTTTGGATCTTCAAACCCAGGTGGTTGTGCAACATACACTTCTTCTTGAATTTTGCCATTGAGGAAGGCACTCTTTACATCCATTTGATACAGAATTATGTTGTGATGATTTGCATAGGCCAGCAGTATACGGATGGCTTCAAGTCTGGCAACAGGAGCAAATGTTTCATCGAAGTCAATGCCTTCCACTTGAGTATATCCTTGAGCAACGAGACGAGCCTTGTTTCTGACGACTTGGCCATGCTCATCTTGCTTGTTGCGGTATATCCATTTGGTGCCTATTATGTTATGCTTCCATGGATCAGGACGCTTAACCAACTCCCATACATTGTTCAGCTCAAACTGTTGAAGCTCTTCTTGCATAGCTTGAATCCATTCAGGTTCCATAAAAGCTTCATCAATTTTCTTGGGTTCTGTGATTGAAACGAATGCGAAGTGTCCGCAGAAATTTGCCAGTTGAGTTGCCCTTGAACGAGTCAGTGGACCAGGTGCATTGATGCTATCAATTATTCTGTCAATCTGCACTTCATTGGCAACACGAGGATGTAGGGGTCGAAGACTTTGCTCTTGCTGATCTACGTTGTCATGGGGAGGAATGTCTTCAGGCTGAGCATTGTCTTCATGTGGATCAGGTGCTGAGATGATAAGTTCTTCTTCAGGATGAGCTTCAGAAGGTATAATTTCTCCAGTTCCCATTAGCTTGATTGATTCACTGGCTGGAACTTCATCTAGCACATCTGGTAGTTGCTCTCTTTGTGACCCATTGGTCTCATCGAACCGCACATCCACTGTTTCAACTACTTTGTAGTGAAAGAGATTGAAGACTCTGTAGGAGTGCGAATCCTTTCCATATCCAAGCATAAAGCCCTCATGTGCTTTTGGAGCAAATTTTGAGGTGTGGTGAGGGTCCTTGATTCAGCATCTTGATCCAAATACTCTGAAGTAACTGACATTTGGCTTCTTGCCAGTCAGAAGTTCATAAGATGTCTTGTTCAGTAGCTTGTGAAGATATACACGGTTGATAGTATGGCATGCAGTGTCAATGGCTTCAGTCCAGAATTTTCTTGGTGTCTTGTACTCATCTAACATTGTTCTGGCCATCTCAATGAGTGCTCTGTTCTTGCGTTCGACGATGCCATTCTGTTGTGGCGTGTATGGAGCTGAGAATTCATGAGTGATGCCCAATGTATCAAGATATGTGTCAAGGCCAGTGTTCTTGAATTCTGTGCCATTGTCACTTCTGATGTGCTTTATCTTGGCGCCATAATTGTTCATAGCCCGATTTGCGAAGCGTCTGAAGACATCCTGCACTTCAGTCTTGTAAAGGATTATGTGCACCCAAGTATATCTAGAGTAATCATCAACAATGACGAAGCCATAGAGGCAAGCAGTAGTGGAAAAAGTTGAGTAGTGAGTGGGACTGAAGAGATCCTTGTGAAGCAGTTCGAAGGGTTGAGTAGTGGTCATGATTGTCTTCGAAGGATGTTTTGCCCTTGTCATCTTCCCAGCTTCACAGGCACCGCATAAGTAATCTTTCTTGAACTTGACGCCCTCGATGCCTATGACATGCTTCTTCTTCGCAAGGGTGTGGAGGTTCCTCATGCGAGCATGCCCAAGTCTTCGATGCCAAAGCCAGCATTCTGAAGCTTTTGCGAGAAGACATACTGCAAGCTGTGGCCCTGCTGAGAAATCTACCACGTACAAATCATCTTTCCGATAACCTTCAAACACTAGAGACTTGTTAGATTCCATTAGTACCAGGCAACGATATTTTCCAAAGATTACAATCATGTTCAAATCGCAAAGCATTGAGACAGACATTAAGTTGAAGCCAAGGGATTCAACAAACATGACTTTATCCATGTGTTGATCCTTTGAGATTGCAACTCTACCTAGACCCAGTACCTTACTTTTACCAGTGTCAGCAAATGTGATGTGGCTCTTGTCAGATGGACGTAAGGTTGAGTCCATAAAGAGACTTCTTTTGCCAGTCATGTGATTTGTACACCCACTGTCAATAATCTATTCTGAAGACTCTGAAGTCACTGGTGTCGTACCCTACAGTGCAGTTAGGGGGATAGGCTTCACGAAGAGTGTTGTGAAGCAAAAACATTTGACGAACCAGTGGATTATGAAAATTTAGATCCAGGTTAGGATAAGTAGGGAGAGTAGCATGCGATTCAGGTATGAAATACTGTAACGCCCCATATGTAACCTTCCCCAATTGTACTCCAACTCTTGCCGTTTCCGGCATTAAGTTATATTTAATTCTCGGGTTCGGGTCTTTGCCTCCGTGTGTTGTTTTCGTTTTCATGCATCTCATATCATGTCGTCACGTGCATTGCATTCGCATACATGTTCATCTCATGCATTCGAGCATTTTCCCCGTTGTCCGTTTTGCATTCCGGCGCTTCGTTCTCCTCCGGTGGCCATTTCTAGCTTTCTTTCGTGTGTGGGGATTAAACATTTCCGGATTGGGCCGAGACTTGCCATGCGGCCTTGGTTTACTACCGGTAGACCGCCTGTCAAGTTTCGGGTCATTTGGACTTCGTTTGATACTCCAACGGTTATCCGAGGGACCGAAAAGGCCTCGTGTGTGTGCAGCCCAACACCCCTCCATTTTGGCCCAAAACCCACCAAACTCAGCTCCATCGTCTCGGTCGTTCGATCACGATCGTGTGGGCGAAAACCGCACCTCATTTGGACTCTCCTAGCTCCCTCTAGATCTATAAATAGACCCCTTCCCCGAGATCCCGGATCCCCTCCTCAAACCCTAAAAAAAACACCTCCCCGCAGATCCGCCGCTGACGGACGTGTCCGGTCCGTGCCGGACAACGTCCGCCGCCGCCCGCGCCTATCGGGAGCCGCCACGTGTCCTCCGCCGGACCTCTCCCCGCGCGGCCCGGCCGGCCCGCCTCCGGCCCCCGCGGCCCACCCGAGGCGCGCCGCCAGCGCCCGCGCCCGAGCCGTCTTCCCCGTCGCCGTTCGCCGACCCCGCCGCCACCTCCGCGCCGCCCCTCGCCGCCGGCCGCCACCGCGGGGCTCCGCTGCTGCGCCGCCCGCGCCCGGCCGCCCCTCGCCGCCGGCGCCGCCCGTCCAAGCCGCGGCGTCCTCGGGAGCCGCGCAAGGCCGGCGCCTTCCTCCCCTCGCCGCCCTCTACTTCCTCGCCGGCGAGCTCAGCCCCGGGGCCGGCGAACTTCAAAAACCGCGCCGGTGAACAGTGCCGTGCTACAGTGTTCGGATCCAGATCGGATCTGGGTTGACCTCTCCCCCCTCTAACCCTAATTTTTCCAGTATTTTATTCATACTTTGACGCATCATATCTTTGCATCCGTGGCTCCATTTTGGGCGTATGATATGTCAAAATCTTCGTCTCGACGAGTACATCATTTCATTCCATTGCATCATTTGCATTTGAGGTCATCTTGTTGCCCAAAATGCTGTTGAAAGAAGGCATGTTGAGTTAAATTGCAGATCCGTTAGTCCAACATGCACTTTTGTCATTTTTGCCATATTTAATCCGTGCATGATATGCCTGTGCCCCTTTGGGATGAATTGTTAAGAATGTTGCCTTCATTCCAGAGGTGCCTTCCATGTATTTTTAGGATGTGTGTGTTGTCTTGTGCAAGCTTGCGAAGAGGGTACCTGAGATTACCGATTTCAGGGACTTAGTGATTTTCACTAAGTCTGGGCCGTTTTAGTTCACGATGCTATATGTCCGGCTTGTTTCCTAGTGATCCGTGCCTCTTTTGAGGATGATCAGTAAGAGTGATTTGTTATGCTTGTTGTGCTTAATCCATCCATGTCTTTACTTGTTATGTTGGAGTACCCTAGGTTGACTCAATCGAGCTCAACTTTTGGATAGTTGCTGTTTTGGGCAGATCGTGAACTCTTTTGCGATTTTGCCGGAGTGATTGCTAGTGATCCATGCATGCTATGCCATTCTTCTTGCCATGTCTAGATAGCATTTTGTGCCTTCTTAATGGATATATGCTTGCCTTGCCATGAATTGCAACGTAGTGAGAGCATCGAGCTCGTTTACATGCCTCCGTGAGTTATTATTTCAGCATGTCCCAGTTTTCACTAAGTCTGAAAACTGATTGTGTTTCATCGATGTTCGTGTGCTCGGTAGAGTATTTTGTGAACCCTTTTGGCCCCAGGTCATTTTGGGTGTTTTGTTAAGCTTGTTGAGTAGCTCCATGCCACGCTCTTACTTGCCATGTTCAGGTTTTCCTTCATGTTGTTTTGCTGCTCCGAAGAGAGCATCATGGTCTGAAATTCCAGACTAGCGTTTGAAATCTGTTTTGCTTATTCAGTTTTGCCATGCTTGTTTGAAGCCCTTAATGGATGATTTTGCCTATGCCTCAGTCCTGATGATTTGTTAAGCTTGATGAGTACATCACTGCCATGCAATTTGTTTTCATGTTGGGTGGCTGTAGCATGTTCATTTTGTTGCATTTAGGAGCCTACTTGCTGTAAATCGCAGATCGGTTCGTTTAGTAAAACGCTTGCCATTTCTAAACCGTAGCTCCGATTGCCATGATCTTTATATCGTTTTCAGGGGATTTCTTCCCCTCTATCCAGTGGCACACTTGGATTTCCAAGTTGAGGCCAGGTTCATGCATTTCCTGTTACATCTTGCATTTTGCATCCCGCATCGCATCCCGCTTAGCATATCATCTTTGCATCTTATTGGTTGCCTTTGCACGTGGTTGATTGTATCCTTGTTGCTTGTTTGTGTTGTTGGGTAGAGCCGGGAGACGAGTTCGCTAACGAGGAGCCCGTTGAGTTTGCTTTTGAGGATCCAGTCAATTCTGACAACTGTGCAGGCAAGATGATCACACCCTTGAAATCACTACTATCTTTGCTATGCTAGTTTGCTCGCTCTATTGCTTTGCCAATGCTATGATGCCTACCACTTGCTTGTCAGCCTCCCAATTGCCATGCTTGAGCCTCTAACCCACCTTTGTCCTAGCAAACCATTGATTGTCTATGTTACCGCTTTGCTCAAGCCCTTCTTATAGCGTTGCTAGTTGCAGGTGAAGATTGGAGCCGTTCCTTGTTGGAACATTTTTTTTACTTGTAGGGATATCATTATATTGCTATGTTATCTTTACTCACCTATATACTTGGTAAAAGGTGGAAGGCTCGGCCTCTCGCCTAGTGTTTTGTTCCACTCTTGCCGCCCTAGCTTCCGTCATATCGGTGTTATGTTCCCGGATTGTTGCGTCCCTTACGCGGTTGGGCTATAATGGGAACCCCTTGATAGTTCGCCTTGATTAAAGCTTTTCCAGCAATGCCCAACATTGGTTTTACCATTTGCCACCTACCCTTTTTTCCCTTGGGTTTCCGGAGCCCGAGGGTCATCTTTATTTTAGCCCCCACGGGCCAGTGCTCCTCTGAGTGTTGGTCCGAACTAGAGTCCTGTGGAGCGCCCCCTTGAGGAAACCCGAGGTTTGGTTTTAGTTGTATGGAGCGCTCATCTGAGTGTGCCCTGAGAAAGAGATATGTGCAGCTCCTATCGGGACTTGTGGGCGCATTCGGGCGGTGTTGCTGGTCTTGTTTTAACCTGTCGAATCATCTTGTTGTACCGGGATACCGAGTCTGATCGGTGGGTCCTGGGTGGAGGTCTATTCCTTTGTTGACCGTGTGAGCTTGTTATGGGCTAAGTTGGGACCCCCCTGCAGGGATTGATCTTTCGAAAGCCGTGCCCGCGGTTATGGGCAGATGGGAATTTGTGAATGTCCGGTTGTAGACAACTTGAACTTAATTAATTAAAATGAATCAACTGCGTGTGTTGCCGTGATGGCCTCTTCTCGGCGGAGTCCGGGAAGTGGACACGGCGTGCGTTGGAGTTATGTTTGCGTAGTCTGCTCCATTTAGCTTCCGCTCGTGCTTTGCCTTCTCTTCTCGCTCTCCTTTGCGAATAAGTTAGCCACCATATATGCTAGTCGCTTGTTGCAGGTCCACTCACATTACCCCTTTCCTACCTATTAAGCTTAAATAGTCTTGATCGCGAGGGTGCGAGATTGCTGAGTCCTTTGTGGCTCACAGATTACTATTACACCAGATGCAGGGACCGATGATACTTCTCCGGATGGCGCGCTCGAGCTGAAGTGGGAGTACGACGAGGACTCTCAGCGATATTATGTTTCTTTTCCTGATGATCAGTAGTGGTGCCTATTCGGGGTTCGATTCAGGGATTAGTCGCTTGTTGGGGGTCTTTTCTATTTTGGCGCCGTAGTCGGGCCATGAGTGTTTTGTATGATGGATGTTATTTATGTACTTTGATGTGACGTGGCGAGTGTAAGCCAACTATTATTATTATTCCCCCTTCATATTATATATGTACTTGGGTTGTGTAATGATTCCCGACTTGCGACATTGCTTTCAATGCGCCTATGTCTCTAAGTCGTGCCTCGACACGTGGGAGACATAGCCGCATCGAGTGCGTTACAAGTTGGTATCAGAGCCTTCCCCGACCTTAGGAGCCCCATTGCTTGATCGTTTTTAGCAGCCGAGTTGTGTCTAGAAAAATGTTTTGAGTCCTTAGGAATTATATATCGGAGAGCTTAGGAATTCTTTTTTACTTCACAGTCTCCTCATCGCTCTGGTAAGGCATCCTGACGTAGAGTTTTGACTCTTCTCTTCTCAAATTTTACTAAATTTTTTTTAGGATCACGCGAGTATCTTAGTTTTGTTCCGATGGCTTATGATGAGAATACTGTCTTGGTGCCTCCTGTCAGGGGTTTAGTGGAAGTGTCCCGGGGAGTTGAGCTCTGAGGTGTTGTCATCATAATTCTATCGTTGCAATTCTGGCATACTTGAGATATGTGCGCGACATCGAAAATCTCCTTTATGCAGTTCGTTGGTGAGATAACCTCGACGCCACCCAGTACTGGGGCGGGAGTTCGGGAGTATCGCCATAACTTGTATAACGGATGCTTTTCGAAGGTTGAGATAGATGGTTTCCGAAGGTTTCTTGGTTATGTGTTGAAGGATGGATGCAGCTGGATGTAGGATTTGCTAGCTTGGGTGAGATATTATGCTTCCCCTGTATCCTCAACACCTGATTGCATAACCGGAAAGTTTCGGGAATTTCATAGGTGGGAATTCAAGTAGCCTTAGGATATCTTTCCAACAGATGTGTGATATGAAATTGGGGTTCGACGTCTAGTGGTTCGCCTATTCACGGTCGATTTTACAGTGGCCTCGTTGTGTCTTAAAGAGCCCTTGGCTATGCTGACTCGGGGACGTTTCGTATGTCATGTGCACTGCCTTGTACATGATGGTGTTGTACGGTCGAGCCCGTGTAGGTCCTACCACGAACACTTCGGACGAAATTTCTATCATGTGTTTGTTCCGGCTTATTTCGCAAGCCGACCCTTGGTTTTATTTCGAGTGGTGGTATTCGTTCTTCTTCGACGTCGTATGTTGATTCCATCCCTCGTTGATGTACCTCTTCTACCTGATTCTTCGTGGCTTCGCAATTTAGGAATATGTGACCACTTCAAGAGAAGTGCATTCGTTCATTTTGTTCGGATGTGAAGACTTGTGTTGCAATTTTCATTCCGTTGGATTCACCTTCAATATTTCACTAATTATGTGCTAATGGTGGTCAACCTCTTCAGGATGGCTCCCGCTAAGAGCACCAGTCAGAACCAGAATCAAGATCCTCCGCCACCTCCGCCTCCTCCGGAAGCATGGCAGGCTGTGATGGCTGCTACTAATGCAAATACTCAGCTGATCATGCAAATCATCCAAGAGCGGAATCAAAGCAGTCAAGCGAATCAAGGCAACAACCAGAACCAGTTTGCAACTCTGAATCAGTTCCTCGCAAATGGTCCAAAGACGTTCAGCAACTGCGTTGAGGTTACCGATGCTGATGATTGGTTAGTCGATCTGGGCAAGCATTTTGAATGTAGCAACGTCAGACCTGAAGATTTCGTCAAGTTCGCGTCTTTCCAGCTCAAGGATTAGGCCGCAGAGTGGTTTCAGCAGTACCGGGATTCCAGAGGTGGACGTTTGATCACTTGGGATGATTTCCGTCGTGATTTTTGAGCTCATCACATTCCTCAAAGTGTGACTGAAAGCAAACGTGAAGAATTCCGCAATCTGAAGCAAGGCTCTTTGTCTGTCTATGACTACAACAAGTTGTTCCAGAAGCTCGCCCATTTTGCCAAGCAGGATGTTCCTGATGAGAAGAGCATGATCTATCAGTTCAGGGGTGGTCTTCGTGAAGAAATTCAGCTCGCTCTTGTCCTCTTCGAGCCGCTGAGATACGATGAGTTCTACAACATGGCACTGAAGCAAGAAGCTGCTCAGCTCACGTGTGATGCTTCCAGGAAGCGAGTCAGAGACACTACGTCTTCGTCCTCTACTCAAGTGGCCAAGCAGCAGAAGTATTGGCTTCCTCCTCCTCCGTTCCGTCAGCCGTATCAGCAGAAGAGCAAAGGTGGCAGTGGTTCATCCCACCCACCCAACCCAGGCTTTCAGAACAAGACTTTGTCTCAAGCTCCAAGATCAAGTGCTCCGTACCACCGTCCGCTCTCAGAGGTCACGTGCAACAAGTGCCAACAGAAGGGTCACTACGCCAACAAGTGTTTCAACCAGAGGCGTCTTCCTCCTCCTCGTCCCATCAGATCGGCAAGTACAGCTGTGGTCAAGCATAATCCCAAGCACACCAAGGTCAATATGGTGAATGCAGCTCAAGCAGAGGATTCGTCAGATGTGATCATGGGTAACCTTCCTGTTAACGATATTCCTGCAAAAGTTCTTTTTGATACAGGTGCATCGCATTGCTTCATTTCCAAGCCTTTTGCATCAAAGTATGAGTGTGATTATCAGTATCTGCAAAGTACCTTGCAAATTGTGTCACCGGGCAAGCAGATGACAGCAAACACCTGCGTTCCAGAGGTTACTATCACTTTGGGCGACTACAAGTTCCTTTCTTCTCCAATTGTTCTTGGCGATTCCGACATTGATCTTATTCTTGGGATGGACTGGCTCTCTAAACACAAGGCTCACCTCGATTGTGCAGCCAGGCAGATTCAACTAACTCATTCCTCTGAAGATGTCATTGTTTTTGCTGCTCGGGATAATACCATCCGGTTATTCTCTCTCAATGAAAAGGGTGAATTGGATGCTATTTCGCAGATTCCGGTTGTTTGTGAGTATCAAGATGTCTTCCCTGAAGAACTCCCAGGCATGCCTCCAAACCGGCCTGTTGAATTCGTTATTGAACTTGAGCCCGGTACGGAACCGGTGTGCAAACGGCCTTACAAGCTCGGCCCCGAAGAGTTGAAGGAGTTGAAAAAACAGCTTGATGTGCAAGAAAGAATGGGTCTCATTCGGCCTAGTACTTCTCCGTGGGGTTGTGGTGTTCTTTTTGTGAAGAAGAAGGATGGAACGGACCGACTTTGTGCTGATTACCGTCCATTGAACAAGAAGACCATCAAGAACAAATATCCACTTCCCAACATTAATGAGCTATTCGAACAACTCAAGGGTGCCCAAGTATTCTCCAAGCTTGATCTCCGTATGGGTTATCATCAAATTCGCATTCGTGAACAAGATATTCCAAAGACGGCGTTCAGAACAAGCTATGGGTCATATGAATACACTGTTATGTCTTTTGGCCTCGCCAATGCTCCTCCAACGTTCTCTCGCATGATGAACTTCATCTTCAACCCCTACACCAACGACTTTGTTTTGGTCTATCTCGATGACATCCTGGTTGTCTCGAAGAACAAGGAAGATCATGCCAAACACTTGCGTTTGGTTCTTGACAAGCTAAGGGAACATCAATTCTACGCCAAGTTCTCCAAGTGTGAGTTTTGGCTCGATGAGGTTCTTTATCTTGGCCATATTATCTCTGCCAAGGGCATTTCCGTGGATCCTGAGAAGGTGTCTACAATCGTTAATTGGGAACCTCCTCAGAATGTGAAGCAACTCCATAGCTTCCTCGGTCTTGCAAGTTATTGTCGAAGATTCGTTGAAAACTTCTCCAAGATCGCAAAGCCTCTCTCAAATCTTCTTCAGAAGCATGTCAAGTACGTTTGATCTCCGGAGTGTGATGTTGCTTTCAACGCTTTGAAAGAGAAATTGATCACTGCTCCAGTTCTAACTCCGCCTGATGAAACCAAGCCGTACGAGGTCTTTTGTGATGCCTCTCTCCAAGGTCTCGGTGCAGTACTGATGCAAGAGAAGAAAGTTGTTGCTTATACCTCTCGCCAGTTGAAGCCAAATGAGAAGAACTACCCCACTCATGATCTCGAGTTGGCGGCAGTTGTGCATGCATTGTTGACTTGGAGACATCTTCTCTTGGGAAGGAAAGTGGACATTTTCACTGATCACAAGAGTCTCAAGTACATCTTCACTCAGCCTAATCTCAACCTCAGGCATACTCGATGGGTCGAAATGATTCAAGAGTACAATCCGAGTATCGAGTATACTCCAGGCAAGGCTAATGTGATTGCTGACGCTTTGAGCAGAAAAGCATATTGCAACAGTCTGATTCTCAAGCCTTATCAACCCGAGCTTTGTGAAGCCTTCCGCAAACTTAATCTGCAAGTTGTTCCTCAAGGTTTCCTTGCCAACCTTCAAGTTTCTCCTACCTTGGAAGACCAGATTCGCCAAGCCCAGCTTCTTGATGCTATGGTGAAAAAGGTGAAGATTGGTATTGCAAAGAGTCAGTCCAAGTACAAGTGCTACCGACTTGATGACAAGGACACTCTCTTCTTCGAGGATCGAATTGTTGTGCCCAAAGGTGAACTTCGTAAAGTGATCATGAATGAGGCTCACAACTCTCTCCTGTCCATCCACCCTGGGAGCACGAAGATGTATCAAGACCTGAAGCAAACTTATTGGTGGACTCGAATGAAGCGCGAGATCGCTCAATTCGTGAATGAATGTGATGTCTGCAGAAGAGTGAAAGCAGAACACCAAAGGCCACCAGGTCTCCTCCAACCTCTCACTATTCCAGAATGGAAGTTTGACCACATTGAAATGGACTTTGTGACTGGGTTTCCTAAGTCCAAGTGTGGCAATGATGCTATATTCGTTGTCATCGACAAGCTCACCAAAGTGGCTCATTTCCTGCCTATCAAAGAGTCAATCACTGCAGCTCAATTGGCGGAGCTCTACACCTCCCGCATTGTCTCTCTGCACGGTATTCCTCAAGTGATATCTTCAGACCGTGGCAGCATCTTTACCTCCAAGTTCTGGGATTCTTTTCAGAAGGCCATGGGCACCAACATTCGCTTCAGCACTGCTTTCCACCCTCAAGAAAGCGGTCAAGTCGAGCGTGTCAACCAGATTCTTGAAGATATGCTCAGGGCTTGTGTTATCTCCTTAGGCATGAAGTGGGAGGATTGCCTTCCTTATGCTGAATTCTCGTACAACAACAGTTTCCAAGCAAGTTCCGGCAAGGCCCCGTTTGAAATTCTGTATGGTAGGAAGTGCCGTACACCTCTCAACTGGTCTGAAACCGGTGAACGTCAGCTGCTGGGTAATGACCTGATCACAGAGGCAGAAGAAATGTGCAAGGTCATTCGTGATAACCTCAAAGCAGCCCAATCTCGTCAGAAGAGCTACTACGACAGCAAGCACCGTGATTTGGCCTTCGAGATTAGAGATCATGTCTACCTCCGCGTCTCTCCTATGAAAGGGACTCGTCGCTTCGGTATCAAAGGGAAGCTTGCCCCAAGATACGTCGGGCCTTTCAAGATCGTCAGCAAGAGAGGCGACCTCGCCTATCAACTCGAGCTTCCTGCAACCTTTGCCAATGTTCATGATGTGTTCCGCGTCTCGCAACTCCAAAAGTGCTTCAAGACGCCTGAGCGCACCGTCAACTTCGAGGACATTGAGCTCCAAGAAGATCTCTCCTATCGTGAGCACCCAGTTGCAATCCTTGAAGAGACTGAACGCAAAACTCGCAACAAGTCAATCAAGTTTCTCAAAGTCAAGTGGTCACACCATTCCGACCGTGAAGCTACCTGGGAACGCGAGGATCACCTCCGTTCTGAGTACCCGGAGTTCTTTCAGTCCTAGATCTCGGGACGAGATCTTTTCGTAGTGGTGGAGTGTTGTAACGCCCCATATGTAACCTTCCCCAATTGTACTCCAACTCTTGCCGTTTCCGGCATTAAGTTATATTTAATTCTCGGGTTCGGGTCTTTGCCTCCGTGTGTTGTTTTCGTTTTCGTGCATCTCATATCATGTCGTCACGTGCATTGCATTCGCATACATGTTCATCTCATGCATTCGAGCATTTTCCCCGTTGTCCGTTTTGCATTCCGGCGCTTCGTTCTCCTCCGGTGGCCATTTCTAGATTTCTTTCGTGTGTGGGGATTAAACATTTCCGGATTGGGCCGAGACTTGCCATGCGGCCTTGGTTTACTACCGGTAGACCGCCTGTCAAGTTTCGGGTCATTTGGACTTCGTTTGATACTCCAACGGTTAACCGAGGGACCGAAAAGGCCTCGTGTGTGTGCAGCCCAACACCCCTCCATTTTGGCCCAAAACCCACCAAACTCAGCTCCATCGTCTCGGTCGTTCGATCACGATCGTGTGGGCGAAAACCACACCTCATTTGGACTCTCCTAGCTCCCTCTAGGTCTATAAATAGACCCCTTCCCCGAGATCCCGGATCCCCTCCTCAAACCCTAAAAAAAACACCTCCCCGCAGATCCGCCGCCGACGGACGTGTCCGGTCCGCGCCGGACAACGTCCGCCGCCGCCCGCGCCTATCGGGAGCCGCCACGTGTCCTCCGCCGGACCTCTCCCCGCGCGGCCCGGCCGGCCCGCCTCCGGCCCCCGCGGCCCACCCGAGGCGCGCCGCCGGCGCCCGCGCCCGAGCCGTCTTCCCCGTCGCCGTTCGCCGACCCCGCCGCCTCCTCCGCGCCGCCCTTCGCCGCCGGCCGCCCCGCGGGGCTCCGCTGCTGCGCCGCCCGCGCCCGGCCGCCCCTCGCCGCCGGCGCCGCCCGTCCAAGCCGCGGCGTCCTCGGGAGCCGCGCAAGGCCGGCGCCTTCCTCCCCTCGCCGCCCTCTACTTCCTCGCCGGCGAGCTCAGCCCCGGCGCCGGCGAACTTCAAAAACCGCGCCGGTGAACAGTGTCGTGCTACAGTGTTCGGATCCAGATCGGATCTGGGTTGACCTCTCCCCCCTGTAACCCTAATTTTTCCAGTATTTTATTCATACTTTGACGCATCATATCTTTGCATCCGTGGCTCCGTTTTGGGCGTATGATATGTCAAAATCTTCGTCTCGACGAGTACATCATTTCATTCCATTGCATCATTTGCATTTGAGGTCATCTTGTTGCCCAAAATGCTGTTGAAAGGAGGCATGTTGAGTTAAATTGCAGATCCGTTAGTCCAACATGCACTTTTGTCATTTTTGCCATATTTAATCCGTGCATGATATGCCTGTGCCCCTTTGGGATGAATTGTTAAGCATGTTGCCTTCATTCCAGAGGTGCCTTCCATGTATTTTTAGGATGTGTGTGTTGTCTTGTGCAAGCTTGCGAAGAGGGCTACCTGAGATTACCGATTTCAGGGACTTTGTGATTTTCACTAAGTCTGGGCCGTTTTAGTTCACGATGCTATATGTCCGGCTTGTTTCCTAGTGATCCGTGCCTCTTTTGAGGATGATCAGTAAGAGTGATTTGTTATGCTTGTTGTGATTAATCCATCCATGTATTTACTTGTTTTGTTGGAGCACCCTAGGTTGACTCAATCGAACTCAACTTTTGGATAGTTGCTGTTTTGGGCAGATCGTGAACTCTTTTGCGATTTTGCCGGAGTGATTGCTAGTGATCCATGCATGCTATGCCATTTTTCTTGCCATGTCTAGATAGAATTTTGTGCATTCTTAATGGATATATGCTTGCCTTGCCATGACTTGCACCGTAGTGAGAGCATCGAGCTCGTTTACATGCCTCCGTGAGTTATTATTTCAGCATGTCCCAGTTTTCACTAAGTCTGAAAACTGATTGTGTTTCATCGATGTTCGTATGCTCGGTAGAGTATTTTGTGAACCCTTTTTGCCCCAGGTCATTTTGGGTGTTTTGTTAAGCTTGTTGAGTAGCTCCATGCCATGCTCTTACTTGCCATGTTCAGGTTTTCCTTCATGTTGTTTTGCTGCTCCGAAGAGAGCATCGTGGTCTGAAATTCCAGACTAGCGTTAATTTCGCTAAGTCTGAAATCTGTTTTGCTTATTCAGTTTTGCCATGCTTGTTTGAAGCCCTTAATGGATGATTTTGCCTATGCCTCAGTCCTGATGATTTGTTAATCTTGATGAGTACATCACTGCCATGCAATTTGTTTTCATGTTGGGTGGCTGTAGCATGTTCATTTTGTTGCATTTAGGAGCCTACTTGCTGGAAATCGCAGATCGGTTCGTTTAGTAAAACGCTTGCCATTTCTAAGCCGTAGCTCCGATTGCCATGATCTTTATATCGTTTTCAGGGGATTTCTTCCCCTCTATCCAGTGGCACACTTGGATTTCCAAGTTGAGGCCAGGTTCATGCATTTCCTGTTACATCTTGCATTTTGCATCCCGCATCGCATCCCGCATAGCATATCATCTTTGCATCTTATTGGTTGCCTTTGCACGTGGTTGATTGTATCCTTGTTGCTTGTTTGTGTTGTTGGGTAGAGCCGGGAGACGAGTTCGCTAACAAGGAGCCCGTTGAGTTTTCTTTTGAGGATCCAGTCAATTCTGAAAACTGTGCAGGCAAGATGATCACACCCTTGAAATCACTACTATCTTTGCTATGCTAGTTTGCTCGCTCTGTTGCTTTGCCAATGCTACGATGCCTACCACTTGCTTGTCAGCTCCCAATTGCCATGCTTGAGCCTCTAACCCACCTTTGTCCTAGCAAACCATTGATTGGCTATGTTACCGCTTTGCTCAAGCCCTTCTTATAGCGTTGCTAGTTGCGGGTGAAGATTGGAGCCGTTCCTTGTTGGAACATTTTTTTTTACTTGTTGGGATATCATTATATTGCTATGTTATCTTTACTCACCTATATACTTGGTAAATGGTGGAAGGCTCGGCCTCTCGCCTAGTGTTTTGTTCCACTCTTGCCGCCCTAGCTTCCGTCATATCGGTGTTATGTTCCCGGATTGTTGCGTCCCTTACGCGGTTGGGCTATAATGGGAACCCCTTGATAGTTCGCCTTGATTAAAGCTTTTCCAGCAATGCCCAACATTGGTTTTACCATTTGCCACCTACCCTTTTTTCCCTTGGGTTTCCGGAGCCCGAGGGTCATCTTTATTTTAGCCTCCACGGGCCAGTGCTCCTCTGAGTGTTGGTCCGAACTAGAGTCCTGTGCAGCGCCCCCTCGAGGAAACCCGAGGTTTGGTTTTAGTTGTATGGAGTGCTCATCTGAGTGTGCCCTGAGAAAGAGATATGTGCAGCTCCTATCGGGATTTGTCGGCGCATTCGGGCGGTGTTGCTGGTCTTGTTTTAACCTGTCGAATCATCTTGTTGTACCGGGATACCGAGTCTGATCGGTGGGTCCTGGGTGGAGGTCTATTCCTTCGTTGACCGTGAGAGCTTGTTATGGGCTAAGTTGGGACCCCCCTGCAGGGATTGATCTTTCGAAAGCCGTGCCCGCGGTTATGGGCAGATGGGAATTTGTGAATGTCCGGTTGTAGACAACTTGAACGTAATTAATTAAAATGAATCAACTGCGTGTGTTGCCGTGATGGCCTCTTCTCGGCAGAGTCCGGGAAGTGGACACGGCGTTGGAGTTATGTTTGCGTAGTCTGCTCCATTTAGCTTCCGCTCGTGCTTTGCCTTCTCTTCTCGCTCTCCTTTGCGAATAAGTTAGCCACCATATATGCTAGTCGCTTGCTGCAGCTCCACTCACATTACCCCTTTCCTACCTATTAAGCTTAAATAGTCTTGATCGCGAGGGTGCGAGATTGCTGAGTCCTTTGTGGCTCACAGATTACTATTACACCAGATGTAGGGACTGATGATACTTCTCCGGATGGCGCGCTCGAGCTGAAGTGGGAGTACGACGAGGACTCTCAGCGATATTATGTTTCTTTTCCTGATGATCAGTAGTGGTGCCTATTCGGGGTTCGATTCAGGGATTAGTCGCTTGTTGGGGGTCTTTTCTATTTTGGCGCCGTAGTCGGGCCATGAGTGTTTTGTATGATGGATGTTATTTATGTACTTTGATGTGACGTGGTGAGTGTAAGCCAACTATTATTATTATTCCCCCTTCATATTATATATGTACTTGGGTTGTGTAATGATTCCCGACTTGCGACATTGATTTCAATGCGCCTATGTCTCTAAGTCATGCCTCGACACGTGGGAGACATAGCTGCATCGAGGGCGTTACAAATACATAGGGATGCCATTCGGGCATTTGATCTTGCGCCCCACAAGATTTTTAAGGTCCCCAGCAATAGCGTTAGAAGATTTTGGTTTTCTACTGGAGACCTTTCCCTGCAAAAGAGAGTTAAGCTTTCTTAACCACCCACATCTTCAAGGGTGGCTTAGAAGCAATAAGTCTAAGTGCAGCATCTGAGAATTTTGGCTTTGGAGCCCTAGCAAACAGTCTAGCAGGTGGGCAATAGTACTCATAAGTATAGGCAGAATAGTTCTTGGTCATATGAGCATGACGGTTTGAAGAACCGCTCTCATATGCCTGAGCATGGTTTCCCTGCAAAACATTTGCGTTAGTGCGACTCAAGTGAGTCCTCTGCCTGTATGAAGCCTTTGGACCATATGAAGCCTTTGGTCTGAGGTTTGTCTTCTTCATGTGAGGTGTCATGAGGACATTCACAGGAAGATTCTCAAGACACGTTTTTGGAACCCAGATCTTCTTCATAGGCGGTCCATTCCTGCAGTTAGTACCAATGTACCTGGCAAATACTTCACCATTCTGATTCTTAAACGGTTTATAGTTTGCATCAAAGGATTCATCAATGATAATAGGATTAGCATAAGTGAAGCCAGATAGATTGGATGGATCTGCTGAGGATTCCTTTGCAGCAACCCATGTGGTTTTGGGGTACTGCTCAGGTTTCCAGTAAGAGCCATCTGCATTAATTTTCCTCACGAACCCAACACCCTCTTTCCTAGGGTTTCGGTTCAGAATCTGCTTCTTGAGGACATCACATAATGTCTGATGTCCTTTGAGACTTTTGTACATCCCTGTTTCAAGAAATGTCTTCAACCTAGCATTCTCATCAGCAATAGCAGTGGTATCCTCAGCAGAGGGGTTAGTTACCACTTCAACAGTTGAAGATATTGCAACAGCAGTAGCAGTGGAACATTCAGCAATAGAAGTAGCATTATCACGCTCAATGCATTTAAGGCATGGTGGTTCAAATCCTTCCTGAGCAGAACTGATCTGTTCGGCTCGAAGTGACTCGTTTTCCTTTTGAAGATCTTCATGATCCGCTCTCAACTTCTCAAGATCTTGCTTCTTTTGAAGATAATCATAGGAAAGCTTTTCACGAGTAGTTGAGAGAGTCTCAAGACGATCTTCGAGTTCCTGATACTTAACATGAAGATTTTTTATGTCTTCAATTAAGGATTCAGAACGAGTCATTTCAGCACCCAACATATCATCGCTTATGTCTAATAGTTTTTGAATATGTTCCATGGCCTTTTGTTGTTCAGTTGCAATTTTAGCAAGTGTTTTGTAGCTGGGTTTTGAATCACAATCAGAGTCATCGTCACTGGATGTTTGATAGTGAGTAGTGCGTGTGTTTACCTTGGCACCACGTGCCATGAAGCAGTAGGTAGGAGTAGAGTCGTCCTTGTCATTTGCATCGGTGTTGGTGATGAAGTCATTGTATTCAGTGTTGAAGATGGACTTGGCGACGTAGGCTGTAGCTAGACTCGCAATGCCTGAATCAGACTCCTCCTCAGACTCCACCTCTGCCTCCTCAGAAGCGGACTCCTCCTCTGAATCCATTTCCTTGCCAACAAACGCACGAGCCTTGCCAGATGAACTCTTCTTGTGTGATGAAGACTTTGAGGAAGACTTGGACGAAGACTTTGAGTATTTCTTCGTCTTCTTATCGTCAGAGTCATATTCCTTGCTCTTCTTCTTCTTTCTGTTCTCATTGTCCCACTGTGGACATTCAGAGATGAAGTGTCCAGTTTTCTTGCACTTGTGACATGTTTTCTTCTTGTAGTCATGAGCAGAAACTTCATCATTCCTTGAGCTTGATCGTGAAGACTTTCTGAAGTCTTTTCTTCTTGGTGTATTTCTGGAACTTCTTCACTAGCATTGCAAGTTCCCTTCCAATGTCTTCAGGATCATCAGAACTGCTGTCAGATTCTTCTTCAAATGAGGACACAACTTTTGCCTTCAAGGCACGAGTTCGCCCATAGTTTGGACCGTAGATATCTCTTTTCTCAGAAAGCTGAAACTCATGTGTGTTGAGCCTCTCAAGTATGTCAGACGGATCGAGTGTCTTGAAGTCTGGACGTTCTTGAATCATCAGGGCTAGGATGTCAAATGAACTGTCAAGTGATCTCAGCAGCATCTTGACGATTTCATGTTTGGTGATCTCAGTGGCACCGAGGGCTTGAAGCTCATTTGTGATGTCAGTGAGCCGGTCAAATGTGTGCTGGACATTCTCATTGTCATTTCGCTTGAAGCGGTTGAAGAGATTGCGAAGAACACTGATTCTTTGATCTCTCTGGGTTGAGATGCCTTCATTGACCTTGGAGAGCCAGTCCCAAACCAGCTTGGATGTCTTCAAGGCACTCACACGGCTGTACTATCCCTTGGTCAGATGACCACAGATAATATTCTTGGCAGTGGAGTCTAGTTGAGTGAACTTCTTGACATCAGCAGCAGTGACACCTTCTCCAGCCTTGGGAACGCCGTTTTCGACGACATACCATAGGTCGATGTCAATGACTTCAAGATGCATGCGCATCTTATTCTTCCAGTAGGGATATTCAGTTCCATCGAAGACGGGGCACGCAGCGGAGACTTTAATTATCCCTGCAGTCGACATAGCTAAAACTCCAGGTGGTTAAACCGAATCACACAGAACAAGGGAGCACCTTGCTCTGATACCAATTGAAAGTGCGTTATATCGACTAGAGGGGGGTGAATAGGCGATTTTTATGAAAGTCTTCAAAACGTGAAAGTTATGAAGACAAACAGAGTGGACAAGCCTATCACTATGCAGCGGAAGTTAGATTACACAACGCAAGCCATAGTCAAGTATACAATATAGTGAAAGCACAGTGACAAACAGCTTCAGTGTAATAAGGATCAGGTAGGAAGAAGTTATGAAGCCAAACAGATCATACAGTCAAGTTGTGAAGACAGAGGACAAATCAAGCATGCAATAGCTTCACAATGTGTACTGGTAAGTAAAGGGAGGTGAAGATGAAACCAGTGACACGTTGAAGACAATGATATGTTGGACCAGTTCCAGTTGCTGTGACAACTATACGTCTGGTTGGAGCGGCTAGGTATTTAAACCAAAGGACACACAGTCCCGGACACCCAGTCCTGAACACGCAGCTCAGGACACCCAGTCCTCCCCGTTTTCTCCTTGAGCTAAGGTCACACAGACCTCGCCCAATCACTCTGGTAAGTCTTCAAGGTAGACTCCCAAACCTTCACAGACTTCGTTCACCAGCAATCCACAATTTCTCTTGGATGCTCAGAACGCGACGCCTAACCGTCTGGAGGATGCACAGTCCTCAAGTGTAATAAGTCTTCAGATCACTCAGACAAGAAGACTTAAGTGATGCCCAATTACTCTGGCTCTGGGTGGTTAGGGCTTTTCTCCTCGCTAGGGATTTTCTCTCAAAGGCTTCGAGGTGGGTTGCTCTCAAACGACAAAAGCCGTGCACTGAAATCTGAGCAGCCAACCGTTTATGGTTGTAGGTGTGGACTATTTATAGCCACTTGGCAACCCGACCTGATTTGTCCGAAATGACCTTGGGTCACTATGGAACTAACACGTGTACTAACGGTTAGATTTCGAACTCACACGGCAACTTTACTTGGGCTACAAGTAAAGCTGACTTGTCTGACTCTGGACAAGATTTTCTCTCATTGTCTTCACTCGAAGACATAGGATTTGAATTAGGCATCACTTCAGTCATCCTGACTGGTTCTCTTGGACCCCACTTAACAGTACGGTGGTTCCTATGACACAACATGAATGAAGTAAAACTAGGAAGGATCTAAGTCTTCGAGTTCCATAGGCTTCATGGGGAGTCTTCATATGTCATTGTCTTCAACATGAATGTCTTCATGAACCACCATTGTCTTCAATGTCTTCGTACATTTTTAGGGGTCATCTCTGGTAGCTAAACCGAATCAATGAGGGACTTCTACCTGTGTTATCCCGCAATTCTCACAAACACATTAGTCCCTCAAGTAGGTTTGTCGTTAATACTCCAAAACCAACTAGGGGTGGCACTAGATGCACTTACAGCCTTGCTATAAGTTTAGCAGGGAGGTACCAAAGTAATCCAGGAGTGGATCACTGGACAGCGGTCAAGAACATCCTGAAATACCTAAAAAGGACTAAGGATATGTTTCTCGTATATGGAGGTGACAAAGAGCTCACCGTAAGAGGTTACGTTGATGCAAGCTTTGACACTGATCCGGACGATTCTAAATCGCAAACCGGATACGTGTTTACTTTAAACGGTGGAGACTGTCAGTTGGTGCAGTTCTGAACAAAGCGTCGTAGCGGGATCTACATGTGAAGCGGAGTACATAGCTGCTTCGGAAGCAGCGAACGAAGGAGTCTGGATGAAGGAGTTCATATCCGATCTAGGTGTCATACCTAGTGCATCGGGTCCAATGAAAATCTTTTGTGACAATACTGGTGCAATTGCTTTGGCAAAGGAATCCAGATTTCACAAAAGGACCAAACACATCAAGAGACGCTTCAATTCCATCCGGGATCTAGTCCAGGTGGGAGACATAGAGATTTGCAAGATACATACGGATCTGAATGTTGCAGACCCGTTGACTAAGCCTCTTCCATGAGCAAAACATGATCAGCACCAAGGCTCCATGGGTGTTAGAATCATTACTGTGTAATTTAGATTATTGACTCTAGTGCAAGTGGGAGACTGAAGGAAATATGCCCTAGAGGCAATAATGAAGTTATTATTTATTTCCTTATATCATGATAAATGTTTATTATTCATGCTTGAATTGTATTAACCGGAAACATAATACATGTGTGAATACATAGACAAACAGAGTGTCACTAGTATGCCTCTACTAGACTAGCTCGTTAATCAAAGATGGTTAAGTTTCCTAACCATAAACAAAGAGTTGTTATTTGATTAACGAGGTCACATCATTAGTTGAATGATCTGATTGACATGACCCATTCCATTAGCTTAGCACCCGATCGTTTAGTATGTTGCTATTGCTTTCTTCATGACTTATACATGTTCCTATGACTATGAGATTATGCAACTCCCGTTTGCCGGAGGAACACTTTGTGTGCTACCAAACGTCACAACGTAACTGGGTGATTATAAAGGAGCTCTACAGGTGTCTCCAATGGTAGATGTTGGGTTGGCGTATTTCGAGAATAGGATTTGTCACTCCGATTGTCGGAGAGGTATCTCTGGGCCCTCTCGGTAATGCACATTACACAAGCCTTGCAAGCATTGCAACTAATGAGTTAGTTGTGGGATGATGTATTACAGAACGAGTAAAGAGACTTGCCGGTAACGAGATTGAATTAGGTATTGGATACCGACGATCGAATCTCGGGCAAGTAACATACCGATGACAAAGGGAACAACGTATGTTGTTATGCGGTCTGACCGATAAAGATCTTCGTAGAATATGCAGGAGCCAATGTGGGCATCCAGGTCCCGCTATTGGTTATTGACCGGAGACATGTCTCGGTCATGTCTACATTGTTCTCGAACCGTAGGGTCCGCACGCTTAACGTTACGATGACAGTTATTATGAGTTTATGCATTTTGATGTACCGAAGGTAGTTCGGAGTCCCGGATGTGATCATGGACATGACAAGGAGTCTCGAAATGGTCGAGACATAAAGATTGATATATTGGAAGCCTATATTTGGATATCGGAAGTGTTCCGGGTAAAATCGGGATTTTACCGGAATACCAGGAGGTTACCGGAACCCCCCGGGAGCCATATGGGCCTTATTGGGCTTTAGTGGAAAGGTGAAAGGGGCTGCCATGGTGGGCTGCGCCCCCCTCCCCTAGTCCTATTAGGACTAGGAGAGGTGGCCGGCCACCTCTCTCTCTCTCTCTCTCTCTCTTTCTGTAACACCCTCGATGCGACTATATCTCCCACGTGTCGAGGCACGACTTAGAGGCATAATCGCATTGAAGGCATAAGTCGCAAGTGGGGCAATCTTCACACAACCCATGTACATATAAATATAAAGGGGGAAATAATAATAATAGTTGGCTTACACTCGCCACGTCACATCAAGGTACATAAAAGCATTCATCATACAAACACTCATGGCCCGACTACGGCGCCAAAATAGAAAGACTCCCCAACATGCGACTAAAACCCTGAATCGAACCCCGAGCAGGCACCACTACTGATCATCAGGAAAAGAAACATAGTATCGCTGAGAGTCCTCGTCGTACTCCCACTTCAGCTCGAACGCGCCGTCCGGAGGAGTATCATCGGTCCCTGCATCTGGTGTAATAGTAATCTGTGAGCCACAAGGACTCAGCAATCTCGCACCCTCGCGATCAAGACTATTTAAGCTTAATAGGAAAGGAAGGGTTAATGTGAGTGGAGCTGCAGCAAGCGACTAGCATATATGGTGACTAACTTATTCGCAAAAGAGAGCGAGAAGAGAGGGCAAGGCACGGGCGGAAACTAAATAGAGCAGACTACGCAAACATAACTCCAACGCCGTTTCCACTTCCCAGACTCCGCCGAGAAGAGGCCATCACGGCAACACACGCAGTTGATTCATTTTAATTAATTAAGTTCAAGTTGTCTACAACCGGACATTAACAAATTCCCATCTGCCCATAACCGCGGGCATGGCTTTCGAAAGATCAATCCCTGCAGGGGGTCCCAACTTAGCCCATAACAAGCTCTCACGGTCAACGAAGGAATAGACCTCCACCCAGGACCCACCGATCAGACTCGGTATCCCGGTACAACAAGATGATTCGACAGGTCAAAACTAGTCCAGCAACACCGCCCGAATGTGCCGACAAATCCCGATAGAAGCTGCACATATCTCTTTCTCAGGGCACACTTAGATTGTCTTAGGTACGGGTAGGCCAGCCCAGAGTTGCCCCTGGTGGCCACCGGCAGCTGACAGTTGGACCAACACTCAGAGGAGCACTGGCCCGGGGGGGTTAAAATAAGATGACCCTCGGGCTCCGAAAACCCAAGGGAAAGAAACGGGTAGGTGGCAAATGGTAAAACCAATGTTGGGCATTGCTGGAAAAGCTTTAATCAAGGCGAACTATCAATGGGTTCCCATTATAGCCCAACCGCGTAAGGGACGCAACAAACCGGGAACATAACACCGATATGACGGAAACTAGGACGGCAAGAGTGGAACAAAACACTAGGCGAGAGGCCGAGCCTTCCACCTTTTACCAAGTATATAGATAAGTAAGGATAACATAGCAATATAGTGATATCCCAACAAGTAAATAAATGTTCCAACAAGGAACGGCTCCAATCTTCACCTGCAACTAGCAACGCTATAAGAAGGGGCTTGAGCAAAGTGGTAACATAGCCAATCAATGGTTTGCTAGGACAAGGTGGGTTAGAGGCTCAATCATGGCAATTGGGAGGCTGACAAGCAAGTGGTAGGCATCGAAGCATTGGCAAAGCAAAAGAGCGAGCAAACTAGCATAGCAAAGATAGTAGTGATTTCAAGGGTGTGATCATCTTGCCTGCACAGTTGTCAGAATTGACTGGATCCTCAAAAGCAAACTCAACGGGCTCCTCGTTAGCGAACTCGTCTCCCGGCTCTACCCAACAACACAAACAAGCAACAAGGATACAATCAACCACGTGCAAGGGCAACCAATAAGATGCAAAGATGATATGCTATGCGGGATGCGATGCGGGATGCAAAAATACAACATTTAACAGGAAATGCATGAACCTGGCCTCAACTTGGAAATCCAAGTGTGCCACTGGATAGAGGGGAAGAAATCCCCTGAAAACGATATAAAAATCATGGCAATCGGAGCTACGGTTTAGAAATGGCAAGCGATTTACTAAACGAACCGATCTGCGATTTCCAGCAAGTAGGCTCCTAAATGCAACAAAATGAACATGCTACAGCCACCCAACATGAAAACAAATTGCATGGCAGTGACGTACTCATCAAGCTTAACAAATCATCATGACTGAGGCATAGGCAAATTCATCCAATAAGGCCTTCAAACAAGCATGGCAAAACTGAATAAGCAAAACAGATTTCAGACTTAGCGAAATTAACACTAGTCTGAAATTTCAGACCACGATGCTCTCTTCGGAGCAGCAAAACAACATGAAGGAAAACCTGAACATGGCAAGTAAGAGCATGGCATGGAGCTGCTCAACAAGCTTAACAAAACACCCAACATGACCTGGGGCCAAAAGGGTTCACAAAATACTCTACCGAGCACACGAACATCGATGAAACACAATCAGTTTTCAGACTTAGTGAAAACTGGGACATGCTGAAATAATAACTCACGGAGGCATGTAAACAAGCTCGATGCGCTCACTACGATGCAAGTCATGGCAAGGCAAGCATATATCCATTAAGAAGGCACAAAATGCTACCTAGACATGGCAAGAACAATGGCATAGCATGCATGGATCACTAGCAATCACTCCGGCAAAATCGCAAAAGAGTTAACGATCTACCCAAAACAGCAACTATCCAAAAGTTGAGCTCGATTGAGTCAACCTAGGGTGCTCTAACATAACAAGTAAAGATATGGATGGATTAAGCACAACAAGCATAACAAATCGCTCTTACTGATCATCCTCAAAAGAGGCACGGATCACTAGGAAACAAGCCGGACATATAGCATCGTGAACTAAAACGGCTCAGACTTAGTGAAAATCACTAAGTCCCTGAAATCTGTAATCTCAGGTAGCCCTCTTCGCAAGCTTGCACAAGACAACACACACATCCTAAAAATACATGGAAGGCACCTCTGGAAAGAAGACAACATGCTTAACAATTCATCCGAAAGGGGCACAGGCATATCATGCACGAATTAAATATGGCAAAATGACAAAAGTGCATGTTGGATTAACGGATCTGCAATTTAACTCAACATGCCTCCTTCCAACAGCATTTTGGGCAACAAGATGACCTCAAATGCAAATGATGCAATGGGATGAAATGATGTACTCGTCGAGACGAAGATTTTGACATATCATACGCCCAAAACGGAGGTACGGATGCAAAGTTATGGCAGGTCAAACGTGGGCACTTGGATCTGAGAAAAACTGGGACTTAGACAAAAAAAACAACCTCTCTCAGATCTAGGGTTTCGCACGGAAACCGAGGCACGGCCGGCACTGTTCACCGGAGCTTCTCCGGCGAGGAAGCGGGCCTCCGGCGAGGACGGAGTCGGCGCCGGCGAGGGCTGCAGGCCGGCGGGGACGGCGGCGGCCGGAGCAGGGCCCCGCGGCGGCCGGAGCAGGATCGAGGCGGCGGGCTCCCGCGGCGGCTCGGGCGGCGGGCTCCTGCGGCGGCTCGCCGGGGCAAGCGGCGCGCGGCGGCTCGGGCGGCTCGGGCGGCCGGCCGCGAGGAGGAGGGCGGCGGGCGAAGCGGCGAGGCGATGTGGGCCGTGGAGGGCCCGCGGCGGGCATTTGCGGGCCGCGGCGGTGGCGGGCGAAGTGGTCCCCGCGGGGGGGGGGGGGGGACGCGTGGCGGCCTCTGAGAGGCTCGGCGGCGAGGGCGGACGCTGTCCGGCGCGGGCCGGACACGTCCGTCGGCGGCGGAGGAGCGGATCTGGGAAAAAAAATAGGGTTTGGAGAGGGGATCCGGGATTTGGAGGAGGGGGTCTATTTATAGACATAAGTGGAGCTAGGAGAGTCCAAATGAGGTGCGGTTTTCGCCCACACGATCGTGATCGAACGACCGAGACGATGGAGCTGAGTTTGGTGGGTTTTGGGCCAAATTGGAGGGGTGTTGGGCTGCACACACACGAGGCCTTTTCGGTCCCTCGGTTAACCGTTGGAGTATCAAACGAAGTCCAAATGACCCGAACCTTGACAGGCTGTCTACCGGTAGTAACCCAAGGCCGCATGGCAAGTCTCGGCCCAATCCGGAAATGTTTAATCCCCACACACGAAAGAAAGCTAGAAATGGCCACCGGAGGAGAACGAAGCGCCGGAATGCAAAACGGACAACGGGGAAAATGCTCGAATGCATGAGATGAACATGTATGCAAATGCGATGCACGTGACGACATGATATGAGATGCACGAAAAACAAAACAACACACGGAGACAAAGACCCGAACCCGAGAATTAAATATAACTTAATGCCGGAAACGGCAAGAGTTGAAGTACAATTGGGGAAGATTACATGTGGGGCGTTACACTTTCCCCCTTGGGAGTCCTATTTGGAATAGGATTGGGGGGGAGTCCTACTCCCGGTAGGAGTAGGACTCCTCCTGCGCCCTCCTCTTGGCCGGCCAGCCCCTCCCCCTTGGATCCTTTATATACGGGGGCAGGGGGCACCTCTAGACACGCAAGTTGAGAGCGGTGCCCCCTGCCACCATATTCCACCTCGATCACATCGTTGTAGAGCTTAGGCGAAGCCCTGCGTCGGTAGAACATCAAGATCGTCACCACGCCGTCGTGCTGACGGAACTCCTCCCCGAAGCTTTGCTGGATCGGAGCCTGGGGATCGTCATCGAGCTGTACGTGTGCTAAGAACTCGGAGGTGCCGGAGTAACGGTGCTTGGATCGGTCGGATCGGGAAGAAGACGTACGACTACTTCCTCTACGTTGTGTCAACGCTTCCGTTGCGATCTACAAGGGTACGTAGATTAGACTCTCCCCCTCGTTGCTATGCATCACCATGATCTTGCGTGTGCGTAGGAAAATTTTGAAATTACTACGTTCCCCAACACCAACAACGTCTACAAGAAGAAGGTTGTGTAGTAGACATCAACCATGTCCGATCATCACGTGAGATGGAGTAGTTTTCAATGGTGAACATCACTATGTTGATCATATCTACTATATGATTCACGCTCGACCTTTCGGTCTCCAGTGTTCCGAGGTCATATCTGCATATGCTAGGCTCGTCAAGTTTAACCCGAGTATTTTGCGTGTGCAAAGCTGGCTTGCACCTGTTGTAGATGAACGTAGAGCTTATCACACCCGTTCATCACGTGGTGTCTCGGCACGACGAACTTTGGCAACGGTGCATATTCAGGGAGAACACTTTTATCTTGAAATTTAGTGAGAGATCATCTTATAATGCTACCGTCAAACAAAGCAAAATAAGATGCATAAAGGATAAACATCACATGCAAACAATATAAGTGATATGATATGGCCATCATCATCTTGTGCTTGTGATCTCCATCTCCGAAGCACCGTTATGATCACCATCGTCACCTGTGCGACACCTTGATTTCCATCGTAGCATCGTTGTTGTCTCGCCAACTATTGCTTCTACGACAATCGCTACCGCTTAGTGATAAAGTAAAGCAATTACAGGGCGATTGCATTGCATACAATAAAGCGACAACCATATGGCTCCTGCTAGTTGCCGATAACTCGGTTACAAAACATGATCATCTCATACAACAAAATATAGCATCACGTCTTGACCATATCACATCACAACATGCCCTGCAAAAACAAGTTAGACGTCCTCTACTTTGGTGTTGCAAGTTTTACGTGGCTGCTACGGGCTGAGCAAGACCCGTTCTTACCTACACATCAAAACCACAACGATAGTTCGTCAAGTTAGTGCTATTTTAACCTTTGCAAGGACCGGGCGTGGCCACACTCAGTTCAACTAAAGTTGGAGAAACTGACACCCGCCAGCCACCTATGTGCAACGCACGTCGGTAGAACCAGTCTCCCGTAAGCGTACGCGTAATATCGGTCCGGGCCGCTTCATCCAACAATACCGCCGAACCAAAGTATGACATGCTGGTAAGCAGTATGACTTGTATCGCCCATAACTCACTTGTGTTCTACTCGTGCATATAACATCTACGCATAAACCTGGCTCGGATGCCACCGTTGGGGAACGTAGTAATTTCAAAAAAAATCCTACGCACACGCAGGATCATGGTGATGCATAGCGACGAGAGGGGAGAGTGTTGTCTACGTACCCTCGTAGACCGTAAGCGGAAGCGTTTATCAACACGGTTGATGTAGTCGTACACCTTCACAATCCGTCCCAATCAAGTACCGAACGTGTGGCACCTTCGCGTTCAGCACACGTCATCTCGATGACGTCCTCGCCTTCTCGATCCAGCAAGAGGGGCAAAGTAGTAGATGAGTTCCGGCAGCACGACGGCGTGGTGACGGTGTTGGTGAAGAACAATCTCCGTAGGGCTTCGCCTAAGCACTACGAAAACTACGACAGAGGATAAACTAGAGGGGACGGGGTAGCCGGCACATAGCTTGGTGTTTCTTGATGTCTCTTTGGTGCTAGCCCTGCCCCTTTATTTATATGTTAGGCCCTGGGTCGAAACTTGGAGCAAAAGCCTCCTCAAAGTCGGTTTTGCCCGAAAGGCAAGAGTCCCACTCGGACTCCAGGACCAAACCCCACAATCCTTGGTGTCTGGTCCAGGGCCAGACCCCAGGGTCTCCGGTGTTTGGCCCCCTGGCCTCCGCAAAACTCCTTTTGCACCGACTTATAGCCCCATGGGCCTGACCCCTTGGCCTAACCATATCATCCAATATATGAATCTTTACCTCCGGACAATTTCGGAGCTCCTCGTCATGTCCGTGATCTCATACGGAACTCCGAACAACATTCGGTCACCAACATACATAACTCATATAATACTATATCATCAACGAACGCTTAAGCGTGCGGACCCTACGAGTTCGAGAACTATGTAGACATGACCGAGACACCTCTCTGGTCAATAACCAATAGCAGAACCTGGATGCCCATATTGGCTCCGACATATTCTACGAAGATCTTTATCGGTCGAACCGCATAACAACATATGTTGTTCCCTTTGTCATCGATATGTTACTTGCCTAAGATTCGATCGTCGGTATCTCAATACCTAGTTCAATCTCGTTACCGGCAAGTCTCTCTACTCGTTTCGTAATACATCATCCTGCAACTAACTCATTAGTTACAATGCTTGCAAGGCTTATAGTGATGTGTATTACCGAGTGGGCCCAGAGATACCTCTCTAACAGTCGGAGTGACAAATCCTAATCTCGAAATACGCCAACTCAACAAGTACCTTTGGAGACACCTGTAGAGCACCTTTATAATCACCCAGTTATGTTGTGATGTTTGGTAACACACAAATTGTTCCTCCGGTAAACGGGAGTTGCATAATCTCATAGTCATAGGAACATGTATAAGTCATGAAGAAAGCAATAGCGATATACTAAACGATCAAGTGCTAAGCTAACGGAATGGGTCAAGTCAATCACATCATTCTCCAAATGATGTGATACCGTTAATCAAATGACAACTCATGTTTATGGCTAGGAAACTTAACCATCTTTGATTCAACGAGCTAGTCAAGTAGAGGCATACTAGTGACACTTAGTTTGTCTATATATTCACACATGTACTAAGTTTCTGTTTAATACAATTCTAGCATGAATAAAAAACATTTATCATGATATAAGGAAATATAAACAACAACTTTATTATTGCCTCTAGGGCATATTTCCTTCACCCCCAAGACGTCGAAATCCGCCGGCTCGGCCCGTTTTTGGGCCCGGCGATCGCAGGCCGAACCCGGCGCACTAGGGGGCGCCCGGGGGCTCTGGCGCAAGGGAAAAGCACGCCTGGCCCACACTGTCAGGAGAAAAATCAAGCCAATCGTCCAGATTCGCTTCCCACCCCCCGCGCGCTCGGCCGCCACCTTGTCGGTCCCGGGACCACCCACCGCTCACCACCGCTAGATAGGTCGTTCCCTGCTGGAAAAAGAGAAGAGGTTTCGCCGCGGCAGCCTCTCCAGCACCGCCTGGGCGATTTTTCCGGCGTTTCGGCCGCGCACGGGCAGATTACCGGCGGGTGTGCGCCCACCACGCCCGCAAGGTGTTCGGCGAATTGCCTGCTCGGCAATGGACTCAAACGACGAGGAGGCGCTCGCCGCGCTGTTGGAGGAGGAAGCCGATGCCGACGTCTAGGAAGAGGAACATCTCATGGTCCTCACCGCCCTCGCTGGCCTGCTCGCGAGCAATGAAAAGCCGCGGCGAGGTCGCTCGACGCCGGGGCGGATGAAAGCAAAGAACCGACATGTCTGGAAGGCTAGTGCATGCTCTACTCCGACTACTTTGCCGACGCTCCACTGCACGGCGACAAAGTATTTCGGCGCCGTTATCGGATGAGCCGAAAGCTTTTCCTCGGGATTGTGAATTCCATCCGGGAATTCGACAGCTACTTCAAGTGCAAGAAGAATTGCACCGACGAACTTGGATTCACCTCAATCCAGAAGTGCACGACTTTGATGAGGATGCTTGCATACGGAGCTCCCGGTGATTCACTCGATGACTATGGGCGCATGGTTGAGTCCACGACCATTGAGTGTTTCTACAAGTTCTGCAGGGCAGTGGTGGCAGTGTTTGGACCATAATACTTGCGAACACCCAATGCGGAAGACACAACTCGGATCCTAACACAGAATGCAGCAAAAGGATTTCCTGGGATGCTTGGAAGCATCGACTGCATGCATTGGAAATGGAAGAACTGCCCATTTGCTTGGCAGGGGATGTACAAAGGCGCCACTAAGGCATAGCCTAGTGGTGGGAAGGGGCTGATGCCTTCCCACCCACCCAGGTTCAAGGCATGGTACTTGCAATTTGGGTTTGTTACACCAATTATACTGTAAGGGGTTCCCTTACAGTCTTTCTGTCAAAAAAGGCAGTTGTAGTGTGGTACTTGAGATGGTGGCCACACAGGACCTCTGAATTTGGCACTCCTTCTTTGGTATGCTTGGAACTCATAATGACATCAACGCGCTGCAGTGCTCCCTATCTTTTCCAAGCTTGTTGAAGGTCATTCTCCTCCGGTGAACTTTGAGGTCAATGGGCGACACTACAACAAGGGGTACTACCTAGCTGATGGCATCTATTCGAGATGGTCAACATTTGTGAGGACTATCTCAAACGCTGTGCCATGAGGCAAGAAGTCCCACTTTGCCAATGTTCAGGAGGCTTGCAGGAAGGATGTCGAGCGGGCATTTGGTGTGCTCCAATCTCGATTTGCTGTTGTCCGGTACTGGTCGAAAGATCAAATGTGGGAGATCATGACTTGCTGTGTCATCTTGCACAACGTGATCATTGAGAGCGAGCAGGGAGAGCCAGTGTTTGACACTGAACCATACTACTGGCAGGGTCCTCTTGCCGAAGTTGATCACCAGCTACCGGCAATCTGTACTGCCTACCTCAATATGCGTCAGGAGATCTGAGACCCACAGGTGCATCAATAACTGCAGCAGGATCTGGTGGAGCATCTATGGAGGATCAAGGGCGACGCCTAGCTCGACGTGTGATGAAATATGAGTTTTTATTTGTTGAACTATATAATTTGTATTGAACTATTTGTTGTTCCAGTATTTGTTGAACTATTTGATTTCTATTGATTTTCTGTGATGAACTAAGTGATAAAAAATTATTTATGTTGAGAATTCACGCCGAACCATGCCCAATATGGGCCGATTCTCGCCGATATCGGGCCAGTTTTTGCTGAAAGTGGGCCAAAAACTGGGCCGACATCGGCGCCTGGGGGCGACGGCTAGGTGCCCAACCGCCCCCAGAGCCGATTATACCGCCGTCTCGCCCCCAGACAACGATTTTTATGCTTCCTAGAAGGGCGGGGGGGGGGCAACGACTTGAGATGCTCTTAGTTCTGGCTCATCTAGGACCGGTGAACAGTAAAATTTTAAAAAGGTGTGGTTAGATCTCAATTGAATGAAACATAACAAAGTCTCAGTCAGCTACATAACAAATAAAAAAATATAAAAAGTGCACGGATCTCCATGTAAGATTTTTTTTTGCGATCCCACATAAGATTTCTTAGAAGATTATACTTGTGTCATGTGTAACATGCATGTACTCCCTCCATTCCCTTATACAAAGCCACTATGGAAAATATATTTTGCATCTATACAAGGCCACTAACAGTAATCGAGGTAAAAATTAATGATGTTTTCTCGTAGTAGTAACTTATTTAATACTTGCATGCATGTAGTCATAATGGCAGTGTATTATTTCTTTCTCATTCCTTCGTTGCATGCATGTGGGCATATTAATGATCCGATTAACAAAAGAAAAGTTAGTTTTCAAAGCAGTCATTAAATTTTACCTTGGTACCTGTAAGGCTGGTCATAGTGGGGAGTAACATATACTAGTATCATGCATATGATACTAGTGTATGATACTACCTCCATAATGCATAGTAACATAAAGTAGTATCATAGATGATCATATTTATTGCCATACATGACGCAAAGTAGTATAGCATTTAACATGATATGGTATCTACCTATGTTACTCTAACCCTCTCTCTCCTCTTTAATTATGTGTCACATAAACATGTTTGCTAGTCCCAAGTGCATGTTACAGGTTATGTTACCCCACTATGGCCAGCCTAATCTAAGTTTGTGGCCTTATATAAAGGAATGGAGGGAGTACATGAAACTAGAGACCATTTGTTCCTACACTGTCCTTTTGCCCAAATAGGAGTATGCTGGTCATACATTTGCCCCACATGGACTCCAACTTACCAAGGCATTTAAGATGAAGTTCAGCAACTCCAAGAACTACTGCAAGTGTCATTTGCGATTGAACTAATTATTCTGATCTCATGGGCTATTTGGACAATCCGGAATGATTTCTTTTTCAATGGGAAAACACCAAGTTTATATTCATGCATAGCCAAATTCAAGGAAGAGCTAAATGGCTGACCTACAGAGCAACAAGGAAGAACTCTTTTAGATAGTCCATCTAGTTGCCTCTTTTGTATAGTATCTTTTTTTTCTCAATTTCTGTCTTAGTTTTAGCTTTCCTTTATTTTGCTCTATATAGTTCCTTTCTTTTCTTTACTTGGACTTTATATCATTTATTTAAAAATCAATAAAAATACGCAGCAGAGTCCTGTTGTTTTCCTAAAAAAAAAAGATTTGACGAATATGCAATCCCGTTAAGGAAAACAGAGTACAATTGAGCATTGTTTAGGCTTTGTTTTTCTCTGATGAAATTCAGCAACTTTTGGAGAACCCTAGTGCTGATTGCTGAGCACATATTTTTGTGAAATCCTTGAGAGATGCTATAGAAGGCCAAGCATGAGATCTAGGGTGGGCAACCTACCCGGCTACGAATTCATGGCAGTTTCGAGGTCCTTGCTTGCAATGTAAAGGAAACGCGTGTAGAGTTCTGCTAGTACAAGACCTTACAGTATTACTAGTATTACAGTAGACCATCGAAACAAGTTACTCGTACTAAGGCTCTGTACATTTGGGATTTGTGCACTGAGATATATAGCCAGTTCTCTTCTATGTACAGCTTCTTCTTTCGATTATTTTTTTGATAATTTTGTTCGGAGTGCACAACCAACTCGCGCCATCCTTTGCAATTGCCTTACACTAGCTAGACTACAATGTACAACCCCCAAATTACAATCGAGAACAGAAGAAAAAAGATGCTTAAAAGTTAAGAGATCACGATCAGGTGTGAAGACGCAGAAAGCAAACCCAAAAAAATGTCCATTTGATTAATCAATCACCGGTCCTTCTCGGTGCTGGCGTCGCTGCCCCGCCCGTTCGCCGACGCCGTGTCGTCCACCGGCACCACGCCGCCCTCCTTGCGGCTCCTGATCTTGATCAGCCCGTACAACTTCTTGAACTCCCTCATCGGCGCGTCCTTCCCGAACCCCCCGCCGCCGGCGGCCCCCGGCGACTGGCTCTCTGCCGCCGCCGGGCTGGACTCCTCGAGGTGCCCGGACGATCTTGAGGTCAGCCTGGGCGGCCGCGCCGCGGAGCTCGTCCGCGGCGCCACCACGTGCTGCAGCGCGCTGATGACGGTGCGGAGCGCGCGGCTCGGGGACCCGCGGTTGGCGAGCATGATCTCGCCGAGCTCGGCCGGGCTCAGGCGCGCGCCGGCGTGGAAGCCCTCCTCCACCTGCGGGTACAGCTTGTGGTCCTTGAGGCCCAGGTAGTTGCTGGCCAGCGCCTTGAAGCCGTCGAAGTCGCACATGGTGAAGTGGATGTGCACGTCCAGCCTCCCCGGCCGCAGCACGGCCGGGTCCACGCCCTCCTTGCCGCCGCTCATGGTGAACACCATCACGCGCTCCTCGCCGCAGCACGACGACAAACCGTCCATGAAGCCCAGCACCCTGGCGGCCCGCGCCGCCGACGTCTCCCCGTCGCCGCCGCGCAGGTACCGGTCGAGGTCCTCCACGAGGATGAGCGACCGCGGGGCCGTGTCCAGGAGCAGCGCGCGGAGGTCGTCGGTGCCGGCGCGGGAGAGGTCGATGTCGTAGACGTCGTAGCCGAGGAACCTCGCCATCGCCGCGGCGAACGTGGACTTGCCCGTGCCGGGCGGGCCGTAGAGCAGGTAGCTCCGGCGCCAGACGCGGCCCAGACGGTGGTAGTAGGCGCGGCCCTTGAGGAAGCTCTCCAGGTCGGAGCGGACGCGGGTCTTGAGCTCCGGGTCCATGGCCACCGTGTCCAGCGTGGCCGGGTGGGTGAAGGGCGCCGACGCCCAGCGCGGAGCGACGGCGCCGGTGTTGGCGTAGAGGCGCAGCTCGCGGCGGCGCAGCTCCATCTCGTCGGCGACGGACTCGACGTGCTGCAGGTAGGGGCGCAGCACGCGCGTGCGGTCATGGCGGCGCACGCGGAGGACGAGGCGCTCCCCGCGGTTGGTCCACGCGAGGCGTGCGCCGAGGAAGGCGTCGTGCGCGGTGTGGCCGGGGCCGAGCTGCAGCGAGAAGTCGTTGCTCTTGCTGGCGGAGGAAAGCACGCAGGCGGCGTCCGCGTCCTCGAGCGACGGCAGCGACGCCACGTAGGCCGCCGCCTTGCGGAAGAGCGGGTTCTCGGCCCCGTCGTTGCCGCCGGCGGCGGCGAAGCGCGGTACCTCGTAGTACTGGTACGCCTGCGCCCACTCGTCCGCCCACCGCCACAGCCGGCGCGCCGCGTGCGCCGCCGACTTGTAGGACAGCACCGCCCGCAGCGCCGCCACGGCCAGGGCCGCGTACGCCAGGAACATGACCGCCGCCGCCCCGCCGTCCAGCGGCATCGCGCCCGCCCCCGCGAGGAGGAGGAGGAGTCGCGCGCACGGTTGCGCGGTTTGATTCGGTCGCGCCGGTTGGTTCGTGCGTTGCGTCTGGGCGAGAAGGGTAGGAGAGAGGGAGAGAGATCGGATGGTGGGTTGTCGTGGGGTTTTAAGGCGGGGGGCGGGACGGGAGGGAGGGAGGGGCGATTCGGTCGGGATCGCTGTGGCGCGCGCGGGGGTCAAAGGAGAAAGGCGGGGCCGTCTCGGATGGCCGCCGCCTGCCGCTGTGTACGAGTCGCGGATATGAATGTTTTTTAATTTTATTTGTTGCTGATTTTTTGAATGGTCTGGTGGTTTGAAACTGCTCGGACTCGCCGGGTTTATCTTGTTTCCTGGGGTGAGAATTCTGGCGTGCTGGTGTGGCTGAGGTGATTGGGGCAGCTACGTGGTTGACGGATCACTAGTTACTCGAATTTCTGATTCGGTTGCTGGATCTCATCCGTTTCTTATCTCTTCTTAAATGCTCTTCGTCGGGATGTGAAATTGGCCTGATTCAATCAAGATACCCAAATTATTTCAAAAAAAGTACTGATCAAGATACCCAAATCAACACGGTGCCTGGACAAAACCGGCTGACACGGCGACGGGTGATACGGTCGATCCATCGATATGATACGGTTGAGTGGGGTGTATTGGCAACAACCAGTGAGGATGAGGAGAATGTTCCGTAGCTGGCCCAGAGCCCTTTTGGAAGGGCGTCTATGGGACGCCACTGACCTGGACGCGTACGCGCCGCGTTTCATGAGCTTCCGTAAACAGCTTGTTTCATTTATCTGTTATTTATTGAACGAAACAGCTTGTTTCATTCATCTCTAGGTTGTCGCCTGGCCTAGCATGATGATTGGCAGCATGGTTTCTGCCGTTGGATATGAACAGATGGCCAGTGATACCTGTACTGTCTTGGATAACATATACCGAGAGAGAGCACTACTGGTACTCTGACTCGGCAAGTGTGTGCACGCACCCGCGAATGAATCAATCCACGTCTCCCTCCATGGCTCCATCTCATGCAAGTTGCGACCGTCAAAGTAATTTTCATCACGGTCTCTCACTTTCGACCTCTCGAGCTTGCCTTTTGGGGAGTCCGGTTCTAAAGTCAAATGCCGACAGATAAACAATTAATGCAAGTCAAATTCCATGTAGTATGTTGCTTTTACATCCGTCGAAGTTGCGAAAGAAACATTCTTCTGCTACTACCCTGCAAGATGCTTTGCTCTGGTGGTAGATGCCATGGACGTCACAACAAGCTTGAAGGCAAGTTTGGCTGCTGCGCATGTTGTGCCGATTCATCTCCGAGTGGTGTTCTTCGTGATAACCAGTTCCTTGGACATCATCTATTGAAAAAGTCAGATTAAATAAATCTCAGCTATTAAACAATGTCAATTCAACCACATATATCGCTTCAATGGCGAACGATCCACATGTTTAACGTACAATTAATAACATATCAAATATGAGCTATCAACATGATTAAGGCCTAACTCATATCCTACCTAATATCAAACACGTAATTAATTTTCTACCTAAAATAAATATGCAATTAATTTCCTGCTTGCTATCAATATGCATTGCACGTATGCATTTACTAGTTCTCTAAAAGAAAAGTAACTTCCTTGAACATCGAAACAACGCACCAAGCTTCATTGACTTATTGTACTTGCTTTTGGATGTATGACATATGGGCCAGCCAGGTGCCATACACCCAAAGATAGTGTCGAGCCCATGGGACTGGGATACCCAGACCCGTCTGTCCGCGGGCCGTTGCATGGCGTCATCCAAGGGCCTGGCGCGGCCCAGCGTCAAGACTTCACACGAGCGAGACCCTCGCGAGGCCCCCGCCTCACGAGGCGAGCGTCAGCAGGGGTCATCAAGAGCTCCCGAGGGCCTCCCGCGGGGTGATCTCCCGAAGCCCCTCGCGTGGTGGACATCTCTAGGCTCGCCACCCCACCTCGCGCCGCACGTGGGTGACGCGAGCCACGACGAGCAGAGCCAGGAGGGCGCCAGCGGGCGCACACAAGGACACTTTCCACTTTCTTGCTAAAGGAGCAAGGCAGCTCGCCGGTTCCCAAAGCAATCTCTGAAGTTTGCCATTCTGGTGCTAGAAGACCAGGACCGCGGACTCGCCAAAGCAATTTGAGTTTTGTTTGGCCAACTTAATCTATTTATCTTGCAATGGAGAGAGGTGCTTTGTAGTGGATTCGATTTTACGATGCTTGATCCCAGTGACAGAATGTAACACCCACAATGCGGCTATATCTCCCACGTGTCGGGGCACGACTTAGAGGCATAGTCGCATGATAGGTTTGTCGCAAGAGGGGTAGTCTTCACACAATCCCATGTACTGAATAAGAAAGGGATAAAGAGTTGGCTTACAATCGCCACTTCACACAAATACAAGTTAAACATACATCATCCAAATTACAATCAAGGTCCAACCACGGAACCAAAATAAAAGGAAGACAACCCCAAATGCTAGATCCCCGATCGTCCCAACTGGGCTCCACTACTGATCAAAAGGAAACGGAAGAAAACAACGATCAAGATCATCATCGAGCTCCCACTTGAGCTCGGTTGCGCCACCTGCACTGGTATCATCGACACCTGCAACTTTTTAGAAGTATCTATGCGCCACGAGGACTCAGCAATCTCACACCCTCGCGATCAAGACTATTTAAAATTATGGGTAGGAAATGGGTAGTAAGGTGGAGCTGCAACAAGCACTAGCATATATGGTGGCTAACATACGCAAATAAGAGCGAGAAGGGAAGCAACGCAACGGTCATGAAACTAGAAGTGATCCTGAAACTACTTACGTTCAAGTATAACACAAGAACCGTGTTCACTTCCCGGACCCCGTCGAGAAGAGAGCATCACGGCTACACACGCGGTTGATTTATTTTAATTAAGTTAAGTGTCAAGTTATCTACAACCGGACATTAACAAATTCTCATCTGCCACATAACCGCAATCACTGCTCTCGAAAGTTTATACCCTCCAGGGTTGTCCCAACTTAGCCCATCACAAGCTCTCACGATCAACGAAGGATATTCCTTCTCCCGAGAAGACCCGATCAGTCTCGGAATCCCGGTTACAAGACATTTCGACAATGGTAAAACAAGACCAGCAAGACCACTCGATGCACCGACATCCCGATAGGAGCTGCACATATCTCATTCTCAGGGAAACACCGAATGAACACTACGTACAGCTAAAACCAACCCTCAAGTTTCCCCGAGGTGGTGCCGCAAATGGCTCTGGTTCGGGCCAACACCTTAGAGAAGCATTGCCCCCCCCCCCCGTTAAAATAAAGATGACCCTTGAGTGTGCAGAACCCAAGGAAAGGTGATAGGTTGTTAGGCAAAAGTAAAACCAAGGTTGGGCCTTGCTGAAGGAGTTTATTCAAAGCAAACTGTCAAGGGTTCCCATAACACCCAACCGCGTAAGGGATGCAAAATCAAGGAACATAACACTGGTATGACGGAAACTACGGCGGTAAGAGTGGAACAAAACACCAGGCATAAGGCCGAGCCTTCCACCCTTTACCAGGTATATAGATGCATTAATATAAATAAGAGGTATTGTGATATCCCAACATATCCATGTTCCAAACATGGAACAAACTTCAGCTTCACCTGCAACTAGCAACGCTATAAGAGGGGCTGAGCAAAGCGGTAACATAGCCAAACAATGGTTTGCTAGGAAGGAGGGTTAGAGGCTTGACATGGCAGTATGGGAGGCATGATATAGCAAGTGGTAGGTATCGCGACATAGCAATAGAGCGAGCAACTAGCGAGCAAAGATAGAAGTGGTTTCGAGGGTATGGTCATCTTGCCTGAGATCCCGCAAGGAAGAAGAACGAGTCCATGAAGAAGACAAATGGACGTAGTCGAACGGATCCTCATAACTCCAGAACTAAACCGAAGCTAACAAGAGAAGCAACCCGCAAAGAAGCAAGCAACATAGTAAACAACCATCACAAGCATAAACATGGCATGATGCAAAACCAAGTATGATGCATGTCCGGTTTAATGAGGCATGGCATGGCAAAGTGCACAAACAATACTACAGATTAAGTGGAGCTCAATATGCAACGAGTTGCATACTGGCGAAACACCACATGACTTATTAAGTTCTCTCTTGTTTAGGTACTCAACAATATTAAATGTTGTTAAACATGGCAAGAGGTGAAACCTGAGTAAATTACACAGTTAGGTATTTTAAATGAGGCCGGAAACATCAAACAACAATTCCGGTAAATCCTCATGTGCATTAGCAATTTAATGCAACAACAAATATAACCATTTTAAAATGTTGTTATCATGATGCGGATGACATATGCAAGTCTTTATGCAACATTTGAAAATGTTGACACGAGCATGTTATGAAACATTTGTCATCGTGGCGGAAACGAAAGAGGTGCCACGACAATGACAACGGAAATGGTGCCACGGCAACATTCCGGTTCCGGTAGCTCAGGAAGATACCGGTGCAAAAGGAAAAGTGATGGGAGCGTGTCATGCAAGGATGGTGGGGTGCTCCTGGATACCGGGTTCCCACATGTCGGCGACAAGGCGAAAGAGGGGCAACGTGCACCGACAATTCGGACTCGAGGCGAACAAGGGTGCATCTCAAACAACATGCATTCGTTCTTGGACGGTCGTTCTCGGCGGTTATACCTTCAAAGTGAGCGTTTCGAAGCGGACGGGTTCGATGGGACGTAGTGGTACTTTCGGTCCTCGGCGACGGAAGAGGTACAGACGTTCTCAAGGCACTTGTTGGTTCGGACTTGGTGTAGTTGTACATGGCAAACGTAGTGGTACTCGGCGTATTGTCAAACCCAAGCGACGGTAGTCGTACACGACGCGTTGTGGAAGTAGTTGTACTCGCGGACTTCGACGGCGGTAGTCGTTCGTGGTGCTTGTGACCCACGGTGCTTCGGGCAACGGTAGTCATACATATCCGTAGATGTTCGGGACCGTTGGGTAGAGGTACTTGGCGATCCTTGAAACGTCTTGTGGGGGTTCATGTCTCGGCAACAAGTCTTGACGGTCCAAAAACTCCAGGAACGAAGGTGCACAGAGGCAACAAAATGCTCGGGGGTCTCGGTCATGGCCATGCCAAAACTTCTCGCGGATGGCCGATAAGGACGAGTGGAGGCACACACAGGAGGTGCTTGGGAGGGCACCATGGTTCTTCGTGCATGCTCGAGCAGCGAGCTCCTCTCGCTCGGACGCGGCGTAGAAGATGGAGCTCGGGCTCCTGGACGCTGCTCGGGAGGCGTGAAGCAGAGGAGGCCGGTGCCTCACGGGCTGTGTAGGGATGAGGAGGCATTGGGGGCGCTGCTGCGGGCATGGAGGTTCGGCACGGGGGCGGAGGCCAGGGCCGCGGGGCGGAGTAGCTCCGGGCGGAGCTTTGAGCTCGGCTGGCAGCGACCATGGAGGAGGGCGGCGCTGAGGCAGGGTAGAGCAGAGGGAGGTGACGGGCGTGGGGATGGTAGGGTGCGCGGGGCTCCGCAGGCTCCAGGCGGAGGAGGAGAAGGGGCGCGCCGGGGGAAGGCGCCGTCGTCGCGGGGGGGGGGGGGGATCGAGCGCAGGGAATCGGGCGCCGGCAGTGTGGCGTCACGGGGGACGAGAGGGAGAGGGAGAGGGAGATGGGATCGAAGGCAGGGAGAGATGTCGGAGCTGGAGGAAAGGATCGAGGGAAAAAGGGGGAACCGATTTTTTTTCAAAACTATCATGTTTTTTGTAGCAATTTCGAAAACTATAGGACGTAATGCAAAAAAACCAAAACTAGTAGCCCGTCGGCCATTCTTTGGCCGAAGTAGTACTTTTCGGCCACAGCTAGGCCGAAATAGTACTTTTCGGCCACAGCTAGGCCGAAAAGTACTACTTCGGCCGCAGCTAGGCCGAAGTAGTACTTTTCGGCCACACTTAGACCGAAATAGACTTTTTGGTCAAGTCTAGGCCGAAAGGTCACTTTTTGGTCAACCTTAGGCCGAAGTTGCATGGCTCATGCTAAATTGTATTTTGTCGCCACCCGTTTCCCGCCCACCCCTTCCCGCCAACCCGTTCCCGCCTTATTTTCCCGCCAATCCGTTCCCGCCAATCCCTTCCCGCCTTATTTGCCCGTCAATCCCTTCCCGCCAACCCTTTCCCGCCATACCGCAGTTATTCTTTCCCGCTATTTTCTCCTCTGTATCTATAAAAGCCCCTTCGAAGGTATAATCACGTCGTCACAAATATTATGTAAATATTAGCGCATAGTTCGTGTAGCGGATAATATTAGTGTTCGTTGTGAATTTCAGTGTTAATTTAATTTAGGAGGCATTTTAGCACATAGTTTGTGTAGCGGATAATATTAGTGTATATCGTGAATTTTAGTGTTAATATATTTTTGGAGGCATTTTAGCACATAGTTTGTGTAGCGGATAATATTAGTGTATATTGTGAATTTTAGTGTTAATATATTTTTGGAGGCATTTTAACGCATAGTTCGTGCAGCGGATAATATTAGTGTATATTGTGATTAATATAGTTTAGTTAGTGTATATAAGTCATATTGTGAATTTTAGTGTTAATATATTTTTGGAGGCATTTTAGCGCATAGTTTGTTGTGATTAATGAGAAGATGGCAATGTCTGACAGGTGAAAATGTCTGAATCAGTAAATCTGAATGTTTACTACGGCGCTGGTAATGTTCGATATAATGGCGGGCAAATAAGGCGGGAAGGGATTGGCGGGAAAATAAGGCGGGAACGGATTGACGGGAAAATAAGGCGGGAACGGGTTGGCGGGAAACGGGTGGCGGGAAGGGGTGGGCGGGAAACGGGTGGCGACAAAATACAATTCAGCATGAGCCATGCAACTTCGGCCTAGGGTTGACCAAAAAGTGACCTTTCGGCCTAGACTTGACCAAAAAGTCTATTTCGGTCTAAGTGTGGCCGAAAAGTACTACTTCGGCTTAGCTGTGGCCGAAAAGTACTACTTCGGCCTAGCTGTGGCCAGAGTAGTACTTTTCGGCCTAGCTGTGGCCGAAAAGTAATATTTCGGCCTAGCTGTGGCCGAAAAGTACTACTTCGGCCAAAGAATGGCCGACGGGCTACTAGTTTTGGTTTTTTTGCATTACGTCCTATAGTTTCCGAAATTGCTATAAAAAACATGATAGTTTTGAAAAAAAATCGATCGGCCTAGGGTTATAGGTTAGGTGGGCTTGGAGGCCAGCCCAGTAGAGAGGGGGGGATGCGCCTAGGCGCAGGCGGGCCTGCCTGAGTGCGGTTGTCCTAGGTGGGCCTACATGGGCGGTTGGGAGGCCCAGGAGGCCAGGTAGGCTGAACTCCTCTCTCTTATTTCTAAAACAGAAAACATAACAAAGAAGAGGAAAAAGGAAGGAGGTGATAGGGGAAGAGGTTGGACATGTGGATAATTTTCTCGGACTCACAAAAATGTGCTTGTTCCGAAAAAATAGAAAAAGGTCAAGATTGCAAAGTTTAAATTCAAACTAATTTGACTTTAAACAAAAGGTTTGAACTAGGACTAGGGTTATGAAGTGTCCAAAAAATGATGAGGACTTTGGAGGAACCTCGATAAAAGGAGAAGGAGTTGTTGGCAAGGTTTTGAAGTCGAACTTGAAATAGAAAAGACATGAGGAATATTTGCAAGTGTGTTAGAATATTTATTATAGCTCCCTAATATATTGGGAGGATATGTTATATAGAGAAATTACCATGTGAGTTCCCTCAATTTAAATGGATCGAAGATCCATACGATTTGATTGTTGAGAAAAAACGGCATGATGACATGATGCAATGCAAATGATGCAAAGAAGAAAGCAAAGAACCAAACAAATCACACGATGAAACTCGGAAACCATGAAGGCATCTGAAGCTCCGGTCTTGGGGCGTTACGATAGAACCGACACGTATGTATCGTTTCTACTAAGGATAAAATGATGGGGTCTATCTCTACATAAATAGATCTTGTCTACATCATGTCATCGTTCTTATTGCATTACTCCGTTTCTCCATGAACTTAATACACTAGATGCATGCTGGATAGTGGTCGATGTGTGGAGTAATAGTAGTAGATGCAGGCAGGAGTCGGTCTACTAATCTTGGACGTGATGCCTATGTAATGATGATTGCCTGGATATCGTCATGATTATTTGAAGTTCTATCAATTGCTCAACAATAATTTGTTCACACACCGTTTGTTATTTTCTCGAGATAAGCCACTAGTGAAACCTACGGCCCCCGGGTCTCTTTCTCATATTATTTGCCTTTGCGGCTATTTTCCTTTACTTTTATTTTCAAATCTATTAAACTAAAAATACAAAAATACATTGCTGCAATTTATTCTTATTTATTTTATTTGGCGTTCGATCTATCAACCTACTACAATTTATCTCACGTCCGTTTGCCTATCTTGAGACGCCGTACCGGGAAGGATTGTGATGCCTCGATACCGACACGCCAGGCGTCTTCTAGTTTTTTGCCATCGTTGCCATGTCATTCGTTTGCGTGTTGCATCTTTGCCATGTCATCATGTGCATGGCATCATCATGTTTTCAAAACTTGCATCCGTCCCGGCCTCCCTGTTCCTTTCGTTGTCCGTTCTGAGCCCAAACACACTTGCACGCGCCCGCGGCACCTCCGAAATAGTATTTTATAAGTGGCCGAAAAATGTTCTCGGAATGGGTTGAAAGTTGGCGTGCGGTTTTATTATAGTGTAGATAGAATGCCTATCAAATTTAATCGCATTCGGAGTTCGTTTGATGCCCCAATGGATAACTATAGCGACAATATAGTCGGTCAAATGTCAGACGTTTTCGGTCTCCGAAACTGCTCCCGGGCCTCTCTCTCTCTCCTCTCTTCTCAGCCCATCTCTCTCTAGCACACCCCATCTACAGCCCACCTAAACCCCAATGACCGAAACCGTTTGATTGCGATCGGAAGGTCCAGAAACGGCATCAAACCCACCAAACCCTAACCCCTTCCTTATATAAACACCCCCAGATGCCATTTTGGCCTCCTACCTACCCCCTCCTCAAATTCCGCGGCCAACCGCCGCTTTCCCCCTCGGATCCGGCGCCGCCAGCCCATGTCCGCCACTTGGCGCGCCGCCAGCGGCCAGTCGCTGCCCAGCGCCGCCACCTTCAGCCTCTCCGCTGCTGCCACGTCGCCCCAACCGGTTTCCACTGCCGCGGCCCGCGAAGCCCACGGGAGGCCCGCCCTGGGCCGCCCTGGGCCCGATCGCCCCCGCGCCTCCCGCTCCCTCGCTCCCGATCTGGATCGAGGGGAGGAGCCCCTCGACCCCGACCACGCCGTCCGCTCCTTCCCGCTGACTCGCCGGAGTCGCTGCCGGTGACCACCTCCGGTCAGGTCGCGCCGCCCCTGCCTCTCCTCCTTCCTTCCTTGTGCTACTCCCTCTCCCTCACGATCTCTCTCTCTCCCCAGCAGGATCCCATCGCCAGGGACCGCCGCTGCCCCGAGCTTCCCGTCCTCGCCGTCGCCGGAAATGGACCCTCGGAGCCAGATCCGGCCTCCTCCACTCCGGATCCGTGGGCTCCTCAACCGTTCTCGGCCTCCCCGCCATTCCTCGCGTCGACGGAGCATCGCCGCCGGAGCTGCGTTGCCCGGACTCGCCGTTCCCGATGTCCTTCGTCGCCTGCGCCATTGACCGCGTCCCTGCCTCGCTAACTCACTCGCCACGCCAGCGCGAGGCCCACCCGCACCAGATCCGCCAGCCCAAGCCGGCCTGCTGCACCGAACCGAGCTGGCCCATCTTCTCATTTCCTTCGACCCAGCCGCTCTCGCAACCTGCAACCAGCTCCATCGACTGGGCCGAGGCCCATGGTGAGCTCCCCACCGCCCACTAGATTTGTCTTGCATCATTTTGTTTTCGTTCTGGCGATTTTATCTTTTGCCCAAAGACTAACAGTTTTGCAGGAAACCCCCCAAGCATCATGCATTTAATAACTCACAAATGGTGCATCATATTAAAAAAAATTATATATGTAAAATGCTTAGAATTTTCTGTAGATTAATAATTTGCAACTTTTATCCATGTTAAAAATGTTTAAACTTGCTGTTTGCATTGTGTTGCATAAATGCCATGCTAAAATGCTTTATTTCATAACTAAATAATCGTAGCTCCATTTTAAATAAACTTTATATGTAAATGGGGTGGAAAAATGCCTAGTTTAACATGGTGCACTCATTTTGCATGTTTAATAACTCTAAAATATGGTTTAGGGGGCAGAGCAGTAGAGAATCCATAATATGCACATGGGGATTTTCCGGAATTGTTGTTTGTTGTTCCGGCCTCATTTAAACTTGTCTAGATAGGTAGTTTTCAAATGCTTCACCCCTTGCCATGTTTAAAAAACATTTAATATTGTTGGGTACATAACCGAGAGAGAACTAAATAAGTCATGTGGTGTTTCGTCAATATGCAACTCGTTGCATATTGAGCTCCACTTAATTTGTAGTTTTGGTTGTTGCACTTTGCCATGCCATGCCTCTTTAAATCGGACATGCATCATACTTGGTTGTGTATCATGCCATGTTTATGTGATGGTTGTTTAATATGTTGCCTGCTTCTTTCCGGGTTGCTTCTCTCGTTAGCTTCGGTTTCGTTCCGGAGTTGTGAGGATCCGTTCGACTATGTTCGTTTGTCTTCTTCATGGACTCGTTCTTCTTCCTTGCGGGATTTCAGGCAAGATGACCATACCCTCGAAATCACTTCTATCTTTGCTTGCTAGTTGTTCGTTCTATCGCTATGTCGCGCTACCTACCACTTGTTTATCAAGCCTCCCATATTGCCATGTCAAGCCTCTAACCCACCTTCCTAGCAAACCGTTGTTTGGCTATGTCACCGCTTTTGCTCAGCCCCTCTTATAATGTTGCTAGTTGCAGGTGAAGCTGAAGTTTGTTCCATGTTGGAACATGGACATGTTGGGATATCATAATATCTCTTATTTTAATTAATGCATCTAAATACTTGGTAAAGGGTGGAAGGCTCGGCCTTATGACTGGTGTTTTGTTCCACTCTTTCCGCCCTAGTTTCCGTCATACCGGTGTTATGTTCCTTGATTTTGTGTTTCTTACACGGTTGGGTGTTATGGGAACCCCTTGACAGTTCACTTTGAATAAAACTCCTCCAGCAAGGCCCAACCTTGGTTTTAACATTTGCCAGCACCACCTATTACTTTTCCCTTGGGAGTTGCGCTCCTGAGGGTCATCTTTATTTTAACCCCCTCAGGCCGGTGCTTCTCTAAGTGTTGGTCCGAACCGAGCTGCCTGCGGGGCCACCTCGGGGAAACTTGAGGCCTAGTTTTACTTGTAGCTAGTCTCATCCGGTGTTGCCCTGAGAACGAGATACGTGCGACTCCTATCGGGATTGTCGGCACATCGCGAAGCTTTGCTGGTCTTGTTTTACCATTGTTGAAATGTCTTGTAACCGGGATTCCGAGACTAATCAGGTCTTTCCGGGAGAAGGAATATCCTTCGTTGACCGTGAGAGCTTGTGATGGGCTAAGTTGGGACACCCCTGCAGGGTATAAACTTTCGAGAGCCGTGCCCGCGGTTATGTGGCAGATGGGAATTTGTTAATATCCGCTTGTAAAGAACTTGACACTTAACTTAATTAAAATGCATCAACCGTGTGTGTAGGCGTGATGGTCTCTTTTCGGCGGAGTCCGGGAAGAGAACACGGTCTTGTGTTATGCTTAAATGTAAGTAGTATCAGGATCACTTCTTGATCACTTCTAGCTTCTCGACCGTTGCATTGCTTCTCTTCTCGCTCTTATTTGCGTATGTTAGCCACCATATTTGCCTATTTTAGGGTTTCGAAGAAAAGGAATATCAAACGGAGTCCAAACGGAATGAAACCATCGGGAACGTGATTTTCTCACCAAACAAGACCCAGGAGACTTGGACCCTACGTCAAGCAACCAATAGGGAAGCCACGAGGTAGGGGCGTGCCTACCCCCCCAAGCGCGCCCTCCACCCTCGTGGGCCCCCTGTTGCTCCACCAACGTACTTCTTCCTCCTATATATACCTACATACCCCCAAACGATCAGATACGGAGCCAAAACCCTAATTCCACCGCCATAACTTTCTGTATCCACGAGATCCCATCTTGGGGCCGGTTCCGGAGCTCCGCCGGAGGGGGTATCCACCACGGACGGCTTCTACATCAACACCATAGCCTGTCCGATAAAGTGTGAGTAGTTTACCTCAGACCTTCGGGTCCATAGTTATTAGCTAGATGGCTTGTTCTCTCTTTTTGGATCTCAATACAATGTTCTCCCCCTCTCTTGTGGAGATCTATTCGATGTAATCTTCTTTTTGCAGTGTGTTTGTTGAGACCGATGAATTGTGGGTTTATGATCAAGATTATCTATGAACAATATTTGAATATTCTTTGAATTCTTTTATGTATGATTGGTTATCTTTGCAAGTCTCTTCGAATTATCAGTTTGGTTTGGCCTACTAGATTGGTCTTTCTTGCAATGGGAGAAGTGCTTAGCTTTGGGTTCAATCTTGCGCTGTCCTTTCCCGGTGACAGTAGGGGCAGCAAGGCACGTATTGTATTGTTGCCATCGAGGATAACAAGATGGTTTTTTATCATATTGCATGAATTTATCCCTCTACATCATGTCATCTTGCTTAAGGCGTTATTCTGCTTTCTTGAACTTAATACTCTAGATGCATGCTGGATAGCGGTCGATGAGTGGAGTAATAGTAGTAGATGCAGAGAGGAGCCGGTCTACTTGTCTCGGACGTGATGCCTATATACATGATCATACCTAGATATTCTCATAACTATGCTCAATTCTGTCAATTGCTCAACAGTAATTCGTTCACCCACCGTAAAATACTTATTGTAACGCCCTCGATGCGGCTATGTCTCCCACGTGTCGAGGCACGACTTAGAGACATAGGCGCATTGAAAGCAATGTCGCAAGTCGGGAATCATTACACAACCCAAGTACATAAATAATATAAAGGGGAATAATAATATATAGTTGGCTTACACTCGCCACGTCACATCAAAGTACATAAATAACATCCATCATACAATCACTCATGGCCCGACTACGGCGCCAAAATGGAAAAGACCCCCAACAAGCGACTAATCCCTGAATCGAACCCCAAATAGGCACCACTACTGATCATCTGGAAAAGAAACATAGTATCGCTGAGAGTCCTCGTCGTACTCCCACTTCAGCTCAAACGCGCCATCCGGAGGAGTATCCTCGGTCCCTGCATCTGGTGTAATAGTAATCTGTGAGCCACAAAGGACTCAGCAATCTCGCACCCTCGCGATCAAGACTATTTAAGCTTAATAGGTAGGAAAGGGGGTAATGTATGTGGAGCTGCAGCAAGCGACTATCATATATGGTGGCTAACTTATTCGCAAAGTAGAGCGAGAAGAGAAGGCAAAGCACGAGCGGAAGCTAAATGGAGCAGACTACACAAACATAACTCCAACGCCATGTCCACTTCCCGGACTCCGCCGAGAAGAGGCCATCACGGCAACACACGCAGTTGATTCATTTTAATTAATTAAGTTCAAGTTGTCTACAACCGGACATTCACAAATTCCCATCTGCCCATAACCGCGGGCATGGCTTTCGAAAGATCAATCCCTACAGGGGGGTCCCAACTTAGCCCATAACAAGCTCTCACGGTCAACGAAGGAATAGACCTCCACCCAGGACCCACCGATCAGACTCGGTATCCCGGTACAACAAGATGATTCGACAGGTCAAAACTAGTCTAGCAACACCGCCCGAATGCGCCGACAAATCCCGATAGGAGCTGCACATATCTCTTTCTCAGGGCACACTCAGATAAGAAATCCGTACAACTAAAACCAGCCCTCGGGTTCCCCTGAGGTGGCACTGCAAGGGGCTCTAGTTCGGACCAACACTCAGAGGAGCACTGGCCCGTGGGGGGCTAAAATAAAGATGACCCTCGGGCTCCGGAAACCCAAGGGAAAGAAAAGGGGTAGGTGGCAAATGGTAAAACCAATGTTGGGCATTGCTGGAAAAGCTTTAATCAAGGCGAACTATCAAGGGGTTCCCATTATAGCCCAACCACGTAAGGGACGCAACAATCCGGGAACATAACACCGATATGACGGAAACTAGGGCGGCAAGAGTGGAACAAAACACTAGGTGAGAGGCCGAGCCTTCCACCCTTTACCAAGTATATAGATGAGTAAAGATAACATAGCAATATAATGATATCCCAAGAAGTAAATAAATGTCCCAACAAGGAACGGCTCCAATCTTCACCTGCAACTAGCAACGCTATAAGAAGGGCTGAGCGAAGCGGTAATATAGCCAATCAATGGTTTGCTAGGACAGAGGTGGGTTAGAGTCTCAAGCATGGCAATTGGGAGGCTGACAAGCAAGTGGTAGGCATCGTAGCATTGGCAAAGCAAAAGAGCGAGCAAACTAGCATAGCAAAGATAGTAGTGATTTCAAGGGTGTGATCATCTTGCCTGCACAGTTGTCAGAATTGACTGGATCCTCAAAAGCAAACTCAACGGGCTCCTCGTTAGCGAACTCGTCTCCCGGCTCTACCCAACAACACAAACAAGCAACAAGGATACAATCAACCACGTGCAAAGGCAACCAATAAGATGCAAAGATGATATGCTATGCGGGATGCGATGTGGGATGCAAAATGCAAGATGTAACAGGAAATGCATGAACCTGGCCTCAACTTGGAAAACCAAGTTTGCCACTGGATAGAGGGGAAGAAATCCCCTGAAAACGATATAAAGATCATGGCAATCGGAGCTACGGTTTAGAAATGGCAAGCGTTTTACTAAACGAACCGATCTGCGATTTACAGCAAGTAGGCTCGTAAATGCAACAAAATGAACATGCTACAGCCACCCAACATGAAAACAAATTGCATGGCAGTGATGTACTCATCAAGCTTAACAAATCATCATGACTGAGGCATAGGAAAATTCATCCATTAAGGGCTTCAAACAAGCATGGAAAAACTGAATAAGCAAAACAGATTTCAGACTTAGCGAAATTAACGCTAGTCTGAAATTTCAGACCACGATGCTCTCTTCGGAGCAGCAAAACAACATGAAGGAAACCTGAACATGGCAAGTAAGAGCACGGCATGGAGCTACTCAACAAGCTTAACAAAACACCCAAAATGACCTGGGGCCAAAAGGGTTCACAAAATACTCTACCGAGCACACGAACATCGATGAAACACAATCAGTTTTCAGACTTAGTGGAAACTGGGACATGCTGAAATATAACTCACGGAGGCATGTAAACGAGCTCGATGCTCTCACTACAGTGCAAGTCATGGCAAGGCAAGCATATATCCATAAAGAAGGCACAAAATTCTACCTAGACATGGCAAGAACAATGGCATAGCACACATGGATCACTAGCAATCACTCCGGCAAAATCGTAAAAGAGTTCACGATCTGCCCAAAACAGCAACTATCCAAAAGTTGAGCTCGATTGAGTCAACCTAGGGGGCTCCAACATAACAAGTAAAGACATGGATGGATTAAGCACAACAAGCATAACAAACCACTCTTACTGATTATCCTCAAAAGAGGCACGGATCACTAGGAAACAAGCCGGACATATAGCATCGTGAACTAAAACGGCCCAGACTTAGTGATTTTCACTAAGTCCCTGAAATCGATAATCTCAGGCAGCCCTCTTCGCAAGCTTGCACAAGACAACACACACATCCTAAAAATACATGGAAGGCACCTCTGGAAAGAAGACAATATGCTTAACAATTCATCCCAAAGGGGTACAGGCATATCATGCACGGATTAAATATGGAAAAAATGACAAAAGTGCATGTTGGACTAACGGATCTGCAATTTAACTCAACATGCCTCATTCCAACAGCATTTTGGGCACCAAGATGACCTCAAATGCGAACGATGCAATGGAATGAAATGATGTACTCGTCGAGACGAAGATTTTGACATATCATACGCCCAAAACGGAGCTACGGATGAGGAGATATGAGCAGTCAAAGTAACAAGAAAAAAATTAGGGTTCGGAGGGAAAGTCAACCGAGTTAGGGTTTTCAGATCCAGATCCAGACGCAGGCACTGTAGCTCCTCGCACATCACTGTTCACCGGGAGCGTTCCGGCGATGGGGGCGACCGGCTCCGGCGAGCCCGGCCGGCGACGGGGAAAGGCGAGGCCGGCGAGGGCGCGGCGAGGAGGTGGCCGCCGGCGAGGTCGGCGACGAGGTGGACGCGGGGCGGCGGATCCGAGCGGCGAGGGCGGCCGGCGAGCTCCGGCGGGGCAGTCCGGTCGGCGGGGCGGCGAGCTCCGGCCGGCGGGGCGAGGATCCGGCGCGGGGGAGACGATGCGGGGCGGCGGCGCGCGAGAAGATGGGCTCGAGGGCCGGCCTTGGGCCTCCCGGGCCGGCTGTCGGCGGCGCGGGGCGTGGACACGTGGCGCGCGACGGGTGGCTGAGGCGGGCGGCGGACGATGTCCGGCCGGGGGCGGACACGTCCGTCGGCGGAGGCTCTGTTTTTTTTAAAAAACTAGGGTTGGACGGGGGAGAAGAAGAGATCCGAGATGGAGGGGTATTTATAGGCATAAGTGGAGCTAGGAGAGTCCAAATGAGGTGCGGTTTTCGCCCACACGATCGTGATCGAACGACCGAGACGATGGAGCTGAGTTTGGTGGGTTTTGGGCCAAAATGGAGGGGTGTTGGGCTGCACACACACGAGGCCTTTTCGGTCCCTCGGTTAACCATTGGAGTATCAAACGAAGTCCAAATGACCCGAAACTTGACAGGCGGTCTACCGGTAGTAAACCAAGGCCGCATGGCAAGTCTCAGTCCAATCCGGAAATGTTTAATCCCCACACACGAAAGAAAGCTAGAAATGGCCACCGGAGGAGAACGAAGCGCCGGAATGCAAAAACGACAACGGGGAAAATGCTCGAATGCATGAGATGAACATGTTTGCGAATGCAATGCACGTGATGACATGATATGAGATGCACGAAAACAAAAACAACACACGGAGACAAAGACCCGAACCCGAGAATTAAATATAACTTAATGCCGGAAACGGCAAGAGTCGGAGTACAATTGGGGAAGGTCACATACAGGGCGTTACAACACTCCACCACTACGAAAAGATCTCGTCCCGAGATCTAGGACTGAAAGAACTCTGGGTACTCAGAACGGAGGTGATCCTCGCGTTCCCAGGTAGCTTCACGGTCGGAATGGTGTGACCACTTGACTTTGAGAAACTTGATTGACTTGTTGCGAGTTTTGCGTTCAGTCTCTTCAAGGATTGCAACTGGGTGCTCACGGTAGGAGAGATCTTCTTGGAGCTCAATGTCCTCGAAGTTGACGGTGCGCTCAGGCGTCTTGAAGCACTTTCGGAGTTGCGAGACGTGGAACACATCATGAACATTGGCAAAGGTTGCAGGAAGCTCGAGTTGATAGGCGAGGTCGCCTCTCTTGCTGACGATCTTGAAAGGCCCGACGTATCTGGGGGCAAGCTTCCCTTTGATACCGAAGCGACGAGTCCCTTTCATAGGAGAGACGCGGAGGTAGACATGATCTCCGATCTCGAAAGCCAAATCACGGTGCTTGCTGTCGTAGTAGCTCTTCTGACGAGATTGGGCTGCTTTGAGGTTATCACGAATGACCTTGCACATTTCTTCTGCCTCTGTGATCAGGTCATTACCCAGCAGCTGACGTTCACCGGTTTCAGACCAGTTGAGAGGTGTACGGCACTTCCTACCATACAGAATTTCAAACGGGGCCTTGCCGGAACTTGCTTGGAAACTGTTGTTGTACGAGAATTCAGCATAAGGAAGGCAATCCTCCCACTTCATGCCGAAGGAGATAACACAAGCCCTGAGCATATCTTCAAGAATCTGGTTGACACGCTCGACTTGACCGCTTGTTTGAGGATGGAAAGCAGTGCTGAAGCGAATGTTGGTGCCCATGGCCTTCTGAAAAGAATCCCAGAACTTGGAGGTAAAGATGCTGCCACGGTCTGAAGATATCACTTGAGGAATACCGTGTAGAGAGACAATGCGAGAGGTGTAGAGCTCCGCCAATTGAGCTGCAGTGATTGACTCTTTGATAGGCAAGAAATGAGCCACTTTGGTCAGCTTGTCGATGACAACGAATATAGCATCATTGCCACGCTTGGACTTAGGAAACCCAGTGACGAAGTCCATTTCAATGTGGTCAAACTTCCATTCTGGAATGGCGAGAGGTTGGAGGAGACCTGCTGGCCTTTGGTGTTCTGCTTTCACCCTTCTGCAGACATCACATTCATTCACGAATTGAGCGATCTCGCGCTTCATTCGAGTCCACCAATAAGTTTGCTTCAGGTCTTGATACATCTTCGTGCTCCCAGGGTGGATGGAGAGGAGAGAGTTGTGAGCCTCATTCATGATCACTTTACAAAGTTCACCTTTGGGCACAACAATTCGATCCTCGAAGAAGAGAGTGTCCTTTTCATCAAGTCGGTAGCACTTGTACTTGGACTGACTCTTTGCAATACCGATCTTCACCTTTTTCACCATAGCATCAAGAAGCTGGGCTTGGAGAATCTGGTCTTCCAAGGTAGGAGAAACTTGAAGGTTGGCAAGGAAACCTTGAGGAACAACTTGCAGATTAAGTTTGCGGAAGGCTTCACAAAGCTCGGGTTGATAAGGCTTGAGAATCAGACTGTTGCAATATGCTTTTCTGCTCAAAGCGTCAGCAATCACATTAGCCTTGCCTGGAGTATACTCGATACTCGGATTGTACTCTTGAATCATCTCGACCCATCGAGTCTGCCTGAGGTTGAGATTAGGCTGAGTGAAGATGTACTTGAGACTCTTGTGATCAGTGAAGATGTCCACTTTCCTTCCCAAGAGGAGATGTCTCCAAGTAAACAATGCGTGCACAACTGCCGCCAACTCGAGATCATGAGTGGGGTAGTTCTTCTCATTTGGCTTCAACTGGCGAGAGGTATAAGCAACAACTTTCTTCTCTTGCATTAGTACTGCACCGAGACCTTGGAGAGAGGCATCACAAAAGACCTCGTACGGCTTGGTTTCATCAGGCGGAGTTAGAACTGGAGCAGTGATCAATTTCTCTTTCAAAGCGTTGAAAGCAACATCACACTCCGGAGATCAAACGTACTTGACGTGCTTCTGAAGAAGATTTGAGAGAGGCTTCGCGATCTTGGAGAAGTTTTCAATGAATCTTCGACAATAACTTGCAAGACCGAGGAAGCTACGGAGTTGCTTCACATTCTGAGGAGGTTCCCAATTAACAATTGCAGACACCTTCTCAGGATCGACGGAAATGCCCTTGTCAGAGATAATATGACCAAGATAAAGAACTTCATCGAGCCAAAACTCACACTTAGAGAACTTGGCATAGAATTGATGTTCCCTTAGCTTGTCAAGAACCAAACGCAAGTGTTTGGCATGATCTTCCTTGTTCTTCGAGAAAACCAGGATATCATCGAGATAGACCAAAACGAAGTCGTTGGTGTAGGGGTTGAAGATGAAGTTCATCATGCGAGAGAACGTCGGAGGAGCATTGGCGAGGCCAAAAGACATAATTGTGTATTCATATGACCCATAACTTGTTCTGAACGCCGTCTTTGGAATATCTTGTTCACGAATGCGAATTTGATGATAACCCATACGGAGATCAAGCTTGGAGAATACTTGGGCACCCTTGAGTTGCTCGAACAGCTCATTAATGTTGCGAAGTGGATATTTGTTTTTAATGGTCTTCTTGTTCAATGGACGATAATCAACACAAAGTCGGTCCGTTCCATCCTTCTTCTTCACAGAAAGAACACCACAACCCCACGGAGAAGTACTAGGCCGAATGAGACCCATTCTTTCTTGCACATCGAGCTGTTTCTTCAACTCCTTCAACTCTTCGGGGCCGAGCTTGTAAGGCCATTTGCACACCGGTTCCGTACCGGGCTCAAGTTCAATAACGAATTCAACAGGCCGGTTTGGAGGCATGCCTGGGAGTTCTTCAGGGAAGACATCTTGATACTCACAAACAACCGGAATCTGTGAAATAGCATCCAATTCACCCTTTTCATTGAGAGAGAATAACTGGATGGTATTATCCCGAGCAGCAAAGACAATGACATCTTCAAAGGAATGAGTCAGTTGAATCTGCTTGGCTGCGCAATCGAGGTGAGCCTTGTGTTTAGAGAGCCAGTCCATCCCAAGAATGAGGTCGATATCAGAATCGCCGAGAACATTTGGAGAAGCCAAGAACTTATGATCGCCCAAAGTGATAGTGACATCCGGAACACATACTCGAGATGTCATTTGACGGGCCGGAGAAACAATAGCCAATGGTCTCGACAACACTTGAGTAACAAAATCATGCTTAGATGCAAAAGGTCTTGACATAAAACAATGCGATGCACCAGTGTCAAAAAGAACCCTTGCAGGAATATCGTTAACAGGAAGGTTACCCATGATCACATCTGACGAATCCTCTGCTTGAGCTGCATTCACCATATTGACCTTGGCGTGCTTGGGGTTATGCTTGACCACAGCTGTACTTGCCGATCTGACAGGAGGAGGAGGAGGAAGACGCCTCTGGTTGAAACACTTGTTGGCGTAGTGACCCTTCTGTTGGCACTTGTTGCACGTGACCTCTGAGAGCGGACGGTGGTACGGAGCACTCGATCTTGGAGCTTGAGACGAAGTCTTGTTCTGAAAGCCTGGGTTGGGTGGGTGGGACGAACCACTGCCACCTTTGCTCTTCTGCTGATACGGCTGACGGAACGGAGGAGGAGGAAGCCAATACTTCTGCTGCTTGGTCACTTGAGTAGAGGACGAAGACGAAGTGTCTCTGACTCGCTTCCTGGAAGCATCACACCTGAGCTGAGCAGCCTCTTGCTTCAGTGCCATGTTGTAGAACTCATCGTATCTCAGCGGCTCGAAGAGGACAAGAGGGAGCTGAATTTCTTCACGAAGACCACCCCTGAACTGATAGATCATGCTCTTCTCATGAGGAACATCCTGCTTGGCAAAACGGGCGAGCTTCTGGAACAACTTGTTGTAGTCATAGACAGACAAAGATCCTTGCTTCAGATTGCGGAATTCTTCACGTTTGCTTTCAGTCACACTTTGAGGAATGTGATGAGCTCGAAAATCACGACGGAAATCATCCCAAGTGATCAAACGTCCACCTCTGGAATCCCGGTACTGCTGAAACCACTCTACGGCCTGATCCTTGAGCTGGAAAGACGCGAACTTGACGAAATCTTCAGGTCTGACGTTGCTACATTCAAAATGCTTGCCCAGATCGACTAACCAATCATCAGCATCGGTAGCCTCAACGCAGTTGCTGAACATCTTTGGACCATTTGCGAGGAACTGATTCAGAGTTGCAAACTGGTTCTGGTTGTTGCCTTGATTCGCTTGACTGCTTTGATTCCGCTCTTGGATGATTTGCATGATCAGCTGAGTATTTGCATTAGTAGCAGCCATCACAGCCTGCCATGCTTCCGGAGGAGGCGGAGGTGGCGGAGGATCTTGATTCTGGTTCTGACTGGTGCTCTTAGCGGGAGCCATCCTGAAGAGGTTGACCACCATTAGCACACAAATAGAGAAATAAAGAAGGTGAAACCAACGGAATGAAAATTGCAACATAAGTCTTCACATCCGAACAAAATGAACGAATGCACTTCTCTTGAAGTGGTCACATATTCCTAAATTGCGAAGCTACGAAGAATCAGGTAGAAGAGGTACATCAACGAGGGATGGAATCAACATATGACGTCGAAGAAGAACGAATACCACAACTCGAAATAAAACCAAGGGTTGGCTTGCGGAATAAGCCGGAACAAACACATGATAGAAATTTCGTTCGAAGTGTTCGTGGTAGGACCTACACGGGCTCGACCGTACAGCACCATCATGTACAAGGCAGTGCACATGACATACGAAGCGTCCCCGAGTCAGCATAGCCAAGGACTCTTTAAGACACAACGAGGCCACTGTAAAATCGACCGTGAATAGGCGAACCACTAGACGTCGAACCCCAATTTCATATCACACATCTGTTGGAAAGATATCCTAAGGCTACTTGAATTCCCACCTATGAAATTCCCGAAACTTTCCGGTTATGCAATCAGGTGTTGAGGATACAGGGGAAGCATAATATCTCACCCAAGCTAGCAAATCCTACATCCAGCTGCATCCATCCTTCAACACATAACCAAGAAACCTTCGGAAACCATCTATCTCAACCTTCGAAAAGCATCCGTTATACAAGTTATGGCGATACTCCCGAACTCCCGCCCCAGTACTGGGTGGCGTCGAGGTTATCTCACCAATGAACTGCATAAAGGAGATTTTCAATGTCGCGCACATATCTCAAGTATGCCAGAATTGCAACGATAGAATTATGATGACAACACCTCAGAGCTCAACTCCCCGGGACACTTCCACTAAACCCCTGACAGGAGGCACCAAGACAGTATTCTCATCATAAGCCATCGGAACAAAACTAAGATACTCGTGTGATCCTAATTTTTTTTAGTGAAATTTGAGAAGAGAAGAGTCAAAACTCTATGTCAGGATGCCTTACCAGAGCGATGAGGAGACTGGGAAGTAAAAATAATTCCTAAGCTCTCCGATATATAATTCCTAAGGACTCAAAACATTTTTCTAGACACAACTCGGCTGCTAGAAACGATCAAGCAATGGGGCTCCTAAGGTCGGGGAAGGCTCTGATTACCAACTTGTAACGCCCTCGATGCGGCTATGTCTCCCACGTGTCGAGGCACGACTTAGAGACATAGGCGCATTGAAAGCAATGTCGCAAGTCGGGAATCATTACACAACCCAAGTACATAAATAATATAAAGGGGAATAATAATATATAGTTGGCTTACACTCGCCACGTCACATCAAAGTACATAAATAACATCCATCATACAATCACTCATGGCCCGACTACGGCGCCAAAATGGAAAAGACCCCCAACAAGCGACTAATCCCTGAATCGAACCCCGAATAGGCACCACTACTGATCATCTGGAAAAGAAACATAGTATCGCTGAGAGTCCTCGTCGTACTCCCACTTCAGCTCGAACGCGCCATCCGGAGGAGTATCATCGGTCCCTGCATCTGGTGTAATAATAATCTGTGAGCCACAAAGGACTCAGCAATCTCGCACCCTCGCGATCAAGACTATTTAAGCATAATAGGTAGGAAAGGGGGTAATGTATGTGGAGCTGCAGCAAGCGACTAGCATATATGGTGGCTAACTTATTCGCAAAGTAGAGCGAGAAGAGAAGGCAAAGCACGAGCGGAAGCTAAATGGAGCAGACTACGCAAACATAACTCCAATGCCGTGTCCACTTCCCGGACTCCACCGAGAAGAGGCCATCACGGCAACACACGCAGTTGATTCATTTTAATTAATTAAGTTCAAGTTGTCTACAACCGGACATTCACAAATTCCCATCTGCCCATAACCGCGGGCACGGCTTTCGAAAGATCAATCCCTGCAGGGGGGTCCCAACTTAGCCCATAACAAGCTCTCACGGTTAACGAAGGAATAGACCTCCACCCAGGACCCACCGATCAGACTCGGTATCCCGGTACAACAAGATGATTCGACAGGTCAAAACTAGTCCAGCAACACCGCCCGAATGCGCCGACAAATCCCGATAGGAGCTGCACATATCTCTTTCTCAGGGCACACTCAGATAAGCAATCCGTACAACTAAAACCAGCCCTCGGGTTCCCCCGAGGTGGCGCTGCAAGGGGCTCTAGTTCGGACCAACACTCAGAGGAGCACTGGCCCGTGGGGGGATAAAATAAAGATGACCCTCGGGCTCCGGAAACCCAAGGGAAAGAGAAGGGGTAGGTGGCAAATGGTAAAACCAATGTTGGGCATTGCTGGAAAAGCTTTAATCAAGGCGAACTATCAAGGGGTTCCCATTATAGCCCAACCGCGTAAGGGACGCAACAATCCGGGAACATAACACCGATATGACGGAAACTAGGGCGGCAAGAGTGGAACAAAACACTAGGCGAGAGGCCGAGCCTTCCACCCTTTACCAAGTATATAGATGAGTAAAGATAACATAGCAATATAATGATATCCCAGCAAGTAAATAAATGTTCCAACAAGGAATGGCTCCAATCTTCACCTGCAACTAGCAACGCTATAAGAAGGGCTGAGCGAAGCGGTAACATAGCCAATCAATGGTTTGCTAGGACAGAGGTGGGTTAGAGGCTCAAGCATGGCAATTGGGAGGCTGACAAGCAAGTGGTAGGCATCGTAGCATTGGCAAAGCAAAAGAGCGAGCAAACTAGCATAGCAAAGATAGTAGTGATTTCAAGGGTGTGATCATCTTGCCTGCACAGTTGTCAGAATTGACTGTATCCTCAAAAGCAAACTCAACGGGCTCCTCATTAGCGAACTCGTCTCCCGGCTCTACCCAACAACACAAACAAGCAACAAGGATACAATCAACCACGTGCAAAGGCAACCAATAAGATGCAAAGATGATATGCTATGCGGGATGCGATGCGGGATGCAAAATGCAAGATGTAACAGGAAATGCATGAACCTGGCCTCAACTTGGAAAACCAAGTGTGCCACTGGATAGAGGGGCAGAAATCCCCTGAAAACGATATAAAGATCATGGCAATCGGAGCTACGGTTTAGAAATGGCAAGCGTTTTACTAAACGAACCGATCTGCGATTTACAGCAAGTAGGCTCCTAAATGCAACAAAATGAACATACTACAGCCACCCAACATGAAATGAAATTGCATGGCAGTGATTTACTCATCAAGCATAACAAATCATCATGACTGAGGCATAGGCAAATTCATCCATTAAGGGCTTCAAACAAGCATGGCAAAACTGAATAAGCAAAACAGATTTCAGACAGCGAAATTAACGCTAGTCTGAAATTTCAGACCACGATGCTCTCTTCGGAGCAGCAAAAAAACATGAAGGAAAACCTGAACATGGCAAGTAAGAGAATGGCATCGAGCTACTCAACAAGCTTAACAAAACACCCAAAATGACCTGGGGCCAAAAGGGTTCACAAAATACTCTACCGAGCACACGAACATCGATGAAACACAATCAGTTTTCAGACTTAGTGGAAACTGGGACATGCTGAAATACAACTCACGGAGGCATGTAAACGAGCTCGATGCTCTCACTACAGTGCAAGTCATGGCAAGGCAAGCATATATCCATAAAGAAGGCACAAAATGCTAGCTAGACATGGCAAGAACAATGGCATAGCATGCATGGATCACTAGCAATCACTCCGGCAAAATCGCAAAAGAGTTCACGATCTGCCCAAAACAGCAACTATCCAAAAGTTGAGCTCGATTGAGTCAACCTAGGGGGCTCCAACATAACAAGTAAAGACAAGGATGGATTAAGCACAACAAACATAACAAATCACTCTTACTGATCATCCTCAAAAGAGGCACGGATCACTAGGAAACAAGCCGGACATATAGCATCGTGAACTAAAACGGCCCAGACTTAGTGATTTTCACTAAGTCCCTGAAATCGATAATCTCAGGCAGCCCTCTTCGCAAGCTTGCACAAGACAACACACACATCCTAGAAATACATGGAAGGCACCTCTGGAAAGAAGACAACATGCTTAACAATTCATCCCAAAGGGGTACAGGCATATCATGCACGGATTAAATATGGAAAAAATGACAAAAGTGCATGTTGGACTAACGGATCTGCAATTTAACTCAACATGCCTCATTCCAACAGCATTTTGGGCACCAAGATGACCTCAAATGCAAACGATGCAATGGAATGAAATGATGTACTCGTCGAGACGAAGATTTTGACATATCATACGCCCAAAACGGAGCTACGGATGAGGAGATATGAGCAGTCAAAGTAACAAGAAAAAAATTAGGGTTCGGAGGGAAAGTCAACCGAGTTAGGGTTTTCAGATCCAGATCCAGACGCAGGCACTGTAGCTCATCGCACATCACTGTTCACCGGGAGCGTTCCGGCGATGGGGGCAGCCGGCTCCGGCGAGCCCGGCCGGCGACGGGGAAAGGCGAGGCCGGCGAGGGCGCGGCGAGGAGGTGGCCGCCGGCGAGGTCGGCGACGAGGTGGACGCGGGGCAGCGGATCCGAGCGGCGAGGGCGGCCGGCGAGCTCCGGTGGGGCAGTCCGGTCGGCGGGGCGAGGATCCGGCGCGGGGGAGACGATGCGGGGCGGCGGCGCGCGAGGAGATGGGCTCGGGGGCCGGCCTTGGGCCTCCCGGGCCGGCTGTCGGCGGCGCGGGGCGTGGACACGTGGCGCGCGACGGGTGGCTGAGGCGGGCGGCGGACGATGTCCGGCCGGGGGCGGACACGTCCGTCGGCGGAGGCTCTGTTTTTTTTAAAAAACTAGGGTTGGACGGGGGAGAAGAAGAGATCCGAGATGGAGGGGTATTTATAGGCATAAGTGGAGCTAGGAGAGTCCAAATGAGGTGCGGTTTTCGCCCACACGATCGTGATCGAACGACCGAGACGATGGAGCTGAGTTTGGTGGGTTTTGGGCCAAAATGGAGGGGTGTTGGGCTGCACACACACGAGGCCTTTTCGGTCCCTCGGTTAACCATTGGAGTATCAAACGAAGTCCAAATGACCCGAAACTTGACAGGCGGTCTACCGGTAGTAAACCAAGGCCGCATGGCAAGTCTCGGTCCAATCCGGAAATGTTTAATCCCCACACATGAAAGAAAGCTAGAAATGGCCACCGGAGGAGAACGAAGCGCCGGAATGCAAAACGGACAACGGGGTAAATGCTCGAATGCATGAGATGAACATGTATGCGAATGCAATGCACGTGATGACATGATATGAGATGCACGAAAACAAAAACAACACACGGAGACAAAGACCCGAACCCGAGAATTAAATATAACTTAATGCCGGAAACGGCAAGAGTCGGAGTACAATTGGGGAAGGTCACATACAGGGCGTTACAACACTCCACCACTACGAAAAGATCTCGTCCCGAGATCTAGGACTGAAAGAACTCCGGGTACTCAGAACGGAGGTGATCCTCGCGTTCCCAGGTAGCTTCACGGTCGGAATGGTGTGACCACTTGACTTTGAGAAACTTGATTGACTTGTTGCGAGTTTTGCGTTCAGTCTCTTCAAGGATTGCAACTGGGTGCTCACGGTAGGAGAGATCTTCTTGGAGCTCAATGTCCTCGAAGTTGACGGTGCGCTCAGGCGTCTTGAAGCACTTTCGGAGTTGCGAGACGTGGAACACATCATGAACATTGGCAAAGGTTGCAGGAAGCTCGAGTTGATAGGCGAGGTCGCCTCTCTTGCTGACGATCTTGAAAGGCCCGACGTATCTGGGGGCAAGCTTCCCTTTGATACCGAAGCGACGAGTCCCTTTCATAGGAGAGACGCGGAGGTAGACATGATCTCCGATCTCGAAAGCCAAATCACGGTGCTTGCTGTCGTAGTAGCTCTTCTGACGAGATTGGGCTGCTTTGAGGTTATCACGAATGACCTTGCACATTTCTTCTGCCTCTGTGATCAGGTCATTACCCAGCAGCTGACGTTCACCGGTTTCAGACCAGTTGAGAGGTGTACGGCACTTCCTACCATACAGAATTTCAAACGGGGCCTTGCCGGAACTTGCTTGGAAACTGTTGTTGTACGAGAATTCAGCATAAGGAAGGCAATCCTCCCACTTCATGCCGAAGGAGATAACACAAGCCCTGAGCATATCTTCAAGAATCTGGTTGACACGCTCGACTTGACCGCTTGTTTGAGGATGGAAAGCAGTGCTGAAGCGAATGTTGGTGCCCATGGCCTTCTGAAAAGAATCCCAGAACTTGGAGGTAAAGATGCTGCCACGGTCTGAAGATATCACTTGAGGAATACCGTGTAGAGAGACAATGCGAGAGGTGTAGAGCTCCGCCAATTGAGCTGCAGTGATTGACTCTTTGATAGGCAAGAAATGAGCCACTTTGGTCAGCTTGTCGATGACAACGAATATAGCATCATTGCCACGCTTGGACTTAGGAAACCCAGTGACGAAGTCCATTTCAATGTGGTCAAACTTCCATTCTGGAATGGCGAGAGGTTGGAGGAGACCTGCTGGCCTTTGGTGTTCTGCTTTCACCCTTCTGCAGACATCACATTCATTCACGAATTGAGCGATCTCGTGCTTCATTCGAGTCCACCAATAAGTTTGCTTCAGGTCTTGATACATCTTCGTGCTCCCAGGGTGGATGGAGAGGAGAGAGTTGTGAGCCTCATTCATGATCACTTTACAAAGTTCACCTTTGGGCACAACAATTCGATCCTCGAAGAAGAGAGTGTCCTTGTCATCAAGTCGGTAGCACTTGTACTTGGACTGACTCTTTGCAATACCGATCTTCACCTTTTTCACCATAGCATCAAGAAGCTGGGCTTGGCGAATCTGGTCTTCCAAGGTAGGAGAAACTTGAAGGTTGGCAAGGAAACCTTGAGGAACAACTTGCAGATTAAGTTTGCGGAAGGCTTCACAAAGCTCGGGTTGATAAGGCTTGAGAATCAGACTGTTGCAATATGCTTTTCTGCTCAAAGCGTCAGCAATCACATTAGCCTTGCCTGGAGTATACTCGATACTCGGATTGTACTCTTGAATCATCTCGACCCATCGAGTCTGCCTGAGGTTGAGATTAGGCTGAGTGAAGATGTACTTGAGACTCTTGTGATCAGTGAAGATGTCCACTTTCCTTCCCAAGAGGAGATGTCTCCAAGTAAACAATGCGTGCACAACTGCCGCCAACTCGAGATCATGAGTGGGGTAGTTCTTCTCATTTGGCTTCAACTGGCGAGAGGTATAAGCAACAACTTTCTTCTCTTGCATTAGTACTGCACCGAGACCTTGGAGAGAGGCATCACAAAAGACCTCGTACGGCTTGGTTTCATCAGGCGGAGTTAGAACTGGAGCAGTGATCAATTTCTCTTTCAAAGCGTTGAAAGCAACATCACACTCCGGAGACCAAACGTACTTGACGTGCTTCTGAAGAAGATTTGAGAGAGGCTTCGCGATCTTGGAGAAGTTTTCAATGAATCTTCGACAATAACTTGCAAGACCGAGGAAGCTACGGAGTTGCTTCACATTCTGAGGAGGTTCCCAATTAACAATTGCAGACACCTTCTCAGGATCGACGGAAATGCCCTTGTCAGAGATAATATGACCAAGATAAAGAACTTCATCGAGCCAAAACTCACACTTAGAGAACTTGGCATAGAATTGATGTTCCCTTAGCTTGTCAAGAACCAAACGCAAGTGTTTGGCATGATCTTCCTTGTTCTTCGAGAAAACCAGGATATCATCGAGATAGACCAAAACGAAGTCGTTGGTGTAGGGGTTGAAGATGAAGTTCATCATGCGAGAGAACGTCGGAGGAGCATTGGCGAGGCCAAAAGACATAACTGTGTATTCATATGACCCATAACTTGTTCTGAACGCCGTCTTTGGAATATCTTGTTCACGAATGCGAATTTGATGATAACCCATACGGAGATCAAGCTTGGAGAATACTTGGGCACCCTTGAGTTGCTCGAACAGCTCATTAATGTTGGGAAGTGGATATTTGTTTTTGATGGTCTTCTTGTTCAATGGACGATAATCAACACAAAGTCGGTCCGTTCCATCCTTCTTCTTCACAGAAAGAACACCACAACCCCACGGAGAAGTACTAGGCCGAATGAGACCCATTCTTTCTTGCACATCGAGCTGTTTCTTCAACTCCTTCAACTCTTCGGGGCCGAGCTTGTAAGGCCGTTTGCACACCGGTTCCGTACCGGGCTCAAGTTCAATAACGAATTCAACAGGCCGGTTTGGAGGCATGCCTGGGAGTTCTTCAGGGAAGACATCTTGATACTCACAAACAACCGGAATCTGTGAAATAGCATCCAATTCACCCTTTTCATTGAGAGAGAATAACTGGATGGTATTATCCCGAGCAGCAAAGACAATGACATCTTCAAAGGAATGAGTCAGTTGAATCTGCTTGGCTGCGCAATCGAGGTGAGCCTTGTGTTTAGAGAGCCAGTCCATCCCAAGAATGAGGTCGATATCAGAATCGCCGAGAACATTTGGAGAAGCCAAGAACTTATGATCGCCCAAAGTGATAGTGACATCCGGAACACATACTCGAGATGTCATTTGACGGGCCGGAGAAACAATAGCCAATGGTCTCGACAACACTTGAGTAACAAAATCATGCTTAGATGCAAAAGGTCTTGACATAAAACAATGCGATGCACCAGTGTCAAAAAGAACCCTTGCAGGAATATCGTTAACAGGAAGGTTACCCATGATCACATCTGATGAATCCTCTGCTTGAGCTGCATTCACCATATTGACCTTGGCGTGCTTGGGGTTATGCTTGACCACAGCTGTACTTGCCGATCTGACAGGAGGAGGAGGAGGAAGACGCCTCTGGTTGAAACACTTGTTGGCGTAGTGACCCTTCTGTTGGCACTTGTTGCACGTGACCTCTGAGAGCGGACGGTGGTACGGAGCACTCGATCTTGGAGCTTGAGACGAAGTCTTGTTCTGAAAGCCTGGGTTGGGTGGGTGGGACGAACCACTGCCACCTTTGCTCTTCTGCTAATACGGCTGACGGAACGGAGGAGGAGGAAGCCAATACTTCTGCTGCTTGGTCACTTGAGTAGAGGACGAAGACGAAGTGTCTCTGACTCGCTTCCTGGAAGCATCACACCTGAGCTGAGCAGCCTCTTGCTTCAGTGCCATGTTGTAGAACTCATCGTATCTCAGCGGCTCGAAGAGGACAAGAGGGAGCTGAATTTCTTCACGAAGACCACCCCTGAACTGATAGATCATGCTCTTCTCATCAGGAACATCCTGCTTGGCAAAACGGGCGAGCTTCTGGAACAACTTGTTGTAGTCATAGACAGACAAAGATCCTTGCTTCAGATTGCGGAATTCTTCACGTTTGCTTTCAGTCACACTTTGAGGAATGTGATGAGCTCGAAAATCACGACGGAAATCATCCCAAGTGATCAAACGTCCACCTCTGGAATCCCGGTACTGCTGAAACCACTCTACGGCCTAATCCTTGAGCTGGAAAGACACGAACTTGACGAAATCTTCAGGTCTGACGTTGCTACATTCAAAATGCTTGCCCAGATCGACTAACCAATCATCAGCATCGGTAGCCTCAACGCAGTTGCTGAACATCTTTGGACCATTTGCGAGGAACTGATTCAGAGTTGCAAACTGGTTCTGGTTGTTGCCTTGATTCGCTTGACTGCTTTGATTCCGCTCTTGGATGATTTGCATGATCAGCTGAGTATTTGCATTAGTAGCAGCCATCACAGCCTGCCATGCTTCCGGAGGAGGCGGAGGTGGCGGAGGATCTTGATTCTGGTTCTGACTGGTGCTCTTAGCGGGAGCCATCCTGAAGAGGTTGACCACCATTAGCACACAAATAGAGAAATAAAGAAGGTGAAACCAACGGAATGAAAATTGCAACATAAGTCTTCACATCCGAACAAAATGAACGAATGCACTTCTCTTGAAGTGGTCACATATTCCTAAATTGCGAAGCTACGAAGAATCAGGTAGAAGAGGTACATCAACGAGGGATGGAATCAACATATGACGTCGAAGAAGAACGAATACCACAACTCGAAATAAAACCAAGGGTTGGCTTGCGGAATAAGCCGGAACAAACACATGATAGAAATTTCGTTCGAAGTGTTCGTGGTAGGACCTACACGGGCTCGACCGTACAGCACCATCATGTACAAGGCAGTGCACATGACATACGAAGCGTCCCCGAGTCAGCATAGCCAAGGACTCTTTAAGACACAACGAGGCCACTTTAAATCGACCGTGAATAGGCGAACCACTAGACGTCGAACCCCAATTTCATATCACACATCTGTTGGAAAGATATCCTAAGGCTACTTGAATTCCCACCTATGAAATTCCCGAAACTTTCCGGTTATGCAATCAGGTGTTGAGGATACAGGGGAAGCATAATATCTCACCCAAGCTAGCAAATCCTACATCCAGCTGCATCCATCCTTCAACACATAACCAAGAAACCTTCGGAAACCATCTATCTCAACCTTCGAAAAGCATCCGTTATACAAGTTATGGCGATACTCCCGAACTCCCGCCCCAGTACTGGGTGGCGTCGAGGTTATCTCACCAACGAACTGCATAAAGGAGATTTTCAATGTCGCGCACATATCTCAAGTATGCCAGAATTGCAACGATAGAATTATGATGACAACACCTCAGAGCTCAACTCCCCGGGACACTTCCACTAAACCCCTGACAGGAGGCACCAAGACAGTATTCTCATCATAAGCCATCGGAACAAAACTAAGATACTCGTGTGATCCTAATTTTTTTTAGTGAAATTTGAGAAGAGAAGAGTCAAAACTCTATGTCAGGATGCCTTACCAGAGCGATGAGGAGACTGGGAAGTAAAAATAATTCCTAAGCTCTCCGATATATAATTCCTAAGGACTCAAAACATTTTTCTAGACACAACTCGGCTGCTAGAAACGATCAAGCAATGGGGCTCCTAAGGTCGGGGAAGGCTCTGATTACCAACTTGTAACGCCCTCGATGCGGCTATGTCTCCCACGTGTCGAGGCACGACTTAGAGACATAGGCGCATTGAAAGCAATGTCGCAAGTCGGGAATCATTACACAACCCAAGTACATAAATAATATAAAGGGGAATAATAATATATAGTTGGCTTACACTCGCCACGTCACATCAAAGTACATAAATAACATCCATCATACAATCACTCATGGCCCGACTACGGCGCCAAAATGGAAAAGACCCCCAACAAGCGACTAATCCCTGAATCGAACCCCGAATAGGCACCACTACTGATCATCTGGAAAAGAAACATAGTATCGCTGAGAGTCCTCGTCATACTCCCACTTCAGCTCGAACGCGCCATCCGGAGGAGTATCATCGGTCCCTGCATCTGGTGTAATAGTAATCTGTGAGCCACAAAGGACTCAGCAATCTCGCACCCTCGCGATCAAGACTATTTAAGCTTAATAGGTAGGAAAGGGGGTAATGTATGTTGAGCTGCAGCAAGCGACTAGCATATATGGTGGCTAACTTATTCGCAAAGTAGAGCGAGAAGAGAAGGCAAAGCACGAGCGGAAGCTAAATGGAGCAGACTACGCAAACATAACTCCAATGCCGTGTCCACTTCCCGGACTCCGCCGAGAAGAGGCCATCACGGCAACACACGCAGTTGATTCATTTTAATTAATTAAGTTCAAGTTGTCTACAACCGGACATTCACAAATTCCCATCTGCCCATAACCGCGGGCACGGCTTTCGAAAGATCAATCCCTGCAGGGGGGTCCCAACTTAGCCCATAACAAGCTCTCACGGTTAACGAAGGAATAGACCTCCACCCAGGACCCACCGATCAGACTCGGTATCCCGGTACAACAAGATGATTCGACAGGTCAAAACTAGTCCAGCAACACCGCCCGAATGCGCCGACAAATCCCGATAGGAGCTGCACATATCTCTTTCTCAGGGCACACTCAGATAAGCAATCCGTACAACTAAAACCAGCCCTCGGGTTCCCCCGAGGTGGCGCTGCAAGGGGCTCTAGTTCGGACCAACACTCAGAGGAGCACTGGCCCGTGGGGGGCTAAAATAAAGATGACCCTCGGGCTCCGGAAACCCAAGGGAAAGAGAAGGGGTAGGTGGCAAATGGTAAAACCAATGTTGGGCATTGCTGGAAAAGCTTTAATCAAGGCGAACTATCAAGGGGTTCCCATTATAGCCCAACCGCGTAAGGGACGCAACAATCCGGGAACATAACACCGATATGACGGAAACTAGGGCGGCAAGAGTGGAACAAAACACTAGGCGAGAGGCCGAGCCTTCCACCCTTTACCAAGTATATAGATGAGTAAAGATAACATAGCAATATAATGATATCCCAGCAAGTAAATAAATGTTCCAACAAGGAATGGCTCCAATCTTCACCTGCAACTAGCAACGCTATAAGAAGGGCTGAGCGAAGCGGTAACATAGCCAATCAATGGTTTGCTAGGACAGAGGTGGGTTAGAGGCTCAAGCATGGCAATTGGGAGGCTGACAAGCAAGTGGTAGGCATCGTAGCATTGGCAAAGCAAAAGAGCGAGCAAACTAGCATAGCAAAGATAGTAGTGATTTCAAGGGTGTGATCATCTTGCCTGCACAGTTGTCAGAATTGACTGTATCCTCAAAAGCAAACTCAACGGGCTCCTCATTAGCGAACTCGTCTCCCGGCTCTACCCAACAACACAAACAAGCAACAAGGATACAATCAACCACGTGCAAAGGCAACCAATAAGATGCAAAGATGATATGCTATGCGGGATGCGATGCGGGATGCAAAATGCAAGATGTAACAGGAAATGCATGAACCTGGCCTCAACTTGGAAAACCAAGTGTGCCACTGGATAGAGGGGCAGAAATCCCCTGAAAACGATATAAAGATCATGGCAATCGGAGCTACGGTTTAGAAATGGCAAGCGTTTTACTAAACGAACCGATCTGCGATTTACAGCAAGTAGGCTCCTAAATGCAACAAAATGAACATACTACAGCCACCCAACATGAAATGAAATTGCATGGCAGTGATTTACTCATCAAGCGTAACAAATCATCATGACTGAGGCATAGGCAAATTCATCCATTAAGGGCTTCAAACAAGCATGGCAAAACTGAATAAGCAAAACAGATTTCAGACTTAGCGAAATTAACGCTAGTCTGAAATTTCAGACCACGATGCTCTCTTCGGAGCAGCAAAAAAACATGAAGGAAAACCTGAACATGGCAAGTAAGAGAATGGCATCGAGCTACTCAACAAGCTTAACAAAACACCCAAAATGACCTGGGGCCAAAAGGGTTCACAAAATACTCTACCGAGCACACGAACATCGATGAAACACAATCAGTTTTCAGACTTAGTGGAAACTGGGACATGCTGAAATACAACTCACGGAGGCATGTAAACGAGCTCGATGCTCTCACTACAGTGCAAGTCATGGCAAGGCAAGCATATATCCATAAAGAAGGCACAAAATGCTAGCTAGACATGGCAAGAACAATGGCATAGCATGCATGGATCACTAGCAATCACTCCGGCAAAATCGCAAAAGAGTTCACGATCTGCCCAAAACAGCAACTATCCAAAAGTTGAGCTCGATTGAGTCAACCTAGGGGGCTCCAACATAACAAGTAAAGACAAGGATGGATTAAGCACAACAAGCATAACAAATCACTCTTACTGATCATCCACAAAAGAGGCACGGATCACTAGGAAACAAGCCGGACATATAGCATCGTGAACTAAAACGGCCCAGACTTGGTGATTTTCACTAAGTCCCTGAAATCGATAATCTCAGGCAGCCCTCTTCGCAAGCTTGCACAAGACAACACACACATCCTAAAAATACATGGAAGGCACCTTTGGAAAGAAGACAACATGCTTAACAATTCATCCCAAAGGGGTACAGGCATATCATGCACGGATTAAATATGGAAAAAATGACAAAAGTGCATGTTGGACTAACGGATCTGCAATTTAACTCAACATGCCTCATTCCAACAGAATTTTGGGCACCAAGATGACCTCAAATGCAAACGATGCAATGGAATGAAATGATGTACTCGTCGAGACGAAGATTTTGACATATCATACGCCCAAAACGGAGCTACGGATGAGGAGATATGAGCAGTCAAAGTAACAAGAAAAAAATTAGGGTTCGGAGGGAAAGTCAACCGAGTTAGGGTTTTCAGATCCAGATCCAGACACAGGCACTGTAGCTCCTCGCACATCACTGTTCACCGGGAGCGTTCCGGCGATGGGGGCGGCCGGCTCCGGCGAGCCCGGCCGGCGACGGGGAAAGGCGAGGCCGGCGAGGGCGCGGCGAGGAGGTGGCCGCCGGCGAGGTCGGCGACGAGGTGGACGCGGGGCGGCGGATCCGAGCGGCGAGGGCGGCCGGCGAGCTCCGGTGGGGCAGTCCGGTCGGCGGGGCGAGGATCCGGCGCGGGGGAGACGATGCGGGGCGGCGGCGCGCGAGGAGATGGGCTCGGGGGCCGGCCTTGGGCCTCCCGGGCCGGCTGTCGGCGGCGCGGGGCGTGGACACGTGGCGCGCGACGGGTGGCTGAGGCGGGCGGCGGACGATGTCCGGCCGGGGGCGGACACGTCCGTCGGCGGAGGCTCTGTTTTTTTTAAAAAACTAGGGTTGGACGGGGGAGAAGAAGAGATCCGAGATGGAGGGGTATTTATAGGCATAAGTGGAGCTAGGAGAGTCCAAATGAGGTGCGGTTTTCCCCCACACGATCGTGATCGAACGACCGAGACGATGGAGCTGAGTTTGGTGGGTTTTGGGCCAAAATGGAGGGGTGTTGGGCTGCACACACACGAGGCCTTTTCGGTCCCTCGGTTAACCATTGGAGTATCAAACGAAGTCCAAATGACCCGAAACTTGACAGGCGGTCTACCGGTAGTAAACCAAGGCCGCATGGCAAGTCTCGGTCCAATCCGGAAATGTTTAATCCCCACACATGAAAGAAAGCTAGAAATGGCCACCGGAGGAGAACGAAGCGCCGGAATGCAAAACGGACAACGGGGTAAATGCTCGAATGCATGAGATGAACATGTATGCGAATGCAATGCACGTGATGACATGATATGAGATGCACGAAAACAAAAACAACACACGGAGACAAAGACCCGAACCCGAGAATTAAATATAACTTAATGCCGGAAACGGCAAGAGTCGGAGTACAATTGGGGAAGGTCACATACAGGGCGTTACAACACTCCACCACTACGAAAAGATCTCGTCCCGAGATCTAGGACTGAAAGAACTCCGGGTACTCAGAACGGAGGTGATCCTCGCGTTCCCAGGTAGCTTCACGGTCGGAATGGTGTGACCACTTGACTTTGAGAAACTTGATTGACTTGTTGCGAGTTTTGCGTTCAGTCTCTTCAAGGATTGCAACTGGGTGCTCACGGTAGGAGAGATCTTCTTGGAGCTCAATGTCCTCGAAGTTGACGGTGCGCTCAGGCGTCTTGAAGCACTTTCGGAGTTGCGAGACGTGGAACACATCATGAACATTGGCAAAGGTTGCAGGAAGCTCGAGTTGATAGGCGAGGTCGCCTCTCTTGCTGACGATCTTGAAAGGCCCGACGTATCTGGGGGCAAGCTTCCCTTTGATACCGAAGCGACGAGTCCCTTTCATAGGAGAGACGCGGAGGTAGACATGATCTCCGATCTCGAAAGCCAAATCACGGTGCTTGCTGTCGTAGTAGCTCTTCTGACGAGATTGGGCTGCTTTGAGGTTATCACGAATGACCTTGCACATTTCTTCTGCCTCTGTGATCAGGTCATTACCCAGCAGCTGACGTTCACCGGTTTCAGACCAGTTGAGAGGTGTACGGCACTTCCTACCATACAGAATTTCAAACGGGGCCTTGCCGGAACTTGCTTGGAAACTGTTGTTGTACGAGAATTCAGCATAAGGAAGGCAATCCTCCCACTTCATGCCGAAGGAGATAACACAAGCCCTGAGCATATCTTCAAGAATCTGGTTGACACGCTCGACTTGACCGCTTGTTTGAGGATGGAAAGCAGTGCTGAAGCGAATGTTGGTGCCCATGGCCTTCTGAAAAGAATCCCAGAACTTGGAGGTAAAGATGCTGCCACGGTCTGAAGATATCACTTGAGGAATACCGTGTAGAGAGACAATGCGAGAGGTGTAGAGCTCCGCCAATTGAGCTGCAGTGATTGACTCTTTGATAGGCAAGAAATGAGCCACTTTGGTCAGCTTGTCGATGACAACGAATATAGCATCATTGCCACGCTTGGACTTAGGAAACCCAGTGACGAAGTCCATTTCAATGTGGTCAAACTTCCATTCTGGAATGGCGAGAGGTTGGAGGAGACCTGCTGGCCTTTGGTGTTCTGCTTTCACCCTTCTGCAGACATCACATTCATTCACGAATTGAGCGATCTCGCGCTTCATTCGAGTCCACCAATAAGTTTGCTTCAGGTCTTGATACATCTTCGTGCTCCCAGGGTGGATGGAGAGGAGAGAGTTGTGAGCCTCATTCATGATCACTTTACGAAGTTCACCTTTGGGCACAACAATTCGATCCTCGAAGAAGAGAGTGTCCTTGTCATCAAGTCGGTAGCACTTGTACTTGGACTGACTCTTTGCAATACCGATCTTCACCTTTTTCACCATAGCATCAAGAAGCTGGGCTTGGCGAATCTGGTCTTCCAAGGTAGGAGAAACTTGAAGGTTGGCAAGGAAACCTTGAGGAACAACTTGCAGATTAAGTTTGCGGAAGGCTTCACAAAGCTCGGGTTGATAAGGCTTGAGAATCAGACTGTTGCAATATGCTTTTCTGCTCAAAGCGTCAGCAATCACATTAGCCTTGCCTGGAGTATACTCGATACTCGGATTGTACTCTTGAATCATCTCGACCCATCGAGTCTGCCTGAGGTTGAGATTAGGCTGAGTGAAGATGTACTTGAGACTCTTGTGATCAGTGAAGATGTCCACTTTCCTTCCCAAGAGGAGATGTCTCCAAGTAAACAATGCGTGCACAACTGCCGCCAACTCGAGATCATGAGTGGGGTAGTTCTTCTCATTTGGCTTCAACTGGCGAGAGGTATAAGCAACAACTTTCTTCTCTTGCATTAGTACTGCACCGAGACCTTGGAGAGAGGCATCACAAAAGACCTCGTACGGCTTGGTTTCATCAGGCGGAGTTAGAACTGGAGCAGTGATCAATTTCTCTTTCAAAGCGTTGAAAGCAACATCACACTCCGGAGACCAAACGTACTTGACGTGCTTCTGAAGAAGATTTGAGAGAGGCTTCGCGATCTTGGAGAAGTTTTCAATGAATCTTCGACAATAACTTGCAAGACCGAGGAAGCTACGGAGTTGCTTCACATTCTGAGGAGGTTCCCAATTAACAATTGCAGACACCTTCTCAGGATCGACGGAAATGCCCTTGTCAGAGATAATATGACCAAGATAAAGAACTTCATCGAGCCAAAACTCACACTTAGAGAACTTGGCATAGAATTGATGTTCCCTTAGCTTGTCAAGAACCAAACGCAAGTGTTTGGCATGATCTTCCTTGTTCTTCGAGAAAACCAGGATATCATCGAGATAGACCAAAACGAAGTCGTTGGTGTAGGGGTTGAAGATGAAGTTCATCATGCGAGAGAACGTCGGAGGAGCATTGGCGAGGCCAAAAGACATAACTGTGTATTCATATGACCCATAACTTGTTCTGAACGCCGTCTTTGGAATATCTTGTTCACGAATGCGAATTTGATGATAACCCATACGGAGATCAAGCTTGGAGAATACTTGGGCACCCTTGAGTTGCTCGAACAGCTCATTAATGTTGGGAAGTGGATATTTGTTTTTGATGGTCTTCTTGTTCAATGGACGATAATCAACACAAAGTCGGTCCGTTCCATCCTTCTTCTTCACAGAAAGAACACCACAACCCCACGGAGAAGTACTAGGCCGAATGAGACCCATTCTTTCTTGCACATCGAGCTGTTTCTTCAACTCCTTCAACTCTTCGGGGCCGAGCTTGTAAGGCCGTTTGCACACCGGTTCCGTACCGGGCTCAAGTTCAATAACGAATTCAACAGGCCGGTTTGGAGGCATGCCTGGGAGTTCTTCAGGGAAGACATCTTGATACTCACAAACAACCGGAATCTGTGAAATAGCATCCAATTCACCCTTTTCATTGAGAGAGAATAACTGGATGGTATTATCCCGAGCAGCAAAGACAATGACATCTTCAAAGGAATGAGTCAGTTGAATCTGCTTGGCTGCGCAATCGAGGTGAGCCTTGTGTTTAGAGAGCCAGTCCATCCCAAGAATGAGGTCGATATCAGAATCGCCGAGAACATTTGGAGAAGCCAAGAACTTATGATCGCCCAAAGTTATAGTGACATCCGGAACACATACTCGAGATGTCATTTGACGGGCCGGAGAAACAATAGCCAATGGTCTCGACAACACTTGAGTAACAAAATCATGCTTAGATGCAAAAGGTCTTGAGGAGAACGAAGCGCCGGAATGCAAAACGGACAACGGGGAAAATGCTCGAATGCATGAGATGAACATGTATGCGAATGCAATGCACGTGATGACATGATATGAGATGCACGAAAACAAAAACAACACACGGAGACAAAGACCCAAACCCGAGAATTAAATATAACTTAATGCCGGAAACGGCAAGAGTCGGAGTACAATTGGGGAAGGTTACATATGGGGCGTTACACTTATTCTCTTGAGAGAAGCCACTAGTGAAACCTATGGCCCCCGGGTCTATCTTCATCATATTAATCTTCCAATACTTAGTTATTTCCTTTGCTTTTATTTTACTTTGCATCTTTATCACAAAAATACCAAAAATATTATCTTATCATATCTATTAGATCTCACTCTCGTAAGTGACCATGAAGGGATTGACAACCCCTTATCGTGTTGGTTGTGAGGAGTTATTTGTTTTGTGCAGGTACTAGGGACGCGCGCATAACCTCATACTGGATTGATACCTTGGTTCTCAAAAACTGAGGGAAATACTTACGCTACTTTGCTGCATCATCCTTTCCTCTTCAAGGAAATCCAACGAAGTGCTCAAGAGGTAGCAAGAAGAATTTCTGGCGCCGTTGCCGGGGAGGTTCGCGCAAGTCAAGATTTGACTCCCGACAACGAGCCATTTCTGGCGCCATTGCCGGGGAGTCTACGCAAAAGTCAACATACCAAGTACCCATCACAACCCTTATCTCCCGCATTACATTATTTGCCATTTGCCTCTCGTTTTCCTCTCTCCCACTTCACCCTTGTCGTTTTATTCGCCCTCTCTCTCTCTATCCTCCCTCTCTTTCTCTATTTGCCTCTTTTTGCCCGCTTGCTTTTTGTTTGCTTGTGTGTTGGATTGCTTGCTTGTCACGATGGCTCAAGATAACACTAAATTGTGTGACTTTACCAATACCAACAACAATGATTTTATTAGCACTCTGATTGCTCCTCTTACCGATGCTGAATCTTGCGAAATTAATGCTGCTTTGCTGAATCTTGTCATGAAAGATCCGTTTTCCGGCCTTCCTAGTGAAGATGCCACTACCCGTCTAAATAGCTTCGTTGATTTGTGTGATATGCAAAAGAAGAAAGATATGGACACCGATATTGTTAAGTTGAAGCTATTTCCTTTTTCGCTTAGAGATCGTGCTAAAGCTTGGTTTTCGTCTTTGCCTAAAAATAGTATTGATTCTTGGAACAAGTGCAAAGATGCTTTTATCTCTAAGTATTTTCCTCCCGCAAAGATCATCTCCCTTATAAACGATATTATGAATTTTAAGCAACTTGGTCATAACATGTTGCACAAGCTTGGGAGAGGATGAAATTAATGATACGTAATTGCCCTACTCATGGTTTGAATTTGTGGATGATTATACAAAATTTTTATGCCGGATTGAATTTTGGTTCTAGAAATCTTTTAGATTCGGTCGCAGGAGGCACTTTTATGGAAATCACTTTGGAGAAGCTACTAAACTCCTAGATAATATTATGGTTAATTATTCTCAATGGCATACTAAAAGATCTACTAATAAAAAGGTGCATGTGATAGAAGAAATTAATGTTTTGAGTGGAAAGATGGATGAATTTATGAAATTATTTGCTAGTAAGATTGTTTCTTCTAATCCTAATGATATGCCCTTGTCTACTTTGATTGAGAATAATAATGAATCTATGGATGTGAATTTGTTGGTAGGAACAATTTTGGTAACAACACGTATAGAGGAAATTTTAATCCTAGGCCTTATCCTAGTAACCCCTCTAATAATTATGGTAATTCCTACAAAAATTCTTATGGAAATTATAATAAGATGCCCTCTGATTTTGAATCTAATATTAAAGAATTTATTACTTTGCAAAAGAATTTCAATGCTTTGATTGAAGAAAAATTGCTTAAGAATGATGAGTGGGCTAGGAACGTTGATAGAATTTCTCTTGATGTTGATTCTTTGAAACTTAGATCTATTCCGCCTAAGCATGATATCAATAAGTCTCTCAAAGCAATGAGAATTTCCATTGATGAGTGCAAAGAAAGAACCGCTAGGATGCGTGCTAAGAAAGATGCCTTTATAAGAGCGTGTTCTTCTAGTTCCTATGAAAATAAAGATGAAGATCTAAAAGTTATTGATGTGTCCCCTATTAAATCTTTGTTTTGCAATATGAATCTTGATAATGATGGGATTGAATATGATCCACCTATACCTAAAAGGCGTTCAAAGAATTCGGAGTTTTTAGATCTTGATACTAAATTTGATGAAAGTGGGATTGAAGAAATTAAAACCCTAGATGTTGCTAAACCCACTATTTTGGATTTCAAGGAATTTAATTTTGAAAATTGCTCTTTGATTGATTGTATTTCCTTGTTGCAATCCGTGCTAAATTCTCCTCATGCTTATAGTCAAAATAAAGCGTTTACTAAACATATCGTTGATGCGTTGATGCAATCTTATAAAGAAAAACTTAAGTTGGAAGTTTCTATCCCTAGAAAAGTTTATGATGAGTGGGAACCAACAATTAAAATTAAGATTAAAGATCATGATTTCTACGCTTTATGTGATTTGGGTGCTAGTGTTTTCACGATTCCAAAGACTTTGTGTGATCTGTTAGGTTTCCATGATTTTGATGATTGCTCTCTAAACTTGCACCTTGTGGATTCCACTATTAAGAAACATATGGGAAGAATTAATGATGTTCTTATTGTCGCAAATAGGAATTATGTGCCCATGGATTTTATTGTTCTTGACATAGATTGCAATCTTTCATGTCCTATTATTTTTGGTAGACCTTTCCTTAGAACGATTGGTGCAATTATTGATATGAAGGAAGGAAATATTAGATTCCAATTTCCGTTAAGGAAAGGCATGGAACACTTTCCTAGACAGAAAATTAAATTACCTTATGAATCTATTATGAGAGCCACTTATGGATTGTCTACCAAATATGGCAATACCTAGATCTATCCTTGCTTTTTATGCCTAGCTAGGGGTGTTAAATGATAGCGCTTGTTGGGAGGCAACGCAATTTTATTTTTATTCCTTGCCTCTGTTTTGGTTGTGTTTTTTGTGTTTTATTAGTGTTTGTGCCAAGTACCATTGGGAAGACTTGGGGAAAGTCTTGTTATTTTGCTGTAAAAAACAGAAACTTTAGCGCTCACGAGAACTGCTGCCATTTTTATTTGAAAAGTGCTATTTAGTTAATTCTTTTTGAAGATGATTAATAGATAAATTCCTCACGTCCATAAATTTATTTTAGAATTTTTGGGGTTCCAGATCTTGCGCTAGCTACAGATTACTACAGACTGTTCTATTTTTGACAGATTCTGATTTTCGTGTGTTGTTTGCTTATTTTGATGAATCTATGGCTAGTAAAATAGTTTATAAACCATAGAGAAGTTGGAATACAGTAGGTTTAACACCAATATAAATAAAGAATGAGTCCATTATAGTACCTTGCAGTGGTCTTTTGTTTTCTTTCGCTAACGGAGCTCACGAGATTTTCTACTTTAAGTTTTGTGTTGTGAAGTTTTCAAGTTTTGGGTAAAGATTTGATGGATTATGGAACAAGGAGTTCCAAGAGCCTAAGATTGGGGATGCCCATGGCACCCCCAATATAATCTAAGGACACCTAAAAGCCAAAGCTTGGGGATGCCCCGGAAGGCATCCCCTCTTTCGTCTACTTCTATCGGTAACTTTACTTGGAGCTATATTTTCATTCACCACATAATATGTGTTTTGCTTGGAGCGTCTTGTATGATTTGAGTCTTTGCTTTTTAGTTTACCATGATCATCCTTGCTGTACACACCTTTTGAGAGAGCCATAAATGATTTGGAATTTGTTAGAATACTCTATGTGCTTCGCTTATATTTTTAGAGCACGGTGGTGGAATTGTTTTATAGAAACTATTGATCTCTCATGCTTCACTTATATTATTTTGAGAGTCTTAAATAGCATGGTAATTTTCTTAAATAATCCTAATATGCTTGGTATTCAAGAATAGTAAAAACTTTTTTATGAGTGTGTTGAATGCTATGAGAAGTTTGATGCTTGATAATTGTTTTGAGATATGAAGATGGTGATATTAAAGTTGTGCTAGTTGAGTAGTTGTGAATTTAAGAAATACTTGTGTTAAAGTTTGTGATTCCTGTAGCATGCACGTATGGTGAACAGTTATGTGATGAAGTCGGAGCATGATTTATTTTTTAATTGTCTTCCTTATGAGTGGCGGTCGGGGACGAGCGATGGTCTTTTCCTACCAATCTATCCCCCTAGGAGCATGCGCGCAATACTTTGCTTTGATAATTGTAGATTTTTGCAATAAGTATATGAGTTCTTTATGACTAATGTTGAGTCCATGGATTATACGCACTCTCACCCTTCCACCTTTGCTAGCCTCTCTCATACCGCGCAACTTTCACCGGTATCATACACCTACCATATCCTTCCTCAAAACAGTCACCATACCTACCTATTATGGCATTTCCATAGCCATTCCGAGATATATTGGCATGGAACTTTCCACCATCTAGTTCATCATGACATATCCATCATTGTCATATTGCTTAGCATGATCATGTAGTTGACATAGTATTTGTGGCATTGCTAGCCTCTTCATCCGTTGTCATATTGATTATACACACTCTTCTTCCTTCCACCATTGCTAGCCTCTCTAATACCGCGCACCTTTCGCCGGTATCATACACCCACCATATACCTTCCTCAAAACAGCCACCATACCTACCTATTATGGCATTTCCATAGCCATTCCGAGATATATTGCCATGCAACTTTCCAACGTTCCGTTTATTATGACACACTCCATCATTGTCATATTGCTTAGCATGATCATGTAGTTGACATCGTATTTGTGGCAAAGCCACCATTCATAATTCTTTCACACATGTCACTCTTGATTCATTGCATATCCCGGTGCACCGCCGGAGGCATTCATATAGTCATATTTTGTTCTAAGTATCGAGTTGTAATTGTTGAGTTGTAAGAAAATAAAAGTGTGATGATCATCATTATTAGAGCATTGTCCCAGTGAGGAAAGGATGATGGAGACTATGATTACCCCACAAGTCGGGATGAGACTCCGGATGAAAAATAAAAAAAGAAAGAAAGAAAAGAGGCCATAAAAAAGAAGAGAAAAGGCCCAAATAAAAAAATGAGAGAAAAAGAGAGAAGGGACAATGTTACTATCCTTTACCACACTTGTGCTTCAAAGTAGCACCATGATATTCATGATAGAGAGTCTCTCATTTCGTCACTTTCATATACTAGTGGGAATTTTTCATTATAGAACTTGGCTTGTATATTCCAATGATGGGCTTCCTCAAAATGCCCAAGGTCTTCATGAGCAAGCAAGTTGGATGCACACCCACTTAGTTTCTTTTGTTGAGCTTTCATATACTTATAGCTCTAGTTCATCCGTTGTATGGCAATCTCTACTCACTCACATTGATATCTATTAATGGGCATCTCCATAGCCCATTGATATGCCTAGTTGATGTGAGACTATCTTCTCCCTTTTTTGTCTTCTCCACAACCACCATTCTATTCCACATATAGTGCTATATCCATGGCTCACGCTCATGTATTGCGTGAAGATTGAAAAAGTTTGAGAATGTCACAAGTATGAAACAATTGCTTGGCTTGTCATCGGGGTTGTGCATGATTTAAATATTTTGTGTGGTGAAGATAGAGCATAGCCAGACTATATGATTTTGTAGGGATAACTTTCTTTTGCCATGTTATTTTGAGAAGACATGATTGCTTTGTTAGTATGCTTGAAGTATTATTATTATTATTATTATTATTATTATTATTATTATTATTATTATGTCAATATTAAACTTTTATCTTGAATCTTATGGATATGAATATTCATACCACAATTAAGAAGAATTACATTAAAATTATGCCAAGTAGCATTCCACATCAAAAATTCTATTTTTATCATTTACCTACTCGAGGACAAGCATGAATTAAGCTTGGGGATGCTTGATAGGTCTCCAACGTATCTATAATTTTTGATTGCTCCATGCTATATTATCTACAGTTTTTGACATTATTGGGCTTTATTATCCACTTTTATATTATTTTTGGGACTAACCAATCAACCGGAGGCCCAGTCCAGAATTGCTATTTTTTTTGCCTATTTTAGGGTTTCGGAGAAAAGGAATATCAAACGGAGTCCAAACGGAATGAAGCCTTCGGGAACGTGATTTTCTCACCGAACAAGACCCAGGAGACCTGGACCCTACGTCAAGCAACCAATAGGGAAGCCACGAGGTAGGGGGGCGCGCCTACCCCCAGGCGCGCCCTCCACCCTCGTGGGCCCCCTGTTGCTCCACCGACGTGCTTCTTCCTCCTATATATACCTATGTACCCCCAAACGATCAGATACGGAGCCAAAACCGTAATTCCACCGCCGTAACTTTCTGTATCCATGAGATCCCATCTTGGGGCCTGTTCCGGAGCTCCGCCGGAGGGGGTATCCATCACGGACGGCTTCTACATCAACACCATAGCCTATCCGATGAAGTGTGAGTAGTTTACCTCAGATCTTCGGGTCCATAGTTATTAGCTAGATGGCTTGTTCTCTCTTTTTGGATCTCAATACAATGTTCTCCCCCTCTTTTGTGGAGATCTATTCGATGTAATCTTCTTTTTGCAGTGTGTTTGTTGATACCGATGAATTGTGGGTTTATGATCAAGATTATCTATGAACAATATTTGAATCTTCTCCGAATTCTTTTATGTATGATTGGTTATCTTTGCAAGTCTCTTCGAATTATTAGTTTGGTTTGGCCTACTAGATTGATCTTTCTTGCAATGGGAGAAGTGCTTAGCTTTGGGTTCAATTTTGCGGTGTCCTTTCCCAGTGACAGTAGGGGCAGCAAGGCACGTATTGTATTGTTGCCATCGAGGATAACAAGATGTGGTTTTTATCATATTGCATGAATTTATCCCTCTACATCATGTCATCTTGCTTAAGGCGTTATTCTGTTTTCTTGAACTTAATACTCTAGATGCATGCTGGATAGCGGTCGATGAGTGGAGTAATAGTAGTAGATGCAGGCAGGAGTCGGTCTACTTGTCTCAGACGTGATGCCTATATACATGATCATACCTAGATATTCTCATAACTATGCTCAATTCTGTCAATTGCTCAACAGTAATTCGCTCACCCACCATAAAATACTTATGCTCTTGAGAGAAGCCACTAGTGAAACCTATGGCCCCCGGGTCTATCTTCATCATATTAATCTTCCAATACTTACTTATTTCCTTTCCTTTTATTTTACTTTGCATCTTTATCACAAAAATGCCAAAAATATTATCTTATCATATCTATCAGATCTCACTCTCGTAAGTGACCGTGAAGGGATTGACAACCCCTTATCGCGTTGGTTGCGAGGAGTTATTTGTTTTGTGAAGGTACTAGGGACGCGTGCATAACCTCCTACTGGATTGATACCTTGGTTCTCAAACACTGAGGGAAATACTTACGCTACTTTGCTGCATCATCCTTTTCTCTTCAAGGAAATCCAACGCAGTGCTCAAGGGGTAGCATGCTGCATCATCCCTTCCTATTTTGGGAAATACCAACGTAGCTTCAAGCCGCATCAATTATGAATCATTTGATGCTTGCGAACCATGCCTCATGTGCAAGATGACTAAGACTCCGCTCTCCGGAACAATGGAGCGAGCTACTGACTTATTGGAAATAATACATACCGATGTATGCGGTCCGATGAGTGTTGAGGCTCGCGGCGGGTATCATTATTTTCTGACCTTCACAGATGATTTGAGCAGATATGAGTATATCTACTTGATGAAACACAAGTCTGAAACACTTGAAAAGTTCAAAGAATTTTGGAGTGAAGTGGAGAATCATTGTAACCAGAAAATAAAGTTTCTATGATCTAATCGCGGAGGCGAATATTTGAGTTATGAGTTTGGCCTTCATTTGAAACAACGTGGAATAGTTTCACAACTCACGCCACCTGGAACACCACAGCGTAATGGTGTGTCCAAATGTCGTAACCGTACTTTATTAGATATGGTGCGATCTATGATGTCTCTTACCAATTTACTGTTATCATTTTGGGGTTATACGTTAGAGACAGCTGCATTCACTTTAAATAGGGCACCGTCTAAATCCGTAGAGACGACACCTTATGAACTGTGGTTTGGCAATAAACCTAAGCTGTCATTTCTTAAAGTTTGGGGTTGTGATGCTTATGTGAAAAAGCTTCGGCCTGATAAGCTCGAACCCAAATCGGAGAAGTGTGTCTTCATAGGATACCCGAAAGAAACTGTTGGGTACACCTTCTATCACAGATCCAAAGGCAAGATCCTTTTTGCTAAGAATGGATCCTTTCTAGAGAAGGAGTTTCTCTCGAAAGAAGTGAGTGAGAGGAAGGTAGAACTTAATGAGGTAATTGTACCTTCTCTCGAATTGGAAAGTAGCTCATCACAGAAAATTGTTACAGTGATGCCTACACCAACTAGAGAGGAAGCTCATGATAATGATCATGAAACTTCAGATCAAGTTACTACCGAACCTCGTAGGTTAACCAGAGCATGTTCCGCACCAGAGTGGTACAACAATCCTGTTCTGGAAGTCATGTTACTAGACCATGACGAACCTATGAATTATGAAGTAGCGATGATGAGCCCAGATTCCGATAAATAGCTTGAGGCCATGAAATGTGAGATAGGATCCATGTATGAGAACAAAGTGTGGACTTTGGTTGACTTTCCCGATGATTGGCGAGCCATAGAGAATAAATGGATCTTCAAGAAGAAGACCGACGCTGATGGTAAAGTTACTGTCTACAAAGCTTGACTTGTCGAGAAAGGTTTTTGACAAGTTCAAGGAGTTATGAAATATGGCAAATGGACGTCAAAACTGCCGCATTTTATGATTATGAAATATGGCAAATGGACGTCAAAACTGCATTCCTTAATGGATTTCTTAAAGAAGAGTTGTATATGATGCAACCAGAAGCTTTTGTCGATCCTAAAGGTGCTAACAAAGTGTGCATGCTCCAGCGATCCATTTATGGACTGGTGCAAGCATCTTAGAGTTGGAATATACGCTTTGATGAGGTGATCAAAGCATATGGTTTTATATAGACTTTGAGAGAAGCCTGTATTTACAATACAGTGAGTGGGAGCTCTACAACATTTCTGATATTATATGTGAATGACATATTGTTGATTGGAAATGATATACAATTTCTGGATAGCATAAAAGGATACTTGAATAAGAGATTTTCAATGAAAGACCTCGGTGAAGCTGCATATATATTATGCATCAAGACCTGTAGAGATAGATGAAGACACTTAATTGGACTTTCACAGAGCACATACCTTGATTAAGTTTTGAAAAGGTTCACAAATGGATCAGCCAAAGAAAGGATTCTTGCCTGTGTTACAAGGTGTGAAGTTGACTCAGACTCAATGCCCGACAACTACAGAAGATAGAGAGAAAATGAAAGTCATTCCCTATGCCTCAGCCATAGGTTCTTCATGTAGGCTATGCTGTGTACCAGACCTAATGTGTGCCTTGCTATAAGTTTTGCAGGGAGGTACCAAAGTAATCCAGGAGTGGATCACTGGACAGCGGTCAAGAACATCCTGAAGTACCTGAAAAGGACTAAGGATATGTTTCTCGTTTATGGAGGTGGAAAAGAGCTCATCGTAAATGGTGACGTCGGTGCTAGCTTTGACACTGATCCGGATGATTCTAAGTCACAACCGGATACATATTTATATTGAATGGTGGAGCTGTCAGTTGGTGCAGTTCCAAGCAAAGTGTTGTGACGGGATTTACGTGTGAAGCGGAGTACATAGCTGCTTCGGAAGCAGCAAATGAAGGAGTCTGGATGAAGGAGTTCATATCCGATCTAGGTGTAATACCTAGTGCATCGGGTCCAATGAAAATCTTTTGTGGCAATTGCTACCTCTTTAGCTTGCGTTGGATTTCCCCGAAGAGATGCAGCAGAGTAGCGTAAGTATTTCCCTCAGTTTTTGAGAACCAAGGTATCAATCCAGTAGGAGGCCATGCTCAAGTCCCTCGTACCTACACAAAACGAAAGCTACTCGCAACCAACGTGATTAGGGGTTGTCAATCCCTTCACTGTCACTTACGAGAGTGAGATCTGATAGATATAATATTTTTGGTATTTTTGGTATAGACATGCAAAATGAAAAGTAAAAGGCAAAGTAAAAGCAAAGCAAGATTAAAGTGATGGAGATTAATATGATGAGAATAGACCCGGGGGCAATAGGTTTCACTAGTGGCTTCTCTCAAGAGCATAAGTATTCTACGGTGGGTGAACAAATTACTGTTGAGCAATTGACAGAATTGAGCATAGTTATGAGAATATCTAGGCATGATCATGTATATAGCCATCACGTCCATGACAAGTAGACCGAAACGATTCTGCATCTACTACTATTACTCCACTCATCGACCGCTATCCAGCATGCATCTAGAGTATTAAGTTAAAAACAGAGTAACACTTTAAGCAAGATGACATGATGTAGAGAGATAAATTCATGCAATATGAAATAAACCCCATCTTGTTATCAATATGGCAATGATGCAATACGTGCCTTGCTGCCCCTTCTGTCACTGGGAAAGGACACCGCAAGATCGAACCCAAAGCTAAGCACTTCTCCCATGGCAAGAACTACCAATCTTGTTGGCCAAACCAAACGGATAATTCGAAGAGACTTGCAAAGATAACCAATCACACACAACAGAATTCAGAGAAGATTCAAATATTATTCATAGATAGACTTGATCATAAACCCACAATTCATTGGTCTCAACAAACACACCGCAAAAAGAAGATTACATCGAATAGATCTCCACAAGAGAGGGGGAGAACTTTGTATTGAGATCCAAAAAGAGAGAAGAAGCCATCTAGCTACTAACTATGGACCCAAAGGTCTGAGGTAAACTACTCACACTTCATCGGAGAGGCTATGATGATGTAGAAGCCCTCTGTGATGACGGCCCTCTCCGGCGGAGCTCCGGAACATGCCCCAAGATGGGATCTCATGGATACAGAAAGTTGCGGCGGTGGAATTAGGTTTTTGGCTCCGTATTTGTTCGTTTGAGGGTATGTAGGTATATATAGGAGGGAGGAGTACGTCGGTGGAGCACCGAGGGGCCCACGAGGCAGGGGGCGTGCCCCCACCCTCATGACCGCCTCTTTGACTCCTTGGAGTAGGGTCCAAGTCTCCTAGATCACGTTCTGTGAGAAAATCACGTTCCCGAAGGTTTTATTCCGTTTGGACTCCGTTTGATATTCTGTTTGTCCGAAATACTGAAATAGGCAAAAAACAGCAATTCTGGGCTGGGCCTCCGGTTAATTGGTTAGTCCCAAATATAATATAAAAGTGGGAAATAAAGCCCAATATAGTCCAAAACAGTAGATAATATAGCATGGAGCAATAAAAAATTATAGATACGTTGGAGACGTATCAGGCATCCCCAAGCTTAATTCCTGCTCGTCCTCGAGTAGGTAAATGATAAAAAGAGAATTTTTGATGCGGAGTGCTACTTGGCATGATTTCAATGCAAATCTTCTTAATTGTGATATGAATATTCAGATTCGAAAGATTCAAGACAAAAGTTTATATTGACATAAAAATAATAATACTTCAAGCATACTAACAAAGCAATTATGTCTTCTCAAAATAACATGGCCAAAGAAAGTTATCCCTACAAAATCATATAGTCTGGCTATGCTCTATCTTCACCACACAAAGTATTTAAATCATGCACAACCCCGATGACAAGCCAAGCAATTGTTTCATACTCTAACTTTTTCAAAACTTTTTCAATCTTCACGCTATACATGAGCGTGAGCCATGGATATAGCACTATAGGTGGAATAGAATGGTGGTTGTGGAGAAGACAAAAAGAGGGGAAGATAGTCTCACATCAACTAGGCGTATCAACGGGCTATGGAGATGCCCATCAATAGATATCAATGTGAGTGAGTAGGGATTGCCATGCAACGGATGCACTAGAACTATAAGTATACGAAAGCTCATCAAAAGAAACTAAGTGGGTGTGCATCCAACTTGCTTGCTCACGAATACCTAGGGCATTTTGAGGAAGCCCATCATTGGAATATACAAGCCAAGTTCTATAATGTAAAATTCCCACTAGTATATGAAAGTGATAACATGAGAGACTCTCTACTATGAAGATCATGGTGCTACTTTGAAGCACAAGTGTGGTAAAAGGATAGTAACATTGTCCTTTCTCTCTTTTTCTCTCATTTTTTATTTGGGCCTTTTCTATTTTTATGGCCTCTTTTCTTTCTCTTTTTTTGGGCTTATTTGGCCTCTTTTATTTATTTTTCGTCCGGAGTCTCATCCCGGCTTATGGGGGAATCATAGTCTCCATCATCCTTTCCTCACTGGGACAATGCTCTAATAATGATCATCACACTTTTATTTTTCTTACAACTCAACAATTACAACTTGATACTTAGAACAAAATATGACTCTATATGAATGCCTCCGGCGGTGTACCGGGATATGCAATATGACAATGATGGAGTGTGTCATAATAAACGGAACGGTGGAAAGTTGCATGGCAATATATCTTGGAGTGGCTATGGAAATGCCATAATGGGTAGGTATGGTGGCTGTTTTGAGGAAGGTATATGGTAGGTGTATGATATCGGCGAAGGGTGCGCGGTATTAGAGAGGCTAGCAAAGGTGGTAGGATGGGAAAAAGTGCATATAATCCATGGACTCAACATTAGTCATAAATAACTCATATACTTATTGCAAAAATATAGAAGTTATCAAAGCAAAGTATTACGCGCATGCTCCTAGGGGGATAGATTGGTAGGAAAAGACCATCGCTCGTCCCCGACCGCCACTCATAAGGAAGACAATCAATAAATAAATCATGCTCCGACTTCATCACATAACGGTTCACCATACGTGCATGCTACGGAAATCACAAGCTTTAGCACAAGTATTCTTTAAATTCACAACTACTCAACTAGCATGACTTTAATATTATCACCTCCATATCTCAAAACAATTATCATTTTTCAATCTTTTCTTAGTATTCAACACACTCAAAAGAAAGTTTCACAAATCTTGAATACCAAGCATATTATTATTAAGCAAGTTACCATGCTATTAAGACTCTCAAAATAATTTAAGTGAAGCATGAGAGATCAATAGTTTCTTTAAAACAAATCCACCACCGTGCTCTAAAAGATCTAAGTGAAGCACATAGAGCAAAATTATAACGCTAAAAGATATAAGTGAAGCACATAGAGCAAAATTACATAGCTCAAAAGATATAAGTGAAGCACATAGAGAAAAACTACTTAGCTCAAAAAGATATAAATGAAGCACATAGAGCAAAATTACATATCTCAAAAGATATAAGTGAAGCACATAGAGCAAAATTATAATGCTCAAAAGATATAAATGAAGCACATAGAACAAAACTACATAGCTCAAAAGATATAAGTGAAGCACATAGAGTATTCTATCAAATTCTAATTCATGTATGGCTCTCTCAAAAGGTGTGTACAGAAAGGATGATTGTGGCACACTAAAACACAAAGACACAAATAATACAAGACGCTCCAAGCAAAACACATATCATGTTGGTGAATAAAAATATAGCTCCAAGTAAATTACCGATGGAAGTGGACGAAAGAGGGGATGCCTTCCGGGGCATCCCCAAGCTATGAATTTTTGGTGTCCTTGGATTATCTTGGGGGTGCCATGGGCATCCCGAAGCTTAGGCTCTTGCCACTCCTTGTTCCATAATCCATCACAAGAATTCACCCAAAACTTGAAAACTTCACAACACAAAACTTAAAGTAGAAAACTCGTGAGCTCCGTTAGCGAAAGAAAACAAAAGACCACTTAAAGTTACTGTAATGAACTCATTATTTATTTATATTGGTGTTAAAACTACTGTATTGCAACTTCTCTATGGATTATAAACTATTTTACTAACCATAGATTCATCAAAACAAGTAAACAACACACGAAAAACAGAATCTGTCAAAAACAGAACATTCTGTAGTAATCTGTAGCTAGCGCAAGATCTGGAACCCCAAAAATTCTAAAATAAATTGCTGGACGTGAGGAATTTATCTATTAATCATATTAAAAAATAATTAACTAAATATCACTCTCCAAATAAAAATGACAGCAGTTCTCGTGAGCGCTAAAGTTTCTGTTTTTTACAGCAAGTTCAACAAGACTTTCCCCAAGTCTTCCCAACGGTTCTACTTGGCACAAACACTAATTAAACACAAAAAAACAACCAAAACAGAGGCTAAATAATTTATTTATTACTAAACATGAGCAAAAAGCAAGGAATAAAAATAAAATTGGGTTGCCTCCCAACAAGCGCTATCGTTTAACGCCCCTAGCTAGGCATAAAAGCGAGGATAGATCTAGGTATTGCCATCTTTGGTGGGCAATCCATAAGTGGCTCTCATGATAGTTTCATATGGAAATTTTATTTTATTTCTTGGAAAGTGTTCCATGCCCTTTTTAATGGAAATTGAGATCTAATATTCCCTTCCTTCATATCAATAATCGCACCGACCGTTCTAAGGAAAGGTCTACCAAGAATAATAGGGCAAGAAGGATTGCAATCTATATCAAGAACAATGAAATCTACGGGCACATAATTTCTATTTGCAACAATAAGAACATCATTAATCCTTCCCATAGGGTTCTTAATAGTAGAATCCGCAAGATGCAAGTTTAGAGAGCAATCATCAAAATCGCGGAAATCTAGCAAATCACACAAAGTTTTGGGGATAGTGGAAACACTAGCACCCAAATCACACAAAGCATAAAACTCATGATCTTTAATTTTAATTTTAATATTTGGTTCCCACTCATCATAGAGTTTTCTAGGGATAGAAACTTTCAAATCAAGTTTTTCTTCATAAGATTGCATCAAGGCACCAACAATATGTTCGGTGAAGGCTTTCTTTTGACTATAAGCATGTGGAGAATTTAGCACGGATTGCAACAAGGAAATACAATCAATTAAAGAGCAACTTTCATTATTAAATTCCTTGAAATCCAATATAGTAGGTTTAGCAGAATCTAGATTTTTATTTCTTTCAATCCCACTTTCATCAATTTCATCATAAAGATCTAAATACTCCGAATTTTTAGAACGCCTTCTAGGTAAAGGAAGATCATATTCAGTTTCATCAAGATTCATATTGCAAAACAAAGATTTAATAGGAGACACATCAATAACTTTTAGATCATCATCTTGATTTTCATAGGAATTCGGTTTAGCGGCCATCTTATTGACTAAGGTGGCTTGCATATCCGAAATTTCAGCAGTCATCTTTTCTAGACGAGCAATTTGGGATCTTATACCATCAAATTCTTTAGACATATCATCAAGATCTTTATTCATATAACTCATAAAACTTTTTTGTTCCTTAAGCTCGTTTCTAAAGAAATTATTATGCTCGAATTGCAAAACTATAAACTTCATGACATTGTTTTCAATCTCCTCTAACCCTTTAAGGTGAAGATCACCAAATCTCGGTTGAGCCATCGCGACAAACAAGCAATCCAACACACGGGCAAACAAAAGGCAAGCGGGCAAAAAGAGGAAAATAGAGAGGGAGGATAGAGAGAGAGAGGGAGAATAAAACGACAAGGGTGAAGTGGGGGAGAGGAAAACGAGAGGCAAATGGCAAATAATGTAATGCGAGAGATAGGGATTGTGATGGGTACTTGGTATGTTGACTTTTTGCGTAGACTCCCCGGCAACGGCGCCAGAAATCCTTCTTGCTACCTCTTGAGCTTGCGTTGGATTTCCCCGAAGAGGAAGGGATGATGCAGCAGAGTAGCGTAAGTATTTCCCTCAGTTTTTGAGAACCAAGGTATCAATCCAGTAGGAGGCCATGCTCAAGTCCCTCGTACCTGCACAAAACGATAGCTACTCGCAACCAACGCGATTAGGGGTTGTCAATCCCTTCATGGTCACTTACGACAGTGAGATCTAATAGATATAATATTTTTGGTATTTTTGGTATAGAGATGCAAAGTGAAAAGTAAAAGGCAAAGTGAAAAGCAAAGCAAGATTAAAGTGATGGAGATTAATATGATGAGAATAGACCCGGTGGCCACAGGTTTCACTAGTGGCTTCTCTCAAGAGCATAAGTATTCTACGGTGGGTGAACAAATTACTGTTGAGCAATTGACAGAATTGAGCATAGTTATGAGAATATCTAGGCATGATCATGTATATAGGCATCACGTCCGTGACAAGTAGACCGAAACGATTCTGCATCTACTACTATTAGTCCACTCATCGACCGCTATCAAGCATGCATCTAGAGTATTAAGTTAAAAACAGAGTAACGCTTTGAGCAAGATGACATGATGTAGAGAGATAAATTCATGCAATATGAAATAAACCCCATCTTGTTATCCTCGATGGCAATGATGCAATACGTGCCTTGCTGCCCCTTCTGTCACTGGGAAAGGACACCGCAAGATCGAACCCAAAGGTAAGCACTTCTCCCATGTCAAGAACTAGCAATCTAGTTGGCCAAACCAAACGGATAATTCGAATAGACTTCCAAAGATAACCAATCATACATAAAAGAATTCAGAGAAGATTCAAATATTATTTATAGATAGATTTAATCATAAACCCACAATTCATCGGTCTCAACAAACACACCGCAAAAAGAAGATTACATCGAATAGATCTCCACAAGAGAGGGGGCGAACTTTGTATTGAGATCCAAAAAGAGAGAAGAAGCCATCTAGCTACTAACTCTGGACCCGAAGGTCTGAGGTAAACTACTCACACTTCATCGGAGAGGCTATGATGATGTAGAAGCCCTCCGTGATGACGGCCCTCTCTGGCGGGGGTCCGGAACAGGCCCCAAGATGGGATCTCATGGATACAGAAAGTTGTGGTGGTGGAATTAGGTTTTTGGCTCCGTATATGTTCGTTTGGGGGTACGTAGGTATATATAGGAGAAGGAGTACGTCGGTGGAGCACTGAGGGGCCAACGAGGCAGGGGGCGCGCCCTAGGGGGGTGGGCGCGCCCCCACCCTCGTGACCGCCTCTTTGACTCCTTGGAGTAGGGTCCAAGTCTCCTGGATCACGTTCGGTGAGAAAATCACATTCCCGAAGGTTTTATTCCGTTTGGAATCCGTTTGATATTCTGTTTCTCCGAAATACTGAAATAGGCAAAAAACTAGCAATTCTGGGCTGGGCCTCCGGTTAATAGGTTAGTCCCAAAAATAATATAAAAGTGGAAAATAAAGCCCAATATAGTCCAAAACAGTAGATAATATAGCATGGAGCAATCAAAAATTATAGATACGTTGGAGACGTATCAGCAATACTGGAGAAATTGCCTTGGCGAAGGAATCCAGATTTCACAAAAGAACCTAACACATCAAGAGACGCTTCAATTCCATCCAAATCATGTTAGCAATTGCCGCATTTTATGATTATGAAATTTGGCAGATGGATGTCAAAATTGCATTCCTGAATGGATTTCTGGAAGAAGAGTTGTATATGATGCAACCAGAAGGTTTTGTCGATCCAAAGGGAGCTAACAAAGTGTGCAAGCTCCAGTGATCCATTTATGGACTGGTGCAAGCCTCTCGGAGTTGGAATAAACGCTTTGATAGTGTGATCAAAGCATTTGGTTTTATACAGACTTTCGGAGAAGCCTGTATTTACAAGAAAGTGAGTGGGAGCTCTGTAGCATTTCTAATATTATATGTGGATGACATATTGCTGATTGGAGATGATATAGAATTTATGGATAGCATAAAGGGATACTTGAATAAGAGTTTTTCAATGAAAGACCTCGGTGAAGCTGCTTACATATTAGGCATAAATATCTATAGAGATAGATCAAGACGCTTAATTGGACTTTCACAAAGCACATACCTTGACAAGATTTTGAAGAAGTTCAAAATGGATCAAGCAAAGAAAGGGTTCTTGCCTGTGTTGCAAGGTGTGAAGTTGAGTCAGACTCAATGCCCGACCACTGCAGAAGATAGAGAGAAAATGAAAGATGTTCCCTATGCTTCAGCCATAGGCTCTATCATGTATGCAATGCTGTGTACCAGACCTGATGTGTGCCTTGCTATAAGTTTAGCAGGGAGGTACCAAAGTAATCCAGGAGTGGATCACTGGACATCGGTCAAGAACATCCTGAAATACCTGAAAAGGACTAAGGATATGTTTCTCGTATATGGAGGTGACAAAGAGTTCACCGTAAAAGGTTACGTTGATGCAAGCTTTGACACTGATCCGGACGATTCTAAATCGCAAACCGGATACGTGTTTACATTAAACGGTGGATCTGTCAGTTGGTGCAGTTCTAAACAAAGTGTCGTAGCGGGATCTACATGTGAAGTGGAGTACATAGCTGCTTCAGAAGCAGCGAACGAAGGAGTCTGGATGAAGGAGTTCATATCCGATCTAGGTGTCATACCTAGTGCATCGGGTCCAATGAAAATCTTTTGTGGCAATACTGGTGCAATTTCCTTGGCAAAGGAATCCAGATTTCACAAGAGGACCAAGCACATCAAGAGACGCTTCAATTCCATCCGGGATCTAGTCCAGGTGGGAGACATAGAGATTTGCAAGATACATACGGATCTGAATGTTGCAGACCCGTTGACTAAGCCTCTTCCACGAGCAAAACATGATCAGCACCAAGGCTCCATGGGTGTTAGAATCATTACTGTGTAATCTAGATTATTGACTCTAGTGCAAGTGGGAGACTGAAGGAAATATGCCCTAGAGGCAATAATAAAGTTATTATTTATTTCCTTATATCATGATAAATGTTTATTATTCATGCTAGAATTGTATTAACCGGAAACATAATACATGTGTGAATACATAGACAAACTTAGTGTCACTAGTATGCCTCTACTTGACTAGTTCGTTAATCAAAGATGGTTATGTTTCCTAACCATGAACAAGGTGTTGTTGTTTGATTAACGAGGTCACATCATTAGTTGAATGATCTGATTGACATGACCCATTAGCTTAGCACTCGATCGTTTAATATGTTGCTATTGCTTTCTTCATGACTTATGCATGTTCCTATGACTATGAGATTATGCAACTCCCGTTTACCGGAGGAACACTTTGTGTGCTACCAAACGTCACAACGTAACTGGGTGATTATAAAGGAGCTCTACAGGTGTCTCCAAGGGTAGATGTTGGGTTGGCGTATTTCGAGATTAGGATTTGTCACTCCGATTGTCGGAGAGGTATCTCTGGGCCCTCTCGGTAATGCACATCACATAAGCCTTGCAAGCATTGCAACTAATGAGTTAGTTGCGAGATGATGTATTATGGAACGAGTAAAGAGACTTGCCGGTAACGAGATTGAACCAGGCATTGGATACCGACGATCGAATCTCGGGCAAGTAACATACCGATGACAAAGGGAACAACGTATGTTGTTATGCGGTCTGACCGATAAAGATCTTCGTTGAATATGTAGGAGCCAATATGGGCATCCAGGTCCCGCTATTGGTTATTGACCGGAGATGTGTCTCAGTCATGTCTACATTATTCTCGAACCGTAGGGTCCGCACGCTTAATGTTACGATGACAGTTATTATGAGTTTATGCATTTTGATGTACCGAAGTTAGTTCGGAGTCCTAGATGTGATCACGGACATGACGAGGAGTCTCAAAATGGTAGAGACATAAAGATTGATATATTGGAAGCCTATATTTGGACATCGGAAGTGTTTCGGGTGAAATCGGGATTTTACCGGAGTACCGGGAGGTTACCGGAACCCCCCGGGAAGCCATATGGGCCTTAATGGGCTTTAGTGGAAAGGAGAAAGGGGCAGCCCAAGGTGGCCGCGCGCCTCCCCCTCCCCTAGTCTTATTAGGACTAGGAGAGGTGGCCGCCCCCCTCTCTCTTTCCCCCTCGGGGAATCCTAGTCCAACTAGGATTGGGGGGGGGGAGTCCTACTCCCGGTAGGAGTAGGACTCCTCCTGCGCCCTCCTCCTGGCCGGCGGCCCCCTCCCCCTTGGCTCATTTATATACGGAGGCAGGGGGCACCTCTAGACACACAAGTTGATCATTGAGATCGTTCCTTAGCCGTGTGCGGTGCCCCCTGCCACCATATTCCACATCGATTATATTGTAGCAGTGCTTAGGCGAAGCCCTGCGACGGTAGTACATCAAGATCGTCACCACGCCGTCGTGCTGACGGAACTCCTCCCCGACGCTTTGCTGGATCGGAGCCCGGGGATCATCATCGAGCTGTACGTGTGCTAAGAACTCGGAGGTGCCGTAGTAACGGTGCTTGGATCGGTCGGATCGAGAAGACGTACGACTACTTCCTCTACGTTGTGTCAACGCTTCCGCAGTCGGTCTGCGTGGGTACATAGACAACACTCTCCCCTCTCGTTGCTGTGCATCACCATGATCTTGCGTGTGCGTAGGAAATTTTTTGAAATTACTACGTTCCCAACAGTGGTATCGGAGCCTAGGTTTTATGGTTTGATGTTATGTGCACGAGTAGAACACAAGTGAGTTGTGGGCGATATAAGTCATACTGCCTACCAGCATGTCATACTTTGGTTTAGTGCTATTGTTGGACGAGACGACCCGGACCAACATTACGCGTACGCTTACGCGAGACCGGTTCCCCCGACGTGCTTTGCACATAGGTGGCTTGCGGGCGACTGCCTCTCCAACTTTAGTTGAACCGAGTGTGGCTATGCCCGGTCCTTGCGAAGGTTAAAACGGAGTCTATTTGACAAACTATCGTTGTGGTTTTGATGCGTAGGTGAGATTGGTTCTTGCTTAAGCCCGTAGCACCCACGTAAAACTTGCAACAACAAAGTAGAGGACGTCTAACTTGTTTTTGCAGGGCATGTTGTGATGTGATATGGTCAAGACATGATGCTGAATTTTATTGTATGAGATGATCATGTTTTGTAACCGAGTTATCGGCAACTGGTAGGAGCCATATGGTTGTCGCTTTATTGTATGCAATGCAATCGCGATGTAATGCTTTACTTTATCACTAAGCGGTACCGATAGTTGTGGAAGCATAAGATTGGCGAGACGACAACGATGCTACGATGGATATCAAGGTGTCGCGCCGGTGACGATGGTGATCATGACGGTGCTTCGGAGATGGAGATCACAAGCACAAGATGATGATGGCCATATCATATCACTTATAATGATTGCATGTGATGTTTATCTTTTTATGCATCTTATCTTGCTTTGATTGACGGTAGCATTATAAGATGATCGCTCACTAAATTATCAAGAAGTGTTCTCCCTAAGTATGTACCGTTGCCAAAGTTCGTCCTGCCCAGATACCACGTGATGATCGGGTGTGATAAGCTCTACGTCCATCTACAACGGGTGCAAGCCAGTTTTGCACACACAGAATACTCAGGTTAAACTTGACGAGCCTAGCATATGCAGATATGGCCTCGGAACACAGAGACCGAAAGGTCGAGCGTGAATCATATAGTAGATATGATCAACATAGCGATGTTCACCATTGAAAACTACTCCATCTCACGTGATGATCGGTTATGGTTTAGTTGATTTGGATCACGTGATCACTTAGAGGATTAGAGGGATGTCTATCTAAGTGGGAGTTCTTAAGTAATTTGATTAATTGAACTTAAACTTATCATGAACTTAGTACCTGATAGTATCTTGCTTGTTTATGTTGATTGTAGATAGATGGCTTGTGCTGTTGTTCCGTTGAATTTTAATGCGTTCCTTGAGAAAGCAAAGTTGAAAGATGATGGTAGCAATTACACGGACTGGGTCCATAACTTGAGGATTATCCTCATTGCTGCTCAGAAGAATTACGTCCTGGAAGCACCGCTGGGTGCCAGGCCTGCTGCTGGAGCAACACCAGATGTTATGAACGTCTGGCAGAGCAAAGCTGATGACTACTCGATAGTTCAGTGTGCCATGCTTTACGGCTTAGAATCGGGACTTCAATGACGTTTTGAACGTCATGGAGCATATGAGATGTTCTAGGAGTTGAAGTTAATATTTCAAGCAAATGCCCGGATTGAGAGATATGAAGTCTCCAATAAGTTCTATAGCTGCAAGATGGAGGAGAACAGTTCTGTCAGTGAGCATATACTCAAAATGTCTGGGTATAATAATCACTTGGTTCAGATGGGAGTTAATCTTCCAGATGATTGCGTCATTGACAGAATTCTCCAATCACTGCCACCAAGCTACAAGAGCTTCGTGATGAACTATAATATGCAAGGGATGAACAAGATTATTCCCGAGCTCTTCTCAATGCTGAAAGCCGCGGAGGTAGAAATCAAAAAGGAGCATCAAGTGTTGATGGTCAGCAAGACCACTAGTTTCAAGAAAAAGGGCAAAGGGAAGAAGAAGGGGAACTTCAAGAAGAACATCAAGCAAGTTGCTGCTCAAGAGAAGAAACCCAAGTCTGGACCTAAGCCTAAAACTGAGTGCTTCTACTGCAAGCAGACTGGTCACTGGAAGCGGAACTGCCCCAAGTATTTGGCGGATAAGAAGGATGGCAAGGTGAACAAAGGTATATGTGATATACATGTTATTGATGTGTACCTTACTAGAGCTCGCAGTAGCACCTGGGTATTTGATACAGGTTCTGTTGCTAATATTTGCAACTCGAAACAGGGACTACGGATTAAGCGAACACTGGCGAAGGACGAGGTGAAGATGCGCGTGGGAAACGGTTCCAAAGTCGATGTGATCGCGGTCGGCACGCTACCTCTACATCTACCTTCGGGATTAATATTAGACCTAAATAATTGTTATTTGGTGCCAGCGTTGAGCATGAACATTATATCTGGATCTTGTTTGATGCGAGACGGTTATTCATTTAAATCAGAGAATAATGGTTGTTCTATTTATATGAGTAATATCTTTTATGGTCATGCACCTTTGAGGAGTGGTCTATTTTTGATGAATCTCGATAGTAGTAACAAACATATTCATAATGTTGAAGCCAAAAGATGCAGAGTTGATAATGACAGTGCAACTTATTTGTGGAACTTCCATTTAGGTCATATCGGTATAAAGCGCATGAAGAAACTCCATACTGATGGACTTTTGGAACCACTTGATTATGAATCACTTGGTACTTGCGAACCGTGCCTCATGGGCAAGATGACTAAAACACCGTTCTCCGGTACTATGGAGAGAGCAACAGATTTGTTGGAAATCATACATACTGATGTATGTGGTCCGATGAATATTGAGGCTCGTGGCGGATATCGTTATTTTCTCACCTTCACAGATGACTTAAGCAGATATGGGTATATCTACTTAATGAAACATAAGTCTGAAACATTTGAAAAGTTCAAAGAATTTCAGAGTGAAGTTGAAAATCATCGTAACAAGAAAATAAAGTTTCTACGATCTGATCGTGGAGGAGAATATTTGAGTTACGAGTTTGGTGTACATTTGAAAAATTGTTGAATAGTTTCGCAACTCACGCCACCCGGAACACCACAACGTAATGGTGTATCCGAACGTCGTAATCGTACTTTACTAGATATGGTGTGATCTATGATGTCTCTTACTGATTTACCGCTATCGTTTTGGGGTTATGCTTTAGAGATGGCTGCATTCACGTTAAATAGGGCACCATCAAAATCCGTTGAGACGACGCCTTATGAACTATGGTTTGGCAAGAAACCAAAGTTGTCGTTTCTTAAAGTTTGGGGCTGCGATGCTTATGTGAAAAAGCTTCAACCTGATAAGCTCGAACCCAAATCGGAGAAATGTGTCTTCATAGGATACCCAAAGGAGACTGTTGGGTACACCTTCTATCACAGATCCGAAGGCAAGACATTCGTCGCTAAGAATGGATCCTTTCTAGAGAAGGAGTTTCTCTCGAAAGAAGTGAGTAGGAGGAAAGTAGAACTTGACGAGGTAACTGTACCTGCTCCCTTATTGGAAAGTAGTACATCATAGAAAACTGTTTCTGTGACACCTATACCAATTAGTGAGGAAGCTAATGATGATGATCATGAAACTTCAGGACAAGATACTACTGAACCTCGTAGATTAACCAGAATGAGATCCGCACCAGAGTGGTACGGTAGTCCTGTTCTGGAAATCATGCTGCTAGATCATGATGAACCTACGAACTATGAAGAAGCGATGGTGAGCCCAGATTCCGCAAAGTGGCTTGAAGCCATGAAATCTGAGATGGGATCCATGTATGAGAACAAAGTATGGACTTTGGTTGACTTGCCCGATGATCGGCAAGCAATTGAGAATAAATGGATCTTCAAGAAGAAGACTGACGCTGATGGTAATGTTACTGTCTACAAAGCTCGACTTGTCGCAAAAGGTTTTCGACAAGTTCAAGGGGTTGACTACGATGAGACCTTCTCACCCGTAGCGATGCTTAAGTCTGTCCGAATCATGTTAGCAATTGCCGCATTTTATGATTATGAAATTTGGCAGATGGATGTCAAAACTGCATTCCTGAATGGATTTCTGGAAGAAGAGTTGTATATGATGCAACCAGAAGGTTTTGTCGATCCAAAGGGAGCTAACAAAGTGTGCAAGCTCCAGCGATCCATTTATGGACTGGTGCAAGCCTCTCGGAGTTGGAATAAACACTTTGATAGTGTGATCAAAGCATTTGGTTTTATACAGACTTTCGGAGAAGCCTGTATTTACAAGAAAGTGAGTGGGAGCTCTGTAGCATTTCTGATATTATATGTGGATGACATATTGCTGATTGGAAATGATATAGAATTTCTGGATAGCATAAAGGGATACTTGAATAAGAGTTTTTCAACGAAAGACCTCGGTGAAGCTGCTTACATATTAGGCATAAAGATCTATAGAGATAGATCAAGACGCTTAATTGGACTTTCACAAAGCACATACCTTGACAAGATTGTGAAGAAGTTCAAAATGGATCAAGCAAAGAAAGGGTTCTTGACTATGTTGCAAGGTGTGAAGTTGAGTCAGACTCAATGCCCGACCACTGCAGAAGATAGAGAGAAAATGAAAGATGTTCCCTATGCTTCAGCCATAGGCTCTATCATGTATGCAATGCTGTGTACCAGACCTGATGTGTGCCTTGCTATAAGTTTAGCAGGGAGGTACCAAAGTAATCCAGGAGTGGATCACTGGACAGCGGTCAAGAACATCCTCAAATACCTAAAAAGGACTAAGGATATGTTTCTCGTATATGGAGGTGACAAAGAGCTCACCGTAAAAGGTTACATTGATGCAAGCTTTGACACTGATCCGGACGATTCTAAATCGCAAACCGGATACGTGTTTACATTAAACGGTGGAGCTGTCAGTTGGTGCAGTTCTAAACAAAGCGTCGTAGCGGGATCTACATGTGAAGCGGAGTACATAGCTGCTTCTGAAGCAGCGAACGAAGGAGTCTGGATGAAGGAGTTCATATCCGATCTAGGTGTCATACCTAGTGCATCGGGTCCAATGAAAATCTTTTGTGAGACAATACTGGTGCAATTGCCTTGGCAAAGGAATCCAGATTTCACAAGAGGACCAAGCACATCAAGAGACGCTTCAATTCCATCCGGGATCTAGTCCAGGTGGGAGACATAGAGATTTGCAAGATACATATGGATCTGAATGTTGCAGACCCGTTGACTAAGCCTCTTCCAAGAGCAAAACATGATCAGCACCAAGGCTCCATGGGTGTTAGAATCATTACTGTGTAATCTAGATTATTGACTCTAGTGCAAGTGGGAGACTGAAGGAAATATGCCCTAGAGGCAATAATAAAGTTATTATTTATTTCCTTATATCATGATAAATGTTTATTATTCATGCTAGAATTGTATTAACCGGAAACATAATACATGTGTGAATACATAGACAAACTTAGTGTCACTAGTATGCCTCTACTTGACTAGCTCATTAGTCAAAGATGGTTATGTTTCCTAACCATGAACAAGGTGTTGTTGTTTGATTAATGAGGTCACATCATTAGTTGAATGATCTGATTGACATGACCCATTAGCTTAGCACCCGATCGTTTAGTATGTTGCTATTGCTTTCTTCATGACTTATACATGTTCCTATGACTATGAGATTATGCAACTCCCGTTTACCGGAGGAACACTTTGTGTGCTACCAAACGTCACAACGTAACTGGGTGATTATAAAGGAGCTCTACAAGTGTCTCCAAGGGTAGATGTTGGGTTGGCGTATTTCGAGATTAAGATTTGTCACTCCGATTGTCGGAGAGGTATCTCTGGGCCCTCTTGGTAATGCACATCACATAAGCCTTGCAAGCATTGCAACTAATGAGTTAGTTGCGAGATGATGTATTACGGAACGAGTAAAGAGACTTGCCGGTAACGAGATTGAACCAGGTATTGGATACCGACGATCGAATCTCGGGCAAGTAACATACCAATGACAAAGGGAACAACGTATGTTGTTATGCGGTCTGACCGATAAAGATCTTCATTGAATATGTAGGAGCCAATATGGGCATCCAAGTCCCGCTATTGGTTATTGACCGGAGATGTGTCTCAGTCATGTCTACATTATTCTCGAACCGTAGGGTCCGCACGCTTAACGTTACGATGACAGTTATTATGAGTTTATGCATTTTGATTTACCGAAGTTAGTTCGGAGTCCCGGATGTGATCACGGACATGACGAGGAGTCTCGAAATGGTCGAGACATAAAGATTGATATATTGGAAGCCTATATTTGGACATCGGAAGTGTTCCGGGTGAAATCGGGATTTTACCGGAGTACTGGGAGGTTACCGGAACCCCCCGGGAAGCCGTATGGGCCTTAATGGGCTTTAGTGGAAAGGAGAAAGGGGCAGCCCAAGGTGGCCACGCGCCTCCCCCTCCCCTAGTCCTATTAGGACTAGGAGAGGTGGCCGGCCCCCCTCTCTCTCTTTCCCCCTCGGGGAATCCTAGTCCAACTAGGATTGGGGGGGGGGAGTCCTACTCCCGGTAGGAGTAGGACTCCTCCTGCGCCCTCCTCCTGGCCGGCGGCCCCCTCCCCCTTGGCTCCTTTATATACAGAGGCAGGGGGCACCTCTAGACACACAAGTTGATCATTGAGATCGTTCCTTAGCGGTGTGCGGTGCCCCCTGCCACCATATTCCACCTCGATTATATTGTAGTAGTGCTTAGGCGAAGCCCTGCGACGGTAGTACATCAAGATCGTCACCATGCCATCGTGCTGATGGAACTCCTCCCCGATGCTTTGCTGGACCGGAGCCCGGGGATCGTCATCGAGCTGTACATGTGCTAAGAACTCGGAGGTGCCTGCGTAACGGTGCTTGGATCGGTCGGATCGAGAAGACGTACGACTACTTCCTCTACGTTGTGTCAACGCTTCCGCAGTCGGTCTACATGGGTACGTGGACACACTCTCCCCCTCTCGTTGCTATGCATCTCCTAGATAGATATTGCGTGAGTGTAGGAATTTTTTTAAATTGCATGCTACGTTTCCCAACACATCATCATTAGCTTCCCCTCTAGTTGGTGTAGGCATCACGAGAACGGATTTCTCTAATCTGCTACTTTCCAAATTGAGAGAAGGTATAATTACCTCATCAAGTTCTACTTTCCTCCCACTCACTTCTTTCGAGAGAAACTCCTCTAGAAATGTTCCATTCTTGGCAACAAAGATCTTGCCTTCGGATCTATGGTAGAAAGTGTCGCAACCCAAGACTTTAAGAAACGACAGCTTAGGTTTCTTTCCAAACCATAGTTCATACGATGTCATCTCAATGGATTTAGACGGTGCCCTTTTTAATGTGAATGCAGCTGTCTTTAATGCATAACCCCAAAACGATAGTGGTAAATCGGTAAGAGACATCATAGAACGCACCATATCCAATAAAGTACGGTTACGACGTTCGGATACACCATTACGCTGTGGGGTTCCAGGTGGCGTGAGTTGTGAAACAATTCCACATTGTTTTAAATGAAGGCCAAACTCGTAACTCAAGTATTCGCCACCGCGATCAGATCATAGAAACTTTATTTTCTTGGTACGTTGATTGTCCACTTCACTCTGAAATTCTTTGAACTTTTCAAAGGTTTCAGATTTGTGTGTCATCAAGTAGATTTACCCATACCTACTTAAATCATCTGTGAAGGTCAGAAAAAACAATACCCGTCGCGTGCTTCAACACTCATCGGACCGCATACATCGGTATGTATTATTTGCAGTAAGTCATTAGCTCGTTCCATTGTTCCGGAGAATGGAGTTTTAGTCATCTTGCCCATGAGGCATGGTTCGCAAGTACCAAATGATTCATAATCAAGTGACTCCAAAAGTCCATCTACATGGAGTTTCTTCATGCGCTTTACACCAATATGATCTAAATGGCAATGCCACAAGTATGTTGCACTATCATTAACAACTTTGCATCTTTTGGCATCAATATTATGAATATGTGTATCACTATGATCAAGATTCAGTAAACCATTCACATTGGGTGTATGGCCATAGATGGTTTTTCATGTAAACAAAACAACAATTATTGTTTGACTTAAATGAATAAACATATTGCATTAAACATGATCTAATCATATTCATGCTCAACGCAAACACCAAATAACATTTATTTAGGTTCAACACTAACCCCGAAGGTAGAGGGAGTGTGGGATGGTGATCACATCAATCTTGGAATCATTTCCAACACACATCATCACCTTGCTTTTAACTAGTCACTGCAACTCCTGTTTTGAGTTACTAATCTTAGAAATTGAACCAATATCAAATACCTAGGGGTTACTACGAACACTAGTAAAATACACATCAATAACATGTATATCAAATATACCTTTGTTCACTTTGCCATCCTTCTTATCCTCCAAGTATCTGGGGGCAGTTCCGCTTCTAGTGACCAGTCCCTTTGGAGTAGAAGCACTCAGTTTCAGGCTTGGGTACCAGTGATACGTCTCCAACGTATCTATAATTTTTGATTGTTCCATGCCGTTATATTATCATTCTTGGATGTTTTATAATCATTTCATAGTCATTTTATATCATTTCTGGTACTAACCTATTGACATAGTGACAAGTGCCAGGTGCTGTTTTTTTTGCATGTTTTTTACATCGCAGGTAATCAATATCAAATGGAGTCCAAACACATCAAAACTTTTGTGGATTATTCGCTTGGGGGTGCTCCGAGCAGAGCACAACCCACCAGGGAATGCCTGGAGGCCCGGGCGTGCCCTGGTGGGTTGTGCCCACCTCGGGTGCCCTCCAGACCGCCTCTTTGCTCTATAAACACCCCAATATTCCAGAAACCCTAGGGGAGTTGACCAAAATCAATTCCAGACGCCAGAGAGTCTAGAACCACCAGATCCCATCTAGACACCATCATAGAGGGGTTCACCACTTCCGTTGGTGCATCTCCGATGATGCGTGAGTAGTTCTTTGTAGACCTTCGGGTCTGTAGTTAGTAGCTAGATGGCTTCCTCACTCTTGATTGATTCTCAATACAATGGTCTCTTGGAGATCCATATGATGTAACTCTTTTTGCGGTGTTTTTGTTGGGATCAGATGAACTTTGAGTTTATGATCAGATCTATCTTTTTATCCATGAAAGTTATTTGAGTTTCTTTGATCTCTTATAGGCATGATTGCTTATAGCCTCATATTTCTTCTCTGATATTTGGGTTTTGTTTGGCCAACTTTATCTATTTATCTTGCAATGGGAAGAGGTGCTTTGTAGTGGGTTCGATCTTACGGTGCTTGATCCCAGTGACAGAAGGGGAACCGACATGTTTGTATCGTTGCTACTAAGGATAAAACGATGGGGTCTATTTCTACATAAATAGATCTTGTCTACATCATGTCATCGTTCTTATTGCATTACTCCGTTTCTCCATCAACTTAATACACTAGATGCATGCTGGATAGCGGTCGACGTGTGGAGTAATAGTAGTAGATGCAGGCAGGAGTCGGTCTACTTGTCTCGGACGTGATGCCTATATAATGATCATTGCCTGGATATCATCATGATTATTTGAAGTTCTATCAATTGCCAAACAGTAATTTGTTTACCCACTGTTTGCTATTTTCTCGAGAGAAGCCACTAGTGAAATCTACGGCTCCCGCATATTATTTGCCTTTGCGATCTATTTGCCTTTGCTTTTATTTTCAGATCTATTAAACCAAAAATACAAAAATACTTTGCTGCAATTTATTCTCATTTATTTTATCTCGTGTGTCCACGATCCTATCTATCATATTTTTATCACGTCCGCTTGCCAATTTCTGGCACCGCTACCTAAAAGGGATTGACAACCCCTTTTACACGTCAGGTTGCGAGTCTTTGTTATTTGTGTGCAGGTGCTGTTTACGTAGTGTTGCTTGGTTCTCCTACTGGTTCGATAACCTTGGTTTCATCACTGAGGCAAATACCTACCGTGGCTATGCTTCATCATCCCTTCGTCTTTGGGGAAATACCGACGTAGCTTCAAGCCGCATCACCCAGCTTTGGGCTTCTTCCCGGGAGTGGCAACTTGCTTGCCATTCTTCTTGAAGTTCCCTTTCTTTCCCTTGCCCTTTTTCTTGAAACTAGTGGTCTTTTTAACCATCAACACTTGATGCTTTTCCTTGATTTCTACCTTCGCCGATTTCAGCATCGCGAAGAGCATGGGAATCAATTTTGTCATCCCTTACATATTATAGTTCATCAAGAAGTTCTCGTACCTTGGTGATAGTGACTAGAGAACTCTATCAATCACTATCTTATCTGGAATATTGACTCCCACTTGATTCAAGCGATTGTAGTACCCAGACATTCTGAGTGCATGCTCACTGGCTGAGCTATTCTCCTCCATCTTGTAGGCAAAGTACTGTCAGAGGTCTCATACCTCTTGACATGGGCATGAATCTGAAATACCAATGTTCAGCTCTTGGAAATTCTCATATGATCCCTGGTGTTCAAAACATTTTTGAAGTCCTGATTCTAAGACGTAAAGCATGGCGCACTAAACTATCAAGTAGTCATCATATCGAGCTTGCAAAACGCTCATAACATCTGCATCTGCACCTGCAACAGGGTTTTCACCTAGCGGTGCATCAAGGACATAATTCTTCTATGAAGCAATGAGGATAATCCTTAGATCACGGACCTAGTTCACTTTATTGCTACTATCATCTTTCAACTTAGTTTTCTCTAGGAACATATAAAACATAGGGGAGCTATATCATGAGCTATTGATCTACAACATAGATATGCAAAACTATAACACTAGGTTCATGATAAATTAAGTTCAATTAATCATATTACTAAAGAACTCCCACTTAAATAGACATCCCCTCAAGTCATCTAAGTGATACGTGATGCAAATCAACTAACTGATGTTCGATCATCACGTGAGATGGGGTAGTCATCAATGGTGAACATCTCTATGTTGATCATATCTACTATATGATTCACGTTCGACCTTTCGGTCTCCAGTGTTCCGAGGCCATGTATGTACATGCTAGGCTCATCAAGTTTTAGCCAAGTATTCTGCATGTGCAATACTGTCTTGCACCCGTTGTATGTGAACGTAGAGCCTATGACACCCAATCATCATGTGGTGTCTCAACACGACAAACTGTAGCAATGGTGCAAACTCAGGGAGAACACTTTTACCTTGAAATTTAGTGAAGGGGTCATCTTATAATGCCACAGTCGTACTAAGCAAAATAAGATGCATAAAAGATTAACATCACACGCAATCAAAATATGTGACATGATATGGCCATCATCAGCTTGTGCTTTTGATCTCCATCTCCAAAGCATTGTCATGATCTCTATCGTCACCGGCTTGACACCTTGATCTCCATCGTAGCGTCGTGGTCATCTCGCCAATTATTTCTTCTACAACTATCGCTAACGCATAGTGATAAAGTAAAGCAATTACATGGCGTTTTCATTTCACACAATAAAGAGACAACCATAAGGCTCCTATCGGTTGCCGATAACTTACAAACCATGATCATCGCATACAATAACGTTTATCACATCATGTCTTGACCATATCGCATCACAACATACCCTGCAAAAACAAGTTAGATGTCCTCTACTTTGTTGTTGCAAGTTTTACATGGCTGCTACGGGCTTCTAGCAAGAACCGTTCTTACTTACACATAAAACCACAACGGTGTTTTGTCAAGTTTGCTGTTTTAACCTTCTTCAAGGACCGGCCGCAGTGAAATTCCATTCAACTAAAGTAGGAGAAATAGACACCCGCCAGCCACCTTTATGCAAAACTAGTTGCAAGTCAGTCGGTGGAACTGGTCTGATGTGTGTGGACATGTAAGGTTTGTCCAAACCACTTTATCCCACAATACCGCCGAATCAAAATAAGACGTTGGTGGTAAGCAGTATGACTATCACCTCCCACAACTCTTTGTGTTCTACTCGTGCATATCATCTACGCATAGACCTGGCCCTGATGCCACAGTTGGAAAACGTTGCTTGGAAAACAAAAAAAATTCTGCGCACACGCAATGATCTATCCAAGGAGATGCATATAAACGAGGGGGAGAGTGTGTCTACGTACCCTCGTAGACCGTAAGCGGAAGTGTTTCTCAACACGGTTGATGTAGTCGAACTTCTTCATGCTTCAATCGATCAAGTGCCGAACGCACGACACCTCCACATTCCGCACACGTTCAATTCGGTGTCGTCCCCCGCCTTCTTGATCCAGCAAGACATCGAGGTAGTAGATGAGTTCTGTCAGCACGACAGCGTGGTGACGGTGATGGTGAAGTGATCCTCGCAAGGCTTCGCCTAAGCAGTACGAAGATATGTTCGGTTCCATCTCCTGCATAAGGATTAGCTTGCAGTTGTTCTATCATACCCGAAGGAATTTCATATTCAATATTTTCAGTAGGTGCAGTAGGTTGATGGGTAACTAATTGTGGTTCCGGTTGAGGTGAAGATACCCCGAACAAACCCCTCAAAGGATTGCTTTCCATAGTAACAAGTGACAACAAATTTCAGCACGTAGTAATAATTTTTCTTTACCAATTTCCACTTACCAAGAGCACTTCACTCCCCGGCAACGGTTCCAGAAAATAGCCTTGATGACTCAAAAGTATATGGGATCAATTGTAACTTTTTCGATAAGTAAGAGTGTCGAACCAACAAGGAGCGAAAGGAAATGACAAGTGGTTTTCAGCAAGGTAATGTCTGCAAGCACTGAAATTGGAAGTAACAGAGTAGTTTGATAGCAAGATAATTTGTAACGAGCAAGTAATGATAGTAGTAACAAAAGTGCAGCAAGGTAGCTCAATCCTTTTGAGGCAAAGGACAGGCCAAAACGGTCTCTTATAATAAGCAAAGCGTTCTTGAGGGTACACGGAAATTTCATCTAGTCACTTTCATCATGTTGATTCGATTCATGTTCGCTACTTTTATAATTTGATATGTGGGTGGACCAGTGCTTAGGTGCTGTTCTTACTTGAACAAACCTCCTACTTATGATTAACCCCCTCGCAAGCATCCGCAACTACGAGAAAACTATTAAGAATAAATTCTAACCATAGATTAAACTTTTGGATCCAATCGGTCCCTTACAGAATAGCGCATAAACTAGGTTTAAACTTCTGTGACTCTCGCAACCCATCATCTAATAACTACTCCACAATGCATTCCCTTAGGCCCAAATATGGTGAATTTTCATGTAGTCGACGTTCACATAACACCACTAAGGGAATCACAACATACATATTATCAAAATATCGAACACATATCAAGTTCACATGATTACTTGCAACGAGATTTCTCCGGTGACCTCAAGAATAAAAGTAACTACTCACAAGTGATAAATATGCTCAAGATCAGAGGGATATTAAATAGCATAATGGATCTAAAAATATAATCTTCCACCAAATAAACCATATAGTAATCAACTACAAGATGTAATCAACACTACTAGTCACCCACAAGCACCAATCTATAGTTCTGGCAACAAGATTGAACACAAGAGAGGAACTAGGGTTTGATAGGAGATGGTGCTGTTGAAGATGTTGATGGAGATTGCCCTCCCAGGATGGGAGAGTTTTTGGTGATGATGATGATGATGATGATTTCCCCCTCCGGGTGGGAAGTTCCCTCGGCGGAATCGCTCCTGCCCAAGTTCCGCCTTGAGACGGTGGCGCTCCGTCCCGAAAGTCCTCCCTTAATTTTCTAGGTCAAAATGACTTATATACCAGAAGATGGGCACCGGAGGTGGGCTGGGCCGAGCACAACCCACCAGGGCGCGCCTGGGGGCCAGGCGCGCCCTGGTGTGTTTTGCTCACATGATGGCCCCTCTCCGTTGGTTATGTGCACTAGTATTTCTTATTTATTCCATAAAAAATCCTCATGAAATTTTAGCCCATTTGAAGTTGTGCACACTAGGTAGCCTGATGTAGCTTTTTCAGGTCCAGATTTCCAGTTGCCAGAATTCTCCCTCTTTGTGTGTACCTTGCATATTATGAGAGAAAAGGCATTAGAATTACTCCAAAAAGCATTATAATGTATAAAAAATTTATAAATAACAGTAGGTAAACATGATACAAAATGGACAAATCAGGCCTCAACAGGGCCGCTTCTCATGACCTCTTCTAGCCGTCACGCGTCGGCCGAAGCGGGGGTGTCCTCTGCAACTACATCTGCATGCTCTTCGGCCTACTGAATGTGGGCGCCACGTACCAGCGGCTCGCGCAACTCACACCGGCGTCTCACGAGGCTCGACGCTTGGCACTGGTGCCTCACGAGGCCTCGGCCCCACGCGAGCTTCCCGAGCCTCAGGAGCCGCCCGGCTCTTGAGGGGTGAACTTCCTCGGCACACTTTGCTAGCTACCACGATGCTTCCGTAGCAACATTGCCAGGTGACTTTTTGGTGGTTCATTTGAGGGCGCCCTACGGGCTGCATCATCCTTGGGCTGCTAGGGGACAGCCCCGCAGCTGTCTTACCTTTTGGCTATGTATTAAAGCCAGTTATGCTTTTATGAGTTGCTATGCTTGTTAACCTTGTGCTCGACACCGCATCGCATCCTAAGGCATCACCCCTTGGGGCCCCACGCGCTAGCAGCTCTCCTCCTGAATGTCCTATGAGCGGGGGCTATTGGCATGGTGCTTGTGCTTGGCTCCATCCCTACAATGCTGATAAACCTAAACGATCGAGCTCTGGCTCGCGGGCCGGTCTCGTGCACGTCACCTCATTAGGTCCTTAGTGCCTTATCTTCTCATGGAACAATCATGAGCAGATCAACAAGCCCGCGTCGCCCTATATACCTTGTAAACTGTCAGCATGCAGAGGCTTCAGGAGCCAGGCACTCAGAAGGCGTTTGAACAACACCTCGTCGCCTCAGGAGGGCCAGCCTCGGTCAGGCGACGGCCGATCCACATCACCAGCCACAAAAAGCTAACTACAATCACCTCATACGCCACGTCGTTGCCGGATGGGATCCCTGTCCCTACGACCCTCGCGAAGTGTGTCGGTTCTTTTTCGCGTGAGTCGCTTGTACTTTAAAAGGGGAGCTCGTGAGCATCGCGCCTCAGGAGCTCCTACTGACTCTCGAGGCCTCACCCCCTGGACTTGTCCCAGGCATCGCGACCTGGCATACCAGCGGCAGCTGAGCATCGCTCGAGGGCCGGGTCTTGAGGACGTAGAGCATTTTGACGAGCGAGAAAAAGAGAGAGGCATGCCTCACGAGGAGACATGGGAAGGAGGGTTGCAGTTCAGTTGCATTGATATTGGTTGCGACACAAAGGACGTTGATTTTTCATGCACTCCTAGCGGGACAGGTGTTGATTTATCGCACAGTAGAAGGTGGCCAGGAAGCCAAGCTCCAAGGAAGCACGCTGTCACGCTGCAAGGGTCCCCCCTGTTGGGTAACGTTGCATGGAAAACAAAAAAAAATCTACGCACACGCAAGATCTATCCATGGAGATGCATAGCTACGACAGTGGAGAGCGTGTCTACGTACCCTCGTATACCATAAGCGAAAGCATATATTAATGCGGTTGATGTGGTTGAACTTATTTGCGATCCAACCGACCAAGTACCGAATGTATGGCACCTTCACATTCAGCTCGGTGACATCCTCGCCTTCTTGATCCAGCAAGATGGGTGAAGTAGTAGGCGAGTTCCGGCAGCACGATGGCGTGGTGACGGTGGTGGTGATGCTATCTCCGCCGGGCTTCGCCTAAGCACTCCGAAAATATGACCGAGGGACGAAACTGTGGAGAGGGGCGCCGCACACGGCTAAGAGATTGTCGTGTCCTTTGTGTGGTGCCCCTCCCTCATATATATATATATATATATATATATATATATATATATATATATATAGGTTTGGGGGAGGGGAGGTGGCCAGGAGGCGCCGCAAGGGTGGCTGCCGGCCCCTTTGGGCTCCTGCCCTATGGCGCCGCCCTACCTTGTTTGCGCAAGGGGGAGGAAAGGGGAGGAGAGGGAAGGAAGGGGGAGGCCGACTCCACCCTTTCCTTCTCTCCCCAAGGGCTGTAGTCTTAGGAGGGGCGCACAAGCCCCTTGTGGGTTGTTGTGTTCCCCCCTTTGGCCCATAAGGCCCATTCACATCGCGGTGGTTCCCGGAACCCCTTTCGGTGATGCGATGACTACCCGGTACCTCCCGAAAGTCTTCCGGTGTCCAAATAGCATCGTCCTATATATCAATTTTTACCCCCGGACCATTCTAGAGCTCCTTGTCATGTCTTTGATCTCATGTGGGACTCCGAACAACATTCGGTCACCAAATCACATAACTCATATAACACTATATCATCAACGAACGTTACGCGTGCGGACTGTAGGATCGAAAGTATGTCTAGAGGGGGGTGATTAGACTACTTGACCAAATAAAAACTTAACCTTTTCCCAATTTTAGTTCTTGGAAGTTTTTAGCTATCTTAGGACAAGTCAAGCAATCATTACACAATTCAAGCAAGCATGCAAAGAGTATATTAGCAGCGGAAAGTAAAGCATGCAACTTGCAAGAATATAAAGGGAAGGGTTTGGAGAATTCAAACGCTATTGGAGACACGAATGTTTTCCCCATGGTTCGGATAGGTGGTGCTATCCTACATCCACGTTGATGGAGACTTCAACCCACGAAGGGTAACGGTTGCGCGAGTCCATGGAGGGCTCCACCCACGAAGGGTCCACAAAGAAGCAACCTTGTCTATCCCACCATGGCCATCGCCCACGAAGGGCTTGCCTCACTAGCGGTAGATCTTCACGAAGTAGGCGATCTCCATGCCCTTACAAACTCCTTGGTTCAAGTCCACAATCTTGTCGGAGGCTCCCAAGTGACACCTAGCCAATCTAGGAGACACCACTCTCCAAGAAGTAACAAATGGTGTGTTGATGACGAACTCCTTGCTCTTGTGCTTCAAATGATAGTCTCCCCAACACTCAACTCTCTCTCATAGGATTTGGATCTGGTGGAAAGAAGATTTGAGTGGAAAGCAACTTGGGGAAGGCTAGAGATCAAGATTCATATGGTTTGAATGGAATATCTTGGTCTCAACACATGAGTAGGTGGTTCTCTCTCAGAACATATGAGTTGGAATGGTGTATGTGTTCTGATTGCTCTCTCCACGAGTGAAGAGGAGGTGGAGGGGTATTTATAGCCTCCACACAAAATCCTACCGTTACACACAATTTATCAATCTCGGTGGGACCGAATCAGAAAACTCGGTCGGACCGAATCAGAAAACTCGGTCGGACCGAAATAGTAAACCTAGTGACCGTTAGGAATTTCGGTGGGACTGACATGCAACTCGGTAGGACCGATTCGGTTAGGGTTTGGGCATAACGTAATCTCGGTGAGACCGATTGCACAAACTCGGTGAGACCGAGTTTGGCAATAAGCTAACCAGAGAGTTGGTCAAGTAAACTCGGTGGGACCGACTCGCTCTTTCGGTGAGACCGAAAAGTTACAAGAAGGAAACACAGAGTTTACATTGCATTCTCGGTGGGACCGATTCGCTCTTTCGGTGAGACCGAAAAGCTACGAAAGGGAAACAGAGAGTTTGCAAGCCCATCTCGGTGAGACCGAGATCCTTATCGGTAGGACCGAATTGCTAGGGTTTGGCAGTGGCAAATGACAAGTGAAACTCGGTGGCGCCGGAATGAAAGAATCGGTATGACCGAGTTTGGCTTAGGGTTTAGGTCATTTGTGGATATGGGAAAGTAGCTCAGGATTTTGGAGCATATCATTAAACACATGATCATCGATGTCTCACAAACATAAGGACGTAGTATCTCACACACAAGCAAACAAAGTTCGAAAAACCACCAAATAAAACAAGAGAGAATAAAAGAAACACTCTCTCTCGAAGCCTATGATCTATATATTTTCTTCCCCTTTGGCAACAAGTTACCAAAAAGTTCCTAGAAAATGCATAGTGCTAAGTCGACGCTCAGGCTTGATCTTCAGGTGGTGGTGGAGTCCGGAGCACTCCAAGGACGAAGCCTTCGGTAGACATGGTCGGAGTTGAGGCTGAAGTGGATGCTTCTTATGTTTCTCTTTGGCGCACTCTTAGGCTTAGATGCAGCCTTGGGTGCTTCCTTGGGCTTGGATGCAGTTGTCCCTGACCTTATGGCATCTCCCATAAGTTTGGCTGCCTTGGGTGCTGTTGCAGCAACCTCTTCTTCTTCCTCCTCATCTACCATGATGGAGGCCTTCCCAAGCACTCTGGCTATAGTCTTCTTCACTCTTTCTTTCCTCTTTTTGCCCTCAGCAGCCACGGGCTCAATGGGAGCAGGCTTCACAGTTGAAGCTCTAGCCTTTGACATGGGCTGCCTGCCTGCTGGCCTTTTGATTTTCAGGCCTGGCTTTGTGCCTTGAGCTGGCTCAACTCTCTTTGATGTGGCCTCTTCCTCTGCCACATAGTCCTCATCTTCAGAATCTGAGGTTCTCTTCTTTCTCTGACGTGTGGTAGCTTTAGGCAGATTGCTGGGGGTACTCATGCTGCCATCATCTGAGGAACTTGAGGGGCTAGTGCCCTCACTCAACTGCACTTGCTGCTCTGACAAGTTCTGGCTTTCACTCTGGTCTGACATGATGCAAACTAACTGCTGACCCTGTGAATAGATTATAGATGAGATAGAGTGGATGAGCATCACAAAATGCAGAGATTTTTGCAAAAGAATAATTCAAAAACTTAGTTTTAGTTTCCCACTGAAATCATCTTGGATCTACCGATTTTCAAACTCGGTGACACCGAAGCAGTTTTGGCACCAGAACTAGTGAACTCGGTCAGACCGAGTCACAGTTCGGTGGCACCGAGACTGCTAGGGTTTCACAGAGTTCCAAAATTGGTCACACCGATAAGTAAAACTCGGTCAGACCGAGTTTTACTTGTGCAATGGCATAAGCCAAATCGGTGGGACCAAGTTTTTCAACTCGGTGGGTCCGAGACGGTTTCGGCAGAAACCTAACCCTAAATTTTTTGAATTAAACCTAATCTACGAGTTCATTGACTGGATAGGAGTTTATCAAACGTGGCAAGAATCATGATGATCACAATGTGCTAGGAATCGGATTGGAGAATAGCACAAAAATCGAGTCCATACCCTAGTTCGGCGGAGATTCGCTACGCCGGCAACGGCGGAGCAGAATTCCCGTTGACGGCGATGGAGACCAGCGACTGGAGGCTTCTGGCGGCGAGGAGGATGATCCGGAGACCCAGGAGGCAGAGCGAGCTATGCGCGGGCGAAGAGGTTTCAGAGAAATTTCCAAAATTCTGCCCGTCACTATATATAGCCCGACCCTGTCGGTGTGACCGAGTGGAACAACTCGGTGGCACCGAGCTGCAAAACTGTATACAATTATTGCAACTCGGTGTGATCGAGTGGTTCAAATCGGTTGCACCGAGATCGAAAACCTAGATCAACTTAATGATCTCGGTAGGACCGAAAGTATGGTATCGGTCAGACCAAGAATCACAAAGAGGTTTTGGAAGTTTAAGTCTATGACGAATCGGGGACTCCGAGCGCTCCTCACACAGAGTGGTTCGAATCTGACTTGATCAAGTTTTGTGATGTAGCATGAATAGAGTTTGAAAGGAGAAAAGCATAGATAGCTAGAGGAGGTTCTTAGGCATTCTTGTCCATCCACTTGGCAAAAGAAGATAAAGCCAAACAATCAAAAAAACAAGTGGATGTCCTCGAATGAGTAGAATATGCAACCAACATGCTCACACAATAAGATGGCCAATGAAATGTATGGCAAAGCATGCACAAACAATTCTAGCATCTATCAAGCAATTTGCGATGACTAGGTCATCTATATATGAGTATATTGACTTAGGAGTCAAGTGAGAACACTTGATCGTAGCTCATACTCATCGTTTAAGCTCAAGTGGGGTTACCACTTTTACATAAAGCATTGTTGTATTCACATCTTTAGAGTTGCTTTTGCTCAAGTCTTAGAGTAAAGCTCCCCCTAGATGTGATATCCCCCCTAAGAGGGATGAACTAACCTTGGGTTTTGTCGATGATGACTTCATGTAGATGTTGAAGATGTGGATGCTCAATGTTGATGTAGATCACTTGGAGCTATCCATTTGAGTGAATTGCACTTTCAATACCTACATGGGTTAGTCCCACAAGGAACAAACAAGGATATCCATAGACATAGAGTGATGCATACACAAGATGATGTCCATGAAAACTTTAGGTTACCTTGTCCCTTGTCTTACCAACAAGAGGGTTTGTGACTCCTTGAACTAGTGCATGATGTGGAAGTTGATTGCACTTGTTCTTGCCAAAATGATGAGAGTGGAATATGTTGGCGGAGTCACCCTCAAGAACTCTCTAGTTCTTCTTCTTTTGGATCCACACCATCTTGATGGGAATCCTTGGAGTTGTAGTCGTACTTGATGAAGTGGAACTTGACGTGGTCTTGGGAATCCACTTGACTAAGGTCTTAGGAGCTTCTTCAAATGCATCAATCTCCTCTTGAAGCTTGTCCTTGCCTTTTTGCTTGTAGTCTTGTGGTGGAAGATCATCCTGAGCTTGTGTCCCATTGAAAGAAGTATCACACTTCTCTTGTTGAGGAACAAACTTTGTCTTGGGGTATTGATCTTCTTCCCATTCAACTCCATTGGCATTGAACTTTCGTTCAAAACCAACACCTTGATTCTTCCGGTGCATTCCTTGCTTGCGCACAATTTCCTCGAATTGCTTACTCCCGGCAAGGCTTTTGTATACTCCTTTCTCTATAATCCCCTTCAATAAGCTATTTTCTTGCTCAAGTAGAACTTGGCTAAGAGAATCATTAGTGGAATCAAGAGAACTACTAGAAGCAACAATATTGGATTTAGCATGATCATTGTTACTACTAGAGGAAGAATCTTTCTTGTTCTTGTTACTAGACTTGACTTGAGGCATGTAAGTGGATAATAGTAAACGCTAGGCAATGTAAGAAGAACTTTTCTTGCAGAGATCATCATTGATTGCCTTTAAGAACTCATGCTCTTGCTCAAGATTGAGCTTTTCAAAGCATAATTTCTCATGAGCTCTTAAAAGTTCTCGATGATCTTCGAAGATAGTTTCATGAGCTAACTTAAGAGTGTTTAGTTCTTTAGTTAGAGCCTCAATATTCTCCTTTATCATTGTCATTCGTTTTAGCATGATTAATTGATGTTTCATCATAGTACTCATCACTAGAGTTGTCAACAAGCAAGTCATCATCACCTAACAAGTCATCTTCATCACTATTGAAATCAACATACTCGGGGTGTGTTACCTTAGGACCTTTGGCCATGAAGCATCTTCCAATTCCTTCATTTGGTGAGTCAAATATGTCGTAGGAGTTGGTTGACACAAGTGCTAGACTGGCAACACCTTCATCTTGAGTATCTTCGGAGTCGGAGTGATAACTTCTCTCGGAGTGGCTGTCGGAGTCGTAGCCGGATACCCATTCACGAACATGAGCTTGATGTCTTCGTTTTGTATAGCTCCTTGATGATTTTTCCTTCCTTTCCGAATCCTTTCTTCTCCGTGAGTATCTCCGTTCATAACAATCATCTCTACTCCTTCTCTCTCTTGGTGGTGATTCTTTGCTTCTTCTTTTTGGAGAATCTTCTCTTCTCTTGTAGGGAGCCGTACACTCATTGGAATAGTGTCCGGGTCTTCCACAATTATAGCAGTTTCGCTCTCGACTAGAAGATCTTTTGTCATTGTATGACCTTGACTTGAAGCTTCTATCTTTGCTTCTACTCTTGTAGAACTTGTTGAAGTTCTTCACCATTAAGCTCAATTCTTCATTGAAGGTTTGTTTCTCACTTGATGATGTGGGGACTTCACATGAGGCTTTGTAGGCACCACTTGATTTGTTGTGAAGTTCCTCTTTATCCTTGAGTGACATCTCATGAGCAACAATCCTTCCAATCACTTCCGTTGGCTTGAGATCTTTGTAATTGGGCAACATTTGAATCAATGTGCACACGGTATCATATTTCCCATCCAAGGCTCTTAGGATCTTCTTGATGATGAATCTATCGGTCATCTCTTCACTTCCTAAGCCGGCAATCTCATTTGTGATAAGAGCAAGCCTAGAGTACATTTCGGCGACACCTTCACCATCCTTCATATTGAACTTGTCAAGTTGACTTTGGAGCACATCCAACTTGGATTCCTTGACGGAGTCGGTACCTTCGTGCATATCAATCAAAGTGTCCCAAATTTCCTTTGCATTCTCAAGGCGGCTGATTTTGTTGAATTCTTCGGGGCACAATCCGTTGAAGAGAATATCACAAGCTTGAGCATTGTATTGCAACATCTTCAACTCATCCGCGGTAGCTTCACGGTTTGGTTCCCTCCCATCAAAGAACTCACCTTGCAAGCCAACACAAACAATAGCCCATACGGCGGGGTTATGTCCAAGAATATGCATTTTCATTTTATGCTTCCAACTAGCAAAATTAGTACCATCAAAGTAAGGACCTCTACGGTGATAATTTCCCTCGCTAGACGCCATACTCTCCTAGGTTGTGAAACCAAGGCTATGACCACCAAAAGCTATGTAGATCAAGGCAAATGGAGACCAAAGCTCAGATACCACTTGTAGGATCGAAAGTATGTCTAGACGGGGGGTGATTAGACTACTTGACCAAATAAAAACTTAACCTTTTCCCAATTTTAGTTCTTGGCAGTTTTTAGCTATCTTAGGACAAGTCAAGCAATCATTACACAATTCAAGCAAGCATGCAAAGAGTATATTGGCAGCGGAAAGTAAAGCATGCAACTTGCAAGAATATAAAGGGAAGGGTTTGGAGAATTCAAACGCTATTGGAGACACGGATGTTTTCCCCGTGATTCGGATAGGTGGTGCTATCCTACATCCACGTTGATGGAGACTTCAACCCACGAAGGGTAACGGTTGCGCGAGTCCACGGAGGGCTCCACCCACGAAGGGTCCACAAAGAAGCAACCTTGTCTATCCCACCATGGCCATCGCCCACGAAGGACTTGCCTCACTAGTGGTAGATCTTCACGAAGTAGGTGATCTCCTTGCCCTTACAAACTCCTTGGTTCAACTCCACAATCTTGTCGGAGGCTCCCAAGTGACACCTAGCCAATCTAGGAGACACCACTCTCCAAGAAGTAACAAATGGTGTGTTGATGATGAACTCCTTGCTCTTGTGCTTCAAATGATAGTCTCCCCAACACTCAACTCTCTCTCATAGGATTTGGATCTGGTGGAAAGAAGATTTGAGTGGAAAGCAACTTGGGGAAGGCTAGAGATCAAGATTCATATGGTTTGAATGGAATATCTTGGTCTCAACACATGAGTAGGTGGTTCTCTCTCAAAACATATGAGTTGGAATGGTGTATGTGTTCTGATTGCTCTCTCCATGAGTGAAGAGGAGGTGGAGGGGTATTTATAGCCTCCACACAAAATCCAACCATTACACACAATTTATCAATCTCGGTGGGACCGAATCAGAAAACTCGGTTGGACCGAAATAGTAAACCTAGTGACCGTTAGGAATTTCGGTGGGACTGACATGCAACTCGGTAGGACCGATTCGGTTAGGGTTTGGGCATAACGTAATCTCAGTGAGACCGATTGCACAAACTCGGTGAGACCGAGTTTGGCAATAAGCTAACCAGAGAGTTGGTCAAGTAAACTCGGTGGGACCAACTCACTCTTTCGGTGAGACCGAAAAGTTACAAGAAGGAAACACAGAGTTTACATTGCATTCTCGGTGGGATCGATTCGCTCTTTTGGTGAGACCGAAAAGTTACGAAATGGAAACAGAGAGTTTGCAAGCCCATCTCGGTGAGACCGAGATCCTTATCGGTAGGACCGAATTGCTAGGGTTTGGCAGTGGCAAATGACAAGTGAAACTCGGTGGCGCCGGAATGAAAGAATCGGTATGATCGAGTTTGGGTTAGGGTTTAGGTCATTTGTGGATATGGGAAAGTAGCTGAGAATTTTGGAGCATATCATTAAGCACATAAAGCAAGAGGCTTATTAAGAAACACCTCATCCCTCCTTGATAGTATTGGCTTTTCCTAAAGACTCAATGTGATCTTGGATCACTAAAATATAAAATGAAGAATCTTGAACTTTTGAGCTTGAGCCAATTTGTCCTTAGCATTTTGAGGGTTCCACTTTCACATCCATGCCATGCCAATCATTGAGCTTTCCTGAAATAATCATCTTGAAATAGCATTAGCTCAATGAGCTATATGTTGTTATGAATTACCAAAACCACCTAGGGATAGTTGCACTTTCACGGACCCTATGGGTTCAAGAACTATGTAGACATGACCGAGACACCTCTCCGGTCAACAACCAATAGTGGAACCTGGATGCCCATATTGGTTTCTACATATTCTATGAAGATCTTTATCAGTCGAACCTTATGACAACATACGTAATTTCCTTTGTCTATCGGTATGTTACTTGCCCAAGATTCGATCGTCGGTATCTTCATACCTAGTTCAATCTCGTTACCGGCAAGTCTCTTTACTCGTTTCGTAATACATCATCTCATAACTAACTCCTTAGTCACTTTGCTTGCAAGCTTCTTGTGATGTGTATAGCCGAGAGGGCCCAAAGATACCTCTCTGATACACGGAGTGACAAATCCTAATCTCGATCCATACCAACTCAACAAACACCTTCTGAGATACGTGTAGAGCATCTTTATGATCACCCAGTTACATTGCGAAGTTTGATAGCACACAAGGTATTCCTCTGGTATCCTGGAGTTGCATGATCTCATAGTCGAAGGAATATGTATTTGACATTAAGAAAACAGTAGCAATAAACTGAACGATCATATGCTAAGCTAACGGATGGGTCTTGTCCATCACATCATTCTCCTAATGATGTGATCCTGTTATCAAGTGGCAACACATGTCTATGGTTAGGAAACCTTAACCATCTTTGATACGAGCTAGTCTGATAGAGGCTTACTAGGGACACGATATTTGTTTATGTATCCACACATGTATTTAAGTATCCGATCAATACAATTCTAGCATGAATAATAAACCTTTATAATATGGAAATATAATAATAACAATTTTATTATTGCCTCTAGGGCATATTTCCATCACCCCATGGGATGCAGATACTCTACACTGCACCCTAAGCTTAGTTTGCTGCCTCGCTTGGCGCGCAAGTCTAGCTAATAATGTTTCGCGTCTCCTTTGCGCAACCTCATTGGGATGGAAAACTTTTCTCTCTCGTGAGCCGTTTGTGCGTCAAGGAGGACCTCTTGAGCATCGCGCCTCAGGAGCTCTTGCTAGACCTCGAGCCCCTCAGCTCCTGGCCTTGTTCAAGGCATCGCGACCTAGCATACCAGCGACGGCTGAGGCCTGCTCGGGGTTGGGTCCTAGCGTCGCAGAGCATTAACGCGATCATGAAGAAAATCTAAGTCTAAACGAGGGGCGCCATGATAAACTTAAAATACAAGCCAAATGCATTTAAATCAAGGCGCAAGCGCCGGAGTTCTTACACGCCCCACGGGGCCCATGTCACTTTGGTGCAGGAAATGAAAGAAAACAAAAGAAACTTCTTCGTGGAGGTCGCCACCCGCGGAGCACCGGCCCCAGCATCCTCGTGCCTAGTCGGAGTCCTCCTCCTTATTAACACGGCGGCGTGGGGGCTCGTCGGAGTCATTGCCGCTTTCACTTCCCTCTGGGGAGGTGCTGCTGCTGTCATCGGAGGAGTGGCCGCTGATGTCGCTGTCACTGTCCATGAAGCACTCCTGGCGGTCGCTGGCCTCCCCGAAGATCTTCACGAAGAGCGTGGTGGCCCTGTCAAACTTTAAATGGAGGGTATGCCCCCCTTAGGCGAACGACTTCCACCCCCGCTTCAGGAACATGAAGCTGGGGGAAGGGAACTCTATGCCACCCAGGAGGCCCTGTTGCAGCAGCCGTCTGGCTGCTGCCACAAGCCTAGGGGCGCGCGGTCCCCCATCTTTTCAGCGAAGGAGTCTGGGAACCAGAGCTAGGTCCGGGCCTAGCCGTCCATCCCCATGACGAACTCGCAGCCAGGTTAGCGGAGTGGCTCCACGACTGCGGTGGTCGGGCGCTGGCACTGTTCCTTCCCCTCGGGCACGACCGCCCCGGCTTTCGCGTCCATGCTCGCGGGATGAGTTCTGGCCACGGCTGCTCAAGCAGGTGTAGGGGACAATGGAGGATGTGTGCGTCCCTGGGGAGGCACCTGGGGTGGGCTTACGATGACGGCCTCGCCCCCTCGCTGGTTGCGGCTGCTCGGCTTGCTCCAGTGCTGCTTTCCGTTTCTCAATGGCAAAAAAACTCCTCATGGGTGCCATGGCTACGACAACGATGGTGGAAGATGGAGAGGCGAGAAGATGGAGGTGGGCCAAGGGGTCCGACCCCTCGCCCTTTTATACTGATTGGAGGAGACCAGTTCGTGCCCCTTCGCCTCAGAGAAATGATGGCCCCGCAGTGCCGCCAGGCTTTATGTCAACCTGGGCAGTTTCCGAGGCGATGTGGGGGCGTCCGGTCCCCCAGTGCACTCCACGCATCAAGCCTGGCTTGCAGGCGGTCGGGGCCCGCGTTGCTTCGCTCCCTCTCTTCTTCTCCGCCGCGAGCGGGGTCGTGCGTGCCACATGCCCGGGGGCTACTGTTAGGACCATGGGACTGGGGGTACCCAGGCTCGTCTGCCTGCGGGCCATTGTGTGGCCTCATCCAAGGGCCCAGCGTGGCCCGGCATCAAGACTTCACGAGTAAGACCCTCGTGAGGGCCCCACCTCGCGAGGCGAGCGTCAGCAAGGGTCATCAAGGGCTCCCAAGGGCCTCCCGTGGGGTGGTCTCCTGAAGCCGTCTCCCGAGGCCCCTCGCGGGGCAGACATCTCCAGGCTCGCCACCCCGCCTCGCGCCATATGTGGGTGACAGGAGCCACGATGAGCGGAGCCAGGAGGGCCCCAGCGGGCGCACACAAGGGCACTTTCCTCTTTTGTGCTAAAGGAGCAAGGCAGCTCGCTAGTCCCCAAAGTAATGTCTGAAGGTTGCCATTCTGGTGCTAGAAGACCAGGACCACGGACTCGCCAGGACGGAGGTCATCACCGAGCCCAGCGACGTGTGATACGTCTCCAACGTATCTATAATTTTTGATTGCTCCATGCTATATTATATACTCTTTTGGACTATATTGGGCTTTATTTTCCACTTTCAAATTATATTTGGGACTAACCTATTAACCGGAGGCCCAGCCCAGAATTGCTGTTTTTTTTGCCTATTTCAGTGTTTCGGATAAACATAATATCAAACGGAGTCCAAACGGAATAAAATCTTCGGAAACGCGATTTTCTCACCGAACGTGATCCAGGAGACTTGGACCCTACTTCAAGGGATCAAAGAGGTGGTCACGAGGGTGGGGGGCGCGCCCTAGGGGGGCGCGCCCCCTGCCTTGTGGGCCCCTCGGTGCTCCATCGATGTACTCCTTCCTCCTATATATACACACGTACCCCCCAAACGATCAGAACAGGAGCCAAAACCCTAATTCCACTGCCGCAACTTTCGGTATCCACGAGATCCCATCTTGGGGCCTGTTCCGGAGCTCCGCCGGAAGAAGGCCGTCATCACGGAGGGCTTCTACATTATCCTAGCCCCTCCGATGAAGTGTGAGTAGTTTACCTCAGACCTTCGGGTCCATAGTTAGTAGCTAGATGACTTTTTCTCTCTCTTTGAATCTCAATACAAAGTTCTCCCCCTCTCTTGTGGAGATCTATTCGATGTAATCTTATTTTTGCGGTGTGTTTGTTGAGACCGATGAATTGTGGGTTTATGATCAAGTCTATCTATGAATAATATTTGAATCTTCTCTGAATTCTTTTATGCATGATTGGTTATCTTTGCAAGTCTCTTCGAATTATCCATTTGGTTTGGCCAACTAGATTGGTAGTTCTTGCCATGGGAGAAGTGCTTAGCTTTGGGTTCGATCTTGCGGTGTCCTTACCCAGTGACAGAAGGGGCAGCAAGGCACGTATTGTATCGTCGCCATCAAGGATAACAAGATGGGGTTTATTTCATATTGCATGAATTTATGTCTCTACATCATGTCATGTTGCTTAAGGCGTTACTCTGTTTTTAACTTAATACTCTAGATGCATGCTGGATAGCGGTCGATGAGTGGAGTAATAGTAGTAGATGCAGAATCGTTTCGATCTACTTGTCACAGATGTGATGCCTATATACATGATCATGCCTAGATATTCTCATAATTATGCACAATTCTATCAATTGCTCAACAGTAATTTGTTCACCCACCATAGAATACTTATGCTCTTGAGAGAAGCCACTAGTGAAACCTATGGCCCCCGGGTCTATTCTCATCATACCAATCTCTATCACTTTTATATTGTTTTGCCATTTACTTTGCCTTTACTTTTTTACTTTGCATATTTATATCAAAAATACCAAAAATATTATATCTATCAGATCTCACTCTCTTAAGTGACCGTGAAGGGCTTGACAACCCCTAATCGCATTGGTTGCGAGTAGCTATCGCTTTGTGCAGGTACGAGGGACTTGAGCGTGGACTCCTACTGGATTGATAGCTTGGCTCTCAAAAACTGAGGGAAATACTTATACTACTCTGCTGCATCATCCCTTCCTCTTTGGGGAAACCAACGCAAGCTCAAGATGTAGCAAGAAGGATTTCTGGCGCCGTTGCCGGGGAGTCTACCCAAAAAGTCAGTATACCAAGTACCCATCACAATCCCTATCTCTCGCATTACATTATTTGCCATTTGCCTCTCGTTTTCCTCTCCCCCCAATTCACCCTTGCCGTTTTATTCTCCCTCTCTCTCCCTATCCTCCCTCTCTGTTTGCTTTTTATGTCCGCTTGCTTTTTTGTTTGCCCGTGTGTTAGATTGCTTGTTTGTCGCGATGGCTCAAGATACTACTAAATTGTGTGACTTCACCAATACCAATAATAATGATTTCCTTAGCACTCTGATTGCTCCTCTTACCGATGCTGAATCTTGTAAAATTAATACTGCCTTGTTGAATCTTGTTATGAAAGATCAATTCGCCTACCTTCCCAGTGAAGATGCCGCTACTCATCTGAATAGCTTCGTTGATTTATGTGATATGCAAAAGAAAAAAGATGTCAATAATGATGTCGTTAAATTGAAGCTATTTCCTTTTTCGCTTAGCGATCGTGCTAAAGCTTGGTTTTCGTCTTTGCCTAAGAATAGTATTGATTCATGGAACAAGTGCAAAGATGCTTTTATCTCTAAGTATTTTCCTCCCGCTAAGATCATCTCTTTTAGAAACGATATAATGAACTTTAAACAACTTGATCATGAACATGTTGCACAAGCTTGGGAGAAAATGAAATTAATGATACGTAATTGCCCTACTCATGGTTTGAATTTGTGGATGATTATACAAAAAATTTATGCTGGATTGAATTTTGCTTCTAGAAATCTTTTAGATTCGGCCGCGGGAGGCACTTTTATGGAAATCACTTTAGGAGATGCTACTAAACTCCTAGATAATATTATGTTTAATTATTCTCAATGGCATACTGAAAGAACTTCTAATAAAAAAGTGCATGCGATAGAAGAAATTAATGTGTTGAGTGGAAAGATGGATGAACTTATGAAATTATTTGCTACTAAGAGTGTTTCTTCTGATCCTAATGATATGCCTTTGTCCACTTTGATTGAGAATAACAATGAATCTATGGATGTGAATTTTGTTGGTAGGAATAATTTTGGTAACAACGCTTATAGAGGGAATTTTAATCCAAGGCCATATCCTAGTAATCCTTCTAATAATTATGGGAATTCCTACAACAACTCTTATGGAAATTATAATAAGACGCCCTCTGATTTTGAAACTAATATTAAAGAATTTATTTCTTCACAAAAGAATTTTAATGTTATGATTGAAGAAAAATTGCTTAAGATTGATGATTTGGCTAAGAACGAGATAGAATTGCTCTTGATGTTGATGCTTTGAAACTTAGATATATTCTACCTAAGCATGCTATTAACGAGTCTCTAAAAGCCATGAGAATTTCAATTGATGAGTGTAAAGAAAGAACCGCTAGGATGCGTGCTTCCAAAGATGCCTTTATTAAAGCGTGTTCTTCTAATTCCTATGAAAATCCAGATGAAGATCTAAAAGTTATTGATGTGTCTCCAATTAAATCTTTATTTTGCAATATGAATCTTGATGAAACTGAATATGATCTTCCTTTACCTAGAAGGCGTTCCAAAAATTCGGAGTGTTTAGATCTCAATGATGAAATTGATGAAAGTGGGATGGAAAGAAATAGAAATCTAGATGTTGCTAAACCCACTATATTGGATTTCAAGGAATTTAATTATGAAAATTGCTCTTTGATTGATTGTATTTCCTTGTTGCAATCCGTGCTAAATTCTCCACATGCTTATAGTCGAAATAAAGCCTTCACCGAACATATTGTTGATGCCTTGATGCAATCTTATAAAAAAACTTGAGTTGAAAGTTTCTATCCCTAGAAAACTCTATGATGAGTGGGAACCAACTATTAAAATTAAAATTAAAGATCATGAGTTTTATGCTTTGTGTGATTTGGGTGCTAGCGTCTCTACTATTCCCAAGACTTTGTGTGATTTACTAGATTTCTGTAATTTTGATGATTGCTCTCTAAACTTGCATCTTGTGGATTTCACTATTAAGAAACCTATGGGAAGAATTAATGATGTTCTTATTGTTGCAAATAGGAATTATGTGCCCGTAGATTTAATTGTTCTTGATATAGATTGCAATCTTTCTTGCCCTATTATTCTTGGTAGACCTTTCCTTAGAACGGTTGGTGCGATTATTGATATGAAGCAAGGGAATATTAGATTTCAATTTCCATTAAAAAAGGGCATGGAACACTTTCCAAGAAAGAAAATAAAATTACCATATGAAACTATCATGAGAGCCACTTATGGATTGCCTACCAAAGATGGCAATACCTAGATCTATTCTTGCTCGTTATGCCTAGCTAGGGGCGTTAAATGATAGCACTTATTGGGAGGCAACCCAATTTTATTTTTATTCCTTGCCTTTTGCTCCTGTTTAGTAATAAATAAATTATTTAGCCTCTGTTTTGGTTGTGTTTTTTGTGTTTAATTAGTGTTTGTGCCAAGTAGAACTGTTGGGAAGACTTGGGGAAAGTCTTGTTGAACTTGCTGTAAAAAACAGAAACTTTAGCGCTCACAAGAACTGCTGCCATTTTTATTTGAAGAGCGCTATTTAGTTAATTCTTTTTTCAGATGATTAATAGATAAATTACCCACGTCCAGATATTTATTTTAGAATTTTTGGAGTTCCAGATTTTGCGCTACCTACAGATTACTGCAGACTATTCTGTTTTTGACAGATTCTGTTTTTCGTGTGTTGTTTGCTTATTTTGATGAATCTATGGCCAGTAAAATAGTTTATAATCCATAGAGAAGTTGTAATACAGTAGGTTTAACACCAATATAAATAAAGAATGAGTTCATTACAGTACCTTGAAGTGGTATTTTGTTTTCTTTCGCTAACGTAGCTCACGAGTTTTCTATCTTGAGTTTTGTGTTGTGAAGTTTTCAAGTTTTGGGTGAATTCTTTTGATGGATTATGGAACAAGGAGTGGCAAGAGCCTAAGCTAGGGGATGCCCAAGGCACCCCCAAGATAATCCAAGGACACCAAAAAGTCAAAGCTTGGGGATGCCCCGGATCTTTTCGTCCACTTCCATCGGTAATTTACTTGGAGCTATATTTTTATTCACCAACATGATATGTGTTTTGCTTGGAGCGTCTTGTATTATTTGTTTCTTTATTTTTTAGTATGCCACAATCATCCTTACCGTACACACCTTTCGAGAGAGCCATACATGAATAAAAATTTGATAGAATACACTATGTTCTTCACTTATATCTTTTGAGCTAGATAATTTTGCTCTATGTGCTTCACTTATACATTTTGAGCTAGATAATTTTTCTCTATGTGCTTCACTTATATATTTTGAGTTAGATAATTTTGCTCTATGTGCTTCACTTATATCTTTTGAGCGTTATAATTTTGCTCTATGTGCTTCACTTAGATCTTTTAGAGCATGGTGGTGGATTCGTTTTAAAGAAACTATTGATCTCTCATGCTTCACTTAAATTAATTTGAGAGTCTCTTAATAGCATGGTAATTTGCCAAATAATAATATGCTTGGTATTCAAGATTTGTGAAACTTTCTTTTGAGTGTGTTTAATACTAAGAAAAGATTGAAGCATGATAATTGTTTTGAGATATGGAGGTGATAATATTAAAGTCATGCTAGTTGAGTAGTTGTGAATTTAAAGAATACTTGTGTTGAAGTTTGTGATTCCCATAGCATGCACATATGGTGAACCATTATGTGATGAAGTCGGAGCATGATTTATTTATTGATTGTCTTCCTTATGAGTGGCGGTCGGGGACGAGCGATGGTCTTTTCCTACCAATCTATCCCCCTAGGAGCATGCATGTAATACTTTGCTTTGATAACTTCTAAATTTTTGCAATAAGTATATGAGTTCTTTATGACTAATGTTGAGTCCATGGATTATACGCACTCTCACCCTTCCACCTTTGCTAGCCTCTCTCATACCGCGCAACTTTCGCCGGTATCATACACCTACCATATCCTTCCTCAAAACAGCCACCATACCTACCTATTATGGCATTTCCATAGCCATTCTGAGATATATTGCCATGCAACTTTCTAGCATCTAGTTCATCATGACGTATCCATCGTTGTCATATTGCTTAGCATGATCATGTAGTTGACATAGTATTTGTGGCAAAGCCACCATTAATAATTCTTTCATACTTGTCACTCTTGATTCATTGCATATCCTGGTACACCGCCAGAGGCATTTATATAGAGTCATACTTTGTTTTAGTATCGAGTTGTAATCATTGAGTTGTAAATAAATAGAAGTTTGATGATCATCATTCAATAGAGCATTGTCCCAAAAAAGGCCAAAAAAGGCCCCCCCAAAAAGGGGCAATGCTACTATCCTTTTTTCCACACTTGTGCTTCAAAGTAGCACCATGATATAGCAAGTCTCATATATTGTGCTTCAAAGTAGCACCATGTTCTTCATATAGAGAGTATCATATGTTGTCACTTTCATATACTAGTGGGAATTTTACGTTATAGAACCTGGCTTGTATATTCCAATGATGGGCTTCCTCAAATTGCCCTAGGTCTTCGTGAGCAAGCAAGTTGGATGCACACCCACTAGTTTCTTTTGTTGAGCTTTCATACATTTATTGCTCTAGTGCATCCGTTGCATGGCAATCCCTACTCACTCACACTCATGTATTCCGTGAAGATTGAAAAAGTTTTGAAAAAGTTGGAGTATGGAACAATTGCTTGGCTTGTCATCGGGGTTGTGCATGATTTAAATATGTGGGGAAGATGGAGCATAGCCAGACTATATGATTTTGTAGGGATAACTTTCTTTGGCCATGTTATTTTGAGAAGACATAATTGCTTTGTTAGTATGCTTGAAGTATTATTATTTTCTATGTCAATATAAACTTTTGTCTTGAATCTTTCTATTCTGAATATTCATACCACAATTAAGAAGATTTGCATTGAAATTATGCCAAGTAGCACTCCGCATCAAAAATTCTCTTTTTTATCATTTACCTACTCGAGGACAAGCAGGAATTTAGCTTGGGGATGCCTGATACGTCTCCAACGTATCTATAATTTTTGATTGCTCCATGCTATATTATCTACTGCTTTGGACTATATTGGGCTTTATTTTCCACTTTTATATTATTTTTGGGACTAACCTATTAACCAGAGGCCCAGCCTAGAATTGCTCTTTTTGCCTATTTCAGTGTTTCAAATAAACAGAATATCAAACGGAGTCCAAACGGAATAAAATCTTCAGAAATGTGATTTTCTCACCGAACGTGATCCAGGAGACTTGGACCCTACTGCAAGGGATCAAAGAGGTGGTCACGAGGGTGGGGGCGCGCCCCCTGCCTTGTGGGCCCCTCGGTGCTCCACCGACGTACTCCTTCCTCCTATATATACACACGTACCCCCAAACGATCATAACAGGATCCAAAACCCTAATTCCACCGCCGCAACTTTCTGTATCCATGAGATCCCATCTTGGGGCCTGTTCCGGAGCTCCGAGGGAAGAGGGCCGTCATCACGGAGGGCTTCTACATCATCCTAGCCCCTCCGATGAAGTGTGAGTAGTTTACCTCGGACCTTCAGGTCCATAGTTAGTAGCTAGATGGCTTTTTCTCTCTCTTTGAATCTCAATACAAAGTTCTCCCCCTCTCTTATGGAGATCTATTCGATGTAATCTTCTTTTTGCGGTGTGTTTGTTGAGACCGATGAATTGTGGGTTTATGATCAAGTCTATCTATGAATAATATTTGAATCTTCTTTGAATTCTTTTATGCATGATTGGTTATCTTTGCAAGTCTCTTCAAATTATCCGTTTGGTTTGGCCAACTAGATTGGTAGTTCTTGCCATGGGAGAAGTGCTTAGCTTTGGGTTCGATCTTGCGGTGTCCTTACCCAGTGACAAAAGGGGCAGCAAGGCACGTATTGTATCGTTGCCATCGAGGATAACAAGATGGGGTTTATTTCATATTGCTTGAATTTATCTCTCTACATCATGTCATCTTGCTTAAGGCGTTACTCTGTTTTTAACTTAATACTCTAGATGCATGTGGATAGCGATCAATGAGTGGAGTAATAGTAGTAGATGCAGAATCGTTTCGATCTACTTGTCACGGACGTGATGCCTATATACATGATCATGATTATATATTCTCATAATTATGCACAATTCTATCAATTGCTCAACAGTAATTTGTTCACCCACCGTAGAATACTTATGCTCTTGAGAGAAGGCACTAGTGAAACCTATGGCCCTCGGGTCTATTCTCATCATATCAATCTCTATCACTTTTATATTGTTTTGGCATTTACTTTGCCTTTACTTTTTACTTTGCATCTTTATATCAAAAATACCAAAAATATTCTATCTATCAGATCTCACTCTCGTAAGTGACCGTGAAGGGTTTGACAACCCCTAATCGCGTTGGTTGCGAGTAGCTATCATTTTGTGCAGGTACGAGGGACTTGAGCGCGGGCTCCTACTGGATTGATACCTTGGTTCTCAAAAACTAAGGGAAATACTTATGCTACTCTGCTGCATCATCCCTTCATCTTCGGGGAAAACCAACGCAAGCTCAAGACGTAGCAACGTGTCATGCCCAGGAGCTTTATTAGGCGGAGGCTGCTTTTGCCAGGATAAGATGTACTCCTGCCCTCCTTCAAAATTGGCTGTTGTGGCATCCCTTCCAGACTAGAGTCTTCGGGGGAAGATGACCAAGGCCAGCATAAATATAGCCTAGTCTCCACTTTAGAGAGGGGTCAAATTCGGAGCCCTCCCGAGGTAGTTCATCCTTGTACCTATTCATACTCATCCTCCCTCGCGAGGCAATCAACACAAAGCAGGAGTAGGGTCTTACACCGCAAGGTGGCCCGAGCCTGGGTAAATCGTCGTGTTGTGTCTTCCTTTCCTCTTGCTCGAGCATGCCAGAGCATCACCGTGAGGCAGTGAGCAGCGAGCCGTAACTTAGTGGAGCTCTTCGCGCACACCCTAGAGGTCGAACCATTCCATGGGTCCCCGGAGCCCCGATTCTGATAGATAGGTGCAGTTTAAGTGAGTGATGTTGCCTCTTGAAACAATACATTTAATGTTATTTATGAAAAAACATTGAGAATATATTATGTAGTTGGTCTTAATAAGCTAATGGTTCTCTGTTGCACACTCGCTGATTTGCACCGTGATAACTAGTTCTCCATTTCTTGCAAGTAGTGCTTTTCAAGTTTTTGTGATGTCCTCTTTTTGCAAGAAGGTCAATTCCATATGGAGTATTAAAACTGCCCGATCCTTACAAGACCATCTTAAAAAATATATGTTTGGGGTATGTCAACTTCGTCTTCTTTGTGCACTCAGCGGTGACGCGCCATGCACAAGGCTCGATGTCGCCTCTGGATTTCCAAAACACAAAGCTAGTATGACGTTTTTCATGTTGTAAGTGGCAATTCATTGGTCAAAATCAGAAGATGTCGACAATGATGAATAGAGGATTTGATTGCCGCCCTCTTGAGAAGAAATCAACAAGGATGGCTCGACAACCATCTTATATCCATCTACACATAAGTGGGGAGGCCTAATTTCACTGGCTTCCTGACTAAGTTGAATACAGACGCGCTTCACTAGCTTCCTAACTGTGTATTATATCGGGGGTGGCATGTCAGTCGAGAAGCCGGTCAATGGGCCAACCTCAGGGCCCAACAGGCCATGGCATGGCCAAGCACCCTCATTCCGGATGAAGCCCTCCTTCTGGATGTTGGGGAACATAGTACTTCAAAAAAATTCCTACGATCATGCAAGATCTAACTAGGATATGCATAGAAACGAGAGGGGAGAGTGTGCCCATGTACCCTCATAGACCGAAAGCGGAAGCATTTGACAATGCGGTTGATGTAGTCGAACTTCTTCTCTTTCCGACCGGTCGAGCACCGAACGTACGACACCTCCGAGTTCTGCACACGTTCAGCTCGATGACGTCCCTCGAACTCTTGATCCAGCAAAGTGTCGAGGGAGAGTTCAGTCAGCACGAGGCCGTGGTAATGGTGATGGTGAAGTGATCCGCGCAGGGCTTCGCCTAAGCACTATGTCAATATGACCAAAGGCGTAAACTGTGGAGGGGCGCCCCACACGGCTAACAATTTTTGTTATGTGTTCTAGCGGTGCCCCCCACATATATATAGGTTGGAGGGGAGGAGAGGCAGCCAAGGGTGCGCCCCAAGTAGGAGGAATCCTACTTGGGGTCCTCCCAATTCGGCCTCCCCCCTTTCCTATTCCTATTCGGAGTAGGAAGGGAAGAGGGGGAAGGGGGAATCCTATTCCCTTTTTCCTTTCCTTCTTCCCCTTTCCGTCTCCAATTTGGCTAGCCCATATGGGAGGGGCGCACCAGGCCCTTAGGGGCTGGTCTGTCCCCCTCTTGGCCCATTAAGGCCCATGTAGTTGCCGGGGGGATGCTCAGAACCCCTTCCGGTGACCCGATATGCACCCGGTACCCCCGGGACACTTCCGATGTGCGAATACGATCGTCCAATATATGTATCTTTACCTCTCGACCATTTCGAGACTCCTCGTCATGTCCGTGATCTCATCCGGGACTCCAAACCACATTCGGTCACCAAATCACATAACTCATATAATATAAAATTGTCATCGAACGTTAAACATGCGGACCCTACGGGTTCGAGAACTATGCAGACATGACCGAGACACCTCTCCGGTCAACAACCAATAGCGGAACGTGGATGCTCATATTGGTTCCTACATATTTTACGAAGATCTTTATCGGTCAAACCGTAATGACAACATACATCATTCCCTTTGTCATCGGTATGTTACTTGCCCGAGATTCGATCATCGGTATCTTCATACCTAGTTCAATATCGTTACCGGCAAGTATCTTTACTCATTCTGTAATGCATCATCCCACAACTAACTCATTAGTCACATTGCTTGCAAGGCTTATCATGATGTGCATTACCGAGAGGGCCCAAAGATACCTCTCTGATACTCGAAGTGACAAATCCTAATCTTGATCTATGCCAACCCAACAAACACCTTCAGAGATACCTGTAGAGCATCTTTATAATCACCTAGTTACATTGTGACGTTTGATAGCACACAAGGTATTCCTCCGGTATCCGAGAGTTGCATAATCTCATAGTGGAAGGAATATGTATTTGACATGAAGAAAGCAATAACAATAAAACTGGACGATCAATATGCTATGCTAACGGATGGGTCTTGTCAATCACACCATTCTGCTAATTATGTGATCCCGTTCATCAAATGAAAACACATGTCTATGGTTAGGAAACTTAACCATCTTTGATTAACGAGCTAGTCTAGTAGAGGCTGGGACACAGTGTTTTGTCTATGTATCCACACATGTATCAAGTTTCCGGTTAATACAATTCTAGCATGAATAATGAACATTTATCACGATATAAGGAAATATAAAATAACTACTTTGTTATTGCCTCTAGGGCATATTTCCTTCTGTCTCCCACTTGCACTAGAGTCAATAATCTAGTTCACATCGCCATGTGATTTAACACCAATAGTTCACATCTTTATGTGATTAACACCCATAGTTCACATCGCCATGTGACCAACACCCAAAGGGTTTACTAGAGTCAATAATCTAGTTCACATCGCTATGTGATTAACACCCCAAAAGTACTAAGGTGTGATCATGTTTTGCTTGTGACAGAAGTTTAGTCAACGGGTCTGTCACATTCAGATCCGTATGTAATTTTGCAAACTTCTACGTCTACAATGCTCTGCATGGAGCTACTCTAGCTAATTGCTCCCACTTTCAATTCGTATCCAGATTGAGACCCAGAGTCATCTGGATCGGTGTAAAAGCTTGCATCGACGTAACCCTTTACGATTAACTCTTTGTCACCTCCATAACCGAGAAACATTTCCTTAGTCCTCTTTAGGTACCTAAGGATAATTTTGACTGCTGTCCAGTGATCTACTCCTAGATTACTATTGTACCCCCTTGCCAAACTCATGCCAAGGTATACAATAGGTCTGGCACATAGCATGTCATACTTTATAGAACCTATGGCTGAGGCATAGGGAATGACTTTCATTCTCTCTCTATCTTCTATCGTGGTCGGGTTTTGAGTCTTACTCAACTTCACACCTTACAATATAGGCTAGAATTCCTTCTTTGACTGATCCATTTTGAACTCATTCAAAATCTTGTCAAGGTGTGTGCTTTGTGAAAGTCCTATTAAGTGTCTTGATCTATCTCCATAGATCTTGATGTGTAACACCCACAATGCGGCTATATCTCCCACATGCCGGGGCACGACTTAGAGGCATAGCCGCATGGTAGTTTTGTCGCAAGAGGGGTAATCCTCACACAATCCCATGTACTGAATAAGAAAGGGATAAAGAGTTGGCTTACAATCGCCACTTCACACAAATAACAAGTTAAGCATACATCATACAGAGTACAATCAAGGTCCAACTACGGAACCAAAATAAAAGAAGACAAACCCAAATGCTAGATCCTCGATCGTCCCAACTGGGCTCCACTACTGAACAACTGGAAAAGACACAAAACAACGATCAAGATCTTCATCGAGCTCCCACTTGAGCTGGGCTGCATCACCTGCACTGGTATCATCGGCACCTGCAACTGTTTGGAAGTATCTATGAGTCACAAGGACTCAGCAATCTCACACCCGCGAGATCAAGACTATTTAAGCTTATGGGTAGGGTAAGTTAATGAGGTGGAGCTGCAGCAAGCACTAACCATATATGGTGGCTAACATACGCAAATAAGAGCAAGAAGAGAAGCAACACACGGTCCTGAAACTAGAAGTAATCCTGAAACTACTTGCATTCAAGCATGACACAAGAACCATGTTCACTTCCCGGACTCCTCCGAAAAGAGACCATCACGGCTATGCACGTGGCTGATGCATTTTAATTAAGGTAAGTGTCAAGTTCTCTACAACCGGACATTAACAAATTCCCATCTGCCACATAACCACGGGCATGGCTCTCGAAAGTTTATACTTGGCAGGGGTGTCCCAACTTAGCCCATCACAAGCTCTCACGGTCAACAAAGGATATTCCTTCTCCCGGGAAGACCCGACCAGTCTCGGAATCTCGATTACAAGACATTTTGACAATGGTAAAACAAGACCAGCAAAGCCGCCCGATGTGCCGACAATCCCGATAGGTGATGCACATATCTCGTTCTCAGGGAAACACCGGATGAGACATCCTACGAGTAAAACCAGCCCTCAAGTTTCCCCGAGGTGGCCCCGTAGTCTACTCAGTTCGGACCAACACTTAGAGAAGCACTGGCCCGGGGGGTTAAAATAAAGATGACCCTCGGGAGCGCGACTCCCAAGGGAAGAGTAATAGGTTGTTAGGCAAATGTAGAACCAAGGTTGGGCCTTGCTGGAGGAGTTTTATTCAGAGCGAACATCAAGGAACATAACACCGGTATGACGGAAACTAGGGCGGCAAGAGCGGTACAAAACACCAGGCATAAGGCCGAGCCTTCCACCCTTTACCAAGTATATAGTTGCATTAATTAAAATAAGAGATATTGTGATATCCCAACGTATCCATGTCCGAACATGGAACAAACTTCAACTTCACCTGCAACTAACAACACTATAAGAGGGGCTGAGCAAAGCGATAACATAGCCAAGCAACGATTTGCTAGGAAGGTGGGTTAGAGGCTTGACATGGCAATATGGGAGGCATGATATAGCAAGTGGTAGTTAGCGCGACATAGCGATAGAACGAACAACTAGCAAAGCAAAGATACAAGTGATATCGAGGGTATGATCATCTTGCCTGCAATGTACTCAGAGTTGTCGAAAGATTGATCCTCGAAAGCGTACTCAACATGTTCCTCATCACATACTCGTATCCCGGATCTACCCAAAGCAAGATCACAACCAATGGAACGGCAATCAATCATGGTGCAATGCACAAGCAACATGATGCAAAACATGGCATGATATGCAAGATATGATATGCAATGCATATGCATGCTCCGGAAGGGAAAAATGATCAAGGCATCAACTTATCAAACCAAGTATGCCGCTGGAAATTTGAGATGATTTCGGTTGAAATCGATATAAAGATCACCAGAAACGGATGCACGGTTTGCAAATGGCAAGCAAAACAAGAATGGTGCAAAACTGTGATTAACAGCATGATGCCACCTGGAATGCAACAAGAAAGTAAGCTAATGCACTCCAACATAGCAACAAAGCATATAGCAGTGATGTACAAGAGATGCTTGACAAAACATGAACACTGAGCTACGGCTAAATCACACAAGAACAGGTTCAAGCAAGCATGACAAAAGTGCAAAAGATACCAGCTTCACAGACTTTGTGAAAATACTAACATGTCAAAAACAACATCAGGAAGCACTATTTAGAGCTAGCAAAAAACATGCTACAGGAACATATCATAGCGAACAAAGATTTGGCATGATTCTACTAAAATCATAGATCAAAAGTCCCTTACTGACCATGAGCCAAAAAGGCACAGAAGATATGATGGCACCTATGTAAACATAGCAAGTTTTATTAACAATTTTAGACTTAGCAGAAAAACAGAGCATGTCATAAACAGATTCACCGTAGCAACTTTGCGAGCTCATGCCACTCACCACAAAGCATTTCAAGACAATATAAGCATACCAATAGCAAGATGACATGTTCATGAAGCTAACCATGGCAAGAGAAAGTTCATAGGATGCTTGGATCACTAGCAACAACCATGGCAATATTGGTTAACATGTTAACAATCTGCCAGGAACATTTTATAGCAAAAGTAAGAAAATTACATTCTATACAACTCCATAATTTCAACCAGGGGCATGGATGGATAGAGCATAACCACATGTTCAAAACATCCTTACTGAAGTATCCCAAAATGAGCATGGATCTCACTGTAGCATTAAGTTTACAGGACATCAAAATAACAGCAGGAAAAGGACTTAGAAAAATCCTAAGTCCCTGAAAACAGCAACATCACGGAGCCTAGTTTGCATGCTTGTGCTAGTCACCACATAGATCATAAAAATACAAGGCTTGCAGATATGTAAAGAAGGAATGATGTAGTTCAAAACACATGTAGACCTCATGCCCAAATAATGCACACATCAAATATAACAAAAATGACAAAACCTCATGATCTGATAAGTACCAGCAGCTAACATTCTATAGCCCTCTTGCAACAATGACAATGGCATCATAAAGACAGTAACATGCATGGAAATGCTGCTAACATGAAGAGCTCAACAAGACGAACATTTGGACATATCTTATGCATAATTTGGAGCAATGGTCACCGAAATATGACATGTAGAAGGAGGCATAAAAATATGACAGGTTTAGGACTTAGGAGAAAATTAGACCTCGAGGGGGAAAAAGTCAACGGCGGTGGATCTCGCCGGAGTCTTGCCGGAGATGGCCGGAGAAGGTCGGGGAAGCCGGATCCGGGGCTCCCTCGGCCGGATCTCGCCGGATCCGGCCTGGAGCACGACTAGGAGGCGACGGGCGACGAGGTAGGAGTGCGGGGTCACACCATGCCGGGGTGGCGAAGCAGGCGCTTCGCCGGCGGCGAGCCGGTGGCGCAGGGCGTGCGGGCGGCGCACGGGGCGGCGGTTAGCCGCGATGAGCGGGGCGAACGCGGCGGTGGCGCGCGGTGCGTTCGGGCGGGGCCGGTAGGTGAGCGACGGTGCAGGGGCAGTGGCGCCGGCGAACGGCGAGGCGGCGGCGCGGTGGAGATCCGGGCGGCGGAACGCGGGGGCCGACCCGGGCTTCGACGGCAGCGGTTCGGGCCCGTGTGGGCCCACGATGGGCTTCGCGGGCCAGCACCACAGAGGAGAGAGAGAGGGTCGGCGGTGGCGACGTGGCGGCTCAGGATTCGCTGAGGGGGCGGTCCGGACATGTCTGACTGCAGGGTGGACATGTCCGTCGGCGGGAGAAGGTAGAAGCTAGGGTTTGTACCGCGAAATTTCGGGGGAGGGGACAAATTTATAGGTAGAGGGAGGTAGGAATGTCCAAATGAGGTGCGGTTTTTGCCCACACGATTGTGATTCGACGACGGAGGATATGGAAGTGGTTTAGATGGGTTATTGGGCTGTTTTGGAGGGGTGTAGGGCTGCAACACAAAAGAGGCTTTGCATCTACCCGGTTAACCGTTCGGGCATCAAACGGCCTCCAAATGGAACGAAATTTGACAGGCGGTCTACCGGTGGTGTACCAAGACCACTTGACAAATCTCGACCCATTCTTTTGGGGATATAGCTATCAGTTAGGACCCACCCAGGAGAGGCCGGGTCGGCCCCAATGGCGGGTTACACAAGAAGCCCAGTAAATATTAAGATGATAGTTTATTAAATCTTATAGAAGGCCCAAGGGCCTAGAGGCGGCTTAAGGCCCAATATTACAAACCGCCGTATGTAAGGAAAGACTTGTAAAGAAAGGCATCTAAAGGAAGTCACCGAGCCGGACACGATTATGAGCCGGCCGGGGCTCTGTAGGCCACCAGGCGTCAACCCGTGTATATAAGGGGACGACCCGGTGGCGGCTTAGGGCAAGAAACAAGAGATTGGTAACCAAGCCCGCGAGTTAAGCCTCTTGGTGATCGAAACCCCAGCAATACCAACACAACTAGACGTAGGCTTTTACCTTCATCATAAGGGGCCGAACTAGTATAAAACATCTCATGTCCTTTGTCCTGATTAAGCCCTTTAAGCTTCCTAGTTGCGATGGCCCTACGACTAAGTCCTTTCGCTAGGACATCTGCCGTGACAATTCCATGACAGTTGGCGCCCACCGCGGGGCCAGCGCATGGTGGATTTGAGTTCTTGAAGGGCAACTTTGAAGGGCTCAAGGGATATGCTGTGGGCCGGATGACCAAGAGTCATCGCGGCAAGATCTACATCGATGACGAAGGCTGGGGCCCCGAGGCCAGCTCAATTGAGTACGGGTACTGGGTCCCCTTCGGCGGAATTCACGTCTTCATTGGCCAGATCGGCGAGTCAGGCCCTGAGCCGGACGTCCACACCAACCTCGTCGAAATGGCTCGGCGCGTGAGGACCACCCATGTTCAATCTGTCGTGAAGCATGCCTTTGTAGGCTGCGTCCACGGCGGTGAATACTCTGAAAGATCGGTGGAGGGTGGTGAGACGGCCGTCTGTTCTGACACTGCATCATCAACGGGCGAGACAGACTCTTTGTACCAGCTGCAGGATGGCATGCTCGGGGGCTGTTCCGATGGCAGCAGTATTTCGGACCCCCTTGAGCCGCCGAATTGGGTCGGAGTCTTCGTGGCAGGGACACAGCCCGGGCAGAACTCCACAGCAGCAGCGGCAACATCTACTGGGTCGGCTGCAGCCGGGTCAGGAGACCCCGTGCGCCCCCGGCTCAGATTCTAATGGACCTCATGGATAAATAGACGACTCAGTTGACTGCCGTGGTAGAGCCGACGGATAAAGCCCAACATGACGCAGAGGTGGCACGCGTACGTGAAGAGATGGTGCAAGCTACAGAAAATCTGGCCGCAGAGGAAGTTAGGATGGCAGCGGAGCGGGCAGCTTTGGACGTTCGTGCTCAACAACTTCAACTGGAGACCTTCCGGCTCTCGGTGGATCTAAATGCATCAAATGAGGTCATGAGGAGAAGGCATCAGAAAACTCAATCACGTCTACCTCTGACGCTCGATCCTAGGAACCTCTTTCATACGCCCGAAGCTGGGGGAAGCAACCCGCCGGAGGCAAACCGGATCACAACACCCGGGGCGCCGGTCCAGCCGCGTGCCATGGAACCACCTCGTGTGATTACCGCTCCACCTCATTACGTACCAACGCCGCCGGGTCACTTCTCCAATCCCTTGGAAAATCTCATTGCAGCGTCGACTCATTTGGTGGCTCCCCGATGGAAGGTGACTCACCAGTGGCAGGCGAAACGTGAAGGGTGAGAGAACTTCTTCAAACAGCTCTGGCACAGGAGGATGCATACTCCTACAGTCAAGACATGATCCATTCAACTCCTCGCCCAAGCCGGAGCCCAAGCTACAGTAGGCATATGGATTCAGCTGACATGTCAAGCAATGCTCAATGCCACAACCGGCTGCGCAGGTATGAGCTGGTGCAGGCTGGAGCCTTTAACTTGGCGGATCAGGAGAGGATCCTACAAGAGGCGGAGCAAGCGGTTCAACTGGCAGCAGAGCAGGCGGCTCATCATACCTTTCCATCTTATCCAGCAACCTCAATTGAGGCAGGGGTGGCCACAAGAACCGGAGGTGTCCCTTGCCTAGTGCCGGCCATACGTAATGAGCGTTTGCCAAAAGACTTCAAGGGGCCCCGTAAGGTGCCTAATTACACAGCCGACTTATAGCCTGGGGCTTGGATTGAGAGTTATGAGATGGCTATGGAGTTGTTGGAGGTCAGCGACGCGGAAATGTCCAAGTATTTCACTATGATGTTGGATGGAACAGCTCGTACTTGGTTGATGGGGTTGCCACCCAATTCTGTCGGCTCATGGGCGGAGTTGAAGGCCCGGTTCATCCAGAACTTCAAAGACACGTGTAAGCAGCCTATGTCGATTGTGGACCTGACTAATTGTAAGCAAGAGGATGGTGAGTCTACAACCCATTGGGTGTGCCGGGTCAAGGAGATAATACATTCGTCTGATAAGATGGATGCCGGCTCAGTAGTCTTGATGTTGGAGAAAAATTGCCGTTTTGAACCTCTGAAGCAGAAGTTGGGGCGGCTCAAGTGTGACTGCAATGACATGGGCCAATTGATGGCGGCTCTAGTCAAGTATGTTGATTCTGATAGTACAAAAGACCCGATGTCTGACGAAGAAAAGACAACGAAGGGAAAGAAGAACGGCAACGGCAAGGGTCACCTACATAACCAGACAAATCAAGGTGGTAATAAACGTAAGGCTTATGAGTTTGTCGCTAACACCAATGCGCAGGGCAGAAATCAACGGCGCAAGGGCAGGAAACCCCCTCAGTCGAGCGGGTCAGGTCCCACCCTTGAGCAACTATTGAATGAGCCTTGTCCAAGGCACGACACCCGAGAGAAGCCAGCCACCCACCTGTGGAAAGATCGTACAATCATGAAGGCGTTTAAGAATTCAAACGCGTTTGATGGAGGTCACGACCCAGGTGGCGGTTCAGGTGGAGGTGGTTTCCATGGCCCGGGCACCGGTTCAGGTGGAGGGCAATGTCACGGTTAGGGCCATCCTGGTAACCAACGAGGATATAATCCACAACCCGGCCAAGGTACTCAGCAGCAATAGTCCGGATACCAGAGCAACCCAAAACAGCTGAATAGTGGGCAATACCATGTGTTCACCACTAGTTTATGTAAGAGGGACCAGAAGCTTCACAAGAGGGCCGTCAACGCCGTTGAGCCGGCGATTCCACGTTACTTACATTGGTCAGAGGAGCCTATTGTGTGGAACAGAGAGGATCACCCACCCCGGGTTGATAATCCGGGTCACTTGGCCTTGGTGGTAGCGCCTCAGGTTGGTGGATATAAATTCACTAAGGTACTCATGGATGGAGGCAGCAGTATCAACATCCTCTACTATGAGACGTTCCGCCGGATGGGGTTGACTAATAAGAGTCTTAAACAATCCAACACTGTTTTTCACGGTGTGGTACCTGGCAAGTCGGCATACCCAGTTGGTAAGATCGAACTGGAAGTAGCCTTTGGAGATGAGTATGACTCCAGAGCGGAAAAATTAAACTTTGAGGTGGTTAAGATCAAAAGCCCATATCATGCTTTGTTTGGACGGCTGGCTTATGCCAAATTCATGGCTCGCCCATGTTATGTATGTTTGCAGCTCAAGATGCCGGGTTATAAGGGCACCATTATAGTACATGGGAGCCGGAAAATAGCCTTGGAGTGTGAAGAAGGTGATGCTGCCTATGCTGAGTCTATTTGTGCAACACAGGAGTTAAAGTTTTACAAGGATCACGTCGTTAAAGAAACCAACAACAGAGCATGAGCCGGTGTTGAAGTTCAAATCAGCTTATGACACCAAGATGGTTGACTTTGTGCCTGGCGACTCATCCAAGCAGTTCATCATCAGTGCAAACTTGGATCCAAAATAGGAAAGCGCGCTCATCGAGTTCATCCGTGAGAACCGGGACATCTTTGCATGGAAACCTTCCGACATGCCGGGTGTCCCGAGGGAACTCACTGAGCACACTCTTGATATTGATCCAAAGTTTAAACCTGTTAGACAGTTTCTCCAACGGTTCAATGAACAAAGGCGCAAGGCCATCGGAGAAGAGGTGGCCCGGCTCTTGGCGGCCGGGTTCATTGTAGAAGTCTTTCACCCAGAGTGGTTAGCCAACCCGGTGCTTGTACTAAAAAAGAATGGCACCTGGCGTATGTGTGTGGATTACACCGATTTAAACAAGGCTTGTCCGGCTGACCCTTTTGCCCTCCCCTATATTGCTCAGATCATCGATGCTACGGCAGGTTGCGCAAGTTTGAGTTTCTTGGATTCTTATTCAGGTTATCATCAGATCAAGATGGAAGTCAAAGATCAGGAGAAGACGGCTGTTATCACTCCTTTTGGAGCTTTCGGCTATGTGTCTATGCCTTTTGGGCTTAAGAGTGCCCAGGCGACTTACCAACGGTGTGTGCAGAATTGTCTTCCTGATCAGATTGGGCGTAATGTTCATGCTTATGTGGATGATATAGTGGAAAAATCCAGGAAGGAGGAAACCTTGGTCCCAGATCTGAAGGAGACCTTCGATAATCTCCGGGTCTACAAAATGATGCTTAACCCAGCTAAGTGTGTTTTTGGAGTCCCAGCCGGCAAGCTCTTGGGTTTTTTGGTGTCCAACCGAGGTATTGAAGCTAACCCGGAGAAAATAAAGGCAATTACATCCCTATCCAAACCAACATGCGTCAATGACGTTCAACGGCTGGCGGGTCGTGTTGCCGCTTTGAGCCGGTTCATAAGCCGGTTAGGGGAGAAGGCGATGCCTTTGTATCAGATGATGAAGAAAACAGATGATTTTGTTTGGAGCGATGCTGCAAACTCTGGTTTTGAAGATCTGAAGACACAACTTGCTGAGCCGTTGGTCCTTGCTGCTCCAATTGAGAAAGAGCCGCTGTTGTTATACGTAGCCGCCAACTCACGAGCTTTTAGTGTGGCGATTGTGGTGGAGCGCAAGGAGGTTGGCAAGGAGCATCGGTTCAATGACCGGTTTACTATGTCAGTGAGGTGTTAATTGAATCCAAACAACAATACCCACATTGGCAGAAGCTCGCATATGGGGTGTTCATGGCGAGCCGGAAGCTTAAACATTATTTTCAGGGTCACCCAATCACTGTGGTTAGCTCTGCTCCTTTGAGAGACATCATTCAAAACAGAGAAGCCACTGGACAAGTCACCAAGTGGGCCATTAAGCTTGTTTCTCATGGGTTGAAGTATGTACCACATACTGCGATCAAGTCTCAAGCACTTGTTGATTTTATCAATGACTGGACAGAAATGCAACTGCCAGAACAGAAACCAGACAACACATATTGGACTATTCATTTTGATGGGTCCAGACAATTGGAAGGCTCAGGGGCTGGAGTTGTTTTAACCTCCCCTCGAGGTGAAAAATTTTGTTATGTGTTACGGCTGATGTTTCCTTGCACTAACAATGCAACAGAGAATGAAGCCTTGCTGCATGGTCTTCGACTGGTCAAAGAGATGAGCTTGAGCCGGGTCAGGTGTCTTGGCGATTCATACTTAGTGTCTCAACAGGTATCAGGCAAGTGGGATTCCAAAGACCCTCTCATGGCGGCTTATCGCCGTGAAGTTGATGCGGTTGCAGGACATTTTAAAGGATATCAGGTGGAGCATATTGACCGTAGGAGAACAAAGCGGCTGATGCTCTAAGCCGGTTGGGATCTCAGTGTAAGCCGGTGCCACCTAACACTTTTTTGGATGTTTTGCATAACCCGTCCGTTAAGTTGCCCACAGAAGAAGATCTAGCCGTTCCTGACCCAGAGGCATAGTTGGTGGCGGCTCTTCATGTCATCCCAGATTGGACAATGCCGTTCTTGGCTTATATGACCCAGGGTGAGTTGCCAGCGGATGAGACCCTGGCTCGACAGATAACCCGGCGGCCTAAGTCAATGATGATTTCAGATGGAGAATTATACCATCGCAGCATCTCTGGAGTGTTTCAGCGGTGTGTTTCCCCTGAAGAAGGCCAAGAAATACTTCGTCAGATCCATGAAGGCGATTGTGGTCATCACGTCGGGTCAAAATATCTAATTGACGGCTCACGCTGATGCAGAGGATCTAGTCAGCAGATGTGATGGATGTCAAAAGTTCGCACGACGAGCACATGTGCCGGCTCAAGAGCTCTGGATGATCCCAATCACTTGGCTGTTTGCGGTCTGGGGGCTTGACATGGTGGGACCTTTCAAAAGGTCTAAGGATAAAAAGACACATCTTTTAGTGGCAGTTGATAAATTCACAAAGTGGGTTGAGGTAGAGCCGGTGAGTAAGTGTGATGCGGCCATGGCGGTTCAGTTCATGAAAAAGGTGATCTTCTATTTTGGTTTTCCACACAGCATTATCACTGACAATGGCACTAATCTGTCCCAAGGGGCTATGGAGGAGTTTTGTCAATGTGAGCATATCCGGCTTGATGTTTCTTCTGTAGCTCATCCTTAATCCAACGGTCAAGCTGAGAGAGCGAATCAGGAAATTTTAAAAGGTCTCAAACCCCGGCTTATGGTTCCCTTGCAGCGAACGTCGGGTTGTTGGGTTGAGGAATTACCCTCGGTGCTGTGGAGTATCAACACCACACCTAACAGGTCCACAGGTTACACACCTTTCATCATGGTCTATGGAGTAGAAGCAGTGTTGCCTAGTGACATCCGTCATGACTCGCCACGTGTGGCGGCTTATGTTGAAGCTAATAATGAACAAGCCAGATAGGATGCGCTTGACTTCTTAGATGAGGAAAGAGACTTAGCAGCGGCTCGATCGGCAATTTATCAACATGACCTGTGCCGTTATCACAGCCTCCGGGTTAAGTCCATGACTTTTCAGGAAGGCAACCTGGTGCTCCGGCTCATCCAGGATCTGTCAGAGGCAAACAAGTTATCCCCACCTTGGGAAGGACCCTTTGTGGTCAGCAAGAACTTAAACAACGGGTCATATTACCTCATTGACGTTCGAGAGCACAGAGACTCACGTAAGTCGGAGGAAGAGACTCGCAGGCCATGGAACATTGCTCAACTTCGGCCATACTACACCTAAGCCACCGGCTCTCATCATTTACATACTTTAACATTGTATATACCATGATAAGTAATAAAGCAGGACCATCGGTCTCTTTTCTTTTTCAAAAGATTATGCATCTTTGTTATTTCTTATTTACAAATGACTATTAAGGAGCTGATCATATTTGAATCAAGTCTAACCTTTTTTGGTCCAACTTATGATCGTATTCAAATCTAGCTGCAATTATCATGGTCACTTGGGGGCTTCCTGTTCAAACATAGGTCGTATTCGAACCGAAGAGAACATAGCTATCGTAACCCTCTTGATCGGCTCAAGGCCAAACTCACTAGGGGGCTTCTTGATCGTATCCGAATCATAGCTTAACCCCTTTTGGGTCCGACTTGGATCATATTCGAATCAGGGTCGTTAAAAACCTCTCAGGGTCATTTGGGTGCTTCTTGTTCAAACATAGGTCGTATTCGAACCAAAGAGAACATAGATGTCGGTACCCTCTTGATCGGCGCAATGCCAAAGCCACTGGGGGCTATATGGTCGTATTCAAACCTTAGCTTAACCCCTTTGGTCCGGTTTAATGATCGTATTCGAATCAGAAACCCCCCAAATACAAAGTTAAATCGTACTTATTACCTGTTATTTGCTTTTTAGTTTTTTGTTGTCTCAATTTCACAAATAATTAGCATGATCTTCTTCGTCGGTTGGACTATTTGACAACAAAGCCGCCAAGGTATGATGATCATTAATTATTTAGAAACATTCACTTCTCAAAAAGATTGAGTTATCAACTTCATCACCCGGGTTATTTAAACCGGTGGTCTAAGGATCAAAGGTACAAGTATGGCTATTGTTTATACGCAATTTCCTGCTGCATTAACCAAAGGGTTAGTTTCAGCCATGTTCTCTTTTTATATCTGTTTCTATTTTCATATTGGCTACAAACCGGGTGTTTTAACCCGTTCTGTACTAAGCCGCCAAGCCAGTTTTTCTCTTATATTTACAGGAATAGAGCTGAAGTATTACAGGGATAACCATAAATAAGATGCATATATTGACATCAGGAAACACAGAATCACATACAAGTGTTTTATGCGCGATGGCATAAGCAAAGCATGTAGTGTTTTCACAGCTAAACTATTACAAGGCTTTTATAAGCCCATGAAGATGGTTATTGTTCCTCCCTTGCCGGATCACCATGCTCTGTTAACTGGAAGCTGGGTTTTGACCAGTCAAAACCACTCATGGTGACAAATTCTGCTTCTTCTTCAATCATGCCGGACGGGTCAATTTCCGGGGCAAATGTATTTTCACGAACAAGCGGGATTAAATCTATCACCTTACACGAGGGAGTTGCCATCTTCTTATTTTCAACGTCAAAACCCGGCTGATACTTGTCGATGTTGGTTTCATCTCCAAGAATAGTTGCCTGAGGTCAGACTCCGCGCACGCAAGCCATGAAGTCATCCCGCTCAAAGGGAGATCCGTCTTCCTTCACGGTGGGATATCCTCTGGCCACGTCCGCCGGGTCTAGATCTGGCACCCAAGCCTTGGAGCGGCTCAGGGCAGTCAAAGCTCCGGCTCTCGCATAGGAGCGCTTCACTTCTTGAAATCTGGCGGGTAGGATTGACAGTTTCTTCAAGACGTCGCTGAGCCGGTTGGGTCCTTGATTGGTAGGAGAGATGGAGGCAAGTGCCCGTTGTGCACAAATATACAGTTGTTCCACTAAGGTATACAGTGCCTTCAGTTTAATGACATGGTCTTGGCTCAGATTCTTGGTTCGTGGGCCTGCACATATTTTATAAACAAAGTCAGCTGGCGGCTTATATTCCGGATCAGCAACAAGTACACAAGATTAAAGACAGACGGCTTACCAAAGATGGCGGCCACCATTTGAGACACCCGGCCCTTTAAACCGTTAAGCTCTGTTGAAACCTCTTCAAGGGCTGCTTTGGCCTTCTCGGCGCGTTGTGTCAGAAGCGTTTTTTCCTCTGCCTAGGTTTTCTTCTTGGCAGTGAAGCTCGTCGTTAAATTTTCCGTCTCAGAGAGACTTATTTGCAATTTGGAGTTAGCAGACTTGATTTCTGCCTCCTGACCCGCCAGCCGGGTCTTCGCATCAGTCAATTGTGAGCTCAGTTTAGATAAGGCATTCTGCAAAAAACGTACCCAAATGAGTAAATATTTCGCTTAATGTTCAAAAATCAAGATTCAAGTCTCAAGTACTTTACAAAAACCACTTGACACTTGGGGGCTAATGTATGCCAAAACAATTTCTTATGACTATAAAGACATACTTTAAGTCCCAAGTACTTTACAAAGTAACAACACTTGGCACTTGGGGGCTAATGTATGCTATTCAGCAAGTTTCTCAAGGTTAAGCCGGATTATGAAGTTCTTTGAATTTGGTACAAGACAATTTAAAGTACCGGCTCCTTTATGATCAAAACGAACCGGTCCTTGGGGACTACAGGTAAAGCTTTGTTCTATTTTATTAAACTCAAGAAAAGTTTCAAAGGTAAAAGTCTTGGCCTATATTATGAAGTCTACAAATCATTCTGGTTCTCTCATAATCTAAAGACTTGGGGGCTGGCAGAATATAGATAAGCCGGAAGAACATACCTCGTATTTTAGCTACAACTGTTTGGCCATTTTGATCTCTGAGTCGCGACTGGAGTGTACATGGCTGAGATAGCCGGATAAAATATCGTTGGCATTCAGATGATCATAATGTGCAACGTCAAAACACACTTTCTGCCTCTCCAATGCCTCTTATTTCACCGTGTGACGAGCCAACACGGTGGGATTCCCCGGCTCAATAAAGCGGCTCCCGGTGATCAAAACATCTTGTGCAGACGGTGATGGTGGGTTGGCTGAGCTTGATGGTCCGGTTGCGGAAGCATTCACGGTTGTCTCATCAAACGATGGCTCAGGAGGATTTGCTTCTGCATCGACAGGCGGGTCTTCTGGAGCGTCAGTTAATGGAGGAGAAGGTGGCCTGGCCGGGTCAGATGCAAGGATTGGTGGGTCTTCCGCTGGTTTAGCTGCCTTTGCCTTCTTGGACTTAGCTTGGCCACTAAGAGAAATGTTGCAGGACTGTCAGTACAAAGATACAATTTGAACAACCCGGAAAAAGGAGGATTTTTCATTACCCCGGGGCAGTCTTGAAGGCCATAAATTGGGTCTGCGATGAGTCGCGAGAAGAGCGAGACACCTCCTGAAAAGATAAAATAAAGTTAAATTAATGCAAGTGAAAGGATCCATTAAGCAGAGTTAAAGACAAAAGAAGTAAACCTCATTCCAGCGCTTTTGGGGAGTTTGTTGAAGAATAACAGGTGGTTCGTCTTCGGTCCGGGCTTGACGGCGGCTCTCATGTTGCTGCTTTTTCAAAAGAAAGTGAGGGTCCAGATAAGCTATGGGGTGACAAAACCTTACTTTCCGGATTATGACTCGAAGTTTCTGTCTTGGCAAATGTGCTGAGTCGGAGGAAATAGTTACCTCTTCTTCCACGGCCTGACTGGCCCAGTGTCATCCTGGTAATGATCAGTGTTAATAAGATTGCTAAAAAATTGGCCAAGGGAGTCAAGGGCTACCTCCGACTCAGAAGAATCGTCAAGCTGCATCCAATCTTCAGCAGTGCCCTTCTTCTTCTTTTTCGACCTCTGGGTCGTTTTCTTGGCGTTTATGGCAGCAGTTTTTGCTTTCTTGGCAGCTTCATGGTCATATTTAACTTTCCAGAAATCAGATCTGGCGTGCAGACAGGTAAAACCAAGATGAAAGGTTAGACAAGTATTAAACAATACGGCTGGGGAAAATACAAGGGAGGGAGATCAGAGTGTCCTTACTTCTGACACCGAGTTAAGCTTGCAGAAGGGGTTTAACCCGACGATACTGCAGTCTTCGTATTTTCCGTTCACCAGAAGGGTTGACATTGAGACATTATCTTCTCCCGTTAGTTGAACGGAGCTGTGACGAAGAGAGTCATCCGGGCCTCCACCATACTCGTACATCAGTTTTGACCGACGACTTAGAGGGATGACCCACCATGAGATCCAGCAGCGGGTCAGATCAACTCCGGTTAACCCGTTCCCTAACAAAGCAGTAATCCTCTTGATGGGTGGTATCATCTTCTTGCATTCAGCAGTAGTGAGCTTGTCAGGGAGCTCGAACTTGGAATCAAGACGTTCGGGGCGATAACCCGGAAGTGGCTTCTCGTTTGTCGGTGAAATGTCTTTACAGTAGAACCAAGTCTGATTCCAGTCTTTTGGATGACTCGACAAGACTATGAGGGGGAAGACAGCACCCTGCCGATGCTGAATTGAGATGCCTCCAAACTCCAAGCTAAGGCCGTTGGTGCACTCGTTCTGCCGGTTCAGATAAAAATATTCTCTAAACAGCTCCATGGTCAGCTCTTCTTGAAGATACACTTCACAGAGCACTTGGAAGTTACAAATGTTAGAAATGGAATTGGGCCCGATATCTTGAGGGTGGAGTTTGAAAAAGTGGAGGACCTCTCTGAAGAACTTTGAGCCGGGCGGTGAGAAGCCACGGTTCATATGGTCAGTAAAAACAATCACTTCGCCAGCCCTTGGATTGGGCCGTTCTTCGTCCGGGTTAGGGGCATGGTAAGACATGACGTCTTTTCCTGGCAAATATCCTATGATGAAGAACTCCTTCAAACGTTCCTCAGTGACGGTTGAGGGAACCCAGTTACAGATGGTTGGTGCTTTGGACGGCATGATGTTCAAAAACGAACTGGAAAGAAAGGCAACATGCCGGTTCAATTCAATGGTAAAATGAACAGTTCAATGATGATAATACAGGGAAGTAATGGCGGCTTAGTTAAGGGCTAATGCCATATAAGGAAGAGTAAGCCGACACAGTAAGCCACCATGACTACAGATATTTGAGAAAAGCAAATTCAGCTAAGTGTTGAGACAAACAAGTTTCCTAACTGCTTGGTATTATTCGAGATCAAATGGCTATTCAAAATGGGAAAAATTCTAGACCTAAAAAGTTTAGCGCAGATGAGTCTGTAAGTTCTAATGGGATCTTTGAACCAGAGAATGGGATCTGTGGGCATCAAGAGTAGGCACAAAAACACTACCGCACAAGCATATATATCTTTTTGGATCAAGAAGAGGTCTGTGGTGGAAGAACTACGAAGAACTGCGATGAACTATGAAGAACACGAAGAAATCTGGAAACCCTAGTGCGGATCTGAGAAGTGAAAAGGAGAACACTTACAACCACGGATCTTTTGTGGAGGTCGCCGCCGTTCTCTGGACCGATTCAGGTTGATGCAGCGGCCAAGGTCGACGAAGACGGAGGAGAAGCATGACGGCGGTGAGGCTCGAGCAGCAGGAGGGTTGTGAGAGGAAGAAGACACACACACACAGAGAGAGAGAGAGAGAGAGAGAGAGAGAGAGAGATAGAGAGAGAAGAATGAGGAAGGCTGAGACGTGCCTATTTATAAGGGAAAATGGGAAAAGACGGGTGCGAAAATCGAGGGAGAGCCGAACAATGGTCATCCAACTACACAGACGCATCGATTCTCGGAAGACATTAAAGATGAAGATCCGTTGGGAGATGATGTCATAAAAGTTTTTTGCGTTTTCAAGAGATGACGTCATGGCGGGTTACAAAAATTTCTGTGAAGATAAGAAGATGGATTTTTGTAAGTGTTGAAGATTGACAAGGAACAAAGTTCAAAGTCAACCTGGGGCCTAATGTTAGGGATATAGCTATTAGTTATGACCCGCCCAGGAGAGGCCGGGTTGGCCCCAATGGCGGGTTACACAAGAAGCCCAGTAAACATTAAGATGATAGTTTATTAAATCTTATAGAAGGCCCAAGGGCCTAGAGGCGGCTTAAGGCCCAATATTACAAACTGCCATATGTAAGGAAAGACTTGTAAAGAAAGGCATGTAAAGGAAGTCACCGAGCCGGACACGATTATGAGCCGGCCGGGACTCTGTAGCCACCAGGAGTCAACCCGTGTATATAAAGGGACGACCCGGTGGCAGCTTAGGGCAAGAAACAAGATATCGATAACCAAGCCGGTGAGTGAGGCCTCTTAGTGATCGAAACTCCAGCAATACCAACACAACTAGACATAGGCTTTTCCCTTCATCGTAAGGGGCCGAACTAGTATAAAACCTCTCGTGTCCTTTGTCCCAATTAACCCCTTTAAGCTTCCTAGTTGCGATGTCCCTACGACTAAGTCCTTGCGCTAGGACAACTGCCGTGACAATTCCATGACACATTCCGAGAACGGTTTTCTCCTGCTCACGAAAAGAGACAAGAGGGGTGCGCCGGTGCATGTGGGAGTGTCAGATTGCAAAACAGACAACGGGGAAAATGCTCGAACGCATGAGACGAACACTTATGCAAATGCGATGCACATGATGACATGATGTGCAATGCATGACATGAACAAAAAGCAAAACAAAGACAAAAACCCAACCACAAAGGGAATCTCATATCGCATCTCCGGAAAAGACAAGAGTCAGAGTTACAAATATGGAAAGTTGTATCCGGTGCTTTACAACACTCCACAACTACAAGAGGATCTCATCCCAAGATCTAGGATGGCATCAGAGGGAAAACGAAACATGAAGAGGTAAAACAAAGTTGCTTCTTTGACAAACAAGTGAAACCAAAGAACCTTGATAGGTTAAACAATTTGAGAAAAGAAAACAACGGAGATGATCGAAGTTGAAAACACTCCTTTAGAAAAAAGGAACAAGGAAGAACAAATCTGGACAGCACTCCGATTGACAAGAGATGCAAGACTTGATAAGATGAAAAACACTTGAGCAGAGGGCACAACACTCCGGTTAAATGGATAAGCAGGAAAAGAACACGATCCTCACAATTCGATATGATGAGAGAAGAGAGCAACATCACAATGCCTCCGGGAGAAATGAAAGAATGGAATGAAATGAACGGAGGGAAGCAAGATCTCAAGAGAGCACACTTACAACAAATGCTAGAATGGAGTTGTTGGATTATCAACAACGAAAGGATAAGCTTGATGTGGGCTTATGAAAGACATCTCAAAACTATGAGGTGAAATTCTGCCACTAACGAAAACAATAGATTGGATTGATATCAACAAGGAGACGAGAAACTTTCTCACCGGGAGGATAAATGAAGAACTTGGGTCATTTATGAGCACCATAGATAGCAACAATCCTTAGGGAAGGCTTTAGGTGAAATATAACCCAAGATAATTCCAAGGAAGAAAATGATGGGTTTAAATATCTCATCCTTAACAACTTGCGAATCATGAAATACGAAGGGAAATTGTCAAGAATGACATAACACCACCTGAAAAGATAACATAGAAAGAATTGCACTTCAGTTACAAATTGAAGAATGCTTAAACTCCTCAAACAAGACATGTGTTGAACACCATGTTTATTTTAGAGTATATCTTGGCGGATCTTAGCTTTGAGAGAAAACTTGAAGAACAATTGGAGAATGAAAGGAATCCTTGATGAACCACCATGTAGAGCCTCCATGAAGAACTCCGGATAGGAAATGATAACATAAAAGAATTGAAGGTTTGAAGCGAACAAGATTGAAGCCTTGCAAAGATTAGATGAAGCTTCACGATGATATAATTGAGAGATCTTGGAAGTCTGGGAAAGTATGAAGCACTTGAACCGAGAATTTACTCATTGTGAACACACTCCGGAAGAATGAATCCATCACTTGGATGAAGCAAGAATAAGAATTATGTTATGCATATCCTTCATCAATTTAACTTTGATGACAAACAACAGATTTGATAAACTACTTCTACTCGTAAAAAAATTAAGAGAGATATAGCGTAAACTTGAGAAAGGTCTCCAACGAACCGCCGGTAGGATTGGAAAGAACGAATGAATTGATATGATAACCAAGGAAGGGAACTCTTGAATGAACCACGGTAAGAATTTAAGAGAATGGGCGAAGAAAACAAACACATTGCCAGGAGGAATTGGAAAATGAATGAAGACACTTGAGAGAATTTAGGTACAAGTGAAACGAGGAGATCATGAACTGACTAGAGAGTACTTGAGCGATGCACCGGTAAGATTTGGAGAATGAGAGCTGAAAGCTGGAATGAATAATTATGAGATGATGTGCTACGGAGAATCAAACTGAAAAGACTCCTGAATTGCTCCGGATGGGTGAAAAGAATTCTCACAATCGAAAGCAATTATGAGAGGATGGCATCAAGCTTGAACAACACATCTTCATGAGAACGGAGCAAGATTTGGAGGAGAAACTTTTCTTCGGTTTTCAAATGCAGAGAGTGGTGATGAGAAACACCACCATGAATTGTTGAGATTGTTCCGAATGAAAAATAGAAAGGTTGAACCAACGATGAAAGAATTTGCAGATCTTGGAGAAAGACATTTGACTGATGATAATTCATTCTTACGTCAACTTTGAAAAGAATTTGAGAATAACTCCGAAAATAAGAGTTAGGTAAGATCCTGGAAAAAGACCTGTGGCTTAAGGCCCACTCAAAAGATACACCGTTGAACGATTTTTAAGAGAGATTGCACTTGTTGAATTAAATATCTTGAACGGGTTAGGAGTGAAAACATGAATCTTCTGAGATATCTTCGGCACTCCGGAACAAATGAATAGTGAGAGGTGAATGATAAAGAGGTGCACCAGCATGAGAAAACATTTGAAATGAGGAAAAGGATATGATCAACACCGAAAGATTGCATTGAAAACACCGGGAAAGATAAGAGAACAAAGAATGATAAACTTTAAGCTTCCTTTAGCATCTTCATGAGAATCACCGGATAAGAACACTGAAAGAAAGGAATGAAGAGACTTCACATCCATAAGATGGATACTTGATTAAGAAATCCGAGTCCTTGAAGAAACAAGGGTGGGTAGGTGGGAAAACAAAGGAAACTTGGGCAGATGGAACGAACACTGCCGAAAAAACTGAGAGGTGGTCTTGTGAATGTTGACATGATCGGATCCACTTGAAGAGAAAGACATCGGTTGGGAAAGAATTGGCATGACCACCTTCATGATCAAGAAGGATTAATACACTCATAGAAATATGAGAGAATCACTTAGGAAAGGTATGGAATCAACACTTGACATTGAAGCAACTCGAATACCACAAACCAAAACAAAACAAAGGATTGGCTAGCAAAATAAGGCGAAAACAAACATATGATAGATCCCATATCGTATCATGTGTCTGTTGGAAAGATATTCTAGGAGCTACTTGAATTCCCACTTATAAACTCCCAAAACTTTCAGGTTATGCAATCAGGTGTTGGGGATACAGGGGAAGCATAATATCTCACCCAAACTAACAATTCCTACATCCAGCTGTATCCATCCTTCGACACATAACCAAGAAACCTTCGGAAATCGTGTCCCCCAACCTTCGAAAAGCATCTGTTATACGAGTTATGCCAATACTCACGAACTCCCGCCCCAGTACTGGGTGGCATCAAGGTTATCTCACCAACAACTGCATAAAAGAGATTTTCGATGTCGGCGAACTCAGGTATTCTAGAACTGCAACGATAAAATTATGACGACAACACCTCGGAGCTCAACTCCCCGAGACACTGCCACAACCCCTAAATGTCAGGAGGCACCAACAACAATGTTCTCGTCATAAGACTATTAGAACGATTCCAAGATACCCGCGTGATCCTAAAAAAATCGTGAAATTTGAGGAGAGAAAAGTCAAAACGTCTACGTCACGAGGCCTCACCAGAGCGACGAAGGGACAAAGGAGTAAAAAGAATCCTACTCTCCGATATATATAATCCTAAGACTCAAAACATTTTCTTCTAGACTCAACAACGTCAGCGATTCGATCAAGCAGGGGGCTCCTAAGTCGGGGATGGCTCTGATACCAACTTGTAACACCCACAAGGCGGCTATATCTCCCACGTGTCGGGGCACGACTTAGTGGCATAGCCGCATGGTAGTTTTGTCCCAACAGGGGTAATCTTCACACAATCTCATGTACTGAATAAGAAAGGGATAACGAGTTGGCTTACAATTGCCACTTCACACAAATAACAAGTTAAGCATACATCATACAGAGTACAATCAAGGTCCGACTATGGAACCAAAATAAAAGAAGACAACCCCAAATGCTAGATCCCCGATCGTCTCAACAGGGCTCCACTACTGATCAACCGAAAACGACACAAAACAACGATCAAGATCTTCATCGAGCTCCCACTTGAGTTGGGTTGCATCACCTGCACTGGTATGGTCGGCACCTGCAACTGTTTGGAAGTATCTGCGAGTAATGAGGAGTCAGCAATCTCACACCCGCGAGATCATGACTATTTAAGCTAATGGGTAGGGTAAGGTAATGAGGTGGAGCTGCAGCAAGCACTAAGCATATATGGTGGCTAACATACGCAAATAAGAGCGAGAAGAGAAGCAACGCACGGTCGTGAAACTAGAAGTGATCCTGAAACTACTTACGTTCAAGCATAACACAAGAACCGTGCTCACTTCCCGGACTCCGCTGAAAAGAGACCATCACGGCTACACACGCGGTTGATGCATTTTAATTAAGTTAAGTGTCAAGTTCTCTACAACTGGACATTAACAAATTCCCATCTGCCACATAACCGCAGGCACGGCTCTCGAAAGTTTATACCCTGCAGGGGTGTCCCAACTTAGCCCATCACAAGCTCTCACGGTCAACAAAGGATATTCCTTCTTCCGGGAAGACCCGATCAGTCTCGGAATCCCGGTTACAAGACATTTCGATAATGGTAAAACAAGACCAGCAAAGCCGCTCGATGTGCCGACAATCCCGATAGGAGCTGCACATATCTCGTTCTCGGGGCAACACCGGATGAGACATCCTACGACTAAAACCAGCCCTCAAGTTTCCCCGAGGTGGCCCCATAGTTTACTCCGTTCAGACCAACACTTAGAGAAGCACTAGCCCGGGGGGGGGGGGTTAAAATAAAGATGACCCTCAGGAGCACAACTCCCAAGGGAAGACTAATAGGTTGTTAGGCAAATGTAAAACCAAGGTTGGGCCTTTCCGGAGGAGTTTTATTCAAAGGGAACTGTCAAGGGGTTCCCATAACACCCAACCACGCAAGGAACGCAACATCAAGGAACATAACACCGGTATGACGGAAACTACGGCGGCAAGAGTGGAACAAAACACCAGGCATAAGGCCGAGCCTTCCACCCTTTACCAAGTATATAGATGCATTAATTAAAATAAGAGATATTGTGATATCCCAACGTATCCATGTCCCAACACGGAACAAACTTCAACTTCACCTGCAACTAACAACGCTATAAGAGGGGCTGAGCAAAGCGGTAACATAGCCAAGCAACAGTTTGCTAGGAAGTTGGGTTAGAGGCTTGACATGGCAATATGGGAGGCATGCTATGTCAAGTGGTAGGTAGCGCGACATAGCGATAGAACGAACAACAAGCAAAGCAAAGATAGAAGTGATTTCGAGGGTATAGTAATCTTGCCTGCAATGTACTCAGAGTTGTCGAAAGCTTGATCCTCGAAAGCGTTCTCAACAGGTTCCTCATCACGTACTCGTCTCCCGGCTCTACCCAACGCAAGAACACAACCAATGGAATGACAATCAATCACGGTGCAATGCACAAGCAACATGATGCAAGACATGGCATGATATGCAATGCATATGCGTGCTCGGGAAGGGAAAGAATGATCAAGGAATCAACTGGGTATGCCAAGTATGCCGCTTGAAAGATGAGATGATTTTGGTTGAAATTGATATAAATATCACCGGAAACAGATGCACGGTTTGCAAATGGCAAGCAAAACAAGAATGGTGCAAAACTGTGATTAACAGCATGATGCCAGCTAGAATGCAACCAGAAACTAAGCTACTGCAATCCAACATAGCAACAAAGCATATGGAAGTGATCTACAAGAGATGCTTAACAAAGCATGAAAACTAAGCTATGGCTAAATCACACAAGAACATGTTCAAGCAAGCATGACAAAAGTGCAAAAGATATCAACTTCACAGACTTAGTGAAAATAATAACATGTTAAAAACAACATCAGGAAGCACTGTTTAGAGCTAGCAAACAACATGCTACAGGAACATATCATAGCGAACAAAGATATGTCACGATTCTACTAAAAGCATAGATCAAAAGTCCCTTACTGACCATGAGCCAAAAAGGCACAGAAGATATGATGGCACCCATGTAAACATAGCAATTTTTATTAACAGTTTCAGAGTTGGCAGAAAAACGGAGCATGTTATAAACAGATTCACCATAGCAACTTTGCGAGTTCATGCCAATCACCACAAAGCATTGCATGACAATATAAGCATACAAATAGCAAGATGACATGTTCATGAAGCTAACCATGGCAAGAGAAAGTTCATAGGGTGCATGGATCACTAGCAACAACAGTGTCAATATTGAATAACATGTTAACAATCTGCCAGGAACATTTTATAGCAAAAGTAGAGAAAGCCAAATACATGCTAGACAACTACATGATTGCAACCAGGAGCATGGATGGATAGATCATAACCACATGTTAAAAACATCCTTACCGAAGTATCCTAAAATAAGCATGGATCTCACTGTAGCATCAAGTTTATAGGGCATCAAAATAACAGCAAGAAAAGGACTTAGCAAAATCCTTAGTCCCTGAAAACAGCAACATCACGGAGCCTAGTTTGCATGCTTGTGCTAGTCACCAAATAGATCACAAAAATACAAGGCTTGCACATCTGTAAAGATGGCATGATATAGTTCAAAACACATGTGGACCTCATGCCCAAATAATGCACACATAAAATGCAACAAAAATGACAAAACCTCACGATCTGATAAGTACCAGCAGCTAACATTCTATAGCCCTCTTGTAACAATGAAAATGTCATCATAAATGACATTAACATGCATGCAAATGCTTCTAACATGAAGAGCTCAACGAGACGAACATTTCGACATATCATATGCATGATTCGGAGCCATGGTCACCGAAATATGGCATGTAGGAGGCATAAAAATATGAGATGTTTAGGACTTTAGGGAAAATTAGACCTCGAGGGGGAAAAAGTCAACGGCGGCGGATCTTGCCGGAGTGTCGCCAGAGAAGGTCGGGGAAGCCGGATCTGGGGCTACCTCGGCTGGATCTCGCCGGATCCGGGCTAGAGCACGACCGGGAGGCGACGTACATCGAGGTTGGAGCGCGGGGCGGCCCCATGCTGGGGTGGCAAAGCAGGCGCAGGTCGCCGGTGGCGCGGGGCGTGCGGGCGGCGCGCGGGGCGGTGGTTGGCGGCGGTGAGCGGGGCGAAGGCGGCGGTGGCGCAAGGCAGCGACGGGCGGAGGCGCGCGGCGTGGTCGGGAGGGGCCGGTAGGCGAGCGATGGCACAAGGGTGGCGGCGGCGCTAGGGCAGCGGCGGACGGCGAAGAATGGTGAGGCGGCGGCGTGGTGGAGATCCGGGCGGCGGAGCGCGGGGGCCGACCCGGGCTTCGGTGGCGGCGGTTCGGGCTCGTGCGGGCCCGCGATGGGCTCCGCGGGCCGGCGCCGCAGAGGAGAGAGAGAGGGCCAGCGGTGGCGACGTGGCGGCTCAGGATTCGCTAAGGGGGCGGTGCGGACATGTCCGGCGATGGGTTGGACATGTCCGTCGGCGGGAGGAGGAAGAAGCTAGGGTTTGTACCGCGAAATTTCGGGGGAGGGGACTAATTTATAGGTAGAGGGAGGTAGGAATGTCCAAATGAGGTGCAGTTTTCGCGCACACGATTGTGATCCGATGACAGAGGACATGCAAGTGGTTTAGATGGGTTATTGGGCTGTTTTGGAGGGGTTTTGGGCTGCAACACAAAAGAGGCTTTGCGTCTCCCCGGTTAACCGTTCGGGCATCAAACTGCCTCCAAATAGAACGAAATTTGACACGCGGTCTACTGGTGGTGTACCAAGGCCACTTGACAAATCTCGACCCATTCCGAGAACATTTTTTTCCCGCTCATGAAAAGAGACAAGAGGGGTGCGCCGGTGCATGTGGGAGTGTCGGATTGCGAAACGGACAACGGGGAAAATGCTCGAACGCATGAGACGAACACTTATGCAAATGTGATGCACATGATGACATGATATGCAATGCATGACATGAACAAAAAGCAAAACAAAGACAAAAACCCAACCACGAAGGGAATCTCATATCGCATCTCCAAAAAAGGTAAGAGTCAGAGTTACAAATATGGAAAGTTGTATCCGGGGCGTTGCATGATGCCCAATACATAAGTAGCTTTATCGAGGTCTTTTATTCAAAAAACCTTATTCAAGTATCTTTTTATGCTATCCAGAAATTCTATATCATTTCCAATCAGCAATGTGTCATCCACATATAATATCAAAAATGCTACAGAGCTCCCACTCACTTTCCTGTAAATACCGGCTTCACCGTAAGTCTGTATAAAACCATATGCTTTGATCACCTCATCAAAGTGTATATTCCAACTCCGAGATGCTTGCACCAGTCCATAGATGGACCGCTGGAGCTTGCACACTTTGTTAGCACCTTTAGGATCAACAAAACCTTCTGGTTTCATCATATACAACTCTTCTTTAATAAATCCATTAAGGAATACAATTTTGACATCTATTTGCCAGATTTCATAAAATGCGGCAATTACTAACATGATTTGGACAGACTTAAGTATCGCTACGAGTGAGAAAGTCTCATCGTAGTCAACTCCTTGAACTTGTCGAAAAGCCCTTTTTTGCAAAAAGTTGAGCTTTGTAGATATTAACACTACCATCAGTGTCCGTATTCCTCTAGAAGATCCATTTATTCTCAATGGCTTGCTGATCATTAGGCAAGTCCACCAAAGTCCACACTTTTTGTCATACATGGATCCTGTCTCAGATTTCATGGCCTCAAGCCATCTGTCGGAATCTAGGATCATCATAGCTTCTTCATAGTTTGTAGGTTTGTCATGTTCTAGTAACATGACTTCCAGAACAGGATTACTGTACCACTCTGGTGCGGAACGTGCTCTGTTCGACCTACGATGTCCAATAGTAACTTGATCTGAAGTTTCATGATCATCATCATTAGCTTCCTCTCTAGTTGTTGTAGACATCACGGGAAACGGATTTCTCTGATGTGCTACTGTCCAATTCGAGAGATGGTACAATTACCTCATCAAGTTCTACTTTCCTCCCACTCACTTGTTTCGAGAGAAACTCCTTCTCTAGAAAGGATCCATTCTTAGCAACAAAGATCGTGCCTTCAGATCTATGGTAGAAGGTGTACCCAACAGTTTCTTTTGGGTATCCTATGAAGATGCACTTCTCCGATTTGGGTTCGAGCTTATCAGGTTGAAGCTTTTTCACATAAGCATCACAACCCCAAACTTTAAGAAACGACACCTTAGGTTTCTTGCCAAACCACAGTTCATACGACATCGTCTCAACGGATTTAGACGGTGCCCTATTTAATGTGAATGCAGCTGTCCCTAATGCATAACCCCAAAATGATAGTGGTAAATCGGTAAGAGACATCATAAATCGCACGATATCTAAGAAAGTACAGCTACGATGTTCGGACACACCATTACACTATGCTGTTCTAGGTGGCGTGAGTTGTGAAACAATTCCACATTGTTTTAAATGAAAGCCAAACTCGTAACTCAAATAATCGCCTCCGCAATCAGATCGTAGAAACTTTATTTTCTTGTTATGATGATTCTTCACTTCACTCTGAAATTCTTTGAACTTTTCAAATGTTTCAGACTTTTGTTTCATTAAGTAGATATACCTATATCTACTGAAATCATCTGTGAAGGTCAGAAAATAACGATATCTGCCGTGAACCTCAACACTCATTGGACTGCATACATCGGTATGTATTATTTCCAATAATTCATTGGCTCGCTCCATTGTTCCGGGGAACGGTGTTTTAGTCATCTTGCCCATGAGGCATGGTTCGCAATTATTGAATGATTCATAATCAAGTGATTTCAAAAGTCCATCTGCATGGAGTTTCTTCATGCGCTTTACACCAATATGACCTAAACGGCAGTGCCACACGTATGTTGCACTATCATTATCAACTTTGTATCCTTTGGCATCTATATTATGAATATGTGTATCACTATGATCGAGATTCGATAAACCATTTATATTGAGTGTATGACCATAGAAGGTTTTATTCATGTAAACAGAATAAGAATTATTCTTTGACTTAAATGAATAACCGTATTGCAATAAACATGATCCAATCATATTCATGCTCAACGCAAATACCAAATAACATTTATTTAGGTCCAACACTAATCCCAAAGGTAGAGGGAGTGTGCAATGGTGATCTTATCAATCTTGGAATCACTTCCAACACACGTCGTCACTTCGCCCTCAACTAGTCTCTGTTCATTCTGTAACTCTTGTTTCATGTTACTAATCTTAGCAACTGAACCCGTATCAAATAGCCAGGTGCTACTATGAACACTAGTAAAGTACACATCAATAACATGTATATCAAATATACCTTTGTTTACTTTGCCATCCTTCTGATCCGCCAAGCATTTGGGGCAGTTCCGCTTCTAGTGACCATTCCCTTTGCAGTAAAAGCACTCAGTTTCAGGCTTAGGTCCAGCTTTGGGCTTCTTCACGGGAGTGGCAACTTGCTTGCCATTCTTCTTGAAGTTCCCTATCTTTCCCTTGCCTTTTTTTCTTGAAACTAGTGGTCTTGTTAACCATCAACACTTGATGCTCTTTCTTGATTTCTACCTTCGCTAATTTTCGCATCGCGAAGAGCTTGGGAATCATTTTCGTCATCCCTTGCATATTATAGGTCATCATGAAGTTCTAGTAACTTGGTGATAGTTGTTGGAGATATGCCCTAGAGGCAATCATGTATGATGGTATTTCCTATGTTTTTATGAATAAAGATAGTCCTTGGACATTATCAATGATGTGTATCAGCAAGTACTTGACTTTTTTGTGGGACTATACATTGTATGATGACTATCCTAAAAGGTCCCTAGTCAAAAGGGCTGTGTGGACGCGCAACTGACTAGACTAGCATATGACACCATTGATGGCTTTGTCTCACTAGCCATGGAGCATTGGATGCTAACCGGATACTATGGACTCGGAAGGATCTGGTCGGATTCGACATAGTCGGATCCGAGTTGAGATAAGGTCCGAGTCGGACGGACCCAACTATGAGACGCAGCGACATGTCATCTATGAGTCTCTAGTACAACATACGTTCTATGTCTTAAGACCTCAGCTGGCGCATATACCCAGGATGGTGACGGACTTTCTTTGGGCCAACCAAACGCTACTCCATGACTGGGTAGTTACGAAGGTAGGTTTCGGGCTTGTCCAGACCCATGCTGCGAGACATGGTCGAGCAAGATGGGATTTGCCCCTCCGATCAGGAGAGATATACTCTGGGACCCTCGTGTGATCTGACCAGGATAAGCATGGCCATGCGAGAAGAATTATGAGATAATCTGGCTTGTGGTTGGCATCACTGGAGCGAGAGAGAGGTCGGGCTAGCACAACGATGACTGACTCGCCTTGAGCCCGACAACATATCGTGTGGCAAAAGGAATGGAAGTATAATGTATAGGTTCACCTAACTAGCTTCATAGTCTTCTTGGTGTTCCGCATGCCTTGCTAGGGGCCGCTACCAAGCGTGCAGTTCAAAGGTGATCCGAACTGCGACCAAGACGGCTTGAACCTAAGGGGTCGCGCGCTTAAGGGAAGGAACCTACGAGGTCGGATCCGAGGACACTGGTCGGATGTGATCCGAGCTGTGCTCGGATTCTGCTGAGTAGACTTATGGGCTTTAGTGTCCGTGCGAGGCCCAAGTGTTGAGCCCTCGACAGACGCCTATATAAAGTGGGGTGCGACACACTCATGCGGTTGATCGCTTCGACGCTGTCACTAGGGTTTGCATGTGTTGCGAATAGACACCTCCACTTGCCGCCGGTTGTGTGATTGGACCTAGCCATCCGTCGCATGACGTTCCTCCTGCACGTGCGGATACCATTAGAGGTGGTGCACTTGCGCTGCTCCAGCGAACCTGTACGAGGGAACCGACGACCGGCTGTTCAAGGGAGATCGGACGAGGAGGAGACGCGCTGCCCCAACTCTTCTTCTGCTGCACGGCGCTGCGCGTCTAGTGGTAACAATCTGTGATCCATCTCCCATAGCATGTTCTTGGTAGTTCTGCGCGTAGGTAACTTTAATTTGCAGTCGACGCACTCTATCATATAACCTAACAATGGTATTAGAGCCTCTGCTATAGGATTTGGATTCAAATCGTATGCATATTAGATATGTGGAGGAGATAGATGAGATCTGTTGTCATTGATGAGATCGGCTGTGTGCACGGTTGATGAGATCAACTGTACATGGGAATCAATGTGGCTATGTTTTTTGATGATCGGAGTCGATGAGGAGGTGACACAACCCACCCCTACCGGTCGGTATCCGCCATCGGGGTTAACAGTGAAACGTAAATCCGAATCGGGCTCACGATGATCGATAAGATCGGTCAGATCGGAAAATTCAGCGTGATCGGAGTTCAGATGTGATCTGTAATTTCCGAAAACGATTTGTGCGTAGTGCCTTGTATTTCGTACACGATTACTCGTATCGTTAGAATGCGATTCCATGGGTAACTTTATTTTGCAGGTTTGATGTGAATAGTATGGCTCATGTGTATGTGATGCATGTGTGTAAATTATACATGGCCCACGTGTCATGTTTTCAGTCGGCAGGAGCCAAGGTGCTTTCATTATATTGTATAACAACCTGCGTGTCAACTTGTGACTCTATGTTAAATTCATTACTAGTTGTAGTAGTTGGATTATTGAGATCAGGTTGGTAGCTTGGCGTCCTGGCATGACAAACAAGATGGAGTTCCTAGATGGTCATCGGAGTCGGAGCCGACCTGGAAGAACTGCCATGAAGGAGCCATACTATTTCATAATAAATGTTTATTTGTGATTATTATGCTTCTTACTTTCTATGCATGTTTGAATGGTAGAAAGATCCCTCATGAATATCAAGTAAATTGCCATTCCCGATGTTGCACCTTCGCACGTCAACTACGTCTAGTAGTGGGCTCATAAAATTGGCGTACTTCTAGGTGTCCTTGAACTAAAGGGTTTGTGTCGTACACGGGCATGCATTGCATCAGGTTAACTTGACAAGGCTATGAAAACAGTTTTGGGCCTTGTGGCAAAGAAGGTTGGGGGACGGGGTATGAGATACCTACCCGACCGACAGGAGTCGTATAGAGATATGATTAGCAAGGAGTTGCTTACCGGGTAGGCATGTTGTCTAGCAGTGATGCTAAAGCTCACTAGTCGCATGTGCTAGTCGGATCCTGAATCACTGAGAGTTTGCAGAGGGATGCTGAATTCAGTGGGAGTATTTCTGTTTAAGGGTTGAATTACTCTACATAAACACATTGCTTAGCGATTGCATATTTTCTGTTGTAGATCAATGGCACCACCTGCTCAACCCAACTTTGCATTGAAATCAATTCTGGAAAAGGATAAACTGAATGTAACAAACTTTACCACCTAGTATAGAATTTGAGAATTGTTCTCAAGCATGATAAAAAGGAACAAGTTCTAGAGGATCGACTTCAAGAGGAACCTGCCAATAATGCTAGTGCCACAGCTAAGAATGCCTACCAGAAACTCGTTTGATGAATCAACGGAGATTAGTTGTCTGATACTGGCTTGTATGGAGCCCGATTTGCAATAGCATTTCAAAATGTTGAGGCTTACGATATGATCAAGAGTCTCAGGAGCATGTTTCAGACACAGGCTAGGACCGAAAGGTTCAACGTCTGGCGATCCTTGATGGATTGCAAGCTGGAGGAAGGTGATCCACTAAGCCCACATGTGATCAAGATGATCGGATATGTGCAAGCTTTGGATCAGTTGAGCTTCCCGCTCTTGGATGAGCTGGCTACTGATGCAGTTCTGGGTTCTCTTCCGCCCAGCTATAGGACGTTCATCTCGAACTATCATATGCATGGCATGGATAATAAGCTCACAGAATTGCATGGGATGCTCAAAGTGGCGGAGCAGGATATTAAGAAAGGCACACATCAAGTGTTGATGCTGCAGAAATCGGCTAACTTTAAGAAGAGTTGGTGCAAGAAAAAGACTAAGGCAAAGGGCACGAAGACGGCAACCTACGCCGCTGCGCCGAAGTTTGGACCGGACTCGAAGACCATTTGCTATCATTGCAAGGAGACCGGTCACTGGAATAGGAACTGTAGCAAGTGGCTTGCAGAGCATGGCAAGAAGGCCGGAAATGCTTCTTCGGGCAAAGGTACACTTGTTGCATATGTTATAGACATTTACCTTGTTGACATACCTAGTAGCTCTTGGGTATTTGATACCGGATCGGTTGTTCATATTTGCAACTTGATGCAGGGGCTGGCAAGAACTAGGCGTGTGGCACAAGGGGATATTGACATCAGGGTCAGCAACAAAGCAAGAGTTGCTGCGTTGGAGGTCGGCACGATGCAGCTCGAGCTTCCTTCTGGATTTATTTTGGAATTGAATAATTGTTATTACATTCCTACACTTAGTTGGAACATTATTTCTGCCTCATGCTTGATGAGTCAGGGTTATGAATTCAATTTAAAGGTCAATCCTTGTTCGATTTTTTTGAATGGGATGTTCCACGACTATGCACCCATTGTTGATGGCTTATTTATATTGAATCTAGAATAGGAACCTGTCTATAACGTGAATGTCAAGAGGCATAAGCCTAATGAGATGAATCCGACGTACTTCTAGCATTGCCGTCTTGGACACATTAGTTTGAAATGCATGAAGAAGCTCCGTGATGATGGGCTCCTAACTTCGACCGACTTTGGGTCATTCGAGACATGTGAATCATGCTTGCTCGGCAAGATGACTAAGTCCCCTTTCGCAAAGAGTTGCGAGAGGGCATCCGAGCTATTGTTACTTATACATAGTGATGTATGTGGTCCAGTGAGCACAAGTGCCAGAGGTGGCTATCAGTACTTCGTGACTTTTACTGACGACTTGAGTAGATAAGGATATATCTATTTGATGAGGCACAAGTCGGAAACTTTTGAAAAGTTCAAAGAGTTTCAGAACGAGGTTGAGAATCAGCTCGGCAAGACTATAAAACTTCTACGATCTGATCGTGGAGGTGAGTACATGAGCCATGAGTTTCATGATCATCTGAAAATCCGAGGTATAGTACCTCAGCTCACACCTTCGGGTACGCCACAGCGAAATGGCGTATCGGAACAAGGAATCGTACCTTGTTGGACATGGTTCGATCTATGACGAGAAAATCGGATTTACCCTTGTCATTTTGGGGATACACTCTAGAAATTGCAGCTTTCACACTTAACAGGGTACCATCAAAATCTGTAGATAAGACACGACATGAGATGTGGACTTGGAAGACTCCCAGTTTGTCCTTTCTAAAGATTTGGGGTTCTAAAGCATTTTTCAAGCGACTTATGTCAGACAAGCTTACACCCAACTCAGACAAATGCATATTCTTGGGATATCCAAGGGAAACCTTGGGATATAGCTTCTATAGCCGGGAAGAGAACAAATTGTTTGTTGCTCGGAATGGGGTTTTCCTTGAGAAAGAATTTCTCAGTCGGGAGGCTAGTGGGAGCATGGTCCAACTCAAAGAAATTCGAGTACCACTCGGGGATGGCTCAGCGAGTGATGAGATCATACCGGAGTCTACCAGGGAACCCGTAGTGGAAGCGGCACCAGAACCGCGGAGGTTGGAAAGATTGCGCAGAGCGCCTGATGTATTGATGCTAGAAAGCGACGAGCCAGCCACATATGCGGAAGAGATGGTGAGCCCGAATTCCGAGGCATGGCTAGAGGCCATGAGATCCAAGTTAAAGTCCATGGATGAAAATCAAGTCTGGGACTTGGTTGATCCGTCGCCTGGCGTAAAGGCCATTGGCTGCAAATGGGTCTTTAAGAAGAACCGATGTGGATGGAAAAATTCAGATCCACAAAGCTCGGCTTGTCACTAAAGGTTATGGATAAGTTCAAGGAATTGACTACGGCGAGACTTACTCCCCGGTAGAGAAGCTGAAGTCGATGAGGATCATACTAGCTAGCTGCATATTTCGATTACGAGATATGGAAGATGGATGTCAAAACGGTTTTCCTTCACGGAAATTTAACCGAGGACGTGTATATGATACAACCTAGGGTTTTGTCGATCCGACTAGCACTATTAAAGTATGCAAGCTCAAGAGATCCATTTATGGGTTGAGGCAAGCATCTCGGAGATGGAACATTCATTTTGATGAGGTCGTCATTGGTCTCGGTTTCATCAAAAGCGATGAGGACGCTTGTTTATACAAGCAGTTAAGTGGGAGCTCAATTGTGTTTCTGATCTTGTATGTGGATGACATACTACTGATCAGAAATGATGTTTCGTTGTTGAACTCGGTCAAGGAATCATTGAATGGCAAGTTTTCAATGAAGGACCCTGGTGAGGCAGTTTACATTTTAGGCATCAAGATCTATAGAGATAGATCGAGGAGGCTGCTCGGTTTGAGCCAAAGCACGTACGTAGATAAAGTATTGAAGCGGTTCAACATGAGTGAGGCCAAGAAAGGGTTCTTGCCTGTCTCACATGGTATAAGGCTAAGAGAGACTCGGAGTCCTTCGACATCTGATGAGCGAAGCAGGATGTGAGTCAGATTCCGTATGCCTCAGCAATTGGATCCATCATGTATGCCATGATATGTACACGGCCTAATGTTGCTTTTGCAATAAGACTAACAAGTAGATACCAGGCCAACCCAGGTGAGAGTCAATGGGCAGCGGTGAAGACTATTTTGAAGTGCCTGAAAAGGACTAGAGAGATGTTCCTAGTTTATGGAGGTGAGGAAAAGCTCGTCATAAGGGGTTATGCCGATGCTAGTTTCCAAACCGATAGAGATGATTGTCGATCACAGTCCGGATTCGTGTATGTCATGAATGGAGGAGCAGTGAGCTGGATGAGTTCCAAGCAAGATACGGTGGACAATTCTACCACAGAAGCCGACTACATTGCGGCTTGTGAAGCTACAAAGGAAGGTGTTTGGATCCGAAACTTTCTGGATGATCTTGGTATTTTCCCAGCCTTGGTAAAACTGTTGGACCTTTATGGTGATAATTCTGGTGCCATCGCACAAGTCAAGGAGCCGAGGGATCACTACAAGACCAGACACATAGATCGGAAATATCACCTGATACGAAAGATCATAAAGAATGGTGATGTTGAGTTATGAAAAATTCACACAGATGCAAATGTTGTAGATCCATTTACTAAGCCACTTCCACAATCCAAGCATGAGGGGCACGTTAGGGCTATGGGCATTCAATGTCTATTTGATTGACTCTAGTGCAAGTGGGAGACTGTTGGAGATATGCCCTAGAGGCAATCATGTATGATGATATTTCCTATGTGTTTATGAATAAAGATAGTCCTGGGACATTATCAATGATGTGTATCAGCAAGTACATGACTTGCTTGTGGATCTATACATTGTATGATTACTATCCTAAAAGGTCCCTAGTCGAAAGGGCTGTGTGGACGCGCAACCGACTAGACTAGCATATGACACGGTCGATGGCTTGGTCTCACTAGCCATGGAGCATTGGATGCTAACCGGATAATATGGACTCAGAAGGATCTGGTCGGATTCGACGTAGTCGGATCCGAGTTGAGATAAGGCCCGAGTCGGACAGACCCAACTATGAGAGGCATCGATATGTCATCTGTGAGTCTCTAGTACAACATACGTTCTATGTCCTATGACTTGAGCTGGTGCATGTACTCGGGATGGTGACGGACTTGCTTTGGTCCAACCAAATGCTACTCTGTGACTGGGTAGTTACAAAGGTAGGTTTCGGGCTTGTCCAGACCCATGCTACGAGACATGGTCGAGCAAGATGGGATTTGACCCTCCGATCAAGAGAGATATACTCTGGGCCCCTCGTGTGATCCGACTAGGATAAGCATGGCCATGCGACAAGGATTATGAGATAATCTGGTTTGTTGTCGGCATCACTGGAATGAGAAAGAGGTCGGGGGAGCACAAGGATGACAGACTCGCCTTGAGCCCGACAACATATATCGTGTGGCAAAAGGAATGGAAGTATGATGTACAAGTTTGCCTAACCAGCTTCATAGTCTGCCTGGTGTTCGGCATGCCTTGCTAGGGGCCGCTACCAAGTGTGCAGTTCGGAGGTGATCCGAACTACGACCAAGCCGGCTTGAACCTAAGGGGTCGCGCGCTTATGGGAAGGAACCTACGAGGTCGGATCCGAGGACACTGGTCGGATGTGATCCAAGTTGTGTTCGGATTCTGGCTGAGTAGATTTATGGGCTTTAGGGTCCGTGCGAGGCCTCGACGGACGCCTATATAAAGTGGGGGTGCGAGACACTCATGCGGTTGATCGCTTCGACGCTGTCACTAGGGTTTGCATGTGTTGTGAATAGACACCTCCACTTGCCGCCGGTTGTGTGATCGGACCTAGCAGTCCACCGCACGACGTTCCTCCTGCACGCTTGGATAGCGTTAGAGATGGTGCACTTACGCCGCTCCGGCGAACCTCTACGAGGGAATCGACGAACTCCTGTTCGAGGGAGATCAGACAAGGAGGAGACGTGCTTCCCCAACTCTTCTACCGCTGCATGTCACTGCACGTCTAGTGGTAACGATGTGTGATCCATCTCCCGTAGCATGTTCTTGGTTGTTCTGCGCATAGGAAATTTTAATTTGCAGTCAACGCACCCTACCGTAGAACCTAACAATAGTGACTAGAGAACTCTGTCAATCACTATCTTATCTAGAATATCAACTCCCACTTGATTCAAGTGATTGTAGTACCCATTGAGGGAGTCCAGGATTATGGGGTCCTCGGGCGTCTGGTCTATGTGACGTGGGCCGGCCAGATGGGCCATGAAGATACAATATAGAAGGCCTTCCCTCGTGTCCGGATGGCACTCTCCTTGGCGTGGAAGGCAAGCTTAGCATGCAGATATGAAGATTCCTTTCTCTGTAAACCGACTCTGTACAATCCTAGCCCCCTCCCATGTCTATATAAACCGGAGGGTTTAGTCCATAGAGGCAATGACAATCATAATCATATAGGCTAGACATCTAGGGTTTAGCCATTATGATCTCATGGTAGATCAATTCTTGTAACCCCTATACTCATCAAAGTCAATCAAGCAGGAAGTAGGGTATTACCTCCACCAAGAGGGCCCGAACCTGGGTAAACATCTTGTCCCCTGTCTCTTGTTGCCATTGATCCTTAGACGCACAGTTCGGGACCCCCTACCCAAGATCCGCCAGTTTTGACACCGACACCCATACATTCTGAGCATATGCTCACTAGTTGAGCTGTTCTCCTCCATCTTTTAGGCACAATACTTGTCAGAGGTCTCATACCTCTCGACATGGGCATGAGTCTGAAATACCAATTTCATCTCTTGGAACATCTCATATACTCCATGGTGTTCAAACTTTTTGAAGTCCCGGTTGAGGGAGTCCTTGACTAAGGGGTCGTCGGGTGTCCGACCTATTAGACATGGGCCGTGAAGATACAAAGACCGAAGACTCTACCCGTGTCCGAATGGGACTGTCCTTGGCGTGGAAGGCAAGCTTGGCAACCAAATATGAAGATTCCTTTCTCTGTAACCAACCTTATGTAACCCTAGATCCCTCCTGTGTCTATATAAAGTTATAAACCGGAGGGCTAGGTCCGTAGATAGATCCTCATAATCATAGTCAGACCGGCTAGACTTTTAGGGTTTAGCCATTACGATCTCGTGGTAGATCAACTCTTGTAACACTCATATTCATCAAGATCAATCAAGCAGGAAGTAGGGTATTACCTCCATAGAGAGGGCCCGAACCTGGGTAAACATTGTGTCCCCTATCTCCTGTTACCATCGACCTTAGACGCACAGTTCGGGACCCCCTACCCGAGATCCGCCGGTTTTGACACTGACATTGGTGCTTTCATTGAGAGTTCCACTATGCTGTCGTCAAGAGGTTTGATGGCTCCTTCAATCATCTACAACGACACTGTCCAAAGGGAAGACTTCCTCCCCGGACAGATCTTCGTGTTCGGTGGCTTCGCAGTGCGGGCCAACTCGCTTGGCCATCTGGAGCAGATCGAAAGCTACGCCCCTGGCCACCAGGTCAGATTTGGAATCTTGAACTACGTCACGGATATCTGTGGAGACTTGATCTTCGATGGATTAGAGACCACGACAGCCGCTCCCTGCCACCACGATGAACATGACGTAAATCTGTCATCGGTCCATACGCAGGATATAGTACCTGCAGCTGCTCTGGCCACAGATCCGGAGCAGATCGCGCTATCCAAAGATGGGAAGCTCAACCCCGCCACGGAAGCCGCAGACTCAGCGGCGTTGGAGCCGCACACAGACTTAACTTCAAGTGACATCTATGTCACCAGAACCACAGACTCGTCTCCGGCTACAGGTTCCGAACCTTGTGCGTCTGTGTACGTCGAGCTTCATCGGTCATCGATCGTCGAATTCAGCTCTGCGGACATCTTCCGACACTTGCCCTTGGGCGATGTGTTAAACTCATTAAGAGCACTATCCTTAGTGGGGGGCTCACAGTCGAACTATATCTGGTTCGAACTGGAGGCCGACAACGGAGAATTTTGCTTCCCACCCACTGCCCACTTCATACACACTGTTCAAGACTTAACCGACACGCTCGATTACGGCTCCGAAGACATCAACGGTATGGACGACGATGCCGCTGAGGAGCCGGGCCAAGACCCGCCGTTTCCCGGATGCTGGACGGTCACCTCTTTTTATGACGTGTACATGGTGGATACACCTAAAAGAACTAACGACGATGAAAAAGAAGATCCAATTGATGATGAACCTCCTGTGATACAACCAAAATGCCAGCGTGAGCGGCGCCGCTCTAAGTCACATCATGGAAAAGACGGCGATACTGGCACAGGGGAAAATAATATTTCGGACGATGCCAAATAGAATGAAGACACCGTTGAGATAACCTCCGAACAGGAGGAACGGGAAAACAGGCAAGTTGGCCCTGACGAACAGGTCATAAACGATGACTCGGAGGACAGTAATTATCTTCCACTCTTCAAGGATGAGGTGAGCCTCAGCAGCGAGGATTTTATCGTGCCCGAGGAACCTCAGGAGCAGGAGCGCTTCAAGCGCTGGCTAATTGCCACTGCAAAGAGCCTAAAAAAAGCAGCATCAGCTTCAACCTGACCAAGATCTGCTCAACGACAGATGGACTGATGTCCTAGTAGCTGCAGAACATGGTCTCAAGCGCCCAGCGAAAAGCTACCCAAAGCGCAAATTGCTACCTCAGTTCGACGACGAGGCGCCAGAACACATACCATCATCGCGCAATGCGGCTGACCGACCACCACGCGGTCGGGATAAAGCGGCAACTCAAACCAAACAACAGCCCGCCCACCTCATCGTAAAAGCAGAGGCAAAATAGCTCGCGGTCATGCATATGACCTTCGACAAAACCTGGACAATAGAGCAGGATATACCAGATCGATCTACGGAGCGCAAGGACGTGCCCCGACACGTGACGACGGCTATCTATTCGTACGTGACAAGCCTAGTCACACCCGGGCCGAAAACCGTAGACTGACTCCATCGGAGCTACGTCGCAATGTGGCCCAACATAGAGGCGCCGCACACCCTCTTTGCTTCACAAACGAAGTAATGGAGCACGAATTCCCAGAAGTGTTTAAACTCGTAAATATCGAATCACATGATGGGACAACTGATCCCGTGGTATGGATCGAGGATTTCCTTCTCCATATCCGCATGGCCCGCGGAGATGACCTTCATGCCATCAAATACCTCCTGTTAAAACTCAAAGGTCTAGCTCAGCACTGGTTAAATAGTCTGCCCGAAAACTCTATCGGCAGCTGGGAGGATTTGGAGGACGCCTTCCGCGACAACTTCCAAGGTACATATGTCCGGCCACCAGACGCCGATGACTTAAGCCATATAGTTCAACAGCCCGGAGAATCAGCCAGGAAGCTCTAGACTAGGTTCTTAGTTAAAAAGAACCAAATCATCGACTGCCCGGACGCGGAAGCCCTAGCGGCCTTCAAACACAGCGTACGGGACGAGTGGCTCACCCGCCACATCGGTCAAGAAAAAAGAAAATCCATGTCAGCCCTTACCGCTCTGATGACCCGCTTCTGCGCGGGAGAAGACAGTTGGCTCGCTCGTAGAAGCAACAACGCCAATGATCCGGGCACTTCTGAAGTCCGAAACGACAATGGCAAACCTCGACACAGAAAACACAAATGTCACAATGATAATGAAAGAACGCACGACATAGCGGTCAATGCCGGATTCAGCGGCACCAAACCCGGTCAACGGAAAAAGCCATTCAAGGCAAACAGAGACGAACCATCCAATTTAGACAAGATATTGGATCGGTTCTGCCAGATTCATGGCGATCCCGATAAACCAGCTAATCACACCAATAGAAGCTGTTGGGTCTTCAAGCAGGCCGATAAGCTCAGCGTCGAACACAAGGGGAAAAGGCCACCCAGTGATAATGATGACGAAGAGACTCCCAAACCAAATACCGAGGGTCAGAAGCAGTTTCCCCCTGAGGTAAAAACAGTGAACATGGTATACGTGACACATGCACCTATAGAGGAGCATGAGACGCATTCCCTCCGGACTGAGGATCATACTACATTACCTCCAGCTGGAGAACAAATCGGTCCTATTAAACCGCATACCTTTTCGGCCATTAAGCCGCCGGTCTCCATTCGGTAGGACCAACCAATCATGGAGATGGACTAGCAGTTCAGCTTCCGTCGTCCGCCACATACACCCGCGAAATCTGTACGGCGCATACATAACTATGCACTTAAAATACCATGGGCATCGGCAGAGGCACAATACGGACGGGCCTATAAGTACTCCTATAACCTCCCTCTTTTCTTTTCTAACCACTCTTTCTTTTTCATTATCCTTTACCACAGGTGACTCGCAGGCTGGTCATCTCACCGACTCTATCGGAGTTCCGGTTTGTACATTCATCCAAAAGCTACTCCCTTTAAAGAGCCCCTTCATCGAGGAAAGGCGGCGCAGACATGCGACAGGAGGTCAAAAACAACTTTTTGCAGACCGCACTCTCTATTTTGCAAGCATGTAAAGTGCCTTCTACCTCAGCCGTCGACCCTTGGCATGTCAAATAGTCGGGGTCGGGGCGTTATTATATACATAACAATGATTGGCATATCATTCAAGTTCTAGTGAATATAATCTGTATCCAGTATTCACTTTTCTCTAAAAAAACTGCATTTTGCTCCTTGTATCATTTCACATGCCCCGACATAACTCACCAGGAGCTCGATATGGGAACAAAATAAATTGCCAACAAGTCCAAATAGCTTTATAATATACTTCGGCGTCGCGAGTTTGGCCTTATATGCATCAGCTCCGAATCATGTCTTGGGTCAATAGTTGGGTTGCCCAGCTCATGTGCTTGTTACCTTACGTTCCGCTCTATCGGCTAAGGTAGTAAAGGGAGAACTACTTGGATTGTGTTTCCGGTTCATCTGGTCAAACACCTCAGTAGAGAAAGCCAAAAACTAACTATCATGATGCGGCGAGAGCTGGTCAACCACTCAACGACTTATCGGAATCTTTCGTGCCCCCCCTCGTATTACGCGAAGGACCTTTCTTCAGGTCATATATGTACATGCACCACATTGGGATAACCGCGTACATACCAGGGTTTATATCATAGACCCACCATAAAACTCCTATGGCTAAGTGAAAGTGTTAACGCCCTATAGTCCGATTGCCTCGTTCACCGCATTGACACCTCCTTTATGGACCAAGACGTTGGGTTAAGAGTGATCAAGTGCTTTTCCGAATACCCCCGTATTTTTTTACAAGGGGGCTGAAGCCGACGACTGGAAAACTTTCAGATTATACACAAATGGCCGCATAGGAGGAACCAAAAGCTGTTTAGCAAATATCATAATACCATCAATATATTGTCTTTTACAATGTCAATACATTTCATTCAAATATCGTATCTTTCGAGCATTGACCCTCTATCAAGCGGGCACCCTCTAAGACGTTCTCGAAATAGTGTTCGGGTGCGTGATGGTCCTTACCCTTGGGGGACTCCTCGCTGCAATGTCGGTGGACTTCATCTTCGCCCAGTATGTTTTAACACGGGCAAAGGCCATCCGTGCACCTTCAATGCATGATGAACGCTTAACAGCGTCGATACGCGGCACCGCTTCCACAAGCCGCTGCACCAAGCCGAAGTAACTATTCAGAATGGGTTTAGTATGCCACAGCCGAACTATGAGGTCCTTCATGGCAGAACCAGATATCGTGTGGAGCTCGGCCCACTAGGCCATCTGTTCATTTAGTAAGAGCGGACGCTTTGGCACGCCGAACTGTGACCAAAAAAGCTTCTCCGTGGCACACCCTTCCTGCGCTTGGTGAAATTGTGCCGCGTTGGTGTCGCTCTTCGGCAGGTCCAAGAATGTGTCCGGAGAACTCCACATTTGATTAAGCGGGGAATACTTCGGATCGCCGAACTTCATCTATAATAAGAAGGGCTTACCAAACGCTATCTCCCCAGCTTGCCGGATCTCCTCCCAAGCCGCTCTAGACTCACATCGTGCTTCTTTCGCTTCTTGCAAGGCCTTGTCGAGATCGGCTGCTTTGGCTTTATTATCACTCTTGAGGAACTCGCACTGGACAGTGGTTTCCTCTAGCTTGCGCGCCATGATAGAAATTCTCTCCTCACACTGGCGCCGAGCAGCCTGTTCGGTTTTTAACTCGTCAGCTGCCTTATTGGTGACCGAATTACTCATCCGGACTTGCTCCTTGGCGAGGACAAGCTCAGCCAAAAGGGCCTCCACCGCAGCAACACCATCTGCAGTTATGTGTTTCTCAGTATACAATTCTAGCTGCGTGCTCATGTTATCATACATACATATACTGATTGCCCCAAAAACATACCTTGCGCCTCGTCAAGCCGCCTGTTTATAAGCTTGATGTAACCATCCGCCTCATCAATCTTCCGCTGCAGTTCTGCAACCTCTGCGGATCGGGCAGTAGCAGGGGAGGTAACAACCTCTGTTCCAAGTAGTCAGATTATTTCCTGGCTATATCTTTTTGATCCTCTGATTGCCTCCCTTGGGGAGCCAATCAGAGTCTCAGGGGCTACTATCTATGCACAGGAGTAATTTGTGAATAGAACACAATCGAAAGCATTACAATACAAACCTCGAAGCCTCTTAGAAGGCTCGCGAAGGCCTCATTCAATCCACTTTTCGCGGACAGATCCTTTTTAACCACCGTACCCATCAAGGCACAATGGTCCTCAGAGACGGACGCCTGTCGGAACATGTTCATCAATATATCCGGCGCTTCTGGATCTCCGGAAGCCGCTGTAGCAGCACGACATCCCCTTGAAGGGATCCGTTCATTCGCCCCTAGAGTTGTCTCCGGCTGTAAGCCGGACAGTCCTGGGCCTTCATTGTTGGCCCCCGGACCCTGGACTACCGAAGTATCACCTTCGGTTAGTTTTTTCTTCATCCCTCACATCACTTGTTGATCACGAGAGACCCTCCAGGACGACACCTCTAAGTCGTCCGCCCTATTGGGCGAGGAGATTGGTGGAGGCGTCTCGCTTTCCATCATCTCCGAGAGAAGATCCCCCGAGGAAGAGGATTGTTGAAGAAAACTGTGTGCCGAGTTGCAAAAACATATACTCTAGATGTTACCCTGGTCACAGGAGAGGAACGGGACATGTTTAAAACACCCTTGTTCACTTACGATTTAGGCTTGCCCTCGCCGGGGGACTGCGTGATGACGTCGTCGTCCAAGCCCGAGCCGCTCGACAGGGGCATCTTGCCTCGCTTAGGAGCCTTTTCCTCCCAATCTTCGGAGACGGCCCTTTTTGTACCATGGGGAGAAGGAATGTTCGCTTCTCCTTTACTTTTTTTCTTCGGGCGATGGGATTTTGATCCCCCGGACACAACATCTAATATATCTTCTAGGTGGAGGCCACCTTCGGTCCTCCCGCTTTCTGTCTTGTCCTCCTTTACAGGCATCTGGTACGGTGCCGGGGCCAGCATCCTTGTTAATACGGGATTCGTTGAGTCTTCGGGAAGGGGGCCGGAACACCTAATTCACTCCACTTCTTTATCCGGCCCTGGAAAAGGATAGTGTGATTAGTATCGCATTACAACATATATTGCTAAAAATTGTTTGGAACTCAAGAGCTTACCGAGGTATCCGGATGGTTGTGGTCGAGCCCGATGTCCTCGGTGGTGTCCGGCCACTGTTTTTGTTTCCTGAAAAACAACTTCCACATTCCTTTGTGCGTGGTACCGAAGAAGTCTTGAAGGGTTTGTGGTCCTTCCGGATTAAACTCCCTTATACGGAGAGGCTGTCGCTGGCACGGCAGAACCCGGCGAACCAGCATTACTTGGACCATGTTGATAAGACTGACGTCCTTCTCAAGGAGGCTCCGGATGCAGCTCTGTAGAGTCTGCACTTCGTCAATTGAACCCCAGTCTAGCCCCTTGTTAATCCATGATGCAAGCTGCAATGGAGAGCCAGGTTGAAATGCAGGTATAGCCGCCCACTTGGTACAGCAGGGTTCAGTGACGTAAAACCACTCCCACTGCCATAGGTTGGGAGCTTCGATGAAAGAGCCTTTTGGCCAGGGAGCATTGGTAAGCTTGCTCACTGTAGCACCTCCGACTCCGCGTGTTCCCCGTCGACTACCTTCGACTTCACACTAGAGGTCTTGAGCCATAGGCCGAAGTGTGGGGGAATACGGAGAAATGCCTCGCACGTGATAATGAATGTCGAGATATGGAGGATAGAATCTGGGGCTAGATCGTGAAAATCTAGTCCGTAGTAAAACATGAGCCCCCGGACGAAGGGATGCAGAGCGAATCCTAGCCCTCGCTGGAAGTGGGAGATGAATACGACCCTCTCTCCGGATCTGGGAGTAGGAATAGCCTGTCCTCGAGTAGGAAGCCTGTGGGGGATCTCCGCGGTCAGGTATCTAGTAGCACAAAGCTTCACAATGTCCTCCTCTGTAACAGAGGAGGCTGCCCATCGGCCGTGTGGGCTGGGTCCGGACATGATTGGGAAGCTTGAAACGATGAAGTCGAGCCTTGGGTGCTAGAACTTGATGTTGGGAGGGCTAAGGAAAAGGTTGGCGCAAAATAAGGCGTCCCTTGGTTCCTTTTAAACGCAACGAATATCGAACGCCTCCTCCTAAACCCGAAAAACTGCCTATTCTTAAGGAATCATGCCAATGGAGTGGTTGGGTTGCCCACACTCATATTGATGAGAATCCTGCAATAAGGGGACACGATCTCTACTTCGACAAGACATGCCAATAAAACCGCACCTCGAAACGTGGAACGGCAGGACAAGAAACGGTTCAAAATAATGACCAGGAAAACGTGATGTAACATTACAAAAAATTGTCTCCAGATTGGGCTCATGCAGTATTATGTTCTCTACGGTTGTGCGTGCTACTTATGTTGCAGATCCGGACACATTCGTCCGAAGACTATCTCGGAGTATTCGGAAAGGGGAACCCGCCTTGCAATGCCGAAGACAATCTGCGCGCCGGACACCTCGTCATTGAAGCCTGGTTGAGGGGCTACTGAGGGAGTCCTGGACTAAGGGGTCCTCGGGTGTCCGACCTATTAGACATGGGTCGGACTGATGGGCTGTGAAGATACAAAGACCGAAGACTCTACCCGTGTCTGGAAGGCAAGCTTGGCGACGAAATATGAAGATTCCTTTCTCTGTAACCGACCTTATGTATCCCTAGATCGCTCTTGTGTCTATATAAATCGAAGGGCTAGGTCCATAGATAGATCCTCATAATCATAGTCAGACAGGCTAGACTTTTAGGTTTTAGCCATTACGATCTCGTGCTAGATCAACTCTTGTAACACTCATATTCATCAAGATCAATCAAGCAGGAACTAGGGTATTACCTCCATAGAGAGGGCCCGAACCTGGGTAAACATTGTGTCCCTTGTCTCTTGTTACCATCGACCTTAGACGCACAGTTCGGGACCCCCTGCCTGAGATCCGCCAGTTTTGACACCGACACCGGTTCTAAGCTGTAAAGCATGGCACACTAAACTATTAAGTAGTCATCATATCGACCTTACCAAGCATTCATAACATCTACATCTGCTCCTGCAATAGGTCTGTCACCTAGCGGTGCATCAAGGACATAATTCTTCTGTGCAACAATGAGGATAATCCTCAGATCACGGATCCATTCCGCATTATTGCTACTATCATCTTTCAACTTTTTTTCTCTAGGAACATATCAAAAATAAGGGAGCTATATCGTGAGCTATTGATCTACAACATAGATATGCAAATACTACCAGGACTAAGTTCATGATAAATTAAGTCCAATTAATCATATTACTTAAGAACTCTCATTTAGATAGACATCCCCCGAGTCATCTAAATGATTACGTGATCCAAATCAACTAAACCATGTCCGATCATCACATGAGATGGAGTAGTCTTCAATGGTGAACATCTCTATGTTGATCATAACTACTATATGATTCATGTTCGACCTTTCAAGTGTTCTGAGGCCATGTATGTACATGCTAGGCTCATCAAGTCTAACCCGAGTGTTCTGCATGTGCAAAACTGTCTTTCACCCATTGTATGTGAACGTAGAGCTTATCACACCCGATCATCATGTGATGTCTCGGCATGACGAACTGTCGCAACGATGCATACTCAGGGAGAACACTTATACCTTGAAATTTTAGTAAGGGATCATCTTATAATGCTACCACCGTACTAAGCAAAATAAGATGCATAAAACATAAACATCACATGCAATCAAAAATATGTGACATGATATGGCCATCATCATCTTGTGCTTTTGATCTCAATCTCAAAGCATCGTCATGATCTCCATCGTCACTGGCTTGACACCTTGATCATAACTACAACTATCGCTAACGCATAGTGATAAAGTAAAGCAATTACATGGCGTTTGCATTTCATACAATAAAGAGACAACCATAAGGCTCCTGCCGGTTGCCAGTAACTTTTACAGAACATGATCATCTTATACAATAACGTAATTCACATCATGTCTTGACCAAATCACATGACAACATGCGCTGCAAAAACAAGTTAGACGTCCTCTACTTTGTTGTTGCAAGTTTTACGTGGCTGCTACGGGCTTCTAGCAAGAACCATTCTTACATACGCATCAAAACCACAACGATTTTCCGTCAAGTGTGCTATTTTAGCATTCAACAAGGTCCGACCATAGTCAAACTCGATTCAACTCAAGTTGGAGAAACAGACGCCCGCCAGCCACCTGTGTGCGAAGCACATCGGTAGAACTAGTCTCATGAATGCAGTCATGTAATGTCGGTATGGGCCGCTTCATCCAACAATTCCGTCGAATATAAGTAAGACATTGGTGGTAAGTAGTATGACTATTATCGCCCACAACTCTTTGTGTTCTACTCATGCATATATTATCTATGCGTAGACCTGGCTCGGATGCCATTGTTGGGGAACGTAGTAATTCAAAAAAATTCCTACGATCACGCAAGATCTAAAGAGGAGATGCATAGCAACGAGAGGGGAGAGTGTGTCCACATACCCTCATAGACTGAAAGTGGAAGCATTTGACATCGCGGTTGATGTAGTCGAACTTCTTCTCGTTCCGATCGATCAAGCACCAAACGTACAACAACTCCGAGTTCTGCACACGTTCAGCTCAATGACGTCCCTCGAACTCTTCATCCAGCAAAGTGTCGAGGGAGAGTTCTGTCAGCACGATGACGTGGTGATGGTGATGGTGAAGTGATCCGCATAGGGCTTCGCCTAAGCATTACGTGAATATGACCACAGGCGTAAATTGTGGAGGGGGGCGCCGCACACGGCTAACAATGTTTGTTATGTGTTCTAGCAGTGCCCCCCACATATATATAGGTTGGAGGGAGGAGAGGTAGCCAAGGGTGCGCCCCAAGTAGGAGGAATCCTACTTGGGGTCCTCCCAATTCGGCCTCCCCCCTTTCCTATTCCTATTCGGAGTAGGAAGGGAAGAGGGGGAAGGGGGAATCCTATTCCCTTTTTCCTTTCCTTTTTGCCCTTTCCTTCTCCAATTTGGCTAGCCCATATGGGAGGGGCATACCAGCCCCTTAGGGGCTGGTCTGTCACCCTCTTGGCCCATTAAAGCCCATGTAGTTGCCGGCGGGATGCCCGGAACCCCTTTCGGTACCCGATACGCACCCGGTAGCCTCGGAAAACTTCTGGTGTCCAAATACCATCATCCAATATATGAATCTTTACCTCTCGACCATATCGAGACTCCTCGTAATGAACGTGATATCATCCGGGCCTCGGAACAACATTCGGTCACCAAATCACATAACTCATATAATATGAAATCGTCATCGAACGTTAAGCGTGCGGACCCTATGGGTTCGAGAACTATGTAGACATGACCGAGACACCTCTCCGGTCAATAACCAATAGCGGAACCTGGATGCTCATATTGGTTCCTACATATTCTACGAAGATCTTTATCAATCAAACCGTAATGACAACATATGTCATTCCCTTTGTCATCGGTATGTTACTTGCCCGAGATTCGATCGTCGATATCTTCATACCTAGTTCAATCCCGTTACCGGCAAGTATATTTACTCGTTCCGTAATGCATTATCCCGCAACTAACTCATTATTCACATTGCTTGCAAGGATTGTCATGATGTGCATTACCGAGAGGGCCCAGAGATACCTCTCCGATACCCGGAGTGACAAATCCTAATCTCGATCTATGCTAACCCAACAAACACCTTCGAAGATACCTATAGAGCATCTTTATAAAAACCTAGTTACATTGTGACATTTGATAGCACACATGGTATTCCTCTAGTATCCGGGAGTTGCATAATCTCATAGTCGAAGGAATATGTATTTGACATGAAGAAAGCAATAGCAATGAAACTGAATGATCAATATGCTATGCTAACGGATGGGTCTTGTCCATCACATCATTCTGCTAATTATGTGATCCCATTCATTAAATGACAACACATGTCTATGGTTAGGAAACTTAACCATCTTTGATTAACGAGCTAGTCTAGTAGAGGCTTACTAGGGACACGGTGTTTTGTCTTTGTATCCACACATGTATCAAGTTTCTAGTTAATACAATTCTAGCATGAATAATAAACATTTATCACGATATAAGGAAATATAAAATAACAACTTTATTATTGCCTCTAGGGCATATTTCCTTCATTGGAAGGTTCTCATCTTGGAGTGCAAGTCACGAACTCGTCCTCTGATCTAGACCAAAGGTCAGTTACCAAACCATGTAACCCTAGGCCTCGTTATCCTTTCTAAGGCAAGGCCAGGGGTAGTTTGAGGCATTTGACATCATAGTCATAGTGTTGATAGTATCATCTCCATATACATTGTAACCCCCTCATGTGAGGTGTTTCTCCCCCATTAATCAAATCCAAAGTAGGAGTAGGGTGTTTCTCAATGAATATGACACGAACTTGGGTAAACCCCCCATGTATGATACCTTCTGGTAGTTCAAGTCTTGTGCACCTATCGATCAAGACTACTAACGGTTTTCACTGTCGTCATGTTGGCACGCCAGGCACGGGTTGCACCGATTGGACACCTAACCTAGATTAGATCTTTATGACCCACAAGTATAGGGGATTGCAACAGTCTTTGAGGTTAGTATTTCACCCAAATTTATTGATTCGACACAAGGGGGCCAAAGAATATTTATGAGCCTTAGCGGTTGAGTTGTCAATTCAACCACACCTGGAAAGTTATTTCTCTACAGAAAAGTGTTTAGTAGCACAGTAGTGTGATAGTTTGATAGTAGCAGTAACATTAGCAATAGTAATAGTAGCAGTGATAGTAGAAGTTTTGTAGTGATTGTAACAATAGCAGCAACAGTAGTAACTTAGCAAAGACAATATGAGCAAAGCCTAGGCATTGGATAAGCTATGGATATTTGTATGGATGACATTCATCATGCAATAGTCACAACCTAGAGCGACACATGATAGCTCATATTGATCAATTCAATGTAGGCATGTATTCCGTATATAGTCATACATGCTTATAATAAGAACTCGTATGACATATTTTGTCCTACCCTCCCGTGGTAGCGGGGTCCATAAGAAAATATAAGGGTAATTAAAGCCTCCTTTTCATAGAGAACCGGATCAAAGCATCAACATATGGTGAATACATTAACTCCTTAAATTACGCTCATCCCTGGAGAGTATCTCGGTTATTGTCACCTTGGAACCTATGGTTCAAAACAATAACTAGTGGATACAATGGGAATATAGGATCAATAAGTCAAATATATTGATGAAAACAAAAAGAGTTCAGATATGAAATCATGGCACTCGGGCCCTAATGACAAGCATTAAGCATAGCAAAGTCATAGCAACATCAATCTCAGGACACAGTGGATACTAGGGATCAACTCGTAACAAATTGATGGACTACATGAGAAATCTCATCCATCTCCAGCACTGTCCATCAAGCGTGCAGAGGGATTACTCACTCCCGGTGGTGAGCATCATGGAATTGGCAGTGAAGAAGGGTTGATGGTGAACATAGTGGATATTGCTCTTTGCAATGCTTGGTGCGTGATTTCAATGGATGCAATGATTGGAATGGATCAAACCAAGACCATGTTTTGGGAGAGAATTACCGACCACTACAACAACTCCATGGACGTGCGATCAAGCCATACGCAAGGTTCTCTTGGGTATCATTGGAGCACCATTAATGACCAATGCAACCGATGTTCCAGTTGCATCAACCAAGTGAATCATGCACCACCGAGTGGTGTGCAAGTGGTGGAGTACGACCCCTGGATCCAAGAGCGTTCAAGCATCGGAACACTAAGTTCGGCCACAAGCCCTTCATGTTGCATCATTGCTACAAAGAGCTATGCAAGGACGAGAAGTTGATCCAAAGAATCATGGAGACCACTTCAAATAGAGGAAGGTTGAGAATATCCGTTGAGGAGGACGATGAGGTTGATGAAGATGCCAATACTAGACCAGAAGGAAACAAGATTGCAAAAGAAAGAAAGAAGAGAAATGCATTCGGTGACACTTACAAAGAAGAACTTGTGGCAATGATTGAGACCAAGAAGGTGTTGGCAGACGAGCATCAAGAAGATAAGATGGCAAGGTGGAATGAGCTCAAGGTGTTGGAGGATGAGAAATGGAAGACCAAGTTAGCGTTCGAAGAGAGAAAGTTGAAGGCGGAGGAGCGTAGGCTTGCACTTGAGGAGGATAGGATTCATGATGCCAAGAAGACCGAAGAATGTGCTATCATGTTCATGAATCCAAATACAATGGATGAAACCGCAAGAAAGTATTGGGCGCTCACTTGTGGAGATATCTTGGAAGCCTCTTTTTGGAATGTTGGTGGTGGCCTAGGGGGTGGTGGTGTTGATGGTGGTGGCTGAGAGGATGGCGGTGGTGATGGTGACCGAGTGGATGATCGAGTTGATTCTTCATCGAGGACCTCGTTTGAGTGGTGGTGCTCGACGGGGTGGTGGTGCATGCCATCGGTTGGCTTGATTCACAACATATACATGCTATGTTTGTGGTGATTTTGGATCAAACATTGTGTTTGAAGTGATGCCTTTTGGGTGAACTTTGCATGTTTTTATTTCAAATTCGTGATGATGAAATTATATGTTATGACAGTTATGTTACACATGTTTCAATTTTAATATTCCCATGACGTATGTTGTGTAGTGGTCGAAATTCATGCGGCTAGGACACAAAATATACACTGTTTTGGTTTTTACTCCACTAACTATAGGGGATTGGCTAGGTGTGGCCACCATTAGTGGAGTAAACATTTACTCCACTAACTTTACTCCATCAGATACTTCCTTAACTTTTAGGGGGTCGGTTATGTTGAGCATGATCATTGTCGCATATACATTAGGTAGCTAGGATTGTGTTTTATTATTTCCTAGTCTTGAGATATCTCCTGAACCTTTCCTTGTATAGTGGATACAGTTGAGATATTCCTGCCCGTGTACTTTTTATATGCTTCAGCATACGATCAAAGAAAATATCGTCAAACCACATGGTATCACAGACCGAAAACTTCCTAACACTAGTCAATTTGTACGTGCAATGCACATTAATTTGGAATTATATTACGTGCATGCAATATTAAGTAGGATATTATTTGCGTGTTATTATTTGATTAGCACTATATTTGGCATGAAATTAACTGCACGCTAAACGTGTTGAGCGCTCGACATTGAAGCAGTCTAGGTCATTGGATTGACATGATTTGATGGCCGAGATTAATTGGATCTGCCCCTTTGGGTCTTTTTATATTGGTATAGATAAGCTTCCGCCTGTGCCACCGCCGCACAGCCATCGCTGCCGCCACCTCTCTCTCCCACTGACCGCCGTAGCTCTCCTGCCGTCGTTCCCTACCTCTCCCACCGGCTGTCGCAGTCCCCTGCCGCCGTCGCCCCCACCCCACATCATGTTTCCTCATGACCGAACCATAACCCACCCTACCGCCATGGCCTCTAGCTCCACCCTCTCCAGCGGCTCAAACCCCTTAGCCGACCCTGAGCCCGCCTCCGCCGAAGACCTCGGCAACCTTAACATCCTCAGCCGCGTCCGCATTCTTCTATCTCACGAAAACTCGTCCTACTACTCATGGAAGACCTACTTCAACCTATTCTTCCATGAGTATTATCTCCAGGAGCACATCAATGTCTCCATCGATGTGGCGGCCATGCAACACGACGCGAGTGATCGGCTACCAAGGCCACTCTTATCTGCTGGTTTTTCTAACCATCTCAAAGGACCTCTTTTACACGGTGGGTGTAGGATGATGATGATGCCTATTCAATGTGGAAGAAGCTGAATGATCTCTTCACAGACAACCGTCTCCAGCGGCTTGTGTTTCTTCACCAAGAATTCTTTGGGGGCCATCAAGATAAGTCATTCGTGGATGAGTATTGTATGTGCCTGAAGTGTATTTGCAATGAGATACACAACATTGGTGAAAAGGTCTCCAATGATCTCCTCCTCAGCACCCTCATCGCCGGCCTCAACAAGGAGTTTACTCATGCGGTGTCCAACCTCACGCTCATCCCCGACCCGACCTTCCCAAGGGTCATGGCATATACCTATGGTTGGAGGAACGCCGCATGAACAAGATGAAGGTGCGGGCTATGCATACCGCCATCGCTGCCGGTACCTCACGCGGCGCGCCTCCTCCACAGCAGCCGACCGCCCCCTTGATGCACCCGTCGGGCTTCCTCTTCCCTGCCCAGCAGGCGGCACCCGCCCCTCCTGCTGATCGCGGCAACCACCGCAGCAAGGGATACCGCAAGGGCCAGCAGCACCCGGCCACCCCTAATAGCGTGCCTCGAGCCCCCTCCCAGCAGCAGCAGCTGCCCACCCCGCTGTGGGCCTTCGTCCACAACCCGTGGACCGGGGTAGTCCACGCGTACTCCATGCCGGTGTCCCACCCACTTTGTGAGAAAGTTGGATGCACGCCCACTTAGTTTTCTTTTGAGCTTTCATACACTTATAGCTCTAGTGCATCCATTGCATGGCAATCCCTACTCCTTGTATTGACATCAATTGATGGGCATCTCCATAGCCCATTGTTTAGCCTCGTCAATGTGAGAATTTCTCCTTTTTTGTCTTCTCCACACAACCTCCACCGTCATATTCTAGTCCACCTACAGTGCTATATCCGAGGCTAGCGCTCATGTATTGCGTGAAAAGTTGAAAAGGCTTAAGAACGTTAAAAGTATGAACCAATTTCTTGGCTTGTCATCGGGGTTATGCATGATAAATACTTTGTGTGATGAAGATAGAGCATGAAAAGATTATATGATTTTCTAGGATAACTTTCTTTAGCCATAATATTTTGAGAAGACATGATTGCTTTATTAGTATGCTTGAAGTATTATTGTTTTTGTATCAATCTTAAACATTTGTTTTGAATCTTATGCTTCTGAATATTCATGCCACATTAAGGAAGATTACATGATAAATATGTTAGGTAGCATTCCACATCAAAAATTATGTTTTTATCATTTACCTACTCGAGGACGAGCAGGAATTAAGCTTGGGGATGCTTGATACGTCTCCAACATATCTATACTTTTTTTATTGTTCCATCCTATTATATTATCCATCTTGAATGTTTTATATGCATTATTATGCTATTTTATATCATTTTTCAACTAATCTATTAACCTAGTGCCCAGTGCCAGTTGCTGTTTTTCCTTGTTTTGCTCTTTTATAGAAAATCAATACCAGACGGAGTCCAAACAGAACAAAACTTTTTGATGATTTTTCTTGGACCAGAAGACACCTAGGAAGCTTTGGGCGGAGGCCAGAAGAGCCATGAGGCCACGACAAGCTCGGAGGGCGCGCCATAGGGGGGGCTAGGCTTGTGGCTCCTCCAACACTAATCTGAACTCCATAAATACCCAAATATTCCCTGTATACTAGAGGGCACACAAAAAATACCTTTCCACTGCCACAAGCTTCCATCCTCGTGGGATCCCATCTTGGGGCCTTTTTCGGTACTCTATCGGAGGGGGATTCGATCACGGGGGGCTTCTATATCAACCTTGCTGCCCTTCCGATGATGTGTGAGTAGTTTACCATAGACCTACGGGTCCATAGCTACTTGCTAGATGGCTTCTTCTCTCTCTTTGATCTCCAATACAATGTTCTCCTCGATGCTCTTGGAGACCCATTCGATGTAATCTTCTTTTGTGGCGCATTTGTTGAGATCCGATGAATTATGGGTTTATGATAAGATTATCTATGAATATTATTTGAGTCTTATCTGAACTATTTTATGCATGATTAAGATACCTTTGTGTTTCTCTCCGATCTATTTATTTGGTTTGGCTAGCTAGATTGATTTTTCTTGCAATGGGAGAGGTGCTTTGTAGTGGGTTTAATCTTGCGGTGCTCAATCCCAATGACAAAAGGGGACATGACACGTATTCATATTATTGCCACTAAGGATAAAAAGGTGGGGTTTATTTCATATTTATTGGATCTATTCCTCTACATCATGTCATCTTGCTTAAGGCGTTACTCCGTTCTTGTTAACTTAATATACTAGATGCATGCTGGATAGCGGTCGATGTGTGGAGTAATAGTAGTAGATGCAGGCAGGAGTTGGTCTACTTGTCACGAATGTGATGCCTATATTCATGATCATTGCCTTAGATATAATCATAATTATTTGTTTTTCAATCAATTGCTCAACAGTAATTTGTTTACCCACCGTATGCGTTCTTTCAAGAGAGAAGCCTCTAGTGAAAACTATGGCCCCATGTCTATTCTTATCATATTATTCTCAGATCTACAAAACCAAAAGCCCAAAAATACCTTGCTGCAATTCATTTACCTTTACTTTGTTTTGCACTTTTATTTATCTTTTATACCTATCTCTATCAGATCTCATCCTTGCAAGTAACCATGAAGGGATTGACAACCCCTTTATCGCGTTGGGTGCAAGTATTTGTTTGTTTGTGTAGGTGTTATCATTGGAGAGTTGTTCATTCCTCCTACTGGATTGATACCTTGGTTCTTAACCGAGGGAAATACTTATCTCTACTTTTCTGCATCACCCTTTCCTCTCAAGGGAAATACAAACACAAGCTCAAGAACTAGCAAGCTACGATCCCGTTTCCCATTGGGTGATCACCTTGAGACACGTTTACTTTGATGAGAAAGTGCTTCCGTTTCAGCAGGTACCACCAGCTGACACACCGACATCGTCATCATCACCTCTCGGCGTGCCTCTCTCGTTGCCGTCTCCATTGCCGTTGCGCTCCCATGGAGGCCGTCCCCGGCTGCCACCGGCCGATACCGCCTCATCTGGATCTGGCATGTCCTCAGGCCCGCGGATACCTTTAGCCGGCACTACCTCGCCCGGCTCTTACGCTTCCTCCGCGCCCTCGGGTACGGCCTCAGCCGACCCGACCTCGGACTCAGCCGCCTTAGACCCGACCCTTGTGGCTTCGAATTTGGATGCCTCCGGATCGACTGCCTCGCCTCCGACCTTTGCAGCCCCACTGGACTCAGGTTTGTCCGGCCTGGCCGATGCGACACCGGCCCCACAGCTCAGCATCACAACTCTGTCATGCACTAGCGCCCTTCATCCGAGCACTCGCTACCCGGCCGAGCAGTGCCTGTGCGCGGCATCGACCTTCTCGCCATCGCCGGTCCCACCTCAGCTCGGGTCACACTTTGCGACCCCAACTGGCTCGCCGCCATGTAGGAGGAGTTCGACGCATTGCAATGCAATCACACTTGGCAGATCGTTCCGCGCCCCAGCTATGCTAACATCATTAGCGGGAAATGTGTTTTTCATCACAAGACACGCTTCAATGGTACCCTTCTGCAGTACAAGGCCCGTTGGGTGCTACACGGTTTCCAGCTGCGTAACGGAGTGTGTTGGGAGTATGACTACCAGGTATGACCCGCCCAAGAGGGGCCGGGTCAATCTTCTTGACGGGTTATTAAGAGAAGCCCAGCGAATATATAAGGCGATAGGTTATTGTAAAACTTGAAGTAGGCCCAAGCCTAGAAGCGGCTTAAGGCTTGTAATTGTAAACCGCCATGTATAGTTAAGACTTGTAAAGAAAGGCATGTAAAAGAAGTCACCGAGCTGGACACATTGTATGAGCCCGTCGGGACTCTATAGGCCGCTCGGCGTCTACCCGTGTATATAAGGGGATGACCTGGTGGCGGTTAAGGGCAAGGAACATCAAATCATGAGCCAGGCATAGCGTATTCGCTCTCTGGTCATCGAAACCTAGCAATACCACATCAACTGGACTAGGCTTTACCTTCACCGTAAGGGGCCGAACCAGTACAAACCTTTCGTGTCCTTTGTCCCGATCAACCCCTTTAAGCTTCCAAGTTGCGATGGCTCCACGACTAAGTCTTTTCACTAGGACATCTGCCGTGACAATTCCACGACAGTTGGCGCCCACCGTGGGGCCAGTGCATGGTGGATTTGAGTTCTTGAAGGGCAACTTCGAAGGGCTCAAGGGATACGGTATCGGCCGGATGACCAAGAGTTGTCGCGGCAAGATATACATCAACGACGAAGGCTGGGGCCCCGATGCCGGCTCAATTGAGTACGGCTACTGGATCCCCTTCGACGGAATCCACATCTTCATCGGCCGGATCGGCGAGCCGGGCCCTGAGTCGGACATCTGCACCGACCTCATCGAGACGGCTCAGCGAGCGAGACCCGCACGGGCTCAACCTACCGTGAGGCGTGCCTTCGTGGGTTGCATCCATGGAGGGGAATTTTCTAAAGGATCGGTGGATGGCGGTGAGATGGCTGTTTGCTCTGATGATGAGTCGTCCACGGGCGAGATAGAGTCTTTGTATCAACAACAAGATGGCGTGCTGGGGGGCTGTTCCGATGGTAACAGTATTCTGGACCCCTTTGAGCCGCAAAATCGAGCCGGAGTCTTCATGGCTGGCACTCAACCTAGTCAGAATTCTACGGCTGCGGCTGCAATAACCACTGGGACAGCAGCGGCAGGATCAGGAGACCCCGCGCACCCGCCGGCTCAGGTGCTAATGGACCTCATGGATAGGATGACAACACTATTGACTGTTGTGGTTGAGCCGGCGGATAAGGCTCAGCATGACGTAGAGGTAGCACGGCTGCGCGGAGAGGTAGCACAGGCCAAGGAAAATTTAGCGGCGGAAGATGTCAGGATGGCCGTGGAACGGGCGGCTCTGGATGCACGTGCTCAGCAGCTTCAAGCGGAGACTTTCCGGCTCTCGGTGGATCTGAACGCATCAAATGAGGTCATGAGGAGAAGGCACTAGAAGGCTCAATCACGTCTGCCTCTGACTTATGATCCTACGAACCTTTTTCACAAACCCGGGGCTGGTCCCAGTAACCCACCGACGGCAAACCGGATCACAGCACCCGAAGCTAGGGCGCCGGTTCAACCGCGGGCCATGGAGTCACCACGTGTGAATACTGCTCCGCCTCACTACACACCAATAACACAGGGTCACTTCTCTAACCCTTTGGAGAATTTAATTGTTGCGTCGGCTCGTTTGGCGGCTCTCCCAATGGAAGGTGACTCTCCGATGGTAATCGGAACACTGAGGGTCAGAGAAGTTCTTCAGACAGCTCTGGCACAGCAGGATGTGTATTCTTATAGTCGAGATAGAATCCATTCAACCCCTTGACCAAGCCGGAGCCCAAGCTATAGCAGGCATATGGACTCAGCGGCCATGTCGAGCAACGCCCAGCGCCGTAACCAACCACGCGGGCATGACCCGGCCCCGGGCGGAGCCCTTAGCTTGGTGGACCAGGAGAGGATCCGTCAATAGGCTAAACGGGCAGTTCAACAGGCAGCCGAGCAGGCGGTTCACCAAGCTTTCCCAGTTTATCCAGCGACCTCTATTGAAGCGGGGATGACCACAAGGACCTGAGGAGTCCCTTGTCTTGTGCCGGCTGTGCGTAATGAGCGTTTGCCAAAGGACTTTAAGGGGCCTCATAAGGTGCCCAATTACACAGCCGACCTGCAGCCTGGAGCATGGATTGAAAGTTATGAGATGGTCATGGAATTATTAGAGGTCAGTGACGCAGCAATGGCCAAATACTTCACCATGATGTTGGATGGAATAGCTCGTACTTGGTTAAAGGGGTTGCCGCCCAACTCCATCGGCTCATGGGTGGAGTTAAAGGCCCGGTTCATTCAGAACTTTAAAGATACCTGTAAATAGCCCATGTCGATCATGGACCTGACTAACTGCAAGCAAGAGGAAGGTGAATCCATGACCCATTGGGTGCGCCGGGTCAAGGAAATAATACATTCATCTGATAAGATGGATGCCGGCTCCGCGGTCTTAATGTTGGAGAAAAATTGCCGTTTTGAACCTCTGAAACAGAAACTGGGGCGGCTGAAGCGTGACTGTAATGACATGGGCCAGCTGATGGCGGCTCTCGTCAAGTACGCCGATTCTGACAGTACGAAGGATCCCGCGTCTGATGAAGAGAAGACAGGGAAGGGGAAGAAGAACGGCAATGGAAATGGTCACCAGCACAGCTCGGCGAATCAGGGAGGTAATACACGTAAGGCTAACGGGGAGTTTGTGGCTAATGCCAATGCACAGGGCAACAATCAACGACGCAAGGAGAGGCCACCTCCTCGGTCTGGCGGGTCAGGTCCCACCCTTGAGCAACTATTAAACGAACCTTGTCCAAGACACGGCACCCGGGAGAAGCCAGCTACCCATCTGTGGAAAGATTGTACGATCATGAAGGCTTTTAAGAATTCTAACATATTCGATGGTAACCACGGACCTAGCGGCGGCTCAGGTGGTGACGGTTTTCATGGCCCGGGCGCCGGTTCAAGGGGGCGGTTTTCTTGGCCAAGGCCATCCGGGTAGTCAAGGCGGCTATAATCAGCAATCTGGCCAGGGCAGTCGGCAATTGCAGCAACAGTCCGGGTATCAGAGTAACCCAAAACAGCTGAACAGTGGGCAGTACCACGTGTTTACCACCAGTTTGTGCAAGAGGGATCAAAAGCTTCATAAGAGGGTTGTAAATGTTGTTGAGCCGGCGGTTCCGCGTTATTTGAGATGGTCTGGACAACCTATCGTGTGGAGTAGGGAGCATCACCCACCCCGGATTGATAATCCGGGTCATCTGGCTTTGGTGGTGGCGCCTCAGGTTGGTGGATATAAGTTCACTAAAGTGCTCATGGACGGAGGCAGTAGCATCAACATCCTCTATTATGAGACATTTCGTCGCATGGGGTTAACTAATAAGAGTCTTAAAACATCCAACACTATTTTCATGGGGTAGTGCTTGGTAAGTCGGCGTACCCAGTTGGTAAGGTCGAGCTGGAAGTAGCCTTTGGGGATGAGTATGACTCTAGGTCTGAGAAGTTAACTTTCGAGGGGGTTAAGATCAAAATCCCATATCACGCTCTATTTGGACGGCCGGCTTATGCTAAGTTCATGGCTCGGCCGTGTTATGTGTATCTGTAGCTCAAAATGTCGGTTTATGAAGGTACTATGACAGTACATGGAAGCCGGAAAATAGCCTTGCAATGTGCAACAGAGGAATTGAAGTTTTATAAACTTAATGTTGACCCGGCAGACATGACATCTTTAAAGAAGCCAACTACGGAGCATGAGCCGGCGTTGAAATTCAAGTCAGCTGATGACACCAAGATGATTGATTTCGTGCCTGACGACTCATCCAAATAGTTCATTATTAGTGCTAATTTGGATCCAAAATAGGAAACCACGCTCATCGAGTTCATCCATGAGAACCGGGACATCTTTGCATGGAAGCCTTCTGACATGCCGGGTGTACCGAGAGAACTCGCTGAGGACACTCTCAATATTAATCCAAAGTTTAAGCCGGTCCGGCAATTTCTTCGGCGTTTTAACGAGGAAAGGCGCAAGGCTATCAGAGAAGAGGTGGCCCGGCTCTTGGTGGCTGGGTTCATTGTTGAAGTTTTTCACCCAGAGTGGTTGGCTAACCCGGTGCTTGTGCTTAAAAAGAACGGCACCTGGCGCATGTGTGTGGATTACACAGATTTAAACAAGGCTTGTCCGACTGACTCTTTTGCTCTCCCTCGTATTGATCAAATCATTGATGCTACGGCGGGTTGTGAGCGTTTGAGTTTTTTGGATGCTTACTCTGGTTATCATCAGATCAAGATGGCAGTTAAGGACCAGGAGAAGACAGCTTTCATCACTCCGTTTGGAGCATTCTGCTATGTGTCTATGCCTTTTGGGCTTAAGAGTGCCCAGGCGACTTATCAGCGGTGTGTACAGAATTGCCTTCATAAATAGATTGGACGTAATGTTCATGCTTATGTGGATGACATAGTGGTGAAATCCAGAGAGAAGGAAACCTTTGATAACCTCCGGGTCTACAAGATGATGCTTAACCCGGCCAAGCATGTTTTTGGAGTCCCAGCTGGCTCTTGGGTTTTTTGGTGTCTAACAGAGGCATTGAGGCTAACCCGGAGAAAATTAAGGCAATCACATCTTTGGCTAAACCAGCGTGCATCAATGACGTTCAGTGGCTGGCGGGCCGTTGTTGAGGCATATCTCTCTTGAGGTAGTTTTGGTGATTGATGACAACATGTTTGCGGACTAATCATGTGCTTTGAGTAGTTCACAGATTCATCCTTGGCACGAGACGTTTTCTTCTCTTCGGAGTGTCATCCAAGATGGTGTAGCTCTTTCGTTTCTCTTTCGGTGGACTAGTTGCGTAGAGGGCACCGTACTATCAAGAGGGGGTCCGCTGGGGTATTGCTTGGGTGGAATCAACACGTACACATCAGCTTCTCACCCTCAGAGCTCTTCCTCTTCATTGGAGAGATCTCTTCTCTTTCTGTATCCTGTCTGGGTTCCAGCGGTAGTACCGCGCAACCCAGCAGTAGTACCGTTGAGGTGTCACAAGCGGCAGTACCGCTCTGTAGCGGTAGTACCGCCGGTGACTCCATAGCAGTACTACCTCTGGCCTGCCTGGCACCACCGCCTCGTCCTTAGCCTCGACGGAGAGATCTTCTCTCTCTCTTGTCTGTGTCCCAGCGGTAGTACCGCACTACCAGCGGTAGTACCGCCGAAGGGTCACAAGCGGCAGTAAAGCTCCGCAGTGGTAGTACCGCCGGTGACCCCGCAGCTGTACTACCGCTGGGTTGTCTGGCTCCTACCGCCTCGACTCGAGGGCTCTTTTTCTCGTGTCGGGTTTTGCAGCACTAGTTGCGGCAGTAGAGGCAGTAGTACCATTTTGGAGCGGTCGTACCGCCCTTCCACCGCGGTAGTACCATGCTGGGTCCAGATCCCTGCTGCTCTTCTCTACGCGGCAGTATCGCTTGCTGGAGCGGCGGTACCGCTAGCTCAGCGGTAGTACCGACCCCCTTTAGCGGTACTACCGCCCTGTGCGGGGCTGGTTGGTGGGGCAACGGTTGTATTGTTGCCCCCACTATAAAATGGGTCCCCTTCTTCTCCTTTGACCCACCTCTTTCCCCTCAATCTCCATTAATGCTCAAGCTCCATTAATGCTCCAAGCTCCATTTTCGCCCGATCTATCTCTCTAGCCAATCAAACTTGTTGATTTGCTCGGGAGTGGTTGAGAAGGCCCCGATCTACACTTCCACCAAGGGATTTTCGATTCTCCCACTCATCCCTAGCGGATCTTGTTACTCTTGGGTGTTTGAGCACCCTAGACGGTTGAGGTCACCACGGAGCCATAGTCCACTGTGGTGAAGCTTCGTGGTATTGTTGGGAGCCTCCGATTAAGTGGTGGAGATTGCCCCAACCTTGTTTGTAAAGGTCTGTTTGCCGCCTTCAAGGGCACCAATAGTGGAATCACGGCATCTCGCATTGTGTGAGGATGTGAGGAGAATACGGTGGCCCTAGTGGCTTCTTGGGGAGCATTGTGCCTCCACACCACTCTAACGAAGACGTACTTCCCCTCAAAAGGAAGGAACTTCGGTAACACATCCTCGTCTTCACCGGATCCACTCTTGGTTATCTCTTACCTTTACTTGTGCAAGCTTTTTAGTGTTACTTCTCTTGCTTGCTTGTATGCTTGTTGTTATTGCATCATATAGGTTGCTCACCTAGTTGCACATCTAGACAACCTACTTTGATGCAAAGTTTAATTTGTTAAAGAAAAGTTAAAAATTGGTAGTTGCCTATTCACCCCCCCTTCTAGTCAACCATATCGATCCTTTCAGCCGTGTTGCAGCTTTAAGCCGGTTTATAAGCCGGTTGGGTGAGAAGGCTATGCCTTTGTATCAAATGATGAAAAGGCAGATGACTTTGTCTGGAGTGACACTGGCAACTCTGCCTTTGAGGATCTGAACCGACAGCTCGCTGAGCCACCGGTTCTTGCTGCTCCTCTTGAGAAAGAGCCATTGTTGTTATATGTGGCTGCTAACTCATGTGTTGTTAGTGTGGCTATTGTGGTGGAGCGCAAGGAAATTGGCAAGGAACATCCGGTTCAGTGGTCGGTTTACTATGTCAGCGAGGTGCTCATTGAATCGAAGCAAAGGTGCCCGCATTGGCAGAAGCTTGTTTATGGGGTGTTCATGGCAAGCCGGAAGCTCAAGCTTTACTTTCAGGGCCACCCTATCATTGTGGTTAGCTCCACTCCGCTGGGAGATATTATTCAAAATAGGGAAGCCACAGGACGAGTCGCCAAGTGGGCCATTGAACTTGGGTATCATGGTTTAAAGTATGTGCCATGTACTGCGATCAAATCTCAAGCGCTGGTCGATTTCATTAATGATTGGACAGAGTTATAGACACCTGAAGAAAAGCCAGACAACACATATTAGACGATTCATTTTGATGGGTCCAGACAGTTGGAAGGCTCGGGGGTTGGAGTTGTTTTAACTTCTCCTCGAGGTGACAAGTTTTGTTATGTGTTGCGATTGATGTTTCCTTGTACTAACAACGCAGCAGAATATGAGGCCTTGCTCCATGGTCTTCGAATGGATAAATAGATGAGTTTGAGCCGGCTACGGTGCCTTGGCGACTCAGATTTGGTGGCTCAGCAGGTGTCAGGCAAGTGTGATTCCAAGGACCCTCTCATGGCGGCTTATCATTGAGAGGTGGACGCTGTGGCTGGACACTTCAAGGGGTATTAGGTGGAACACATTGATCGCAGAAAGAACGAAGCAGCGGATGCCTTAAGCCGGTTGGGATCTCAGTGTAATCCGGTGCCACCTAACACCTTTTTAGATGTTTTACATAACCCTTTTTTTTGGAAATATGCCCTAGAGGCAATAATAAATTGATTATTATTATATTTCCTTGTTCATGATAATCGTTTATTATCCATGCTATAATTGTATTGATAGGAAACTCAGATACATGTGTGGATGCATAGACAACATCATGTCCCTAGTAAGCCTCTAGTTGACTAGCTCGTTGATCAATAGATGGTTACGGTTTCCTAGCCATGGACATTGGATGTCGTTGATAACGGGGTCACTTCATTAGGAGAATGATGTGATGGACAAGACCCAATCCTAAGCCTAGCACAAAGATCGTGTAGTTCGTATGCTAAAGCTTTTCTAATGTCAAGTATCATTTCCTTAGACCATGAGATTGTGCAACTCCCGGATACCGTAGGAGTGCTTTGGGTGTGGCAAACGTAACAATGTAACTGGGTGGCTATAAAGGTACATTACAGGTATCTCCGAAAGTGTCTGTTGGGTTGGCACGAATCGAGACTGGGATTTGTCACTCCGTGTAAGCGGAGAGGTATCTCTGGGCCCACTCGGTAGGACATCATCATAATGTGCACAATGTGATCAAGGAGTTGGTCACGGGATGATGTGTTACAGAACGAGTAAAAAGACTTGCAGGTAACGAGATTGAACAAGGTATCTGGATACCGACGATCGAATCTCGGGCAAGTATCGTACCGATAGACAAAGGGAATTGTATACGGGATTGATTAAGTCCTTGACATCGTGGTTCATCCGATGAGATCATCGTGGAACATGTGGGAGCCAACATGGGTATCCAGATCCCGCTGTTGGTTATTGACCGGAGAACGTCTCGGTCATGTCTGCATGTCTCCCGAACCCGTAGGGTCTACACACTTAAGGTTCGATGACGCTAGGGTTATAAAGGAAATTTGTATGTGGTTACCGAATGTTGTTCGGAGTCCCGGATGAGATCCCAGACGTCACGAGGAGTTCCGGAATGGTCCAGAGGTAAATATTTATATATGGGAAGTCCTGTTTTGGTCACCGGAAGAGTTTCGGGGTTTATCGGTAACGTACCGGGACCACCGGGAGGGTCCCGGGGGTCCACCAAGTGGGGCCACCTGCCCCGGAGGCTTGCATGGGCCAAGGGTGGTGAGGGACCAGCCCCTAAGTGGGCTGGTGCACCTCCCACAAGGCCCAAGGGCAGCTAGGAGGAAAAAAGGAGGATACCCTAGGCTTAGATGGGCCTTAAGGCCCACCCTAGGGGTGCCATCCCTCTCTCCCCCTCTTGGCCGCCACCCTTAATCCCCATCTAGGGCTGCCGCCCCCTGGGGGTGGGAACCCTAGAGGGGGTGCAGCCCCTCCCCTTCCCCTATATATATGAGGCCTAGGGCTGTCCATAAAATACGCGATTCGATCTCTCGTTGGTGCAGCCCTGCATCTCTTCTTCCTCCTCTCCCGTGGTGCTTGGCGAAGCCCTGCAGGATTGCCACGCTCCTCCACCATCACCACGCCGTTGTGCTGCTGCTGGATGGAGTCTTCCTCAACCTCTCCCTCTCTCCTTGTTGGATCAAGGCGTGGGAGACGTCACCGGGCTGTACATGTGTTGAACGCGGAGGTGCCGTCTGTTCGGCACTAGGATCATCGGTGATTTGAATCACGACGAGTACGACTCCATCAACCCCGTTCACTTGAACTCTTCCGCTTAGCGATCTACAAGGGTATGTAGATGCACTCTCCTTCCCCTCGTTGCTAGTCTCTCCATAGATAGATCTTGGTGACACGTAGGAAAATTTTGAATTTCTGCTACGTTCCCCAACAGTGGCATCATGAGCTAGGTCTATTGCGTAGATTCTATGCACGAGTAGAACACAAAGTAGTTGTGGGCGTTGATTTTGTTCAATATGCTTGCCATTACTAGTCTTATCTTGATTCGGCGGCATCGTGGGATGAAGCGGCCCGGACCAACCTTACACGTACTCTTACGTGAGACCGGTTCCACCGACAAACATGCACTAGTTGCATAAGGTGGCTGGCGGGTGTCTGTCTCTCCCACTTTAGTCAGATCGGATTCGATGAATAGGGTCCTTATGAAGGGTAAATAGCAATTGGCATATCACGTTGTGGTCTTTGCGTAGGTAAGAAACGTTCTTGCTAGAAACCCATAGCAGCCACGTAAAACATGCAAACAACAATTAGAGGACGTCTAACTTGTTTTTGCAGGGTATGCTATGTGATGTGATATGGCCAAAGGATGTGATGAATGATATATGTGATGTATGAGATTGATCATGTTCTTGTAATAGGAATCACGACTTGAATGTCGATGAGTATGACAACCGGCAGGAGCCATAGGAGTTGTCTTTATTTATTTATGACCTGCGTGTCAACTTAAACGTCATGTAATTACTTTACTTTATTGCTAACCGTTAGCTGTAGTAGTAGAAGTAATAGTTGGTGAGACAACTTCATGAAGACACGATGATGGAGATCATGATGATGGAGATCATGGTGTCATGCCGGTGACGATGATGATCATGGAGCCCCGAAGATGGAGATCAAAAGGAGCAATATGATATTGGCCATATCATGTCACTATTTGATTGCATGTGATGTTTATCATGGTTTTGCATCTTGTTTACTTAGAACGACGGTAGTAAATAAGATGATCCCTCATAAACAATTTCAAGAATGTGTTCTCCCCTAACTGTGCACCGTTGCTAAATTTCGTCATTTCGAAGAACCACGTGATGATCGGGTGTGATAGATCCTTACGTTCACATACAACGGGTGTAAGACAGTTTTACACATGCAATACACTTAGGGTTAACTTGACGAGCCTAGCATGTACAGACATGGCCTCGGAACACAGAAGACCGAAAGGTCGAGCATGAGTCGTATAGAATATACGATCAACATGAAGATGTTCACCGACGTTGACTAGTCCATCTCACGTGATGATCGGACACGGCCTAGTTGACTCGGATCATGTAATCACTTAGATAACTAGAGGGATGTCTATCTGAGTGGGAGTTCATAAGATGAACTTAATTATCCTGAACATAGTCAAAAGGATTTTGCAAATTATGTCGTAGCTCGCGCTTCAGTTCTACTGTTTAGATATGTTCCTAGAGAAAATTTAGTTGAAAGTTGATAGTAGCAATTATGCGGACTAGGTCCGTAAATTGAGGATTGTCCTCATTGCTTCATAGAAGGCTTATGTCCTTAATGCACCGCTCAGTGTGCTGAACCTCGAATGTCGTCTGTGGATGTTGCGAACATCTGACATACACATTTTGATAACTACGTGATAGTTCAGTTAAACGGTTTAGAGTTGAGGCACCGAAGACGTTTTGAAACATCGCGAAACATATGAGATGTTTCGAGGGCTGAAATTGGGATTTCAGGCTCGTGCCCACGTCAAGAGGTATAAGACCTCTGACGATTTTCTTAGCCTATAAACTAAGGAGAAAATCTCAATTGTTGAGCTTGTGCTCAGATTGTCTGAGTACAACAATCGCTTGAATCAAGTGGGAGTTGATCTTCCAGATGAAATAGTGATAGTTCTCCGAAGTCATTACCACCAAGCTGCTAGAGCTTCGTGATGAACTATAATATATCCGGGACATATATGATGATCCTTGAGATATTCGCGATGTTTGACACCACAAAAGTAGAAATCAAGAAGGAGCATCAATTGTTGATGGTTGGTGAAACCACTAGTTTCAAGAAGGGCAGAGGCACGAAGGGATACTTCATGAAATGGCAATTCAGCTGCTACTCTAGTGAAGAAACCCAAGGTTGAACTCAAACCCGAGACTAAGTGCTTCTGTAATAAAGGGAACAACCACTGGAGCAGAATTACCCTAGATACTTGGTAGATTAGAAGGCTGGCAAGGTTGATAGAAGTATATTGGATATACATTGGGTTGATGTGTACTTTACTAGTACTCCTAGTAGCACCAGGGTATTAGATTCCGGTTCGGTTGCTAAGTGTTAGTAACTTGAAATAAAAGGTACGGAATAAACGGAGACTAGCTAAAGGTGAGCTCGCGATATGTGTTGGAAGTGTTTCCAATGTTGATATGATCAAGCATCGCACGCTCCCTCTACCATCGAGATTGGTCTTAAACCTAAATACTTGTTATTTGGTGTTTGCGTTGAGCATAGACATGATTGGATTATGTCTATCGCAATACGGTTATTCATTTAAGGAGAATAATGGTTACTCTGTTTATTTGAATAATACCTTCAAAGGTCTTGCACCTAAAATGAATGGTTTATTGAATCTCGATCGTAGTGATACACATGTTCATGCCAAAAGATATAAGATAGTAATGATAGTACCACCTACTTGTGGCACTGCCACGTAAGTCATATCGGTATGAAACGCATGAAGAAGCTCCATGTTGATGGATCTTTGGGCTCACTCGTTTTTGAAAAGTTTGAGACATGCGAACCATGTCTATTGGTGTATATGCATGAAGAAACTCCATGCAAATGGACCGTTTGGACTCACTTGATTTTGAATCACTTGAGACATGCAAATCATACCACATGGGCAAGATGACTGAAAACCTCGGTTTCAGTAAAATGGAACCAGAAAGCAACTTGTTGGAAGTAATACATTTTGATGTTTGCAGTCTAATGAGTGCTGAGGCATGTAGTGGATATCGTTATGTTCTTCACAGATGATTTGAGTAGATGTTGAGTATATTTACTTGATGAATCACGAGTCTGAATTATTGAAAGGTTCAAGTAATTTCAGTGTGAAGTTGAAAGATCATCGTGACAAGAGGATAAAAGATCTATGATATGATCATAGAGATGAATATCTGAATTACGAGTTTGGCACAGAATTAAGACATTGTGGAAATTGTTTCACAACTGATACAGCCTGGAACACCATAGTGTGATGGTGTGTCCGAACATTATAACTGCACCCTATTGGATATGATGCATACCATGATGTCTCTTATCGAATTACCACGATAGTTTATGGGTTAGGCATTAGAGACAACCACATTCACTTTAAATAGGGCACCATGTAATTCCGATGATATGACACCGTATGAACTATGGTTTAGAGAAACCTAAGCTGTCATTTCTTAAAAGGTTTGGGGCTGCGACGCTTATGTGAAAAAGTTTCAGGCTGATAAGCTTGAACCCAAAGCGGATAAATGCATCTTCATAGGACACCCAAAACAGTTGGGTATACCTCCTGTCTCAGATCCGAAAGCAATAAGGGATTGTTTCTAGAATCGGGTCCTTTTTCGAGGAAAAGTTTCTCTTGAAAGAATTGAGTGGGAGGATGGTGGAGACTTGATGAGGTTATTGAACCGTCTCTTCAACTAGTGTGTGGCAGGGCACAGGAAGTTGTTCCTGTGGCACCTACACCAATTGAAGTGGAAGCTTATGATAGTGATCATGAAACTTCAGATCAAGTCACTCCCAAACCTCATAGGATGACAAGGATGCGTACTACTTCTGAGTGGTACGTAATCCTGTCTTGGAAGTCATGTTGCGAGACAACAATGAACCTATGAGCTATGGAGAAGCGATGGTGGGCCTGGATTCTGATAGATGGCTCAAGGCCATAAAATCCGAGAGAGGATCCATGTATGGAAACAAAGTGTAGACTTTGACAGAACAGCACGATGGTCGTGAGGCTGTTGAGTATAGATGGATTTTAAAAGGAAGACGGACAATGATGGTAAATGTCATCATTAAGAAAGCTCGACTTGTCGTTAAGATGTTTTCGACAAGTTCAAGGAGTTGACTACGATGAGACTTTCTCACCTGTAGCGATGCTAAAAGTCTATTGGAATTATATTAGCAGTTACTGCACTATTTATGAAATCTTGCAGATAGGATGTCAAAACATTGTTTCCTCGACGATTTATGAGGAAAGGTTGTATGTGATACAACCGGAAGGTTTTGTCAATCCTGAAATATGCTAATAAGTATGCAAAGCTCCAGCAATCCTTCTAAGGACTAGAGTAAGCATCTCGGAGTTGGAATGTATGCATTGATGAGATGATCAAAGATTTTGGTGTATACAAAGTTTATGAGAAACTTGTATTTCCAAAGAAGTGAGTTTGAGCACTATAGAATTTCTGATATGTATATGTTGTTGATATATTGTTGATCAGAAGTGACGTAGAATTTCTGGAAAGCATATAGGATTATTTGGAAAGTGTTTTTCAATGGAAAGCCTGGATTAAGCTACTTGAACATTGAGCATCAAGATCTATAAGGATAGATCAAAACGCTTAATGAAACTTTCAAATGAGCACATACCTTGACATGATCTTGAAGGTGTTCAAAATGGATCAGTCAAAGAAGGAGTTCTTGCCTGAGTTGTAAGGTATGAAGTTAAGACTTAAAGCTCGACCACGGCAGAATAGAGGGAAAGGACGAAAGTCGTCCCTTATGCTTAAGACATAGGCTCTACAGTATGCTATGTTGTGTACCGCACCTGAAGTGTGCCTTGCCATGAGTCAGTCAAGGGGTACAAGAGTGATCCAAGAATGGATCACAGGACAGCGGTCAAAGTTATCCTTAGTAACTAGTGGACTAAGGAAGTTTCTCGGTTATGGAGGTGGTAAAAGAGTTCGTCGTAAAGGGTTACGTCGATGCAAGCTTAACACCTATCCAGATAGCTCTGAGTAGAGATACCGGATACATATAATGGAGCTACAATTTAGAATAGCTCCAAGTAGAACAGTTATTTGGAATAGCTTCAAATAGAGCGTGGTAGCTGCATCTAGGAGATGACATAGAGATTTGTAAAGCACACACGGATCTGAAAGGTTCAGACCCATTGACTAAAACCTCTCTCACAAGCATAACATGATCAAACCCAGAACTCTTTAGGGTGTTAGTCACATGAGGATGTGACCTTGAGTGTTAATCACATATCGATGTGAACTAGATTATTGACTCTAGTGCAAGTGGGAGACTGTTGGAAATATGCCCTAGAGGTAATAATAAATTGATTATCCATGCTATAATTGTATTGATAGGAAACTCAGATACATGTGTGGATGCATAGACAACATCATGTCCCTAGTAAGCCTCTAGTTGACTAGCTCGTTGATCAATAGATGGTTACGGTTTCCTAACCATGGACATTGGATGTCGTTGATAACGGGATCACATCATGAGGAGAATGATGTGATGGACAAGACCCAATCCTAAGCCTAGCACAAAGATCGTGTAGTTCGTATGCTAAAGCTTTTCTAATGTCAAGTATCATTTCCTTAGACCATGAGATTGTGCAACTCCCGGATACCGTAGGAGTGCTTTGGGTGTGCCAAACGTCACAACATAACTGGGTGGCTATAAACGTACATTACAGGTATCTCCGAAAGTGTCTATTGGGTTGGCACGAATCGAGACTGGGATTTGTCACTCCGTGTAAGCGGAGAGGTATCTCTGGGCCCACTCGATAGGACATCATCATAATGTGCACAATGTGATCAAGGAGTTGATCACGGGATGATGTGTTATAGAACGAGTAAAGAGACTTCCAGGTAACGAGATTGAACAAGGTATCTGGATACCGACGATCGAATCTCGGGCAAGTATCGTACCGATAGACAAAGGGAATTGTATACGGGATTGATTAATTCCTTGACATCGTGGTTCATCCGATGAGATCATCATGGAACATGTGGGAGCCAACATGGGTATCTAGATCCCGCTGTTGGTTATTGACCGGAGAACGTCTCGGTCATGTCTGCATGTCTCCCGAACCCGTAGGGTCTACACACTTAAGGTTCGATGACGCTAGGGTTATAAAGGAAGTTTGTATGTGGTTACTGAATGTTGTTCGGAGTCCTGGATGAGATCCCGGACGTCACGAGGAGTTCCGGTATGGTCCGGAGGTAAAGATTTATATATGGGAAGTCCTGTTTTGGTCACCGGAAGAGTTTCGGGGTTTATCGGTAACGTACAGGGACCACCGGGAGGGTCCCGGGGGTCCACCAAGTGGGGCCACCTGCCCCGGAGGCTTGCGTGGGCCAAGGGTGGTGAGGGACCAGCCCCTAAGTGGGCTGGTGCGCCTCCCACATGGCCCAAGGGCAGCTAGGAGGAAAAAAGGAGGAAACCCTAGGCTTAGATGGGCCTTAAGGCCCACCCTAGGGGCGCCATCCCTCTCTCCCCCTCTTGGCCGCCACCCTTAATCCCCATCTAGGGCTGCCGCCCCCTAGGGGTGGGAACCCTAGAGGGGGCGCAGCCCCTCCCCTTCCCCTATATATATGAGGCCTAGGGCTGTCCATAAAATACGCGATTCGATCTCTCGTTGGTGCAGCCCTGCATCTCTTCTTCCTCCTCTCCCGTGGTGCTTGGCGAAGCCCTACAGGATTGCCACGCTCCTCCACCATCACCACGCCGTTGTGCTGCTGCTGGATGGAGTCTTCCTCAACCTCTCCCTCTCTCCTTGCTGGATCAAGGCATGGGAGACGTCACCGGGCTGTACGTGTGTTGAACGCGGAGGTGCCGTCCGTTCGGCACTAGGATCATCGGTGATTTGAATCACGACGAGTACGACTCCATCAACCCCGTTCACTTGAACGCTTTCGCTTAGTGATCTACAAGGGTATGTAGATGCACTCTCCTTCCCCTCGTTTCTAGTCTCTCCATAGATAGATCTTGGTGACACGTAGGAAAATTTTGAATTTCTGCTACGTTCCCCAACACTTTTGTCAAGTTGCCTATAGAGGAAGACTTGGCCGTTCCTGACCCGGAGGCCCAGTTGGTGGTGGCTCTTCATATCATTCTAGATTGGACAGTGCCATATTTGGCTTACATGACCCGGGGCGAGTTGCCATAGGATGAGACCTTGGCAAGACAGATAACCACGGTCTAAATCAATGACAATTTCTAATGGTGAATTATATCATCATAGTGTCACTGGGGCGTTTCAGAGATGTGTCTCTCCTAAATAAGGTCAAGAGATTCTTCGTGAGATCCATGAGGGAGATTGTGGCCATCATGCCGGCTCAAAATCTCTAGTGGCCAAAGCTTTTCGTCATGGCTTTTACTGGTTAACGGCTCATGCTGATGCAGAGGATCTGGTCAGTAGGTGCGATGGATGTCAAAAGTTCGCACGGCGAGCACACGTATCGGCTCAAGAACTGCGGACGATTCCAATCACTTGGCCATTTGTGGTTTGGGGGCTTGATATGGTTGGACCTTTCAAAATATCTAGGGATAAAAAGACACATCTTTTGGTGGCAGTTGACAAATTCACGAAATGGGTTGAGGCAGAGCTAGTGAGAAAGTGTGATGCAACCACGGTAGTTCAGTTCATGAAAAAGGTGATCTTTCGCTTTGGTTTTCCACACAGCATTATAACTGACAACGGCACTAATCTGTCCAAAGGTGCTATGGAGGAGTTTTGTCAACCCGAGCATATCCGGCTTGATGTTTCGTTAGTAGCTCACCCCCAATCCAATGGTCAAGCGGAGAGAGCAAATCAGGAAATCCTAAAAGGTCTCAAGCCCCGGCTTATGATTCCCTTACAACGGACGCCGGGCTATTGGGTAGAGGAATTACCCTCGGTGTTGTGGAGTATCAATACCACTCCCAACAGGTCTACATGTTATACACCTTTCTTCATGGTTTATGGAGTAGAAGTAGTGTTGCCTAGTGACATCCGTCATGACTCGCCTCGCGTGGCGGCTTACGTTGAAGCTGATAATGAACAAGCCCGACAGGATGCACTTGACTTGTTAGATGAGGAGAGAGATTTGGCGGCGGCTCGATCAGCAATTTATCAACAGGACCTGCGCCATTATCACAGCCGTCGGGTTAAGTCTAGAACCTTTCAAGAAGGTGACCTGGTGCTCCGGCTCATCCAGGATCTGTCTGATGCACACAAACTATCCCCGCCTTGGGAAGGACCCTTTGTGGTTAGCAAGAACTTAAACAACGGGTCATATTACCTCATTGACGTTTGAGAGCACAAAGACTCACGTAAGTCGGAGGAGGAGACCCGCCGGCCGTGGAACATTGCTCAGCTTCGGCCATACTATACTTAAGCCACCGGCTCTCGTCATGCACATACTTTGACGTTGTATAAATTATGATAAGTAATAAAGCAGGACCTCTGTACTTTTCCCTTTCAATGATCGTATATCTCTATTATTTTCATTATTTAAAATGACCAAAAGGGGGCTGATCGCATCCGAATCTAGCTTAAACCCTTTTGGTCCGGCTCATGATCGTATTCGAATCTAGCTGTAAACCTCATGGTCACTTGGGGGCTTCCTGTTCAAACATAGGTGATATTCGAACCAAAGAGAACATAGCTATCATAACCCTCTTGATCGGCTCAAAGCCAAACTCACTAGGGGGCTTCTTCATCGTCTCCAAATCATAGGTTAACCCCTTTTTGGGTCCGACTTGGATCATATTCGAATCAGGGTCGTCAAAAACCTCTCAAGGTCATTTGGGGGATTCCTATTCAAACATAGGTCATATTCGAACCAAAGAGAACATAGCTGTCGGTACCCTCTTGATCGGCGCAACGCCAAAGCCACTGGGGGCTATATGATCGTATTCGAATCTTAGCTTAACCCCTTTGGTCCGGTTTACTGATCGTATTCGAATCAGAAGCCTCAGTTTTTATTTAAATGTTTTGATTTACATTGTCTGAAGCCTAGTGTTTTGTCTTACTGTTATTTATCATCTCAAGTCTAACTGTTAGTATGGTTTTAAATTAAACCGGCTCGGTTATTTGACAATGAGTTGCCAAGGCACAACAGTCATCAGACATATGGAAGTATTGACTTCTACAAAAGATTGGGTTATCAACCTCATCATCCGGGTCATGTAAACCGGCAGTCCAGATTCAAAGAACACAGGTATGACGGTGTCATTCACGAACATGTTTCTCTATGTTTTTTCGTTAATCAATGGTTTTCAGCCTTGTTTATCTTACATCTGGTTCTGTCTTTTCCACTATGATAATTTCATAAGTCATATACCGGGTGTTTTGACCCGTCCGGTGCTAAACCACCAGGACAGTTTTTTCATTTTTATAGGAACAGAGTTAAAACATTGCACATGTAATCACGAATGTGCTGCATATATACATTAACATCATTGGCAAACAGTCATATGCAACATTTTAGGCACGATGGCATAGGCAAAACATGCAGTTTTCAAACTAATCTATTACAAGGCTTTGAGAGCCCAAAAGATGGTTATGACTCTCCCCTCGCCAGTTCACCTCCCTCTACTAGTTGGAAGCTGGGATTGGACCAGTCAAAGCCATTCAGAGCAAGGAACTCTGCTTCATCGTCAATCAGGCCGGCTGGGTCGACTTCTGGGGCAAAAGTGTGTTGGCGAATCGACGGGATAAGATCTGTCACCTTATAAGAGGGAGTCGCCATCTTCTTATTCTCCATATCAAAACCCGGCTGATATTTGTCGATGTTGGTCTCCTCTCCAAGATTGGTGGCTTGAGGACGAACTCCCCTCACATAGGCAATAAAGTCATCTTGCTCAAATGGAGTCCCGTCTTCCTTCACGGTAGGGCACCCGTTAGCCAGGTCCACCGAGTCTAAATCCGGCACCCAGGCTTTGGAGCGGCTCAGGGCAGTCAGAGTTCCGGCTCTGGCACAGGATCGTTTGACCTCTTGAAACCTGGCGGGTAAGATCGATAACTTCTTCAAAACATCACTCAAACGGTTGGGTCCTTGGTTGGTAGGGGAGATAGTAGCAAGTGCTCGTTGAGCGCCAGTATACAATTGCTCCACCAAGGTATAAACCGCCTTAAGTTTTGTCACACTGTCTTGGCTCGGGTTTTTACTTCGTGAACCTGTGAGTGTTTTCTAACAAAAGCTCAACAGGCGGCTTATATTCTTGGTCAAAATAAAGTATAAGTGATTAATACAAATGACTCACCGAAGATGGCAGAGACCATTTGAGACACACGGTTTTTTAAACGGGTGAGCTCGTTGGTAACCTCCTCAAGAACCGGCTCCGATGTCTCGGCACATTGTATCAACAAGGTCTTCTCATCAGCCCAGGATTTCTTAATTTCACTCAAGCTGGACTTCAATTTTTCAGTCTCACAGAGACTCAATTGAAGTTTGGAATTAGCAGTATTTATCTCTGCTTCCTGATCCACCAACCGGGTCTTTGCATCAGTCAATTGAGTGCCCAATTTAGTTAGGGCGATCTACAAGCATGCACAGGTGTGTCAAGATTTAACTAAAGGTTATAATGATTGAAGTGCCAAGTGCTTTGCAAACACAATACCACTTTGCACTTGGGGGCTAATGTTTGCCAAAGCAATTTTTATGCAAAATGACTCTTCTATGCTTCAAGTCCCAAGTGTTTTACAAAGTAACAACGCTTGGCACTTGGGGGCTAATGCATGACATTCATAAAGTTTTTAAGTTGAGCCGGATCACACTACTTATTTGGACTGATTTAAGACAATTATGAAGTTAAGTACCGGCTCATTTATGATAAATTGAGCCTGCCCTTGGGGACTACAGGCGAAAGTTTATACTAATATGTTAGACTTAGGAAAAAACTAAAGACAAGGTATCAACCTATATCATAAGTCTACAGATCATTCAGGTTCATCATAATCTGAAGACTTGGGGGCTGGCAGAGTATATATAAACCGGAGTACATACCTCATAGTTCAGTTGCAATTGCTTGACCATCTCAATTTCCGAGTCACGGCTAGAATGCACATGACTGAGATAGCCGAACAACACGTCACTAACATTTAGGTGAGTGTAGTGAGAGATATCAAACTGTACTTTCTGCCTTTCCAAGGCCTCCTATTTGGCAGAATGCCTGGCTAGCACAGTCGGATTACCCGGCACAACAAATCTGCTGCCAGTGATCAGATCGTCATTGTCAGAAGACACTGGCGGGTTAGCTGAACCGGATGGTCTGATAGTGGATGGATCGGCAATGGTTTTGTCGGCTGATGGCTCAGGAGGGTCCAATTGAGCATGGACAGCCGGATCTTCTGGCCCTTCAGATTAAGCGGGAGGAGTTGATGTTGCCGGTTCAGGTGTAGGATTTTTTGGGTCTTCTGCCGGTTTAATCACCTTAGCTTTCTTGGACTTCGCTTGACCGCTGAGAAAGATTTTATGAGACAGATAGTGTAATAATGCAGTTTTAAAAGATGCAGAAGAAAGATGATTGTCCTTACCCAGGGGCAGTCTTGAAAGCCGGAAATTGAGTTTGCGACGAGTCGCCAGAAGAGCGATAAACCTCCTGCAAAGGTAAAATAAAGTTAGTGATGCAAGGGAATAGATCCATTAATGAAAGCAAAATACAAAGTTGAAAGAAACCTCATTCTGGCGTTTTTGAGGAGTTTGTTGTAAATCGGAAGGCCGTTCATCATTGTTGTTAGTCCGGGCCTGACGACGGCTCTCATGTTGCTGCTTTTTCAAAAGAAAATGAGGGTCCAGATAAGCCAAAGGGTGCGAAAACTTTACTTTCCGGGTTACCAGTCGAAGTTTCTATATTAGAAAGGGGCTGAGTCGGAGGAAATAGTTACCTCTTCTTCCACGGCCTGGCTGGCCCCCGTGCCGTCCTGGCAATAGTCAGTGTCAATAAGGTAGTTAAAAACTAGCCAAGGGAGTCAAGGGCTACCTCCGACTTAGAAGCATCATCCAGGTGGAATAAGTCAGATGCAGTATTCTTCTTCTTGGGCTTCCGGGTCGTTTTCATGGCGGCCATGGTAGCGGCTCTAGCCTTCTTGGCAGCTTCATCGTCATACTTGGCTTTCCAGAAAACAGATTTGGCCTGTAAGCAAATAAACAGGTTAAAAAGGTATGCAGGTATTTAATTACTAAGGAAAACAAAAAGGAGGTCAATGGGGTTTACCTCTGGTGCCGGGTTCAGTTTGCAGGAGGGGTTTAATCCAGCCTTACTGCAGTCCTCGTATTTTCCATTCACGAGGATGGTTGACATCACAACAATGTCTTCTTCAGTTAGTTGTACACAGCTGTGACGCAAAGAATCATCTGGGCCTCCACGATATTCATACATCAATTTGGATCGGCGGCTTAGAGGGATGACCCGCCACACGATCCAGCAACGGATTAGGTCAACTCCAGTTAAGTTGTTTCCCAATAAAGCTCGAATCTTTTTGATAGATGGGATAAGCCTCTTGCGTTCAACAGGAGTAAGCTTGTCAGGGATCACAAACTTGGAATCAAGATGATCCGTGTGATAACCCGGTAGTGGTTTTTCATCCGCTGGTGATATGTCTTGGTAGTAGAACCCGGTTTGATTCCAATCTTTGGGATGGCTTGGTAAGACCACTAAAGGAAAGATGGCACCTTGTCGGCGTTGAATCGAGATTCCGCTGAGTTCCAAGCTAGGGCCGTTGGTACACTCATTCTGTCGGTTCGAATAAAAGTACTCTTTGAAGAGTTCCACAGTCGGTTCCTCTTGAAGATACACCTCACAAAGAACTTGAAAATTGCAGATGTTGGATATGGAATTGGGTCCAAGATCTTGTGGGTGAAGTTTGAAAAAATGAAGAACATCTCTGAAGAACTTTGAGCCGGGTGGTGAAAACCCTGATTCATGTGGTCAGTGAAGAAAATAACTTCATCGTCTTTGCTATTAGGCCGTTCCTCATCCGGGTCAGGAGCACGATAAGACATAATGTTTTTCTCTGGCAAAAATCCAATGGTGACAAACTCTTTCAAGTTATCTTCAGTAACTGTGGAGGGGACCCAGTTGCAGACTGTTGGCGCTTTTGACGGCATGATGAAAAAGGGCAAGCTGAAAAGAAAGCAATTTGCCAGTTCAATTTATTGGTGGACTTACACGTTCATGATTATAGTACATATGAGTAATGGTGGCTAAAGTAAGCGCTAATGATATATAAAGGAAAAAAGATTCGGAGTCATAAGCCGCCATGATTAAAAGTATTCAAAGGTTGCCTGGGCCAGAATTGGTTAAGTACTGAGTTAAACAGGTTTCACAAATGGTTGCTATTATTTCGGATCAAAATGGCTCAAAAAAGGGAAATAAATCTAGACCTAAAACCAGCCGAGAGGAGTTCATCAGTTCTAAGGAGACCGTTTTACAAGAAGAAATGGATCTGTTAGCCTCTGAAATGGATGTAAAACAACTGCCGCATAGATTCTATATCTCTTTAGATCAAAGGGGGGTGCGGTGGAGAAGCTGCAAGGGATCTACGACAAAACATCGAAGAACAGAAGAAGGAAACCTCACGAACCCTAATGCAGATCTATGAGAGTGAGAAAGCAAGAGCTTACAGATGCGGAGCTGCTGCGGAGGATCGCCGCCATTTTCTGGACAGGCTTAGGGTGATGCAGCAGCCGGAGTTGAGGACGACGGTGTGCTGCGGCAGCGATGTAGCTCGAGCGGCAGGGAAGTTGCGAGAGGAAGAAGAAGAAAGAGGAAGGACCGGCTGCGCCTATTTATAAGGGGATAAGTGGACGGGCGGGCGTGGAAATCGAGGAAGACCAAAGTAATGATTATCCAGCTAAATGGACACCTCGATTTTCGGAAGATGTTTAAGATAAAGATCCGTTAAAGATGACATCATGCGGTTTTCCAAATTTTCTGAAGATGACGTCATGGCAGGTTACAAGGCCTTTAAAAAACAGTAGAAGATGGATTTCGTCTAAGTGTTGGAGATTGACAAGAACAAAGTTCAAATCAACCTGGGGCCTAATGTTGGGAATATGACTACCAGGTATGACCCGCCCAAGAGGGGTCGGGTCAATCTTCATGACGGGTTATTAAAAGAAGCCCAGCGAATATATAAGGCGATGGGTTATTGTAAAACTTGTAGTAGGCCCAAGCCCAGAAGCGGCTCCAGGACTGTAATTGTAAACCGCCATGTATAGTTAAGACTTGTAAAGAAAGGCATGTAAAAGAAGTCACTCAGCCGGACACGTTGTATGAGCCGGCCGGGACTCTGTAGGCCACTCGGCGTCTACTCGTGTATATAAGGGGATGACCCGACGGCGGTTAAGGGCAAGGAACATCAAATCGAGAGCCAGACATAGCGTATTCGCTCCCTGGTCATCAAAACCTAGCAATACCACATCAATTGCACTAGGCTTTACCTTCATCGTAAGGGGCCGAACTAGTATAAACCTTTCGTGTTCTTTGTCCCGATCAACCCCTTTAAGCTTCCTAGTTGCAATGGATCCACGACGAAGTCTTTTCACTAGGACATCTGCCGGGACAATTCCACGATGATACGTCTCCGTCGTATCTATAATTTTTTATTGTTCCATGCTAATATTCTACAACTTTCATATACTTTTTGCAAATTTTTATACTATTTTTGGGACTAACATATTGATCCAGTGCCCAGTGTCAGTTCCTGTTTCTTGCATGTTTTTTGTTTCGCAGAATATCCATATCAAACGGACTCCAAACGGGATAAAAACTGACGGAGATTTTTTTCGGAATATATATGATTTTTCGGAAGAAAAATTCACGTGAGACGGTGCCCGAGGTGGCCACGAGGTAGGAGGGCGCGCCTGCCCCCCAGGCGCGCCCCTGACCCTCTTGGGCCACCCGTAAGGTGGTTGGTGCCGTTCTTTCGCCGCAAGAAAGCTAATATCGGGATAGAGATCATGTCAAAATTTCAGCCCCAATCGGAGTTATGGATCTCCGGGAATATAAGAAACGGTGAAACGGAAGAATCGGAGAACGCAAAAACAGAGAGAGACAGAGAGACAGATCCAATCTCGGAGGGGCTCTCGCCCCTCCCGTGCCATGGAAGCCATGGACCAGAGGGGAAACCCTTCTCCCATCTAGGGAGGAGGTCAAGGAAGAAGAAGAAGGAGGGGGGGCTCTCTCTCCCCCTCGCTTCCGGTGGCACCGGAACGCCGCTGGGGGCCATCATCATCACCGTGATCTACACCAACACCTCCGCCATCTTCACCAACATCTCCATCACCTTCTCGCCTCTATCTACAGCGGTCCACTCTCCCACAACCCTCTGTACCCTCTACTTGAACATGGTGCTTTATGCTTCATATTATTATCCAATGGTGTGTTGCCATCCTATGATGTCTGGGTAGATTTTCGTTGTCCTGTTGGTGGTTGAAGAATTGCTATGATTGATTTAATTTTCTTGTGGTTATGTTGCTTTCCTTTGGTGCCCATCATATGATTGCGCGCATGGATCACACCATAGGGTTAGTTGTATGTTGATAGGACTATGTATTGGAGGGCAAGAGTGACAGAAGCTTCAACCTAGCATAGAAATTGATGCATACGAGATTGAAGGGGGACTAATATATCTTAATCCTATGGTTGGGTTTTACCTTAATGAACATTAGTAGTTGCGGATGCTTGCTAATAGTTCCAATCACAAGTGCATAGAATTCCAAGTCAGGGATGACATGCTAGAAGTGGCCTCTCCCACATAATACTTTCTATCGGTCTAGTAAAGTAGTCAATTGCTTAGGGGTAATTTCACAACTCCTACCACCACTTTTCCACACCCGCTATATTTACTTTATTGTTTCTTTATCTAAACAGCCCCTGCTTTTTATTTACTTGCTCTTTATTATCTTGCAAACCTATCCAACAATACCTACAAAGTACTTCTAGATTCATACTTGTTCTAGGTAAAGCGAACATCAAGCATGCGTAGAGTTGTATCGGTGGTCGATAGAACTTGAGGGAATATTTGTTCTACCATTAGCTCCTCATTGGGTTCGACACTCTTACTTATCGAAAACTGTTGCGATCCCCTATACTTGGGGTTATCAAGACCTTTTTCTGGTGCCGTTGCTGGGGAGCAATAGCGTGGGGTGAATATTCTCGTGTGTGCTTGTTTGCTTTATCACTAAGTAATTTTTATTTGCTGTTCTTAGTTGTTATTTATCTTTAGTTATGGATATGGAACCCTAAATACCAAAAAAATTAGGTGTACTCGCTACTCAAGGAGATGGGGAACCTCCTAAAACCCTCGATGCTGGTTATGTGAAAAATATTATGTACTACTTTAATAATCCTGAGAAAACCCCATTCAATTATGTAATGGGACTAACGTTGGATCAACGTGAATACTTTAGAGATTACTGCTTGACACAAAAAGGGAAACTATTATGGGATCAAATTCATATATTGAAGTGGTATGCTCGAAAAGTATGCTTGAGTTATGATTATACTTGTTGCTCTAGGATGAAGGCTCCACACCTTCCCTTTTTATGCAAATTTAATGATAATAAAACCTTAGCTTCTTATGCTAATGATATATATGATTACTATGATGTGGAACAAATAGATGAATTTGTTGCTTTTATGGGTGCTTATGAAATTGAATCTATGTTTAAAGAGTTTGAGGATTTTGATGATGCTGTTTATAGACTTGAAAATTTAGCTATCCTGAGATATTGTTATGATAATTATGAATACAATTATGAAATTAATGCGATTATTAAGAAAGTCTCCGCTGTCCAAGAAGAGACTAATCTTTTGCAGGAATCTATGGAAGAATAAGTTGATGAAACTGTGAGCTCATTGGATAAAAAAGATGAGGAGAAGAGCGAAGAACAAAAGGAGGAAGAGCGGATTGATCACCCGTGCCCACCTTCTAATGAGAATAACTCTTCAGCTCATACATTGTTTAATTCCCCTTCATGCTTACCGAAGGATGAATATTATGATAATTCCTATGATCCCATTGATTCTTTTGAAATATCCCTTTTTGATGATGCTTGCTATGCTTGTGGCCAAGATGCCAATATGAATTATGCTTATGGAGATGAACTTGCTATAGTTCCTTATGTTAAACATGAAATTGTTGCTATTGCACCCACGCATGATAGTCCTATTATCTTTTTGAATTCTCCCGACTACACTATATCGGAGAAGTTTGCACTTATTAAGGATTATATTGATGGGTTGCCTTTTACCGTTGCACATGATGATTTTGATGAATATAATATGCATGTGCTTGCTGCTCCTACTTGCAATTATTATGAGAGAGGAACTATATCTCCACCTCTCTATGTTTCCAATATGATAAAATTGCAAGAAACTGTTTATGCTATGCATTGGCCTTTACTTTGTGTGCATGAATTGTTCTTTATTGACATGCCGATGCATAGGAAGAGAGTTAGAATTTTTCATTACATGATATATGTTACCTTGTGCTCACCACTAAATTATAGATCATTGTTAATTAAAATTGGCTTTGAATATACCTTGGGATCCGGGTGGATCCATTACTTGAGCACTATAAGCCTAGCTTAATGGCTTTAAAGAAAGAGCTGCCAGGGAGACAACCCGGAAGTTTTAGAGTGTCATTTATTTCTGTTGAGTGCATTCATATAGTTTAAAAACAACAAAAATAAAGAGGGGAACCCAAAACTTTTTCAAAAAGGAAAGCGAAAGTGAGAAAGACAAGCATTGTTGAAGTGGGAGCTAGCCTTGAACTTTGTTCATGCCCATGGAAACTTTGTGAATCTTGATTACAGAAACTTTTCAATAAAAATAATTATCCCCTTGTACAATTCCATTGTATTATAAAAATAATGTGCCAAGGTTTGCCTTTAGGATGTTTACATTTGCTTGATGGTTTGTACGGTGCAGGACAGAAACTTTGGCTGTAGTGCGCGATTTTACATTTTTTGCTGGAACGTCAAGTAGTTCTGATTATTTTTGCACTGTCTTCCTATACAAATTTTTTATTTTTCATAATTTTGGTAGAATTTTTCAAGTATCAGAAGTATGGTTAATATTCAGATTATTACAGACTGTTCTGTTTTAGACAGATTCTGTTTTTTGATGCATAGTTTGCTTGTTTTGATGAAACTATCTATTCATATCAGTGGATTAAGCCATGAAAAAGTTATATTACAGTAGACACAATGCAAAAACAAAATATGAATTGGTTTGCAACAGTACTTAGAGTAGTGATTTGCTTTATTATACTAACGGATCTTACCGAGTTTTCTGTTGAAGTTTTGTGTGGATGAAGTGTTCGATGATCGAGAAGGTCTCGATGTGAGAAGAAGGAAGAGAGGCAAGAGCTCAAGCTTGGGGATTCCCGAGGCACCCCAAGTAAATATTCAAGGAGACTCAAGCATCTAAGCTTGGGGATGCCCCGGAAGGCATCCCCTCTTTCTTCAACAAGTATCGGTATGTTTTCAGATTCGTTTTGTTCATGTGATATGTGCAATCTTGGAGCGTCTTTTGCATTTAGTTTTCATTTTTATTTTATGCACCATGCTGGTATGAGATAGTCCTTGGTTGATTTATAGAATGCTCTATTCACTTCACTTATATCTTTTGAGTATGGCTTTATAGAATGCTTCATGTGCTTCACTTATATCATTTGAAGTTTGGATTGCCTGTTTCTCTTTACATAGACAACCACCATTTGTAGAATGCTCTTTTGCTTCACTTAGATTTTTTAGAGCATGGGCATGTCTTTTGTAGAAAGAATTAAACTCTCTTGCTTCACTTATATCTATTTAGAGAGATGACAGGAACTGGTCATTCACATGGTTAGTCATAAAATCCTACATAAAACTTGTAGATCACCGAATATGATATGTTTGATTCCTTGCAATAGTTTTGCGATATAAAGATGGTGATATTAGAGTCATGCTAGTGGGTGGTTGTGAATTGTAGAAATACTTGTGTTGAGGTTTGTGATTCCCGTAGCATGCACGTATGGTGAACTGTTATGTAACGAAGTTGGAGCATGAGGTATTTATTGATTGTCTTCCTTATGAGTGGCGGTCGGGGACGAGCGATGGTCTTTTCCTACCAATCTATCCCCCTAGGAGCATGTGCGTAGTACTTTGTTTTGATGACTATTAGATTTTTGCAATAAGTATGTGAGTTCTTTATGACTAATGTTGAGTCCATGGATTATACGCACTCTCACCCTTCCACCATTGCTAGCCTCTCTAGTACCGCGCAACTTTCGCCGGTACCATAAACCCACCAAAGAACTTCCTCAAAACAGCTACCATACCTAGCTATCATGGCATTTCCATAGCCATTCCGAGATATATTGCCATGCAACTTTGATCGTCATCATATACATGACTTGAGCATTCATTGTCATATTGCTTTGCATGATCGTAAGATAGCTAGCATGATGTTTTCATGGCTTGTCTGTTTTTTGATGCCATTGCTACGCTAGATCATTGCACATCCCGGTACACCGCCGGAGGCATTCATATAGAGTCATATCCTTGTTCTAGATATCGAGTTGTAATATTGAGTTGTAAGTAAATAAAAGTGTGATGATCATCATTATTAGAACATTGTCCCATGTGAGGTTATCAAAATAAAAGTGGTCAAAGAAGCCCCACAAAAAAAGAGAGGCCAAAGAAGCCTACAAAAAAAGGGAAAAAACAAAAAAAACAAAAAATGAGATAAAAAGAGAGAAGGGGCAATGGTACTATCCTTTTACCACACTTGTGCTGCAAAGTAGCACCATGTTCTTCATATAGAGAGTCTCTTGAGTTATCACTTTCATATACTAGTGGGAATTTTCATTATAGAACTTGGCTTGTATATTCCGATGATGGGCTTCCTCAAATGCCCGAGGTCTTCATGAGCAAGCAAGTTGGATGCACACCCACTTAGTTTCAGTTGGAGCTTTCATACACTTATAGCTCTAGTGCATCCGTTGCATGGCAATCCCTACTCACTCACATTGATATCTATTGATGGGCATCTCCATAGCCCGTTGATACGCCTAGTTGATGTGAGACTATCTTCTCCTTTTTGTCTTCTCCACCATCATATTCTATTCCACCTATAGTGCTTTGTCCACGGCTCATGCTCATGAATTGCGTGAAAGTTGAAAAGGTTTGAGAACGTCAACAGTATGAAACAATTACTTGGCTTGTCATCGGGGTTGTGCATGATGTGAATATTTTGTGTGGTGAAGATGGAGCATAGCCAGACTATATGATTTTGTAGGGATAACTTTCTTTGGCCATGTTATTTTGAAAAGACATGATTGCTTTATTAGTAGGCTTGAAGTATTATTGTTTTTATGTCAAATGATAGACTATTGCTTTGAATCACTTGTATCTTAATACTCATGCCATGATTAGATTACATGATCAAGATTATGCTAGGTAGCATTCCACATCAAAAATTATCTTTTTTATCATTTACCTACTCGAGGACGAGCAGTAATTAAGATTGGGGATGCTGATAAGTCTCTATCGTATCTATAATTTTTGTTAGTTCCATGCCAATATTCTACAACTTTCATATACTTTTGGCAACTTTTTATACTATTTTTGGGACTAACATATTGATCCAGTGCCTAGTGCCAGTTCCTGTTTGTTGCATGTTTTTTGTTTCGTAGAATATCCATATCAAACGGAGTCCAAACGGGATAAAAACTGACAGAGATTTTTTTTGAATATATATGATTTTTGGGAAGAAAATCCACGCGAGACGGTGCCCGAGGTGGCCACGAGGCAGGAGGGCGCGCCTGCCCACCCCCCCTGGCGCGCCCTTGACCCTCGTGGGCCACCCGTAAGGCGGTTGGTGCCCTTCTTTCGCCGCAAGAAAGCTAATATCCGGATACAGATCGTGTCAAAATTTCAGCCCAATCGGAGTTACGGATCTCCGGGAATATAAGAAACGGTGAAAGGGAAGAATCTGAGAACGCAGAAATAGAGAGAGACAGAGAGACAGATCCAATCTCGGAGGGGCTCTCGCCCTCGCATGCCATGGAGGCCATGGACCAGAGGGGAAACCCTTCTCCCATCTAGGGAGGAGGTCAAGGAAGAAGAAGAAGGAGGGGGGCTCTCTCTCCCCCTCGCTTCCGGTGGCACCGGAACGCCGCCGGGGGCCATCATCATCACCACGATCTACACCAACACCTCCGCCATCTTCACCAACATCTCCATCACCTTCTCCCCTCTATCTACAGTGGTCCACTCTCCCACAACCCTCTGTACCCTCTACTTGAACATGGTGCTTTATGCTTCATATTATTATCCAATGATGTGTTGCCATCCTATGATGTCTGAGTAGATTTTCGTTGTCCTATCGGTGGTTGATGAATTGCTATGATTGATTTAATTTTCTTGTGGTTATGTTGCTGTCTTTGGTGCCCATCATATGATTGCGCGCGTGGATCACACCATAGGGTTAGTTGTATGTTGATAGGACTATGTACTGGAGGGCATGAGTGACAGAAGCTTCAACGTAGCATAGAAATTGATGCATATGAGATTGAAGGGGGACCAATATATCTTAATGCTATGGTTGGGTTTTACCTTAATGAACATTAGTAGTTGTGTATGCTTGCTAATAGTTCCAATCATAAGTGCATAGAATTCCAAGTCAGGGATGACATGCTAGCAGTGGCCTCTCCCACATAATACTTGCTATCGGTCTAGTAAAGTAGTCAATTGCTTAGGGGCAATTTCACAACTCCTACCACCACTTTTGCACACCCACTATATTTACTTTATTGTTTCTTTATCTAAACAGCCCCTGCTTTTTATTTACTTGATCTTTATTATCTTGCAAACCTATCCAACAATACCTACAAAGTACTTCTAGTTTCATACTTGTTCTAGGTAAAGCGAACATCAAGCATGCATAGAGTTGTATCGGTGGTCGATAGAACCTAAGGGAATATTTGTTCTGCCTTTAGCTCCTCATTGGGTTCGACACTCTTACTTAGCGAAAACTGTTGCGATCCCCTATACTTGTGGGTTATCACACGACAGAGTGGATTATACGTCTCCAACATATCAATAATTTTTTATTGTTCCATGCTATTATATTATCTATTTTGGATGTTTTACATGCATTAATATGCTATTTTATATGATTTTTGGGACTAACCTATTAACCGAGAGCCCAGTGCCAGTTCCTGTTTTTTCCTTGTTTTAGAGTTTCGCAGAAAAGGAATACCAAACGAAGTGCAAACGGAATGAAACTTTCGTGATGATTTCTCTTGGACCAGAAGACATCCAGAGGACTTGGAGTACACGTCACGGAATCCACGAGGCACCCACAAGGACAGAGGGCGCGCCCAGGGGATAGGGCGCGCCCACCACCCTTATGGGCCCCTCATGACTCCACCGACCTATTTCTTCTGCCTATATATTCTCAAATAATCCAAAACCTTCCATCGGAGCCATAAAACCACTTTTCCACCGCCGTAACCTTCTGTACCTATGAGATCCCATCTAGGGGCCTTTTCCGGCATCCTGCCAGAGGGGGATTCGATCACGGAGGGCTTGTACATCAACACCATTGCCTCTCTGATGAAGCGTGAGTAGTTCACCACAGACCTACAGGTCCATAGCTAGAAGATAGATGGCTTCTTCTCTCTCTGTGATTCTCAATACCATGTCCTCCTTGATGTTCTTGGATATCTATTCAATGTAATACTTTTTTGCGGTGTGTTTGCCGAGATCCGATGAATTGTGGATTTATGATCAGCTTATCTATGAATATAATTTGAATCTCCTCTGAATTCTTTTATGCATGATTTGATATCTTTGTAGGTCTCTTCGAATTATCGGTTTGGTTTGGCCAACTAGATTGGTTTTTCTTGCAATGGGAGAAGTGCTTAGCTTTTGGTTCAACCTTGCGGTGCTCGATCCTAGTGACAGAAGGGGAACCGACACGTATTGTATTGTTGCCATCGAGGATAACAAGGTGGGGTTTTCATCATATTGCTTGAATTTATCCTTCTACATCATGTCTTCTTACTTAATGCGTTACTTTGTTCTTATGAACTAAATACTCTAGATGCAGGCAGGAGTCGGTCGATGTGTGGAGTAATAGTAGTAGATGCAGAATCATTTTGGTCTACTTGATACGGACGTGATGCCTATTTTCATGATCATTGCCTTAGATATCGTCATAACTTGCGCTTTTCTTTGAATTTCTCGGCAGTAATTTGTTCACCCATCGTAATATTTTCTATCTTGAGAGAAGCCTCTAGTGAAACCTATGGCCCCTGGGTCTATTTTCCATCATATAAGTTTCCGATCTATAATTTTAGTTTCCTATTTACTTTCTTTGCAATCTTTTACTTTTCGATCTATAAACCAAACATACCAAAAATATTACTTTACAGCTTATCCATCTGTATCAGATCTCACTTTGCAAATAACCATGAAGGGATTGAAAACCCCTTTGTCGCGTTGGGTGCAAGTTGGCATTTGTTTGTGCAAGTATTCGGTGGCTTGTGCGTTGTCTTGTACTGGATTGATACCTTGCTTCTCAAAAGCTGAGGGAAATACTTACTCTACTTTGCTGCATCACCCTTTCTTCTTCAAGGGAAAAACCAACGCAAGCTCAAGAGTTAGCAGGAAGAATTTCTGGCGCCGTTGCCGGGGATATCTACGCCAAGCCGAGACATACCAAGTACCCATCATAAACTCTCATCCCTCGCATTACATTATTTGCCATTCGCCTCTTGTGTTCCTCTCCCCCACTTCTAAAAAGATTTTCGAATTGTGTGACTTTTCCAATACCACCAACGATGATATTATTAGTACTCCGATTGCTTCTGCTACTAATGCAGAATCTTATGAAATTAATGCCGCTTTGCTGAATCTTGTTATGAAAGATCAATTTTTCGGCCTTCCAAGTGAAGATGTCGCATCCCATCTTAATAATTTCATTGATTTGTGTGATATGCAAAAGAAAAAAGATGTGGATAATGAGATTGTCAAATTAAAGCTATTTCCGTTCTCACTTCGAGATCGTGCTAAAACTTGGTTTTCATCTTTGCCTAAAAATAGTATTGATTCATGGAATAAGTGTAAAGATGCTTTTATTTCCAAGTATCTTCCTCCCGCTAAGATCATCTCCCTTAGGAACGATATTATGAATTTTAAACAACTTGATCATGAACATGTTGCACAATCTTGGGAGAGGATGAAATTGGTGATACGAAATTGCCCTACTCATGGTTTGAATTTATGGATGATTATACAAAAAAATTATGCCAGATTGAATTTTGCGTCTAGAAATATTTTAGATTCGGCCACGGGAGGTAATTTTATGGAAATTACTTTAGGAGAAGCTACTAAACTCCTAGATGATATTATGGTTAATTATTCTCAATGGCATACCGAAAGATCTTCCACTAGTAAAAAAGTGCATGCTATAGAAGAGATTAGTGTTTTGAGTGGAAAGATGGATGAGCTTATGAAATTATTTGCTAGCAAGATTGCTCCTATTGATCCTAATGATATTCCTTTGTCTACTTTGATTGAGAATAATAATGAATCTATGGATGTGAATTTTGTTGGTAGGAACAATTTCGGTAATAACGTGTATAAAGGTAAATTTAATCCTAGGCCATTCCCTAGTAATTTCTCTAATAATTATGGTAATTCCTACAACAATTCTTATGGAAATTATAATAAGATGCTTGAGAATAGTGTTAAAGAATTTATAAGTTCGCAAAAGAATTTCAATGCTTTGATTGAAGAAAAACTACTTAAGACTGATGATTTGGCTAGGAACATGGATATAATTTCTCTTGATGTTGATTCATTCCACCTAAGCATGATACAAATGAGTCTCTCAAAGACATGAGAATTCCCATTGATGAGTGCAAATAAAGAACCGCTAAGATGCATGCTAAAAATTGGTTTATAAAAGCGTGTTCTTCTAGTTTCCGTGAAAATAAGGATGAAGATCTTAAAGTGATTGATGTGACTCCTATTGAATCTTTGTTTTCTAATATAAATCTTAATAAAGATGGGACTGGAGATGAGTCAACTTTAGTTAGAAGGTGTCACAATAATTCGGAGTTTTTAGATCTTGATGCAAAAATTGATAAAAGTGGGATTGGAGAGGTCAAAACTTTAAGTAGCAATGAACCCACTCTTCTAGATTTCATGGAATTTAATTATGATGATTGTTCTTTAATAGATTTTATTTCCTTGTTGCAATCCATCTTTAATTCTATTCATGCTTATAATCAAAAGAAAGCTTTTACTAAACATGTCGTTGATGCTATGATGAAATCTTTTGAAGAAAAGCTTGAATTGGAAGCTTCTATCCCTAGAAAACTTTATGATGAGTGGGAACCTATTATTAAGATTAATATTAAAGATTATTAATGCCATGATTTGTGTGGTTTGGGTTCTAGTGTTTTCACAATTCCAAAAACTTTATGTGATTTGTTAGGTTTCCATGAATTTCATGATTGTTCCTTAAATTTGCATCTTGCGTATCCCACAATTAAGAAACCTATGGGAAGGATTAATGATGTTCTTATTGTTGCAAATAGGAATTATGTGCCCATAGATTTCACTGTTCTTGATATAGATTGCAATCCTACATGTCCTATTATTCTTGGTAGACATTTCCTTGGAACGATTGGTGCAATTATTGATATGAAAGAAGGAAACATTAGATTTCAGTTTCTGTTAAGGAAAGGCACAGAACACTTTCCAAGAAAGAAAATTAAATTACCTTATGAATCTATTATGAGATCCAATTATGGATTGCATGCCAAAGATGATAATACTTAGATCTATTCGTGTTTTATGCCTAGCTAGGGGCGTTAAAGAATAGCGCTTGTTGGGAGGAAACCCAATTTTATTTTTGTTCTTGATTTTTAGGTCCTATTTTGCATTAAATAGTTTATCTAGCCTCTGGTTAGATGTGGTTTTTATGTTTTAATTAGTGTTTGTGCCAAGTAAGACCTTTGGGATAGCTTACGGTGATAGTTGATTTGATCTTGCTGAAAAGCAAAAACTTTTGCGCTCGGGAGATTAGTTTTCATTTTTAGCAGAAGTGCGATAAAATATTGATTCTTTTTGCAGAAGATTAATAAACAAGTTTCTTAGGTCTTCCTAATGTTTCAGGATATTTGGAGTTACAGAAGTATACGAAATCTCCAGATTGCTACAAACTGTTCTGTTTTTGTCAGATTCTGTTTTTCGCGTGTTGTTTGCTTATTTTGATGCATCTATGGCTAGTATCGGGGGGTATGAACCATGGAAAAGTTGGAATATAGTAGATATTACACCAATATAAATAAAGAATGAGTTCACAACAGTACCAAAAGTGGTGATTTTTTTTCTTATACTAACAGAGCTTATGAGATTTCCTGTTGAGTTTTGTGTTGTGAAGTTTTCAAGTTTTGGGTAAGGATTTGATGGACTATGGAATAAGGAGTGGCAAGAGCCTAAGCTTGGGGATGACCACGACACACCAAGGTAATATTTAAGGACAACCAAGAGCATAAGCTTCGGGATACCCCAGAAGGCATCCCCTCTTTCGTCTTCGTCTATCGGTAACTTTACTTGAGGCTATATTTTTATTCACCACATGCTATGTGTTTTGCTTGGAGCATCTTGTATGATTTGAGTCTTTGCTTTTTAGTTTGCCACAATCATCCTTGATGTACACGAGAGATACACACATGAATCGTGATTTATTAGAATACTGTATGTGCTTCACTTATATCTTTTGAGCTAGGCAAAATTGCTCTAGTGCTTCACCTATATCTTTTTAGAGCATGGCGGTGGTTTTATTTTATAGAAATTGATGAACTCTCGCACTTCACTTATATTATTTTGAGAGTCATTAAAAACATCATGGTAATTTGCTTTGTTTATAAAATTAGTCCTAATATGATAGGCATCTAAGAGGGATATAATAAAAACTCTCATATAAAGTGCATTGAATACTATGAGAAGATTGATTCCTTATGATTGTTTTGAGATATAAATATGGTGATATTGGAGTCATGATAGTGAGTAGTTGTGAATTTGAGAAATACTTGTGTTAAAGTTTGTGAGTCCCGTAGCATGCACGTATGGTGAACCGTTATGTGATGAAGTCGGAGCATGATTTATTTATTGATTGTCTTCCTTATGAGTGGCGGTCGGGGACGAGCAATGGTCTTTTCCTACCGATCTATCCCCCTAGGAGCATGCGCGTAGTACTTTATTTTGATGACTAATAGATTTTTGCAAAAAGTATGTGAGTTCTTAATGACTAATGTTGAGTCCATGGATTATACACACTCTCACCTTTCCGCCATTGCCAGCCTCTCTTGTACCACGCAACTTTCGCCGGTACCATAAACCCACCATATACCTTCATCAAAACAGTCACCATACCTACCTATTATGGCATTTCCATAGCCATTCCGAGATATATTGCCATGCAACTTCCCACCGTTCCGTTTATGTGACACGCTCCACCATTGTCGTATTGCTTTGCATGATCATGTAGTTGACATCGTATTTGTGGCAAAGCCATCGTTCATAATTCTTTCATACATGTCGCTCTTGATTCATTGCACATACCGGTACACCGCCGGAGGCATTCATATAGAGTCATATTTTGTTTGAGGTATTGAGTTGTAATTCTTGAGTTGTAAGTAAATAAGTGTGATGGTCTTCATTATTAGAGCATTGTCCCATGTGAGGAAAGGATGATGGAGACTATGATTCCCCCACAAGTCGGGATGAGACTCTGGACGAAAAAAGAGGCTAAAAAATGAGAGAAGGCCCAAATAAAAAAGTGAGAGAAAATAGAGAACGGGAAATGCTACTATCCTTTTACCACACTTGTGCTTCAAAGTAGCACCATGATCTTCATGATAGAGAGTCTCCTATATTGTCACTTTCATATACTAGTGTGAATTTTCATTATAGAACTTGGCTTGTATATTCCAATGACGGGCTTCCTCAAATAGCCCTAGGTCTTCATGATCAAGCGAGTTGGATGCACACCCACTTAGTTTTATTTTTGAGCATTCTTAAACTTATAGCTCTAGTGCATCCGTTGCATGGCAATCCCTACTCACTCACATTGATATCTATTGATGGGCATCTCCATAGCTCATTGATACGCCTAGTTGATGTGAGACAATTTCCTTCTTTTTGTCTTCTCCACAACCACCTACTATTCCACCCATAGTGCTATGTCCATGGCTCACGCTCTTGTATTGCGTGAAAGTTGAAAAAATTTGAGAACATCAAAAGTATGAAACAATTGCTTGGCTTGTCATTGGGGTTGTGCATGATTTAAATATTTTGTGTGACGAAGATGGAGCATAGCCAGACTATATGATTTTGTAGGGATAAGCTTTCTTTGGCCATGTTATTTTGGGAAGACATAATTATTTTGTTAGTATGCTTGAAGTATTATTGTTTTATGTCAATATTAAACTTTTGTTTTGAATCTTACGGATCTGAACATTCATGCCACAATAAAGGGAATTATATTGATAAATATGTTAGGTAGCATTCCACATCAAAATTTCTGTTTTTATCATTTACCTACTCGAGGACGAACATGAATTAAGCTTGGGGATGCTTAATACGTCTCCAACATATCTATAATTTTTGATTGGTCCATGCTATTATATTATCTGTTTTGGATGTTTTACATGCATTAATATACCAAACTGAATCCAAACAGAATGAAACTTTCACGATGATTTTTCTTTGACCAGAAGACATCCAGAGGACTTGGAGTACACATCAGGGAAGCCACGAGGCAACCACAAGGACGGAGGGCGCGCCCCCACCCTTGTGGGCCCCTCGTGACTCCAGCAACCTATTTCTTCCGCCTATATATTCCCAAATACCCCAAAACCTTACGGGGGAGCCACGGAACCACTTTTCCACTGCCGCAACTTTCTATACCTGTGATATCCCATCTAGGGGCCTTTTCTAGCATCCTGCCGGAGGGGGATTCGATCACGAAGGGCTTCTACATCAACACCATTGCCTCTCCGATGAAGCGTGAGTAGTTTACCATAGACCTACGGGTCCATAGCTAGTAGATAGATGGCTTCTTCTCTCTCTTTGATTCTCAATACCATGCTCTCCTCGATGTTCTTGGATATCTATTCAATGTAATACATTTTTGTGGTGTGTTTGCCGAGATCCGATGAATTATGCATTTATGATCAGCTTATCTATGAATATCATTTGAATCTCCTCTGAATTCTTTTATGCATGATTTGATATCTTTGCAACTCTCTTCGAATTATCGGTTTGGTTTGGCCAACTAGATTGGTTTTTGTTGCAATGGGAGAAGTGCTTAGCTTTGGGTTCAATCTTGCGGTGCTCGATCCTAGTGACAGAAGGGGAACCGACACGTATTGTATTGTTTCCATCGAGGATAACAAGATGGGGTTTTCATCATATTGCTTGAGTTTATCCTGCTACATCATGTCATCTTACTTAATGCGTTACTTTGTTCTTATGAACTTAATACTCTAGATGCAGGCATAAGTTGGTCGATGTGTGGAGTAATAGTAGTAGATGCAGAATCGTTTCGGTCTACTTGATACGGACGTGATGCCTATATTCATGATCATTGCCTTAGATATCGCATAACTTTGCGCTTTTCTATCAATTGCTCGGCAGTAATTTGTCCACCCACCGTAATATTTTCTATCTTGAGAGAAGCCCTCGAGTGAAACCTATGGCCCCGGGTCTATTTTCCATCATATAATCTTCTATTTTCCATCATATAAGTTTCCGATCTATAATTTTAGTTTCCTATTAACTTTCTTTGCAATATTTTACTTTCTGATCTATAAACCCAAAATACCAAAAATATTACTTTACCGCTTATCCATCTATATCAGATCTCACTTTGCAAATAACCGTGAAGGGATTGACAACCCCTTTGTCGCATTGGGTGCAAGTTGGTGTTTGTTTGTGCAGGTATTCGGTGGCTTGTGGATTGTCTCCTGCTGAATTGATACCTTGGTTCTCAAAAGCTGAGGGAAATACTTACTCTACTTTGCTGCATCATGATACGTCGATTTTTCATCATGCTTTTATATCGATATTTATTGCATTATGGGCTGTTATTACACATTATGTCACAATACTTATGCCTATTCTCTCTTATTTTACAAGGTTTACATAAAGAGTGAGAATGCCGACAGCTGGGATTCTGGGCTGGAAAAGGAGCAAATATTAGAGACCTATTCTGCACAGCTCCAAAAGTCCTGAAACTTCATGGAAGATGTTTTCCAAATAGATAAAAATTACTGAGTGCAAGACCTTCACCAGGGGGGCCACACCCTGCCCACGAGGGTGGGGGTGCACCCTACCCCCCTGGGCACGCCCCCTACCTCGTTGACCCCTGGTGGCCCTTCGGTGGCCATCTTCTGCTATATGGAGTCTTTTGATGGAAAAAAAATCATAAGCCATCTTCTCAGACGAAACTCCGTCGCCATGAGGCAGAACCTTGGCGGAACCAATCTAAGGCTCTGGCGGAGCTGTTCTGCTGGGGAAACTTCCCTCCTGGAGGGGGAAATCATCGCCATCGTCATCACCAATGCTCCTCTCATCGGGAGAGGGCAATCTCCATCAACATCTTCATCAGCACCATCTCATCTCAAAACCCTAGCTCGTCTCTTGTATCCAATCTTGTCTCCAAGTCCGGGATTGGTGCTAGTAGGTTTCTAATAGTGTTAATTACTCCTTGTAGTTGATGCTAGTTGGTTTAATTGGTGGAAGATGATATGTTCAGATCCTATATGCATATTAATACCCCTCTAATTATGAACATGTTTATGCTTTGTGAGTAGTTACTTTTGTTCCTGAGGACATGGGAGAAGTCTTTCTATTAGTAGTCATGTGAATTTGGTATTCGTTCGATATTTTGATGAGATGTATGTTGTCTCTCCTCTAGTGGTGTTATGTGAACGTCGACTACATGACACTTCACCATTATTTGGTCCTAGAGGAAGGCATTGGGAAGTAATAAGTAGATGATGGGTTGCTAGAGTGACAGAAGCTTAAACCCTAGTTTATGCGTTGCTTCATAAGGGGCTGATTTGGATCCATATGTTTCATGCTATGGTTAGGTTTACCTTAATACTTTTGTTGTAGTTGCGGATGCTTGCAATAGAGGTTAATCATAAGTGGGATGGTTGTCCAAGTAAGGGCAGTATCCAAGCACCGGTCCACCCACATACCAAATTATCAAAGTACCGAACGCGAATCATATGAACGTGATGAAAACTAGCTTGACGATATTCCCATGTGTCCACGGGAGCACTTTACATCATATAAGTGTTTGTCCGGGCTTGTCCTTTGCTACAAAAAGGATTGGGCCACCTTGCTGCAACTTATTTACTTTTTTTACTTGTTGCTCATTACAAATTATCTTATCACAAAACTATCTCTTAGCACTTATTTCAGTACTTGCAGAGAATACCTTATTGGAAACCGCTTATCATTTCCTTGTGCTCCTCGTTGGGTTCGACACTCTTACATATCAAAAGGACTACAATAGATCCCCTATACTTGTGGGTCATCAAGACTCTTTTCTGGCGCCGTTGCCGGGCAGTGAAGCACCTTTGGTAGGTGGAATTTGATAAGGAAAAATTTATGTAGTGTGCTGAAATTTACTATCACTTGTTACCATGGAAGGTAATCCTCTGAGGGGCTTGTTCGGGGTATCTTCACCCCGACCAGTAGAGCAAAGAGTTGCTCCTCAACCTACTGAACCTACTCAAAATGATAATGAAAATGAAAATGCTTGCTTTGAAGTTCCTTCGGGTATGCTAGAAAAACTGCTAGCTAATCCTTTTTTAGGAGATGGAACAAAACATCCTGATGAACATCTGATATATGTGGATGAAGTTTGTGGATTATTTAAGCTTGCAGGTGTACCCGGAGATGTTGTTAATAAGAAGGTCTTCCCTTTATCTTTGAGGGGAGATGCATCGACATGGTATAGGCTATGTGATGATATGAGGTCTTGGAATTACAAACGATTGAAATTGGAATTTCGTCAGAAGTTTTATCCTATGCATCTTGTTCATCGTGATCGCAATTATATATATAATTTTTGGCCTCGCGAAGGATAAAGCATCGCTCAAGCTTAGGGGAGGCTTAAATCAATGTTATATTCATGCCCCAATCATGAGCTCTTAAGGGAAATGATTATTCAAAAATTTTATGCTCGGCTTTCTGGTAACAATCGCACCATGCTTGATACTTCTTGTGCTGGCTCTTTTATGATGAAGACTATTGAATTCAAATGGGATTTATTGGAAAGAATTAAACGGAACTCTGAAGATTGGGACCTCGACAATGGTAAGGAGTCAGGTATGACACTTAGTTTTGATTGTGTTAAATCTTTCATGGATACCGATATTTTTTTGTAAGTTTAGCACTAAATATGGACTTGAATCTGAGATGGTAGCTTCTTTCTGTGAATCTTTTGCTGCTTATGTTGATCTCCCCAAGGAGAAGTGGTTTAAATATCATCCTCCCATAGAAGTAAAACTAGCTGCACCTATTAAAGTTGAAGAAAAGACTATCGCTTATAATGATCCTATTGTTCCTACTTCTTGTGTTGAGAAACCACCTTTCCCTATTAGGATAAAGGATCATGCTAAAGCTTCAACTGTCGTTCGTAAAAAGCAATATTAAAACATATACACCTCCTGAGCAAGTTAAAGTTGAACCTAATATTGCTATTGTTAAAGATCTCTTGTCTGATAATATAGACGGGCATGTTATTTATTTCTATGATGAAACAGCTAGAATTGCTAAACCTTGTGATAAAGATAAACCTAGACATGTGGTAGGCATGCATGTTATTTCTGTTAAAATAGGAGATCATTGCTATCATGGCTTATGTGATATGGGTGCTAGTGCTAGTGCAATACCTTATTCTTTATACCAAGAAGTTATGCATGATATTGCACCTGCTGAGATGGAAGATATTGATGTCACAATTAAACTTGCCAATAGAGATACTATTTCACCGATGGGAGTTGTTAGAGATGTTGAAGTCTTGTGTGGGAAAACTAAATATCCTTCTGATTTTCTTGTTCTTGGTTCCCCACAAGATAGCTTTTGTCCCATTATATTTGGTAGACCCTTCTTGAACACTGTTAATGCTACCATAGATTGCAAAAGAGATGTTGTTACTATCGGTTTAGATGATATGACTCAGGAATTTAATTTTTCTAAATTTAGTAGACAACACCGCGAAGAAGAATTACCTAGTAAGGATGAAATTATTGGTCTTGCTTCTATTACCGTACCTCCTAGTGATCCTTTAGAACAATATTTGCTAGGCCATGAAAATGATATGTTTATGAATGGAAGAAGGGAACTAGATGAAGTATTCTTTAAACAGGAACCTATTCTGAAAAACAATTTACCTGTTGAAATCCTAGGGGATCCTCCTCCACCCAAGGGTGATCCCGTGTTTGAGCTTAAACCATTACCTGATACTCTTAAATATGCTTATCTTGATGAGAAAAAGATATATCCTGTTATTATTAGTGCTAACCTTTCAGAACATGAAGGAGAGAGATTATTGAAAACTCTGAAGAAGCACCGTGTTGCTATTGGGTATACTCTTGCTGATCTTAAGGGCATTAGTCCCACTCTATGTCAACATAAAATTAATATGGAAGAAGATGCTAAACCAGTTCAAGATCATCAACGCGGGCTAAATCCTAAAATGAAACAAGTGGTAAGAAAGGAGATACTAAAGCTCCTTGAGGCAGGTATATTTATCCCGTTGCTGATAGTCAATGGGTAAGCCATGTCCATTGTGTCCCTATGAAGGGAGGTATTACTGTTGTTCCTAATGATAAAGATGAATTGATTACTCAAAGAATTATTACAGGTTATAGGATGGTAATTGATTTCCACAAATTAAATAAGGCTACTAAAAAGGATCATTACCCCTTACCTTTTATCGATCAAATGCTAGAAAGATTGTCCAAACATACACATTTTTGCTTTCTAGATGGTTATTCTGGTTTCTCTCAAATACCTGTGTCAGCCAAAGATCAATCAAAGACTACTTTTACATGCCTTTTTAATAATTTTTCTTATAGACATATGCCTTTTGGTTTATGTAATGCACCTGCTACCTTTCAAAGATGAATGATGGCTATATTCTTTGACTTTTGTGAAAAGATTTGTGAGGTTTTCATGGACGACTTTTCCGTCTATGGATCTTCTTTTGATGATTGCTTGAGCAACCTTGATCGAGTTTTGTAGAGATGTGAAGAAACTAATCTTTTCTTGAATTGGGAAAAGTGCCACTTTATGGTTAATGAAGGTATTGTCTTGGGGCATAAAGTTTCTGAAAGAGGCACCGAAGTTGATAAAGCCAAGGTTGATGCTATTGAAAAGATAGGATGTCCCAAGGACATCAAAGGTATAAGAAGTTTCCTTAGTCATGCCGGTTTTTATAGGAGGTTCATTAAGGACTTCTTGAAAATTTCTCGGCCTCTGACTAATTTATTACAAAAAGATATACCATTTGTCTTTGATGATGATTGTGTAGAAGCATTTGAAATACTTAAGAAAGCATTGATCTCTACACCTATTGTTTAGCCACCTGATTGGAATTTACCCTTTGTAATAATGTGTGATGCTAGTGATTATGCTGTAGGTGCTGTTCTGGGACAAAGAGTTGATAAGAAACTAAATGTTATTCAATATGCTAGTAAAACTCTAGACAATGCTCAAAGAAATTATGCTACTACTGAAAAAGAATTCTTAGCAGTTGTATTTGCTTGTGATAAGTTTAGACCTTATATTGTTTATTCTAAAGTAACTATTCACACTGATCATGCTGCTATTAAATATCTTATGGAAAAGAAAGATGCTAAACCTAGACTTATTAGATGGGTTCTCGTGCTACAAGAATTTGATTTGCATATTGTTGATAGAAAAGGAGCTGAGAACCCCGTTGCAGACAACTTGTCTAGGTTAGAAAATGTGCTTGATGACCCACTACCTATTGATGATAGCTTTCCTAATGAGCAATTAAATGTCATAAATGCTTCTCATACTGCTCCATGGTATGCTGATTATGCTAATTATATTGTTGCTAAGTTTATACCACCTAGTTTCACATACCAGCAAAAGAAAAAGTTCTTCTATGATTTGAGGCATTACTTTTGGGATGACCCACATCTTTACAAAGAAGGGGTAGATGGTGTTATTAGACGTTGTGTACCTGAGCAAGAACAGGAACAGATCCTACGCAAGTGTCACTCTAAAGCTTATGGAGGACACCATGCTAGAGATAGAACTGCACATAAGGTACTGCAATCTGGTTTTTATTGGCCTACTCTCTTCAAAGATGCCCATAAGTTTGTCTTATCTTGTGATGAATGTCAAAGAATTGGTAATATTAGTAGACGTCAAGAAATGCCTATGAATTATTCACTTGTTATTGAACCATTTGATGTTTGGGGCTTTGATTATATGGGACCTTTTCCTTACTCTAATGGTTATACACATATTTTAGTTGTTGTTGATTACGTTACTAAGTGGGTAGAAGCTATTCCAACTAGTAGTGTTGATCATAACACTTTTATTAAAATGCTTAAAGAAGTTATTTTTCCAAGATTTGGAGTCCCTAGATATTTAATGACCGATGGTGGTTCACATTTTATTCATGGTGCTTTCCGTAAAATGCTTGCTAAATATGATGTTAATCATAGAATTGCATCCCCTTATCACCCTCAGTCTAGTGGTCAAGTAGAATTGAGTAATAGAGAACTCAAATTAATTTTGCAAAAGACTGTTAATAGGTCTAGAAAGAATTGGTCCAAGAAACTTGATGATGCATTATGGGCCTATAGAACTGCATATAAAAATGCTATGGGTATGTCTCCGTATAAAATGGTCTATGGAAAAGCGTGTCACTTACCTCTCGAACTAGAACACAAGGCTTATTGGGCTATTAAAGAACTTAATTATGATTTTAAACTTGCCAATGAGAAGAGGTTATTTGATATTAGCTCACTTGATGAATGGAGAACCCAAGCCTACAAAAATGCCAAGTTGTTTAAAGAAAAAGTTAAAAGATGGCATGACAAAAGGATACAAAAGCGTGAGTTTAATGTAGGTGATTATGTATTGCTATACAACTCTCGTTTAAGATTTTGTGCAGGAAAACTTCTCTCTAAATGGGAAGGTCCTTATGTTATCGAGGAGGTCTACCGTTCCGGTGCCAAAAAAATCAAAAACTTCGAAGGCACAAATCCGAAGGTGGTGAACGGTCGAAGAATCAAACACTATATCTTAGGTAATCCCATAAATGTTGAAACCAATGTTATTGAAACCGTAACCCCGGAGGAATACATAAGGGACACTTTCCGAAATGTTTCAGACTCCGAAAAGGAATAGGTATGTGGTACAGTAAGTAAACCGACTCCAAAACAGTTTTTAAGGCAATATTTCTCCATTTTTGAATATTTAGAAAAATAGAAAATAAGTATTAGTCCGGGAAGGACACGAGGGCTCCACGAGGGTGGAGGGCATGCTCTACCCTACTGGGCGCGCCCCTCTACATCGTGGGCACCTTGTGTGCTCTCCGGACTCCGTTTTCATACACGACACGTATTTTGGTCGGTAAAAATTCATTATATAATCTCCTGGGGGTTTTGACTCCCGTATCACGCAAAAATCTCATGTCTTTGTTTCGAGCTGTTTTTCTGACAGATCTAGATTATCATGGCGTCTCCAAGTGCTCCCAAGGACAAGTTCTTTGAGAAGGTCATCGACCCTTACCTCACGGAGGTGCAGCGACACCCTCAAACCATTGAGATGCGTGATGGGTTGCTGCACATCCGTGATGCTGAGGGACCGAAGCAATGGAGCAACAAGTTTTCAAGTGTCAGGGGATGGTGGAGCATGGACTCAACTCCAACCACATGATGATTGCAGAATTCACCAACAAACACAAGCTGGATGCCGACAACATCGGGGAGACCATCTTCAAGCTTCACGAGAAAATTGAGCACCTTCAAGCTCAAATCTATGACCTGCAAAACCAAAACTATGAGTATGAATATAGATTCAAAAGGATGAGTTTGGCTGCAGATTTGAGGATCCCGGAGACTCGGTCATCTTTCTATGATGGTGAGCCTATGCCTTGGAAGAAGGACGACAAGCCTACGCCATCAACAAAATCACCACCGTCTCCACCAACAAAGAAGAATTGAGTATCTGGTATGGGCACCCCACTTGGCAACTGCCAAGCTTTGGGGAGTGCCCCGGTATCATATCACCATCACTTTTATCTTTACCATTTTTCTTAGTTCGATCCTTTTGGTAATATCTTGATCTAGTAGAATAAAAGCTCTTAGTATGATCTAGTTGTGAGTTTTGCTTTATCATCCTTCTATGTAATCGAGTCCGTGAGCTATATAATAAAGATTAGTGTTGAGTCAAGGGCTTGATTATTTTTCCATGATCCTAAGTGAATAAAAGAAAAGAGAAAGAAATAAAAAGAAACAAAAAGATCATGTGAGTCTTATGGAGAGTAATGAGCTCACATAGAAAGAGTATGGTGAATAAAAGTTGTTGAGGGTTGACAAACACAGTTTTGGTCAGCGTTGCGATTAATAGGAAGTAATAAAGAAAGATAGGTCTTCAGATATAAATATACTATCTTGGACATGTTTTATAATTGTGAGCACTCATTAAAATATGACATGCTAAAGAATTGGCATTGGACAAGGAAGACAACATAATGGGTTATGTTTTCTTATATCTGAGATGAATTATATTGTCTTGGATCTTCCAACATGATGAGTTTGCCTTTCCCCCTCATGCTAGCCACATTCATTGCACCAAGTAGAGATACTACTTGTGCTTCCAAACACCCTCAAACCAGTCTTGCCATAAGAGTCCACCATATCTACCTATGGATTGAGTAAGATCCATCAAGTAAGTTGTCATCGGTGCAAGCAATAAAAATTGCTCTCTAAATATGTATGATTGATTGGTGTGGAGGAAATAAGCTTTATACGATCGTGTGATATGAGAGTAATAAAAGCAACAGACTGCATAATAAAGGTCCATATCACAAGTGGCAATATAAAGTGACGTTCTTTCGCATTAAGATTTTGTGCATCCAACCATAAAAGCGCATGACAACCTCTGCTTCCCTCTGTGAAGGGCCTATCTTTTAGTTTTATCTACTACATTGCATAAGAGTCATGGTGATTTTCACCCTTCCTTTTTACACTTTATCCTTTGGCAAGCACAATATGTTGGAAAGATCCTCGTATATATGGCTAATTGGATGTGAGTTTTCATGAACTATTACTGTTGACATTACCCTTGAGGTAAAACGTTGGGAGGCAAAACTATAAGCGCCTATATTTCTCTGTGTCCGATTAGAACTCCATACACATAAGTATTGTGTGAGTGTCAGCAATTGTGAAAGATTATATGATAGTTGAGTATGTGGACTTGCTGAAAAGCTCTTATACATGGACTCTTTCCTATGTTATGATAAATTGCAATTGCTTCAATGACTGAGATTGTAGTTTGTTAGTTTCCAATGAAGTTTATGATTCCTACTTGATATTGTGATTGAATTATTACTCTAGCATTAGAGATCATCTAACAAGAATTATATAAGTTGTTGTTCTAAGAATGATCATGATGCCCTCATGTCCGTATTTTATTTTTATCGACACCTCTATCTCTAAACATGTGGACATATTTTTCGATTTCGGCTTTTCGCTTGAGGACAAGTGAGGTCTAAGCTTGGGGGAGTTGATACGTCCATTTTGCATCATGCTTTTATATCGATATTTATTGAATTATGGGCTGTTATTACACATTATGTCACAATACTTATGCATATTCTCTCTTATTTTACAAGGTTTACATAAAGAGGGAGAATGCCGGCAGCTAGGATTCTGGGCTGGAAAAGGAGCAAATATTGGAGACCTATTCTGCACAACTCCAAAAGTCCTGAAACTTCCCGGAAGATGTTTTCCAAATATATAAAAAATACTGAGAGCAAGAACTTCACCAGGGGGGCTACACCCTGCCCACGAGGGTGGGGGCACGCCCTACCCCCCTGGGCGCACCCCCTACCTCATGGCCCCCTTGGTGGCCCTCCGGTGGCCATCTTCTGTTATATGGAGTCTTTCGATGGAAAAAATCATAAGACATCTTCTCGGACGAAACTCCGCCGCCACGAGGAGGAACCTTGGCGGAACCAATCTAGGGCTCTGGCGGAGCTGTTCTACCGGGGAAACTTCCCTCCCGGAGGGGGAAATCATCGCCATCGTCATCACCGACGCTCCTCTCATGGGAGACGGCAATCTCCATTAACATCTTCATCAGCACCATATCATCTCAAAACCCTAGTTCATCTCTTGTATCCAATTCTTGTCTCCAAGTCCGGGATTGGTGCTAGTAGGTTGCTAGTAGTGTTAATTACTCCTTGTAGTTGATGCTAGTTGGTTTAATTGGTGGAAGATCATATGTTCAGATACTATATGCATATTAATACCCCTATGATTATGAACATGTTTATGCTGTGTGAGTAGTTACTTTTGTTCCTGAGGACATGGGAGAAGTCTTGCTATTAGTAGTCACGTGAATTTGGTATTCGTTCGATATTTTGATGAGATGTATGTTGTCTCTCCTCTAGTGGTGTTATGTGAACGTCGACTACATGACACTTCACCATTATTTGGGCCTAGAGGAAGGCATTGGGAAGTAATAAGTAGATGATGGGTTGCTAGAGTGACAGAAGCTTAAACCCTAGTTTATGCGTTGCTTCGTAAGGGGCTGATTTGGATCCATATGTTTCATGCTATGGTTAGGTTTACCTTAATACTTTTGTTGTAGTTGCGGATGCTTGCAATAGAGGTTAATCATAAGTGGGATGCTTGTCCAAGTAACGGCAGTACCCAAGCACCGGTCCACCCACATACCAAATTATCAAAGTACCGAACGCGAATCATATGAACGTGATGAAAACTAGCTTGACGATATTCCCATGTGTCCTCGGGAGCACTTTACATCATATAACTGTATGTCCAGGCTTGTCCTTTGCTACAAAAAGGATTGGGCCACCTTGCTGCACCTTATTTACTTTTGTTACTTGTTGCTCGTTACAAATTATCTTATCACAAAACTATCTGTTACCACTTATTTCAGCACTTGCAGAGAATACCTTGCTAGAAACCGCTTATCATTTCCTTCCGCTCCTCGTTGGGTTAGACACTCTTACTTATCGAAAGGACTACTATAGATCCCCTATACTTGTGGGTCATCACATCACCCTTTCCTCTTCAAGGGAAAAACCAACGCAAGCTCAAGAGGTAACAGTGAGCTTCACCGATACTTTTGCCCTGGTTGTCAAACCGGGCACGATTTGCACCGTCCTCCAGCTTGCGGTGTCCCGTGCATGGCCGGTGCATCAGTTGGATGTTTCCAACGCGTTCCTCCATGGCCTGGCCGAGCAGGTCTACTGCCAGCTGATGACCCACAAGTATAGGTAATCTATCGTAGTCCTTCCTTTATGTAAGAATGTCGAAGCCAATGAGGAGCAGAAGGAAATGACAAGCGGTTTTCAGCAAGGTATTCTCTGCAAGCACTGAAATTGTCGGTAACAGATAGTTGTGTGATAAGATAATTCATAATGGGTGACAAGTAACAAAAGTAACTAAGGTGTAGCAAGATGTCCCAATCATTTTTGTAGCAAAAGACAAGCCTGGACGAACTCTTATATAAAGCAAAGCGCTCCCGAGGACACATATGGGAATTACTGTCAAGCTAGTTTTCATCATGGTCATATGAATTCGCATTCGTTACTTTGATATGTGGGTGGACCGGTGCTTGGGTGATGTCCTTACTTGGACAAGCCTCCCACTTATGATTAAACCCTCTCGCAAGCATCTGCAACTATGAAAGAAGAATTAAGATAAATCTAACCATAGCATGAAACATGTGGATCCAAATCAGCCCCTTACGAAGCAACGCATAAACCAGGGTTTAAGCTTCTGTCACTCTAGCAACCCATCATCTACTTATTACTTCCCAATTCCTTCCCCTAGGCCTAAATAATGGTGAAGTGTCATGTAGTCGACATTCACATAACACCACTAGAGAGACAACATACATCTCTTCAAAATATCGAACGAATACCAAATTCACATGATTACTTATAACAAGACTTCTCTCATGTCCTCAGGAACAAACGTAACTACTCATAAAGCATATTCGTGTTCATAATCGGAGGAGTATTAATTATTATTAAGGATCTGAACATATGATCTTCCACCGTATAAACCAACTAGCATCAACTACAAGGAGTAATCAACACTACTAGCCACCCACAGGTGCCAATATGAGGTTCTGAGACAAAGATCGGATACAAGAGATGAACTAGGGTTTGAGAGGAGATGGTGCTGGTGAAGATGTTGATGGAGATTGACCCCCTCTCGATGAGAGGATCATTGGTGATGACGATGATGATGATTTCCCCCTCCGGGAGGGAAGTTTCCCTGGCAGAACAGCTCCGCTAGAGCCCTAGATTGGTTCTGCCCAAGTTCCGCCTCGAGACGGCGGCGCTTCGTCCCAAAAGCTCCCTCCTAATTTTTGCCAGGACAAAACCCTTCATATAGTAGAAGATGGGCATCAGGGGCCTGCCAGGTGTCCCACAAGGCAGGGGCGCACCTAGAGGGGTAGGGCGCCCCCCACCCTTGTGGTTGTCTGGAGGGTCCCCTCTGGTGCTTTCTTCGTCCAATATTTTTTATATATTCCAAAGTAACTCTCCGTAAATTTTCAGGACTTTTGGAGTGGTGTAGAATAGGTCTCTCAGATTTGCTCCTTTTCCAGGCCAGAATTCGAGCTGCCGGCATTCTCCCTCTTCATGTAAACCTTGTAAAATAAGAGAGAGAAGGCATAAGTATTGTGCTATAATGTGTAATAACAACCCATAATGCAATAAATATCAATATAAAAGCATGATGCAAAATGGACGTATCAACTCCCCCAAGCTTAGACCTCGCTTGTGCTCAAGCGAAAGCCGAAATCGATAAATATGTCCACATGTTTAGAGATAGAGGTGTCGATAAAATAAAATACGGACACGAGGGCATCATGATCATCTTTAGAACAACAACATATCTTGTCATATAATTTCTTATGTTAAAGTAACAATTCATTCACAAGGTAAAGTATGAATCAGAAACTTTATTCAAAACCAACAAACTATAATCTCAGTCATTGAAGCGATTGCAATTTATCATAATATTGGAAAGAGTAAATGTAAGAGCTTTTGTATAGCAAGTCCACATACTCAACCATCTCATAGTCTTTTATAATTGTTAACACTCATGCGATACTTATGGGTTCAAAGCCTCAATCAGATACAAAGAAAGATAGGGGCTTATAGGTTCACCTCCCAACCATTTACCCCAAGGGTAATGTCAACAATAATAGTTTATGAATACCTACATCCGAGTGGATATATATCTGGATCTTTCTCCAACACATAGTGCTTGCCAAAAAGAAAAAGTGTAAAAAGGAAAGGTGAAGATCACCATGACTCGTGTATAGAAGTAGAAGATAAAAGTAAAAGAGTAAAAGATAGGCCCTTCGCAGAGGGAAGCAGAGGTTGTCATGCGCTTTTATGGTTGGATGCGCAAAATCTTAATTCAAAAGAACGTCTCTTTATATTGCCGCTTGTGATAAGGAACTTTATTGTGCAGTCTATCACTTTTATTTCTTCCATATCACAAGTTCGTATAAAGCTTATTTTCTTCACACTAAAAGATCATACATATTTAGAGAGCCATTTTGATTGCTTGCATCGATGACAACTTACTTGAAGGATCTTACTCAATCCATAGGTAGGTATGGTGGACTCTCATGGCAAAACTGGTTTTAGGGATATTTGGATGCACAAGTAGTATCTCTACTTGGTGCAAAGGATTTGGCTAGCATAAGAGGGAAAAGCAAGCTCAACATGTTGGAGGATCCATGACAATATAACTTCTATTTGGATATATGAAAACATAACCCATTATGTTGTCTTTCTGGTCCAACCTCAACTTTTTAGCATGTCATATTTTAATGAGTGCTCACAATTACAAAAGATGTCCAAGATAGTATATTTATTTATGAAACCTCTGTTTTTACTTCCTATTAATTGCAACAATGCCCAAAACTATGTTTGTCAACTCTCAACAAATTTTATTCATCATACTCTTTATATGTGAAGTCATCACTCTCCATAAGATCATTACATGATCTTTTTATTCTTTCTCTTATTTTATTCCTTCAAGATCACAGCACGAAAGCAAAGCCCTCAACTCAAAACTACTCTTTATTATATAACTCACAGACTCGATTACTTAGATCTCAAAACAAAACTCAAAGCAAGATCATACTAAAAACTTTATTCTACTAGGTCAAGATATAACCAAAAGGATTGAACTAAGAAAAATGATAAAGGTAAGGTGTGATGGTGATACAATACCGGGGCACCTCCCCCACGCTTGGCAGTTGCCAAGGGGAGTGCCCATACCCATATATTTAGATCTCATTCTTCAGAGGTGGTGATGATGGAGTTGTTGATGATGAAAGAATCTTATCCTCCGTCTTCCATGGCAAGAGTTCACCATCGTAAATGATAAACGAGCCTCCGGGATCCTCAAATCTGCAGCCAAACTCATCCTCTTAAATCTGTATTCGTACTCACAGAATTAGATTTGCAGGTCATAGATCTGGGCTTGGAGATGCTCGATTCTCCAATGAATCTTGAAGATGGCCTCTCCAATGTTCTTGGCATCCAACTTGTGGTCACGGGTAAACTCCGCGATCATCAAGTGATTGGTGTTGAGTCCATGTTCCAGCATCCCTTGGCACATGAAAACTTGCTGCTCCATTGCTTCGAGCCTTGCCTCCATGCTTCCGGTCTTTTTTGGCCCTTCAGCATCGCGGATGTGCAGCACCCCCTCACGCATCTCAATAGTTTGAGGGTGTTGTAGCACCTCCGCGAGGTAAGGGTTGATACGTCTCCATCATATCTACTTTTCCAAACACTTTTGCCCTTGTTTTGAACTCTAACTTGCATGATTTGAATGGAACTAACCCGAACTGACGCTGTTTTCAGCAGAATTGCCATGGTGTTATTTTTGTGCAGAAATAAAAGTTCTCGGAATGACCTGAAAATCAACGGAGATTATTTTTGGAATATATAAAAACTACTGGCGGAAGAATCCATGCCAGGGGGCCCACACCCTGTCCTCGAGGGTGGGGGCGTGCCTACCTAGCCAGGGCACACCCCCTGCCTCGTGGGCCCACTGACGCTCCACCGACCTCAACTCGAACTCCATATATTCGTGTCCGGGGAGAAAAAATTCAGAGAGAAAGATTCATCGCGTTTTACGATACGTAGCCGCCGCCAAGCCCTAAACTCTCTCGGGAGGGCTGATCTGGAGTCCGTTCGGGGATCCGGAGAGGGGAATCCGTCGCCATAGTCATCATCAACCTTCCTCCTTCACCAATTTCATGATGCTCACCGCCGTGTGTGAGTAATTCCATCGCAGGCTTGCTAGAAGGTGATGGGTTGGATGAGATTTATCATGTAATCGAGTTAGTTTTGTTAGGGTTTGATCCCTAGTATCCACTATGTTCTGGGATTGATGTTTCTATGACTTTGCTATGCTTAATGCTTCCCATTAGGGCCCGAGTGCCATGATTTCAGATGTGAACCTATTATGTTTTCATGAATATATGTGAGTTCTTGATCCTATCTTGCAAGTCTATAGTCACCTATTATGTGTTATGATCCGTTAACCCCGAAGTGACAATAATCGGGATACTTACCGGTGATGACCGTAGTTTGAGGAGCTCATGTATTCACTAAGTGTTAATGCTTTGGTCTGGTACTCTATTAAAAGGAGGCCTTAATACCCCTTAGTTTCCAATAGGACCCCGCAGCCACGGGAGGGTAGGACAAAAGATGTCATGCAAGTTCTTTTCCATAAGCACGTATGACTATATTCGGAATACATGTCTACATTAAATTGATGAACTGGAGCTAGTTTTGTGTCACCCTATGTTATAACTGTTGCATGATCGATCGCATCTGACATAATTCTCCATCACTCATCCAATGCCCACGAGCTTTTCATATATTGTTCTTCGCTTATTTACTTTTCTGTTGCTACTGTTACAATCACTACAAAACCCAAAAATATTACTTTTGCTACCGTTACCACTACTATCATGTTACTTTGCTACTAAATACCTTGCTACAGATATTAAGTTTCTAGGTGTGGTTGAATTGACAACTGAGCTGCTAATACTTGAGAATATTCTTTGCCTCCCCTTGTGTCGAATCAATAAATTTGGGTTGAATACTCTACCCTCGAAAACTGTTGCGATCCCCTATACTTGTGTAAACAGTTTTCGAGGATAGAGTATTCAACCCAAATTTATTGATTCGACACAAGGGAGCTAATGTCAGTGATATACCCCGCAGTATGACCCAGCCGGAATTATGACCCGGCCAGACTAGGTGATTCACTGGTGACCCGCCCTAACTTGGCGACTCACTAAGTGACCCGCCCGGATCTCTCCACTCACTGATGACCCGGCCGAGCTAGGTGACTCATTGGTGACCCGGCCAGTGGGTTAGAGGGGCGACAAGACCCGGTGGCCCAACAGGCGGTTCATGGAAGGCCGGCTCGTATTATGATGGGCAGGCTTAAGAGGAAAGCATAAGGAATATTCCCTTACAAAGGAAGCAAGACTAGGACTCCACTTGTAATAGAGTAAGCCTAATCCTAATAGGATTAGTCATGTAAGATGCCCCTTCAACATATATAAGGAGGGGCAGGGCATCCCAAGAGGGAGGGGTTCGACAAGTTTTTCACAAGTTAGATTTAGACAATAGCTCTCGAGATAGAGCACTCTTGTAATCATGATCATCGTCATCAATATCAATGAAGCAGGATGTAGGCTTTTACCTCCACCGTGAGGGGCCGAACCTGGGTAAAACCTCGCGTCTCTCGTCCCGCTCAACCCCTCTGAAGCTACCACATAGATGCGTTGGCCTCACGACTAAGTCCTAACACTAAGGACATCTGTCGTGACAATTCCATGACACAACCCATCACCGTCCAGCAAGCCTACGATGGAATTACTCACGCACAGTGGTGAGCATCATGAAATTGGTGATGGAGGAATGTTGATGATGACGATGGCGACGGATACCCCTCTCCGAAGCCCCGAACGAACTCCAGATCAGCCCTCCTGAGAGAGTTAAGGGCTTGGCGGCGGCTTCGTATCGTAAAACATGATGAATCCTTCTCTCTGATTTTTTTCTCCCCGAAAGAGAATATATGGAGTTGGAGTTAAGGTCGGTGGAGCATCGGGGGCCCACGAGGCAGGGGGCGCACCCAGGGGGTAGGCGCGCCCCCACCCTCATGGACAGGGTGTGGGCCCCTGATGTGGATGCTTCCGTTGGTATTTTATATATATTCCAAAAATAATCTCCATTGATTTTCAGGTCATTCCGAGAACTTTTATTTCTGCACAAAAATAACACCATGGCAATTCTGCTGAAAACAACGTCAGTCCGGGTTAGTTACATTTAAATCATGCAAGTTAGAGTCCAAAACAAGGGCAAAAGTGTTTCGACAAGTAGATACGACAGAGACGTATCAACTCCCCCAAGCTTAAACCTTTGCTTGTCCTCAAGCAATTCAGTTGATAAACTGAAAGTGAGAAAGAAAAACTTTTACAAACTATGTTTGCTCCTGTTGTTGTAAATATGTAAAGCCAGCATTCAAGTTTTCAGCAAAGATTATGAACTAACCATATTCACAATAACATTTAGGTCTCATGTTTACTCATATCAATGGCATAATCTTCTAGCGAGCAATAATAACAAATCTCGGGTGACAACACTTTCTCAAAACAATCATGATATGACATAACAAGATGGTATCTCGCTAGACCTTTCTGAGACCGCAAAACATAAATGCAGAACACCTTTAAAGATCAAGGACTGACTAGACATTGTAATTCATGGTAAAAGAGATCCAATCACAGTCATACTCAATGTAAACTAATATTAATGGATGCAAATGACAGTGGTGCTCTCTAACTAGTGCTTTTCAATAAGAGGATGATGACTGAACATAAAAGTAAATGGATAGGCCCTTCGTAGAGGGAAGCAGGGATTTTAGAGGTGCTAGAGCTCGGTTTTGAAATAGATATGAATAATATTTTGAGCGTTATACTTTCATTGTCAACATAACTACCGAGAGATCTCGATATCCTCCATGCTACACACATTACAGGCGGTTCCCAAGCAGAATGGTAAAGTTTATACTCCCCCACCACCAACAAGCATCAACCCATGGCTTGCCAGAAACAACGGCTGCCTCCAACTAACAACAATCTTGTGGTAGTTTTGTTTGCAATTATTTTGATTTGATTTGAGCATGGGACTGGGCATCCCGGTGACCAGCCATTTTCTCATGAACGAGGAGCGGAGTCCACTCCTCTTGAGAATAACCCGCCTAGCATGGAGGATACAGACAGCCCTAATTGATACACGAGCTATTCAAGCATACAAAACAGAATGTTTATTTGAAGGTTTAGAGTTTGGCACATACAAATTTACTTGGAATGGCAGGTAGATACCATATATAGGTAGGTATGGTGGACTCATATGGAATAACTTTGGGGTTTTTGGAATTGGGTGCACAAGCAGTATTCCCGCTTAATACAAGTGAAAGCTAGAAAAAGACTGGGAAGCGACCAGCTAGAGAGCGACAACAGTCATGAACATTCATTAAAATTAATCAACACCGAATGCAAGCATGAGTAGGATATAATTCACCATGAATATAAGTATCGTAGAGGCTATGTTGATTTTATTCCAACTACATGCGTGAACATGTGCCAAGTCAAGCCACTCGAATCATTCAAAAGAGGATACCACCCTATGATACTACATCAGAACCATTTTAATAGCATGTTGGCACGCAAGGTAAACCATTATAAACTCCTAGCTAATTAAGCATGGCATAAGCAACTACTATCTCTAATTGTCATTGCAAACATGTTTCTTTCAGAATAGGCTGAATCAGGAATGATGAACTAATCATATTTACAAAAACAAGAGAGGTCGAGTTCATAGCAGCTTTTCTCATCTCAGTCAGTTCATTATATAATCATCATTACTGCCTTTCACTTGCACAACCGAACGGTGTGGATAATAATAATAGTTCAGGTGCATTGGACTAAGCTGGAATATGTAAGCATTCAATTCAAGAGAGAAGATAAGGTAATATGGGCTCTTTGTTAAATCAACAATAATACATATGAGAGCCGTTCAACATTTTAATCATGGTCTTCTCCTATCGACCCCCAAAGAAAGAAAAAGAAATAAAACTATTTACACGGGAAAGCTCCCAACAAGCAAAAGAAGAACAAGAAATCTTTTTGGGTTTTCTTTTTAATTACAATTGCAGGTATGGAAAGTAAACTAGCTAAAAGCTACAACTAATAATTGTTTTGGTTTTTCTTAAGGTTTTTCGAACACACAAGAAGAAAGCAAGAAAATGAAAATAAACTAGCATGGATGATACAATGAAAAAGTATGAGCACCGACAACTGGCATTAGTGTGTGAACATCAATGTAATGTCGGTGAGAGATACGTACTCCCCCAAGCTTAGGCATTTGGCCTAAGTTGGTCTATTCCCATGGATCAAAGTTGTAGCTAGGGTCGTACTAAGATGTAGTGGAAATTGCCTCATGAGCTGCAGCTTGGAGGCAAGCTGCCTCCGCCCTCCTCTCGTACTCGGTCGCCTCCTCCCTGGTTATAACATATCTCCCTTTTGTGGCACTTATCTGCCACGTAGCTCTCAAGATCGGCATTACGCACATATGCGTGAAATTTCTCCTTCATTCCTCGAACCATGAAGTCCTCTGACGGCCATTCACAAGGCCGTACTTGAGCATCTCTTGGTAGTTCATTGTCCGGCTTGCGTATTGCGGGCCTGGGTCCTTGCTTCCTTGAGGAACCACCTTGGTACATTTTCCTAAACATATTTCTTCCGCCAATTTTTTTTTGAAATTTTTAGTAACTTAATATAAAAGTGAACCAAACTCAACAAAATTGATAGAAACTACTCCTACAAGTGCTTAGAGGATATATCATGCATTAAAAACTACTTTTGACCACATAAATTTGACATGCAAGCTCAAGAATAAGGTCACCTAAGCAGCAAAAATTTGCAATGAATAAAGCACTAGAACAAAAACTAATTGGACCATTGGAGGAGTCACATACCAAAGAACAATCCCCCAAAGTAGTTTTGTGAATGGAGCTTTGAGCAAGGAGATCGAAAATGGTAGCAAGATGAGCAAGAACTCGGGTTTGAGCTGGCTAGTGATTTTTTGGGAGGAAGAAGGAGTGTGTGGTGGCTGGAATAAGTGGAGGGGACCCACATGGGGTCCACGAGGCAGGGGGCGCGCCCTCCACCCTCGTGGGCACGTGGCTGCTCCCCCTGCTGTGTTTTCAGTGCCAGATATTCTAAAATATTCTTGGAAAAATCATATTTAAATTTCAGGGCATTTGGAGAACTTCTATTTTTGAGGTATTTTTTTATTGGTTGGATAATTCAAAAAACAGATAGAAAATACTGTTTTTGCTTTATTTAATATAAATAATAGAAAGTAAAAGGAGGGTACAAAGAGTTGTGTTTTCTAAATTCATCCATCTCATGCTCATCAAAAGGAATCCACTAACAAGGTTGATTAGGTCTTCTTAACAAACTCATTTCGAATAACATGAAACTGGAGAAATTTCGAATAACACTAGGTTACCTCAATGGGGATATGCACATCCCCAACAATAAGAATATCATATTTCTTATTGACAGTAGGAAGAGGAAATTCAAAACCTCCAATAGTAATTGTTGAAATTTTTCCAATAGAATTGATACTGTGGACTTGAGGTTGTTTCCTTGGAAAGTGTACCGTATGCTCATTGCCATTAACATGAAAAGTGATGTATTCAAAAAGGGTCTTCCAAGAATAATCGACATACTATCGTCCTCGGGAATATCAAGAATAACAAAGTCCGTTAAAATAGTAACATTTGCAACTACAACACGCACATCCTCACAAATACCGACAAGTATATCAGTTGATTTATCAGTGTAACATCTCAAATTTTCAATTTGGAATGTTATACAGTAGATCATCATTGCATATCATATTTTATTGCATTCTGGTTGATCGTAGAAATTCTACGCAACTCAAGGACCCTTGGAGAGAGTTGGGGATTTCGTTATTTTCATATTTGAGTTTTCTCAAATTTTGAAAATAGGATCATTTGATTTTATTTATTTTATCTTCAGTTATTTCTATTACAAAATATGAGAGAGGGAATAAAATGACTTTCCCAAAATAAAGAAATATTAAGGATTTAATAAAAAAATCAAATAAGATTTTATTTTGGTTTTATTTGCTATTTTATTTGTATTAGGGAAAATACACATTTTTCAAAATTGCATTTAGGCTCCAAATAAATGTTCATCCTGTGCGGCTTGATTTTAGAAGCCGAGGAAAATTTATTTCGGGATTTTTGGAGTCTGTTTAGTATCCTTTTGTTTTTTTCTGAGCGTAATTATTTAAAAAAAAAGTCGAACCGCCTTACCGGGCCATGTCCGACCTGGACTCCCGGCCCGGCCGGCTTTATAAGCCGGGGGAGCCCAGCCCGAGCCACCCCAAACCCTAGCGCCGCCCCGCCTCGCCTCGCGCGTCGCGCCGCCGAGCCGCCGCCGCCCCGCCACCAAGCCGCCGCCCCGCCGCCGGAGCCGCCGCCGCCGACCCCGCCGCCCGCCGGAGCCGCCGCCTCGCTGGAGGTTGACCCCGCCCCGCCGGCGGTTTTCCTCGAGAAAACCGTTCGGTTTTTCGTCCGTATTTTTTTCATTTTTTTAAATTCGTTTCTTAGATATATCGGTTTTTCAGTTTAGTTATTTAGCGAGCGTTCGCTCGTTCGTTCATTTTAACGAACGCGTTCATCGTTTAGATCCAGATAACGAACGATCGTTCGTTAATCTGTTCGTCGTTGTTCTTTTTCCCGGATTAAATCCGCGATTTTTCTGATCGCGATTCCTGATCCAATTTTCATTTTAGTCTAACTTTTCGCTTGTTTATCGGAATCAGGTGATTCAAGCGTCTGGAGTTTCGTCTCGAAACCCTCTTTCCGTTTAACCAACTCAAACAAGTTTTTTCCACTGTAAAAATTGCCATATATCCATAAATAGTAATCGAAGCCTGTTTCTTTTGCCGTTTGTCTTTCGTTGTTTCGTTCGATTTGATTTATTTTGCCAACCGGAGTTCTTAAGTTGAACTTTCTGGTAAGATCTCTTATTTGAGTTTTACCTGTGCATTACTTGAGTACTTATTGTATGCTTGTTTGTTTGCGATAGAGTACCCAAAGTGCGCCACTTGCTACTTCAAATCGCTAGGTATTGCGGATCATCAGCAAGGCAAGTAACACTTTGATCATATCTCCTACTACCCAGTTTTATTGCATTAGATCAATCCTCGCACATTGCATTGTTTAGGATCTAATTAAATTGTGGGTGGGAAGTAGTTGAGGTAGTACCTATTACCTGTTTATTTTCAAACCATTGGGAGTTACTTCTATGTTTGCTTATTATGACATGCTATGCTAGTAGACGTGGATTGGGTGAGTGTATCCATGATAGATGTGAGATTGATAATTAATGGTTTATCTAAGGTGGCAACCCAAACACACATCTGGGTGGATTGAGGCACCTAGGTATTCTAGCGATTGCATGTTGTTCTTTTGGACCGTCACCCAGGCTCAATGGGATCTTGAGATTATTCATGCTAGAAACTTCCGTGTGTAGCCACAAGCTACTATGGGCTCTAGCATAGTTGATTAAGTCGTGCGAACTCTTACAGTGGTAGACTAGCAGATGTAGGGGAAATTAGGTGTAACGGTCTACCCGATCGTAAGGTGCTAGCGCTTCTGAAAGACTATGTCTCGGTAATCCGTTTCTCAAACACCATGTAGTGCGAGAAACCAAACGGAGGCGATCGAGTCTTGTGGGGAAAAATGTGCAAACCTCTGCAGAGTGTATGAACTAATCATGGTTAGCCGTGTCCCCGGTTATGGACGTCTTGAGTATCTAGTACCTGGATTATCATGTGAATCTCATCATGTTACTCTAATTAATTTTGTTGGGTTTTGTTTAATGATGATGCTTAATTGGGATTGAGAATGCTGTCAACCATTCTCATTGTTTAACAACTACCATGATAGTTAAATAAAATATATTCCTTTGCAGTAGGGAAAAATTGGCTTTACGCAAAACTGTAACATAGAGCTTTCCACCAGCCAAATATGCATATAGAATAGACTATTTCATTCCATTACTCTCTATGTGTTACTTTGCCAGCATATTCCATGTGCTGACCCGTTTCGGGTTGCAACGTTAATGTTGCAGACCTTTCAGACGACGATTAAGGTGCTTTTAGGTCGTGGTTCTATACTCAGTGATGCCGTTGGAGTTAATGGACTCACTTATCTTCCAAGCCTTCTTCTGTTATCGTTATTAGATGGACTTAAGCCATATTTATTGTAATAAGTTCTCTTTTGAGACACTCGATGTAATAAGTGTGTGATTGTTACTCTGTTATAAATCCTTCAAGTACTGTGTGGTGTCAGCATTACTGATCCAGGGATGACACCTGAGCACAGAGATTGGACCGTTTGAGGTCTGGTCGCTACAAGATGGTATCAGAGCACACGCTGACTGTAGGACACGACCACTATGCTAAAGACCTAGATCACTACTCACTCTCTTCTCTTTCTGACTCCTCATCTTTTCTACTCTTTTAGGATGGTGGATGCAAGGAACAAGTTCACGCAACCGGATGAAGATACACCCTTTGGACGCCACTTGAAGGAAGTCACTAGATACCTGAACATAGGAGTACCAAGCTTCACCAGAACCTACGACGCCACTTTACCTGAAGAAGAGCATTGGATGATTCAAGTTCAAGTTCCAGGAAGGACGTTCATGCCAGTCACTGAGCCCATAGAGTTTTCATTTGATGCACCAACTTGGAATCTAGGAAAGAGCATGGCAGCTCACATCTCCATGGGACGCATTGGAGAAGTTTACCGCAATGATCTCAAGGATACTATCTACCAGATTTGTGGGCGCCGAGATGAGCACTGGGAGATGATCAGTACTAGGAAGGATAGATCAATCGCAGCTTTTATCTAGGAGTTAAACCAACACATTCGACTTCAGGCGAACCAGATGTGCACCGACATGATAGATCTGAAGAAGGCAAAGACAAAAATCAAGGAACTGGAGGAGGAACTCAAGTCTACACGTGAGGATTATGAAGAGGAAATCGAAGTATTACTGGAAAGGGATGACGATCTGATCAAGAAAATTGGAATATTCATGGGAGGCCTTACACCAGTGGAAGAAGACGAAGAACCCAAGGAGATTCGCCCGGAAGACTACATCATCATCAACGACACCGACTCGGATCCAGACGATAGCGATGATGACTATGTTGATGAAGCTAGAGCAGATATCATGGAGTTTGCAACCGAAGAATATTTCTAGTAGACCACCCCAATAGTAGTAGTAGTACACCATGTAAATATAGTAGTCCGAGCATTTTTGCGATAGTTAGATCGATTGTATGTCCTTGTTTGATTGATTGAATGAAGTGAATTGTTTGCTTTTGTCTCATGTGCATATGGGTAGTGTTTTCTCCTTAGACCCGTCTCTATTCTTAAATATCATCTTTTCTAAACCCTCAGATGCCTTCGAGACGTGACCCCAGATTTTCCTTCCCACCGGAGCTCACCCAGTTGATCCAGCAGCAGAACACATTGGTGCAGTTGCTAGTCCAGAATCAGAATCAGGGAAACAACAACAACAACCCACCACCACCACCACCACCACCTATTGATCATTTAACCTGTTTTCTTAGGCTGAATCCGCTGGTGTTTTCCAGTAGCACCGAGCCAATAGTAGCAGATGATTGGCTCCGTAAGATAGCTAGGGAGTTGACCACAGCAGGATGCACGGATGTGGAAAAGGTGAAGTTTGCCGCACATCAGCTAGAAGGACCCGCAACATCATGGTGGGAGAATTTCATAGCCACTTTCCCTGTCGACACTGTCACATGGGACCAGTTTCAGCAGGCTTTTCGTACTGCCCATGTTTCAACAGGAGCTATGGCCATGAAGAAGCGAGAGTTTCGCAACTTGCGCCAAGGGGGAAGGACAGTTGGCCAGTATGTGGAGGACTTTAGTAAATTAGCACGTTATGCCCCAGATGACGTTGTTACGGATGCAGCTAAGCAGGAGAAGTTTCTGGAAGGACTGAATGATGAGTTGAGCATGCAGTTGATGGTAGCAACCTTCAACAATTACCAGGAGTTGGTAGATCGTGCTCTCATGATTGAAGGGAAGCAGCAGCAGATTGAAAATCGCAAGAGGAAGTATGGACAAGGGAAGTACAATTCAGGAGCTCAGCAGAAGCCACGTTTTACCCCTAGACCGGGAGGACATTTTCAGCATACCCATGGAGGAGGTAGCTCGCACAATCACAATGGCACCAAGAATGGTAATGGGGATGGAGGAAGCAACGGCGAGAACAGCACCAACCCATCGACCCCAGCCAAGAGAGACCTCAGCCAAGTCACTTGTTTTAAGTGCCAGAAGACCAGACATTATGCCAATGAATGTCCTGAATCACAAAATGGTAATGGCAATGGAAGCTTTGGGAAGAAGACGAACCCTTTCCACATGGGACAGGTGAACCACGTTAATGTGGAGGAGGTTGAAGAGCAGCCGGATGTTGTAATCGGTAAGTTTTTGGTTAAGTCATTTACTGCACTCGTTCTTTTTTATGCTGGTGCATCGCATTCATACATATCAAGGGGATTTGTGGATAAGTATAACCTGCCCACCAAAATTCTTAGAACCCCTATGTTAGTAAGCTCACTAGGTGCGGAGTACATGGCTAGCAAGGGATGTTTTCTAGTGCCATTGAGTATAGGTAGGCATGTGTTTCCCTCGGATTTGATCATTTTGGAATCACAAGGTTTGGATGTAATTCTGGGTATGGATTGGATGTCGATGTATGGAGGAAACATCGATTGCGCCAGTAAGTCGATCTTGCTTACCACCCCAGAAGGAAGAAGGATCAAGTATGTATCCCGGCATGTGCCGAAAAGGACTCAAGTAAATTGTTTAACAGGAGTTGTGCAGGAGGAAGTACCAGTAGTGAAGGATTTCCCTGATGTATTTCCAGAAGAGTTGCCGGGCATGCCACCGGATAGAGATATTGAGTTTTTGATTGAGCTTTTGCCAGGCACAGGGCCAATATCAAAGATACCATATAGGATGCCCGCAAAAGATTTGGTGGAGATTAAGAAGCAGATTAAGGAGTTACTGGATAAAGGATATATTCGCCCAAGTTCTTCACCTTGGGGATCGCCAGTACTTCTAGTGGAGAAGAAGGATGGATCGTTAAGGATGGTTTTTGATTATCGAGGATTGAATGAAATAACCATCAAGAACAAATACCCATTACCGATGATTAATGATCTGTTCGATCGATTACAAGGAGCTAAGGTATTTTCTAAGATCGATCCGCGGTCAGGATACCACCAGCTGAAGATTCGAGAACAGGATATACCTAAGACGACTTTTACCACCAGGTATGGGCTGTACGAATATACCGTTACGTCACTTGGTCTGACTAACGCACCTGCATATTTTATGAACATGATGAACAAAGTGTTTATGGAGTTTTTGGATAAGTTCATCGTAGTGTTCATCGATGATATCCTGGTATATTCGAAGAACGAAGAGGAGCATAAGGAGCATTTGCGTTTGGTACTTGGTAAGCTCAGAGAACATCAATTATATGCCAAATTTAGCAAATGTGAGTTTTGGTTGAAAGAACATGGATTTTTCGGACAAGTTATATCTGGAGAAGGTATAGCAGTAGATCCCACTAAAGTGGATACTGTGACCAATTGGGAAGCCCAACAACAGTTGGAGAGATCCGGAGTTTTCTTGGACTCGCAGGATACTACCGGAGGTTTATTGAGAATTTCTCAAAGATTGCGAAGCCTATGACGGAGTTGTTGAAAAAGGATACCAAGTTCATATGGACTGAGGAATGTGAGGCTAGTTTCCAGGAGTTAAAGAAATGTTTGGTTACGTCACCAGTACTGATTTTGCCAGATCAGACCAAGGATTATGAGGTGTATTGCGACGCTTCACGTCGAGGACTTGGAGCAGTGCTTATGCAGGAAGGAAGAGTGGTTTCCTATGCCTCACGACAGCTTAAGCCCCATGAGTTGAATTATGCTACGCATGATTTGGAGTTAGCAGCCGTAGTGCATGCATTGAAGACTTGGAGACATTTTCTCATTGGAAACCATTGTGAAGTATACACAGATCATAAGAGCTTGAAGTATATTTTGACGCAGAAGGAGTTGAATCTCAGGCAAAGGAGATGGTTGGAGCTCATCAAGGATTATGATATGAAATTGCATTATCACCCAGGAAAGGCTAACGTAGTAGCTGACGCGTTGAGTCGTAAGAGCCATGTCAACACCCTAATGATGGGAGATTTACCAAGGGAGTTAGCCGAAAATCTTCGTGACCTATGTTTGGAGATAGTCCCGAGAGGCTATGTAGCAGCATTGGAGATTCAGTCTACTTTGATGGATAAGATCAGAGAAGCCCAAAAGATTGACAAGGAGATTGCCTCTATTAAGGAGAAAATGAGCAAAGGAAAAGCTAAGGGATTTCGTGAGGATGAGCATGATACCTTATGGTTTGAAGACCGTGTCTATGTACCAAATGATTCGGAGGCCAGGAAGTTAATTTTACAAGAGGCCCATGACTCACCGTATTCGATTCACCCAGGAAATACCAAGATGTATTTGGATTTGAAGGATATTTTCTGGTGGACCGGAATGAAGAAGGATATTGCGGAGTATGTAGCAGTTTGTGATGTATGTCAGAGAGTAAAGGCAGAGCATCAGAAGCCAGCCGGATTGCTACAGCCATTGCCGATACCCGAATGGAAGTGTGATAAGCTAGGCATGGATTTTATTACAAGATTGCCCAGAACACATTCGGGCTATGACTCGATATGGGTTGTAGTCGATCGTTTGACAAAGGTAGCTCATTTCATTCCAGTGAAGACTACCTATACCAGTGCAAAGTTGGAAAAGGTATACATGACCAGAATCGTTTGTCTGCATGGAGTTCCAAGGAGCATAGTATCAGATAGAGGAACCCAATTTACCTCAAAGTTCTGGAATCAGTTACATGAAACTTTGGGTACCAGACTAGAATTTAGCACAGCTTTCCACCCGCAGACAGATGGACAGATTAGGAGGGTCAATCAGATTTTGGAGGATATGCTAAGAGCTTGTGCGCTAGATTACAGATCTAGTTGGGACGAGAATTTGCCATATGCAGAGTTCTCTTACAACAACAGTTATCAATCCAGTGTGAAGATGGCCCCTTTCGAAGCCTTGTACGGAAGGAGGTGCAGGACCCCATTATCTTGGGATGAAGTTGGAGACCGCCAGTTGTTTGGACCGAATCTGATAAAGGAGTCTGAACAGAAAGTGAAATTGATTCGCGATAGGCTCAAGGTAGCTCAGTCCAGGCAGAAGAGTTATGTAGATTCTAAACGCAAGGAGGCAGTTTACGAAGTCGGAGACTGAGTTTATCTTCGAGTATCACCACTCCGAGGATTTAAGCGCTTTGGAGTTAAGGGAAAGTTAGCGCCACGTTTTATATGCCCATACAAAGTTTTGGAGCGTATGGGAGAAGTAGCCTATAAGTTGGTATTGCCCGAAGGATTGTCAGGAGTACACGACGTGTTCCACGTATTCCAATTGAAGAAGTGCCACATAGAGATGGTTGATATACCGCTAAGAGATACAGTACCACTGGAAGCAATTCAGTTGGACAATGATTTGACCTATGAGGAGAAATCAGTCAAGATTTTAGAGTATGCCAGTCGAGTCACCCGTAGCAAGGTTATCAAGTTTTGCAAGGTTCAGTGGAGCCACCACACGGAGGATGAAGCCACCTGGGAACGAGAGGAGGAATTGTTGAAGGACCACCCTCACCTATTTTCTAGCCTACCAGAATCTTGAGGCCGAGATTCATCTTAAGGGGGGTAGGTTTGTAACATCCCAAATTTTCAATTTGGAATGTTATACACTAGATCATCATTGCATATCATATTTTATTGCATTCTGGTTGATCCTAGAAATTCTACGCAACTCAAGGACCCTTGGAGAGAGTTGGGGATTTCGTTATTTTCATATTTGAGTTTTCTCAAATTTTGAAAATAGGATCATTTGATTTTATTTATTTTATCTTCAATTATTTCTATTACAAAAATATGAGAGAGGGAATAAAATGACTTTCCCAAAATAAAGAAATATTGAGGATTTAATAAAAAATCAAATAAGATTTTATTTTGGTTTTATTTGCTATTTTATTTGTATTAGGGAAAAATGCGCGTTTTTCAAAATTGCGTTTAGGCCCCAAATAAAGTTTCATCCTGTGCGGCTTGATTTTAGAAGCCGGGGAAAATTTATTTCGGGATTTTTGGAGTCCGTTTAGTATTCCTTTTGTTTTTTTTCTGAGTGTAATTATTTAAAAAAAAATCGAACCGCCTTACTGGGCCGTGTCCGACCTGGACTCCCGGCCCGGCCGGCTTTATAAGCCGGGGGAGCCCAGCCCGAGCCGCCCCAAACCCTAGCGCCGCCCCGCCCCTGACGCCGCCGCCACCGCCTCGCCTCGCGCGCCGTGCCGCCGAGCCGCCGCCCCGCCTCCGCACCGCCGCCCCGCCGCCGTGCCGCCCCACGCCGCCGGAGCCACTGCCCGCCGGAGCCGCCGCCTCGCCGGAGGTTGACCCCGCCCCGCCGGCGGTTTTCCTCGAGAAAACCGTTCGGTATTCCGTCCGGGTTTTTTCGGGTTTTTTTAGATTCGTTTTTTTAGATAGATCGGTTTTTCCGGTTTAGTTATTTAGCGAGCGTTCGCTCGTTCGTTTATTTTAACAAACGCGTTCATCGTTTAGATCCAGATAACGAACGTTTGTTTGTTAATCTGTTCGTCGTTTTTCTTTTTCTCGGATTAAATCAAAAAAAATTCTGATCGCGATTCCTGATCCGATTTTCGTTTTAGTCTAACTTTTCGCTCGTTTATTCAAATCAGGCGATATAAGCGCCTGGAGTTTTGTCTCAAAACGATGTTTCCGTTTAACCAACTCAAACAAGTTTTTGCCACTGTAAAAATTGCCCTAGATCCAGAAATAGTAATCGAAGCATGTTTCTTTTGCCGTTTGTCTTTTGTTGTTTCGTTCGATTTGATTTCTTTTGCCAACCGGAGTTCGTAAGTTGAACTTTCTGGTTAGATCTCTTATTTGACTTTTACCTGTGCATTAGCTGAGTACTTATAGTATGCTTGTTTGTTTGGATAGAGTACCCGGAGTGCGCCGCTTGCTACTTCGAATCGCTAGGTTTTGTGGATCATCAGCAAGGCAAGTAACACTTTGATCATATCTCCTACTACCTAGTTTTATTGCATTAGATCAATCCTCACACATTGTATTGTTTAGGATCTAATTAAATTGTGGGTGGGAAGTAGTTGAGGTAGTACCTATTACCTGTTTATTTTCAAACATTTGGGAGTTACTTCTACGTTTGCATATTATGCCATGTTATGCTAGTAGACGTGGATTGGGTGAGTGTATCCATGATAGATGTGAGATTGATAATTAATGGTTTATCTAAGGTGGCAACTTAAACACACATCTGGGTGGATTGAGGCACCTGAGTATTCCAGTGATTGCCTTTTTTTCTTTTGGACCGCCACCCAGGCTCAAAGGGATCATGCGATTATTCATGCTAGAAACTTCCGTGTGCAGCCACAAGCTACTATGGGCTCTAGCATAGTTGATTAAGTCGTGCGACCTCTTACAGTGGTAGACTAGCAGATGTAGAGGAAAGTAGGTGTAACGGTCTACCCGATCGTAAGGTGCTAGCGCTTCTGAAAGACTATGTCTCGGTCATCCGTTTCTCAAACACCATGTAGTGCGAGAAACCAAACGGAGGCGATCGAGTCTTGTGGGGAAAAGTGCGCAAACCTCTGCAGAGTGTATAAACTAATCATGGTTAGCCGTGTCCGCGGTTATGGACATCTTGAGTATCTAGTACCTGGATTATCATGTGAATCTCATCATGTTACTCTAATTAATTTTGTTAGGTTTTGTTTAATGATGGTGCTTAATTGGGATTGAGAATGCTGTCAACCATTCTCAATGTTTAACAACTACCATGATAGTTAAATAAAATCTATTCCTTTGAAGTAGGGAAAAATTGGCTTTACGCAAAACTGTAACCATAGAGCTTTCCACCAGCCAAATATGCATATAGAATAGACTATTTCATTCCATTACTCTCTATGTGTTACTTTGCTAGCATATTCCATGTGCTAACCCGTTTCGGGCTGCAACGTTAATGTTGCATCCTTTTCAGATGATGATTATGGTGCTTTTAGGTCGTGGTTCTATACTCAGTGATGCCGTTGGAGTTGATGGACTCACTTATCTTCCAAGCCTTCCGCTGTTATCGTTATTAGATGGCCTTAAGCCATATTTATTGTAATAAGTTCTCTTTTGAGACACTCGATGTAATAAGTGTGTGATTGTTACTCTGTTATAAATCCTTCAAGTACTTTGTGGTGTCAGCATTACTGATCCAGGGATGACATCTGAGCACAGAGATTGGACCATTTGAGGTCTACTCACTACAATAAGCCATTTGTAAAGATATTTCAGTAGGTGTCAACTTATTCAAATCAAGTCTACGATATAAAGAGAGAGGCATGACACTAACACCGGCTCCAAGATCACTTAAAACAGTTTTAACATAGCTTCTTTTAATGGAGCATGGTATAGTTGGTACTCCGGGATCTCCAAGTTTCTTTGGTATTCCACTTTTAAAAGTGTAATTAGAAAGCATGGTGGAAATTTCAGCTTCTGGTATCTTTCTTTTATTTGTAACAATTTCCTTCATATATTCAGCATAAGGGTTCATTTTAAGCATATCAGTCAAACACATGCGCAAAAAGATAGGTCTAATCATTTCAGCAAAGCGCTCAAAATCCTCATCTTCCTTTTTATTGGATAGTTTAGAGGAAAAGGCATGGGTTTCTGAACCCATGGTTCCCTTTCTTTACGGTGCTTCCTCGCAATGAAGTCTCTCTTATCATAACATTGATTCTTTGATTGTGGGTTATCAAGATCAACAGCAAGTTCAATCTCTACATCATTGTCATTGCTAGGTTGAGCATCAACATGAACATCATCATTAACATTATTACTAGGTTCATCTTCATTACCAGATTGTGTTTCAGCATCAGAAATAGAAATATCATTGGGATTCTCAGGTGTGTCAACAACAGGTTCACTAGAAGCATGCAAAGTCCTATCATTTTCCTTTTTCTTCCTTTTAGAAGGACTAGGTGCATCAATATTAATTCTCTGAGAATCTTGCTCAATTCTCTTAGGATGGCCCTCAGGATACAAAGGTTCCTGAGTCATTTTACCACCTCTAGTCATAACTCTAATGGCATTATCATTCTTCTTACTATTTAATTCATTGAGCAAATCATTCTGAGCTTTAAGTACTTGTTCTACGTGAGTGTTAACCATAGAAGCATGTTTATTAATAAGTTTAAGTTTGCCTTTAACACTAGCCATATAATCACCCAAGTGTTCAAGCATATCAGCATTGTGTTTCAATTGTCTACCAACATAAGCATGAAGTTTTCTTGTTTAACCATAAAGTCAACAAACTCATGTAAGCATGGGCTAGCAAACTTAGTAAATGGGATTTCACATTTATCGAATCTATAGAGAGAATTTACCTTTACTACCTGTGTCGGGTTATCAAGACCATGTATTTTCTTCAACAAGCGGAAAATTAAGACCATGTATTTCTTCAATAGGTGCTAATTCTTAACATCTTCAGCTTTAATACCTTTTTCTTTCATTGATTTCTTTGCCTCTTGCATATCTTCAGGACTGAGAAATAGAATAACCCTTTTCTTCGGAGTTGGCTTAGGAGTTGGTTCAGGAAGTGTCCAATTATTTTCATTGGTCAACATATTATTCAGTAACAATTCAGCTTGATCAACAGTTCTTTCCCTGAAAAAGCAACCAGCACAACTACCCAGGTGGTCTCTAGAAGCATCGGTTAGTCCATTATAAAAGATATCAAGTATTTCATTTTTCTTGAGAGGATGATCAGGGAAAGCATTAAGTAATCGAAGAAGCCACCCCAAGCTTGTGGGAGACTCTCTTCTTTAACTTGCACAAAATTATATATTTCCCTTAAAGCAGCTTGTTTCTTATGAGCGGGGAAATATTTAGCAGAGAAGTAATAAATCATATACTGGGGACTACGCACACAACTAGGATCAAGAGAATTAAACCATGTTTTAGCATCACCCTTTAATGAGAACGGAAACAACTTAAGGATAAAGTAATAACGAGTTTTTTCAGCATGTGTAAAGAGGGTGGCTATATCATTTAATTTAATAAGACGTGCCACAACAGTTTCAGATTCATAGCCATAGAAAGGATCACATTCAACCAAAGTAATTAACTCAGGATCGACAGGGAAATCATAATCCTTATCAGTAATAAAGATAGGTGCAGTAGCAAAAGCAGGGTCATATTTCATTCTAGCGTTCAAAGACTTTTCTTTAAGCTTAGCTAATAATTTCTTAAGATCAGATCTATCATTGCAAGCAAGAAAGTCTCTAGAAGTTTCTTCATCCATAACATAACCCTTAGGAATAACAGGCAATTCATATCTAGGGGGAGAATCTTCATCATCACTTTTATCAATATTATCAGTTTCAATAATTTCATTCTCTCTAGCCCTAGCAAGTTGTTCATCAAGAAATTCACCTAGTGGCATAGTAGTATCAAGCATAGAAGTAGTTTCATCATAAGTATCATGCAAAGTAGAAGTGGCATCATCAATAACATGCGACCTATCAGAATCAATAGCATGTGTAGGTGTCGCAAGTTTACTCAAAACAGAAGGTGAATCAAGTGCAGAGCTAGATGGCACTTCCTTACCTCCCCTCATAGTTGAGGGGAAAATCTTGGTTCTTCAATCTTTCAAGTTCTTCATAGTAATAAGCAGATATAAATCTCAAGTGACTCAAAGAATATAGCTATGCTCCCCGGCAACGGCGCCAGAAAATAGTCTTGGTAACCCACAAGTATAGGGGATGGCAACATTTTTCGAGGATAGAGTATTCAACGCAAATTTGTTGATTCGACACAAGAGGAGCCAAAGAATATTCTCAAGTATTAGCAGCTGAGTTGTCAATTCAACCACACCTGGAAACTTCATATCTACGGCAAGGTATTTAGTAGCAAAGTAACATGATAGTAGTGGTAACGGTAGCAAAAGTAATATTTTTGGGTTTTCTAGTGATTGTAACAGTAGCAACGGAAAAGTAAATAAGCGAAGAACAATATATGAAAAGCTCATAGGCATTGGATCAGTGATGGAGAATTATGTCAGATGCGATCGATCATGCAACAGTTATAACATAGGGTGACACAAAACTAGCTCCAGTTCATCAATGTAATGTAGGCATGTATTCCGAATATAGTCATACGTGCTTATGGAAAAGAACTTGCATGACATCTTTTGTCCTACCCTCCCGTGGCAGCGGGGTCCTATTGGAAACTAAGGGATATTAAGGCCTCCTTTTAATAGAGTACCGGACCAAAGCATTAACACTTAGTGAATACATGAACTCCTCAAACTACGGTCATCACCGGTAATGGTCCCGATTATTGTCACTTTGGGGTTAACGGATCATAACACATAACAGGATGACTATAGACTTGCAAGTTAGGATCAAGAACTCACATATATTCATGAAAACATAATAGGTTCAGATCTGAAATCATGGCACTCGGGCCCTAGTAAAAAGCATTAAGCATAGCAAAGTCATAGCAACATCAATCTCAGAACATAGTGGATAGTAGGGATCAAACCCTAACAAAACTAACTCTATTACATGATAAATCTCATCCAACCCATCACTGTCCAGCAAGCCTACGATGGAATTACTCATGCATGGCGGTGAGCATCATGAAATGGTGATGGAGGAAGGTTGATGATGATGATGGCGACAGATTCCCCTCTCCGGAGCCCCGAACGAACTCCGCACGAGCCCTCCCGAGAGAGTTTAGGGATTGGCGGCGGCTCCGTATCATAAAACGCGATGAATCCTTCTCTCTGGTTTTTTTTCTCCCTAAAAGTGAATATATGGAGTTGGAGTTGAGGTCGATGGAGCGTCAGGGGGCCCACGAGGCAGGGGGCGCGCCCAGGGGGTAGGCGCGCCCCCACCCTCATGGGCAGGGTGTGGGCCCCCTGACATGGATTCCTCTTCCGGTATTTTTTATATATTCCAAAAATAATCTCCGTTGATTTTCAAGTCATTCCGAGAACTTTTATTTCTGCACAAAAATAACACCATGGCAATTCTGCTGAAAACAGCATCAGTCCGGGTTAGTTCCATTCAAATCATGCAAGTTAGAGTCCAAAACAAGGGCAAAAGTGTTTGGAAAAGTAGATGCGACGGAGACGTATCACACGTGCCCACAAGGGTGGAGGGCGTGCCCACCCCCTGGGCGCGACCCCCTACCTTGTGGACCCCACGTGGGTCCCCTCCACTTATTCCTGCACCCACACACTTCGTCTTGCTCCAGTAAAAATCATCCACCAGCTCAAGCCCGAGTTCTTGCTCATCTTGCTGCCATTTTCGATCTCCTTGCTCAAAGCTCCATTCACAAAAATGCTTTGGGGGGATGTTCTTTGGTATGTGACTCCTCCAATGATCCAATTAGTTTTCGTTCTATTGCTTTATTCATTTCAAATTTTTGCTGCTTAGGTGACCCTATTCTTGAGCTTGCATGTCAAATTTATTTGGTCAAAAGTAGTTTTAATGCATGATATAGCCAGTGGGCACTTATGGGAGTAGTTTCTATCAATTTTGTTTAGTTTGGTTTACTTTATTTTGAGTTAATAAAAATTTCAGAAACTTTCAGAAAAAAGATGAAGAGATTTTTGAGGGGCTAATCGAGCCAAAGCTCGAATTATAAGCAAAGTGAAGAGAACAAGAAGCCCAAGTATAATCTCCCTCGTACTGCGGAGGTTCGGCCGTGTGAATGGCCTTGTGATGAGTTCTTGAGAGAAGCCGGGATTTATGAAGATTTTTATCATTTGGCTGAGAATGCAGGCCTCACTGCCCTCCTCCACGACCAGCGTGAACAGTATCTCTTACTCACCAATATCTTTGTGCCAAATTTTCATTTCCATGCTAGGAGATCACCACCTTCGGTGGAATTTTATTTATATGATGAGCATAAGGAGATGTCACTTTATGATTTTTGCCGGGTCTGTTTGATACCCTTTGCGGGTAGCATAGAGGAACTACATCGTAACAATGTGGAAGGGTTTATTGATACGATTGTTGTAGGGGAAACTAGAAAGGTTTCCGATGCAATAATCACTAGCATAAATTTTCCTGTTCTGCGTTACTTCGCAGTATTTGCTAGTAGATGTTTAATTAGTCGTGGGAACTGCGGAAAACTTAGTGCCCCCGATATTGTTATTTTGCGCCATGCCATGTTTCGTGATACTACTTTCAGTTTAGGCGCTTGAGGGAGTCCTGGATTAGGGGGTGTCCAGATGGCCGGACTATACCTTCAGCCGGACTCCAGGACTATGAAGATACAAGATTGAAGACTTCGTCCCGTGTCCGGAAGGGACTTTCCTTGGTGTGGAAGGCAAGCTTGGCGATACGGATATTCAGATCTCCTACCATTGTAACCGACTCGATGTAACGCTAACCCTATCCGGTGTCTATATAAACCGGAGGGTTTTAGTCCGTAGGACAACATACACATCAACAATCATGCCATAGGCTAGCTTCTAGGGTTTAGCCTCTCTGATCTCGTGGTAGATCAACTCTTGTAATACCCATACCATCAATATTAATCAAGCAGGACGTAGGGTTTTACCTCCATCAAGAGGGCCCGAACCTGGGTAAAACTTCGTGTCCCCTGCCTCCTGTTACCATCCGGCCTAGACGCATAGTTCGGGACCCCCTACCCGAGATCCGCCAGTTTTGACACCGACATTGGTGCTTTCATTGAGAGTTCCTCTGTGCCATCGCCGTCAGGCCCGATGGCTCCTACGATCTTCAATAGCGATGCAGTCTAGGGTCAGACTTTCCTCCCCGGACAGATCTTCGTCTTCGGCGGCTTCGCACTGCGGGCCAATTCAGTTGGCCATCTGGAGCAGATCGAAAGCTACGCCCCTGGCCGTCAGGTCAGATTCGGAAGTTTTAACTACACGGCTGACATCCGCGGGGACTTGATCTTCGACGGATTCGAGCCACTTCCGAGCGCGCCGCACTGTCCCGACAAGCACGATCTAGCTCTGCCGCCGAACAGTGCCCTGGAGGCCGCACCCGCATCGGCCCCGGTCCCTAATTCGGAGCCAACTGCGCCGATCGAGGATGGGCGGTTGGACGCCACCTCAGGGGCTGCGATCCCAACGGCGATTGAGCCGAACACCAGCCCCGCACTCCGTGAGACTCATGACTCCAAGGAGCCGGACTCCGAACCCTCCGCTCCCCGGCCTATCGAATCCGATTGGGCGCCGATAATGGAGTTCATTGCCGCGGACATCTTTCAGCACTCGCCTTTTGGCGATATTCTGAAGTCACTGAAGTCTCTCTCTTTATCAGGAGAGCCCTGGCCGGACTACGGCCAGCGAGGTTTGGATTCGGACGATGAAGAAATTCAAAGCCCACCCACCACCCACTTTGTAGCCACTGTCGACGACTTAACCGACATGCTCGACTTCGAATACAAAGACATCGACGGTATGGACGCCGATGAAGGAGATAATGAAGAACCAGCGCCTACTAGGCCCTGGAAAGCCACCTCGTCATATGACATATACATGGTGGACACCCCAAAAGAGGGAGATGGCGATGGAACAGCGGAGGATGACCCCTCCAAGAAACAGCCTAAGCGCCGATGTCAGCGCCGCCGCTCAAAATCCCGCCAAAACAAACACGGTGATTCCAGCACAGGAGATAATAACACTCTGGAAAGTGCCGAAGAAAACCCCCTCCAGCAAGATTAAGCACAGGAGGATGGAGAAACCAGCCCTCATGAGAGAGCGGCAGACAGAGAGGTCGAGGACGATAATACAGCCTCCCTCTGAAGACGAGGCAAGCCTCGACGACGACGAATTCGTCGTGCCAGAGTATCCCGTCGAGCAAGAGCGTTTTCAACGCAGGCTTATGGCCATGGCAAGAAGCCTCAAGAAAAAATAGCAACAGCTCAGAGCTGATCAAGATTTGCTAGTTGACAGATGGACTGAAGTCCTTGCGGCCGAAGAGCATAAACTCAAACGCCCTTCCAAGAGCTACCCAAAGCGCAGGTTGCTACCCCAATTAGAGGAGGAAGCACTCGATGTGGCCGACCGGCCACCTCGTGGCCGCGATAGAGAGGCCTCTCGGCCCTCCACTCAAGCCGCACCCCGTACCAAGGCACGAGACTATGCACCGGACTTACGAGATATGTTGGAGGACAAGGCTAAACAAACAAGATCGATCTACGGATCGTGTGGGCGCCCCATGGCTCGAGACGGCATCCGTCATGCCGGCCACAAATTCGGCAGGGCCGAACACAGTAGACAAGGCTCACCGGAGCTACGTCATGATATAGCCCAGTACAGAGGCGCCGCACACCCACTCTGCTTCACAGACGAAATAATGGATCATCAAATCCCTAAGGGTTTCAAACCCGTAAACATCGAATCATATGATGGCACAACAGATCATGCGGTATGGATTGAGGATTATCTCCTTCATATCCATATGGCCCGCGGCGACGATTTCCATGCCATCAAATACCTCCCACTCAAGCTTAAAGGACCAGCTCGGCATTGGCTTAACAGCTTGCCAACAGGATCAATCAGATGTTGGGAGGACCTGGAAGCCGCATTCCTCGACAATTTCCAGGGCACTTATGTGCGACCCCCAGACGCTGATGACCTAAGCCACGTAATTCAACAGCCAGATGAATCGGCCAGGCAATTCTGGACACGGTTCTTAACAAAGAAAAAATCAAATAGTCGATTGTCCGGACGCTCAGGCCCTAGCAGCCTTCAAGCACAATATCCGTGACGAGTGGCTAGCCCGGCACCTTGGATAGGAAAAGCCGAAATCTATGGCAGCACTCACGACACTCATGACCTGCTTTTGCGCGGGAGAAGACAGTTGGCTTGCTCGTAACAACAATATAACCAAAAACCCTGGTAATTCGGACACCAGGGACAGTGGTGGCAGGTCGCGTCGAACCAAGCATAAGAGCCGCATGAACGGCGACAATGCTGAGGATACGGCAGTTAATGCCGGATTCAGAGGCTCTAAATCCGGTCAACGGAAGAAGCCATTCAAAAGGAATCCTAGGGGCCCGTCCAGTTTGGACCGAATACTCGACCGCTTATGCCAGATACATGGCACCCCCGAAAAGCGGGCTGTCGGAGTAAATAGCCATGGGTAGCCTAGCCGGCTTCCCCTGGCCCTTCTGAAAAATTACGAGCTCGTCCGGCTCTCGAGAACCCAAGACCTAGGGCCGCCTTCCCACTGTCGGCTGTCATCCAGGCCGGCTTCGGGAGGCGGCCCGACTTTAGCCCCCATGAAGAAAGCCATGGGAGGGCCGACTTCGAGAGGCCGGCCACGAGAAGGCCGACTCCAAGAAGCCAACTCCCATGAAGCGATCAAGACCGTACCCTTAAAGTTTGCATCCACCTAGCAATGATGAAGAGGGGCGTGGCTACAGTGAGGCCCGCCACCCCCAAAACCCAGAGCACGCCCGGAACAGTGCGCCATACGGGCGGCCATGGCCCGCCCGGCGCGGCACTATTGCCCCAACGACCCTGATGCCATCCACGACGGACTATCCGCGCGACCCACGGGCGGTGGGTCCCTTCGGGCAGAGAGACACCCGAAGGCGGCCACACCTCCTCCCATTCGGCCCGAGAGAGAGCTGGCTCCCCATAGCCGGCTTGCCATCCTCCTCGAAGGAGACGCCCCATTAAGGAGACAACACACGGTGAGGCTACAGTAATCGCCCGCCGGGCGGCGGTACTGTAGCCACGCCTACCACGACCAAGCCCGCGTCATCAGAATATAGCAATAGTAACCAGCCACCGACCAGGCCCTGGACAGTGGGGCCTGCTTGTCGACCAAGGAGCCGGCAGCCGGCGGGACCCACCAGTCGGTGGGCCCCAGCGACCGGCGCAAAAGCCGGCGAGCGCAGTCACAGACGGCTGGGCCCCGCGCCCAGCCGGATTACCATTGTACCCCCGGGGGGTAGGCCTATATAAACCCCCCGGTGCACCCATGCAAAGGGTTCGACCCCTGACTAGTTTTAGACACATAGTAGGAGAAGAAGCAAGCTAGTTGTGCCCTTCTTCCTCCTTCCACCAAAACAGCTGAAGGAGCATTGTGTAGCTACTTGTTCATCTAGTGATCATGCCGAGACCCCGCAGAGCAGCAGTAGGGGTGTTATCTCCACGGAGAGCCCTGAAGCTGGGTAAAGTCCGTCGGCGAGCTTATCTTCGCCTCATCCCGTTTCCAGGCACCGGCGATGTCTTATTGGCTCCCACAATGATAAGCCACCCGTTGGCATATGTCGCACCTACCACCCGACATTTGGCGCCCACCGTGGGGCCAGGTGCACCGTCGTCCGGAGACCTGTTCTGGACGGGAACCCTCTTCCTCCCCAGCGAGCGTAGCCAGCCCGGCACGCCCGATGGCACTTGCCACGACGCGCTGTAAGGCGTCACCGACATCTGTGCGGCGAGCAGCCTCGCCAATCTCCTCGACGAAACCCGCATCTCCGACGAGCTCGCCTCCAATGCGGGCACCGACCACCTCGTCAACCTCCTCGGCCAGCTCCATGTCTCCAGCGAGCCCGCTGTGGACCTGGAGTCGGTTGGCTCCACCGACCCGATGAGTGTCGATTCCGACACGGCCTCCTACGACACCTCCCACACCAACGTCACGATCTACAATGACCCGCTCCCTCGGCCCACCGACCGCGATACTGTCACCACTGAGGTGATGGTCATCAGCCACAGCGGCCCGGCCGACGGGAGCACCCACGACGCCCCGCATGCGGCGGCGCACGACCTGTCCGTCCCCCTCCCGGCTGACGCCGATGATGAAGCACTAGAGGCACGCCACCTTGCCCTCCTCGCGGAGGGCCGGAGGCTGGCTTCCGTGAGACGCCTCAATGAGGCCTACCAGCGCGAAGCTGACCGCGCCGCCTTCGGCACGCCGGCCCCGGGCGGGCCAAGCCGGGCCGGCGTTGTTAGGCAACGCGGCGCCGTCCTTGCCGATGCGCTGGGAGTCGAACGCCCGGTCTATGCCACTCCGCTCAAAAACATGCATGCCGCCCAGGCGGCCGTAGACGAGTTGGACGGCTTGGAGGCTGAAGAACTCCCCCACATGACCCGGCGCATACAGCAGTTGATTGACGCGGCCGCATAGCGGCACGAGGCCGACGCCCGCGCGGGAAGCCCTCCCCCGCGCCGAGATCATGGCGCGACGTCACGGACGCCGACAATGAGCAACACCCGCGCGCGGCGCGAGAAAGAGCCGGCTTCCAGCCAAAGCCGGACCCGAATCTCCATCGAGCGAGACCCGGACGGCCGTCCCCGAGCCATGGAATGGCAGGGCAACCCGCCTCCGCCTCGACCTCATGGAGAGAGATATCCCACCCCGCCGCCAATGGCGCATCCGACTCTCAGCGGCCGACTAGGTCACCGCAAAGGAGTCGGCGAGAACGACGCCCGCCATCGGATCGACCGCCTAGCGAGATCCCTGGCGCTGGAAGAAGAAGACGATGTCGGCCCACTGTGTTTCGGCCCCCGCATCCGCGACGAGCCCTTCCCCAAAGGGTTCTCGCTCCCAAAAGACACGCCCAAGTACAACGGCTCCGTGAAGCCGGAAGATTGGCTGATCGACTACTCCACGGCGGTCAGCATAGCCAACGGCAACCGGCGCCTTGCCGTGAAGTACGTGCCCCTCATGCTGCAAGGCACGGCACGGACCTGGCTCAACAGCCTCAAGCCTCTCAGCATCAACAGCTGGGTAGATTTCACCGAAGCTTTCGTCCGCAACTTCACCAGCACCTACAAGCGGGATCCCAAGCCCAGGCAGCTCTCCCTGTGCATACAGGGCCTAGCCAAGTCCACGCGCGACTACCTCACGCACTGGGCCGAGCTCCGCAATTCTTGTGAGGGGGTGCACGAGGTGCAAGCCATCGAATACTTCACTGCCGGGTGCCGAGAAGGCACCCTCCTCAAGCACAAGCTCCTCTGCGACGAGCCGACTACCCTCGACGAGCTTCTGAACATAGCCGACAAATACGCCATCGCCGACTCTTCGATGAAGACCGAGCTCCGGGTAGACGCGTCCGGGAAAGTACTCAACCCGGCGCCCAAGACGCCGGCGGGGGATTTCGGCCGACGCCAACACCCGAACGACCAGAAGCACAAGGGCCCTGCGGCGCCTCCCGCTAGTCGGCAGGTGGCCACGGTCGAAGACACGCCGCCTGAAGGGCGGCCCGCGCCCAAGAAGCCCAAGGGCGGCCGGCCGGCTTGGCAGCCGGCTTTCTCCTACGAGCAAACTCTTGACGCCCCGTGCAAGTTCCATAGCGGCGCGAAGTCGTCCAACCACACAACCCGGAAGTGCAATTGGCTCACCCGAATCTCCAAAGGCGAAGGGCACGCGCCGCCTCCGCCTGCTGGCCCGCCGGGTCCGGCTCCGCCGCCTCCGGCCGCTCGGCCCGCAGTCGGAGCCGTGCAAGACGAGTTCCCCGACGAGCAAGAAACCTACGTCGTCTTTACAAGCCAGCTCGATGACCGGCGCAGCAGACGCCGAGAGCACCAGGAAGTCAGCGTGGTCGCTGCCAACCCCGCCGGACACATGCATTGGTCAGAAAAGCCCATCAACTGGAGCCGGGCCGACCACCCAGAGGCGATGCCATCCCCCGGCTCTTATGCGTTGGTTCTGGAAGCCACCCTCGCGAAGGACAGACGCGCTGCCCACTTCTCCCGCGTGCTGATAGACGGCGGGAGCAGCATCAACATCCTGTACCATGACACCCCGGAGAAGCTAAGTGTCAAGACGAAGGAGCTCGTGCCGACTCGGACGGTGTTTCACGGCATCGTACCCGGCCTGTCCTGCGCCCCCATTGGCAAGATCAAGATTGATGTACTCTTTGGGGACAAGGAGCATTTCCGCCGGGAAGCAATCTGGTTTGAAGTGGTGGACCTGGAGAGCCCCTACCACGCGTTGCTTGGCCGACCCGCCTTGGCCAAGTTCATGGCGGTTCCCCAGTATGCATACCTCAAGATGAAGATACCAAGTTCCAAGGGCATCATCACCGTAGCCGGCGATTACAAGAAGTCTGCCGAGTGCGCTGCTGCCAGTAGCCGGCTGGCCGAGTCCCTTGTGTTTGCCGGAGAGAAGAAGACACTGGACCGGGTCGTGGCCCTGGCCAGCAAGCAGCTAAACCAGTCCCCCGACCCCAAGGAGTATGATGCCCAAGGATCTTTCCAGCCGACCAAGGAAACCAAGAAGATACCCCTTGACCCCGAGCACCCCGAGAGGTTTGCCGTCATAGGGGCAAGCCTGAACAGCAAATAGGAAGGCGAGCTCGCCGATTTCCTCCGTGAGAATCGGGACATCTTTGCATGGTCCCCCAAGGACATGCCGGGTGTTCCGAAGGAATTCGCCGAGCACAAACTACACGTCCGAGAAGACGCGAAACCGGTCAAGCAGCCCCTCCGCCGACTATCAGAGGAGAAGAGAAGGATTGTAGGGGAGGAGATAGCCCGACTTCTGGCGGCCAGCTTCATTATGGAAGTTTTCTTTCCAGAGTGGCTTGCCAACCCGGTCCTCGTGTTGAAGAAGAACAACAAGTGGCGCATGTGTATAGACTACACAAGACTCAACAAGGCCTGCCCCAAAGATCCCTTCGCCCTGCCAAGGATTGACCAAGTGATAGACTCCACAGCCGGATGCGAGCTGTTGAGTTTCTTGGATGCTTACTCAGGATATCACCAGATAAAGCTAGACCCGAATGACCGCCTGAAGACCGCCTTCATCACGCCATTTGGAGCCTTCTGCTACCTGACTATGACATTCGGCTTGAGAAATGCCGGTGCCACTTTTCAGCGCTGCATGCAGAAGTGCCTCCTCAAGCAACTCGGCAAAAACGCTCACATCTACGTGGACGACATTGTGGTGAAGACGGAGAAGCGCGGCACCTTGTTGGAAGACCTGAAAGAAACATTTGAGAACCTGCGCCGGTTCCAAATCAAGATCAACCCCGAGAAATGTGTGTTCGGAGTGCCAGCCGGCCAGCTCCTAGGCTTCCTAGTCTCCGAACGCGGCATCGAATGCAATCCGGTGAAGATCAAGGCCATCGAGAGAATGGCGATCCCTACCAAGCTTCGAGAAATCCATAAGTTCACCGGATGCTTGGCCTCATTGAACCGCTTCATCAGCCGGCTCGGAGAGAAAGCTCTCCCTCTCTACCGCCTCATGAAGAAGAGCACTCACTTCGAGTGGAACGACCAGGCCGACCAAGCTTTCCACGAGCTGAAGAAGATGCCGGCCACGCCGCCTGTCCTGGCGGCGCCGACTGAGAAAGAGCCCATGCTCCTTTACATTGCCGCCACCAGCCGGGTGGTCAGTACCGTCATCGTAGTCCAACGTCCAGAAGAAGGCCGAGCCCAGCCGGTCCAGAGGCCGGTGTATTATTTGAGCGAGGTGCTGTCCGCCTCAAAGCATAACTACCCGCACTAGCAGAAGATGTGTTATGGCGTGTACTTCACCGCCAAGAAGCTGAAGCCCTACTTCCAAGAGCATCCCATCACGGTCATATGCACTGCCCCGCTGGCCGAGATCATAGGCAGCCGGGACGCATCCGGCCGGGTGGCGAAGTGGGCCATTGAGCTGGCCCCTTACACGATCTTCTATCAGCCCCGCACCGCCATCAAGTCCCAAGTACTGGCCGACTTCCTCGTCGACTGGGCCGAGACCCAGTACCTGCTGCCAGCTCCCAACTCCACCCATTGGCGCATGCACTTCGATGGGTCCAAGATGCGCACCGGCTTGGGAGCCGGCGTCGTCCTTACCTCCCCCAAGGGCGACAAGCTCAGATACACGTTGCAGATTCACTTTGCTGCCTCCAACAATGTAGCCGAGTACGAGGCGCTCATACATGGGCTCCGGCTTGCCAAAGAACTCGGCATTCGCCGGATCCTGTGTTATGGCGACTCGGACTTGGTGGTCCAGCAATCATCCGGCGACTGGGACGCCAAGGACGCAAATATGGCAAGCTACCGCTTCCTTGTTCAGCAAATCAGTGGATACTTTAAAGGATGCGAGTTCCTCCACGTACCGCGAGCCGACAACGAGCCAGCCGATGCCCTGGCCCGAATAGGCTCCACTCGGCAAGCAATACCAATCGGCGTCGCTCTACAACGCCTCCTCAGGCCGTCCATCAAACCGTCTCTAGAATCCGACTCCATCTTCGTACCGCTCGACCCCGACGCGGCCGGGTCCGGCTCGAAGAACCAAGCAGGCGACCCGGGGACTTCAGTACTCGGCCCGGGGACTGCCACACCCGGCTCGGGGACTCCAGTAGCCGGCCCAGGGACTGCACCAACATAACAGCCGGCGGCCGACTCCAGCATTTCATCACCCAGCCCGCCCACCCCGGTGGCAGTAGCCACGCTGGCACTAGAAGAAGTCGCCGCTCCATCATGGGCTCAGTCTAGCCTCAACTTCCTAGTGAACCAAGATCTGCCGGCTGACGAAACAGAGGCAAGACAAGTCCAACGTCGAGCCGGAGCATACACGATCGTCAACAGAGAACTCGTCAAGCGCAGTGTCACTAGAGTCCTCCAACGGTGTGTCGATCAAGAGAAGGGCATTGCAATCCTCAGAGACATCCACCAAGGAGAATGCGGCCACCATGCGGCCTCAAGATCACTCGTCGCCAAAGCTTTCCGCCATGGTTTCTTCTGGCCGACTGCTTTGGATGACGCCAAAGAATTAGTAAAATATTGCAAAGGGTGCCAACTCTTCAGCTCCAAGCAACACATGCCGGCTTCGGCACTCAAGACCATTCCCATCACCTGGCCCTTCGCCGTGTGGGGATTGGACATGGTGGGCCCATTCAAGACAGCGCGCGGCGGCATGACGCATTTGCTCGTCGCCGTTGACAAATTCACCAAGTGGATTGAGGCAAAGCCGATCAAGAAGCTGAATGGGCCGACTGCCGTGACATTCATCGCAGACATAACAACTCGGTACGGCATGCCACACAGCATCATCACCGATAATGGCACGAATTTTGCCAAAGGAGCCTTGGCACGTTTCTGCGCAGCGCAAGGTATCCGGCTGGACTTAGCATCCGTCGCCCACCCACAGTCAAACGGCCAGGTCGAGCGAGCCAACGGCCTCATCCTCTCCGGCATCAAGCCTCGACTGGTCGTGCCTCTGGAGCGTTCAGCCGGCTATTGGCTCGACGAGCTGCCGGCTGTCCTCTGAAGTCTACGCACTACCCCAAACAAGTCAACCGGCTTCACTCCTTTCTTCCTCGTGTACGGTGCCGAGGCGATCATCCCAACTGACATCGAGTTCGACTCGCCTCGGGTAACCATGTACACGGAGGCGGAGGCCAAGGAAGCACGAGAAGACGGCGTCGACCTGCTGGAAGAAGGCCGGCTATTAGCCCTCAACCGGTCTGCCATCTACCAACAGGGTTTGCGCCGCTACCACAGTCGGAAGGTCAGGCAAAGATCCTTCCAAGAGGGCGATCTTGTGCTCCGGCTGATCCAGCGAACAGCCGGCCAGCACAAGCTCTCGGCCCCTTGGGAGGGCCCCTTCATCATCAGCAGAGCTCTAGGCAACGACTCCTACTACCTGATCGACGCGCAGAAGCCCAAAGCACGCAAGAGAGACGACTCCGGCAAGGAGTCGGAACGACCATGGAATGCCAACCTCCTTCGAAGATTTTACAGTTGAAATGCAGTATGTATCACGCTAACTTTTGTACTAAGTGTGAGACAATAGGCCCCCCGAGGAGGACTTGGGGACTGCCATCTTTTATCTATGAATGAAAAGTATCATGCTTATGACCTTGTCATTTCATTTACTTGTTTTGTCCGGCACCGGGTTCGACTAGTCGGCCCGGGGACTGGCCGACTAGAGTTATATTAGAAATCATACCCGCGGTCAGGCAAGTAGTGTGCCGACACCCAGGCTTAGCTCTTGCCAAAGCCGCAGTTCGAAGAACCGGCTGTTCGACTGGCAAGAGTCAAAAGCAGGAAAGGGTGCGCACACGAAAAATGGCTAGGGACCAACGGACTAATATAACAAGAGCCGGTTTGCCGCCTACCGCCGACCGACTACAAGAGTAGCCGGTCGGCCGGTTTCCATTCACTTCACTTCAGTCCAAGAAAGCTCGAGTACTTGCCTCACCAAAGTGGGAAGGCGGCAAAGGAAAAAGCCTAAGGATAAAAGGCATACGCGAATGGAAACCAAACATGCACATAATAATATTTACATAAAAAGACCTCCAAGAGGCCAGCATTCAACATAGTTTGAATACACCCCCAGTGGGTGGAACTGCGAAAGCTTAAAGATTGTTCAAAAGACAACAAGCAGGAAAAATAAGGACGGCAGGTCAAGCTGGCGGGGCGACTGATGAGTCGGGCTGGTCGGTGGAGACGGTTGTGTCGGCTGGAGGAGTGGCCGGCTGGCGAACCTCGGCTTGATCGCCGCCTCCCGCAGAGGGCACGCTTCCGCGCGCCTCGTTGCTGGAGGCACGGTCAGCCTGAGGCTGGCCGGCTGTCCCACTAGCCGGCTCGACGTTTTCACCACCCTCTTCCTCGTCATCCTCGCCCTCGTCGCTGGAGGCGATCTCCTTGGACGAGTCCTCGCTCTCCGCCGGGTTCAAACCGAACCACTCCTCCGGCTGGGCGACGCCATCATCATTGATTTCAGGTGCGAAGACGCTGGTGTCGGTGCACTCGGCGATCATCGATGCATGCTGGGCGATAGCCGGCCGCACTTCTTCCAGCTCCGCATCGGCCTCCAGCCGCCAAGTGCGTAGCTGGTCCAGGTTCAACCCCGGGTACCAAGCGCGAACGAATTCCAACGCCCGCCCGGCTCCAAGACGGGCTGCCGACGCCTTCCAAGCTTCAAAACGACCAACTGCGACCTCCAGCCAGTCGGCGGTCCAGCTTGGGGTGCGGGGGATTGTCTCGGCGGGCCAGAGGGCGGCCAGCACCTGTGCCCCGACACGCTGGAGCTGGCGAAGCATCCGGTGAGCCAGCTGCAGCCGCGCTTGGATCGCCAAGAGCTGCTCCTCCAGCGTCCGATTTGCGTCCGGCGCGATGACGACCCCCGCCTGACGGCGCGCCTCGCGGTGGGCCTCGATGGATTGGGCGGCGAAGGCGGAATAACCAGGAAAATAGTCTGCACAAGAAAACAGGCAGCACCACAAGTCAAGCCAAAACCCAGGCGGCAGGAGACAGGAGAGGAGCGAGGAAGGTGCTTACCGTCGATCAAGTCTTCGATGCGGCCGAAGCCTTCATCTAGCGCTTGCCGGGTCTCTGCCCAACTCGTCGCCTCAGTCTCAAACTCCGCCTTCAGGGCGGCCTCGTTGTCCTGCGCTTTCTGCAGGGCCGCCTGGTCAGCCAGCTTCTTGGCCAGGCGGTCACGCTCCTAGACCAAGGCGGCGTACTCGGCATCCTTGGTGCGAAGAGCGGCCTGCGCTTCGCCGAGCTCCTTCCTCAAGTCGGCGTTGGCCCCTAAAGGCATGAAGGACAAAAGAGAAAACAAATAAGGAAAAAGTCATCAAGGAAGATCCGACCCGACTGCTCAGTAGTCGGCCCGAATCTCGGGGACTACACCCAGTGGGAGCGCTGACGCGCCCCCACAGGAGATAGACAAGTTCAAGCACTTACTTCGGCTGTTGACCAGGTCGTCGGTCCTCCGGCTCAACTCCTGAGCCTAGGAGTTGAAGGCGCCAGCACGAGAGTTATGATATTCCTGAAAGTTCAGACAGGAAACAAGAATAAGGTTGTCGTCAAGAAAGATCCGACCCGACTGCTCAGCAGTCGGCCCGAATCTCGGGGACTACACCCAGTGGGTGCGCTGACACGCCCCCACGGAAGAAATCAAGAAACCAACGTGGCCAAGAATAAAAAACTCACCCGGATGGCGGTCCGCGTCGACAAGAACTCCTGCGTGAGCTGCTGCAGCAAGGCGGCCTGCGCTTGAAGCCGGCTCCGGACCCCTTGAGCGGCCACATTCAGCTCGCCCGTTCCCCCGCTGGGAGTCGACTCGGACGTGGCGGTGCTGGCCGCATCCAGGGCCTCCGCCAACTGGCCGGCGCCCGCAGCTCGGCGCGACTCCGGCGGAGCCGCGTTTCCCCCCCGCGCGCTGACGCGCCACCAGCTGCACCTCGAGGCCGGCTCCGGTCGCCAGCTTCCCCCCAGCCGGCTCCTCCGGCGCCGCTGACGATTGGCCGCCTTGGCCCGCTCCGGTTGGCGCCGTCGCTGGCGCCCTCTCCGCGAGGACCACAAGGTCCTCTCCCCTCTCCATCAGCGGTGCGTCTTGGACGATTTCCTCTGCCAGGGGCAATGCGGTGTCCGGGGCCACGGATCGGAGGGGGATGGCGAGCAGCGGAGGCTGGTTATGCGAACCCTCCGCCTCCGTCTCCGTGGTCGCCGCCTCCGCCTGGGCCTTGGCTGCCGCGTCGGCCTGCTCCTTCGCCGCCTGGGCGGCTGCCCGTTCCGCCGCTTCCCGCTCCTCCCGCGCCTCATGGGCGTTCCGCTCCGTGGCCTCCCTGAGGTCGGCGGCGGGGTCCACCCGGCAGGGGCCTAAAGACCCTCCAGTCGGCCCAACCACGGAGCCGCCCGTGCCCCGCTCAAGGGAAAGCGGCGCCCTGTTCATCAAATGGAGAAAGGTTAGGAAGAATGTTCAAAACAGAAGAAAAACAATGAGAAAAGTGCGTCCAGGCAAACGATGACTTACGCTGAGACTGTCTGAGGCTGCTTCACCGCTTTGCGGAAGCGGGCCGCCTTCGCGGCCGCCTCGTCTCGTTTTGTCGCCGCGGCGGAGGCTTTCGGCTTCTTTGGCCGGCTGCCGAAGAGGGTCGACGCGGCCCGGCGCTTCTGTGCGCCGCTGCTGGCAGCCGGCGCGGTGGACGAGCCCGCGCCTTGATGGTCGGCCGCCGGCTGGCGGCGCGGGACGACTTCTACATCAGCATCATCCGGCCAGTCTTCGAAGCTGGCGGTGAGCCCTGTGCCTCCGGGCTCGGCGTTGTCCCCTGCAACGGTGTCTTCCATGGCGGCCGCACCCAGATCCGGGTCGTCGACGTCGTCCATCGTGCGGTCGGCGGCGTACTGGCGTTCTATCCCTGCCGCCCCGGGCGGTGGCGGAAGAAGGGGGTTCTGCTAAGAAGAGCCGACTGATCAGAGGCCGGCCGTCATAAAGCCGGCTATCAACAAAGAGAGAAGAAAGAGAAGAAAACTTACCACAGGCGGAGGATTGGCGCGTGAATACGGTGCCTTGCCATACTGCCAGTCGGCGCCGAGCTTGCAGTTGGCGATGTAGTTCACCATGAGCGACACCTCCGCATGTGGCATCTCCCAGGTGCTCAGCTGGCTTGGGTCGAAGCGGCCGCTCATCTGACACATCATATGGGGCCGGCGCTGGAGAGGAAGAATCCGGCGCTCCACGAAGGCGGCTACCAAGTCGGACCCACGCAGACCCCCCGACTAGATCATCACCCGAAGCCAGGCGATGGCGGCGTTCCCGGCTGGAGACAGGGACCTGGATTGGAAGCTCCATGACGGCTGCCTCCCAGCCGGCGGGCCGGCTACGTAAGCCGGCAGATTGATGTTGTCTCCTCTCGGGGGCGAGCCGGCGTTCTTCACATAGAAATACGACCTCTGCCATACCTTCACCGACTGGATTAGGGGGATGGACGGGAACGGATTGTTCTCGCTTGACCTCCTCATGGCGATATAGGCCCCGCAGGGGGCGGGCACGCCGGCGACGACGGTGCCGAGCTTGCTCTGGAAGAATTCTCCCCAGAGCTCCAGCGTGGGGAGCACGCCCAAGAAGCCTTCACAGAGGGAGACGAAGGCCGACAGCAGCATCACCGCATTGGGCGTGAGGTGATGCGGCTGTGGGTTGTAGAACTCGAGGAAGGAGCGCAGAAATCCACTCGCCGGAAGGCCGAAGCCACGCAGGAAGTGCGAGCGGAAGACGACCTGCTCGCCTTCCTCCGGCGCCGGTGAGATCTTCGTCTCCGGCGCCAGGCAGACCCGCACGAGGTTGGCGCCGGGCAGGCGCCGGGTCTGGCGGAGGAACTCCACATGATCGTCGTGGACATTGGAGCCATCCCACGAGCTCGACAGCGCCATGAGAGCGTGACGACGCGGCGGCGCGGCGGTGCTGAGATGGGAAGCTGCGGCGACGGCAAGAGGAAGAAGGAAGACAAGGGAGAGCGGAGTAGGGGAGAGCGTGCGAACCTCTGCCTCTCCCCCTCCTCCCCCTACTTATAGGCTCACACGGCGGAGCCGAGGAGGCGCGGCGTGGGGGGCGCGGGGATCGATCGTGCCCACTCCCCCACGTCCCGTGTTTATTACGCCTTAACGGCGCAATGAAACTGCCACAGGAAGGCGAACGGTCCACCTGGGCCGTAGAAGATCAGCGCTCGGGCCGAGGCCAGGGAGTGGCAGGCCCGGGCCTGCGGTGGCGTCCCGTCGCGCGCGTGCACTGGCAGGCTTCCGCTGCCACGTGGCCCGCGGGTGGGCCCGCAGTCAGCACGCGGGTCAAAGGCCATCTCGCCTGCAAGACACAAGAGCAAAGCCGGCTCCTCAGGGTGAGAAGCTGACCAAGCTTCTCGTCCTTCTGTCCGCCTCGAAGCTCGATCAGCTTCGGGGACTACTGTCGGAGTAAATAGCCATGGGTAGCCTAGCCGGCTTCCCCTGGCCCTTCTGAAAAAATTACGAGCTCGTCCGGCTCTCGAGAACCCAAGACCTGGGGCCGCCTTCCCACTGCCGGCTGTCATCCAGGTCGGCTTCGGGAGGCGGCCTGACTTTAGCCCTCATGAAGAAAGCCATGGGAGGGCCAACTTCGAGAGGCCGGCCGCAAGAAGGCCGACTCCAAGAAGCCGACTCCCATGAAGCGATCAAGACCGTACCCTTAAAGTTTGAATCCACCTAGCAATGATGCAGAGGGGCATGGCTACAGTGAGGCCCGCCACCCCCAAAACCCAGAGCATGCCCGGAACAATGCGCCATACGGGCGGCCACGGCCCGCCCGGCGCGGCACTGTTGCCCCAACGACCCTGACGCCATCCACGACGGACTATCCGCGCGACCCACGGGCGGTGGGTCCCTTCGGGCAGAGAGACACCCGAAGGCGGCCACGCCTCCTCCCAGTCGGCCAGAGAGAGAGACGGCTCCCCATAGCCGGCTTGCCATCCTCCTCAAAGGAGACGCCCCATTAAGGAGACAAGACACGGTGAGGCTACAGAAATCGCCCGCCGGGCGGCGGTACTGTAGCCACGCCTACCACGACCAAGCCCGCGTCATCAGACTATAGCAACAGTAACCAGCCACCGACCAGGCCCTGGACAGTGGGGCCTGCTTGTCGACCAAGGAGCCGGCAGCCGGCGGGACCCACCAGTCGGCGGGCCCCAGCGACCGGCGTAGAAGCCGGTGAGCGCAGTCACAGACGGCTGGGCCCCGCGCCCAGTCGGATTACCATTGTACCCCCGGGGGGTAGGCCTATATAAACCCCCCGGTGCACCCATGCAAAGGGTTCGACCCCTGACTAGTTTTAGACACATAGAAGGAGAAGAAGCAAGCTAGTCGTGCCCTTCTTCTTCCTTCCACCAAAACAGCTCAAGGAGCATTGTGTAGCTACTTGTTCATCTAGTGATCATGCGGAGACCCCGCAGAGCAGCAGTAGGGGTGTTATCTCCACGGAGAGCCCTGAAGCTGGGAAAGTCCGCCGGCGAGCTTATCTTCGCCTCATCCCGTTTCCAGGCACCGGCGATGTCTTATTGGCTCCCACAATGATAAGCCACCCACTGGCATATGTCGCACCTACCACCCGACACCGGCCAATCACACCAACAGGGATTGTTGGGTGTTCAAGCAGGCAGGCAAGCTAAACACCGAAAACAAAGACAAGGGACTGCATAGCGATGACGACGAGGAGCCCCGGCCGCCGAACAATAGGGGACAAAAGGGTTTTCCCCCACAAGTGCGGACGGTGAACATGATATACGCAACCCACATCCCCAAGAGGGAGCGGAAACGCGCGTTAAGGGACGTATACGCGATAGAGCCAGTCGCCCCAAAGTTCAACCCATGGTCCTCCTGCCCGATCACCTTTGATCGAAGGGACCATCCCACTAGCACCTGTCACGGCGTCTTTGCCGCATTGGTTCTAGACCCAATTATTGACGGATTTCATCTCACTAGAGTCCTTATGGACGGCGGCAGCAGCCTGAACCTGCTTTACCAGGATACAGTGCGGAAAATGGGCATAGATCCCTCGAGGATTAAGCCCACCAAAACGACCTTTAAAGGCGTAATACCAGGTGTAGAGGCCAACTGTACAGGCTCAGTCACACTTGAAGTGGTCTTCGGATCTCTGGATAATTTCCAAAGCGAGGAGTTAATCTTCGACATAGTCCGGTTTCGCAGTGGTTATCACGCACTGCTCAGGCGAACCGCATTCTCTAAGTTCAATGTGGTACCGCATTACGCATACCTTAAGCTCAAGATGCCAGGCCCTCGAGGAGTAATTACGGTCAATGGAAACACTGAACGCTCCCTCCGAACGGAGGAGCACACGGCGGCCCTTGCGGCAGAAGTTCAAAGCAGCCTCTTTAGGCAGTTCTCCAGTCCGGCCACTAAACGACCGGACACCGTCAAGCGTGCCCGGAGTAACCTATAACAAGACTGCCTTGGCACGATCCGAGCAGGCATAGCAATGTGGCCCCAACCCCAACCCTCGCAAAAAGGCGACACCAGTACTTCGCGTACATAACTACGCTCTAGAGATACCATGGGCACAGGGGGAGGGGCACCATCACGGCACGCCCAAAACACGGCTTCAACCTTACCAGGGGCTGCCGATTTTTTAATTTTCTCTTACTTTCAGGACTCCATTCTTCAAACGGCCTGTTCGGCAGTTCAATTGCCGCACAAACGATGCAAGAACTAGGGAAGCAGACAAGCCACGCCGCATTACGGAACTCCCAGGTGATCTCTATCACGAGCAGTATACCTGTTTCGCACATTATTCCGCAGCTTGCCCCTAGAGCGGACATGTTACATAGTCCAACCTTTTGCTTATCGCTTTATTTGTATCGTTCTGCTTTGATCGCAGCTCTTTTTAATAAACAGTGCATAGCTTTTGTCTATTTTTGCATTACTCTTTTATTTATTTATTTATATATGTTCCTTAACGACATGTTGCACCCTTACACTTTGGTACGGCCAAAATACGCCAGGGGCTTCAGTACCCCTCAACATGGTGTGCGAAGTCCGAACACTTCAACAAGTGCGGCACCCCGAACTTATAGCATTATATGCATCGGCTCCGAATCATGTCTTGGGTCAATAGTTGGGTTTTCCCGGCTCCTATGTTTTGGTGCCTTACGTTCCGCTATATCGGCTAAGGTAGCACTAGGAGAACCACTGCGATTGTGCCCTGGTTGAGCTGAGTCGAGCACCTCAGTGGAGAAAGCTAAAACTGACCATCATGATGAGGCGAGAGCTGGTCGCTGTTCGAGAGGTCTTTTCGTGTCCTTAACGACTTATCCACTTAGGGCGAGGAGCCGGCTCTATCCGGCCAAGGCGTGGATAGCACCCCGAACTCGGTCTTCCAAATACCAGGGGCTTCGCCGAAATTTAAAATTATAGAATTCTATGGCTAAGTGAGAGTGTTCACGCATTATAGTCCGATTGCCTTGTTCGTTGGGCTGAGCGCCTCCCTCGAAGGACCCAAACATGGGGAAAATAGCCCTCAGGTTTATCCCCGAACACCCCAACACTAGCGGCACGGGGGCAGAAGCCGATGACTCACCATCTCTCAGAATTGATAAACAGCCGCACAGAAGGTAATATTTTAAATTCAAACAGCATTGCTTAAGCGCATATGAACAAGTTTTCAGCGCACAGGATAAAATGAGCGAGTTTTACTCAAAAATTACGCCCATTGAACATTCCTCCGCCGCAAGGCGGGCACCCTTCAGAACATCCTGATAATAATTTTCGGGCTTGCGATGCTCTTTCCCCGGTGGTGGCCCGTCCTTCACAAGCTTCTCAGCATCCAGCTGGCCCCAGTGCACCTTTGCACGGGCAAGGGCCCTAAGGGCACCTTCAATACAGATGGAGCGCTAGATGACTTCGAGCCTTGGACAGGCCTCCACCAGCCGCCGCACCAGCCTGAAATAGCTCCCAGGCTGAGCCTCTCTAGGCCACAGCCGAACTATGAGGCCCTTCATGGCCTGTTCGGCCGCCTTGTGGAGCTCAACCAGTTGCTTCAACTGGTCGCTCAGGGGCACGGGATGCCCGGCCTCAGCGTATTGAGACCAGAACACCTTCTCCGTCGAGCTGCCCTCCTCAGCTCGATAGAATGCGGCGGCATCAGATACACTCCGGGGAACATCTGCGAACGCGCCTGGAGAACTCCAGATTCGAGTAAGTAACAAGTAACTCACGCTTATGTGTTTACTTTGCATAAAGAATGCCTTACTCGCCGCTATCTTCTTCACCTCATCCAACTCCTGGAGGGTCTTCTGGGATTTGGCCTTGGCAGACTTGGCACTTTCAGTAGCCGCCGCGAGCTCGGACACTCGCGCCCTTGAGTCACGCTCCAAACTCTCATGTTTTTCCATGAGAGCTTGGAGCTCTTGCCGCACCTTGCCAACCTCGGCCTCATACTTTTCTCGCTCAGTGCGCTCCGCGGCCGATCTCTTCTCGGCCTCGAGCAGCGCTTGCTTCAGGGTCGCCACCTCAGATGTGGCCCCTATAATAGCCATGATAATCCTGTCATTTTTTGCAATTGCACCTTTTTATATATACATATATTTTATTTAAATAAGGTATTTCTTACCTTCATTGTCCTCGAGCTGCTTCTTGGCACGTCCGAGCTCTTGCTCGGACCGCTCGAGGTTCTGCTTTAGCACGTCCACTTCCGCAGTCAGTGCGGCGGACGCCAGCAGGGAAGCCTGCACACGCATATTGACTCTTTTTAGACTCCTGCGATTTTTTATTTTGATCCTCTATTCGGCTTTTCTTTCCAAACGCCAAACAGAGCATCAGGGGCTACTGTCTATGCGGTAATGTTATTTACACATTCTTTACTTACCTCAAAGCCTGTTAAAAGGCTTGTACAAGCTTCAGTCAGTCCGCTCTTGGCGGACTGAACCTTCTGGATCACCGCACTCATAATAGTGCGGTGCCCCTCGTCGATGGAGGCGCCTTGGAGCGCCTCCAACATATTGTCCGGCGCCTCCGGTTGGACGGAGGTCGCCGCCGCGGTGGGCTTGCTCCTCTTGGAAGGAGGTTCCCCGCCAGACTCTGGAACCTTTGAAGGTTCCGGAGCGATGTCCGGCCTAGGGCCGGACTTGGAGCCCTGGGGGGTTTCATCCCCTTTACTCCTGGGGCCCGGGTGGTCACCTTGCGGCGCCTCCAGGACCACCTCCTCCCGGATTGGACCCTGTTGGGACAACACTTCGGTGTCGTCCGTAAGACGGGGGGAGGAAGCCATCGGTAGCGAGTTCACGTCCGACGAGTCCAGTGAGCCGCTCGACGACACGTCGAGCCGGTCTTTGGGTGGGCTGCATAAACATATTCGACATAAGGGAAAGCTGTGCAATAAACGAATACTATGAAATCACTCCGGTATCCGGATACTTACGATTTCGCCAGGGGCTTGGCCCTGAGTGGCCACTCCTCTTCACTGTCGTCAGCGTTGGTGGAGTAGTCCGGAGGAGGGATTCTCCCCTTCTTGGACCCTTCGGCCTCCCCAGTTGGGGCGGCCTTCCTTTTCTTCCCTTCCCCCGCTGGAGGGGGAGGGGTCTCTTCTTCCTCCTCCTCATCTTCGTGGGAGGAGTGCGCCTCTGAACCGTCGGATGATGGATCTAACGCCTCCTGGCGCCGGGCACTCTTTCGAGTCCCCGCGGCCTTTTTCGCGGCCTTCTTCTCCGGCACCACATAGGGTGCCGGAACCAGCAGCTTCACCAATTGAGCGTCCGCTGGGCCTTCGGGCAGAGGAGCCAGACAGTTGATCTGCCCGGACTTCGCCTGCCAATCCTGTCAAAGGTAAGGGAGCCTAGATCCCGCACAGAGTTGAACTATGAAAAACTAGTGCCCTGTAAAAGGTACAAAAAACTTACCGCGCTAGCGTGACGCTGCGCGCCATATCCGCGATCCTCGGTGGCAGATGTGGGAGCCTCGGCGCCTTTGAAGAGCACCTTCCAGGCATCTTCGTACGTCGTGTCAAAGAGCCTGCTCAGAGTTTGGTGTCGCGCCGGATCAAACTCCCACAGGTTAAAAGCCCGTTGTTGGCATGGGAGGATCAAGCGGATGAGCATAACCTGGACTACATTGATAAGCCTGAGCTGCTTGTTCACCAGGGATTGGATGCATGTTTGTAGTCCGGTCACCTCCTTTTTGCTACCCCACGACAGGCCCGTCTCTTTCCAGGACGTGAGCCGCGTTTGGGGTCCGGACCGGAACTCAGGGGGTGCGACCCATTCGGCCTCGCGCCGCTCGGTGATGTAGAACCACCCCAATTGCCACCCCTTCAGGGTCTCCACAAAGGAGACCTCGAGCCATAGGACGTTGGCCATCTTGCCAACCATGGCGCCTCCGCACTCCGCCTGGTTGCCGAGCACCACCTTTGGCTTGACATTGAAGGTCTTGAGCCATAGGCTGAAATGGGGGCGGATGCGGAGGAAAGGCTCGCACACGACGATAAACGTCGAGATGTTGAGGACAAAATTCGGGGCCAGATCGTGGAAATCCAGGCCATAGTAGAACATGAGCCCCCGGACAAATGGGTGGAGAGGGAAGCCCAGTCCGCAGAGGAAATAGGGGAGGAACACCACCCGCTCATGGGGCCTAGGGGTGGGGATGAGCTGCCCCTTTTCGGGGAGCCGGTACGCGATGTCGTTAGACAGGTATCCGGCCTTCCTCAGCTTTTTGGTATGTCCCTCCATGATGGAGGATACCATCCACTTGCCTCCCGCTCCGGAAATGGCTGGAGAAGGTTGAGGTGAGGAGTGCGGACTTGGGCGCTGGAGGTCGAGTGCGCAAGAATGGATAGGCGAAGGAGGAAGAGGGCGTAGGTGAAAAGGTGGATTCTTATCCCCTTATATGGGTGGACGCAACTACATGTCCCCACCAGCCTGGTAAAACTCGCTTATCTCCCAAGCGCCATAATCAAAGGCGCGGTTGGGTTACCCACGCCCGTATTGATGAGAATACCGGAATAAGGGGACACGATCTCTGCTTTAACAAGACGTGCCAAGGAAACTGCCTCACATAACGCGCTGATATGGGACAGTAAAATGGTTCGAATAAAAGCTTGGCCGTGGTGTGATGTCACACTACGGAGTGCGCCAGCAGATTAGATTTGTGTAAATATTATTCTCTCTATGGCAATATGTGGAAACTTACTTTGCAGAGCCGAACACTACCTTTGTGTTCAAAATCTTCTATGAAGTACTTGGAGGAGGAACCCGCCTTGCAATGCCGAAGACAATTTGCGCGCCGGACTCGTCGTCATTGAAGCCTGGTTCAGAGGCTACTGAGGGAGTCCTGGATTAGGGGGTGTCCAGATGGTCGGGCTATACCTTCAGCCGGACTCCAGGACTATGAAGATACAAGATTGAAGACTTCGTCCCGTGTCAGGAAGGGACTTTCCTTGGCGTGGAAGGCAAGCTTGGCGATACAGATATTCATATCTCCTACCATTGTAACCGACTCGATGTAACCCTAACCCTATCCGATGTCTATATAAACCAGAGGGTTTTAGTCCGTAGGACAACATACACATCAACAATCATACCATAGGCTAGCTTCTAGGGTTTAGCCTCTCTGATCTCGTGGTAGATCAACTCTTGTAATACCCATACCATCAATATTAATCAAGCAGGACGTAGGGTTTTACCTCCATCGAGAGGGCCCGAACCTGGGTAAAACTTCGTGTCCCCTGCCTCCTGTTACCATCCGGCCTAGACGCACAGTTCGGGACCCCCTACCCGAGATCCGCCGGTTTTGACACCGACAGCGCTATTGTTGCTAAACGGTTAAATTTGAACCGTACAAAGGGCCCGTCCTCGGAGGTATCTTTGCCTCGCGCCTTGCTGCACACTTTAACATACCTATTAGGCATTATGAGAAAGAGGAAAAGTTGCTGCCTACTATTGTTCTAGATTATAAGAGTATGGTAGCACATGAGTTTATTGTTAAGGATAAGAATAAGATACTTAAGTACAAATTAATATTTGGAAAAAAATATTGTGAGATTATTGCCTTGCCTGTGCCCTCTTTGTTTAACATATTTTCAGGCACGCACCTCATTTTACCTGAGGCCATTCATGCGTACCGGGGCCAGATGTCAGCTGCAGAGCCTGAGCCGGAGCCACCACTTGATCCTCACCGTCAGTCTGCTTATCAGTGGAATTCGGAGGAGATCGCCAACCAGTGGCAACCTGAGGACCCCTCTCAATATGAACCCAGCTACAGTTTTGATCCATGGGCATAGACCAACTTAGGCCAAAAGCCTAAGCTTGGGGAGTACGTATTTCTCACCGACATTACATCTATGTTCACACATTCATGCCAGTTGTCAGTGGTCATACTTTTTCATTGTATCATCCATGCTAGTTTATTTTCTTTTTAAGCATTCTTCTTGTGTGTTTGAAAAACCTTAAGAAAAACCAAAAAATAGTTGTAGTTGTTAGCTAGTTTACTTTCCATGCCTGTAGTGCTAGCAATTAAAAGGAAACCCCAAAAAAATTCTCGTTCTTGTTTTGCTTGTTGGGAGTTTTCCTGTGTAAATAGTTTTATTTCTTTTCTTTGGGGGTCGAGAGGAGAAGACCATGATGAAATTGTTGAGTAGCTCTTATATGCATTATTGTTGATATTACAAAGAGCCCATATTACCTTGTCTCCTCCCTTGAATTGAATTCTTGCAGATTCGAGCTTAGTCCAATGCACATGCACTATTATTATTATCCACAATGTTCAGTCGTGCAAGTGAAAGGAAATAATGATGATATATAATGAACTGATTGAGATGAGAAAAACTGGTATGAACTCGACCTCTCTCGTTTTTGTAAATATGATTAGTTCATCGTTCCTGATTCAGCCTATTATGAATGAAACATGTTTGCAATGACAATTAGAGATTATAGTTGCTTATGTCATGCATAATTTGCTAGGAGTTTATAATGGTTTACCTTGCGTGCCAACATGCTATTAAAATGGTTGTGATGTGGTATGATAGGGTGGTATCCTCTTTTGAACGATTTGAGTGGCTTGACTTGGCACATGTTCATGCATGTAGTTGAAACAAAATCAACATAGCCTCCATGATATTTATGTTTATGGTGAATTATATCCTACTCATGCTTGCATCAGTGTTGATTAATTTTAATGCATGTTCATGACTGTTATCGCTCTCTAGCTGGTCGCTTCCCAGTCTCTTTCTAGACTTCACCTGTACTAAGCGGGAATACTGCTTGTGCATCCAATTCCATAAACCCCAAAGTTATTCCATATGAGTCCACCATACCTTCCTATATACAGTATCTACCTGTCGTTCCAAGTAATTTGTATGTGCCAAACTCTAAATCTTCAAATAAACATTCTGTTTTGTATGCTTGAATAGCCCATGTATCAACTAGGGCTGTCTGTATCCTCCATGCTAGGCGGGTTGTTCTCAAGAGGAGTGGGCTCCGCTCCTCACTCACGAGAAAATGGCTGGTCATTGATAACCCACAAGTATAGGGGATCACAACAGTTTTCGAGGGTAGAGTATTCAACCCAAATTTATTGATTCGACACAAGGGGAGCCAAAGAATATTCTCAAGTATTAGCAGCTGAGTTGTCAATTCAACAACACCTGGAAACTTAATATCTGTAGCAAGGTATTTAGTAGCAAAGTAACATGATAGTAGTGGTAATGGTAGCAAAATGTAACAATAGCAAAAGTAATGTTTTTCGTATTTTGTAGTGATTGTAACAATAGCAACAGAAAAGTAAATAAGCGAAGAAAAATATATGGAAAGCTCGTAGGCAATGGATCGGTGATAGAGAATTATGTCGGACGTGGTTCATCATGTAACAGTCATAACCTAGGGTGACACAGAACTAGCTCCAATTCATCAATGTAATGTAGGCATGTATTCTGAATATAGTCATACGTGCTTATGTAAAAGAACTTGCATGCCATCTTTTGTCCTACCCTCCCGTGGCAGCGGGGTCCTAGCGGAAACTAAGGGATATTAAGGCCTCCTTTTAATAGAGTACCGAACCAAAGCATTAACACATAGTGAATACATGAACTCCTCAAACTACGGTCATCACCGGAAGTGGTCCCGATTATTGTCACTTCGGGGTTGCCGGATCATAACACATAGTAGGTGACTATAGACTTGCAAGATAGGATCAAGGAATCACATATATTCATGAAAACATAATAGGTTCAGATCTGAAATCATGGCATTTGGGCCCTACTGACAAGCATTAAGCATAGCAAAGTCATAGCAACATCAATCTCAGAACATAGTGGATACTAGGGATCAAACACAAACAAAACTAACTCAATTACATGATAAATCTCATCCAACCCATCACCGTCCAACAAGCCTACGTGGGAATTACTCACGCACGGTGGTGAGCATCATGAAATTGGTGATGGAGGATGGTTGATGATGACGATGGCGACGAATTCCCCTCTCCGTAGCCCCGAACGGACTCCAGATCAGCTCTCCCAAGAGAGTTTAGGCCTTGGCGGCAGCTCCGTATCGTAAAACTTGATGAATCTTTCTCCCTGATTTTTTCTCTCCGAACACGAATATATAGAGTTGGAGTTGAGGTCGGAGGAGCTCCAGGGGGCCCATGAGGTAGGGGGGCGCCCAGGTGGGCAGTGGCATCCCCCACCCTCGTGGCTAGGGGGTGGGCCCCTGGTCTTGATCTTTTGCCAGTATTTTTTATTATTTCCAACAATACGCTCCGTGGAGTTTCAGGTTATTCCGAGAACTTTTGTTTCTGCACATAAATAACACCATGGCAATTCTACTGAAAATAGCGTCACTCCGTGTTAGTTCCATTCAAATCATGCAAGTTAGAGTCCTAAACAAGGGCAAAAGTGTTTGGAAAAGTAGATACGATGGAGACGTATCAACTCCCCCAAGCTTAAACCTTTGATTGTCCTCAAGCAATTCAGTTGACAAACTGAAAGTGATAAAGAAAAACTTTTACAAACTCTGTTTGCTCTTATTGTTGTAAATATGTAAAGCCAGCATTCAAGTTTTCAGCAAAGATTATGAACTAACCATATTCACAATAACTCTTAGGTCTCATGTTTACTCATATCAATGGCATAATCAACTAGCGAGCAATAATAATAAATCTCGGATGACAAGACTTTCTCAAAACAATCATAATATGATATAACAAGATGGTATCTCGCTAGCCCTTTCTGAGACCGCAAAACATAAATGCAGAGCACCTTTAAAGACCAAGGACTGACTAGACATTGTAATTCATGGTAAAAGAGATCCAGTCAAGTCATACTCAATGTAAACTAACAGTAATGAATGCAAATGATAGTGGCGCTCTCCAACTGGTGCTTTTTAATAAGAGGATGATGACTCAACATAAAAGTAAATGGATAGGCCCTTTGCAGAGGGAAGCAGGGATTTGTAGAGGTGCCAAAGCTCGGTTTTGAAATAGAGATGAATAATATTTTGAGCGGTATACTTTCATTATCAACATAACAACCGAGAGATGGAGATATCTTCCATGCTACACACATTATGGGCGGTTCCCAAACAGAATGGTAAAGTTTATACTCCCCCTCCACCAACAAGCATCAATCTATGGCTTGCTCGAAACAATGAGTGCCTCCAACTAACAAGAGTCCAGGGGGAGTTTTATTTGCAATTATTTTGATTTGATTTGCATAAAGCATGGGACTGGGCATCCCGGTGACCAGCCATTTTCTTGTGAGTGAGGAGCGGAGTCAACTCCTCTTGAGAATAACCCGCCTAACATGGAAGATACAGACAACCCTAGTTGATACATGAGCTATTCGAGCATACAAAACAGGATATTTATTTGAAGGTTTAGAGTTTGGCACATACAAATTTACTTGGAACGGCAGGTAGATACCGTATATAGGTAGGTATGGTGGACTCATATGGAATACCTTTGGGGTTTATGGAGTTGGATGCACAAGCAGTATTCCCGCTTAGTACAGGTGAAGGCTAGAAAAAGACTGGGAAGCGACCAGCTAGAGAGCGACAACAGTCATGAACATGCATTAAAATTAATCAACACCAAATGCAAGCATGAGTAGGATATAATGCACCGTGAACATAAATATCGTAGAGGCTATGTTGATTTTGTTTCAACTACATGCGTGAACATGTGCCAATTCAAGCCACTCGAATCGTTCAAAAGAGGATACCACCCTATCATACCACATCACAACCATTTTAATAGCATGTTGGCACGCAAGGTAAACCATTATAAGCTCCTGGCTAATTAAGCATGGCATAAGCAACTATAATCTCTAATTGTCATTGCAAACATGTTTATTCATAATAAGCTAAATCAGGAACGATGAACTAATCATATTCACAAAAACAAGAGAGGTCGAGTTCATACCAGCTTTTCTCATCTCAATAAGTTCATCATATAATCATCATTATTGCCTTTTACTTGCACGACTGAACGATGTGGATAATAATAATAGTGCGTGTGCATTGGACTAAGCTGGAATCTGCAAGCATTCAATAAACAGGAGAAGACAAGATAATATGGGCTCTTTTGTCAGATCAACAATAATGCATATAAGAGCCATTTTAACAATTTAATCATGGTCTTCTCCTATCGACCCCCAAAGAAAAGAAAGAAATAAAACTATTTACGTGGGAAAGCTCCCAACAAGCAAAAAGAAGAACAAGAAATCTTTTTGGGTTTTCTTTTTGATTACTACTATAGGCATGGAAATTAAAACTAGCTAAAAGCTACAACTAATTTTTTTTTTGTTTTTCTTATTGTTTATTAAACACACAAGAAGAAAGCATAAAAAGAGAAAATAAACTAGCATGGATGATACAATGAAAAAGTATGAGCACCGACATCTAGCAATGAGTGTGTGAACATGAATGTATTGTCGATGAGAAATGCGTACTCCCCCAAGCTTAGGCTTTTGGCCTAAGCTGGTCTAATGCCACGGATGGCCTGGCGGATATCCAAAGTTGTAGTTGGGATTGTACTGAGATGCAGCTGTCAATGCATCGTGGGATGCATCTTGGAGGTGATCTATCTCAGCCCTCCTATTATACTCTTCTGCCTCCTCTCTGGTTATAAAATATCTCCCTTTTGCCTGGAAATCAAAGAAAGTAGAAGCAGGAAGAGCGACGAGATAGGTGCGTCGTCTGTCAAAGATTAATCGGTACTGGAGGAACTGATCGTTCCTCTCAACAAACTGATGACGAACCATAGCCTCATAATCCAAATAAGCAGGAGGCAACTCAATATCATCCTCACGTATGGTTATACCAAGAAAATTAGCTATGCGGTTGCATAAATTCCACCAAAGAAATCTCCATTGAATCTATTAAGATGCAACCTACGTGAAATAATGGCTCCCAAATTATAAGATTATCTCCTAACACAATACTCCTAAGAATACTGAGGTCAGGGACACACATGTGACATGCTTCATCTTTACCGTTAATGCATCTACCTATGAAGAGAGCAAAATAATGTATAGCAGGAAAGTGAATGCTCCCTATGGTAGCTTCTGCTATATCTCTAGATTCCCCCACAGTTATACTACCAAGAAAATCTCTAAATTCAGATTTGCGAGGTTCACTAGTACTACCCCATTGTGGAAGTTTGCAAGCAGTGGTAAAGTCCTCTAAGTCCATAGTGTAAGAATTTTCATAAAGATCAAACAGGACAGTTTGAGAATTACGTGAAGATGAAAATTCAAACCTCCTCACAAAGGAGCTAGTGAGATAGTGGTACTGACGGCATTTTTCTTCCTCGAAGCTCACAAGATCAGCGTTATGCAAATATGCGTTAAATTCTTCCTTAATTCCTGCTCGATCCATGAAGTCCTCTGAAGGCCATTAACAAGGCCGCACTGGAGCGTCCCTTGGTGGCTCATCATCAGCATCACGCATTGCAAGCCTGGGTCCTTGTTTCCTTGAAGAACCACATTGGTACATTTTCCTAAACATATTTCTTCCTCTGAAAAATTTCTGAAGTTTTTAGTAACTTCAAATAAAGTGAACCAAACTCAAAAAAATTGATAGCAACTACTCCTACAAGTGCCTAGAGCCTATATCATGCATCAAAACTACTTGGAACCATATAAATTTAACATGCCAGCTCAAGAACATGGTCACCTAGGCAGCAAAAATTTGCAATGAATAAAGCACTAGAACAAAAACTAATTGGACCAATGGAGGAGTCACACAACAAGGAACAATCCCCCAAAGCAGTTTTGTGAGAGGTGCTTTGAGCAAGGAGATCGAAAATCGCAGCAAAATGAGCTAGAACTCGTGCTTGAGTTGGATAATGGTGTTTGTTGGAGGAAGAAGGAGTGCGTGGGTGCAGGAATAAGTGGAGGAGGGCCACCGTGGGCCCACAAGGTAGGGGGCGCCATGGGGGTAGGGCGCGCCCTCCACCCTCGTGGCCAGGTGGATGCCCCACCCCCTGCTGTGTTCTCAATGCCAAATATTCTCAAATATTCCAGAAAAAATCATATTTAAATTTCAGGGCATTTGGAGAACTTTTATTTTCAGGGTATTTTTATATTGCACGGATAATTCAGATAACAGACAGAAAATACTATTTTTATTTTATGTAATATAAATAACAGAAAGTAAAAAGAGGGTTCAGAGAGTTGTGTTTTCTAACTTCATCCATCTCATGATCATCAAAATGAATCCATTAACAAGGTTGATCAAGTCTTGTTAACAAACTCATTCCAAATAACATGGAACCGAAGAATTTTCTAATAACACTAGGTTACCTCAACGGGGATATGCACATCCCCAACAATAAGAATATCATATTTCTTCTTGATAGTAAGAAGAGGAAATTCAAAACCTCCACAAATAATCGATGGATTTTTTCCCAATAGAATTGATACTGTGGACTTGAGGTTGTTTTCTCGGAAAGTGTACCATATGCTCATTACCATTAACATGAAAAGTGATATTGCCTTTGGTGCAATCAATAACAGCCCCTGCAGTATTCAAAAGGGTCTTCCAAGAATAATAGACATACCATCGTCCTCGGGAATATCAAGAATAACAAATCCATTAAAATAGTAACGTTTGCAACCACAATAGGCACATCCTCACAAATACCGACAGGTATAGCAGTTGATTTATCAGCCATTTGCAAAGATATTTCATTACGTGTCAACTTTTTCAAATCAAGTCTACAATATAAAGAGAGAGGCACAACACTAACACCGGCTCCAAGATCACATAAAGCAGTTTTAACATAATTTCTTTTAATGGAGCATGGTATAGTGGGTACTCCTGGATCTCCTAGTTTCTTAGGTATTCCGACCTTAAAAGCATAATTAGCAAGCATGGTGGAAATTTCAGCTTCCGGTATCTTTCTTTTATTAGTAACAATATCTTTCATATACTTAGCATAAGGATTCATTTAGAGCATGTCAGTTAATCGCATACGCAAAAAGATAGGTCTAATCATTTTAGCAAAGCGCTCAAAATCCTCATCATCCTTTTTCTTGGATGGTTTGGGAGGAAAAGGCATGGGTTTTTGAACCCAGGGCTCTCTTTCCTTACGATGTTTCCTAGCAACAAAGTCTTTTTTATCATAATGTTGATTCTAGCAGGTTCAATTTCTATATCATTATCATTACTAGGTTGAGCATCATCATGAACATTACCATTAACATTATCACTAGTTATAGTTTCATTACCAGATTGTGTTTCAGCATCAGAAATAGAAATATCATTTGGATTCTCAGGTGTTTCAGCAATAGGTTCACTAGAAGCATGCAAAGTCCTATCATTTTTCTTTTTCTTCCTTTTAGAAGGACTAGGTGCATCTATATTATTTCTCTGAGAATCTTGCTCAATTGTCTTAGGGTGGCCTTCAGGATACAAAGGTTCCCGAGTCATCTTACCAGTTCTAGTAGCCACTCTAACAGCATAATCATTATTCTTACTATTCAATTCATTGAGAAAATCATTTTGAGCTTTAAGTACTTGTTCTACTTGAGTGGTAACCATAGAAGCATGTTTACTAATAAGTTTAAGTTCACCTTTGACATTAGCCATATAATCACCCAAGTGTTCAAGCATATCAGCACTGCGTTTTAATTCTCTACCAAAATAAGCACTGAAGTCTTCTTACTTAACCATAAATTTATCAAACTCATCTAAGTATGGGCTAATCAACTTAGTAAATGGGATTTCAACTTTATCATATCTATAGAGGGAATTTACCTATACTACCTGTGTCGGGTTATCAAGACCACGTATTTATTCAACATGCGATGGATTAAAACCATATATTTTTTCAACACGCGGTAAATTAAGACCATGAATTTCTTCAATAGGAGCTAAATTCTTAACATCTTCAGCTTTAATACCCTTTTCATTCATGGATTTCTTTGCCTCTTGCATATCTTCAGGACTGAGAAATAGAACACCCCTTTTCTTCGGAGTTGGTTTAGGAATAGGCTCAGGAGTTGGCTCATGAAGTGTCCAATTATTTTCATTTGTCAACATATTATTCAATAGAATTTCAGCTTCATCCGGTGTTCTTTCCCTGAAAACAGAACCAACACAACTATCCAGGTAATGTCTGGAAGCATCAGTTAGTCCATTATAAAAGATATCAAGTATTTCATTTTTCTTAAGAGGGTGATTAGGCAAAGAATTAAGTAATTGGAGAAGCCTCCCCCAAGCTTGTGGGAGACTCTCTTCTTCAATTTGCTCAAAATTATATATATCCCTTAAGGCAGCTTGTTTCTTATGAGCAGGGAAATATTTAGCAGAGAAGTAATAAATCATATACTAGGGACTACGCACACAACTGGGATCAAGAGAATTAAACCACATCTTAGCATCACCCTTTAATGAGAACGGAAATATTTTAAGGATATAAAAGTAGCGAGTTCTCTCATCATTAGTGAACAGGGTGGCTATATCATTTAATTTAGTAAGATGTGCCACAACAGTTTCAGATTCATAGCCATAAAAAGGATCAGATTCAACCAAAGTAATTATATCAGGATCAATAGAGAATTCATAGTCCTTATCAGTAACAAAGATAGGTGAAGTAGCATAAGCGGGATCATATTTCATTCTAGCATTCAGATTTTTTTGTTTAAGCTTAGCTAATAATTTCTTAAGATCACTTCTATCATTGCAAGCAAGAAAGTCTATTTTAGTTTCTTCATCCATAACATAGCCCTCAGGCACAACAGGTAATTCATATTTATTAGGAGAGCCTTCATAATCACTTTCATCACTATTATCAGTTTCAATAATTTCATTCTCTCTAGCCCTAGCAAGTTGTTCATCAAGAAATTCACCGAGTGGCACAGTAGTATCGGGCATAGAAGTAGTTTCATCATAAGTATCATGCATAGCATAAGTGGCTGAAGGAAATATGCCCTAGAGGCAATAATAAAGTTATTATTTATTTCCTTATATCATGATAAATGTTTATTATTCATGCTAGAATTGTATTAACCGGAAACATAATACATGTGTGAATACATAGACAAACTTAATGTCACTAGTATGCCTCTACTTGACTAGCTCGTTAATCAAAGATGGTTATGTTTCCTAACCATGAACAAGGTGTTGTTATTTGATTAACAAGGTCACATCATTGGTTGAATGATCTGATTGACATGACCCATTTCATTAGCTTAGCACCCGATCGTTTAGTATGTTGCTATTGCTTTCTTCATGACTTATACATGTTCCTATGACTATGAGATTATGCAACTCCCGTTTCCCGGAGGAACACTTTGTGTACTACCAAACGTCACAACGTAACTGGGTGATTATAAAGGAGCTCTACATGTGTCTCCAAAGGTAGATGTTGGGTTGGCATATTTCGAGATTAGGATTTGTCACTCCGATTGTCGGAGAGGTATCTCTGGGCCCTCTCGGTAATGCACATCACATAAGCCTTGCAAGCACTGTAGCCAATGAGTTAGTTGCGAGATGATGTATTACGGAACGAGTAAAGAGACTTGCCGGTAACGAGATTGAACTAGGTATTGGATACCGACGATCGAATCTCGGGCAAGTAGCATACCGATGACAAAGGGAACAACGTATGTTGTTATGCGGTCTGACCGATAAAGATCTTCGTAGAATATGTAGGAGCCAATATGGGCATCCAGGTCCCGCTATTGGTTATGGACCGGAGACGTGTCTCGGTCAACTCTACATTGTTCTCGAACCGTAGGGTCCGCACGCTTAACGTTACGATGACAGTTATTATGAGTTTATGCATTTTGATGTACCAAAGTTAGTTCGGAGTCCCGGATGTGATCACGGACATGACGAGGAGTCTCGAAATGGTCGAGACATAAAGATTGATATATTGGAAGCCTATATTTGGACATCGGAAGTGTTCCGGGTGAAATCGGGATTTTACCGGAGTACCGGGAGGTTACCGGATCCCCCCGGGAGCCATATGGGCCTTAATGGGCTTTAGTGGAAAGGAGAAAGGGGCAGCCCAAGGTGGCCGGCCCCCCTCTCTCTCTTTCCCCCTCGGGGAATCCTAGTCCAACTAGGATTGGGGGGGAGTCCTACTCCCGGTAGGAGTAGGACTCCTCCTGCGCCCTCCTCCTGGCCGGCGGCCCCCTCCCCCTTGGCTCCTTTATATACGGAGGCAGGGGCACCTCTAGACACACAAGTTGATCGTTGTGATCGTTCCTTAGCCGTGTGCGGTGCCCCCTGCCACCATATTCCACCTCGATCATATTGTAGCAGTGCTTAGGCGAAGCCCTGCGACGGTAGAACATCAAGATCATCACCACGCCGTCGTGCTGATGGAACTCCTCCCCGATGCTATGCTGGATCGGAGCCCGGGGATCATCATCGGGCTGTACATGTGCTAAGAACTCGGAGGTGCCGGAGTAACGGTGCTTGGATCGGTCAGATCGGGAAGACGTACGACTACTTCCTCTATGTTGCGTCAACGCTTCCGCTGTTGATCTACAAGGGTACGTAGATCACACTCTCCCCTCTCGTTGCTATGCATCACCATGATCTTGCGTGTGCGTAGGAATTTTTTTTGAAATTACTACGTTCCCCAACAGTGGCATCCGAGCCTAGGTTTTATGGTTTGATGTTATATGCACGAGTAGAACACAAGTGAGTTGTGGGCGATACAAGTCATACTGCCTACCAGCATGTCATACTTTGGTTCGGCGGTATTGTTGGACGAGACGACCCAGACCAACATTACGCGTACGCTTACGCGAGACCGGTTTCCCCGACGTGCTTTGCACACAGGTGGCTTGCGGGTGACTGTCTCTCCAACTTTAGTTGAACCGAGTGTGGCTACGCCCGGTCCTTGCGAAGGTTAAAATGGAGTCTATTTGACAAAGTATCGTTGTGGTTTTGATGCGTAGGTGAGATTGGTTCTTGCTTAAGCCCGTAGCAGCCACGTAAAAACTTGCAACAAACAAAGTAGAGGACGTCTAACTTGTTTTTGCAGGGCATGTTGTGATGTGATATGGTCAAGACATGATGCTAAATTTTATTGTATGAGATGATCATGTTTTGTAACCGAGTTATCGGCAACTGGCAGGAGCCATATGGTTGTCGCTTTATTGTATGCAATGCAATCGCGATGTAATGCTTTACTTTATCACTAAGCGGTAGCGATAGTCGTGGAAGCATAAGATTGGCGAGACGACAACGATGCTACGATGGAGATCAAGGTGTCGCGCCGGTGACGATGGTGATCATGACGGTGCTTCGGAGATGGAGATCACAAACACAAGATGATGATGGCCATATCATATCACTTATATTGATTGCATGTGATGTTTATCTTTTATGCATCTTATCTTGCTTTGATTGATGGTAGCATTATAAGATGATCTCTCAGTAAATTATCAAGAAGTGTTCTCCCTGAGTATGCACCATTGCCAAAGTTCGTCGTGCCCAGACACCACGTGATGATCGGGTGTGATAAGCTCAACGTCCATCTACAACGGGTGCAAGCCAGTTTTTGCACACGCAGAATACTCAGGTTAAACTTGAAGAGCCTAGCATATGCAGATATGGCCTCGGAACACAGAGACCGAAAGGTCGAGCGTGAATCATATAGTAGATATGATCAACATAACGATGTTCACCATTGAAAACTACTCCATCTCACGTGATGATCGGTTATGGTTTAGTTGATTTGGATCACATGATCACTTAGAAGATTAGAGGGATGTCTATCTAAGTGGGAGTTCTTAAGTAATTTGATTAATTGAACTTAAACTTATCATGAACTTAGTACCTGATAGTATCTTGCTTGTTTATGTTGATTGTAGATAGATGGCTCGTGCTGTTGTTCCGTTGAATTCTAATGCGTTCCTTGACAAAGCAAAGTTGAAAGATGATGGTAGCAATTACACAGACTGGGTCCGTAACTTGAGGATTATCCTCATTGCTGCTCAGAAGAATTACGTCCTGGAAGCACCGCTAGGTGCCAGGCCTGCTGCTGGAGCAACACCAGATGTTATGAACGTCTGGCAGAGCAAAGCTGATGACTACTCGATAGTTCAGTGTGCCATGCTTTACGGCTTAGAATCGGGACTTCAACGACGTTTTGAACGTCATGAAGCATATGAGATGTTCCAGGTGTTGAAGTTAATATTTCAAGCAAATGCCCGAATTGAGAGATATGAAGTCTCCAATAAGTTCTATAGCTGTAAGATGGAGGAGAACAGTTCTGTCAGTGAGCATATACTCAAAATGTCTGGGTATAATAATCACTTGATTCAGATGGGAGTTAATCTTCCAGATGATTGCGTCATTGACAGAATTCTCCAATCACTGCCACCAAGCTACAAGAGCTTCGTGATGAACTATAATATGCAAGGGATGAACAAGACTATTCCCGAGCTCTTCGCAATGCTGAAAGCTGCGGAGGTAGAAATCAAAAAGGAGCATCAAGTGTTGATGGTCAGTAAGGCCACTAGTTTCAAGAAAAAGGGCAAAGGGAAGAAGAAGGGGAACTTCAAGAAGAACGGCAAGCAAGTTGCTGCTCAAGAGAAGAAACCCAAGTCTGGACCTAAGCCTGAAACTGAGTGCTTCTACTACAAGCAGACTGGTCACTGGAAGCGGAACTGCCCCAAGTATTTGGCGGATAAGAAGGATGGCAAGGTGAACAAAGGTATATGTGATATACATGTTATTGATGTGTACCTTACTAGAGCTCGCAGTAGCACCTGGGTATTTGATACTGGTTCTGTTGCTAATATTTGCAACTCGAAACAGGGACTACGGATTAAGCGAACACTGGCGAAGGACGAGGTGACGATGCGCGTGGGAAACGGTTCCAAAGTCGATGTGATCGCGGTCGGCACGCTACCTCTACATCTACCTTCGGGATTAATATTAGACCTAAATAATTGTTATTTGGTGCCAGCGTTGAGCATGAACATTATATCTGGATCTTGTTTGATGCGAAACGGTTATTCATTTAAATCAGAGAATAATGGTTGTTCTATTTATATGAGTAATATCTTTTATGGTCATGCACCTTTGAAGAGTGGTCTATTTTTGATGAATCTCGATAGTAGTAACACACATATTCATAATGTTGAAGCCAAAAGATGCAGAGTTGATAATGATAGTGCAACTTATTTGTGGCACTGCCATTTAGGTCATATCGGTATAAAGCGCATGAAGAAACTCCATACTGATGGACTTTTGCAACCACTTGATTATGAATCACTTGGCACTTGCGAACCGTGCCTCATGGGCAAGATGACTAAAACACCGTTCTCCAGTACTATGGAGAGAGCAACAGATTTGCTGGAAATCATACTGAAAGTGCGTTATATCGACTAGGGGGGTGAATAGGCGATTTTTATGAAAGTCTTCAAAACGTGGAAGTTATGAAGACAAACAGAATGGACAAGCCTATCACTATGGAGCGGAAGTTAGATTACACAAGGCAAGCCGTGGTCAAGTATACAATATAATGAAAGCACAGGGACAAACAGCTTCAGTGTAATGAGGATCAGGTAGGAAGAAGTTATGAAGCCAAACAAATCATACAGTCAAGTTGTGAAGACGGAAGATAAAGCAAGCATGCAATGACTTCACAATGTGTAATGGTAAGTAAAGGGAGGTGAAGATGAAACCAGTGACACACTAAAGACAATGATTTGTTGGACCAGTTCCAGTTGCTGTGACAACTGTACGTCTGGTTGGAGCGGCTAGGTATTTAAACCAAAGGACACACAGTCCCGGACACCCAGTCCTGAACACGCAGCTCAGGACACCCAGTCCTCACCGTTTTCTCCTTGAGCTAAGGTCACACAGTTCTCGCCCGATCACTCTGGTAAGTCTTCAAGGTAGACTCCCAAACCTTCACAAACTTCGTTCACCGGCAATCCACAATTTCTCTTGGATGCTCAGAACGCGACGCCTAACCGGCTGGAGGATGCACAGTCCTCAAGTGTAATAAGTCTTCAGATCACTCAGACAAGAAGACTTAAGTGATGCCCAATTACTCTGGCTCTGGGTGGTTAGGGCTTTTCTCCTCGCTAGGGATTTTCTCTCAAAGGCTTCGAGGTGGGTTGCTCTCAAACGACAAAAGCCGTGCACTGAAATCTAAGCAGCCAACCGTTTATGGTTGTAGGGGCGGACTATTTATAGCCACTTGGCAACCCAACCTGATTTGTCCGAAATGACCCTGAGTCACTAAGGAACTGACACGTGTATCAACGGTCGAATTTCGAACTCACACGGCAACTTTACTTGGGCTACAAGTAAAGCTGACTTGTCTGACTCTGGACAAGATTTTCTCTCATTGTCTTCACTCGAAGACATAGGATTTGAATTAGGCATCACTTCAGTCATCCTGACTGGTTCTCTTGGACCCCACTTAACAGTACGGTGGTTCCTATGACACAACATGAATGAAGTAAAACTACGAAGAATCTAAGTCTTCGAGTTCCATAAGCTTCATGGGGAGTCTTCACATGTCATTGTCTTCAACATGAATGTCTTCATAAACCACCATTGTCTTCAATGTCTTCGTAGATTTTTAGGGGTCATCTCTGGTAGCTAAACCGAATCAATGAGGGACTTCTACTTGTGTTATCCTGCAATTCTCACAAACACATTAGTCCCTCAACTAGGTTTGTCGTCAATACTCCAAAACCAACTAGGGGTGGCACTAGATGCACTTACAATCTCCCCCTTTTTGGTGATTGATGACAAACTAGTTGAGGTTTTCAACGGGGAATATAATTTGTGAAATTGTAAAGGAATTGTCTTCAGAAGCTGCAAGGGCTCCCCCTGAAGATGTGCATATAAGTAATTTGCTTCTGGAACGCAAATGCACATGGCAGGTTGTACTTGTGGGAATCCACTTCAACATATGATGACAATCCACCATGCATGTAAAGGTATATGAAGAGAATGACATGCATAATGAAAAATGGACGTCTGCGAAATGATATAAGTGCGGAAATTATCGTCGTACATGCGGAATTTATCTTTGCAAAAACATAGTGGCAAGCAAGTAGCAGACGACCATCAAGTTTAAGTGTTACAACTCAAAGAACCAAATGTAGCAAAATGAGAGTTGTAAGCACGAAGCGAAATGCAAAATATAAAGCACCCGCCCATATTATTGACCCGCTTGAAGACTATAAACATCATATGCTTCTCCCCCTTTTGTCAGTGATGACCAAAAAGGTTTGAAGACATAGAGTTTTCTACGCGTTCCCAGGCGCAGCAGGGTCGGTGGAGGCGTTTGGTGGTGCTGAAGAGCTTGGTGCAGGGTCGACGCGCGCTAAAGAAGGTGGTGGTGATGTAGCGTCGTCTTCTTCCTCAATGATTCTTCCAGTCACGGTGGTAGCAGAGGAAGAGAACTCTGAATCTTCAAGGGACGGAGTTCCGCACAGCACAGCTGTTCTGGGGGTGTGGAGTCAAACTTGAATCTCTCTCTGAAGCCATCCTCTTGAAGTTCAGCTTCAGTGCACATCATGGTGAGGCCTTTCCAAGTGCGGCGACAGGTTTCATGTGCGACGAATGCATTCTTGGTGGCCAGATTTCTGATGCGATTGACGTCTTGCATGATACTTCTCATCTGCCTTTTGAGCCAGTCGTGATGCCTATCTTGCTTTTGGTGAAGAGCCACAAGAAGTTCTCGGTCATTGAGTGAACGGGCACGTTTCTTGGGTCTCTGTGCAGCTATGCTGTCAGTGGCTTTAGTTGATGCAGGGGCACATGTGGTGCCAGCCATTGGATACACTCTTGAGATGGCTTCAACACCTTCATCATTCTGAGTGAAGCTCTGGTGTTCTGCATTCTGAAGACTTAATGGTTGCTTGGCAGGCTCAGGATATATTGCTTCAGCAGAGGTGTCCACATCGGGTAAGAAGATCCTATGGTTGCGGGCTGAGGGCTGATAGGAGATAGTAGAGTGAAGCTTGATCAGCCTCATAACCCAAGGAGCATAAATCTTCAAACCAAAGAGATCTGAGCCAGACGCTGCAAGTTGGCGTATAAAGAGATCATGTGCGTTGAAGCATTTGCCATGCAGGATACAGAAGATGAGAGTCTTCATGGCACCTTCAACCTTGGCATATGGAGAGTGCCCCTTAATGGGCCATAGAGTCCGCCTGACGATGTGATATATAGTTCTGGGCAGGTACTCTAAGTCTTCAACGAAGAACTCAGTTGGATAAGGTGCATCAAGAGGCAATGGCTTCATCATTGAGAGCATCTGACTCATATTTGGCTCAGGTCGCTGGAATATGCTCTCAATTGCTTCAGCATGGAGTTGGCAGCCTTCTTCGAAGAGTTCGCCAGGAGTGGATAGGCCAGTAAGCTCAATGATATCAAATGCATTGGCTTCATGATGGACATTGCCGGTCATCCACTCCAGGACCCAAGTCTTCGGATCTCTGTTGTAGCCTTTGATATGCAGTGTGGCATAGAACTGGAGCAGAAGCTCTTCTTTCCAGTGCTCTTCATCGGTGATAAACGGCAGCAGACCCACTTGCTTGAAGCAATCTAGTGCTTCTTCCAGACCAGGCAGACCAGCAACAGCTTCAACCTCAAGGCGCTGGTGAGGAAAGATGCGGCCTTGGTTGTATAGGATGCATGAATAGTAGATGCGCTGTGGGTAGCTCCAGAACCTATCTGATACAATCTGTTCCCTTGAATAAGGGTTCGTGGAGCTGTTGAAGAACGTGTTATCTGCCCTGAAGCTATTGACATTAAAGGAGCCAGGAGCTGATGCAGGACCTGGGAACCTTGGCAGTCGTGGGATCGGCTTCTGGACCTGGGGCCTGTGCGCAACATGATAGTTGAACTATGGACCGGCAGCAGACTCAGGCACAGAAGGTTCAGATGCAGTAGCTTCAGTGTCTCTTGAAGCTGTTGGTTGGTCGGGCTCCACAATTGCTTCAGTGTTGGTTGTGGCAGTCGCAATGTTTTCAGCCTCAACATGTGTAGTGAGAGGGATGGATTCAGGTGCGTTCTCCTTGAGAACTTCTTCTTGTTGGTTCGGGGGAGACGGAGCTTGAGGTTCTTCTTCATGCTCTTTGGCTGATGCAGCCAGAATGTCGTCAGCAGCCTGAGCCCTTGGCCCTTTGCGAAGCCTACGGAATGTAGGCGACGCTGGTGGAGTTGCAGTGGGCTGGGGCTCATTCTCTTCCTCCTGCGGGCGATCTGCCCACGATGCATCTTGGGTGATTGGTGTCAATGGACGACCAATGCTGATCATTTCGCTTGTTTCAAGCTGAGGAAGGGCTGCATCACCTTGTACATTGTCTTGGAGACCAATGTCTTCAGCAGCGTTGGGGTCGGCTGGTGGAATGTCTTCAGCGTGCGGAGCCTCTGTGAAAGCAGGCTCATGCACGGTCAACTGACGATCTTCGTCAGGATAGCGGACGGAGAGGGGTTCGACTATCAAGGGCTCTGTGGGAGCAGCCCGAGATTTCTTGATCTTGCGCTTCTTGATGGTGGGGTCAGAAGGAGAGGCTTCAGGGTGTTTCCTCTTCCGAGCTTCAGCTTCGGCTGTCCGTGTCTTCTTGAGCTCTGAAGCGGTTGACCGGTGCTTTGGCTTTGAGCCAGTCTTAGCAGTGGGGAAGACAATCAGAACAGCTTCTTGCCTTGGTGCCTCTTGTTCAGCCACAGCGGGCTTCTTCTTTTTCTTCGCGGCCATCCTGGGGTCGATGCCGGGACGCCCAAGTGCCTTGCGCTTCTCGGCGTCATTGTAGGCCTGCACACAGTGATCAGCCAAAGTCTTCATTCGCTCCCGCGAACCCTGAGCTTCTGCACGTTTCTTCAAAAAGTTTTCCTTCAACTCGTGCAACATGACCTTGAAGTCCTTGACTTCTTGGACGCTGAGCTTGGCCATATTCTGCTTGAACCGAGCCTTTTCAAAATCAATCTTCTGCTTCAGTTCAACAATGCGCTGGGCAATTGCAAGTTCTGAAGCAATAGCACCTTGGAAGGCGACGCTGAGGCCAATGGCCAGCTGCAGATCATCGAAGCTGATATTGGGTGTATCAAACCACTCATCAATGAAGTTGTGTATGATTGCTGCATCAAACAGAGGTAGATTGTTGAAGATTTCAGCCTCCTCCTTGCTCTTGATGAGCTGCTCAAGAGCGTCATCGCCAAGATCTTCGTCACTGGACAGATCAATGGTCTCGCTGCGCAGAATGGCGGCAGTTGTGAGCTCTTTGCCTGTGTGTGGCTGAGGCTTCTTGGCTTCTTGGGGCTTGGAGACACGTGATAAGTCTTCAGACTGCACACTTGCTTCAGGAGGTGCAGTTGCCAATGGCTTCGCTCTGGAGATTTTGGGAGAAGCGGCTGGCTTTGAAACTTTTGGCTTCTTCGTCTGCTCCAGCTTCGGTGTAGCAGGAGCATCATCAGACTCAGTGTCTGTTGGAGGGTCGTTCACGGCATTCCCTTGGACTAGAATGCGAGTGATGAGGCCTTCGAGATTGGCATACGGCCCGATGATATTGGGATTTGCATCGCGTGTGCCATCCGCCCTTGGTTTAGAGGGACCAGGGTTGAAGTCCAACCCCAACTCCTTCTTGTTTTGCTTCGCAGAGTTCTGAGCAAATTGGAAGTTGCGCTTGAACAGAGTGTCATCGCGGCACCAGAGAAGTGATGACGGATGTGCTTCAGCTGGCTGTGGTCCTCTGACCATGCATGGAAAGAAGCCTTGAGCAATGGCTTCGTCTCTGGACCGGGGTACGAGATTTCTGTACAATACGTCTCCCCATGGTCTCTTGATGGCGCACTTTTCTGCATATTCCTTAGTGACGAAGCGGTATTGGAACCACTGCTCTGCCCAATATCTTCGAATCCATTGGATTCGTGTCTTGCGCTGACCATAGCTCTCTTCAGGATTAGTTTTGTACATTTCTGCCAAGTCATCAGGCAGATCTTTAGACGTTTCACCACGTCTCTGTCTGCCTCCCTTCCTTGCTGGTTTTTCTGCTGCCATGAAGCTTAACTTGGAAGGCTTCAAGATGTTCAAAGTCTTCAAAGGCTTCCTTTTGCTTGACCAACAAGAACTCGCTTCAGGAGAATTGATGTGACGCTGTAAGAACTCTGCAAATGAATGCAGACTATGAGAACCAAAAGATTCTCCCACGGACATGTACCTGTGACAGCATTAAGGTGCGAGGGAAGGGGAAGAGGTCATATGCATTCTCAGAAGATTTTGAAGATAAATCAGTTTAGAAGATATTGACCTCATCATGCGAAGACATTCACTTTATAGAAAAGAAGTTGGTTCCAGATTTGTACGAACCCATATATCAGTACAAGTGAGGAATCTAACTACTTCATGAAGCACAAGTGAATATACTAGGCAAGTTATGAGATGAAGATTGAGAGAGATGTAACTTGTGTGAATAGAAACTTCTTATGGCAGAAAGTGACCGAACTATAGGATCAAAAGAGGCTGTAAAAAGAGGTTATATTTACCACACTTGGAACTGCTAGACGAAGTGGGAGTTGAGGCCGAGCAGTTCGATCCTCCGTGCCCTAACTTGGCGACGGAATACACCTACGGCGACGGCGGAGAGACCGATGTCCGCAGTCGGCGTGAACACGGCGTCGGAGAGGTTGCGGCAGTGAAGCACTTCGTCGCCGGCATCGTTGAGAGCTAGCGGTGGCGCTAGGGTTCGTGCGAGGGTGGAAGAAGAGATAATGACCGCAGTGAATCGTGTATTTATAGGGATAGGGGCGGCACTGCGCTATTACTCAGGTGCCCCTGGCGATTCGCATCTGATCAGCACGTGGCCATCATGCGGTATTGTGGGGGCAGTTCCACATCCCACGCACGCCTTGTTTGTCGGGTGTCGTTCCTACTTCTCCGGATTTCTTTTTGATGGAAAAGTATTGAAAACGGTTTCAAAGTTTGTTTCTGTGTCTTCAGCTGACAAGGATGCAGTGAAGACATTCGACAGTTTCAATAGAATGCATATGACTTGGAGAGATAGAGTTTGAGGTAGGAAGCATGGAGAGGTTAGGGTCCGATCACATTCACTTAGTTCAAAAGATTCAAACAAGAAGACATAGCTATAAGTGAATGCTGTAGAGGACAGAACACCAGTACATATATATAATCAACATAGTGAAGATAATCATGAAGACATGTTGCGATTGAAGCCAAACCAAATGTGAAGACATAGCAAATGTAACGCCATGAGTGAAACACTTCAAGCAGAAAATTTGGTGGTGGCGTTACCCACCGTATAGGAAGTATTAGACCCAGACACGGCGCACAATTATCGTGGCGCTCCGAAGTCAAATTCCATGTTAATGTATTCACACTTAGAATGTATGTCTTCATTGATTGAAGATATACGTTACTTCGTGTGTTGCACATCTAAGTCATCAACATGCATAAGTGTTAGGATGTGTGCCTGATCACAGGACATTTGAGGATTCCAAGATATTTAGCTCACACTGTAACTTGCAAAACCTCTTCTCATCCAAGGGCTTGGTGAAGATATCTGCCAATTGCTCTTCAGTGTTGACGTGTATGATATCAATATCTTCCTTCGCAACATGATCTCTGAGAAAATGATGACAAATTTCAATGTGCTTTGTCTTCGAGTGCTGAACTGGGTTGTTGGCGATCTTGATGGCGCTTTCGTTGTCGCAGTAAAGTGGCACTTGCTTCAGATGAATGCCATAATCCTTGAGGGTTTGCTTCATCCATAGAAGCTGAGCGTAGCAGGATCCAGCAGCAATGTATTCAGATTCAGCAGTGGAGAGAGATACACAGTTCTGCTTCTTTGAAGACCAACATACAAGTGATCGGCCCAGAAAGTGACATGTGCCTGATGTGGACTTCCGATCAACCTTGTCACCAGCGTAATCGGCATCCGAAAATCCAACCAGATCAAACTCTGAGCCCTTTGGATACCATAACCCTAGAGTTGGGGTGTGAGCCAAATATCGAAGAATTCACTTCACAGCTAAGTGATGCGACTCCTTTGGTGCCGCTTGGAATCGAGCACACATGCAAACACTAAGCATAATATCTGGCCTAGATGCACATAAATAAAGCAAAGAACCAATCATGGAGCGGTATACCTTTTGATCGAACACTTTACCATTGTCGTCAGGACCCAGATAATGTTTGGCTGGCATTGGTGTTGTGAAACCTTTGCAATCTTGCATACCGAACTTCTTCAGGCAATCTTTGAGATACTTCTCTTGAGATATGAAGATGCCATTGCGTTGTTGCCGTATCTGAAGACCGACGAAGAATTTCAGCTCCCCCATCATAGACATCTGATATTGCTCTTGCATCATATATCCGAACTCCTCACTGTACTTCTGATTGGTGCAGCCGAAGATAATGTCATCCACATATATTTGGCACACAAACAGTTCACCATCATATGTCTTCGTGAAGAGAGTGGGATCTAGGGAACCAGGTATGAAGCCTTTGCTCTTCAGGAAGTATTTGAGTGTATCATACCAGGCCCGAGGGGCTTGTTTGAGGCCATATAGTGCCTTATAGAGCTTGTAAACCATGTCAGGATGTTTTGGATCTTCAAACCCAGGTGGTTGTGCAACATACACTTCTTCTTCAATTTTGCCATTGAGAAAGGCACTCTTCACATCCATTTGATACAGAATTATGTTGTGATGATTTGCATAGGCCAGCAGTATACGGATGGCTTCAAGTCTGGCCACAGGAGCAAATGTTTCATCGAAGTCAATGCCTTCCACTTGAGTATATCCTTGAGCAACGAGACGAGCCTTGTTTCTGACGACTTGACCATGCTCATCTTGCTTGTTGCGGTATATCCATTTGGTGCCTATTATGTTATGCTTCCGTGGATCAGGACGCTTAACCAACTCCCATACATTGTTCAGCTCAAACTGTTGAAGCTCTTCTTGCATAGCTTGAATCCACTCAGGTTCCATAAAAGCTTCTTCAACTTTCTTGGGTTCTGTGATTGAAACGAATGCGAAGTGTCCGCAGAAATTTGCCAGTTGAGTTGCCCTTGAACGAGTCGGTGGACCAGGTGCATTGATGCTATCAATTATTCTGTCAATCTGCACTTCATTGGCAACACGAGGATGTATGGGTCGAAGACTTTGCTCTTGCTGATCTATGTTGTCATGGGGAGGAATGTCTTCAGGCTGAGCATTGTCTTCGTGTGGATCAGGTGCTGAGTTGATAAGTTCTTCTTCAGGATGAGCTTCAGAAGGTATAATTTCTCCAGTTCCCATTAGCTTGATTGATTCACTGGCTGGAACTTCATCTAGCACATCTGGCAGTTGCTCTCTTTGTGACCCATTGGTCTCATCGAACCGCACATCCACTGTTTCAACCACTTTGTAGTGAAAGAGATTGAAGACTCCGTAGGAGTGCGAATCCTTTCCATATCCAAGAATAAAGCCCTCATGTGCTTTTGGAGCAAATTTTGAGGTGTGGTGAGGGTCCTTGATCCAGCATCTTGAGCCAAATACTCTGAAGTAACTGACATTTGGCTTCTTGCCAGTTAGAAGTTCATAAGATGTCTTGTTCAGAAGCTTGTGAAGATAGACACGGTTGATTGTATGGCATGCAGTGTCAATGGCTTCAGTCCAGAATTTTCTTGGAGTCTTGTACTCATCTAACATTGTTCTGGCCATCTCAATGAGTGTTCTGTTCTTGCGTTCGACGATGCCATTCTGCTGTGGCGTGTACGGAGCTGAGAATTCATGAGTGATGCCCAATGTATCAAGATATGTGTCAAGGCCAGTGTTCTTGAATTCAGTGCCATTGTCACTTCTGATGTGCTTTATCTTGGCGCCATAATTGTTCATAGCCCGATTTGCGAAGCGTCTGAAGACATCCTGCACTTCAGTCTTGTAAAGGATTATGTGCACCCAAGTATATCTAGAGTAATCATCAACAATGACAAAGCCGTAGAGGCAAGCAGTAGTGGAAAAAGTTGAGTAGTGAGTGGGACCAAAGAGATCCATGTGAAGCAGTTCGAAGGGTTGAGTAGTGGTCATGATTGTCTTCGAAGGACGTTTTGCCCTTGTCATCTTCCCTGCTTCACAGGCACCGCATAAGTGATCTTTCTTGAACTTGACGCCCTCGATGCCTATGACATGCTTCTTCTTCGCAAGGGTGTGGAGGTTCCTCATGCCAGCATGCCCAAGCCTCCGATGCCAAAGCCAACATTCTGAAGCCTTTACGAGAAGACATACTGCAAGCTGTGGCCCTGCTGAGAAATCTACCACGTACAAATCATCTTTCCGATACCCTTCAAACACTAGAGACTTGTCAGATTCCATTAGTACCAGGCAACGATATTTTCCAAAGATTACAATCATGTTCAAATCGCAAAGCATTGAGACAGACATTAAGTTGAAGCCAAGGGATTCAACAAACATGACTTTATCCATGTGTTGATCCTTTGAGATTGCAACTCTACCTAGACCCAATACCTTACTTTTACCAGTGTCAGCAAATGTGATGTGGTTCTTGTCAGATGGACGTAAGGTTGAGTCCATAAAGAGACTTCTTTTGCCAGTCATGTGATTTGTACACCCACTGTCAATAATCCATTCTGATGACTCTGAAGTCACTGGTGTCGTACCCTACAGTGCAGTTAGGGGGATAGGCTTCACGAAGAGTATTGTGAAGCAAAAACATTTGACGAACTAGTGGGTTATGAAAACTTAGATCCAAGTTATGACAAGTAGGGAGAGTAGCATGCGATTCAGGTACGAAATACATAGTGATGCCATTCGGGCATTTGATCTTGCGCCCCACAAGTTTTTTAAGGTCCCCAGCAATGGCGTCAGAAGATTTTGGTTTTCTGCTGGAGACCTTTCCCTGCAAAAGAGAGTTAAGCTTTCTTAACCACCCACATCTTCAAGGGTGGCTTAGAAGCAATAAGTCTAAGTGCAGCATCTGAGAATTTTGGCTTAGGAGCCCTGACAATCAGTCTAGCAGGCGGGCAATAGTACTCATAAGAATAGGCAGAATAGTTCTTGGTCATATGAGCATGACGGTTTGAAGAACCGCTCTCATATGCCTGAGCATGGTTTCCCTGCAAAACATTTGCATTAGTGCGACTCAGGTGAGTCCTCTGCCTGTATGAAGCCTTTGGACCATATGAAGCCTTTGGTCTGAGGTTTGTCTTCTTCATGTGAGGTGTCATGAGGACATTCACAGGAAGATTCTCCAGACACATTTTTGGAACCCAGATCTTCTTCATAGGCGGTCCATTCCTGCAGTTAGTACCAATGTACCTGGCAAATACTTCACCATTCTGATTTTTAAATAGTTTATAGTTTGCATCAAAGGATTCATCAAAGATAATCGGATCAGCACAAGTGAAGCCAGATAGATTGGATGGATCTGCTGAGGATTCCTTTGCAGCAGCCCATGTGGTTTTGGGGTACTGCTCAGGTTTCCAGTAAGATCCATCTGCATTAATTTTCCTCACGAACCCAACACCCTCTTTCCTAGGGTTTCGGTTCAGAATCTGCTTCTTGAGGACATCACATAATGTCTGATGTCCTTTGAGACTTTTGTACATCCCTGTTTCAAGCAATGTCTTCAACCTAGCATTCTCATCAGCAATAGCAGTGGTATCCTCAGCAGAGGGGTTAGTTACCACTTCAACAGTTGAAGATATTGCAACAGCAGTAGCAGTGGAACATTCAGCAACAGAAGTAGCATTATCACGCTCAATGCATTTAAGGCATGGTGGTTCAAATCCTTCCTGAGCGGAACTGATCTGTTCGGCTCGAAGTGACTCGTTTTGCTTTTGAAGATCTTCATGATCCGCTCTCAACTTCTCAAGATCTTGCTTCTTTTGAAGATAATCATAGGAAAGCTTTTCATGAGTAGTTGAGAGAGTCTCAAGACGATCTTCGAGTTCCTGATACTTAACATGAAGATTTTTTATGTCTTCAATTAAGGATTCAGAACGAGTCATTTCAGCACCCAACAGATCATCGCTTCTGTCTAACAGTTTTTGAATATGTTCCATGGCCTTTTGTTGTTCAGTTGCGATTTTAGCAAGTGTTTTGTAGCTGGGTTTTGAATCACAATCAGAGTCATCGTCACTGGATGTTTGATAGTGAGTAGTGCATGTGTTTACCTTGGCACCGCGTGCCATGAAGCAGTAGGTAGGAGTAGAGTCGTCCTTGTCATTTGCATCGGTGTTGGTGATGAAGTCATTGTCTTCAGTGTTGAAGATGGACTTGGCGACGTAGGCTGTAGCCAGACTCGCAATGCCAGAATCAGACTCCTCCTTAGACTCCACCTCTGCCTCCTCAGAAGCGGACTCCTCCTCTGAATCCATTTCCTTGCCAACAAACGCACGAGTCTTGCCAGTTGAGCTCTTCTTGTGTGATGAAGACTTGGAGGAAGACTTGGAAGAAGACTTTGAGTATTTCTTCTTCTTGTCGTCAGAGTCATATTCCTTGCTCTTCTTCTTCTTTCTGCTCTCATTGTCCCACTGTGGACACTCAGAGATGAAGTGTCCAGTTTTCTTGCACTTGTGACATGTTTTCTTCTTGTAGTCATGAGCAGATGCTTCATCATTCCTTGAGCTTGATCGGGAAGACTTTCTGAAGCCTTTCTTCTTGGTGAATTTCTGGAACTTCTTCACTAGCATTGCAAGTTCCCGTCCAATGTCTTCAGGATCATCAAAACAGCTGTCAGATTCATCTTCAGATGAGGACACCGCTTTTGCCTTCAAGGCACGAGTTCGCCCATAGTTTGGACCGTAGATATCTCTTTTCTCAGAAAGCTGAAACTCATGTGTGTTGAGCCTCTCAAGTATGTCAGACGGATCGAGTGTCTTAAAATCTGGACGTTCTTGAATCATTAGGGCTAGGATGTCAAATGAACTGTCAAGTGATCTCAGCAGCGTCTTGACGATTTCATGTTTGGTGATCTCAGTGGCGCCGAGGGCTTGAAGCTCATTTGTGATGTCAGTGAGCCGGTCAAATGTGTGTTGGACATTCTCATTGTCATTTCGCTTGAAGCGGTTGAAGAGATTGCGAAGAATGCTGATTCTCTGATCTCTCTGGGTTGAGATGCCTTCATTGACTTTGGAGAGCCAGTCCCAGACCAGCTTGGATGTCTTCAAGGCACTCACACGGCCGTACTGTCCCTTAGTCAGATGACCACAGATGATATTCTTCGCAGTAGAGTCCAGTTGAGTGAACTTCTTGACATCAGCAGCAGTGACACCTTCTCCAGCCTTGGGAACGCCGTTTTCGACGACATACCATAGGTCGACGTCAATGGCTTCAAGATGCATGCGCATCTTATTCTTCCAGTAGGGATATTCAGTTCCATCGAAGACGGGGCACGCAGCGGAGACTTTAATTATCCATGTAGTCGACATAGCTAAAACTCCAGGTGGTTAAACCGAATCACACAGAATAAGGGAGCACCTTGCTCTGATACCAATTGAAAGTGCGTTATATCGACTGGGGGGTGAATAGGCGATTTTTATGAAAGTCTTCAAAACATGGAAGTTATGAAGACAAACAGAATGGACAAGCCTATCACTATGCAGCGGAAGTTAGATTACACAAGGCAAGCCGTGGTCAAGTATACAATATAGTGAAAGCACAGGGACAAACAGCTTCAGTGTAATAAGGATCAGGTAGGAAGAAGTTATGAAGCCAAACAAATCATACAGTCAAGTTGTGAAGACAGAAGATAAAGCAAGCAAGCAATGACTTCACAATGTGTAATGGTAAGTAAAGGGAGGTGAAGATGAAACCAGTGACACGCTGAAGACAATGATTTGTTGGACCAGTTCCAGTTGCTGTGACAACTGTACGTCTGGTTGGAGCGGCTAGGTATTTAAACCAAAGGACACACAGTCCCGGACACCCAGTCCTGAACACGCAGCTCAGGACACCCAGTCCTCACCGTTTTCTCCTTGAGCTAAGGTCACACAGACCTCGCCCAATCACTCTGGTAAGTCTTCAAGGTAGACTCCCAAACCTTCACAGACTTCGTTCATCGGCAATCCACAATTTCTCTTGGATGCTCAGAACGCGACGCCTAACCGGCTGGAGGATGCACAGTCCTCAAGTGTAATAAGTCTTCAGATCACTCAGACAATAAGACTTAAGTGATGCCCAATTACTCTGGCTCTGGGTGGTTAGGGCTTTTCTCCTCGCTAGGGATTTTCTCTCAAAGGCTTCGAGGTGGGTTGCTCTCAAACGACAAAAGTCGTGCACTGAAATCTGAGCAGCCAACCGTTTATGGTTGTAGGGGCGGACTATTTATAGCCACTTGGCAACCCAACCTGATTTGTCCGAAATGACCCTGGGTCACTAAGGAACTGACACGTGTATCAACGGTCGAATTTCGAACTCACGCGCCAACTTTACTTGGGCTACAAGTAAAGCTGACTTGTCTGACTCTGGACAAGATTTTCTCTCATTGTCTTCACTCGAAGACATAGGATTTGAATTAGGCATCACTTTAGTCATCCTGACTGGTTCTCTTGGACCCCACTTAACAGTACGGTGGTTCCTATGACACAACATGAATGAAGTAAAACTACAAAGAATCTAAGTCTTCGAGTTCCATAAGCTTCATGGGGAGTCTTCACATGTCATTGTCTTCAACATGAATGTCTTCATAAACCACCATTGTCTTCAATGTCTTCGTACATTTTTAGGGGTCATCTCTGGTAGCTAAACCAAATCAATGAGGGACTTCTACCTGTGTTATCCTGCAATTCTCACAAACACATTAGTCCCTCAACTAGGTTTGTCGTCAATACTCCAAAACCAACTAGGGGTGGCACTAGATGCACTTACACATACATACCGATGTATGTGGTCCGATGAATATTGAGGCTCGTGGCGGATATCGTAATTTTCTCACTTTCACAGATGATTTAAGCAGATATGGGTATATCTGCTTAATGAAACATAAGTCTGAAACATTTGAAAAGTTCAAAGAATTTCAGAGTAAAGTTGAAAATCATCGTAACAAGAAAATAAAGTTTCTATGATCTGATTGTGGAGGAGAATATTTGAGTTACGAGTTTGGTGTACATTTGAAAAATTGTGGAATAGTTTCGCAACTCACGCCACCCGGAACACCACAGCGTAATGGTGTGTCCGAACGTCGTAATCGTACTTTACTAGATATGGTGCGATCTATGATGTCTCTTACTGATTTACCGCTATCGTTTTGGGGTTATGCTTTAGAGACGGCCGCATTCACGTTAAATAGGGCACCATCAAAATCCATTGAGACGACGCCTTATGAACTATGGTTTGGCAAGAAACCAAAGTTGTCGTTTCTTAAAGTTTGGGGCTGCGATGCTTATGTGAAAAAGCTTCAACCTGATAAGCTCGAACCCAAATCGGAGAAATGTGTCTTCATAGGATACCCAAAGGAGACTGTTGGGTACACCTTCTATCACAGATCCGAAGGCAAGACATTCGTTGCTAAGAATGGATCATTTCTAGAGAAGGAGTTTCTCTCGAAAGAAGTGAGTGGGAGGAAAGTAGAACTTGATGAGGGAACTGTACCTGCTCCCTTATTGGAAAGTAGTACATTACAGAAAACTGTTTCTGCGACACCTATACCAATTAGTGAGGAAGCTAATGATGATGATCATGAAACTTCAGGACAAGATACTACTGAACCTCGTAGATCAACCAGAGTGAGATCCGCACCAGAGTGGTACGGTAATCCTGTTCTAGAAATCATGCTGCTAGATCATGATGAACCTACAAACTATGAAGAAGCGATGGTGAGCCCAGATTCCGCAAAGTGGCTTGAAGCCATGAAATCTGAGATGGGATCCATGTATGAGAACAAAGTATGGACTTTGGTTGACTTGCCCGATGATCGGCAAGCAATTGAGAATAAATGGATCTTCAAGAAGAAGACTGACGCTGATGGTAATGTTACTGTCTACAAAGCTCGACTTGTCGCAAAAGTTTTTCGACAAGTTCAAGGGGTTGACTACGATGAGACCTTCTCACCCGTAGCGATGCTTAAGTCTGTCCGAATCATGTTAGCAATTGCCGCATTTTATGATTATGAAATTTGGCAGATGGATGTCAAAACTGCATTCCTGAATGGATTTCTGGAAGAAGAGTTGTATATGATGCAACCAGAAGGTCTTGTCGATCCAAAGGGAGCTAACAAAGTGTGCAAGCTCCAACGATCCATTTATGGACTGGTGCAAGCCTCTCGGAGTTGGAATAAACGCTTTGATAGTGTGATCAAAGCATTTGGTTTTATACAGACTTTCAGTGAAGCCTGTATTTACAAGAAAGTGAGTGGGAGCTCTGTAGCATTTCTGATATTATATGTGGATGACATATTGCTGATTGGAAATGATATAGAATTTCTGGATAGCATAAAGGGATACTTGAATAAGAGTTTTTCAATGTAAGACCTCGGTGAAGCTGCTTACATATTAGGCATAAAGATCTATAGAGATAGATCAAACGCTTAATTGGACTTTCATAAAGCACATACCTTGACAAGATTTTGAAGAAGTTCAAAATGGATCAAGCAAAGAAAGGGTTCTTGCCTGTGTTACAAGGTGTGAAGTTGAGTCAGACTCAATGCCCGACCACTGCAGAAGATAGAGAGAAAATGAAAGATGTTCCCTATGCTTCAGCCATAGGCTCTATCATGTATGCAATGCTATGTACCAGACCTGATGTGTGCCTTGCTATAAGTTTACCAGGGAGGTACCAAAGTAATCCAGGAGTGGATCACTGGATAGCGGTCAAGAACATCCTGAAATACCTGAAAAGGACTAAGGATATGTTTCTCGTATATGGAGGTGACAAAGAGCTCATCGTAAGAGGTTACGTTGATGCAAGCTTTGACACTGATCCAGACGATTCTAAATCGCAAACCGGATACGTGTTTACATTAAAAGGTGGAGCTGTCAATTGGTGCAGTTCTAAACAAAGCGTCGTAGCGGGATCTACATGTGAAGCGGAATACATAGCTGCTTCGGAAGCAGCAAACGAAGGAGTCTAGATGAAGGAGTTCATATCCGATCTAGGTGTCATACCTAGTGCATCAGGTCCAATGAAAATCTTTTGTGACAATACTGGTGCAATTGCCTTGGCAAAGGAATCCAGATTTCACAAGAGGACCAAGCACATCAAGAGACGCTTCAATTCCATCCGGGATCTAGTCCAGGTGGGAGACATAGAGATTTGCAAGATACATACGGATCTGAATATTGCAGACCCGTTGACTAAGCCTCTTCCACGAGCAAAACATGATCAGCACCAAGGCTCCATGGGTGTTAGAATCATTACTGTGTAATCTAGATTATTGACTCTAGTGCAAGTGGGAGACTGAAGGAAATATGCCCTAGAGGCAATAATAAAGTTATTATTTATTTCCTTATATCATGATAAATGTTTATTATTCATGCTAGAATTGTATTAACCGGAAACATAATACATGTGTGAATACATAGACAAACTTAATGTCACTAGTATGCCTCTACTTGACTAGCTCGTTAATCAAAGATGGTTATGTTTCCTAACCATGAACAAGGTGTTGTTATTTGATTAACAAGGTCACATCATTGGTTGAATGATCTGATTGACATGACCCATTTCATTAGCTTAGCACCCGATCGTTTAGTATGTTGCTATTGCTTTATTCATGACTTATACATGTTCCTATGACTCTGAGATTATGCAACTCCTGTTTATTAGTAACAATATCTTTCATATACTTAGCATAAGGATTCATTTAGAGCATGTCAGTTAATCGCATACGCAAAAAGATAGGTCTAATCATTTTAGCAAAGCGCTCAAAATCCTCATCATCCTTTTTCTTGTGGTTTGGGAGGAAAAGGCATGGGTTTTTGAACCCAGGGCTCTCTTTCCTTACGATGTTTCCTAGCAACAAAGTCTTCTTTATCATAATGTTGATTCTTTGATTGTGGGTTATCAAGATAAACAGCAGGTTCAATTTCTATATCATTATCATTACTAGGTTGAGCATCATCACGAACATTACCATTAACATTATCACTAGTTACAGGTTCATTACCAGATTGTGTTTCAGCATCAGAAATAGAAATATCATTTGGATTCTCAGGTGTTTCAGCAATAGGTTCACTAGAGGCATGCAAAGTCCTATCATTTTTCTTTTTCTTCCTTTTAGAAGGACTAGGTGCATCTATATTATTTCTCTGAGAATCTTGCTCAATTGTCTTAGGGTGGCCCTTCAGGATACAAAGGTTCCCGAGTCATCTTACCAGTTCTAGTAGCCACTCTAACAGCATAATCATTATTCTTACTATTCAATTCATTGAGCAAATCATTTTGAGCTTTCAGTACTTGTTCTACTTGAGTGGTAACCATAGAAGCATGTTTACTAATAAGTTTAAGTTCACCTTTGACATTAGCCATATAATCACCCAAGTGTTCAAGCATATCAGCACTGCGTTTTAATTCTCTACCAAAATAAGCACTAAAGTCTTCTTACTTAACCATAAATTTATCAAACTCATCTAAGCATGGGCTAATCAACTTAGTAAATGGGATTTCAACTTTATCATATCTATAGAGGGAATTTACCTTTACTACCTGTGTCGGGTTATCAAGACCATGTATTTATTCAACATGCGATGGATTAAAACCATATATTTTTTCAACACGCGGTAAATTAAGACCATGAATTTCTTCAATAGGAGCTAAATTCTTAACATCTTCAGCTTTAATACCCTTTTCTTTCATGGATTTCTTTGCCTCTTGCATATCTTCAGGACTAAGAAATAGAACACCCCTTTTCTTAGGAGTTGGTTTAGGAATAGGCTCAGGAGTTGGCTCATGAAGTGTCCAATTATTTTCATTTGTCAACATATTATTCAATAGAATTTCAGCTTCATCCGGTGTTCTTTCCCTGAAAACAGAACCAACACAACTATCCAGGTAATGTCTGGAAGCATCAGTTAGTCCATTATAAAAGATATCAAGTATTTCATTTTTCTTAAGAGGGTGATTAGGCAAAGAATTAAGTAATTGGAGAAGCCTCCCCCAAGCTTGTGGGAGACTCTCTTCTTCAATTTGCTCAAAATTATATATATCCCTTAAGGCAGCTTGTTTCTTATGAGCAGGGAAATATTTAGCAAAGAAGTAATAAATCATATCCTAGGGACTACGCACACAACCGGGATCAAGGGAATTAAACCATATCTTAGCATCACCCTTTAATGAGAACGGAAATATTTTAAGGATATAAAAGTAGCGAGTTCTCTCATCATTAGTGAACAGGGTGGCTATATCATTTAATTTAGTAAGATGTGCCACAACAGTTTCAGATTCATAGCCATAAAAAGGATCAGATTCAACCAAAGTAATTATATCAGGATCAATAGAGAATTCATAGTCCTTATCAGTAACAAAGATAGGTGAAGTAGCATAAGCGGGATCATATTTCATTCTAGCATTCAGATTTTTTTGTTTAAGCTTAGCTAATAATTTCTTAAGATCACTTCTATCATTGCAAGCAAGAAAGTCTATTTTAGTTTCTTCATCCATAACATAGCCCTCAGGCACAACAGGTAATTCATATTTATTAGGAGAGCCTTCATAATCACTTTCATCACTATTATCAGTTTCAATAATTTCATTCTCTCTAGCCCTAGCAAGTTGTTCATCAAGAAATTCACCGAGTGGCACAGTAGTATCGGGCATAGAAGTAGTTTCATCATAAGTATCATGCATAGCATAAGTGGCTGAAGGAAATATGCCCTAGAGGCAATAATAAAGTTATTATTTATTTCCTTATATCATGATAAATGTTTATTATTCATGCTAGAATTGTATTAACCGGAAACATAATACATGTGTGAATACATAGACAAACTTAATGTCACTAGTATGCCTCTACTTGACTAGCTCGTTAATCAAAGATGGTTATGTTTCCTAACCATGAACAAGGTGTTGTTATTTGATTAACAAGGTCACATCATTGGTTGAATGATCTGATTGACATGACCCATTTCATTAGCTTAGCACCCGATCGTTTAGTATGTTGCTATTGCTTTCTTCATGACTTATACATGTTCCTATGACTATGAGATTATGCAACTCCCGTTTCCCGGAGGAACACTTTGTGTGCTACCAAACGTCACAACGTAACTGGGTGATTATAAAGGAGCTCTACAGGTGTCTCCAAAGGTAGATGTTGGGTTGGCGTATTTCGAGATTAGGATTTGTCACTCCGATTGTCGGAGAGGTATCTCTGGGCCCTCTCGGTAATGCACATCACATAAGCCTTGCAAGCACTGCAGCCAATGAGTTAGTTGCGAGATGATGTATTACGGAACGAGTAAAGAGACTTGCCGGTAACGAGATTGAACTAGGTATTGGATACCGACGATCGAATCTCGGGCAAGTAACATACCGATGACAAAGGGAACAACGTATGTTGTTATGCGGTCTGACCGATAAAGATCTTCGTAGAATATGTAGGAGCCAATATGGGCATCTAGGTCCCGCTATTGGTTATTGACCGGAGACATGTCTCGGTCATGTCTACATTGTTCTCGAATCGTAGGGTCCGCACGCTTAACGTTACGATGACAGTTATTATGAGTTTATGCATTTTGATGTACCGAAGTTAGTTCGGAGTCCCGGATGTGATCATGGACATGACGAGGAGTCTCGAAATGGTCGAGACATAAAGATTGATATATTGGAAGCCTATATTTGGACATCGGAAGTGTTCCGGGTGAAATCGGGATTTTACCGGAGTACCGGGAGGTTACCGGAACCCCCCGGGAGCCATATGGGCCTTAATGGGCTTTAGTGGAAAGGAGAAAGGGGCAGCCCAAGGTGGCCGCGCGCCTCCCCCCTCCCCTAGTCCTATTAGGACTAGGAGAGGTGGCCTGCCCCCCTCTCTCTCTTTCCCCCTCGGGGAATCCTAGTCCAACTAGGATTGGGGGGAGTCCTACTCCCGGTAGGAGTAGGACTCCTCCTGCGCCCTCCTCCTGGCCGGCGGCCCCCTCCCCCTTGGCTCCTTTATATACGGAGGCAGGGGCACCTCTAGACACACAAGTTGATCGTTGTGATCGTTCCTTAGCCGTGTGCGGTGCCCCCTGCCACCATATTCCACCTCGATCATATTGTAGCAGTGCTTAGGCGAAGCCCTGCGACGGTAGAACATCAAGATCATCACCACGCCATCGTGCTGACGGAACTCCTCCCCGACGCTTTGCTGGATCGGAGCCCGGGGATCGTCATTGAGCTGTACGTGTGCTAAGAACTCGGAGGTGCCGGAGTAACGGTGCTTGGATCGGTCAGATCGGGAAGACGTACGACTACTTCCTCTACGTTGCGTCAACGCTTCCGCTGTTGATCTACAAGGGTACGTAGATCACACTCTCCCCTCTCGTTGCTATGCATCACCATGATCTTGCGTGTGCGTAGGAATTTTTTTTGAAATTACTATGTTCCCCAACAGTGGCATCATCAATAATATGCGACATATCAGAATCAATAGCATAAGTAGGTTTCGGTGTCACAAGCTTACTCAAAACAGAAGGTGAATCAAGTGCAGAGCTAGATGGCAGTTCCTTACCTCCCCTCGTAGTTGAGGGATAAATCTTGGTTTTTGGATCTCTCAAGTTCTTCATAATGATAAGTAGATATAAATCCCAAGTGACTCAAAGAATAGAGCTATGCTCCCCGGCAACGGCGCTAGTAAATAGTCTTGATAACCGACAAGTATAGGGGATCGCAACAGTTTTCGAGGGTAGAGTATTCAACCCAAATATATTGATTCGACACAAGGGCAGCCAAAAAATATTCTCAAGTATTTGCAGCTGAGTTGTCAATTCAACCACACCTAGAAACTTAATATTTGCAGCAAGGTATTTAGTAGCAAAGTAATATGATAGTAGTGTAATGGTAGAAAAAGGTAACGATAGCAAAAGTAATGTTTTTGGTATTTTGTAGTGATTGTAACAATAGCAACGAAAAAGTAAATAAGCAAAGAACAATATATGGAAAGCTCGTAGGCAATGGATCGGTGATAGAGAATTATGTCGGATGTGGTTCATCATGTAACAGTCATAACCTAGGGTGACACAGAACTAGCTCCAATTCATCAATGTAATGTAGGCATGTATTCCGAATATAGTCATACGTGCTTATGGAAAAGAACTTGCATGGCATCTTTTGTCCTACCCTCCCATGGCAGCGGGGTCCTATCGGAAACTATGGGATATTAAGGCCTCCTTTTAATAGAGTACCGGACCAAAGCATTAACACATAATGAATACATGAACTCCTCAAACTACGGTCATCACCGGAAGTGGTCCCGATTATTGTCACTTCGGGGTTGCCGGATCATAACACATAGTAGGTGACTATATACTTGCAAGATAGGATAAAGAACTCACATATATTCATGAAAACATAATAGGTTCAGATCTGAAATCATGGCACTCAGGCCCTAGTGACAAGCATTAAGCATAGCAAAGTCATAGCAACATCAATCTCAGAACATAGTGGATACTAGGGATCAAACCCTAACAAAAACTAACTCGATTACATGATAAATCTCATCCAACCCATCACCGTCCAGTAAGCCTATGATGGAATTACTCACGCACGGAGGTGAGCATCATGAAATTGGTGATGGAGGATGGTTGATGATGACGATGGCGATGGATTCCCCTCTCCAGAGCCCCGAACGGACTCCAGATCAGCCCATCCGAGAGAGTTTAGGGCTGGCGGCAGCTCCGTATCTTAAAACATGATGAATCTTTCTCCCTGATTTATTTTCTCTTCGAACACGAATATATAGAGTTGGAGTTGAGGTCGGAGGAGCACCAGGGGGCCCACGAGGTAGGGGCGCGCCTCCCACCCTCGTGGCTAGGGTGTGGGCCCCCTAGTCTTGATCTTTTGCCAGTATTTTTTATTATTTCCAAAAATACGCTCCGTGGAGTTTCAGGTCATTCCGAGAACTTCTGTTTCTGCACATAAATAACACCATGGCAATTCTGCTGAAAACAACGTCAGTCCGGGTTAGTTCCATTCAAATCATGCAAGTTAGAGTCCAAAACAAGGGCAAAAGTGTTTGGAAAAGTAGATACGACGGAGACATATCAGTCATCGGGATGCCCAGTCCCATGCTCAAATCAAATCAAAATAATTGCAAACAAAACTCCCCCAGTATTGTTCTTAGTTGGAGGCACCCGTTGTTTCGGGCAAGCCATGGATTGATGCTTGTTGGTGGTGGGGGAGTATAAACTTTACCATTCTGCTTGGGAACCGCCTATAATGTGTGTAGCATGGAAGATATCGAGATCTCTCAGTTGTTATGTTGATAATGAAAGTATACTGCTCAAAATATTATTCATCTCTATTTCAAAACCGAGCTCTGGCACCTCTACAAATCCCTGCTTCCCTCTGCGAAGGGCCTATCCATTTACTTTTATGTTGAGTCATCATCCTCTTATTAAAAAGCACCAGTTGGAGAGCACCTCTGTCATTTGCATGTATTATCGTTAGTTTACATTGAGTATGACTTGACTAGATCTCTTTTACCATGAATTACAATGTCTAGTCAGTCCTTGATCTTTAAAGGTGCTCTGCATTTATGTTTTGCGGTCTCACAAAGGGCTAGCGTGATACCATCTTGTTATATCATATTATGATTGTTTTGAGAAAGTGTTGTCATCCGAGATTTATTATTATTGCTCGCTAGTTGATTATGTCATTGATATGTGTAAACATGAGACCTAAATGTTATTGTGAATATGGTTAGTTCATATTCTTTGCTAAAAACTTGAATGATGGCTTTACATATTTACAACAACAAGACCAAACAGAGTTTGTAAAAGTTTTTCTTTATCACTTTCAGTTTTATCAACTGAATTGCTTGAGGACAAGCAAAGGTTTAAGCTTGGGGGAGTTGATACGTCTCCGTCGTATCTACTTTTCCAAAGACTTTTGCCCTTGTTTTGGACTCTAACTTGCATGATTCGAATGGAACTAACCCGGACCGACGCTATTTTCAGCAGAGTTGCCATGGTGTTATTTCTGTGCAGAAATAAAAGTTCTCGGAATGACCTGAAAATCAACGGAGATTAATTTTGGAATATATAAAAAATACTGATGGAAGAATCCATGTCAGGGGGCCCACACCCTATCCACGAGGGTGGGGGCGCGCCTACCCCCCTGGGCGCGCCCCCTGCCTCGTGGGCCCCCTGACGCTCCACCGACATCAACTCCAACTCCATATATTCGTGTCCAGGGAGAAAAAAGTCAGAGAGAAGGATTTGTCACATTTTACGATATGGAGCCGCCGCCAAGCCCTAAAATCTCTCGGGAGGGCTGATCTGGAGTCCGTTCGGGGCTCCGGAGAGTGGAATCCATCGCCATCGTCATCATCAACCTTCCTCCATCACCAATTTCATGATGCTCATCGCCGTGTGTGAGTAATTCCATCATAGGCTTGATGGACGGTGATGGTTGGATGAGATTTATCATGTAATCGAGTTAGTTTTGTTAGGGTTTGATCCCTAGTATCTACTATGTTCTGAGATTGATGTTGCTATGACTTTGCTATGCTTAATGCTTGTCACTAGGGCCCGAGTGCCATGATTTCAGATCTGAACCTATTATGTTTTCATGAATATATGTGAGTTCTTGATCCTATCTTGCAAGTCTATAGTCACCTATTATGTGTTATGATCCGTTAACCCCGAAGTGACAATAATTGAGATATTTACCGGCGATGACCGTAGTTTGAGGAGTTCATGTATTCACTAACTGTTAATGCTTTGGTCCGGTACTCTATTAAAAGGAGGCCTTAATATCCCTTAGTTTCCAATAGGACCCCGCTGCCACGGGAGGGTAGGACAAAAGATGTCATGCAAGTTTTTTCCATAAGCACGTATGACTATATTCGGAATACATGCCTACATTACATTGATGAACTGGAGCTAGTTCTGTGTCACCCTATGTTATAACTGTTGCATGATTGATCGCATCCGACATAATTATCCATCACTGATCCAATGCCTACGAGCTTTTCATATATTGTTCTTCGCTTATTTACTTTTCCGCTGCTACTGTTATAATCACTATAAAACCAAAAATATTACTTTTGCTACCGTTACCACTACTATCATATTACTTTGCTACTAAATACCTTGCTGCAGATATTAAGTTTCCAGGTGTGGTTGAATTGACAACTCGGCTGCTAATACTTGAGAATATTCTTTGGCTCCCCTTGTGTCGAATCAATAAATTTGGGTTGAATACTCTACCCTCGAAAACTGTTGCGATCCCCTATACTTGTGGGTTATCAAGGGTTGATGACCTTCTCGAAAAACTTGTCCTTGGGGGCGCTTGGAGACGTCATGGCAATCTAGATCTGTCAGAGAAACAGCTCGAAACAAGAACAGAGGGTTTCGTCGTGGTACAGTGGTCAAAACGTTTGGGAGATTATATAATGATTTTTTATCGACCAAAAGAAGTGTTCCACAAGAAAATGGAGTCCGGAGGGCACACGAGGTGGCCACAAGGCACAGGGGCGCCCCCTGCCTTGCCGCTCCTCTTGCCCTCTTCGGACTACTTTTAATTTTCCTAATTTTTTTAATATTCCAAAACAGAGAAAAATTGCCATTGGAAACATTTTGGAGTCGGTTTACTTACCGTACCACATACATATTCCTTTTTGGAGTCTGAAAGGTTTTGGAAAGTCTCCCTTATGTACACCTCTGGTGTTATGGTATTAATTATATTGGTCTCAACATTTATGGGAGTGCCTGAGATATAATGTTTGATGCTTTGACCGTTTACTACCTTCAAATGAGTACCCTCGGTGTTGTTGATTTTGATGGCATAGGAACAATAGACCTCCTCGATAATGTAAGGACCTTCCCATTTAGAGAGAACCTTTCCTGCAAAAAATCTTAAACGAGAGTTGTATAGCAAGACATGATCACCTGCATTAAACTCACACTTTTGTATCATTTTGTCATGCCATCTTTTAACTTTTTCCTTAAACAACTTGGCATTCTCATAATCTTGGGTTCTCCATTCATCAAGCGATCTAGTGTCAAATAACCTCTTCTCTCCGACAAGTTTGAAGTCATAGTTGAGCTCTTTGACTGCCCAATAAGCTTTATGTTCTAGTTCAAGAGGTAAGTGACATGCTTTTCCATAAACCATTTTATATGGAGACATACCCATGGGGTTCTTATAAGAAGTTCTATAAGCCCATAATGCATCATCAACTTTCTTATACCAATTCTTTCTAGATCTATTAACAGTCTTTTGCGAGTTCAATTTAATTTCTCTATTGCTCAATTCTACTTAACCGCTAGACTGAGGGTGATATGGAGATGCAATTCTATGGTTGACATCATATTTAGCAAGAAATTTACGGAAAGCACCATGAATAAAATGTGAACCACCATCAGTCATCAAATATCTAGGGACTCCAAACCTCGGAAAAAGAACTTCTTTAAGCGTCCTAATAGAAGTGTTATGATCAACACTACTAGTTGGAATAGCTTCTACCCACTTAGTAACATAATCAACAGCAACTAAAATATGTGTATACCCATTAGAGGAAGGAAAAGGTCCCATATAATCAAAACCCCAAACATCAAATGGTTCACTAACAAGTGAATAATTAATAGGCATTTCCTGACATCTACTAATATTGCCAATTCTCTAACATTCATCACAAGACAAGACAAACTTACGAGCATCCTTGAAGAGAGTAGGCCAATAAAAACCAGATTGCAATACCTTGTTTGCGGTTCTATCTCCATCATGGTGTCCTCTGTAAGCCTTGGAGTGACATTTCAGAAAGATCTGTTCCTGTTCATGCTCAGGTACACAACGTCTAATAACACCGTCTACTCCTTTATAAAGGTATGGGTCATCCCAAAAGTAATGTCTTAGATCATAGATTGTTTTCTTTTGCTGGTATGTGAAACTAGCTGGTATAAATTTAGCAACAATGTAATTAGCATAATCAATATACCATGGAGTATTACAAGAAGCATTTATGACATCTAATTGCTCATCGGGAAAGCTATCATCAATAGGCAGTGGGTCATCAAGAACATTTTCTAACCTAGACAAGTTGTCTGCAACGGGGTTCTCAGCTCCCTTTCTATCAATAATATGCAAACCAAATTCTTGCAGCAAGAGAACCCATCTAATAAATCTAGGTTTAGCATCTTTCTTTTCCATCAGATATTTAATAGCAGCATGATCGGTGTGAACAGTTACTTTGGAATCAACAATATAAGATCTGAAGTTGTCGCAAGCAAAAACAACTGCTAAAATTCTTTTTCAGTAGTAGCATAGTTTCTCTGGGCAATATCTAGAGTTTACTAGCATAATGAATAAGATTTAGTTTCTTATCAACTCTTTGTCCTAAAACAGCACCAACAAGATAATCACTAGCACCACACATAATTTTAAAGGGTAAATTCCAATCAGGTGGTTGAACAATAGGTTCAAAATCAAGGTTTTTTTAAGTATTTCAAATGCTTCTACACAATCATCATCAAAAACAAAAGGAACATCTTTTTGCAAGAGATTAGTGAGAGGCCTAGAAATTTTAGAGAAGTCTTTAATAAACCTCCTATGGAAACCAGCATGACCAAGGAAACTTCTTATACCTTTGATATCTTTAGGACACAACATCTTTTCAATAGCATCTACTTTAGCTTTATCAACTTCAATACCTCTTTCAGAAGTTTTATGCCCCAAGACAATACCTTCATTAACCATAAAGTGGCACTTCTCCCAATTCAAGACAAGATTAGTTTCTTCACATCTCCGCAAAACTCAATCAAGGTTGCTTAAGAAATCATCAAAAGAAGTTCCGTAAACAGAGATATCGTACATGAAAACCTCAACAATCTTTTCACAGAAGTCATAGAATATAGCAGTCATATATCTTTGAAAGGTAGCAGGTGCATTGCATAACCCAAAAGGCATGTGCCTATAAGCAAAGGTACCGAAAGGGCAAGTAAAAGTGGTATTTTCTTGGTCCTCTTTTGACACAAGTATTTCAAAAGAAACCAGAGTAACCGTCTAGAAAGCAAAAATGTGTATGTTTGGACAATCTTTCTAGAATTTGATCAATAAAAGGTAGAGGGTAATGATCTTTTCGAGTAGCTTTGTTTAATTTGCGAAAATCAATTACCATTCTATAACCTGTAACAATTCTTTGTGGGATCAATTCATTCTTATCATTAGGAACAACAGTAATACCTCCCTTCTTAGGGACACAATGAACATGACTTACCCATCTACTATCAGCAATAGGATAAATTATACCTTCTTCTAGAAGCTTTAGTATTTCATTTCTTACCACTTCTTTCATTATTGGATTTAACCGTCGTTGTTGATCAACAACTGGTTTAGCATCAGGCTCCATATTAATTTTGTGATGACATAGAGTGGGACTAATGCCCTTAAGATCATCAAGAGTATATCCAATAGCAGCACGGTGCTTCTTCAGAGTTTTCAATAATCTCTTTTCTTCATGCTCTGAAAGGATAGCACTAATAATAACAGGATATATCTTCTTTTCATGAAGATAAGCATATTTCAAACTATCAGGTAATTGTTTAAGCTCAAACACGGGATCACCCTTGGGTGGAGGAGGATCTCCAAAGATTTCAATAGGCAAATTGTGTTTCAAAAGAGACAGTTGGTTAAAGAATATTTCATCTAATTCATTCCTTTCATTCATAAACATATCATTTTCATGGTCTAGCAAATATTGTTCTAAAGGATCGGTAGGAGGCACGACAATAGAAGCAAGACCAATAATTTCATCCTTACTAGGGAATTCCTTGTCATGAGGTTGTCTAAGAAATTTAGAGAAAGTAAAATCATGAGACACATCCTCAAAACTGGCAGTAACAATTTCTTACTCGCAATCTATCTTAGCATTAACAGTGTTCAAGAAAGGTCTACCAAGTATAATGGGACAAAAGTCATCTTGTGGAGAACCAAGAACTAGAAAATCAATAGGATATTTTTATTTTCCCACACAAGACTTCAGCATCTCTAACAATCCCAATTGGTGATATAGTATCTCTATTAGCAAGCTTAATAGTAACATCAATATCTTCTATTTCAGCTGGTGCAATATCATTCAAAATTTCTTGATATAACATGAAATGAATTGCACTCACACTAGCACCCACATCACATAATGCAAGATAACAATGATCTCCTATTTTAACAGAAATAACAGGCATGCCAACAATAGGTCTATGTTTATCTTAATCATCGGATTTGGTAATTCTAGCAGCTTCATCACAAAAATAATAACATGCCCATCAATAATATTGACCAAGAGATCTTTAACCATAGCAATACTAGGTTCAACTTTAATTTGTTTAGGGGGTGTAGGTGTTCTAGTATAACTCTTACGAACCACGGTTGAAGCTTTAGCATGATCATTTATCCTAACAGGGAAAGGTGGTTTTTCAATATAAGCAGTGGGAACAAGAGGATCAACATTATAAGTAATAGTTTCTTCTTCAACTTTAATAGGTTCCACTACTTTCACTTTAATGGGAGGATGATATTTAAACCACTTCTCCTTGGGAGATCAACATAAGTAGCAAATGATTCACAAAAAGAATCTACTATCTCAGAGTCAAATCCATATTTAGTGCTAAATTCACGAAAAGCATCGGTATCCATAAAAGATTTAACACAATCAAACTTAAGGTTTATACCTTACTCATTACCTTCGTCGAGTTCCCAATCTTCAGAGTTGCGTTTAATTATTTCCAATAAATCTGATTTGAATTCAATAGTCTTCTTCATAAAAGAACCAGTATAAGAAGTATCGAGCATGGATTGATCATTACGAGAAAGCTGAGCATAAAAATTCTGAATAATAATTTCTCTTGAGAGCTCATGGTTGGGGGCATGAATATAACATTCACTTAAGCCTCCCCCAAGCTTGAGCGATACTTTCTTCTTCATGAGGCCAAAAATTATATATATAATTCCGATCATGATAAACCAGATGCATAGTATAAAACTTCTGATGAAATTCCAATTTCAATGGGTTGTAGTTCGAAGATCCAATATGATCACATAACCTATACCATGTCAATGCCTTATCCTTCAAAGATAAAGGAAAGACCTTCTTCTTGACTTCATCCTCGGGCAAACCTGCAAGCTTAAATAATCCACAAACTTCATCCACAAAGATTAGATGCATATCAAGATGTAATGTTCCCTCTCCTGCATAAGGATTAGCTAGCAGTTTCTCTATCATACCCGAGGAAATTTCATAATAAATTTTTTCAGTAGGTTGAGGAGCAACTCTTTTCTCTTCCGGTCGGGGTGAAGATACCCCGAACAAATCCCTCAAAGGATTATTTTCCATAGTGACAAGTGTCAGTAAATTTCAGCACACTATATAAATGTTTCCTTACCAAATTTCACTCACCAAAGACGTTTCACTCCCCGGAAACAGCGCCAGAAAAGAGTCTTGATGACCCACAAGTATAGGGGATCTATCATAGTCCTTTTGATAAATAAGATTGTCGACCCAACGAGGAGCATAAGGAAATGACAAGCGGTTTGCAGCAAGGTATTCTCTGCAAGCACTGAAATTATCGATAACACATAGTTGTGTGATAAGATAATTCGTAACGGGTGACAAGTAACAAAAGTAAATAAGGTGCAGCAAGGTGGCCCAATCCTTTTTGTAGCAAAGGACAAGCCTGGATGAACTCTTATATAAAGCAAAGCGCTCCTAAGGACACATGCGAATTACTGTCAATTAGCTAGTTTTCATCATGCTCATATGATTTGTGTTCTTTACTTTGATAATTTGATATGTGGGTGGACCAGTGCTTGGGTGTTGTCCTTACTTGAACAAGCCTCTCACTTATGATTAACCCCTCTCGCAAGCATCCGCAACTACGAAAGAAGAATTAAGATAAATCTAACCATAGCATGAAACATGTGGATCCAAATCAGCCCCTTATGAAGCAACACATAAACTAGGGTTTAAACTTCTGTCACTCTAGCAACCCATCATCTACTTATTACTTCCCACTGCCTTCCCCTAGCCCCAAATAATGGTGAAGTGTCATGTAGTCGACATTCACATAACACCACTAGACAACATACGTCTCATCAAATATCGAACGAATACGAAATTCACATGATTACTTATAACAAGACTTCTCACATGTCCTCATGAACAAACGTAACTACTCACAAAGCATATTCATGTTCATAATCATAGGAGTATTAATTATCATTAAGGATCTGAACATATGATCTTCCATCGAATAAACCAACTAGCATCTACTACAACGAGTAATCCACACTACTAGCAACCCACGGGTACCAATCTGAGGTTTTGAAACAAAGATTGGATACAAGAGATGAACTAGGGCTTGAGAGGAGATGATGCTGGTGAAGATGTTGATAGAGATTGACCCCCTATCAATGAGAGGATCATTGGTGATGACGATGATGATGATTTCCCCCTCCGGGAGGGAAGTTTTCCTGGCAAAATAGCTCCGACGGAGTCCTAGATTGGTTCTACCTAAGTTTCGCCTCGAGACGGCGGCGCTTCGTCCTCAAAGCTCCCTCCTGATTTTTTTCCAGGACAAAACCCTTCATATAGCAAAAGATGGGCATCGGAGCCTGCCAGGTGGCCCATAAGGGGGGCGCGCCCCCACCCTTGTGGATTCCTGGCGGGTCTCCTCGGGTGCTTTCTTCGCCCAATAGTTTTTATATATTCCAAAATGATTCTTCGTAAATTTTCACGACTTTTGGAGTTGTACATAATAGGTCTCTGAGATTTGCTCCTTTTCCAGTCCAGAATTCCAGCTGCCGGCGTTCTCCCTCTTCGTGTAAGCCTTGTAAAATAAGAGAGAAAAGGCATAAGTATTGTGCTATAATGTGTAATAACATCCCATAATGAAATAAATATCAATATAAAAGCATGATGCAAAATTGACGTATCACCAGCAACCCACTCGATTCATTGATGCCGCACATCTTGATCACGTGTACCTATTCTACCATTCACTATATGGGTTGAAGGCGCCGAGGGCGTGGTACCAGCGCACGCTGCCTTTCTAGAACAGATGGGCTTCCGAGCTACTCGTTCCGACGCTTCTATGTTTCTGTATCATCATGGCTATGCGACTGCATACATGCTTTTCTACGTCAACAACATCATCTTCGCGGCCTCCTCGGCTGAGCTTCTCGGGCAGCTCACTGCTCGTCTCAGTGCTGAGTTCGCCTTGAAGGACTTGGGTCTGCTTCACTACTTCCTCGGCATCGAGGTCATTCGGCGACCTAATGGCTTCTTCCTTCATCAACAGAAGTACGCACATGAGCTTCATGAGCGCGTCGGCATGCAAAATTGCAAGCCTGTCGCCACTCCTGTTGATACAAAGGCGAAGCTTTCCGCCCTTGAGGGATCCCCTGCTCCGGAGGTCCGTTCTATCGCTCTATCATGGGTGCTCTGTAGTACCTGACCCTCACCCGGACGGATTTTAAGTATGTGGTGCAGCAGGTGTGCTTACATATGCATGCTCCACGGGACAGTCACTAGAACCTGGTGAGCGGGATTCTTCGGTACATCCGCGGCTCTATGGCTCTTGGTCTCACTTTGACGGCATCATCCTCCACCGACATGGTCGCCTACTCTGATGCGGATTGGGCTGGCTGTCCGGACAGTCGACGCTCTACCTCCGGCTATTGCGTGTACCTTGGGTTGTTGCTCATCTCTTGGTTGTCTAAACGACAAACCTACGGTCTTTAATGCTGAGGCAGAGTACAGGGCGGTGGCCAACGCCGTTACCAAGTGCTCCTAGCTACAACAACTACTTCAGGAGTTGCATCATGACATGTGTCATGCTATACTCATGTACCGTGACAACGTCTCCGCTATCTATCTCTCCGTCAACCCCGTTCATCATCGCCGCACGAAACACATCGAGTTCGACATACACTTTGTGCGTCAGCAGGTGGCTCTCGGGCGCATTCGCGTCCAACATGTTCCCGCCGCGCAACAGTTTGTGAATGTTATGACAAAGAGGTTACCAACGTCTACCTTCGAGGAGTTCTGGTCCAGTCTACGCGTCACCGGTGACGTATTTACTCCGGGGGAGGGGGGAGGGGTGTTGAGCATGATCATTGTCGCATATACATTAGGCAGTTAGGATTGTGTTTTATTGTTTCTTAGTCTAGACATATCTCCCGATCCTTTCCTTGTATAATGGATACGGTTGAGCTATTCCTGTCTATGAACTCTTTATATGCTACGCCATACGATCAATGCGAATATCGTCAAACCACAGGTTAGAAATGCCCTTACTAACTAAACACGTCCAATTCTAAACAAAACTAAACGCGTCAAATCTTTTGATTTTGTTTAAAGATAATACCATAGTCTAGAAGATTAGTAGAAGGCTGAATCGAACACCTTGCAGGGCGCAAGGAACCGCAGCAAGCAAACGAATACGGTCAATTAAATACACCTACAAAGATTTTCAGCACACACGTTCTTCTATCCAGAAGGAAAATAAGGGAGGAGCGTGCGAGGATCTGGGCAACAAATATGAAAAGAAACGGCACGCACGTGGCTTAGTCCCAGCATATAATCAGCAGTCAAACGGAGACAAGCTAGCTTTTCGATGAGTACTTTTCTATGCCAACTTCTTAAATGAGTTTTGGACACGGAGCGGTTGTTAAAATTTGATGGCCGCTGCAGCCCAGCGGTACCCCGTGTATACCGGGAACAGTGCGTGATGACACGCCCGTTCGAAATCAATGCGCGTTGCTGTACAGCACTCCACCGGAACAGAACAGGACCGGGCACGAACTGACCGGACAATCGAGACATGGCGCGGTACATTGAAGCGGTCAAGCGACCGCTGCCGTTAGGTTGTACAAGTAGTACGAGCCGGAAACGAGCCACGGTCCATTGAGCTCGGGCCTACCCGGCTAGCCAGGCACGTTCCTTGCACGACTGCGTGGAGTATCCAGGCAAGATTAAGAATTATCTACTCGTAGCATGCACTGTGTTAGTCAAAAGGGAGCAAGGAGATGGAGATGCAGCACGTTTGGCCTAGAAGAGAAAGAAGGAATGATTCCCGCGTGGGTTAGCCGATTCCAGGGAGATCCTATTCCGGGAAAAGAGTAGAAAAATAGCGGACGCGCGCGCACCCGAGAAAGGGAAAAAGGCATCTGCGCGTCTGCACGCCGCGGACGCAACCCCGGCGGAAGCACCACCGCGACGGCGGCCCCCTCCTGCCCATTCGGACGGCGCGGCGTGGCCGAACCGACGCCCGGTGCGCGCGAGGGCACGGCTCCGGGTCGGCGGGTCGCTTTTGCGGCTCTTGCGCCCGAGCCGCGCGGCCCACCGCAGGGGCGACACGGCGCACGTACGTACGTGTTGGGGCCACGCGGGTTGTTGGTAGTAGTACTTGGTAGTCCGCGTGGGGTTTTGTCAGCCAGTGTGACGGACGGACGGAGCCGTTTGTCCGTGACATTTTCCTTGGGGGTTAAGGTTGGAAGGGATCGACACTTGGACCGATGCTATTGAGACGGGTGAGTCCCGCATGTTTGGACTTACGGACCGGCCGCTGACCTCACTGGGGTTGTCAGCTATAAGAGCCAAATGGAGAGTGTACACAAATATTGCTACGTGTTCATTTATTCTTTGGTACATCGTTGAATTGACAGGAACACACGCACACCATCATACTCGCTTCGTTTTTATTTACTCAGCATATTAGCTTTGGTTAAAGTCATGCTTTATAAACTTTGACAAAGTTTATAAACAAAAATATTAACATGTACAAAAACAAATCCATACCATTAGATTCATTATTGAACGTACTTTCGCATCATATAGATTTGTTATCGTAAATATTTATATTCTTTTCTATAAACTTAGTCAGACTTTACGAAGTTTAACTTCAGTCAACTATAATATGCAAAATAAACAAAAACGAAGAGAATACAAAGGATGGTCCAATTCTACATAGTACACACAAAATGGTGGAGGTGACAAATGGAGCGTGCGAGCTAGCATATAACCGCTATGTTCAAGATACAAGGGCTACTTTGGTTTGCTGCAATTTTGTAGATTTTACAGGGTAGGAGTTCTATAGAATATATATATTTGGAGCCATTTGGTTTATAGCGTTAGAATCATATTCCTGTATAGGATATCAAATCAATCTTTTGCATTTCAAAGGGAAAAAAGCATCAACCTTTGTCATTTTCAATTACATTATTGTGAGCATTCGGAACCCGTTCCTACGCGGTCATCAAATTGACCGGCTTTGGACCCTCGGTCACAGCAATGAACTCCGTGTCCCACTTAACTTACTTTTGGTACTTTTGAATATTGTGCCATTTCATAGCTTCACGAGTGAATCTACCAACGGATCCGTAAAGTTGATCATTACTTTTCAAATTCTTATTTCATGTGTCCACCGTAGCGCTTATGTATCTCCTGGTCTGATTAATCCTTGAAACATAACCGGACATATTACAAGGCGAAAAAACAATGATTTCATTGATTCCGGATTGACCACTATCTCTCTCTCCCTCTTTCCTTTCACTGTCCTCACATAAAGAAAGCATGATTTACCCAAGCCAACCCCACAGAAAAAATTGTTATCCTACAAACCAAATGACACCTCTTTCCTATAAGATTTGAAATACATTTCATCTCGGTTCATATGGCTTTTCTATTCCTAACTATCATATGAACCAAGTGAGGCCTAAGAATATCTACAGCGGGCACCCCAAACACATCTCAACCGTCCGGACACGCTGACCGGTCACAAAAAATCGAGCCACCTAGACACCTCAAACGCATCTAAAATGCTCGGGCTGTCCTGCGCCCCTTATATCGAGCCCAAATCAAGGGCGGCACGGGCATGTCCGGACGCGTTCGCCCGACAGGCCTAGCCCACCATCTACCCCACAGTTGTCCCACAAAATGCTCAATCCGGCTTCCAGCTCCGAACCCTAGCTCACTCTGCTCGCCTCTCTCGCTCCGTCCTGCACTCTCCCCTCCCGCGTTCCGATCCAATCCGGCGCAATGTCGGGCTCCATCTGCCACTTCGGCTCCGACGTTGACTCCAACGAGGAGCTGGCCCTCCGCATTGCCTTCGAGCGGTCCAAGGTGGAGACCGGGGGCAGCTCCGAATCTGCAGCGTCACCGCACCCTCTCAGCCCGCACTCAGCTCCGGCAGGACAACACAGTCCGCACCACCCCCGCGCCGTCCCCTTCCCCCGCCGACCGCTCCTCCACGCGGGCAATGCTGGGTGCTAGTGCCCACGCCACCGGCCTGCAAGCGCACTCCAGAATCGGAGGCGCGCACCACCCTCCGTGAGCGGCAATGGGCAAGGAAGAGGGAGGCGACGGAGTGGTCAGTGCACCGTCACCGTGGGATGCCAGCTGTGACGCCCCCGATTTAATCGTACACTAATCATACACGCAAACGTGTACGATCAAGATCAGGGTCCCACGGGAAGATATCACAACACAACTCTACAAATAAAATAAGTCATACAATCATCATATTACAAGCCAGGGGCCTCGAGGGCTCGAATACAAGAGCTCGATCATAGACGAGTCAACGGAAGCAACAATATCTGAGTACAGACATAAGTTAAACAAGTTTGCCTTAAGAAGGCTAGCACAAACTGGGATACAGATCGAAAGAGGCGCAGGCCTCCTGTCTGGGATCCTCCTAACTACTCCTGGTCGTCGTCAGCGGGCAGCACGTAGTAGTAGGCACCTCCGGTGTAGTAGGAGTCGTCGTCGACGGTGGCGTCTGGCTCCTGAGCTCCAACATCTGGTCGTGACAACCAGGTAGAAGGGATAGGGGGAAAAGAGGGAGAAAGCAACCGTGAGTACTCATCCAAAGTACTCGCAAGCAAGGAGCTACACTACATATGTATGCATTGGTATCAACTGGAATAAGGCTATTATAAGTGGACTGAACTGCAGAAAGCCGGAATAAGAGGGGGATAGCTAGTCCTTTCGAAGACTACGCTTCTGGCAGCCCCCGTCTTGCAGCATGTAGAAGAGAGTAGACTGAAGTCCTCCAAGTAGCATCGCATAGCATAATCCTACCCGATGATCCTCTCCTCGTCGCCCTGTTAGAGAGCGATCACCGGGTTATATCTGGCACTTGGAAGGGTGTGTTTTATTAAGTATCCGGTTCTAGTTGTCATAAGGTCAAGGTACAACTCCGGGTCGTCCTTTTACCGAGGGACACGGCTATTCGAATAGATAGACTTCCCTGCAGGGGTGCACCACATACCCCAACACGCTCGATCCCATTTGGCCGGACACACTTTTCTGGGTCATGCCCGGCCTCGGAAGATCAACACGTCGCAGCCCTACCTAGGCACAACAGAGAGGTCAGCACGCCGGTCTAAATCCTATGGCGCAAGGGTCTGGGCCCATCGCCCTTTGCACATCTGCACGTTGCGTACGCGGCCGGAAGCAGACCTAGCCTAGTGGCTTTCCAGTCCAATCTGGCATGCGCCACTCAGTCGCTGACGTCACGAAGGCTTCGGCTGATACCACGACGCCGGGATACCCATAACTACTCCCGCGTAGATGGTTAGTGCGTATAGACCAAATGGCCAGACTCAGATCAAATACCCAGATCTCGTTAAGCGTGTTAAGTATCCGCGAACGCCGACCAGGGCCAGGCCCACCTCTCTCCTAGGTGGTCGGAACCTACCCTGTCGCTCCGCCTCAAAGATCCACTCGCGGGTGCTCCTACGAGCCGTCCCGTCTTTAGTCACCACATGTATCATGTATAAAGTATATAGTACATACCCGTGATCACCTCCCGAGTGATCACGGCCCGATGGTATAGCATGGCAGACGGACAAGAATGTAGGGCCACTGATGATAAACTAGCATCCTATACTAAGCATTAGGTTTGCAGGTAAAGGTAACAACAGTAGTAGCAAGGACATGCTATGCATCAGTATAGGATTAACGGGAAGCAGTAACATGCTACACTACTCTAATGCAAGCAGTATAGAGAAGAGTAGGCGATATCTGGTGATCAAGGGGGGGGGGCTTGCCTGGTTGCTCTGGCAAGAGAGAGGGGTCATCTGCACCGTAGTCATACTGGGGGTCTCCGGCAATCTCAGGGTCTACCAAAAAGAAGTAACGGAGGGGAACACAATAAATAACAGAGCAATCAATGTAACAAAAGGCAAGATGCGGCATTACGTTGTGCTAGGGGTGACCTGACGCGGTACGAGGTGATACCGGTGAAGGGGGGAAACATCCGGGAAAATATCCCCGGTGTTTCGCATTTTCGGGCAGAGGAGCCGGAGGGGAAAAGTTGCGAGTTCGATAGGTTAGGGAGGTGTGGCGGACGAACGGGTTGCGTATCCAGATTCGTCTCGTCGTTCTGAGCAACTTTCATGTTGAAAATAATTTAATCCGGGTTGCATATTAAAAGATATGATTTTCTAAAGATTTTATTAATTTCTGGAATTTAATTAATTATTTAAATTAATTCGGAAAATGGATTAATGACATCAGCATGATGTCATGCTGACGTCAGTAGTCAACAAAGTTGACTGGTCAACCTGACCAGTGGGTCCCACTGGTCAGTGACACATTTTAATTAAACATTTTAATTACCCTAATTAGTATTAATTAGGGGGTCTGCCCCACTGCAATACTAATTAAATAGCTAATTAACTAACCAGGTTAATTAGATAACTAATATTTAATTAGTTTAGTTAGTTGTTTAGTTTAATTAATCAAAATTAATTAAGTTAATTATTTCTCTAATTAATTAATTAATTAATTAATTAATTGTTTTTATTTTTATTTTTATAAATACGTTCAGGGGGTGGGGCCCTTGTCATTGGCCCAGGGGGCCTAGCGGGTTTGGGCGCGAGTGCGCGAACGGGCGCGGGCGCCAGGAGCGGGCGCCCGACAGGGGTGAGATCATGCGCGGCGTCGCCCGAGCGAGAGCGCCGGCGAGCAGGGCGGCCGCGACTTGGGAGGGGCCGGGCAGAGGACGATGAGGGAAGGGTGGTTGGGGGCGCGTCCACCGGCATAAGCAGCGGGCGGAGGCGGCGGCGACGTCAGGCGGGTAGCAGCGGGCAGAGCGCACTCGGGCGACGGCCAAGCCACGGTGGATGCACGCCCGGGCGGCGCAGGGGCACGGCTAGGGGCGCGCGTGTGCGTGTTGGAGTAAGGCAGAGTCAACGTGACGGGAGCGCCGGCCACGGTGACTTCTTGCGCGGGACAACAACGACGAGCACGGCGGTCAGAGGATGCAGATCAAGGGAAGGCAGAGGGGAAAAGCGCGTCGGCTCACATCGTTGATGGGGAGAGGCTCGGGGATGCACGGGATGCAGTGAAGCCGTCGGAACCCACGACGAACGGCGGCGGAGATGAGCTCGATGGCGAGCGTACGTGTTGTCCCGGCTCGATTCAGAGCACGTAGGCGAACGAGACGACTATGGCGAAGCTCCTGGACGCCTTGGAGCGATGAGGGGAGGCCGGTGGCCACCGGATCGACGAGGATGGTCGGAGGCGCGGTAGCCGTGGTGCGGGAGAGGTCCGAGAAGGCGAGGACGGCGCCTGCTGCTTGCTGCCGCGGTGGAGGTCCAGGGGTGAAGCAGGATCGAACGGAGGGAGGAGAGGCTGCGAGGGGGTCGGGTATGTGGCGCCTCGCCTCTGGTCTCGATGTGCGGCGGCGCGAGGGGAGGAGGTGAGGGATCGAGCGAGAGGAGTGGGGTGGAATCGGGGGGAGTGGATGCGGATAGGGTTTCGGGGTGGCTCAGGGGGTAATAGGGGGCGGCTGGGCCGGCCTGGTTGGCCCGATGGCTAGCTGGGCCGAGGCCCAGCGAGGGAGGGGGGTTTGCTCTTTGTTTGTTTGTTTTTTGTTAGTTTAGTTTTTTTTGTATTTTCTTTTCTTTTATTTATTTACTTTTCTGTTTTAAATCATTTTAAATTATTTAGGCCTTTTATAAAAATGTGTTTACTACACCATATTTATCTATGTAATATTTAGTACAAACCGAACAGTTTTATTTTAATGTTTGAAAACTTTTATTATTTATCAAACTTTGAATTTGAATTTTGGACATCTTTTGATCTAACGATAGATTAGCAACCGTAATAATGGTGACGTGGCATCATTAATAGGGGATTACTGTAGCCTATTTATCCGAGCGTCACAATTCTCCTCTACTACAAGAAATCTCGTCCCGAGATTTAAGAGGGGAAGTGATGGTGAAGGGATTTGGTTACGAAATTCTAACGAGCGTCCTCAAACTTGGTTGCTCTTCTCGAAGAGGTCGATCCATTACATTGATGTCTTCAGTCCTCTGCTTCAGGAGTCATCGTCCTTCCTTCAGGACCTTCAACGTACTTACGAATAGGTAAGGGGCAGCTTGGCTACGACAGAATGCTTATGAGGGAAACAATCTGGGGTTAACCCATGAATGAGCATAAGACTACCTCTCGAGTTGAACAAATGATACACATCGAGGGCAAAGTAGGACAGTGCAATAAGAAGTTTTGAGCGGATAGGCAATCGTTCATTGCCTGAAACATAGTGTGAAAGGGGTTCAGAGCACTAGGAATAAGTATTGTGTCTGAAACCAGAATTGATGATCTTTTGAAAGGTGGCTCGTGAAGTACTTACGAAGCCACGCGTGAGGAATAACTTTGGCAACAGGGTGTACAGGAGAGTCAGGTTTCGATCCTGTGGAACTGTGGGTTATGGGCCCACCAGGTGGGTTAGAATAGGGATGGGCGTTGACATCTTGCATGGTCATGATAGCAAGGCATGTCAGAGGATCAGCCTATCAGTTACGTCGGCAACAACATCGGTACCAAGGGCGAGGGACGAAGAGAACCATTTTCCTGCTCGTTGAACGAGGCGGACCAATATGCAAAGTTCTCATCCACCGGTGGTTACCGGGATGCTATCAACAATGGTAACAGGGTCTTACTGACAGAGTTGTACAACGAGGTGCTTACTAAGCAGGGATTTATCATTGCTCAGTTAAATCAGATTACAAGAAAGCTTAACAAGACAATGGAAAGGAAAATGTGATTATCAGGTTTAACAGAAGAATGGAAAGGAAAATGTGTTTTAAACACATAATTCAGGGATATATCCTTCCCAAGGACAAGCAGAGCATGACATCCAAGACCGGATAGAAGGTAGAAAACTCTTTTAGGTAGGAGAGACAAATTTCATGACATTACCCATACAACGGTGTTTGGGTAATTTCAACAAGAACATTTAGCATGGTGCTTCAAATGTTCTTATTGAAAATCGGAGTACCATAGACATGCTTCGAGATAGCGCCGACATGTTCTTCAAGCAAAGGTCAAACTTTGGATACACAAAGGATCCATCAGGAACAACTCATAGAATAAGTCTTGCAATAGGTCCTCCAACCAAGTGTGCTAGACATGACATCACCTTATTGGGTTATAGAAAGACCAATGTTATGACTCTTGGAAAATGTTCCAACCATCATATCTGACCGAGTTTCAGATCTGGTTGGTGTGAGGATACCTCAGACTCGGGATGAGAAGAAGAGGTGCAACACATTGACGGGATGGCGTTGCAAGATTCTCGGGAAATGAACTATGAAGGCAAGTCCCGAATCATGAGTTCACCATTTAACCAAGGAGAGGAAGAAGGGGTGGCTGATGAACTCAGCGACAATTCATTGAGATTTTCCAAAAGATGGATCTCCACAATTAGGTGAACAAGGGGATGACAACTATCAGATAAAATGATACAATGAGGTATGCTTAAGGAAACATACCCATTTAAACATTGGTTGAAAGGTGCACCCGAAATATGGGCTGGGTCGCATGAACAATGTTAGAATGGTGACTTAATGAACAAAAGAATTAGAATGAAACTATCAATCATTCACTACAAGCAATAGGGTTGCTAGAAGTTTTGAATTCACACCTCAAGGTTCAATTGCCGGTATTCCGGTTAGAATCAACACGGGGACCAAGAATGAACAGAGATGGCGAGAAGTAATACTATAACAAGAATCCTTAAGAGGTGGTGTAATTCTAACAACATTCTTGAGATAAAAGATGGTAACACTCCAAGCTAAAGAAGAACAAATGTTGGATAGCAAGGAAGTCAAGGTATAACACAAAACGCGGACAAGTTTGTGTTGAACGGAAGGCAATAAAGTGGTCGATGATAATACCATTCATCGAGGGAAAGGATGGTATTTCTCATTATGAATTCGATTGATATCCTGGAAGAGCTCAAGATGTTGGTGCTGATCACGACACATTTGTCGAGAGATTTCATGAAGATGTAATCTATCGGCGATGACATCAAGTCAAAGGAATTATGAAGCAAAAGGTTATTGGAACCATGGGTACGACACAAACTCAAAATCAAGCTTGTTGTTCAAGGTGAAAGATATGACGAGAAAGATCGACGTAAGCTTAGCTCATCGTCGAAAGTTGTGTTCCGGGAAGAAGGACCATGTAGCACAGTTAAAATTTAGCACGATAATGATATAGCCAACCGGGCTAGGAATGACTTGAAGGAGTATTAAACTCATAAGCAACAAAAATTACTTATAGTTATTGAATCGGAGTACAGACTCGATTCACTGTCGGTGTCCTTGAGTGTCTAACATCTCAGAACCTGGGGGGATCCGAGATCGGTGAGAAACAATACTAGATGAAAACTCGCAGGAAGCAACACAGTACTCGAGATACCAGAGGTTAATACTCGAGGAAGATCAAAAATAGAGGTTGCAGAGATGTATCGATCAACAAAAGACAAGTGCTTTAACTTGCCTGAGAAATGGAATCAAGGAGAAAATGTGATTGGGATCATGATTGCAAATGATCAATACATAGGTACCAGATGATGGCATATCAAGGAAATAGTTAATATTGCAAGAAGCTTCTATGACAGGATCTACATCGTGTCCATGGGCATGAACACAAAGTTCAAGGTCGACTCCCACTTCTTTAATGCATAACCTTTCATTTACTTCTCGCCTTCAACGAAGTTGTGGTGTTGAAATTTTATCCGTCATAACACCAGTAGAGTATGACCCGTAGTAATTTCCGGGTTCACACGGATTAGAAAAAGGCATATGTTCAACCCGTCAGGGTATCGTGGAAACATATACCACAAGCTTCAATAGTAAATACCACAAGCTTGAAAGCAGGGCATGGTTGAACAATCAGAGGATAGGATTTACCAATGGAGAGAGAACTTCCAAAGGGATTGAATATGAAGGACGCTATCGGATAAAATCCAACAAAGGATCCGGTGGTCCTCAAAGGATCTTATGTGAGCATCGGTACTCAACTAGAAGAGGAAAGAATGCAAAGGCATTGGATTATGGAAACAACTGACTAATCCAGAGCACAAATGCAAATGAATTATGATTTTCAATTCAAGGGATCAGAAGCAATGTTCTGATTAGGGATGGATAAGTTGAATAGCCCTAGGGGTACAATCGACGGCAATTGGATTTGTTGAGAACCAGCTCGTGTTTAAAATGACGTCTGAGCCGGAAAGATAATTCAAAAGGATCAACTGATGATTGCATGCATTCGCACTTATGTTGAATCAATAGGATCAAAAAGACAATGCCTAAGGATACTAACGAATATTGCCAGACATATGGAAAGCATCCATAATGCAAGCAGGCAAATATTGCAGAGCAATAAGCTACTAAGGATTTTTGGAGGATCAAATAGTATTTCGAAGACCATTGTGAAACACATGAACAACTAGGGATGAGTGGATACTCGACAAGTGCGAGGATTTAATTGAAGGGGTATTCATGTGGCAAGGAACTGCTAGGCAGTAGGCACAAAGTATTCTCGGAACAATAGAGAAGACTTCGGGGTATCTTGTAATAACAAGATCAATGGGGGATGATCATATGAATGGCAAGTGTAAGTAGTTAACCATAAGGATTTATCGGTGGAAGGAAATCGCAAATGCGATGGCATAAAGACTCGAGAGAACATCGTAGAGTAACTTCGGGATCTTCTAGTGCAGCAGGCGATCATCTGGACTGAAGGGGCTCTCCGGGAGAAAGTATTTTTGAGAACCTAAAGTTAGATTTTAATAAAAATCTTTTAACCCGAATAGAAGAGAGTTCAGAATCCCAGAGTAAAGATCGAGGAGTAAAAGATCCTAATACCACCCAATGGCGACGTGGGCCCATGGGCCGCACAGCCAAGTTAGTAAAGAATTTTCATCGACTAGACTCAACTTCGGCCAAGGAGCGTGGAAGGGATTCCTACAGGCAGTCGGCTCTGATACCAACTTGTGACGCCCCCGATTTAATCGTACACTAATCATACACGCAAACGTGTACGATCAAGATCAGGGACCCACGGGAAGATATCACAACACAACTCTACAAATAAAATAAGTCATACAAGCATCATATTACAAGCCAGGGGCCTCGAGGGCTCGAATACAAGAGCTCGATCATAGACGAGTCAGCGGAAGCAACAATATCTAAGTACAGACATAAGTTAAACAAGTTTGCCTTAAGAAGGCTAGCACAAACTGGGATACAGATCGAAAGAGGCGCAGGCCTCCTGCCTGGGATCCTCCTAACTACTCCTGGTCGTCGTCAGCGGGCAGCACGTAGTAGTAGGCACCTCCGGTGTAGTAGGAGTCGTCGTCGACGGTGGCGTCTGGCTCCTGAGCTCCAACATCTGGTCGCGACAACCAGGTAGAAGGGATAGGGGGAAAAGAGGGAGAAAGCAACCGTGAGTACTCATCCAAAGTACTCGCAAGCAAGGAGCTACACTACATATGTATGCATTGGTATCAACTGGAATAAGGCTATTATAAGTGGACTGAACTGCAGAAAGCCGGAATAAGAGGGGGATAGCTAGTCCTTTCGAAGACTACGCTTCTGGCAGCCCCCGTCTTGCAGCATGTAGAAGAGAGTAGACTGAAGTCCTCCAAGTAGCATCGCATAGCATAATCCTACCCGATGATCCTCTCCTCGTCGCCCTGTTAGAGAGCGATCACCGGGTTATATCTGGCACTTGGAAGGGTGTGTTTTATTAAGTATCCGGTTCTAGTTGTAATAAGGTCAAGGTACAACTCCGGGTCGTCCTTTTACCAAGGGACACGGCTATTCGAATAGATAGACTTCCCTGCAGGGGTGCACCACATACCCCAACACGCTCGATCCCATTTGGCCGGACACACTTTTCTGGGTCATGCCCGGCCTCGGAAGATCAACACGTCGCAGCCCTACCTAGGCACAACAGAGAGGTCAGCACGCCGGTCTAAATCCTATGGCGCAGGGGTCTGGGCCCATCGCCCTTTGCACACCTGCACGTTGCATACGTGGCCGGAAGCAGACCTAGCCTAGTGGCTTTCCAGTCCAATCCGGCGCGCGCCACTCAGTCGCTGACGTCACGAAGGCTTCGGCTGATACCACGACGCCGGGATACCCATAACTACTCCCGCGTAGATGGTTAGTGCGTATAGACCAAATGGCCAGACTCAGATCAAATACCCAGATCTCGTTAAGCGTGTTAAGTATCCGCGAACGCCGACCAGGGCCAGGCCCACCTCTCTCCTAGGTGGTCGGAACCTACCCTGTCGCTCCGCCTCAAAGATCCACTCGCGGGTGCTCCTACGAGCCGTCCCGTCTTTAGTCACCACATGTATCATGTATAAAGTATATAGTACATACCCGTGATCACCTCCCGAGTGATCACGGCCCGATGGTATAGCATGGCAGACGGACAAGAATGTAGGTCCACTGATGATAAACTAGCATCCTATACTAAGCATTAGGTTTGCAGGTAAAGGTAACAACAGTAGTAGCAAGGATAGGCTATGCATCAGTATAGGATCAACGGGAAGCAGTAACATGCTACACTACTCTAATGCAAGCAGTATAGAGAAGAGTAGGCGATATCTGGTGATCAAGGGGGGGGGGGCTTGCCTGGTTGCTCTGGCAAGAGAGAGGGGCCATCTGCACCGTAGTCGTACTGGGGGTCTCCGGCAATCTCGGGGTCTACCGGAAAGAAGTAACGGAGGGGGAACACAATAAATAACAGAGCAATCAATGTAACAAAAGGCAAGATGCGGCATTACGTTGTGCTAGGGGTGACCTGACGCGGTACGAGGTGATACCGGTGAAGGGGGGAAACATCCGGGAAAATATCCCCGGTGTTTCGCGTTTTCGGGCAGAGGAGCCGGAGGGGAAAAGTTGCGAGTTCGATAGGTTAGGGAGGTGTGGCGGACGAACGGTTTGCGTATCCAGATTCGTCTCGTCGTTCTGAGCAACTTTCATGTTGAAAATAATTTAATCCGGGTTGCATATTAAAAGATATGATTTTCTAAAGATTTTATTAATTTCTGGAATTTAATTAATTATTTAAATTAATTCGGAAAATGGATTAATGACATCAGCATGATGTCATGCTGACGTCAGTAGTCAACAAAGTTGACTGGTCAACCTGACCAGTGGGTCCCACTGGTCAGTGACACATTTTAATTAAACATTTTAATTACCCTAATTAGTATTAATTAGGGGGTCTGCCCCACTGCAATACTAATTAAATAGCTAATTAACTAACCAGGTTAATTAGATAACTAATATTTAATTAGTTTAGTTAGTTGTTTAGTTTAATTAATCAAAATTAATTAAGTTAATTATTTCTCTAATTAATTAATTAATTAATTAATTAATTGTTTTTATTTTTATTTTTATAAATACGTTCAGGGGGGTGGGGCCCTTGTCATTGGCCCAGGGGGCCTAGCGGGTTTGGGCGCGAGTGCGCGAACGGGCGCGGGCGCCAGGAGCGGGCGCCCGACAGGGGTGAGATCATGCGCGGCGTCGCCCGAGCGAGAGCGCCGGCGAGCAGGGCGGCCGCGACTTGGGAGGGGCCGGGCAGAGGACGATGAGGGAAGGGTGGTTGGGGGCGCGTCCACCGGCGTAAGCAGCGGGCGGAGGCGGCGGCGACGTCAGGCGGGTAGCAGCAGGCAGAGCGCACTCGGGCGACGGCCAAGCCACGGTGGATGCACGCCCGGGCGGCGCAGGGGCACGGCCAGGGGCGCGCGTGTGCGTGTTGGAGTAAGGCAGAGTCAACGTGACGGGAGCGCCGGCCACGGTGACTTCTTGCGCGGGACAACAACGACGAGCACGGCGGTCAGAGGATGCAGATCAAGGGAAGGCAGAGGGGAAAAAGCGTGTCGGCTCACATCGTTGACGGGGAGAGGCTCGGGGATGCGCGGGATGCAGTGAAGCTGTCGGAACCCACGACGAACGGCGGCGGAGATGAGCTCGATGGCGAGCGTACGTGCTATCCCGGCTCGAGTCAGAGCACGTAGGCGAACGAGACGACTATGGCGAAGCTCCTGGACGCCTTGGAGCGATGAGGGGAGGCTGGTGGCCACCGGATCGACGAGGATGGTCGGAGGCGCGGTAGCCGTGGTGCGGGAGAGGCCCGAGAAGGCGAGGACGGCGCCTGCTGCTTGCTGCCGCGGTGGAGGTCCAGGGGTGAAGCAGGATCGAACGGAGGGAGGAGAGGCTGCGAGGGGGGTCGGGTATGAGGCGCCTCGCCTCTGGTCTCGATGTGCGGCGGCGCGTGGGGAGGAGGTGAGGGATCGAGCGAGAGGAGTGGGGGGGAATCGGGGGGAGTGGATGCGGTTAGGGTTTTGGGGTGGCTCAGGGGGTAATAGGGGGCGGCTGGGCCGGCCTGGTTGGCCCGATGGCTAGCTGGGCCGAGGCCCAGCGAGGGAGGGGGGTTTGCTCTTTGTTTGTTTGTTTTTTGTTAGTTTAGTTTTTTTTGTATTTTCTTTTATTTTATTTATTTACTTTTCTGTTTTAAATCATTTTAAATTATTTAGGCCTTTTATAAAAATGTGTTTACTACACCATATTTATCTATGTAATATTTAGTACAAACCGAACATTTTTATTTTAATGTTTGAAAACTTTTATTATTTATCAAACTTTGAATTTGAATTTTGGACATCTTTTGATCCAACGATAGATTAGCAACCGTAATAATGGTGACGTGGCATCATTAACAGGGGATTACTGTAGCCTAATTATCCGGGCGTCACACCAGCGGAGCCCAACGAGGACGAGCGGCTCCTCGCATGGGTCTACCGCCGGTCGCTCACGATAGCGGGGACAGACGCTCACCGCCTCCGGCGGAAGAATGCCAAAGCGCTCCGGCTAGCCATAGAGCAGTCAGAGCGGGAGGCGAAGGAGGGAGCGGCAGAGGTGGCTCGTCTTGCCAAGCTGAATGTGCAGCAGGACAAGGCCTTCACTGGATGAAGGGGCTGATCGTCCTGTCCTCCTTTGACTCTGACGACAGCGACAACGACAACTCCACCTCCTCGGACGACGACCAAGACCTTCCACCAGCCGCAGACGCCTACAACCGCGCCAATGACCGGAAGGGCAAAGGCCCGGCACAGAAGTGGTGATCCCGCTCCTCCTCTTATGTTTATGTCGTTTTTAGTTATTGATGTTTAAGAACTTGTGTGGTGATGAACTCGATGATCTTTTGGATGATGTCAAGCTTGTTTAATGCCCGTTTGCAGTCGATTTTCTTGTCCGTTTGCAGCTAATGTTGTTGCTCGTTGTTTGATGACGTAGCTCACGTTGCATGTATAGTAGGGTGCAGATATAAGATACGCTGATGTGGAGAATGAAATATGAGGCATGCCTAGTAAGTGCCCGCGTACACGCTCGGTGTTTGAGGGGCCGAATTAGCCCATCGCAGCTAGGCAGAAACGAGGTGACGCCCAGCGGCCGCCACCATGCACACTCAGAACTGGTACTGAGATTTATGTGTCTGGAGCAAAACTAAAACTCGAATCCCTTATATAAACATCATAATAATAGTAAATAATATAGTTAAGCAAACAATGTTACTCCCATATTTATGTCGGTCGTAGACATAACATAGTTGATTTTTACCAGTCGCTCATACTAAGTTTCAACATTGAAACTTGACATTATTTTGTAAAAAAATCATCAAAATATATTTAAAATAGATCTTATTTAAAAGTGCTCGCCATGAGAAACACAAATATGAAAACACAACTTAATTTAAAAATATTTAAAAGGTATAAAACTTTGAAAATTGAAATCCAAAATAAAAAGCGGGCACCGGGGATATGAGTGCCCCGCTTGCGTGCCACAAATCCTCTCCCACTTCTTCCACAACATTTGTCACAGATACAATATGTGTTTTCATTGGAGCAGCAATATTACTTCGGAAGAAAATGTCAATAACTTGTTGGGAAACGTAGCATGCAATTTCAAAAAAAAATCCTACGCTCATGCAAGATCTATCTAGGAGATGCATAGCAAAGAGAGGGGGAGAGTGTGTCCACGTACCCTCGTAGACCGAAAGCAGAAGCATTTGACAACATGGTTGATGTAGTCGAACTTTTTCTCGTTCCAACCGATCAAACACCGAACGTACGGCACCTCCGAGTTCTGCACAGGTTCAACTCGATGAGGTCCCTCGAACTCTTGATCCAGCAAAGTATCAATGGAGAGTTCCGTCAGCACGACGGCGTGATGACGGTGATGATGAAGTGATCCGCGCAGGGCTTCGCCTAAGCACTACGTGAATATGACCAGAGACGTAAACTATGGAGGGGGGCGCTGCACACGGCTAACAATGTTTGTTTTGTGTTCTAGGTGCCCCCTCCCCACATATATATAGGTGGGAGAGGGAGGGGGACAGCCATGGGGCGCCCCAAGTAGGAGGAATCCTAATTGGGGGCCTTGTCCAATTCGTTCCCCCCCCTACCATCTTTTCCGAAGAGGGAAGGAAAGGGGAGAGATGAGGGAAGGAAGGGGGAGGCCGAATTTCCTTTTCTTCCTTCTCTCTTCCCCTTTCCCTTCTCCTTCCTATTCGGCCAGCAAGGGAGGCGCAGCAGCCCATGTTGTCTGTTGTGTTTCCCCTCTTGGCCCAGTAGGCCCATATAGTTTGTTGGGGGTAGCCCGGAACCCCTTCCGGTGACCCGATACGTACCCGGTATCCTCGGAACACTTCTGGTGTCCAAATACTACCATTCTATATATGAATCTTTACCTCTCGACCATTTCGAGACTCCTCGTCATGTCCATGATCTCATCCGGGACTCCTAACAACATTCGGTTACCAAATCACATAACTCATATAATACAAAATCGTCATCGAATGTTAAGCGTGCGGACCCTACGGGTTCGAGAACTATGTAGACATGACCGAGACACCTCTTCGATCAATAACCAACAGTGGAACCTGGATGATCACATTGGTTCCCACATATTCTACAAAGACCTTTACTGGGTCGTATCGTAATGACAACATACGTTATTCCCTTTGTCAACGGTATGTTACTTGCCCCAGATTCGATTGTCGGTATCTTCATACCTAGTTCAATCTCGTTACCGGCAAGTCTCTTTACTCGTTCCGTAATGCATCATCCCGTAACTAACTCATTAGTCACATTGCTTGCAAGGCTTATTATGTTGTGCATTACCGAGAGGGCCCAGAGATACCTCTCCGATACTTGGGGTGACAAATCCTACTCTCGATCTATGCCAACCCAACAAACACCTTCGAAGATGTTGGGGAACGTAGTAATTTCAAAAAATTCCTATGCACATGCAAGATCATGGTGATGCATAGAAACAAGAGGGGAGAGTTTCGTCCACGTATCCTCGTAGACCATAAGCGGAAGCGTTATGGGAACACGGTTGATGTAGTCATACATCTTCACGATCCGGCCGATCCAAGTACCGAACATACAGAACCTCCGAGTTCAGCACAAGTTCAGCTCGGTGACGTCCCACAAACTCCGATCCAGAAGAGCTTCGAGGGAGAGTTTCGTCAGCATGACGACGTGTTGACGGTGATGATGATGCTACCGACGCAGGGCTTCGCCTAAGCACCGCTACGATATGACCGAGGTGGATTATGGTGGAGGGGGGCACCGCACACGGCTAAAAGATCAACTGATCAACTTGTGTGTCTTAGGGTGCCCCCTGCCCCCGTATATAAAGGAGCAAGGGGGGAGGCCGGCCGGCCGTAGCAAGGCACGCTAGGAGGAGTCCTACTCCCACCGGGAGTAGGATTCCCCCCTTTCCTAGTTGGACTAGGAGAGAAGGAAGGGGGAGAGAGGGAGGAAGGAAAGGGGGCGCCGCCCCCCTTCTAGTCCAATACGGACCAGAGGGAGATGGGGCACGCGGCCTGCCCTGGTCTCCTCTCTCTCTCCGCTATGGCCCAATAAGGCCCATACATTTACCGGGGGATTCCGATAACCTCCCGGTACTCCGGTAAAATCCCGATTTCACTCGAAACTATTCCGATGTCCAAATATAGGCTTCCAATACATCGATCTTTATGTCTCGACCATTTCAAGACTCCTCGTCATGTCCATGATCATATTCGGGACTCCGAACTACCTCCTGTACATCAAAACACATAAACTCATATTACCGATCATCACTAAACTTTAAGCGTGCGGACCCTACGGGTTCGAGAACTATGTAGACATGACCGAGACTCGTCTCCGATCAATAACCAATAGCGGAACCTGGATGCTCATATTGGTTCCTACATATTCTACGAAGATCTTTATCGGTCAAACCACATAACAACAAATGTTGTTCCCTTTGTCATCGGTATGTTACTTGCCCGAGATTCGATCGTCGGTATCCTTATACCTAGTTCAATCTCGTTACCGGCAAGTCTGTTTACTCGTTCCGTAATGCATCATCCCGCAACTAACTCATTAGTCACAATGCTTGCAAGGCTTATAGTGATGTGCATTACCGATAGGGCCCAGAGATACCTCTCCGACAATCGGAGTGACAAATCCTAATTTCGATCTATGCCAACTCAATAAGTACCATCAAAGACACCTATAGAGCACCTTTATAATCACCCAGTTATGTTGTGACGTTTGGTAGCACACAAAGTGTTCCTCTGGTACTCGGGAGTTGCATAATCTCATAGTCACAGGAACATGTATAAGTCATGAATAAAGCAATAGCATCAAACTAAACGATCATCGTGCTAAGCTAACGGATGGGTCAAGTCAATCACATCATGGTCTAATGATGTGATCCTGTTGATCAAATGACAACTCATGTATATGGTTAGGAAACATAACCGTCATTGATTCAACGAGCTAGTCAAGTAGAGGAAAAGTAGTGACACTTTGTTTGTCTATGTATTCACACATGTACTAAGTTTCCGGTTAATACAATTCTAGCATGAATAATAAACATCTATCATGATATAAGGAAATATAAATGACAACTTCATTATTGCCTCTAGGGCATATTTCCTTCAGTGTCCCACTTGCACTAGAGTCGATAATCTAGATTACATAGTAATGATTCTAACACCCATGGAGTCTTGGTGCTGATCATGTTTTGCTCGTGAGAGAGGCTTAGTCAACGGGTCTGTAACATTCAGATCCGTATGTATCTTACAAATCTCTATGTCTCCCTCCTTGGCTTGATCCCGGATGGAATTGAAGCGTCTCTTGATGTGTTTGGTTCTTTTGTGAAATCTGGATTCCTTTGCCAAGGAAATTGCACCAGTATTGTCACAAAAGATTTTCATTGGACCCGATGCACTAAGTATGACACCTAGATTGGATATGATCTCCTTCATCTAGACTCCTTTATTTGCTGCTTCCGAAGCAGCTATGTACCCCGCTTCACACGTAGATCCCGCCACGACGCTTTGCTTAGAACTGCACCAACTGACAGCTCCACCGTTCAATAAAAACATGTATCCGGTTTGTGACTTAGAGTCATCTGGATCAGTGTTAAAGCTTGCATCGACGTAACCATTTACGACAAGCTCTTTTTCACCTCCATAGACGAGAAACATATCCTTAGTCCTTTTCAGGTATTTCAAAATGTTCTTGACCGCTGTCCAGTGATCCACTCCTGGATTACTTTGGTACCTCCCTGCTAAACTAATAGAAAGGCACACATCAGGTCTGGTACACAGCATTGCATACATGATAGAGCCTATGGCTGAAGCAAAGGGAACATCTTTCATTTTCTCTATGTCTTCTGCACTGGTCGGGCATTGAGTCTGACTCAACTTCACACCTTGTAACACAGGCAAGAACCCTTTCTTTGCTTGATCCATTTTGAACTTATTCAAAACTTTATCAAGGTATGTGCTTTGTGAAAGTCCAGTCAAGCGTCTTGATCTATCTCTATAGATCTTGATGCCCAATATATAAGAAGCTTCACCAAGGTCTTTCATTGAAAAACTCTTATTCAAGTATCCTCTTATGCTATCCAGAAATTCTATATCATTTCCAATCAACAATATGTCATCCACATATAATATTAGAAATGCTATAGAGCTCCCACTCACTTTCTTGTAAATACAGGCTTCTCCAAAAGTCTGTATAAAACCATATGCTTTGATCACACTATAAAAACGTTTATTCCAACTCTGAGATTCTTGCACCAGTCCATAGATGGATTGCTGGAGTTTGCACACTTTGTTAGCACCCTTTGGATCGATAAAACCTTTAGGTTGCATCATATACAACTCTTCTTCCAGAAATCCATTGAGGAATGCAATCTTTACATCCATTTACCAAATTTCATAATCATAAAATGCGTCAATTGCTAACATGATTTGGACGGACTTAAGCATTGCTATGGGTGAGAAGGTCTCATCGTAGTCAACTCCTTGAACTTGTCGAAAACCTTTTGCAACAAGTCGAGCTTTGTAGACAGTAACATTACCGTTAGCGTCAGTCTTCTTCTTGAAGATCCGTTTATTCTCGATGGCTTGCCGATCATCGGGCAAGTCAACCAAAGTCCACACTTTGTTCTCATACATGGATCCCATCTCAGATTTCATGGCCTCAAGCCATTTTGCGGAATTTGGGCTCATCATTGCTTCCGCATAGTTCGTAGGTTCGTCATGGTCAAGTAACATGACTTCTAGAACAAGATTATCGTACCACTCTGGTGCGGATCTTACTCTGGTTAACCTACAAGGTTCGGTAGTAACTTGATCTGAAGTTACATGATCTACCTCATTAGCTTCCTCACTAATTGGTGTAGGAGTCACAGGAACAGATTTCTGTGATGAACTACTTTCCAATAAGGGAGCAGGTACAGTTACCTCATCAACTTCTACTTTCCTCCCACTCACTTCTTTCGAGAGAAACTCCTTCTCTAGAAAGGATCCATTCTTAACAACGAATGTCTTGCCTTCGGATCTGTGATAGAAGGTGTACCCAACAGTCTCCTTTGGGTATCCTATGAAGACACATTTCTCCGATTTGGGTTCGAGCTTATCAGGTTGAAGCTTTTTCACATAAGCATCGCAGCCCCAAACTTTAAGAAACGACAACTTTGGTTTCTTGCCAAACCATAGTTCACATGGCGTCGTCTCAACGGATTTAGATGGTGCCCTATTTAATGTGAATGCAGCCGTCTCTAAAGCATAACCCCAAATAGCGGTAAATCAGTAAGAGACATCATAGATCGTACCATATCTAGTAAAGTACGATTACGACATTCGGACACATCATTACGTTGTGGTGTTCCGGGTGGCGTGAGTTGTGAAACTATTCTGCGTTGTTTCAAATGAAGACCAAACTCGTAACTCAAATATTCTCCTCCATGATCAGATCGTAAAAACTTTATTTTCCTGTTACGATGATTTTCCACTTCACTATGAAATTCTTTGAACTTTTCAAATGTTTCAGACTTATGTTTCATCAAGTAGACATACCCATATCTGCTCAAATCATGTGTGAAGGTGAGAAAATAACGATACCTGCCGCGAGCCTCAATATTCATCGGACCACATACATCAGTATGTATGATTTCCAACAAATCTGTTGGTCGCTCCATAGTTCCAGAGAACGGCGTTTTAGTCATCTTGCCCATGAGGCATGGTTCGTAAGTACCAAGTGATTCATAATCAAGTGATTCCAAAAGTCCATCAGAATGGAGTTCCTTCATGCGCTTTACACCAATATGACCTAAACGGCAGTGCCACAAATAAGTTACACTATCATTATCAACTCTGCATCTTTTAGCTTCAATATTATGAATATGTGTATCACTACTATCGAGATTCATTGAAAATAGACCACTCTTCAAGGGTGCATGACCATAAAAGATATTACTCATATAAATAGAACAACCATTATTCTCATATTTAAATGAATAATTGTCTCGCATCAAACAAGATCCAGATATAATGTTCATGCTCAACGCTGGCACCAAATAACAATTATTCAGATCTAAAATTAATCCCGAAGGTAGATGTAGAGGTAGCGTGCCGACCGTGATCAAATCGACTTTGGAACCATTTCCCACGCGCATCATCACCTCGTCCGTAGCCAATCTTCGCTTAATCCGTAGTCCCTGTTTTGAGTTGCAAATGTTAGCAACTAAACCAGTATCAAATACCCATGCACTACTCCGAGCATTAGTAAGGTACACATCAATAACATGTATATCACATATACCTTTGTTCACCTTGCCATCCTTCTTATCCGCCAAATACTTGGGGCAGTTCCGCTTCCAGTTACCAGTCCCTTTGCAGTAGAAACACTCAGTCTCAGGCTTAGGTCGAGACTTAGGTTTCTTCATTTGAGCAGCAACTGGCTTGTTATTCTTCTTGAAGTTCCCCTTCTTCCCTTTACCCTTTTTCTTGAAACTGGTGGTCCTGTTGACCATCAACACTTGATGCTCCTTCTTGATTTCTACCTCCGCAGCCTTTAGCATTACGAAGAGCTCGGGAATCGTCTTATCCATCCCTTGCATATTATAGTTCATCACGAAGCTCTTGTAGCTTGGTGGCAGTGATTGAAGAACTCTGTCAATGACACTATCATCAGGAAGATTAACTCCCAGTTGAGTCAAGTGGTTGTGGTACCCAGACATTCTGAGTATGTGTTCACTGACAGAACTATTCTCCTCCATCTTGCAGCTGTGGAACTTATTGGAGACTTCATATCTCTCAGTCCGGGCATTTGCTTGAAATATTAACTTCAACTCCTGGAACATCTCATATGCTCCATGATGTTCAAAACGTCGTTGAAGTCCCGGTTCTAAGCCATAAAGCATGGTACACTAAACTATCGAGTAGTCATCAACACGCGGCTGCCAGGCATTCACAATGTCTGCAGTTGCTGGCGCGGGTGGTACACCTAGCGGTGCTTCCAGGACATAATTCTTCTGTGCAGCAATGAGGATAATCCTCAAGTTACGGACCCAGTCTGTATAATTGCTACCATCATCTTTCAACTTTGCTTTCTCTAGGAACGCATTAAAATTCAACAGAACAACAGCACGGGCCATCTATCTACAACAACATAGATATGCAAAATACTATCAGGTACTAAGTTCATGACAAATTAAAGTTCAATTAATCAAATTACTTAAGAAATCCCACTTAGATAGACATCCCTCTAATCATCTAAGTGATCACGTGATCCGTATCAACTAAACCATGTCCGATCATCACGTGAGATGGAGTAGTTTTGAATGGTGAACATCACTATGTTGATCATATCTACTATATGATTCACGCTCGACCTTTCGGTCTCAGTGTTCCGAGGCCATATCTGCAAATGCTAGGCTCGTCAAGTTTAACCTGAGTATTCCGCGTGTGCAAAACTGGTTTGCACCCGTTGTATGTGAACGTAGAGCTTATCACACCCGATCATCACATGGTGTCTCGGCACGACGAACTTTCGCAACGACGCATACTCAGGGAGAACAATTATACCTTGAAATTTAGCGAGATCATCTTATAATGCTACCATCGATCTAAGCAAAATAAGATGCATAAAAGATAAACATCACATGCAATCAATATAAGTGATATGATATGGCCATCATCATCTTTTGCCTTTGATCTCCATCTCCAAAGCACCGTCATGATCATCATCGTCATCGGCTTGTGAAAGTGCGTTATATCGGCTAGGGGGGGGGTGAATAGGCGATTTTTATGAAAGTCTTCAAAACGTGGAAGTTATGAAGACAAACAGAGTGAACAAGCCTATTACTATGCAGCGGAAGTTAGATTACACAACGCAAGCCATGGTCAAGTATACAATATAGTGAAAGCACAGTGACAAATAGCTTCAGTGTAATGAGGATCAGGTTGGAAGAAGTTATGAAGCCAAACAGATCATACAGTCAAGTTGTGAAGACAGAAGATAAAGCAAGCATGCAATAGCTTCACAATGTGTACTAGTAAGTAAAGGGTGGCGAAGATGAAACCAGTGACACGTTGAAGACAATGATATGTTGGACCAGTTCCAGTTGCTGTGACAACTGTACGTCTGGTTGGAGCGGCTAGGTATTTAAACCAAAGGACACACAGTCCCGGATACCCAGTCCTGAACACGCAGCTCAGGACACCCAGTCCTCACCGTTTTCTCCTTGAGCTAAGGTCACACAGACCCCGCCCAATCACTCTGGTAAGTCTTCAAGGTAGACTCCCAAACCTTCACAGACTTCGTTCACCGGCAATCCACAATTCCTCTTGGATGCTCAGAACGCGACGCCTAACCGTCTGGAGGATGCACAGTCCTCAAGTGTAATAAGTCTTCAGATTACTCAGACAAGAAGACTTAAGTGATGCCCAATTACTCTGGCTCTGGGTGGTTAGGGCTTTTCTCCTCACTAAGGATTTTCTCTCAAAGGCTTCGAGGTGGGTTGCTCTCAAACGACAAAAGCCGTGCACTGAAATCTGAGCAGCCAACCGTTTATGGTTGTAGGGGTGGACTATTTATAGCCGCTTGGCAACCCTGACCTGATTTGTCCGAAATGACCCTGGGTCACTAAGGAACTAACACGTGTACTAACGGTCGTATTTTGAACTCTCACGGCAACTTTACTTGGGCTACAAGTAAAGCTGACTTGTCTGACTCTGGACAAGATTTTCTCTCATTGTCTTCACTCGAAGACATAGGATTTGAATTAGGCATCACTTCAGTCATCCTGACTGGTTCTCTTGGACCCCACTTAACAGTACGGTGGTTCCTATGACACAACATGAATAAAGTAAAACTACGAAGGATCTAAGTCTTCGAGTTCCAAAGGCTTCATGGGGAGTCTTCATATGTCATTGTCTTCGACATGAATGTCTTCATGAACCACCATTGTCTTCAATGTCTTCGTACATTTTTAGGGGTCATCTCTGGTAACTAAACCGAATCAATGAGGGACTTCTACCTGTGTTATCCTGTAATTCTCACAAACACATTAGTCCCTCAACTATGTTTGTCGTCAATACTCCAAAACCAACTAGGGGTGGCACTAGATGCACTTACAATCTCCCCCTTTTTGGTGATTGATGACAAACTAGTTGAAGTTTTCAACGGGGAATATAATTTGTGAAATTGTAAAGGAATTGTCTTCATAAGCTGCAAGGGCTCCCCCTGAGGATGTGCATATAAGTGATTTGCTTCTGGAACGCGAATGCACATAGCAGGTTGTATTTGTGGGAATCCACTTCAACTTATGATGACAATCCATCATGCATGTAAAGATATAAGAAGATAATGATATGCAAAATGAAAAATGGACGTCTGCGAAATGATATAAGTGCGGAAATTATCGTCGTACATGCGGAATTTATCTTCGCAAAAGTAGCAGACGACCATCAAGTTTAAGTGTTACAACTCAAAGAACCAAATGTAGCAAAACGAGAGTTGTAAGCACGAAGCAAAATATAATAAAGCACCCGCCCTTATTATTGACCCGCTTGAAGACTATAAACATCATATGCTTCTCCCCCTTTTGTCAGTGATGACCAAAAAGGTTTGAAGACATAGAGTTTTCTACGCGTTCCCAGGCGCAGCAGGGTCGATGGAGGCGTTTGGTGGAGCTAGCGAGCTTGGTGCAGTGACGACGCGCGCTGAAGAAGGTGGTGGTGATGTAGCGTCGTCTTCTTCCTCAATGATTTTTCCAGTCACTGTGGCAGCAGAGGAAGAGAACTCTGATTCTTTAAGCGACGGAGTTCCACGCAACACAGCTCTTCTGGGGGGTGTGGAGTCAAACTTGAATCTCTCTTTGAAGCCATCCTCTTGCAATTCAGCTTCAGTGCACATCATTGTGAGGCCTTTCCAAGTGCGGCGACAGGTTTCATGTGCGACAAAGGCATTCTTGGTGGCTAGATTCCTGATGCGATTGACGTCTTGCATGATACTGCGCATCTGCCTTTTGTGGCAGTCATGATGCCTATCTTGCTTTTGGTGCAGAGCCACAAGAAGTTCACGGTCAGTGAGTGTACGAGCGCGTTTCTTGGGTCTCTGTGCAGCTGTGCTGTCAGTGGCTTCAGTTGATGCAGGGGCACGTGTGGTGCCAGCCATTGGATAGACTCTGGAAATGGCTTCAACACCTTCATCATGCTGAGTGAAGCTCTGGTGTTCTGCATTCTGAAGACTTAATGGCTGCTTGGCAGGCTCAGGATAAATCGCTTCAGCAGAGGTGTCCACATCAGGTAAGAAGATTCTGTGGTTGCGGGCAGAGGGTTGATAGGATATGGCAGAGTGGAGCTTGATGAGCCTCATAACCCATGGAGCATAAATCTTCAGACCAAAGAGATCTGAGCCAGACGCTGCAAGTTGACGTATAAAGAGATCCTGGGCATTGAAGCATTTGCCATGCAGGATGCAGAAGATGAGAGTCTTCATGGCACCTTCAACCTTGGCATATCGAGAGTGCCCCTTAATGGGCCATAGAGTCCGCCTGATGATGTGATAGATAGTTCTAGGCGGGTACTCTAAGTCTTCAACGAAGAACTCGGTTGGGTAAGGTGCGTCAGGAGGCAATGGCTTCATCATTGAGAGCATCTGACTCATGTTTGGCTCAGGTCGCTGAAATATGCTCTCAACTGCTTCAGCATGGAGTTGGCAGCCTTCTTCGAAGAGTTCGCCTGGAGTGGGTAGGCCGGTGAGCTCAATGATATCAAATGCATTGGCTTCATGATGAACGTTGCCGGTCATCCACTCCAGGACCCAAGTCTTCGGATCTCTGTTGTAGCCTTTGATGTGCAGTGTGGCATAGAACTGGAGCAGAAGCTCTTCATTCCAGTGCTCTTCATCCGTGACAAACGGCAGCAGGCCAACTTGCTTGAAGCAGTCCAGTGCTTCTTCCAGACCAGGCAGACCAGCAATAGCTTCAACCTCAAGGCGCTGGTGTGGAAAGATACGGCCTTGGTTGTAGAGGACGCAGGAGTAGTAGCTGCGCTGTGGGTAGCTCCAGAACCTATCTGACACAATCCGTTCCCTTGAGTAAGGGTTCTTGGAGCGGTTGAAGAAGGTGTTATCTGCCCTGAAGCTATTGACATTAAAGGAGCCAGGAGTGGTGGCAGGACCTGGGAACCTTGGCAGTCGTGGGATTGGCTTCTGCACCTGGGGCCTGTGCGCAACATGATAGTTGAACTGTGGACCGGCAGCAGACTCAGGCACAGAAGGGTCAGAGGCAGTAGCTTCAGTATCTCTTGAAGCTGTTGGATGGTCGGGCTCCACAAATGCTTCAGTATTGGGTGTGGCAGCCGCAGTGGTGTCAGCCTCATCACGTGTAGTGAGAGGGATGGATTCAGGTACGTTCTCCTTGAGAACTTCTTCTTGTTGGTGTGGGGGAGATGGAGCTTGAGGTTCTTCGTGCTCTTCTTCATGTTCTTCGGCTGATGCAGCCGGAATGTCGTCAGCAGTCTGAGCCCTTGGCCCTTTGCGAAGCCTACGGAATGCAGGCAACGCCGGTGGAGTTGCAGTGGGCTGGGGCTCATCCTCTTCCTCCTGCGGGCGATCTGCCCACGATGCATCTTGGGTGATTGGCGTCAAGGGACGACCAATGCTGATCATTTCACTCGTTTCGAGCTGAGGAAGGACTGCATCACCTTGCACATTGTCTTGGAGACCAATGTCTTCAGCAGCGTTGGGGTCGGCTGCTGGAATGTCTTCAGCATGCGGAGCCTCTGTGAGAGCAGGCTCATGCACGGTCAGCTGACGATCTTCATGAGGAAAGCGAACGGAGAGGGGTTCGACTATCAAGGGCTCTGTGGGAGCAGCCCGAGACTTCTTGGTCTTGCGCTTCTTGATGGTGGGGTCTGAAGGAGAGGCTTCAGGGTGTTTCCTCTTCCTTGCTTCAGCTTCGGCTGTCCTTGTCTTCTTAAGCTCTGAAGCGGTTGAGCGGTGCTTTGGCTTCGAGCCAGGCTTGGCAGTGGGGAAGACAATCAGAACAGCTTCTTGTCGTGGGGCCTCTTGTTCAGCCACAGTGGGCTTCTTCTTTTTCTTAGCGGCCATCCTGGGTCGATGCCGGGACGCCCAAGTGCCTTTCGCTTCTCGGCCTCATTGTAGGCCTGCACATAGAGATCAGCCAAATTCTTCATGCGCTCACGTGAACCCTGAGCCTCTGCACGTTTCTGCATAAAGTTTTCCTTCAACTCGTGCAGCATGACTTTGAAGTCTTTGACTTCTTGGACACTGAGCGTGGCCATGTTCTGCTTGAACTGAGCCTTTTCAAAATCTATCTTCTGCTTCAGTTCCACTATGCGCTGGGTAATTGCGAGTTCTGAAGCAATAGCTCCTTGGAAAGCTACGCTGAGGCCAATGGGCAGCTGCAGATCATCGAAGCTGATGTTGGGTGTATCAAACCACTCATCAATGAAGTTGTGGATGATTGCTGCGTCGAACAGAGGCAGATTGTTGAAGATTTCAGCCTCCTCCTTGCTCTTGATTAGCTTCTCAAGAGCGTCATCGGCAAGATCGTCGTCACTTGACAGATCAATGGCCTCGCAGCGCAGAACGGCAGCGGCAGTGAGCTCTTTGCCAGTATGTGGCTGATGCTTCTTGGCTTCTTAGGGCTTGGAGACTCGTGATAAGTCTTCAGACTGCACACTTGCTTCAGGAGGTGCAGTGGCCAATGGCTTCGCTCTGGAGATCTTGGGAGAAGCGGCTGGCTTGGAAGCTTTTGGCTTCTTCTTCATCTGCTTCGGCTCCGGGGCAGCAGGAGCGTCATTAGACTCGGTGTCTGCTGGAGGGTCGTTCACGGCAGTCCCTTGGACTAGAATGCGAGTGATGAGGCGTTCGAGATTGGCATACGGCCCAATGACATTGGGATTTGCGTTGTGTGTGCCATCCGCCCTTGGCTTAGAGGGACCAGGGTTGAAGTCCAGTCCAAACTCCTTCTTGTTTTGCTTCGCAGAGTTCTGAGCAAATTGGAAGTTGCGCTTGAAGAGATTGTCATCGCGACACCAGAGAAGTGATGACGGATGTGCTTCAGCTGGCTGTGGTCCTCTCACCATGCATGGATAGAAGCCTTGAGCAATGGCTTCGTCTCTGGACCGGGGTACGAGATTTTTGTACAAGACATCTCCCCATGGCCTCTGGATGGCGCACTTCTCTGCATATTCCTTGGTGACAAAGCGGTATTGGAACCACTGCTCTGCCCAATATCTTCGAATCCATTGGATTCGTGTCTTGCGCTGACCATAGCTCTCTTCAGGATCAGTTTGGTACATTTCTGCCAAATCTTCAGGAAGATCTTTAGACGTTTCACCACGTCTCTGTCTGCCTCCCTTCCTTGCTGATTTTTCTGTTGCCATGAAGCTTAACTTGGAAGGCTTCAAGAGATTCAAAGTCTTCAAAGGCTTCCTTTTGCTTGACCAACAGGAACTTGCTTCGGGTGAATTGATGTGACGCTGTAGGAACTCTGCAAATGAATGCAGACTATGAGAACCAAAAGATTCTCCCACGGATATGTACCTATGACAGCATTAAGGTGCGAGGGAAGGGGAAGAGGTCATATGCATTCTCAGAAGATTTTGAAGATAAATCAGTTTAGAAGATATTGACCTCATCATGCGAAGACATTCACTTTATAGAAAAGAAGTTGGTTCCAGATTTGTACGAACCCATAGATCAGTACAAGTGAGGAATCTAACTACTTCATGAAGAACAAGTGAATATACTAGGCAAGTTATGAGATACAGATGAGAGGGATGAAACTTGTGTGAATGGAAACCTCTTTTGGCAGAAAGTGATGGAGCTATAGGATCAAAAGAGGCTGTAAAAAGACTTGTTATTTACCAGACTTGGAACTGCTAGACGAGGTGAGAGTTGAGGCCGAGCAGTTCGATCCTCCGTGCCCTAACTTGGCGACGGAAGACACCTAGGGCGACGGCGGAGAGACTGATGTCCGCTGTCGGCGTGAGAACGGCGTCGGAGAGGTTGCGGCAGTGAAGCACTTCGTCGCCGGCGCCGTTGAGAGTTAGCGGTGGCGCTAGGGTTTGTGCGAGGGTGGAAGAAGAGATAATGACCGCAGTGAAACGTGTATTTATAGGGATATGGGCGGCACTGCGCTATTACTCAGGTGCCCCTGGCAATTCGCATCTGATCAGTACGTGGCCAGCATGCGGAATTGTGGGGGCAGTTTCACCCCACGCACGCCTGGTTTGTCGGGAGCCGTTCCTACTTCTCCGGATTTCTTGTTGATGGAAAAACATTGAAAGCTGTTTTAAAGTTTGTCTCTGTGTCTTCTTCTGATAAGGATGCAGTGAAGACATTCGACAGTTTCAATAGAATGCATATGACTTGGAGAGATAGAGTTTGAGGTAGGAAGCATCGAGAGGTTAGGGTCCGATTACATTCACTTAGTTCAAAAGATTCAAACAAGAAGACATAGCTATAAGTGAATGCTGTAGAGGACAGAACACCAGTACATATATAATCAACATAGTGAAGATAATCATGAAGACATGTTGAGATTGAAGCCAAACCAAATGTGAAGACATAGCAAATGTAATGCCATGAGTGAAACACTTCAAGCAGAAAAATTTGGTGGTGGCGCTACCCACCGTATAGGAAGTATTGGACCCAGACACGGTGCACAATTATTGTGGCGCTCCGAGGTCAAATTCCACGTTAATGTATTCACACTTAGAATGTATGTCTTCATTGATTGAAGATATACGTTACTTCGTGTGTTGCACATCTAAGTCATCATCATGCATAAGTGTTAGGATGTGTGCCTGATCACAGGACATTTGAGGATTCCAAGATATTTAGCTCACACCGTAACTTGCAAAATCTCTTCTCATCCAAGGGCTTGGTGAAGATATCTGCCAATTGCTCTTCAGTGTTGACGTGTATGATATCAATGTCTTCCTTTGCAACATGATCTCTGAGAAAATGATGACGAATTTCAATGTGCTTTGTCTTCGAGTGCTGAACTGGGTTGTTGGCGATCTTGATGGCGCTTTCGTTGTCGCAGTAAAGTGGCACTTGCTTCAGATGAATGCCATAATCCTTGAGGGTTTGCTTCATCCATAGAAGCTGAGCGCAGCAGGATCCAGCAGCAATGTATTCAGATTCAGCAGTGGAGAGAGATACACAGTTCTGCTTCTTTGAAGACCAACAGACAAGTGATCGGCCCAGAAAGTGACATGTGCCTGATGTGGACTTCCGATCAACCTTGTCACCAGCGTAATCAGCGTCCGAAAATCCAACCAGATCAAACTCTGAGCCCTTTGGATACCATAACCCTAGAGTTGGGGTGTAAGCCAAATATCGAAGAATTCGCTTCATAGCTAAGTGATGCGACTCCTTTGGTGCCGCTTGAAACCGAGCACACATGCAAACACTAAGCATAATATCTGGCCTAGATGCACATAAATAAAGCAAAGAACCAATCATGGAGCGGTATACCTTTTGATCGAACTCTTTACCATTGTCGTCAGGACCCAGATGAAGTTTGGCTGGCATTGGTGTTGTGAAGCCTTTGCAGTCTTGCATACCGAACTTCTTCAGGCAGTCTTTGAGATATTTCTCTTGAGATATGAAGATGCCATTGCGTTGTTGCCGTATCTGAAGACCGAGGAAGAATTTCAGCTCCCCCATCATAGACATCTGATATTGCTCTTGCATCATATATCCGAACTCCTCACTGTACTTCTGATTGGTGCAGCCGAAGATAATGTCATCCACGTATATTTGGCACACAAACAGTTCACCATCATATGTCTTTGTGAAGAGAGTGGGATCCAGGGAACCAGGTATGAAGCCTTTGGTCTTCAGGAAGTATTTGAGTGTATCATACCAGGCCCGAGGGGCTTGTTTGAGGCCATATAGTGCCTTTTTGAGCTTGTACACCATGTCAGGATGTTTTGGATCTTCAAACCCAGGTGGTTGTGCAACATACACTTCTTCTTCAATTTTGCCATTGAGGAAGGCACTTTTTACATCCATTTGATACAGGATTATGTTGTGATGATTTGCGTAGGCCAGCAGTATACGGATGGCTTCAAGTCTGGCAATAGGAGCGAATGTTTCATCGAAGTCAATGCCTTCCACTTGAGTATATCCTTGAGCAACGAGACGAGCCTTGTTTCTGACGACTTGGCCATGCTCATCTTGCTTGTTGCGGTATATCCATTTGGTGCCTATTATGTTATGCTTCCGTGGATCAGGACGCTTAACCAACTCCCATACATTGTTCAGCTCAAATTGTTGAAGCTCTTCTTGCATAGCTTGAATCCATTCAGGTTCCATAAAGGCTTCATCAATTTTCTTGGGTTCTGTGATTGAAACGAATGCGAAGTGTCCGCAGAAGTTTGCCAGTTGAGTTTCTCTTGAACGAGTCAGTGGACCAGGTGCATTGATGCTATCAATTATTCTGTCAATCTGCACTTCATTGGCAACACGAGGATGTAGGGGTCGAAGACTTTGCTCTTGCTGATCTACGTTGTTATGGGGAGGAATGTCTTCAGGCTGAGCATTGTCTTCATGTGGATCAGGTGCTGAGATGATAAGCTCTTCTTCAGGACGAGCTTCAGAAGGTATAATTTCTCCAGTTCCCATTAGCTTGATTGATTCACTGGCTGGAACTTCATCTAGCACATCTGGTAGTTGCTCTCTTGGTGACCCATTGGTCTCATCGAACCGCACATCCACTGTTTCAACCACTTTATAGTGAAAGAGATTGAAGACTCTGTAGGAGTGCGAATCCTTTCCATATCCAAGCATGAAGCCCTCATGTGCTTTTGGAGCAAATTTTGAGGTGTGGTGAGGGTCCTTGATCCAGCATCTTGATCCAAATACTCTGAAGTAACTTACATTTGGCGTCTTGCCAGTCAGAAGTTCATAAGATGTCTTATTCAGCAGCTTGTGAAGATATACACGGTTGATAGTATGGCATGCAGTGTCAATGGCTTCAGTCCGGAATTTTCTTGGTGTCTTGTACTCATCTAACATTGTTCTGGCCATCTCAATGAGTGTTCTATTCTTGCGTTCGACGATGCCATTCTGTTGTGGCGTGTATGGAGCTGAGAATTCATGAGTGATGCCCAATGTATCAAGATATGTGTCAAGGCCGGTGTTCTTGAATTCTGTGCCATTGTCACTTCTGATGTGCTTTATCTTGGCGCCATAATTGTTCATTGCCCGATTTGCGAAGCGTCTGAAGACTTCCTACACTTCAGTCTTGTAAAGGATTATGTGCACCCAAGTATATCTAGAGTAATCATCAACAATGACGAAGCCATAGAGGCAAGCAGTAGTGGAGAAAGTTGAGTAGTGAGTGGGACCGAAGAGATCCATGTGAAGCAGTTCGAAGGGTTGAGTAGTGGTCATGATTGTCTTCGAAGGATGTTTTGCCCTTGTCTTCTTCCCAGCTTCACAGGCACCGCATAAGTGATCTTTCTTGAACTTGACGCCCTCGATGCCTATGACATGCTTCTTCTTCGCAAGGGTGTGGAGGTTCCTCATGCCAGCATGCCCAAGTCTTCGATGCCAAAGCCAGCATTCTGAAGCCTTTGCGAGAAGACAAACTGCAAGCTGTGGCCCTGCTGAGAAATCTACCACGTACAAATCATCTTTTCGATACCCTTCAAACACTAAAGACTTGTCAGATTCCATTAGTACCAGACAACGATATTTTCGAAAGATTACAATCATGTTTAAATCGCAAAGCATTGAGACAGACATTAAGTTGAAGCCAAGGGATTCAACAAACATGACTTTATCCATGTGTTGATCCTTTGAGATTGCAACTCTACCTAGACCCAGTACCTTACTTTTACCAGTGTCAGCGAATGTGATGTGGCTCTTGTCAGATGGACGTAAGGTTGAGTCCATAAAGAGACTTCTTTTGGCAGTCATGTGATTTGTACACCCACTGTCAATAATCCATTCTGAAGACTCTGAAGTCACTGGTGTCGTACCCTACAGTGCAGTTAGGGGGATAGGCTTCACGAAGAGTGTTGTGAAGCAAAAACATTTGACGAACCAGTGGATTATGAAAACTTAGATCCAGGTTAGGACAAGTAGGGAGAGTAGCATGCGATTCAGGTATGAAATACATAGTGATGCCATTCGGGCATTTGATCTTGTGCCCCACAAGATTTTAAAGGTCCCCAGCAATAGCATCAGAAGATTTTGGTTTTGTGTTGGAGACCTTTCCCTGCAAAAGAGAGTTAAGCTTTCATAACCACCCACATCTTCAAGGGTGGCTTAGAAGCAATAAGTCTAAGTGCAGCATCTGAAAATTTTGGCTTAGGAGCCCTAGCAAACAGTCTAGCAGGTGGGTAATAGTACTCATAAGAATAGGCAGAATAGTTTTTGGTCATATGAGAATGACGGTTTGAAGAACCGCTCTCATATGCCTGAGCATGGTTTCCCTGCAAAACATTTGTGTTAGTGCGACTCAAATGAGTCCTCTGCCTGTATGAAGCCTTTGGACCATATGAAGCCTTTGATCTGAGGTTTGTCTTCTTCATGTGAGGTGTCATGAGGACATTCACAGGAAGATTCTCAAGACACATTTTTGGAACCCAGATCTTCTTCATAGGCGGTCCATTCCTGCAGTTAGTACCAATGTACCAGGCAAATACTTCACCATTCTGATTCCTAAACAGTTTATAGTTTGCATCAAAGGATTCATCAATGATAATTGGATTAGCACAAGTGAAGCCAGATAGATTGGATGGATCTGCTGAGGATTCCTTTGCAGCAACCCATGTGGTTTTGGGGTACTGCTCAGGTTTCCAGTAAGAGCCATCTGCATTAATTTTCCTCACGAACCCAACACCCTCTTTCCTAGGGTTTCGGTTCAGAATCTGCTTCTTGAGGACATCACATAATGTCTGATGTCCTTTGAGACTTTTGTACATCCCTGTTTCAAGCAATGTCTTCAACCTAGCATTTTCATCAGCAATAGCAGTGGTATCCTCAGCAGAGGGGTTAGTTACCACTTCAACAGTTGAAGATATTGCAACAGCAGTAGCAGTGGAACATTCAGCAACAGAAATAGCATTATCACGCTCAATGCATTTAAGGCATGGTGGTTCAAATCCTTCCTGAGCAGAACTGATCTGTTCGGCTTGAAGTGACTCGTTTTCCTTTTGAAGATCTTCATGATCCGCTCTCAACTTCTCAAGATCTTGCTTCTTTTGAAGATAATCATAGGAAAGCTTTTCATGAGTAGTTGAGAGAGTCTCAAGACGATCTTCGAGTTCCTGATACTTAACATGAAGATTTTTTATGTCTTCAATTAAGGATTCAGAACGAGTCATTTCAGCACCCAACAGATCATCGCTTCTGTCTAACAGTTTTTGAATATGTTCCATGGCCTTTTGTTGTTCAGTTGCAATTTTAGCAAGTGTTTTGTAACTGGGTTTTGAATCACAATCAGAGTCATCGTCACTAGATGTTTGATAGTGAGTAGTGCGTGTGTTTACCTTGGCACCACGTGCCATGAAGCAGTAGGTAGGAGTAGAGTCGTCCTTGTCATTTGCATCGGTGATGGTGATGGAGTCATTGTCTTCAGTGTTGAAGATGGACTTGGCGACGTAGGCTGTAGCCAGACTCGCAATGCCTGAATCAGACTCCTCCTCAGACTCCACCTCTGCCTCCTCAGAAGCGGACTCCTCCTCTGAATCCATTTCCTTGCCAACAAACGCACGAGCCTTGCCAGATGAACTCTTCTTGTGTGATGAAGACTTGGACGAAGACTTTGAGTATTTCTTCATCTTCTTATCGTTAGAGTCATATTCCTTGCTCTTCTTCTTCTTTCTGTTCTCATTGTCCCACTGTGGACACTCAGAGATGAAGTGTCCAGTTTTCTTGCACTTGTGACATGTTTTCTTCTTGTAGTCATGCGCAGAAGCTTCATCATTCCTTGAGCTTGATCGTGAAGACTTTCTGAAGCCTTTCTTCTTGGTGAATTTCTGGAACTTCTTCACTAGCATTGCAAGTTCCCTTCCAATGTCTTCAGGATCATCAGAACTGCTGTCAGATTCTTCTTCAGATGAGGACACAGCTTTTTCCTTCAAGGCACGAGTTCGCCCATAGTTTGGACCGTAGATATCTCTTTTCTCAGAAAGCTGAAACTCATGTGTGTTGAGCCTCTCAAGTATGTCAGACGGATCGAGTGTCTTGAAGTCTGGACGTTCTTGAATCATCAGGGCTAGGATGTCAAATGAACTGTCAAGTGATCTTAGCAGCATCTTGACGATTTCATGTTTGGTGATCTCAGTGGCGCCGAGGGCTTGAAGCTCATTTGTGATGTCAGTGAGCCGGTCAAATGTGTGCTGGACATTCTCATTGTCATTTCGCTTGAAGCGGTTGAAGAGATTGCGAAGAACACTGATTCTCTGATCTCTCTGGGTTGAGATGCCTTCATTGACCTTGGAGAGCCAGTCCCAAACCAGCTTGGATGTCTTCAAGGCACTCACACGGCCGTACTGTCCCTTGGTCAGATGACCACAGATAATATTCTTGGCAGTGGAGTCTAGTTGAGTGAACTTCTTGACATCAGCCGCAGTGACACCTTCTCCAGCCTTGGGAACGCCGTTTTCGACGACATACCATAGGTCGACGTCAATGGCTTCAAGATGCATGCGCATCTTATTCTTCCAGTAGGGATATTCAGTTCCATCAAAGACGGGGCACGCAGCGGAGACTTTAATTATCCCTGCAGTCGACATAGCTAAAACTCCAGGTGGTTAAACCGAATCACACAGAACAAGGGAGCACCTTGCTCTGATACCAATTGAAAGTGCGTTATATCGGCTAGGGGGGTGAATAGGCGATTTTTATGAAAGTCTTCAAAACATGGAAGTTATGAAGACAAACAGAGTGAACAAGCCTATTACTATGCAGCGGAAGTTAGATTACACAACGCAAGCCATGGTCAAGTATACAATATAGTGAAAGCATAGTGACAAATAGCTTCAGTGTAATGAGGATCAGGTTGGAAGAAGTTATGAAGCCGAACAGATCATACAGTCAAGTTGTGAAGACAGAAGATAAAGCAAGCATGCAATAGCTTCACAATGTGTACTAGTAAGTAAAGGGTGGCGAAGATGAAACCAGTGACACGTTGAAGACAATGATATGTTGGACCAGTTCCAGTTGCTGTGACAACTGTACGTCTGGTTGGAGCGGCTAGGTATTTAAACCAAAGGACACACAGTCCCGGACACCCAGTCCTGAATACGCAGCTCAGGACACCCAGTCCTCACCGTTTTCTCCTTGAGCTAAGGTCACACAGACCTCGCCCAATCACTCTGGTAAGTCTTCAAGGTAGACTCCCAAACCTTCACAGACTTCGTTCACCGGCAATCCACAATTCCTCTTGGATGCTCAGAACGCGACGCCTAACCGTCTGGAGGATGCACAGTCCTCAAGTGTAATAAGTCTTCAGATCACTCAGACAAGAAGACTTAAGTGATGCCCAATTACTCTGGCTCTGGGTGGTTAGGGTTTTTCTCCTCACTAAGGATTTTCTCTCAAAGGCTTCGAGGTGGGTTGCTCTCAAACGACAAAAGCCGTGCACTGAAATCTGAGCAGCCAACCGTTTATGGTTGTATTGGTGGACTATTTATAGCCGCTTGGCAACCCTGACCTGATTTGTCCGAAATGACCCTGGGTCACTAAGGAACTGACACGTGTACTAATGGTCGGATTTTGAACTCTCACGGCAACTTTACTTGGGCTGCAAGTAAAGCTGACTTGTCTGACTCTGGACAAGATTTTCTCTCATTGTCTTCACTCGAAGACATAGGATTTGAATTAGGCATCACTTCAGTCATCCTGACTGGTTCTCTGGGACCCCACTTAACAGTACGGTGGTTCCTATGACACAACATGAATAAAGTAAAACTACGAAGGATCTAAGTCTTCGAGTTCCAAAGGCTTCATGGGGAGTCTTCATATGTCATTGTCTTCGACATGAATGTCTTCATGAACCACCATTGTCTTCAATGTCTTCGTACATTTTTAGGGGTCATCTCTGGTAACTAAACCGAATCAATGAGGGACTTCTACCTGTGTTATCCTGCAATTCTCACAAACACATTAGTCCCTCAACTAGGTTTGTCGTCAATACTCCAAAACCAACTAGGGGTGGCACTAGATGCACTTACAGCTTGACACCTTGATCTCCATCGAAGCATCGTTGTCGTCACGCCAACTATTGCCTCCACGACTATCGCTACCGCTTAGTGATAAAGTAAAGCAATTACATGGCGATTGCATTTCATACAATAAATCGACAACCATATGGCTCCTTCCAGTTGCCGATAACTGTGTTACAAAACATGATCATCTCATACAATAAAATTTAGCATCATGTCTTGATCATATCACATCACAACATGCCCTGCAAAAACAAGTTAGACGTCCTCTACTTTGTTGTTGCAAGTTTTACGTGGCTGCTACGGGCTGACCAAGAACCGTTCTTACCTACGCATAAAAAAAACCACAACGCGGTATAGTGATTGCTTTTTGATCTTCAGAAAGAACACTGTTCATTGAATCCGATTCAACTAAAGCTGGAGAAATAGGCACCCACTAGCCACCTGTGTGCGAAGCACGTCGGTAGAACCAGTCTCGTGTAAGCGTACACGTAATGTCGGTCTGGGCCGCTTCATCCAACAATGCCGTTGAATCAAGAATCAACTAGTGACGGCAAGCAATATGTATATACCCACGCCCACAACTCCTTTGTGTTCTTCTCGTGCATATAACATCTACGCATAAACCTGGCTCGGATGCCACTGCTGGGGAACGCAGTAATTTCAAAAAAAAATCCTACGCACACGCAAGATCATGGTGACGCATAGCAACGAGAGGGGAGAGTTTCGTCCACGTACCCTCGTAGACCGTAAGCGGAAGCATTATGAGAACACGGTTGATGTAGTCGTACGTCTTCACGATCCGACCGATCCAAGTACCGAACGTACGGCACCTCCGAGTTCAGCGCAAGTTCAACTCGGTGACGTCCCACGAACTCCGATCTAGCAGAGCTTCGGGGGAGAGTTCAGTCAGCACGACAACATGATGATGGTGATGATGATGCTACCGACGCAGGGCTTCACCTAAGCACTGCTACGATATGACCGAAGTGGATTATGGTGGAGGGGGGCACTGCACATGGCTAAAAGATCAACTTATCAACTTGTGTGTCTTAGGGTACCCCCTGCCCCCGTATATAAAGGAGCAAGGGGGGAGGCCGGCCGGCCCTAGCAGGGCACGCCAAGAGGAGTCCTACTCCCACCGGGAGTAGGATTCCCCCCCCCCTTTCCTAGTTGGACTAGGAGAGAAGGAAGGGGGGGAGAGGGAGGAAGGAAAGGGGGGGCGCCGCCCCCCTCCTAGTCCAATACGGACCAGAGGGAGAGGGGGCGCGCGGCCTGCCCTGGTCTCCTCTCTCTCTCTCTCTCTCTCCACTATGGCCCAATAAGGCCCATACATTTACCGGGGGGTTCCGATAACCTCCCGGTACTCCGGTAAAATCCCGATTTCACCCGGAACTATTCCGATGTCCAAATATAGGCTTCAAATATATCGATCTTTATGTCTCGACCATTTAGAGACTCCTAGTCATGTGTGTGATCATATCCGGGATTCCGAACTACCTTCGGTACATCAAAACACATATACTCATATTACCGATCGTCACCGAACTTTAAGCGTGCGGACCCTACGTGTTCGAGAACTATGTAGACATGACCGAGACTCGTCTCCGGTCAATAACCAATAGCGGCACCTGGATGCTCATATTGGTTCCTACATATTCTACGAAGATCTTTATCAGTCAAACCGCGTAACAACATACGTTGTTCCCTTTGTCATCGGTATGTTACTTGCCCGAGATTCGATCGTCGGTATCCTTATACCTAGTTCATTATCGTTACCGGCAAGTCTATTTAATCGTTCCGTAATGCATCATCCCGCAACTAACTCATTAGTCACAATGCTTGCAAGGCTTATAGTGATGTGCATTACCGAGAGGGCCTAGAGATACCTCTCCGACAATTAGAGTGACAAATCCTAATCTCGATCTATGCCAACTCAACAAGTACCATAGGAGACACCTGTAGAGCACCTTTGTAATCACCCAGTTACGTTGTGACGTTCGGTAGCACACAAAGTGTTCCTCCGGTACCCGGGAGTTGCATAATCTCATAGTCATAGGAACATGTATAAGTCATGAAGAAAGCAATAGCATCAAACTAAACGATCATCGTGCTAAGCTAACAGATAGGGCAAGTTAATCACATCATTCTCTAATGATGTGATCCCGTTAATCAAATGACAACTCATGTCTATGGTTAGGAAACATAACCATCATTGATTCAACGAGCTAGTCAAGTAGAGGCAAACTAGTGACACTCTGTTTGTCTATGTATTCACACATGTACTAAGTTTCCGGTTAATACAATTCTAGCATGAATAATAAACATTTATCATGATATAAGGAAATATAAATAACAACTTTATTCTTGCCTCTAGGGCATATTTCCTTCAGGAGATACCTGTAGAGCATATTTATAATCACCCAATTACGTTGTGACGTTTGATACCACACAAGGTATTCCTCCGGTATTCGGGAGTTGCGTAATCTCACAGTCAAAGGAATATGTATAAGTCATGAAGAAAGCAATAGCAATAAAACTTAACGATCATTATGCTAAGCTAACGGACAAGTCTTGTCCATCACATCATTCTCCTAATGATGTGATCCCGTTCATCAAATGACAACACATGTCTATGGTTAGAAAACTTAACCATCTTCGATTAACAAGCTAGTCTAGTAGAGGCTTACTAGGGACACTGTGTTTTGTCTATGTATCCACACATGTATCAAGTTTCCAGTTAATACAATTCTAACATGAATAATAAACATTTATCATGATATAAGGAAATATAAATAACAACTTTATTATTGCCTCTAGGGCATATTTCCTTCATAACTAACTTCAGGTTGTTTCCTTTTCCTTCTATTTTCGCAATTAGATGCATATATATACTTTCTGGACAATATAATAATACACTATGTTAACCGCTGAAAAAAATAAAAATTGCAGCACAAGTCAAATAGTGCAAGCTTGAAGCGGCGAGTTGCTCAAGGACGCACCAGCTTGGAGCTTCTGCCTCCACGAGCTGGCCTGCAGCCGCTCAGACCGTCATCGCAGGCAAAGCAGAGAGTTGTCTGGCTCGTATTCGGCGGGCTCGATAGTCCACCCAGCCAGCTTGTATGCCGGATAACTCGGTTTCCTACTCACAGGATGCCATGGAGGTTGTGGAGAAAATGATGTGCAAGGAGGAGATGGGAGCGAACTGTGGTGCGATTTTTGCCCGCCATTTGACATCGTTTAAATAGCGGGGGGGGGGTGCCAATCGGCGTTGTGTTTAATGACGGGCGGCTCGCGAACGAACATGTGACCGGAGTAGGTTTCTCGACACAGGAACGAGTTTTAATGGAGGAAGGTGGACAGTCTGCGACCGTTTGAATGCGGCGAGGAGGCGTGTTCAACCGAATGAGCAGCAAATGATGTTTTCTCGGCCGGCGCACCGGTTCAATGCCGACAGTGAGAGGTCACATCCTTCTGCGCCGCCCTCCCGTCTGGTCAAATCGCGGGCATAAATGTTGGCCGCTGCATGTTCTGGGCCGTCATGAATGCAGGGCGGCGCGTGGGATGGAAAAAGCAGGAGGGGCGAGGGAGGGGGTGTGGTGGGCCAAGGCGGTCAAAAGCAGGCATGGCAGTGGTCCGGACGCCCGCAAAGCCCCCCATCTTTGCCTCCAGTTTGCGGGAGAAAACACGTCTAGACCGTCCCACAGACCGATATTGGCCCGCGTTGGATGGCTTCCACGGTCCGGATAGCACGGTTCATATGTATGCGGGCGGCTTGAGGGTCGCCGTTGGAGACGCCCTAATGAAGCTAATAATATTGAATTGGTATTATGATTGTTGGTACATTTTTTTATAAATTGGTCAAAACAGATATACTTTTACTTCGAACAAAACTTATATGCAGACTGGAATAGACAGGAGGGAGTACTAGTTTCACTTATAAGGAGTATGTAGCATAATAGTATTTCCAAATGATAGTATTGTTTTCCCATGTCTTCTTCATGTACATTTATATATATTAGTGGTCATAGTTTTAAAACATTAAGTACAGCATACCTATCCACCTTATAGTATGGGACAGAGGAAGTACATACAATACTTCTTAGCATAAAAAGCCTCTCAACTTAGATATGTGAACTTGGGAGGTAGTCCAAGAGTGGATGCAGAATGTGGTCTGTATCGACGATATCGAAAAGATGGAACATGTGTTGGGTTCATGGTTGATGGATGGCAGGTGTGGTTTCCTTCTTCGGCATCTTAGTCGTGGTGGGTGTTAGATCTGGAGTTCGATGGCGTCTCCGAGGTGTTGTCGCGTTCTGATTCGTTCAACGACAATGGCTTCACTTTTGGTAAGCACCTTGAAGGTCCGCAAAGCTGCATATCAGCGATGGAACTGTGTCGAGCTCGGATGAGGAGGTGATCCATCACTCTTTTCTTCGGTGGCTGCTGTGATGGTGCTGGAGGCAGGTGACGGACGTTGATGTCAAGTTCAAAGATATTCCGTTATCTTTTCAGTTTTTTCATGTCAGTTCTTATGTAACTTGTACTTTGATCTTTATAATATGAATAAGATACATATTATCATAAAAAACTTAGATATATGATAATACAACCTTTTCAACTTTTCAAATCAGACATTTATGCTACCTCTTCCAACCGAAAGCAACTTGATGATGACGGGTCGTGGTTTCACACACTTGATAACGAAAGAAAAAATGATAGGAATTTTAAGAATAAACAAGTCAATAAATGGAGTAAAAGGAACGAAAATCACTAGATTAGTGAGGTGATCAGAATTATGAAGATAAACTATTGATCCTCACAATATAATACTCCCTTCGATTCAAATTAATTGACACAACCTCTATATGCATAGTACAAATTTAAGCATTCTTTAAAAATATACAGATTGAAGTTTTGTTAGAAGAAAAAATATTTAGGAGTATTAGACAATTGCTTATGTGTGTTCTTTTTTTTACCTACATGTGTTCTCCAAAATCCTTTTTTAAAGACTTACTATTTTTTATACTATTTCTTCCCAACTTTTGCAAAAAAAATCATTTATAACTTTCCACTATTTCCCTTACTTATCTACAAGAATTTCCTCTATAATGCATTTTCTTTTTAAAATACTTAATCATTTTATTTTACAACCCCTTTCAAAAAAAGTTGTTTTTTAACACAACAGAATCGTGGTCGCTCATTGCTGTCAAAAAAAAAAGAATCATGGTTGCTCACGTACACGAGTATACACTCACTCCTATAAGGCAGGCATGCACGTCCTATCCATATTAGTACGTTCGAGAGACTGGGGCAGCATAACATCTTGAGATTTTACAAAGTCATCACAGACGCCTCACAATCGACGAGGACATCTCCTTCCATTGAACAAACATCGTCGGAAGACTGAAATAAATCCAGAAATAGTGCAAGCACCAATGTAAGTTTAGGACATGAACCCTGGTACGTTGGGATACCACTGTCCTTGTAATCATCCAACCACAAATTGGTTTACACAAAAGAAGTTGTTGACTGTGCTGGCACATGTGCATAAGAGACGGATAAAACTTGTTCGGTTTCAAAAAACAAGATTCCAGAATTATGTTTTCACAAAAAGAAATATCAAGGAAGTGTCGGGCCATAGTCGAGGGACTATAAATACTTGTATTTGAAAACCACACGCGAAATTGGTGTGCTGCCTTGTCGTCTTTACATTTTACAATTCACGGAGTAGGGTAGCCCTCCAAGCCTCTGGTTTCTTAAATCTTATAATTACGCCATTTGTCAAGTGTAAGCAAACGAAGGATCCAATGGATAATTTTCGTGCAGAGCAGGGTATCTAGACTTGGAGTGGTTCGCATCCTCCGAGCTACACGGCTATGGCTTACAAAACACTAACTCTTCTTCTGTTCTTCACAGTTCATTTATAAGCATACGTCGCCATCTGCCTGTTTTCGAAGGTGTGGAAGGGTGGTGTGTGATGGGGACTCTAGTCTCACCTGCACCGCTACTTGGAATACAAAATCTGGCGTCAAAAACGAATACTCGGAACACAAATCTGCACCCGGAAATGCCGCGGCCGCGCGCTCCATCGAATCGACGCCGCAGCTTTCACCTTTGAGGACGAAAACGATGACCAGCTCGCCGCCGTCACCCGGGGCGGAAGAGGTGTTTCGAGGCCAGACGGGTCGCATATAGGTTGCTGTCAACTGAGCCCTCCAGGACAAGAATATCCCGGGATTTTGTTTTTTTGATCCTCTTGCATTTATTTACTCATTTTTGTTCCCTGGTTTGGAATCGACAGTGAATTCTATGCATAGTGTCATCAAAACTGGCAGTTTTGGTTAGACCCTAACTAAAAAATGATCTGCCGAAAGCTCAAGCCTGTCATCGAGGAATATATGCTTATTACACCTTAACCAAACATGCATACGTGGGCGCATTTCTTTTCTGAAGAAAAATGCACGACGTTTGGATTCTCCCGCGACATCGCTTGTTATCTGAAAGCGACTCCTTGTGCTTTGTTCAGGTAAATCTGTAGTGCAATTCTCTCCCGCCAATCAAAGAAAGTTATCCTCGCTGCAATCCCGGGAAAAAAGTTTATTTCCGGTATCTATTCGATCGGGGGAAATGCTAGCTCAGGCCCACGCACGTCTAGCTTTTTCTAGCTAATAGTAGCCTTCTGCCCGTGTCTCCAGCAGAACCAGGGCGAGCTTTGGAGCTGGAATTGCATTTGGACACACCGGAAAGCGTAAAATGGCATCCAAGCTTTTCCTAACCAGAGATAGATTGATGCGTTCTCTATTAGATCAGCAACAGTAGCTCCAAGGCATAGAAACTCGGAGATTTAAGGGCAAATATATTGGTATATCCTGCCCATTACGTGCCTTTTATGTAAGATTATGTAAGAAGAACATATGCGCTTACGACCGATGGCCTAACGTGATCTGTGAAGAATCCCCAAACATATGCAGATGTGCTATTATGTATAGATTAAACATTGACAATCTCCTGTTGTTTCGCTTGAAAAAAATAACTGCCATTGACCCTTAAATATTACGAAATCAACAAGTCCGAAATTCTATCTTTGAGAAAGTAAGAGTTGCCGGGCCTCTCGAAGAAATATCGGCCATGGTGACCTACTTGACTAGTAAAACCATGCCAGGCGGAAAGTCATTTTTCGATAAAGGGCGGCTTTATTATCTCAAATGTAGCATCAAGCGGATACAAAGCATTATGAGTAACACCCGGCCTCTGCATAATTAAGATGCACACAGCCAAATCCAAAAGTCTAACAAAAATCATGAAATAAAAATCGACAAACCGGCAACAGTAAAGTCTTTTAGACCGACACTATGCCTATGTCGAAGAAGGTGATGGCTCGATCCGTAGGTTATGCTGCCACCCATGTTGGGAAAAAACCTCCGTTGCCACCTGCTCCAATCACGTACACACCGCCATGAACAGCGGTTGGTACTCCGACTGTTGTAGTATAGACCACGTACGTAGCGAGTGCGTACACCGAAAAATAACCTATAGAGGAGAAGCATTTTTGTTATTAAAAATCAAATCATTTCTACATAGCCAAAGCGACCAAATTAAGGCATAGGCGGAAAGTCATTCATGAAGGAATCTTACAGACCTCTTTTGCAATACATGCTTTTGTACAGAGATTTCTGGTTGATATCCAAGGCATTGCAAAACCAACCATCAGAGTTCATGGACCAGTTGCACCGAGACCAACAGCATGGATCAGACCCCAAAGTGCTCACCTGAAGATCAATGTTGATGCTACAATATCTAGGTCCGGAGGCTTCGGAGCAGTAGGAGTCGTTTGCAGAGATGAGACATGACTATTCCAGGGGGCATCGTCGCTTAAGTTCATGCATATCGATGACCCTGAGGTTCTTGAGGTTTTGGCAATAAGAGAAGCTCTAGCTCTAGCAAGTGATCTATATACATCAAGAATTTCAGTTGCTTCAGATTGCAAGGTGGCCGTGGAGGCGGTTAGGATTGGAGCTTCATCATCTTCTTATGGTGCAGTGGTGCTCGAGATCGAGTAGTCGTCTAGGAATTTTATTTTTTGCATTTTCTTACATGAGTTTTGAATCTCAAATGTCGAGGCCCACAAACTTGCAAAGCATGCTTTAACGCTGGGATCGGCCACCATGTTTGGTTAGGCCACCTTGAAGATCTTTGCTTCGTTCCTGTAAACTGTGTAACAGATGAATAAAAGCTTTATGAGTTTGTCTAAAAAAAAGTAAAAGCAGAACACAAAATCCTTCCCAGTGAAGTCCTGCAGTGAAGGCACATGAGGCAACATCATCTGCTACAGAAATAAAATGGTACATTGCAGCACATATTTTATTCATCGAAGCCTTCGACAAGAAGATGAGATATATACCTTCTCCAAGAAAGTTTCCACGCAAAAGCAAAAGGGATACTGATCAACTAGCACAGGAAGATGGTGCCATTGGCAGGCAGCGGAGTGGCAAAGCCACTCACTCCATGGGTATATCTGCCGTAAGCAACGCATTGTTAAGCTAATTTTTGACAGGATAACCATAGCGTGACGGGTTAGAAAGATGGCCGGCAAACAGTTCACACTTCTTAATACCACATTAGATTATACCATGTTTTTTTATGCTGATGCAACAGAGGGCGCCATCATCTGTAAAGAGCTTTCATGTGTTGGTGTTGGCTAATTACGTGGTCACCTTTCTAGTCTTATCTAGATATGTAAAAGTGAATGAGGTTAGACATCCAAAATTTGATGACTGTGAGGGCACTGCTGCATGAGAACGTAATTTCCATCTTACCAAACATAACAGGGGTATCCACGGTGAAATTTTCGAACATGAATTGTGCTATAATTGTTCTATGACGAAATCTAAAGCAACTGGATGGTACTTGCATAGTTGCATTCACTGTTGTTTTGTTCTCTCGTCAACTCCGAAGGATATCCGACGTCTTTACTTCGGTAACTACAGAAGTCACAGGAAAAAGAAAGTTACTATAAACATATTGGTAGTTCTGATGGAAGTAATAGAATAGAAAATGCCCGATTCTTATTTATATTGCTAACTAAACATAAATATAAGGAATTAAAAGCGCCATGAAATATTCAAGAGCACATTACTAGAACAATAAAATAAACAGAAAACAAAAGAAATTACTCAATGTGCCACGCCCCGTGCTCAAATGAGCCTGGTTTGGAAAAACTGAAAATACATTTTTAAAGTTTCAAAAATCATGGGGAATTACATGTACTTGTAGACGTTCAATATCTTTCTTCATTAGTGGGCTATAAATCAACATAATGTCTTTTTTTTGCAGGCTAAAACAGTATTTGTCATAGTTCAACATATAAATCCACATATTTATCATTTTAGGTCATGAGAATAAATATGTTATTGTAGGTCTACATATTTGTATTATGTATGTGTCTACAATAAAACATTTCTTAATAAAAATTTACGGTAAGTAGGCCAAATCTACATGCACATTTGGAATCTTTTCTAGTATCTGAAAAGTTTGAAATACATAATTTCAATTTAGTTAATTCCAAACCTACTAATCAGGGAGGCGAACGTCCTGACTCAGTAAAAAAAACTACACAATCTGACAGTAAAGTGAAGGACAGATAGAACAAAACAAAAGAATAACATTCCTCTGACATTTTAGAGAGGACGTTGGTAGAAGAATAAAGCCCAGCCCGTTAAAATGCTTAGGCCCAGTGGAGCAAACACTGTTTCCCGAGATCTCCTAAGCAGCACTTCAGGCGCCGAGTCGGGCCGCGCTATGTCTCGCTTATAGCGAGACCTAACGTGTGCTCGCGTCAGCCGCCTCCCCAAATGGGCCATTCCAGCAGGCTGGAGTCCACAGATCACTCGGTGTATTTTAAAACCGAACAAAAAAACCATATAAAAAATAAACCGAACAAAAAAAATTCATGGTTTTTATGATTTCTAGTTATGATATGGTATGAACTCTCCTTATCCTTTTGAATTTCGGTTTTAATGGTATATACCCAAAAGACGAATGGTTACCCAAATAAACCAAAGTAAAAATATTTGGGTAACCATTCGTCTTTTCGGTAACCAAATATTACTAATTATAAAGTAACTGGATGATACTTACACTCTTTGTCGTTCTGCTCTCTCTGGAACTCATAAAATTGTCCTTTTTGCAGCGGAACACTAAAGAATATCTGATTTCTTGTAACGCCCTCGATGCGGCTATATCTCCTACGTGTCGAAGCACGACTTAGAGGCATAATCGCATTGAAAGCAATGTCGCAAATAAGGCAATCTTCACAACATCCCAGGTAATATAGATAATAAAAGGGAAAGATACATAGTTGGCTTACACTCGCCACATCAAACAAAGTACATAAATAGCATTACATCATCCAATCACTCATGGCCAGACTACGGTGCCAAAATAAAAGATCAACCCAACATGCGACACGGCCCCGATCGCCCCAACTGGGCACACCACTGATTATCGGGGAAAGACACATAGTAACGGCGTGAGTCCTCGTCGAACTCTCACTTGAGCTCAAGCGCGTCATATGGAACGGAGTCATCAGGCCCTGCATCTGGTTTGGAAGTAATCTGTGAGCCACAGGGACTCAGCAATCTCGCACCCTCGCGATCAAGACTATTTAAGCTTATAGGTAAGGCAAGGTAATATATGGAGCTGCAGCAAGCGACTAGCATATATGGTGGCTAACCTGTTCGCAAAAGAGAGCGAGAAGAGAAGGCAAAGCGCGAATGAATAACTAGAGAACAACCTGCGGCAAGGATTACTTCAACACCGTGTTCACTTCCCGGACTCCGCCGAGAAGAGACCATCACGGTAACACACACGGTTGATTCATTTTAATTAAGTTTAGGTTCAAGTTATCTACAACCGGACATTAACAAATTCCAATCTTCCCATAACCGCGGGCACGGCTTTCGAAAGTTCAAATCCCTGTAGGGGAGTCCCAACTTAGCCCATGACAAGCTCTCACGGTCAACGAAGGATATACCTTCTCCCGAGACATTCCGATCAGACTCGGCATCCCGGTTCTACAAGACACTTCGACAAGTTAAAACTAATCCAGCAACACCGCCCGAATGTGCCGACAAATCCCGATAGGAGCTGCACATATCTCGTTCTCAGGGCACACTCAGATTGTCTAAACTTCCGGTAGGCCAGCCCAGAGTTGCCCCTGGTGGCCACCGGCGGCTGACGAGGTGGACCAACACTCAGAGGAGCACTGGCCCGGGGGGGGGGGTTAAATAAGATGACCCTCGGGCTCCGGAAAACCAAGGGAAAAAGAGGCTAGGTGGAAAATGGTAAAACTAAGGGTGGGCATTGCTGGAAGAGTTTTATTCAAGGCGAACTATCAAGGGGTTCCCATTATCACCCAACCGCGTAAGGAACACAAAATCCGGAAACATAACACCGATATGACGGAAACTAGGGCGGCAAGAGTGGAACAAAACACTAGGCGAGAGGCCGAGCCTTCCACCCTTTACCAAGTATATAGATGCATTAAGATAACAAGATAATATAATGATATCCCAACAAGTAAATAATGTTCCAACAAGGAACGGCCTCCAATCTTCACCTGCAACTAGCAACGCTATAAGAGGGGCTGAGCAAAGCGGTAACATAGCCAATCAACGATTTGCTAGGACATGGTGGGTTAGAGGTTTGACATGGAAATTTGCGAGGCATGATAAGAAAGTGGTAGGCATCGTAGCATAGGCATAGCAAAAGAGCGAGCATCTAGCAAAGCAAAGATAGAAGTGATTTCGAGGGTATGATCATCTTGCCTGCAAAGTTGTCAGAGTTGACTGGATCCTCGAAAGCAAACTCAACGGGCTCCTCGTTAGCGAACTCGTCTCCCGGCTCTACCCAAACAAGACAAACAAGGAAAAAGGACACAATCAACCACGTGCAAAGCTCAAACAATATGATGCGAACATGGTATGCTATGCGGGATGCGATATGTGATGCATATGCAAGATTTGACAAGGAATGAATGAACCTGGCCTCAACTTGAAAATCCAAGTGTGCTACTGGAAAGGTGAGGTGATTTTGGTTGAAATCGATATAAAGAACACCGGGATCGGAGGCACGGTTTGGAAATGGCAAGCAATTCAATTATGACAACGGTCTGCGATAAACAGCAAGTAGCCATCTAAATGCAACAAGATGAACATGCTACAACATCCAAACATGACAACAAAATACATGGCAGGGATCCACTCATGATGCTTAACAAAAGATGAAAACTGAGCTACGGCCAATTCATCCATTAACAGGTTCAAACAAGCATGGCAAAAGTGCATTTGGCAAACAGGTTTCAGACTTAGTGAAATTAACACTTGTCTGGAATTTCAGATCACGTAGCACACTTTGGAGCATGAAAACTAGATGCTACAGGAACTTAACATGGCATAGTAAAGCATGGCATGGAGCTACGTAAAGAGCTTAACAAAAGTCCCTTAGTGACCTTGAGCCAAAAGGGATCAGAAAATACAATTGCAAGCATGTGAACATGGCAAAAACATAATCAGATCACAGGCTTAGTGAAAACTGGAGCATGCAAATCAGACATCAAGTAGGCATGTTTACGAGCTCGATGCACTCACTACAGAGCAAGTCATGACAATATAAGCATACACCCATCAATAATGCACATTATACAAGCTAAACATGGCAAGAACAATAACATAGCATGCACGGATCAACTACAACATCCTCGGCAAAATCGCTAACAAGTAGACAATCTGCCCAGATTCACGAAATAGCAAAAGTAGAGCTCGATTGACTCAAGCTAGGGTGCTCCATAATTGCAAACAAAGAAATGGATGGACAGAGCACTACAAGATTAACAAATAATCCTTACTGACCATCCTCAAAAGAGGCACGGATCACTAGGAAACAACATGAACATATGGCATATTGAAAAAAACAGATCAAGGACTTAGTGGAATTGCTAAGTCCCTGAAATCAGCATTAACGAATGCTTCACTTTACAAGATTATGCTAGTCACCACACACATCACAAAAATACATGGGTTGCACCTCTGGAAAGATGGCAAAGCATATAACAAAACATATGTAGAGCTCAGGGGCATATCATGCACACAATAATCATGGCAAAAATGACAAATAGCTATTTGGAACAGCAGATCTGACAATTATCTCAAATAACACTCTTCCAACAGCATTTTGGGCATCAAGATGAACTCAAATGAAAATGATGCAATGAGATGAAATGATGTACTCTATGAGGCGAACATTTTGATATGCTATATGCCCAAAACGGATCTACGGATGCAAAGTTACGGCACGATGAACATGGCAATATAATCTGTAGACTTAGGGAAAAAATGGAGTCAACCCTAATTTTCAGATCTGGATCCGGCGGCACTGTTCATGCACGGAACCCGATGTTCGCCGGAAAGCTCGTGGTCGCCGGAATTCGTCGTGGGGGGGGGGGGGGGTGGCCGAAGCTCGTCGGCTTGCCGGAGAGGGAGGAGGAAGCCGAGGCGGCGGTTGGCGGCGCCGGCCGATGAGGAGGTGAGGCACGGACTTCGGCGGGCGGCGGGGCGAGCGCCGGTGGAATGGAGGCGGTGGCCGGCGATGTGGGCCGCGGCGGCGCCGGCCGGCGAGGCGGCTCGGCCGCGGGGAAGAAGGCGGCGGGGCTCCCAGGCGCGGGCGCGGGGCGGCTCGGGCCGCGGGGGCCTGCCCCAGGCCACGCGGGCCGGTGCGGTGGGAGACGGTGGCGGCGTGCCATGTGGCGGCGGCGGCGCGGGTCGGACGTGTCCGGCCCGGCGGTTTTCGTCCGGCGGCGGAGAGGGAGCGGGGCTAGGGTTAGGGATCCGGAATTTTCGGGGGAGTGCACCTATTTATAGATAGAGGGAGCTAGGAGAGTCCAAATGAGGTGCGGTTTTCGGCCACGCGATCGTGATCGAACGCTCTAGATGATGGAGAGGGTTTTGGGCCAAATTGGAAGGGTGTTGGGCTGCAACACACACGAGACCTTTTCGGTACCTCGGTTAACCGTTGGAGCATCAAACGAAGTCCAAATGGTACGAAACTTGATAGGCGGTCTACCGGTAGTAAACCAAGGCCGCTTGGCAAGTCTCGGTTCAATCTGGAAATGTTTAACCCCCACACACGAAAGAAAGGTAGAAATGACCACCGGAGGAGAACGGAGCGCCGGAATGCAAAACGGACAACGGGGAAAATGCTCGGATGCATGAGACGAACACATATACAAATGCAATGCACATGATGACATGATATGAGATGCATGACAATGACAACAACACACGGAGACAAAAACCCAAACCCAAGAAAATAAAATAACTTAACGCCGGAAACGACAAGAGTTGGATTACATATTAGGTAAATCATATCCGGGGTGTTGCAACACTCCACCACTACGAAAGGATCTCGTCCCGAGATCTAGGACTGGAAGAACGCCGGGTACTCAGAACGGAGGTGATCCTCGCGTTCCCAGGTGGCTTCACGGTCGGAATGGTGTGACCACTTGACTTTGAGGAATTTGATTGACTTATTGCGAGTCTTGCGTTCAGTCTCTTCAAGAATAGCAACGGGGTGCTCACGATAAGAGAGATCTTCTTGGAGCTCAATGTTTTCGTAGTTGACAGTGCGGTCAAGAGTCTTGAAGCACTTGCGGAGCTGAGAGACATGGAACACGTCATGCACATTTGCAAAGTTTGAAGGAAGCTCGAGTTGATAGGCGAGATCGCCTCTCTTGCTGACGATCTTGAAAGGTCCCACAGGCAAGCTTCCCTTTGATACCGAAGCGACGAGTACCTTTCATTGGAGAGACGCGGAGGTAAACATGATCTCGGATCTCGAAAGTCAAATCACGGTGCTTACTATCATAGTAGCTCTTCTGGTGCGATTGCGCTGCTTTGAGGTTATCTCGAATGACTTTACACATTTTCTCTGCCTCTGTGATTAAGTCATTTCCCAGAAGTTGACGTTCACCGGTTTCAGACCAGTTGAGAGGGGTACGACACTTCCTGCCATACAGAATTTCGAATGGGCCCTTGTCCGAACTTGCTTGAAAACTGTTGTTGTAGGAGAATTCAGCATATGGAAGACAATCCTCCCACTTCATGCCGAAGGAGATCACACAAGCCCTGAGCATATCTTCAAGAATTTGGTTGACACGCTTGACTTGACCGCTAGTTTGAGGATGGAAAGCTATGCTAAAGCAGATGTTGGTGCCCATGGCCTTCTGAAAAGAATCCCAAAACTTGGAGGTAAAGATGCTGCCACGGTCTGAAGAGATCACCTGCGGAATACCGTGCAGCGAGACAATTCGAGAGGTATAGAGCTCCGCCAATTGAGCTGCAGTAATAGACTCTTTGATAGGAATAAAGTGAGCCACTTTAGTGAGTTTGTCGATGACAACGAATATAGCATCATTGCCACGCTTGGACTTTGGAAACCCAGTCACGAAGTCCATCTCAATGTGGTCAAACTTCCATTCTGGAATGGCAAGAGGTTGGAGGAGACCAGCTGGCCTTTGGTGTTCTGCCTTCCCTCTTCTGCAGACATCACACTCATTCACGAACTGAGCAATCTCACGCTTCATTCGAGTCCACCAATAAGCCTGCTTGAGGTCCTGATAGATCTTCGTGCTCCCAGGGTGGATGGAGAGGAGTGAATTGTGAGCCTCGTTCATGATAACCTTACGGAGGTCGCCTTTGGGCACAACAATACGATCCTCGAAGAAGAGAGTATCCTTGTCATCAAGGCGGTAGCACTTGTACTTGGGTTGACTCTTGGCAATCCCAATCTTCACCTTTTCACCATAGCATCAAGAAGCTGAGCTTGGCGAATCTGGTCTTCCAAGGTAGGAGAGACTTGAAGGTTGGCGAGGAAACCTTGAGGAACAACTTGCAGATTGAGTTTGCGGAAAGCTTCACAAAGCTTGGGTTGATAAGGCTTGAGAATCAGACTGTTGCAGTAAGCCTTCCTGCTTAATGCGTTAGCAATCACATTGGCCTTGCCTGGAGTATACTCGATACTCGGATTATACTCTTGAATCATTTCGACCCATCGAGTCTGCCTGAGATTGAGATTAGGCTGAGTGAAGATGTACTTGAGACTCTTGTGGTCAGTGAAGATGTCCACTTTTCTTCCCAAAAGGAGACGTCTCCAAGTCAAAAGAGCATGCACAACTGCCGCCAACTCGAGGTCATGAGTGGGGTAGTTCTTCTCGTTGGGCTTCAACTGGCGAGAGGTATAAGCCACAACTTTCTTCTCTTGCATCAACACTGCGCCAAGACCTTGAAGAGAGGCATCGCAAAAGACCTCAAACGGTTTGGATTCATCAGGAGGAGTCAGAACTGGAGCAGTGACCAATTTCTCTTTCAAAGTGTTGAAAGCGATGTCACATTCCGAAGACCAAACGTACTTGACGTGCTTCTGGAGAAGGTTAGAAAGAGGCTTCGCGATCTTTGAAAAGTTCTCAACGAACCTTCGACAGTAGCTTGCGAGACCGAGGAAGCTACGGAGTTGCTTCATGTTCTAAGGTGGTTCCCAATTCACAATTGCAGACACCTTCTCAGGATTCACCGCAATGCCCTTGGCAGAGATGATATGCCCAAGATAAAGAACCTCATCGAGCCAAAACTTGCACTTTGAGAACTTGGCGTAGAACTGGTGTTCCCTGAGCTTATCGAGTACCAAACGCAAGTGCTTGGCATGATCTTCCTTGTTCTTCGAAAAGACCAGAATGTCGTCGAGATAGACCAAAACAAAGTCATTGGTGTAGGCGTTGAAGATGAAGTTCATCATGCGAGAGAAAGTCGGAGGAGCGTTGACGAGGCCAAAAGACATGACAGTGTATTCATATGAACCATAGCTTGTCCTGAAAGCCATCTTGGGAGTATCTTGCTCACGGATTCGAATCTGGTGATAACCCATACGGAGATCAAGCTTAGAGAATACTTGGGCACCTTTGAGTTGGTCGAACAGCTCGTTGATGTTGGGAAGTGGGTATTTGTTCTTGATAGTCTTCTTGTTCAATGGACGGTAACACAAAGTCGGTCCGTTCCATCCTTCTTCTTCACAAAAAGAACACCACAACCCCACGGAGAAGAGCTAGGTCGGATGAGACCCATTCGCTCTTGAATATCGAGTTGCTTCTTCAGCTCCTTCAACTCTTTAGGTCCGAGCTTGTAAGGACGCTTGCACACTGGTTCCATGCCAGGCTCAAGATCGATGACGAATTCAACTGGCCGGTGCGGAGGCATTCCTGGAAGCTCTTCTGGAAAGACGTCTTGATATTCGCAAACAACTGGGATTTGCGAGATGGCATCCAGTTCACCCTTCTCATTGAGAGAAAACAGATGGATTGTATTATCCCGAGCAGCAAAGACAATTACATCCTCAGACGAATGAGTCAATTGAATCTGCCTGGCTGCACAATCAAGCTGAGCCTTGTGCTTAGAAAGCCAATCCATCCCGAGAATAAGATCAATATCCGAGTTACCAAGGATCATTGGAGAAGCCAGAAACTTGAAATCACCCATCAAGATAGAAATATCCGGAATCTCGTAGTTAGCGAGCAAACATCTACCCGGAGAGACAACTGCTAACGATTTATGCATAACTTGAGAATACCACCCATGCTTAGATGCAAAAGGTCTCGAGATGAAACAATACGATGCACCAGTGTCAAAAAGAACTTTTGCAGGAACATTGTTAACAGGAAGGTTACCCATGATGACATCTGACGAGTCCTCTGCCTGAGCTGCATTCAACATGTTAACCTTGGTGTACTTGGGGTTATGCTTGACCACAGCTGTACTTGCCGATCTCACAGGAGGAGGAGGAGGGAGACGCCTCTGATTGAAGCATTTGTTGGCATAGTGACCCTTCTGTTGGCACTTGTTGCACGTGAACTCTGAAAGCGGACGGTGATACGGAGCACTCGATCTTGGAGCTTGAGACGAAGTCTTATTCTGAAAGCCAGGGTTGGGTGGGAAGATCCACTGCCACCTTTGCTCTTTTGCTGATACGGCTGACGAAACGGAGGATGAGGAAGCCAATACTTCTGCTGCTTGGCCACTTGAGTAGAGGAAGAAGGAGTAGCATCTCTGACTCGCTTCTTGGAAGCATCACACTTCAGTTGAGCAGCCTCTTGCTTCAATGCCATGTTGTAGAACTCATCGTACCTCAAGGGCTCAAAGAGAACAAGAGCTAGCTGGATTTCTTCTCTGAGACCACCCCTAAACTGGTATATCATGCTCTTCTCGTCAGGGACGTCCTGCTTAGCAAAGCGGGCGAGCTTCTGAAACAACTTGTTGTAGTCATAGACAGACAAAGAGCCTTGCTTCAGGTTGCGGAATTCCTCATGCTTGCTTTCAACCATGCTCTGAGGAATATGATGAGCTTTGAAGTCTTGACGGAATTCATCCCAGGTAATCACACGGCCTCCTCTGGAATCTTTGTACTGCCGGAACCATTCTGCAGCTTGGTCTTTGAGTTGGAAGGAAGCGAACTTGACAAAGTCCTCAGGCTTGACGTTACTGCACTCGAAATGCTTGCACAAGTCCACAAGCCAATCGTCAGCATCAGTTGCCTCAACACAATTGTTGAAGGTCTTTGGCCCGTTAGCAAGGAACTGGTTGAGTGTAGCAAAGTGATTCTGATTGTTGCCTTGGTTGCCTTGGTTCACTTGGTTGCGCTCTTGAAGAATTTACATGATCAACTGTGTGTTTGCATTGGTTGCGGCCATCACAGCTTGCCATGCCTCCGGAGGAGGGGGAGGTGGTGGCGGATCAGGATTCAGAGTCGTGCGCGTTGGAGGAGCCATCCTGAAGAGGTTGACATCCATTAGCACATTGATAAACCAAATTAAAGCTGAATCAACGCAATGAAATTGCAACATATATTCTTCACATCCGAACATAAGAACGAATGCATTCCACTTGAAATGGTCACATATCCATAAATTGAGAAGCCACTTAGAATTTAGGTAGAGGAATAAATCAACAAGGTACGGATCAAAAACGAATACTCGGTAAGAAATCCCAATCTCAAACCAAATATCCGTGGAAGAAGAATAGAGTTACAAGAATTTCCACCTATGAAACTCCCGAACCTTTCCGGTTATGCAATCAGGTGTTGGGAATACAGGGGAAGCATAATATCTCACCCAAAACTAGCAAATCCTACATCCAGCTGTATCCATCCTTCAACACATAACCGAGAAAAACTTCGGAAACCATCTACCTCAACCTTCGAAAAGCATCTGTTATACAAGTTATGGCAATACTCCCGAACTCCCGCCCCAGTACTGGGTGGCGTCGACGTTATCTCACCAACAACTGCATAAAAGAGATTTTCGATGTCGGCGGACTAAACTCAGGTATTCCAGAACTACAACGATAAAATTATGACGACAACACCTCGGAGCTCAACTCCCCAGGACACTGCCACAACCCCTAAATGACAGGAGGCACCAAGAACAATGTTCTCATTACAAAACCATCGAAACGATTCCAAGATACCCGCGTGATCCTAAATTTTTTTAGTGAAATTTGAGAAGAGAAGAGTCAAAACTCTACGTCAGGAAGCCTTACCAGATCGATGAGGAGACTAGGGAGTAAAAGAATTCCTAAACTCTCCGATATATAATTCCTAAATGACTCAAAACATTTTTCTAGACTCAACAACGGCTGCTAAAAACGATCAAGCAGTGGGGGCTCCTAAGGTCGGGGAAGGCTCTGATTACCAACTTGTAACGCCCTCGATGCGGCTATATCTCCTACGTGTCGAAGCACGACTTAGAGGCATAACCGCATTGAAAGCAATGTCGCAAGTAAGGCAATCTTCACAACATCCCATGTAATATAGATAATAAAAGGGGAAGATACATAGTTGGCTTACACTCGCCACATCAAACAAAGTACATAAATAGCATTACATCATCCAACCACTCATGGCCCGACTGCGGTGCCAAAATAAAAGATCAACCCAACATGCGACACGGTCCCGATTGCCCCAACTGGGCACCACAACTGATCATTAGGGAAAGACACATAGTAACGGCGTGAGTCCTCGTCGAACTCCCACTTGAGCTCAAGCGCGTCATCTGGAACGGAGTCATCAGGCCCTGCATCTGGTTTGGAAGTAATCTATGAGCCACAGGGACTTAGCAATCTCGCACCCTCGCGATCAAGACTATTTAAGCTTATAGGTAAGGCAAGGTAATATATGGAGCTGGAGCAAGTGACTAGCATATATGGTGGCTAACCTGTTCGCAAAAGAGAGAGAGAAGAGAAGGCAAAGCGCGAATGAATAACTAGAGAACAACCTGCGGCAAGGATTACTCCAACACCGTGTTCACTTCCCGGACTCCGCCGAGAAGAGACCATCACGGTAACACACACGGTTGATTCATTTTAATTAAGTTTAGGTTCAAGTTATCTACTACCGGACATTAACAAATTCCCATCTGCCCATAACCGCGTGCACGGCTTTCAAATGTTCAAATCCCTGCAGGGGAGTCCCAACTTAGCCCATGACAAGCTCTCACGGTCAACGAAGGATATACCTTCTCCCGAGACATTCCGATCAGACTCGGCATCCCGGTTCTACAAGACACTTCGACAAGTTAAAACAAATCCAGCAACACCGCCAGAATGTGCCGACAAATCCCGATAGGAGCTGCACATATCTCGTTCTTAGGACACACTCAAATTGTCTAAAATTCCAGTAGGCCAGCCCAGAGTTGCCCCCTGGTGGCCACCGGCGTCTGACGAGGTGGACCAACACTCAGAGGAGCACTGGCCCGTGGGGGTTTAAATAAGATGACCCTCGGGCTCCGGAAACCCAAGGGAAAAAGAGGCTAGGTGGCAAATGGTAAAACCAAGGGTGGGCATTGCTGGAAGAGTTTTATTCAAGGCGAACTATCAAGGGGTTCCCATTATCACCCAACCGCGTAAGGAACGCAAAATCCGGGAACATAACACCGATATGACGGAAACTAGGGCGGCAAGAGTGGAACAAAACACTAGGCGAGAGGCCGAGCCTTCCACCCTTTACCAAGTATATAGATGCATTAAGATAACAAGATAATATAGTGATATCCCAACAAGTAAATAATGTTCCAACAAGGAACGGCCTCCAATCTTCACCTGCAACTAGCAACACTATAAGAGGGGCTGAGCAAAGTGGTAACATAGCCAATCAACGGTTTGCTAGGACATGGTGGGTTAGAGGTTTGACATGGCAATTTGGGAGGCATGATAAGCAAGTGGTAGGCATCGTAGCATAGGCATAGCAAAAGAGCGATCATCTATCAAAGCAAAGATAGAAGTGATTTCGAGGGTATGATCATCTTGCCTGCAAAGTTGTCAGAGTTGACTGGATCCTCGAAAGCAAACTCAGCGGGCTCCTCGTTAGCGAACTCGTCTTCCGGCTCTACCCAGACAAGACAAACAAGCAAAAAGGACACAATCAACCACGTGCAAAGCTCAAACAACATGATGCGAACATGGTATGCTATGCGGGATGCGATATGTGATGCATATGCAAGATTTGACAAGGAATGAATGAACCTGACCTCAACTTGGAAATCCAAGTGTGCCACTGGAAAGGTGAGGTGATTTCGGTTGAAATCGATATAAAGAACACCGGGATCGGGAGCACGGTTTGGAAATGGCAAGCAATTCAGTTATGACAACGGTCTGCGATAAACAACAAGTAGCCATCTAAATGCAACAAGATGAACATGCTACAACACCCAAACATGATAACAAAATACATGGCAGGGATCCACTCATGATGCTTAACAAAAGATGAACACTGAGCTACAGCCAATTCATCCATTAACTGGTTCAAAGAAGCATGGCAAAAGTGCATTTGGCAAACAGGTTTCAGACTTAGTGAAATTAACACTTGTCTGGAATTTCAGATCAGGTAGCACACTTTGGAGCATGAAAACTAGTTGCTACAAGAACTTAACATGGCATAGTAAAGCATGGCATGGAGCTACTCAAAGAACTTAACAAAAGTCCCTTAGTGACCTTGAGCCAAAAGGGATCATAAAATACAATTGCAAGCATGTAAACATGGCAAAAACATAATCAGATCACAGACTTAGTGAAAACTGAAGCATGCAAATCAGACATCAAGTATGCATGTTTACGAGCTCGATGCACTCACTACAGAGCAAGGCATGAAAATAGAAGCATACACCCATCACGAATACATATTATACAAGCTAAACATGGCAAGAACAATAACATAGCATGCACGGATCAACTACAACATGCTCGGCAAAATCGCTAACAAGTAGACAATCTGCCCAGATTCACGAAATAGCAAAAGTAGAGCTCGATTGACTCAAGCTAGGGTGCTCCATAATTGCAAACAAAGACATGGATGGATAGAACACTACAAGATTAACAAATAATCCTTACCGATCATCCTCAAAAGAGGCACGGATCACTAGGAAACAACATGAACATATGGCATATTGAAAAAAACAGATCAAGGACTTAGTGGAATTGCTCAGTCCCTGAAATCAGCATTAATGAATGCTCCACTTTGCAAGATTGTGCTAGTCACCACACACATCACAAAAATACATGGGTTGCACCTATGGAAAGATGGCAAAGCATATAACAAAACATATGTAGAGCTCAGGGGCATATCATGCACACAATAATCAAGGCAAAAATGACAAATAGCTATTTGGAGCAGCAGACCTGACAATTATCTCAAATAGCACTCTTCCAACAGCATTTCGGGCATCAAGATGAACACAAATGAAAATGATGCAATGATATGAAATGATTTACTCTCTGAGACGAACATTTTGATATGCTATATGCCCAAAACGGATCTACGGATGCAAAGTTACGGCACGATGAACATGGCAATATAATCTGCAGACTTAGGGAAAAAAATGGAGTCAACCCTAATTTTCAGATCTGGATCCGGCGGCACTGTTAATGCGCGGAACCCGATGTTCGCCGGAAAGCTCGTGGTCGCCGGAGTTCGTCGTGGGGGGGGGGGGGGGTGGCCGAAGCTCGCCGGCTTGCCGGAGAAGGAGGAGGAAGCCGAGGCGGCGGTTGGCGGCGCCGGCCGATGAGGAGGCGAGGTGCGGACTTCGGCGGGCGGCGGGGCGAGCGCCGGCGGAATGGAGGCGGTGGCCGGCGATGTGCGCCGCGGCGGCGCGGCGGCGCCGGCCGGCAAGGCGGCTCGGCCGCGGGGAAGAAGGCGGCGGCGTATGGCGGCGTGCCACATGGCGGCGGCGGCGCGGGTCGGACGTGTCCGGCCCGGTGGTTTTCGCCCGGCGGCGGAGAGGGAGCGGGGCTAGGGTTAGGGATCCGGAATTTTCGGGGGAGTGCACCTATTTATAGATAGAGGGAGCTAGGAGAGTCCAAATGAGGTGCGGTTTTCGGCCACGCAATCGTGATCGAACGCTCTAGATGATGGAGAGGGTTTTGGTGGGTTTTGGGCCAAATTGGAAGGGTGTTGGGCTGCAACACACACGAGACCTTTTCGGTACCTCGGTTAACCGTTGGAGCATCAAACGAAGTCCAAATGGTACGAAACTTGACAGGCGGTCTACCGGTAGTAAACCAAGGCCGCTTGGTAAGTCTCGGTCCAATCCGGAAATGTTTAACCCCCACACACGAAAGAAAGGTAGAAATGACCACCGAAGGAGAACGGAGCGCCGGAATGCAAAACGGACAACGGGGAAAATGCTCGGATGCATGAGACGAACACGTATGCAAATGCAATGCACATGATAACATGATATGAGATGCATGACAACAACAATAACAGACGGAGACAAAAACCCGAAGCCGAGAAAATAAAATAACTTAACGCCGGAAACGGCAAGAGTTGGATTACATATTAGGTAAATCATATCCGGGGTGTTACACTTCTTTACTTTGGTAATTAGGCTTGGATTTTGTTTCGTTTGTGGAAAACAGTTTCTGCATGCTTCAGTAGTCACATACAAAAGAAATAAATTTATTGATAGTTTGGATCACATGATGGAAGTAAAAAAGATGGAAAATGACCGATTCTTATTTATATTGGTAATTAAACATAAATATGAGGAATTGAAAGCGATCATGAAATATTCAAGAGGATATTATTAGAAGGAAAATAAAAATAGAAAACGAAAGAAATTACTCAATGTTCCCCGACCCCGCACTCAAGTGAGTCAGGTCTAGAAAAACAACAAAATTATTTTAAAGTTTCAAAAATCATGGGAAAATGCATGTACTTGTAGATGTTCAATATTTTCTTTTAATAATTTCATCAAGAATTTGTGGGCTATACATCCACATAATTGTCTATCATGCAGGCTGCGAAAGTTTTTGTCATAGTTCAACATATAAATCCACATATTTGTATTCTTAGAACATGGGAATAAAGATGATATTGTGGCCCTACATATTTGTATGTTCTTTTTGTACCTACAAATAGATGATTTTGTAATGAAATTTGGCGGTAAGGAGGGTAAATCTACCTGTACTGCTGTACATGTGGAATCTTTCTGAAGAATTTAAAATACATAATTTCAATTTATTCTAAATTCCAAAGTTACCAGCCCTGGGAGACATCATGATTTAAATTTCGGGTTTCAGAAATATTTCAGCCATTGTCGAAATCACTGAATTTCAGTGAAATTCATTGTTTTGTTTTCATTTCGATGAGAGGACCGAAATTTGCACTTGAATTAAATTGAGATCGAACCAAATATTTTCAGAGTGTAAAACTGAATTTAAAATTATTTGAATTTCTGTTTACCACTGAAATTACTGAAATATGTTGACCGAAAGACAATTATTCAATGTGTCCCGAATTAATGAAAATTTAGAAATTTCATTGAAAGCGAGAACCATTGTCAAACGTCCTCGTTCAGTAAAAAAGGCCTACACAATACGACAGTAAGTGAAGGATTGATAGGACAAAACCATAGAAAGAGAAAATAAGGAAAAAGGAGGGTAAGTCCAGCCCATTAGACTGGCCATAGTGGGAGTAACTTCAAGAGTAACTTAGGCTCCAACTCAGCAAAATTGCCTATGTGGCATTGAGTTAACGAGGAGAGACCCAAATTGAGTAACTTAGATAGCTACCGTAACATCACATATCCCAATACATTCTGAGTCTATAACGGACCGAGATTAGGTGACTTGCCCATGGGCAGTCACGCTATAACATGCGGCCATGTATCAGCCATCTAAACTGCATCCAATGGACATCATCCATCCAAAGCAAATGTCTCACACTCAGCCAGTCAGCCCAGCACAACCGAAAAAGTTCAATTTTTCAGTCTGTTTTCAGTCATTAGAATATACAAATAGCATTTTTTAGTCAGTTAACAATATGAACAGCAATAGAAAAATAGAAACAATAGCATGCATACGTACTGAATGCAAGTGGTTAGCATTTTTTCAATCAATTAACAAACAGTTTTCCAGTAAACAAACAACAGAGTAGAAGCTCTTTTACTACTGAGATATATAACCTTTCACAGTAGGTTCAAACAGTAGCAATTTTTCAGTCAGTTCACAAACAGTAGTAGTTTTACTACTGAGATAAGCAACAATTTTTCAGTTAACAAACAACAGCAGTTTTAGTACAATTTCAAAACATGAGCAAAGATACCGTTTATGCAAAGAATGAGCAGAGACAACGAGGCACTTATCATTGAAATTCAGAAGCTCTTGTACAATTTCAGAACCAAGTGCTATTACTGAAACAATGATTCAAGTGTAGAAATTTGGCCATTTCACTTGTATAATTAGGCCACAAAATACTATGGTTAGCACTATAGTTAACCATGTCCAAAACGCTATGGTTAGAGATATAAGTTGAGTATGTCACCATTCGTGAGCTCAAACATGATACACTGAAAAGTGACTTATCAAGAATAGTAGTGCACATGTTGTCCTCGACCAAGTGACCAGCTAGCTATGAAAAGAGTTCTGGGAAACCATGTGAATGGATACAACCAGTTAGCTACGATTGCTTGCTGTAGCTTTTCCTAAATTCAACAATATCTAATTTTCAGTACTGTTATATCTAAATGTCAAACCAAGGCATACATATTCAGAGAAAGAAGATAAGTTTAGTTTGGTTTGTACTGCAGGCTCACATATCCGTTCATTGGTTTGTACTGCAGACGGTCAGAACCACAAACTAATCTAGGAAGAAGATAAGGGACTTGTTAACTGGTTTTTTTTCTTTTTTGTTGAGAATTTGTTAGCTGATGGCTTGATGTGCTGCGGGCATGCGAAATACGAGCGGTCCAGTGGCGGGCCGCGAACAATCTCCTCGGCTGCAATGGGCAGTGGGGGAAGGCAGCGGGCTGCCTTAAAAAAGGGCAGCACGCCGGTGATCAGAGTCTGACATCGACGTCGCCTCTTCCGGCCGCCATTTTCCTCTCTGATTAGATTGCCCCCGGCTCGGATTCTGCGGAGGTACGTGAACCAACCTTCTACTGATTGCAAACCGACCCGATCTTGGAATCCTATTGCCACAAGCCATGCCCAATGCTATTTATAGACTGACAGCATCGACAGATCGAACTGATTCCAGATCTCTCCGGTTTCACCTGCAGAGCCTCAACCGCGACCCAACATCGATTATTTCAGCCGACGGGACCAGAAGTATCAGGAATTCAGCCCGGAGCTATACGCGAGCTATTGATCTACAACATAGATATGCAAAATACTATCAGGTACTAAGTTCATGATAAATTAAAGTTCAATTAATCATATTACTTAAGAACTCCCACTTATATAGACGTTCCTTTAGTCATTTAAATGATCACATGATCCATATCAACTAAACCATGTCCGATCATCACGTGAGATGGAGTAGTTTTCAGTGGTGAACATCTCTATGTTGATCATATCTACTATATGATTCACGTTCAACCTTTCGGTCTCAGTGTTCCGAGGCCATATCTGCATATGCTAGGATCGTCAAGTTTAACCTGAGTATTCTGCATGTGCAACACTGGCTTGCACCCGTTGTATGTGAACGTAGAGCTTATCACACCCGATCATCACGTGGTGTCTCAGCACAAATAACTGTCGCAACGGTGCATACTCAAGGAGAACACTTATACCTTGAAATTTTAGTAAGGGATCATCTCATAATGCTACCATCGTACTAAGGAAAATAAGATGCATATAAGATAAACATCACATGCAATCAAAATATGTGACATGATATGGCCATCATCATCTTGTGCCTTTGATCTCCATCTCCACAGTACTGTCATGATCTCCATCGTCACCGGCATGACACCATGATCTCCATCATCTTGATCTTTATCAATGTGTCGTCACATGGTCGTCTCGCTAACTATTGCTATCGCATAGCGATAAAGTAAAGCAATTATATGGCGCTTGCATCTTATGCAATAAAGAGGCAACCATAAGGCTCCTGCCAGTTGCCAATAACTTTAACAAAACATGATCATCTCATACAACAATTTATATCTCATCACGTCTTGACCATATCACATCACAACATGCCATGCAAAAACAAGTTAGACGTCCTCTACTTTGTTGTTGCAAATTTTACGTGGCTGCTACGGGCTTCTAGCAAGAACTGTTCTTACCTATACATCAAAACCACAATGATTTTTCATCAAGCGTGCTGTTTTAACCTTCAACAAGGACCGGGCGTAGTCAAATTCGATTCAACTAAAGCTGGAGAAACAGACACCCACTAGCCACATGTGTGTGAAGCACGTTGATAGAACCAGTCTCATGAACACGGTCATGTAATGTCGGTCTAGGCCGCTTCATCCAACAATATCGCCGAATCAAAGTAAGACATGCTGGTAACCAATATGACTATTATCGCCCACAACTCATTGTGTTCTACTCGTGCATATAACATCTAAGCATAGACCTGGCTCGGATGCCACTGTTGAGGAACGCAATATATCAAAAAAAAAATCCTACGATCACGCAAGATCTATCTAGGAGATGCATAACAACAAGAGGGGAGAATGTGTCTACGTACCCTCATAGACCGAAAGCGGAAGCGTTTAGTAACACGGTTGATGTAGTCGAACGTCTTTGTGATCCAACCGATCCAAGCACCGAATGTACGACACCTCCGCGTTCAGCACACGTTCAGCTCGATGATGTCCCTCGAACTCTTGATCCAGTTGAGGCCGAGGGAGAGTTCCGTCAGCACGACGGCGTGGCGACGGTGATGATGAAGTTACCGACGCAGGGCTTCGCCTAAGCACTACAACGATATGACTGATGTGTGTAACTGTGGAGGTGGGGGGCACCGCACATGGCTAAAAGATCAACTTGTGTGTCTATGGGGTGCCCCTGGCCACGTATATAAAGGAGGGAGAGGGAGAGGCAACCATCCATAGGGGGGCGCGCCAAGGTGTGGAGTCCTACTAGGACTCCCTAGTCCTAGTAGCTAGGATTCCACCTCCCACACGGAGTAGGAAAGGGGGAAGGGAGAAGGAGAAGGAAAGGGGGGAGGGGGCGGCCCCCTTCTCCTAGTCCTAATCGGCCTCCTGCCCTAGGGGGGCGCACCAGCCCCTTGTGGGCTGGTGTGCTTCCCTCTTATGGCTCATAAGGCCCATAACTTTTCTCGGGGGGTTCCGGTAACCTCCCGGTACTCCGGAAAAATGCCCGAACCTCTCGAAACCATTCCGATGTCCAAATGCAACCTTCCAATATATGAATCTTTACCTCTCGACCATTTCGAGACTCTTCGTCATGTCCGTGATCTCACCCGGGACTCCGAACAAACTTCGGTTCATCAAATCACATAACTCATAATACAAATCGTCATCGAACGTTAAACGTGCGGACCCTACGGGTTCGAGAACTATGTAGACATGACCGAGACACATCTCCGGTCAATAACCAATAGCAAAACCTGGATGCTCATATTGGTTCCTACATATTCAATGAAGATTTTTATCGGTCAAACCGCATAACAACATACGTTGTTCCCTTTGTCATCGGCATGTTACTTGCCCTAGATTCGATCGTCGGTATCATCATACCTAGTTCAACATCGTTATCGGCAAGTCTCTTTACTCGTTCCGTAATGCATCATCTCATGACTAACTCATTAGTCACATTGCTTGCAAGGCTCATAGTGATGTGCATTACCGAGAGGGATGTAACGCCCACGATGCGGTTATATCTCCCACGTGTCGAAGCACGACTTAGAGGCATAACCACATTGTAAGGAATGTCGCAAGTGAGGTAATCTTCACACAACCCATGTAATACATAAGGGAAAGAGATACATAGTTGGCTTACAATCGCCACTTCACACCATACATGAATAAAGCATTACATCAACCAGATACAATCAAGGTCCGACTACGGAACCAAAATAAAAGAAGACTACCCCAAATGCTACAGATCCCCGATCGTCCCAACTGGGCTCCACTAGTGATCAACTGGAAAACGAAACAACATAACGAACACGATCTTCATCGAGCTCCTCCTTGAGCTCAGTTGCGTCACCTGCACTGGGTATAATCGGAACCTGCAACTGGTTTTGGAAGTAACTGTGAGTCACGGGGACTCAGCAATCTCACACCCTCGCAATCAAGACTATTTAAGCTTATAGGAAGGGTACAAGGTATGAGGTGGAGCTGCAGCAAGCGACTAGCATATTTGGTGGCTAAAATACGCAAATGAGAGCGAGAAGAGAAGGCAAAGCACGGTCGAGAAACTATGATCAAGAAGTGATCCTAGAACAACCTACGTCAAACATAACTCCAACATCGTGTTCACTTCCCGGACTCCGCCGGGAAGAGACCATCATGGCTACACACGCGGTTGATGTATTTTAATTAAGATAAACTTCAGGTTTTCTACAACCGGACATTAACAAATTCCCATCTGCCCATAACCGCGGGCACGGCTTTCGAAAGTTCAAATCCCTACAGGGGAGTCCCAACTTAGCCCATCACAAGCTCTCACGGTCAATGAAGGATATTTCTTCTCCCAAGACAATCTGATCAGACTCGGCATCCCAGTTACAAGACATCCTCGACAATGATAAAACAAGTCCAGCAAAGCCGCCTGAATGTGCCGACAAATCCCAATAGGAGCTGCACATATCTCGTTCTCAGGGCACACTCAGATGAGACATCCTACGAGTAAAAGCAACCCTCAAGTTGCCCCGAGGTGGCCCCGCAGTCTACTCGGTTCGGACCAACACTTAGAGAAGCACTGGCCCAGGGGGGGGGTTAAATAAAGACGCCCCTTGAGTCTGCAGAACCCAAGGGAAGGTGGTAGGTTGTTAGTGCAAATGGTAAAACCTAGGTTGGGCCTTGCTGAAGGAGTTTTATTCAAGGCGAACTGTCAAGGGGTTCCCATTATAACCCAACCGTGTAAGGAACGCAAAATCCGGGAACATAACACCGATATGACGGAAACTAGGGCGGCAAGAGTGGAACAAAACACCAGGCATAAGGCCGAGCCTTCCACCCTTTACCAAGTGTATAGATGCATTAATTAAATAAGAGATATTGTGATATCCCAACAAAATATCCATGTTCCAACAAGGAACAAACTCCAATCTTCACCTGCAACTAGCAACGCTATAAAAGGGGTTGAGCAAAGCGGTAACATAGCCAAACAACGGTTTGCTAGGACAAGGTGGGTTAGAAGCTTGGCTTAACAATATGGGAGGCATGATAAGTAAGTGGTAGGTATCGCGGCATAGGCATAGCAAAAGAGCGAGCAACTAGCAAGCAAAGATAGAAGTGATTTTGAGGGTATGGTCATCTTGCCTGAGATTCCGCAAGGAAGAAGAACGAGTCCATGAAGAAGGCAAATGGACGTAGTCGAACGAATCCTCACAACACGACGTTACCGGATTACCGAGAAGAAGTACACCGGAAAGAAAGCAAACAACATAGTGAACAATCATCACATAAGCATGGCATGATGCACAATCAAGTATGATGCATGTCCGGTTTAATGAAGCATGGCATGGCAAAGTGCACAAACAATCCTACAAATTAAGTGGAGCTCAATATGCAACTCCGTTGCATATTGACGAAACACCACGTGGATATCTTCCGATATTTCGATAAATCGACCGATTTATCGCTTACCGTGGTCTGACCGATAAGATAAATCAGCCGATATGGCGATAAATCGGCCGATATGCCGATAAACTGGCCGATTTACCCCTTATCGTAGGTCGACCGATAAGTTCCCGATAAGCGATATACCCAACATTGCGTGACTTATTTAGTTCGATCTTGTTTATGTATCCAACAATGTTAAATGTTGTTAAACATGGCAAGAGGTGGAGCATAAGTAAACTAAACATTTTAGGCAAGTTTAAATGAGGCCGGAAATAACAAACAACAATTCCGGTAAATCCCCACATGCAATATTTTAATTTGGTACTGATCTGCCCTAAACACAATTTTAGAGTTATTAAACATGCAAGATGATGCCACCATGTTAAACTAGGCATTTTCCCACCCCATTTACATATAAAGTTTGTTACAAACCGAGTTACGGTTAAATAGTTATGAATTAAAGCATTTTAACAAGTTATTTGAGCAAAATCTAAACAAAAAACATTTTAAACATGGATGAAAATGTCATATTATGAAACTAGATGAAAAACTAAGCATATTTCATATATAAATTATTTTAATCCGATGCACGGTTGTTGAGTTTTAATATGCATTGAGTATGAGGGTTTTTCTGTAAAACTGTAATTCGCTGGAATAAAAGGAAAATCGCCGAACTGAAAAAAATACCAATGGGCCGAAACATGACATGGGTGCTGGGGGGGGGTTCCTCACATAATGGGCCTTCGCCCGGTCAGTGGACTGCAGCAGGCCGAATTGGAGCTCTCGGGCTCGCATAGGGTGCTGGTTGGATTGAACGAGGGAGGGGCGCGGTCAACGCGAGAGGGAAGCAGAGACAGGTTCAGGGCACAACGGTTGCCGGCGATGAGGACGACGGCACTGCGGGAAGCGGCACCGGCGAGGTCAGGGACAGGCAGAGGTGGGCGGATCCAGGAGGTCTTGACGATGAGGAGCCGGTTCCGGACAGTTGGAGCGCGGGACGGCGCGATGAACGGCAACGGGCGGTGGAGCTTGAACCTGTGCGGTCGTGGTGACGAGCGGGAGGCCGTTGGTGCAAGGAAGGGGTGTGGAGCACCAGATCTGAAGCAGGGGAACGGGAGGAGGTCGGATTCGTCGCTGCTCGTCGAATCTTGCCGGAGATGGAGCAAGGACGAGGCTGCTACGGTGTTGCTCCTCGAGGTGCTTCCATGGTTGTCCTCCTACACGGGAGAGAGAGAGAGAGAGTACTGAGAGAAGAAACGGCATAGGGGAAGAAGGAAGAGCAGGGGCACAACGGATGACCTGCGAGGGGCGGTGCCGCTGGGGCCAACGGCGAGGACGGAGGGGCGGAGCAGGGGCTTGCATGAGGGAGCGAGAGGTTCGCTTGGGTTCTCTGCTCGTGAAAAACTGGGAGCGAGGCTGCGGTGGCAACCGTGGTGGTGCTGGATCCGGTCACGGGAGGTCGTCGGGGTCTCGTTCCCTGCCGGATAGAAACGGAGGCGAGCCGGGCGGACTTGGAGCCCCATGGCGCGAGGTGAGGTGTGTTGCTACGCTGGCAACCGGTGGGGAGATGCTTGTGATCCCCTCGGGATCGAGCAGGGGAGGCATTGGTGGATGGAGGGGGCTAGATTGGTGGAGCGCACTGGTTGGGTGAGAAGGGGATCTGGGAGGATCCCGAGGAAGATGCAGTGGACTGGTGGCGGCGGAGGGATTTGGTGGATGGGACAATGTCCCTGGATTTTAGGGTTTGCCGTGTATATATATTAAGTGGGTATTTGGTTAGGGGTACTCGGTCCGTTCGATCGTAATCGGGCGGTCGAGAAAAAGAGGCTAGGGAGTCCAAATAAGAAAACGGTGATGTTTTGTAGATGTTTGGGGATGATCCGGACACAACGGTGGCAACAGTCCAGGCCGGGTTCGGGACAACCTTCGGACGCGCGCGAGGGCCGCGGGCTGACGAGAGAGGTTAGGTTGGGCCTGGTGGTTAGCGGTGGTGGGCTGTGCAGAAAACCTCAGGCGAAGAGAAGAGAAGAGAAGAGAGAGAGAGAGAGAGAGAGAGAGAGAGAGAGAGAGAGAGAGAGACCCGGCAGCGGTTTCAGGAGACCGAAAACGTCCGACGAAAAGACCGGCTACTATTACCGCTATAGTTATCCGTTGGGGCGGCAAACGGACTCCGAATGCGATGAAACTTGACAGGCGGCCTACCTACACTATAATAAGACCGCACACCAACTTTCAACCCATTCCGAGAACATTTTCTGGCCACTTATAAAAATACTATTTCGAACATGCCGCGGGCGCGTGCAAGTGTGTCTGGGCTCAGAACGGACAACGGAAGGAACTGGGCGACCAGGACAGACGCAAGTTTGAAAACATGATGATGCAATGCATATGATGACATGATGAAATGCAACACGCAAGCAAAAGACATGGCAACGACGGCGAATAACTGGAAGACACCTGGCACATCAGTCTCGGGGCGTTACAACACTCCACCACTACGAGAGGATCTCGTCCCGAGATCTAGAATGGCATCGGAGGGAAAAGGAAGAGGAAGAGAAGAGGTAAAACTAAGTTGCTTCTTTGACAAATGATTGAAACCAAAGAACCTTGAAAAGTTAAACCATTTCAAGAAAAGGATACAATGGAGATAAACGAAGTTGAGAGCACTTTGTTAGGAAGGAGGAAGAAGGAAGAACAAATTCGGGCAGCACTCCGGTTGAAAAGAGATGCAAGACTTGATAAGGCAAAAAGATCTTGTGCAGAGGACAAAACACTCCAGTTAAATTGATAAGCATGAAAAGAACACGATGCTGACAAAACAAGAAGATGGGTTGAAGAGAGCAACATCACAATGTCTCCGGAACAAAAGAATAGAAGTTGGATCGTTGGAAAGGAAAGAGTTGAGAAGAAAATGACATCTTCTACCACAATAGAATTTGAAAAGCATCCTTGAAAAAAAGATTGGATGGAGTTGTTGGGAAATCTACCACGAAAAGAATAGGCTTGTTGAGGGCTTATGGAAAAACATATCAAAAACTTGAGGTGAAATCCCGCCACAAACAGAAAACAATTGCTTGCTTTACATCGACGAGAAGATGAAAAACTTTTATCACCGGGAGGATAGATGAAGAACTTGGGTCATTTATAAGCACCATAATAACAACAATCCTTAGGGAAGGCTTTAGGTGAAATATAACCCAAGATAACTCCAATGAAGAGATTGATGGACTTAAAATACCTCATTCTTGACAACATGTGAATCATGAAACATGAACTCAAATTATCAAGAATGACATAATACCACCTCCAATGATACAGTAGAAAGAATTGCACTCCGGATTGCAAGATGAAGAATGCTTGAGCTCCTCTGAAAAGAATCTTGATGAGCACTTCGAGAAGGAATTTAAGCCCCTGATGAACCATCATGTAGAGCCTCCATGAAGAACTCCGGTAACAAAAGGATGATCAATCGAAATGAAAGAGAAGTTGAAAATACAAGGTGAAACCTTGTAATGATTTAGATGGATCTCCGTGGTGATATAACTGCGAGAGCTTGGGACTCCAGAAAAAGAAAAGATGAATCAAGTAAAATCGAGAATTTGATGAACCTCCGGAATAAGGAATTAATCACTTGGATGAAACAAAAGTAAGAATTACATTATGCTTATCCTTCATCAATTTAAATTGATGACGAGCAAACAGATTTGGCATACTACTTATTCTCGTTGAAAATGATTAAGAGAGATATCGATAACTTGATAAGGTCTTCAACTAAACACCGGTAGAATTGAAACAACGAATGAATTGATATGATAACGAAGGAAGGGAAATCTTGAACAAACCACCGTAAGAATTGAAAAGAATGAAGTAAAGGGATGAATCACCGGGTAAGAATTGTGAAATGAACGAAGATACTTGAGAGGATTTAGATATATGAGAACGAAGAGATGACAAGATGATTAGAGAATACTTGAATGATGCACTGGTAAGGTTTGGAGAACGAGAGCTGAAAGCTAGAATGAATAAATCTTCTGAAATGATGGGCTTCGTAGACAACAAACTAAAATACTCTTGAAATGCTCCGGATGGGTGAAAATAATTCTCACAATCGAAACAATAAAGAGAGGATAGCATTAAGCTAGAACCACGAATCTTCGAGAGAATGGACAAGTTTTGAGGAAAAACTCTTCTTCGGTCTTCAAATGTTGAGAATGACAATGAGAAACACCGCCACGAATTATTTAGACACCCTGGAAGAATCAAAAGCGAAGAAGTTGAGCCAGCGATTATAAGAATTTGAAAGATCTTGGAGGAAGACATATGACTGATGACAATTCATTCTTACGTCAAACTTGGAAAAGAATTTGATAATAACTCCGGGAAGAATTAGAAGAGTCAGGTAAGATCCTGGGAAAAGACCTGTGGGTTAGGGCCCACTCAAGATAAACACCATTGAAATGATTTAAAAGAGAGGTTGTACTGATTGATTTAAATGACTTGAATGAGATAACATCCTCGAAATAGCTTGAACGAATGTAGAGTTGAAACACGAATCTTCGAGATATCTTGAGCACTCCGGAACAATTGAATAGTGAGAAGTGGAAGATCAAGAGGTGCACCGGCATGAGAGGTATTTGAAACGAGGAAAAGGATATGATCAACAAAGCTTGACTTGAAACCACCGGAGATGAAAAGAATGAAGAATGACGAACTAGAAGAGCATCTTCATGTGAACCACCGGGTAAGAACATTGAAAGAAAAGAATGAAGAGACTTCACAAGAATAAAAGGATGCTTGATTAAGAAATCCGAGTCCTTGAAGAAAAAGGGTGGGTGGGCGGGAAAACAAAGACAATTTGGGACGAATGAAACAAACACCGTTGAGAATGCTTGAGTTGATCTTGCAGATGTTGAAAATGATCGGATCCACTTGAAGAGAAAATACGCCGATTGAAAAGAATTGACATGAAAATCTCGATGACCATGAAGGATTAGTATTCACATAGAAATATGAGAACACCGCTTAGGAAAAGGTATGGATTCCGCATTTGACTTCGAAGCAACTCGAATACCACAACTCAAAAACAAAACAAAGGATTGGCTTGCAGAATAGGTCGGAACAAACATATGATAGAGATTTCGTCTGAAGTTTTCGTGGTGGGGCCTACACGGGCTCGATCGTACATCACCATCATGTACAAGGTAGTGCACATGACATACGAAGCGTCCCCGAGTCGGCATAGCCAAGGACTCTTTAAGACACAACGAGACCACTGTAAAACCAACCGTGGATAGGCGGACCACTAGACGTCGAACCCCAATTTCGTATCATACATCTGTCGGAAAGATATCCTAAGAGCTACCTAAATTCACATTTATAAACTCCCGAAATTTTCCGGTTATGCAATCAGGTGTCGGGGATACAGGGGAAGCATAATATCTCACCCAAAGCTAGCAAATCCTACATCCAGTTGTATCCATCCTTCAACACATAACCAAGAAACATTCGGAAATCGTTTACCTCAACCTTCGAAAAGCATCCGTTATACAAGTTATGGCAATACTCCCGAACTCCCGCCCCAGTACTGGGTGGCGTCGAGGTTATCTCACCAACAACTGCATAAAAGATATTTTCGATGTCGGTGAAAACTCAGGTATTCCAGAACTGCAACGATAAAATTGTGACGACAACACCTCGGAGCTCAACTCCCCGGGACAATGCCACAACCCCTAAATGTCAGGAGGCACCAAGAACAATGTTCTCGTCACAAAACCATCCGAACGATTCCAAGATACCTGCGTGATCCTAAATTTTTTTTAGTGAAATTTGAGAAGAGAAGAGTCAAAACTCTATGTCAGGAGGCCTCACCAGAGTGACGAAGGGACTGAGGAGTAAAAGAATCCTACTCTCCGATATATATAATCCTAAATGACTCCAAAACATTTTTCTAGACTCAACAACGCCAGTGATTCGATCAAGCAGGGGGGCTCCTAAGGTCGGGGAAGGCACTGATTACCAACTTGTAACGCCCATGATGCGGCTATATCTCCCACGTGTCGAAGCACGACTTAGAGGCATAACCGCATTGTAAGCAATGTCACAAGTGAGGTAATCTTCACACAACCCATGTAATACATAAGGGAAAGAGATACATAGTTGTCTTACAATCGCCACTTCACACCATACATGAATAAAGCATTACATCGACCAGATACAATCAAGGTCCGACTACGGAACCAAAATAAAAAAAGACTACCCCAAATGCTACAGATCCCCGATTGTCCCAACTCGGCTCCACTACTGATCAACTGGAAAACGGAACAACATAACAAACACGATCTTCATCGAGCTCCTCCTTGAGCTTGGTTGCGTTACCTGCATTGGGTATAATCGGCACCTGCAACTGGTTTTGTAAGTAACTATGAGTCACGGGGACTCAGCAATCTCACACCCTCGCGATCAAGACTATTTAAGCTTATAGGAAGGGTACAAGGTATGAGGTGGAGCTGCAACAAGCGACTAGCATATTTGGTGGCTAACATACGCAAATGAGAGCGAGAAGAGAAGGCAAAGCATGGTCAAGAAACTATGATCAAGAAGTGATCCTAGAACAACCTACGTCAAACATAACTCCAACACCATGTTCACTTCCCGGACTCCGCCGGAAAGAGACCATCACAGCTACACACGCGGTTGATGTATTTTAATTAAGATAAACTTCAGGTTTTCTACAACCGGACATTAACAAATTCCCATCTGCCCATAACCGCGGGCACGGCTTTCGAAAGTTCAAATCCCTACAGGGGAGTCCCAACTTAGCCCATCACAAGCTCTCACGGTCAACGAAGGATATTCCTTCTCCCAAGACAATCCGATCAGACTCGGCATCCCGGTTACAAGACATCCTCGACAATGGTAAAACAAGTCCAGCAAAGCCGCCCGAATGTGCCGACAAATCCCGATAGGAGCTGCACATATCTCGTTCTTAGGGCACACTCAGATGAGACATCCTATGAGTAAAACCAACCCTCAAGTTGCCCCGAGGTGGCCCTGTAGTCTACTCGGTTCGGACCAACACTTAAAGAAGCACTGGCCCGGGGGGTTAAATAAAGATGACCCTTGAGTCTGCAGAACCCAAGGGAAGGTGGTAGGTTGTTAGTGCAAATGGTAAAACCAAGGTTGGGCCTTGCTGGAGGAGTTTTATTCAAGGCGAACTGTCAAGGGGTTCCCATTATAACCCAACCGTGTAAGGAACGAAAATCCGGAAACATAACACCGATATGACAGAAACTAGGGCGGCAAGAGTGGAACAAAACACCAGGCATAAGGCCGAGCCTTCCACCCTTTACCAAGTGTATAGATGCATTAATTAAATAAGAGATATTGTGATATCCCAACAAAATATCCATGTTCCAACAAGGAACAAACTCCAATCTTCACCTGCAACTAGCAACGCTATAAGAGGGGCTCAGCAAAGCGGTAACATAGCCAAACAACGGTTTGCTAGGACAAGGTGGGTTAGAAGCTTGACTTAACAATATGGGAGGCATGATAAGCAAGTGGTAGGTATCGCGGCATAGGCATAGCAAAAGAGCGAGCAACTAGCAAGCAAAGATAGAAGTGATTTCGAGGGTATGGTCATCTTGCCTGAGATTCCGCAAGGAAGAAGAACAAGTCCACGAAGAAGGCAAACGGACATAGTCAAACTGTAGGATCGAAAGTATGTCTAGAGGGGGGGTGATTAGACTACTTGACCAATTAAAAAACTTAGCCTTTTCCCAATTTTAGTTCTTGGCAGATTTTAGCTATCTTAGAGCAAGTCAAGCAATCATCACACAATTCAAGCAAGCATGCAAAGAGTTTATTGGCAGCGGAAAGTAAAGCATGCAATTTGCAAGAATGTAAAGGGAAGGGTTTGGAGGATTCAAATGCAATTGGAGACACGGATGTTTTCCCGTGGTTCGGATAGGTGGTGCTATCCTACATCCATGTTGATGGAGACTTCAACCCACGGAGGGTAACGGTTGCGCGAGTCCACGGAGGGCTCCACCCACGAAGGGTCCACGAAGAAGCAACCTTGTCTATTCCACCATGGCCATCGCCCACGAAGGACTTGACTCACTAGCGGTAGATCTTCACGAAGTAGGTGATCTCCTTGCCCTTACAAACTCCTTGGTTCAACTCCACAATCTTGTCGGAGGCTCCCAAGTGACACCTAGCCAATCTAGGAGACACCACTCTCCAAGAAGTAACAAATGGTGTGTTGATGATGAACTCCTTGCTCTTGTGCTTCAAATGATAGTCTCCCCAACAATCAACTCTCTCTCATAGGATTTGGATCTGGTGGAAAGAAGATTTGAGTGGAAAGCAACTTGGGGAAGGCTAGAGATCAAGATTCATATGGTAGGAATGGAATATCTTGGTCTCAACACATGAGTAGGTGGTTCTTTCTCAGAACATGTGAGTAGGAATGGTGTATGTGTTCTGATGGCTCTCTCTTCGAATGAAGAGGAGGTGGAGGGGTATTTATAGCCTCCACACAAAATCCAACCATTACACACAATCTACCAATCTCGGTGGGACCGAATCAGAAAACTCGGTCTGACCGAAATAGTAAACCTAGTGACCGTTAGGAATTTCGGTGGGACTGAGATGCAACTCGGTAGGACCGATTCGGTTAGGGTTTGGGCATAACGTAATCTCGGTGAGACCGATCGCACAAACTCGGTGAGACCAAGTTCGGCAATTAGCTAACCAGAGAGTTGGTCAGGCAAACTCGGTGGGACCGACTTGCTCTTTCGGTGAGACCGAAAAGTTACAAGAAGGAAACATAGAGTTTACCTTGCATTCTCGGTGGGACCGATTCGCTCTTTCGGTGAGACCGAAAAGTTACGAAATGGAAACAGAGAGTTTGCAAGCCCATCTCGGTGAGACCGAGATCCTTATCGGTAGGACCGAATTGCTAGGGTTTGGCAGTGGCAAATGACAAGTGAAACTCGGTGGCACCGGATTGACAGAATCGGTATGACCGAGTTTGGCTTAGGGTTTAGGTCATTTGTGGATATGGAAAGGTGGTTGAGGATTTTGGAGCATATCATTAAGCACATAAAGCAAGAGGCTCATTAAGCAACACCTCATCCCTCCTTGATAGTATTGGCTTTTCCTAAAGACTCAATGTGATCTTGGATCACTAAAATATAAAATGAAGAGTCTTGAACTTTTGAGCTTGAGCCAATTCTTTGTCCTTAGCATTTTGAGGGTTCCACTTTCACATCCATGCCATGCCAATCATTGAGCTTCCCTGAAATAATCATCTTGAAATAGCATTAGCTCAATGAGCTAGATGTTGTTATGAATTACCAAAACCACCTAGGGATAGTTGCACTTTCAATCTCCCCCTTTTTGGTAATTGATGACAACATATAGATCAAAGCTTCGACAAATAATAATAAGCATGAAATATATCGTCGCTTTGAGAAGTATGTGATAAGTAAGAGCTCCCCCTAAATTTGTGCATATTTAAAATTTGCTTTGGACTGCAAATGCACAAGGAGTTAGAATCATGGGTTACTCTTCCATGTCACATACGTCTTGATGGAGCGCTAAAAAATGATAAGATTGAAATACATGCACTCATCACCAAGAATAGTGAATGATCACAAACGATAGATAGAATGATAACATTTAGCAAGCATTAAGCAAACATTAAGTGTAGCTTATGATCAAACACTTGATCATCGATGTCTCACGAACATAAGGACGTAGTATCTCACATGCAAGCAAACAAAGTTCGAAAAACCACCAAATAAAAACAAGAGAGAATAAAAGCAACACTCTCTCTCGAAGTCTATGATCTATACATTTTCTCCCCCTTTGGCAACAAGTTACCAAAAAGTTCCTAGAAAATGCATAGTGCTAAGTCGACGCTCAGGCTTGATCTTCAGGTGGTGGTGGAGTCCGGAGCACGCCAAGGACGAAGCCTTCAGTAGATGTGGTAGGAGTTGAGGCTGTGGTGGATGCTGGAGCTGGTGGAACGAAGGCTGTAGCTGGTGCAGACGTTGTAGCTCTAGTGTCAGCAACTGGCAGTGCACACAACCTCGGACCTCGTGGCACCCTCGCAAAAGCATCCATCGTGGTCCTGCCTCTCCTCTCATTCATGTCCTCCTGAAGCTGCTCCATGGCGGTCTGTATCTCTGTCACCTTGATGTCCATGTCATAGAACCTCTGTTCCATGATCCTCTCTAGGCTTGCCTGGTTCTGAGTCAGGGTGGCAAGTCCTTGCTCAATACGCAGGGTGGACGCAATCAGGTAACCGAGCTGTTCTTGTTTGGTCTTCAAGAAGTAATCAGATGCCTCCGCTTGAGTAGGCATCCTGGCAGCTTTCTCCTTCTTCGCCTTCTCCTTCTGGGCTTGTGCATGGGCAGATGAGGGTTCATTCTCAGTTATAACCACTTGGTTATCCTCAAAATCTAGACAGATGGGCAGGTGTTCCTTATCCAATAAATACATGCCCGTGCCCATCTTGGAGTTGATGAGCTCCTGAATCTATGGGGCGTACCCACAACTCCTCTTCTGGTCTGCAGCTGTCCTCTTGATTGTTTCCACAATGAGACTCATGACCTTAAATTTCTGAGGCACGTCAAAGACATGAAGCAAGTTGATCGCGTGACCTCTGATCATCTTGTGATCTCCAGATTTGGGCAGAAGGGTGTGCCTAAGGATCCAGTTGATCGTAGGCAATCCTGAGAGCAGATAGTGCACTGAGCCAAACTTGAACGTGTCAAGCGCTTCATTCGGGATCTCCTTGTACATGTTGGACATGGAGTTGTGATCCATCTTTTTCTTGGCATAAATGTCCAAGTCATCAGCTTGCTCCTCTGGGGCATTGATCAACTTTGCCCATTCTTCAACAGTGGATTGGTACCTTGTACCCTCTGACATCCATGTGATCCTGCCATCCGGATAAAAGTGTGTTGTGGAGTAGAATTGCATGATCAGCTCCTCGTTCCACTTTGTGAGCTTCTGCCCAACAAAGTCTGCAACTCCACACGCACTAAAGCTGTCAAATACACCGGGGTAGTACTCTTCATTGTCCTTGATGTAGGTCCAGTCGACCCATCTCATGTCACAAACGATTGGCTTCTTGTCAAGTAAAAGAGTCTCATAGAAATCTTGCTGCTCCTTGGTATGAAATCTGTAGTCCACGGCAGTCCTTCTCCTAGAAGCATACGGATCTGCTTCTCTCCATTTCCTCAGCCCTGAATCTCTCCTGAGCTTCATATCCTCAGCCACAGGATGAGCATCGTTGTGGTCTGGGATCTTGGGCTTGAGCTTCCTAAGGACACTCTCTTCCTCTTCTTCGATAGCTTCAGGCACTTGGGCCTTGTTCTTTTCCGCAGCTGGGATGCTTCGTGTGTTTCTCTTTGGTGCACTCTTAGGCTTAGATGCAGCCTTAGGTGCTTCCTTGGGCTTGGATGCAGCTGTTCCTGACCTTATAGCATCTCCCATGAGTTTGGCTGCCTTGGGTGCTGGTGCAGCAACCTCTTCTTCTTCCTCCTCCTCATCTACCATGATGGAGGCCTTCCCAAGCACTCTGGCTACAGTCTTCTTCACCCTCTCTTTCCTTTTCTTGCCCTCAGCAGCAACGGGCTCAATGGGAGCAGGCTTCACAGTTGAAGCCCTAGCCTTTGACATGGGCTGCCTGCCTGCTGGCCTTTTGATTTTCAGGCCTGGCTTTGTGCCTGCTGCTGGCTCAGCTCTCTTTGATGTGGCCTCTTCCTCTGCCACATAGTCTTCATCCTCAGAATCAGACGTTCTCTTCTTCCTTTGACGTGTGGCAGCCTTAGGCAGATTGCTGGGGGTGCTCCTACTGCCATCATCAGAAGAACTTGAGGGGCTAGTGCCCTCACTCATCACAACTTGCTGCTCAGACACATTCTGGCTGTCACTTTGATCAGACATGTTGCAAACTGACTACTGACCCCGTGAATGGATTATGGATAAGATAGAGTGGATGAGCATCACAAAAAGCAGAGATTTTTGCAAAAGATTAATTCAAAAACTTAGTTTTAGTTTTCCACAGAAAGCATCTCGGATCTACCGATTTTCAAACTCGGTGACACCGAAGCAGTTTTGGCACCAGAACTGGTGAACTCGGTCAGACCGAGTCACAGTTCGGTGGCACCGAGACTGCTAGGGTTTCACAGAATTCTAAAATCGGTCGCACCGATAAGTTATTCTCGGCCAGACCGAGTTTCACTTGTGCAATGGCAAAAGCCAGATCGGTGGGACCGAGTTTTTCAACTCGGTGGGTCCGAGATGGTTTCGGCGGAAACCTAACCCTAAAATTTTCGAATTAAACCTAATCTACGAGTTCATTGACTGGATAGGAGTGTTTCAATCGTGGCAAGAATCATGATGATCACAATGTGCTAGGAATCGGAGTGGAGAATAGCACAAAGATCGAGTCCATACCCTAGTTCGGCGGAGACTCGCTACGGCGGCAACGGCGGGGCAAAATTCCATTGACGACGGCGGAGACCAGCGACTGGAGGCTGCTGGACGCGAGAAGACGATCCGGAGACCACGAAGGCAGAGCAGGCTATCGTGCGGGCGAAGAGGTTTCGGAGAAATTTCCAAAATTTTGCCCGTCACTATATATAGCCCGACCCTGTCGGTGTGACTGAGTGGAACAACTCGGTGGCACCGAGATGCAAAACTGTGTGCAGTTATTGCAACTCGGTGTGACCGAAAGGTTCAAATCGGTTGCACCGAGATCGAAAACCTAGATCAACTTAATGAACTCGGTAGGACCGAAAATGGAGTATCGGTCAGACCGAGATTCATAAAGAGGTTTTGGAAGTTTAAGTCTATGACGAATCGGGGACTCCGAGCGCTCCTCACACAGAGTGGTTCGAATCTGACTTGATCAAGTTTTGTGATGCAGCATGAATAGAGTTTGAGACGAGAAAAGCATAGATAGCTAGAGGAGGTTCTTAGGCATTCTTGTCCATCCACTTGGCAAAAGAAGAAAGCCAAACAATCAAAACAACAAGTGGATGTCCTCGAATGAGTAAAATATGCAACCAACATGCTCACACAATAAGATGGCAAATGAAATATGTGGCAAAGCATGCACAACCAATTCTAGCATCTATCAAGCAATTTGCGATGACTAGGTCATCTATATATGAGTATATTGACTTAGGAGTCAAGTGAGAACACTTGATCATAGGTCATACTCATCGTTTAAGCTCAAGTGGGGTTACCACTTTTACATAAAGCATTGTTGTATTCACATCTTTAGAGTTGCTTTAGCTCAAGTCTTAGAGTAAAGCTCCCCCTAGATGTGATATCCCCCCTAAGAGGGATGAACTAACCTTGGGTTTTGTCGATGATGACTTCATGTAGATGTTGAAGATGTGGATGCTCAATGTTGATGTAGATCACTTGGAGCTATCCATTTGATTGAATTGCACTTTCAATACCTACATGGGTTAGTCCCACAAGGAACAAACAAGGATATCCATAGACATAGAGTGATGCACACACAAGATGATGTCCATGAAAACTTTAGGTTACCTTGTCCCTTGTCTTACCAACAAGAGGGTTTGTGACTCCTTGAACTAGTGCATGATGTGGAAGTTGATTGTACTTGTTCTTGCCAAAATGATAAGAGTGAAGTATGTTGGCGGAGTCACCCTCAAGAACTCTCTAGTTCTTCTTCTTTTGGATCCACACCATCTTGATGGGAATCCTTGGAGTTGTAGTCATACTTGATGTAGTGGAACTTGAAGTAGTCTTGGGAATCCACTTGACTAAGGTCTTAGGAGCTTCTTCAAATGCATCAATCTCCTCTTGAAGCTTGTCCTTGCCTTTTTGCTTGTAGTCTTGTGGTGAAAGATCATCTTGAGCTTGTGTCCGCTTGAAAGAAGTGTCATGCTTCTCTTGTTAAGGAACAAACTTTGTCTTGGGGTATTGATCTTCTTCCCATTCAACTCCATTGGCATTGAACTTTCGTTCAAAACCAACACCTTGATTCTTCCGGTGCATTCCTTGCTTGCGCACAATTTCCTCGAATTGCTTACTTCCGGCAAGGCTCTTGTAAACACCTTTCTCTATAATTCCCTTCAATAAGCTATTTTCTTGCTCAAGTGTAACTTGGCTAAGAGAATCATTAGTGGAATCAAGAGAACTACTAGAAGCAACAATATTGGATTTAGCATGATCATTGTTACTACTAGAGGAAGAATCTTTCTTATTCTTGTTACTAGTCTTGACTTGAGGCATGTAGGTGGATAAAAGTAAACGCTTGGCAATGTGAGAAGAACTTTTCTTGCGGAGATCATCATTGATTGCTTTTAAGAACTCATGCTCTTGCTCAAGATTAAGCTTTTCAAAGCGTAGTTTCTCATGAGCTCTTAAAAGTTCTCGATGATCTTCGAAGATAGTTTCATGGGCTAACTTAAGAGTGTTTAGTTCTTTAGTTAGAGCCTCAATCTTCTCCTTATCAATGTCATTCGTTTTAGCATGATTAATTGATATTTCACCATAATATTCTTCACTAGAGTTGTCAACAAGCAAATCATCATCACCTAACATGTCATCTTCATCACTATTAAAGTCAACATACTCGGGGTGTGTTACCTTAGGACCTTTGGCCATGAAGCATCTTCCAATTCCTTCATTTGGTGAGTCAAATATGTCGTAGGAGTTGGTTGATACAAGTGCTAGACCGGCAACACCTTCATCTTGAGTATCTTCGGAGTCGGAGTGATAACTTCTCTCGGAGTGGCTGTCGAACTCGGAGCCGGATACCCATTCACCAACATGAGCTTGATGTCTTCGTTTTGTATAGCTCCTTGATGATTTTTCCTTCCTTTCCGAATCCTTGCTTCTCCGTGAGTATCTTCGTTCATAACGATCATCTCTACTCCTTCTCTCTCTTGGTGGAGATTCTTTGCTTCTTCTTTTTGGAGAATCTTCTCTTCTCTTGTAGGGAGCTGTACACTCATTGGAATAGTGTCCGGGTCTTCCACAATTATAGAAGTTTCGCTCTCGACTAGAAGATCTTTTGTCATTGTAGGACCTTGACTTGAAGCTTCTATCTTTGTTTCTACTCTTGTAGAACTTGTTGAAGTTCTTCACCATTAAGCTCAATTCTTCATTGAACTTTTGTTTCTCACTTGATGATGTGGGGACTTCACATGACGCTTTGTAGGCACCACTTGATTTATTGTGAAGTTCCTCTTTATCCTTGAGTGACATCTCATGAGCAACAATCCTTCCAATTACTTCCGTTGGCTTGAGATCTTTGTAGTTGGGCATCATTTGGATTAATGTGCACACGGTATCATATTTCCCATCCAAGGCTCTTAGGATCTTCTTGATGATGAATCTATCGGTCATCTCTTCACTTCCTAAGCCGGCAATCTCATTTGTGATGAGAGCAAGCCTAGAGTACATTTCAGCGACACCTTCACCATCCTTCATCTTGAACTTGTCAAGTTGACTTTAGAGCACATCCAACTTGGATTGCTTGACGGAGTCGGTACCTTCGTGCATATCAATCAAAGTATCCCAAATTTCCTTTGCATTCTCAAGGCGGCTGATTTTGTTGAATTCTTCGGGGCACAATCCGTTGAAGAGAATATCACAAGCTTGAGCATTGTATTGCAACATCTTCAACTCATCCGCGGTAGCTTCACGGTTTGGTTCTCTCCCCTCAAAGAACTCACCTTGCAAACCAACACAAACAATAGCCCATACAGCGGGGTTATGTCCAAGAATATGCATTTTCATTTTATGCTTCCAACTAGCAAAATTAGTGCCATCAAAGTAAGGACCTCTACGGTGATAATTTCCCTCGCTAGACGCCATACTCTCCTAGGTTGTGAAACCAAGGCTATGACCACCAAAAGCTATGAAGATCAAGCCAAATGGAGACCAAAGCTCTGATACCACTTGTAGGATCGAAAGTATGTCTAGAGGGGGTGATTAGACTACTTGACCAATTAAAAAACTTAGCCTTTTCCCAATTTTAGTTCTTGGCAGATTTTAGCTATCTTAGAGCAAGTCAAGCAATCATCACACAATTCAAGCAAGCATGCAAAGAGTTTATTGGCAGCGAAAAGTAAAGCATGCAACTTGCAAGAATGTAAAGGGAAGGGTTTGGAGGATTCAAACGCAATTGGAGACACGGATGTTTTCCCGTGGTTCGGATAGGTGGTGCTATCCTACATCCACGTTGATGGAGACTTCAACCCACGGAGGGTAACGATTGCGCGAGTCCACGGAGGGCTCCACCCACGAAGGGTCCACGAAGAAGCAACCTTGTCTATTCCACCATGGCCATCGCCCACGAAGGACTTGCCTCACTAGCGGTAGATCTTCACGAAGTAGGCGATCTCCTTGCCCTTACAAACTCCTTGGTTCAACTCCACAATCTTGTCGGAGGCTCCCAAGTGACACCTAGCCAATCTAGGAGACACCACTCTCCAAGAAGTAACAAATGGTGTGTTGATGATGAACTCCTTGCTCTTGTGCTTCAAATGATAGTCTCCCCAACACTCAACTCTCTCTCATAGGATTTGGATCTAGTGGAAAGAAGATTTGAGTGGAAATCAACTTGGGGAAGGCTAGAGATCAAGATTCATATGGTAGGAATGGAATATCTTGGTCTCAACACATGAGTAGGTGGTTCTTTCTCAGAACATATGAGTAGGAATGGTGTATGTGTTCTGATGGCTCTCTCTTCGAATGAAGAGGAGGTGGAGGGGTATTTATAGCCTCCACACAAAATCCAACCGTTACACACAATCTACCAATCTCGGTGGGACCGAATCAGAAAACTCGGTCTGACCAAAATAGTAAACCTAGTGACCGTTAGGAATTTCGGTGGAACTGAGATGCAACTCGGTAGGACCGATTCGGTTAGGGTTTGGGCATAACGTAATCTCGGTGAGACCGATCGCACAAACTCAGTGAGACCGAGTTCGACAATTAGCTAACCAGAGAGTTGGTCAGGCAAACTCGGTGGGACCGACTTGCTCTTTCGGTGAGACCAAAAAGTTACAAGAAGGAAACATAGAGTTTACCTTGCATTCTCGGTGGGACCGATTCGCTCTTTCGGTGAGACCGAAAAGTTACGAAATGGAAACAGAGAGTTTGCAAGCCCATCTCGGTGAGACCGAGATCCTTATCGGTAGGACCGAATTGCTAGGGTTTGGCAGTGGCAAATGACAAGTGAAACTCGGTGGCGCCGGATTGATAGAATCGGTATGTCCGAGTTTGGCTTAGGGTTTAGGTCATTTGTGGATATGGAAAGGTGGTTGAGGATTTTGGAGCATATCATTAAGCACATAAAGCAAGAGGCTCATTAAGCAACACCTCATCCCTCCTTGATAGTATTGGCTTTTCCTAAAGACTCAATGTGATCTTGGATCACTAAAATATAAAATGAAGAGTCTTGAACTTTTGAGCTTGAGCCAATTCTTTGTCCTTAGCATTTTAAGGGTTCCACTTTCACATCCATGCCATGCCAATCATTGAGCTTTTCTGAAATAATCATCTTGAAATAGCATTAGCTCAATGAGCTATATGTTGTTATGAATTACCAAAACCACCTAGGGATAGTTGCACTTTCACGAACGAATCCTCACAACACGACGTTACCGGATTACCGAGAAGAAGTACACCGGAAAGAAAGCAAACAACATAGTGAACAATCATCACATAAGCATGGCATGATGCACAATCAAGTATGATGCCTGTCCGGTTTAATGAAGCATGGCATGGCAAAGTGCACAAACAATCCTACAAATTAACTGGAGCTCAATATGCAACTCCGTTTCATATTGATGAAACACCACGTGACTTATTTAGTTCGATCTTGTTTATGTATTCAACAATGTTAAATGTTGTTAAACATGGCAAGAGGTGGAGCATAAGTAAACTAAACATTTTAGGCAAGTTTAAATGAGCCGGAAATAACAAACAACAATTCCGGTAAATCCCCACATGCAATATTTGAATTTGGTACTGATCTACCCTAAACACAATTTTACAGTTATTAAACATGCAAGATGATGCCACCATGTTAAACTAGGCATTTTTCCACCCCATTTACATATAATGTTTGTTACAAACCGAGTTACGGTTAAATAGTTATGAATTAAAGCATTTTAACAAGTTATTTGAGCAAAATTTAAACAAACAACATTTTAAACATGGATGAAAATGTCATATTACGAAACTAGATGAAAAACTAAGCATATTTCATATATAAATTGTTTTAATCCGATGCATGGTTGTTGAGTTTTAATATGCATGGAGTATGAGGGTTTTTCTGTAAAACTGTAATTCGCTAGAATAAAAGGAAAATCGCCGCACTGAAAAAAATACCAATGGGCCGAAACATGACATGGTTGCTGGGGGGGGGGGGGGTGGGTTCCTCACATAATGGGCCTTGGCCCGGTCGGTGGACTACAGCAGGCCGAATTGGAGCTCTGGGCCTCGCACAGGGTGCTGGTTGGATCGAACGAGGGAGGGGCGCGGTCAACGCGAGCGAGAAGCAGAGACAGGTTCAGGGCACAGCGGTTGCCGACGATGAGGACGACGACACTGCGGGAAGCGGCTCCGGCGAGGTCAGGGACTAGCGGAGGCGGGCGGATCGAGGAGGTCTTGACGATGAGGAGCCGGTTCCTGGCAGTTGGAGCGCGGGACGACGTGATGAACGGCAACGGGCAGCGGAGCTTGAACCTGTGCAGTCATGGCGACGAGCGGGAGGCCGTAGGTGCAAGGAAGGGGTGTGGAGCACCAGATCTGAAGCAGGGGAACGGGAGGAGGTCGGATTCGTCGCTGCTCGTCGAATCTTGCCGGAGATGGTGATGGAGTAAGGACGAGGCTGCTACGGTGTTGCTCCTCGAGGTGCTTCCATGGCTGTCCTCCTACACGAGAGAGAGAGAGAATACTGAGAGAAGAAACGGCATAGGGGAAGAAGAAGGAAGAGCAGGAGCACACCGGATGACCTGCGAGGGGCGGCGCCGCCGGGGCCAACGGCGAGGACGGAGGGGCGGAGCAGGGGCTTGCACGAGGGAGCGAGAGGTTCGCTGGGGTTCTCTGCTCGCGAAAAACTGGGAGCGAGGCTGCGGTGGCGACCGTGGTGGTGCTGGATCCGGTCACGGGAGGTCGCCGGGGTCTCGTTCCCTGCCGGATAGAAGCGGAGGCGAGCCGGGCGGACTTGGAGCCCCATGGCGCGAGGTGAGGTGCGCTGCTGCGCTGGCAACCGGTGGGGAGATGCTCGTGATCCCCTCGGGATCGAGCAGGGGAGGCGTCGGTGGATGGAGGGGGCTAGATTGGTGGAGCACACTGGTTGGTGAGAAGGGGATCTGGGAGGATCCCGAGGAAGATGCAGTGGACTGGTGGCGGCGGAGGGATTTGGGATTTGGTGGATGGGACAATGTCCCTAGATTTTAGGGTTTGCCCTTTATATATATTAAGTGGGTATTTGGTTAGGGGTACTCGGTCCGTTCGATCGTAATCGGGCGGTCGAGAAAAAGAGGCTAGGGAGTCCAAATAAGAAAACGGTGATGTTTTGTAGATGTTTGGGGATGACCCGGACACAACGGTGGCGACAGTCCGGGTCGGGTTCGGGACAACTTTCGGACGCGCGCGAGGGCCGCGGGCTGACGAGAGAGGTTAGGTTGGGCCTGGTGGTTAGTGGTGGTGGGCTGTGCAGAAAACCTCAGGCGGAGAGAAGAGAAAAGAGAGAGAGACCCGGCAGCGGTTTCCGAAGACCGAAAACGTCCGACGAAAAGACCGGCTACTATTGCCGCTATAGTTATCCGTTGGGGCGTCAAACGGACTCCGAATGCGATGAAACTTGACAGGCGGCCTACTACACTATAATAAGACCGCACGCTAACTTTCAACCCATCCCGAGAACATTTTCCGGCCACTTATAAAAATACTATTTCGGACATGCCGCGGGCGCGTGCAAGTGTGTCTGGGCTCAGAACGGACAACGGAAGGAACTGAGAGACCGGGACAGACGCAAGTTTGAAAACATGATGATGCAATGCATATGATGACATGATGAAATGCAACACGCAAGTAAAAGACATGACAACGACGGCGAATAACTGGAAGACACCTGGCACATCGGTCTCGGGGCGTTACAAGGGACCAGAGATATCTCTTCGATACACGGAGTGACAAATCCTAATCTCGATCTATGTCAACTCAACAAACATCATCGGAGACACCTGTAGAGCATATTTATAATCACCCAGTTACGTTCTGATGTTTGATAGCACACAAGGTGTTCCTCCGGTATTCGGGGGTTGCATAATATCATAGTGTGAGGAACATGTATAAGTGAGGAAGAAAGAAATAGCAATAAACTAAATGATCATAGTGTTAAGGTAACAGATGGGTCTTATTCATCACATTATTCTCTAATGATGTGATCACGTTCATCAAATGACAACACATGTCTATGGTTAGAAAACTTAACCATCTTTGATTAATGAGCTAGTCAAGTAAAGGCATATTAGGGACACTCTGTTTGTCTATGTATTCACATATGTATTAAGTTTCCGGTCAATACAATTTTAGCATGAATAATAAACATTTATCATAATATAAGGAAATATAAATAACAATTTTATTATTGTTCTTCATGCCATTCGTGGACAGGGACAGGGAGAGGCTCACCTCCTATGCCGTGCATCCGGATGGACGCACCATCTTCATGACCGCCGTCGGGAGCCGATGCTGCACCTACTCCTTCGACACTAGACAGTGTGTGTGGATGTGGCATGGGGACTGGGCGTTGCCTTTCCAAGGCTAGGGCTACTTCGACATCGAGCTGGACGCGTGGGTTGGCTTCACAAGGATGGCCATATTTGCTCCTGCCAAGTCGCGTCCTGCAGCAGGACATGTGCCAGGGAGCCGGACTGGAAGATGGTCAAGGAGAAGCTGTTCCTCAAGGACCGGCGAAGCACCGCCACCCTCACCTACAATCTACATGGGTGACACCAAGTTTTGCCTTGTGGGGTGTGTGTTACGCGAGGGACTGGAGCTTCAGGATGCCGTTGGCGACTCTGCTGGGTTCATGCTCCATATCACCATGTTCGGCCTCAAGTATAGCCGTGAGGGCGAGCTGCAAACCACAATCCACCGCACAGCTAAATCCTATCGGGTCTCTAAGCATGGGATGTTCCTCCTGTAGCATTCTGGATGTAGTTAGGACCTACTCCCTGTAAACAAATACGTGATCTAAAATGTCCTATATTTATTTACAGAGGGAGTTGTAGTTTGGCCTGGTTGTTTGGAATACATACTGTGTACGTCTGAGTACTCTGGATATAAATTATGAGCTGTGGTCATAGAAATTCTGCCTCTCTTGGCTATGATTTTGGGATCCAATGAACTATTATTTCTGTATGGCAGTATTGGAAAACACATAGATACCGTGTATTTCTAAAGATACAGAATGAAATTGTTGGTTTTCATTGTACACACAAAAAATGTTTCCAGTTGTAAGAATCAGAGAATGCAAAGGCTCCTCTCCAGCTTAATAGTTTGTTGGTTGGTTCCAGTACACCCGCGAAAAAAAGGGTTGGTTCCAGTACGAATAAGGCAACACTAAAACTTGGCAGCAGACTAGGTAGGTAGGTTGATGAAGCAAATGCCCAAACTCATAGTAAGGATCTTGATTTCTTGTTAGTTAGTTTATTGAAAAAGATTTTCGCACCGTTTTATATATAAAGCAACAACCACACATCACGGCCACCAACACCACAAGAAAGAAAAGAAAGGAAAAGAAAATCGACAGGATACAGAAGCTACGGAACAACAAACACCGGCCTCATATCAATGCCATCGACACGACCGCAACAAGGGAGAATTCACCACCGAAGGAAAGCCATGCTCCATCAACTCCGAAGGGCCAACCCTGTTGTTCCACCTTCCGCCCTGCCTCCGAAGAGGGCACCCCTACCCTCTTGTCCTGTATCGAAGGACGCCGACTTGTCAGGAGGCAGAACAGCTTGACCCCAAGCAAGGATGGACTGGACAACATGTTGCGGGGAGAGGACGATAGGCGATAGCCCTGGCCACCTCACCTCTCATAGGAACCCATACACCGCCACCCTCTCCGACCAAGACCAAGAAGTCCACCGTCGTTGCCGAGCAGGAAAATTACTAAAGCACCGGCAGACCACCACCGCGCCAAGCCCCTAACTACCCTGGACTCCCAAGGTGGCGCATTCAAGAAGTAAATGACGTCGACGCGCCGTCGCTGCCCAATCAGGTGATTTTAATTAGGCTTTCTCCTAGGACCAGAGGGCGGGGAGAAGGCTCAGTGCCGCCCACCAGAGAGAGAACGACGTCGTGAGCATAGCCAACATTGTGACCGGCACCGCCGGTCAAGGGTTTCCCCCGCCCCAGAGCCCGCACCTCCATTGCTCCTCCAACCGGCCGAGCAGGACGCTCGGGGATCCTGCAAACCGACCAGCAGAGGAGGACAGGCGCCGGTGAAGCTTCCATCTTCAAATCGGGTCCAAGCCCGCTGCCGACTCGTCGACCAGCACGGCCAAGTCCGCGCACTGTTGCATCGGCGCCACCCCACGTCAACGAGGAGGAGGCGCCGTCTCCAATAGTGCCCGCTGCCACCCGCAGCACCCATAGTCCCTATGTGTCCAACTCGGCCGCGTCAGACCAAATCCTCACCCCGCCACTACGAAGTGCCACCGCCGCCTCCCAGCGCACACGCCATCGGATCTGCTCATCCCTGCCGGACCCAGCTCCCCCATGAGTGACAGCCCACGTCGCAGAGATCCTGACCTGGGGAGGGATGAAAGAGGCCACAACCTGCCACCAAGAACGCTCCGTAGGCCTTGTTGCGGTCCTCGCGCACTCGGATTTGAGCCTTTCTCGCCGGCGCTAGCGCAGAAATCGGCAGATCTATGACTGCCGCCGCCACTGGATTTGACGCATCCGACCGCCGGCAGACGTGCCTTGGATTGGCTGGGTACCGAACCGCATAGCCCTGGCAATGAGTCATCGCCGCATGCAGGTATGGGCTCCTCCTCTAGCCGCTCGGATCTCACTCGTCCGCGGTTCGCCATCAAAGACATGCCTGGCCGTCTGTCGGGCTCAACGTTGGACGAGTAGTTCGTTGGCTCCCCGTTCCCGATCATATAGGGCGACGACTGCCCATGGCAGGTAGTGCACCGAGTTTAGACCACGCTGGAAAGCTCCGGATGGGTGTTCTTCAAGTGCAAAAAAGATGAGGTGGGCGCTTGTTTTGATTCAGTTGTTCATTAGATTTGGCGCAATTTGTAGCTCATTGTTTGCTCAAATTTGTGCGTAGGACGTACGCAAGTTATGGTGTTGAGAAGGTGATTACATCGATCTATTGATGGCGAGAATTTTGATAGATGCCCGTGCACTCCTTGCTAGAGATGAGACTAGATGCGACGCAATGTCAAATCGGAATCAAAGAAGAAAGAAGTGTGCAAACTCGAGAGGCCAATTGAGAGAATCGGCAACGAAGACATAAAGAAAATATTAATCCAACTAGCAAGAGCAGTTATGGAAGTTGGATATGCATTAAAATGTCTAATTGTGGTTATGTTTTCTTTAGTTTCATTCCCATTGCGAAGAATTGGTGAATTATGTACTCCAATGTATCAAAATACCATTCAATAAAATAAAGAAGCAATGATTTCTTTTCGGTGGCCGAAAATGAAATGCAAATGATAAAAAATATATTTTACCCTGTTATTTAAGGTGTCGGCTAAGCCCGGCCAACACTTAGTGGCATAAAGTTGTATTTTTTTTCAATCGCTCCGTTGAATCATCTTATATTATAGGTGTGTTGTTTCAGTATTTTTTCTGGATTTTTGAAAACGTTTCCACTGTCGAAAACCCTTAAATAGTTCTGTTGCAAGCTATGATAGAAAATCATTAACATAAAACATTGAAAAATGTTAAATGTGTATAGACAAAATGTTTCTCATGAATATGAAAAATATCGAAAAACTTAATGTGTATAAAAAATGTGATCATGTATTTAAAAAATATTAATCAAGCATTTGAAAAAATGTTGCATAAGTATTTGAAAAATGTTAATCATGTATTTAAAAAATATATTAAATGAGTATGAAAAATGTTTTCCACAAATTAATATTTTTTAATCTTGTATTTAAAAAATATTAATCAAGCAACTGGGAAATATTTAAAATGTGCATAAAAATGTTGACCATGTAGTAAAAGATGTTAAACTTGTATTTTTTTCAATGTGTATTAGAAAAATGTAATATATATGCAAAAAAATGTAGACTGTGTATGGAAAATATAGATATAAATAGTATAAGATATACAAAAAAATTCCTGGATTTAGAAATATTAAATGCGTATATAAAAATATTTTGGTTGTATAAGGAAAATGTTAATGTGTAATGAAAACCAAGAAAAAACGTAAAAAGAGAAGGAAACAAAGAAAGAAGAGAAACCAAAGAAAATCAAGAAAGAAACAAAAAAACTAAGGAAAAGAAACAAAGGAAAACAAAGAAATAAGAAAAATAAAACGGAAGAGACCAAGTGCAAAAGTATGAAAAACTGTGAAACCGAGATAGGAACAAAAAAACTAAGAAAACCTATGAGAACCAAGAAAGAAAGAAAGAAAGAAAGATGAAGAAAAATCAAGAAACTAAGAAAGAAAATAAATAAAGTAGAGCTTCTTGTTTCCAAGCGGAACTGGAATGGGCTACTATCAGATTTGAAAAAACAGTGAAAATCGAAGAACAAAAATATAAGAAAAACAAAGGAAAAAAGAAAATTCAATTGAAACCTATAAAGAAACAAAGAAAATCATAGAAAACAAAAAATCAAGAAAGAAACAGATAAAACTAAAGAAAACAGAATAATAAACTAAATGAAAACATAAAAGACGAAGTGAACGAAACCAGCGATACAAGCGAGGGAACTAGCGATAAGATAGATAAAGGGCCGGCCTGTTATTTAGCGATCTGGGAAAGGCTTCAGACAAGAGGAGATTATGCCCCAGTTCTTTTGGTTGATTCTTCCAAAATCTTAAGAATCAATCCTTTACCCAGCTTCTCCCAAAATTTTGTATCTATATTTTTTTTACAATCCTAGCTGTTCACATCCTAACTAGATAGGATTGTAAAAAAGAATATAGGTTCAAGATTCTTAGAGAAGTTAGGTGAATAATTGATTCTCAAGATTATGGAAGAATCGGCCAAAACAATTGGGCCTATATCTCGTTATAGGGGAGATATAGCCCTCACTCATAGTGATACGTAGGGCCTCGCCTGAAGGGGTACGCGAGATGAGCCAGACCTGGCGCACGGGAGGCCACAACCTCCTTTTTTGCAGTTTAATTTTCACGTTTTCTGTAATCATTTTTTGCTTTCTTTCTTCTACTTTTGTTTACACTGTAGATATTCTATACATATCAAAAACTACTTTACATAAAAAACAATTGAAAAATATTAATCAAGCATTTGGAAAATGTTAAACATGTATAGAAAAATATTTCTCATGTATATGAAAAATATATACAAAACATTATAAAATATGTATGAAAAAAGTTGATCATGTTTTAAAAACAATGTTAGTTGAGCCTTTAAAAAAATCAAGTATGTGATAAATATTAAATTTGTATAAAGAATATGTTTGTCATACATAGGGAAAATATATACAAAAAATATAATGTTTACGAAAAAATGCTGATCACATATTTAAAAAATGTAAAACGTGTATAAAAAATGTTTGTAGTGTATGAAAATATACATTTAGAAAAAAGCTAGACATAAAAGTCTATATTTTTAAAAAGTTGATTCAATATTTAAAAATTGTTAAACACGTACACAAAAAATGTGCATTGTGCGTGAAAAAAATGTTTATTTCCATTAAAAAATGTTTACTTTGTATCCATAAAGGTACAATATGTATGGAAAAAAGGTAGACTTAATTTATTTCCAAAAATGTTTATCATGTTTTTAAAATGTTAAACATGTATATAAAGTTTGTTTCTGATGTACATGAAAAAGGTTGAAAGTGTACTTAGAAAAGTTTACATGTGTTGAATAAAAAGGAAACCGATGAAAATGGACAAAGAAACAAAGAACAACAATGAAACCCAATAGCACCAAAAGAAAAAGCAAAGAAACTGAAAAAAGAAAATGAAAACTGTAGAAAACTGATGTATGAAAACAGAAGCAAAAAAGCCAAGAAAGAAACAAAGAAAAATGAAGAAAGAAAGAAGGACAAAAAAACCTACAAAAACAGAGCAAGAAACATTGAAAAATTAAGAAAAAATATGAAAGAAAAACCAATGAAAACCGGTGAAAAATGAAGAAAACAAGAAAAAATCCTGATGAAGAAATAGATAAAACTAAAATAAAGCATTAAAGAAAAAAAAGAAATTCAGACCAAACTTGTACGTCCACCGCACGCGAGATCATCGAACGTAGAGTGATTGAAAAAAAAATGTACAAACGGGTCGGCCAAGTTACAACAAGGGAGAGAAAAGATTCACACGAGATGGAACAATCAGTCACTATAAGCGGGATACATGTTTTGCCTCAATAGGGAGTCAACGTCATCAAAGACAATGATGTGTTGTCGAATCAGATGATGATAGCAGTCTGACAGCCTAGGGCATGTCGAGGCGATGACACAAGGGCATCGACTCACTACGGCCCGTCCCTATGAAACATGGTGTTCAACTCTTGCGGTCTCTGTGAGGGGCTGTCTCCCTCGGTTATATAAAGGGAAGTGCACATCAGTTGTAGTGGAGGGAGGGGGGGGAGGGGGGAGATGAAAGGAAATATGCTGGAGTAGGGTGTTCCACCGCCGCGGAGGTCTGAACGTGGGTAAAATCCTTTGTCGGGTACGTGGAGTGCTTGAAGTGTTCCAACCCCTGTTCGAACAATCTAGGAGCTATAGCGTAGCTCCGATCTCGACGATCGTCGTCGACAGTTGGTGATGGCGGCATGTACACAACCAGTGCAGGTTATTTGGGACTCTTTTTTTGATATGGATGTCAACCTAGTCTCTATATTTCGAGATCTCTAGTGGCATCACAAGTGTTTTTCCTTTCATTTCTAACAAATAAAACCTTTTTGAGTTTGCACCCGTGTATGCATTGTTTGTATTTGATGTCCGATGGGCTAGAAGCCAAATTTCTTTGTGGAGTATCGTTTAGATACGTGGTGAAGAGTCAACAAAAGCTTCCATTAAAAAAATCATCTTAATAGGAAAAAAGTGGTGGTCTTCACAATTCTAAAATAAAAGAAAAACAAAACTATTGCTTGTGGCAAATTACAAAGTTTAACACCAGTCCGCTGCCCAAATCTAGACACATATCCTCTAATAATAAACTCGATCTTCGGGGGACCACCAATCAATAACTCGTGGGTCTGTTGTTGATGATATGACACACTATATCTATACCCTATATCTATAGCTGAGATTACTTCACATACGATGTTTTGTGTCTAATTTTTATATATGATCGTTGGATAGATGGATGTGAACCAAATAGGTGCTAACTCTGTTGCTTGAACTGCAAAAACGTATTTAGCAAAAGATGTACTACTTATAATTAGTATAACGCCCGTGCGTTGCCACGGTCTCTTCAAAATTTATAATCAGTATCTTTCATTTATCATCCCCTCATATTGAGTGATTATGGGGTGCTCTAATTAGAAACACAACAATCAAATATTAGGAAATTTCACCGAACGAACAACAACGAATAATACGATATCTATGAAACGAATAAAATGAGGTCATATTTTTGGTCCGTCATGAACTTCTGTTGAAAAGTGCCTATCCCTTTTAGAATCAACCCACTGTTTGCTCGCACGCAAAAAAAATACATCTCTAAAGTGGGGAATCGATCGGTGCCAAAAAGAACTCAAACTCCCATCCAATCTCAACTTCGTGCTCTTCCACTTTCATTGATGAAGATGGGACGTCAAGGGTTTCATCATGATGACCTCGAGCAGCCGCCGACATCCCTCCCCACATCTACCCCTACCCCCTGCTGCCGCTTGCACTGTCCTTGCTCCTCGAGGGAGCTAGGGACACAATGTTCTCTAGGATGGGCATGACCAGATCCACGAGGAGGCCACATTCTTCCATGGGAACCCAACCAAGCACACCACCCTCCGCAACCATCCAATCCCAGCCTAACAAAGTCAAGACCCGCCATCGATCCACAAATCAGGCTCGCCGCATCCAGGTTCACTGCAAGTCTGCGACGAGTCTGTAGTCGACATCTTGACTTTGGCTATCCCCACGGAAGAATCATCGGATCCTGCTTACTTTTACCATCACTTCGTCTCTTCCCAAGGAAGCGACACCACCCAGCCAATCACCACCACCGCTTGCGGCTTGCCTACATAAAATCATGAGAAATCCCCACGGCGGTGCTGTAAGATCACCTTGGCGACCTCGACAGTGACTGACTGGTCTAAGATCTAAGCTAGCCGCTCTTTGTAGAAACCAATAGAAGTAGGCATGTGACTCAGATTTGTTCTTTGGTGTGCATGCGTTTCTTGCTGCCCACCAGCTCTTGTCTACAACTCGCCTATCTCTGTACCAGCTCTTGGTCTACAACTCGCCTATCTCCATGCTCGAGACGACCAAGCTCGATGCGCAAGCCGCATACGTCTGCTAGAGTTATATCCAGGCCCTATAATTTTTGGATCACTGGCACTATGGGTGCCAGGACCGGAGTCGCCCTCATCCACCAAGTGGATCAAGGAGGCCCACCACCTAGACTCTACATCGCAACATTTTGTGTTTTCCTATAAAAAGTAAAGAACCTTCTCTGATAAACGTAAATATAACATTTTGGTTTTATAGTCTCAACTTTCCTACACTCCAATACCAGAAGGATTTCTTGGTTTTATTTAATGACCTTCTTGAATGTCATTCACTTAGAAAGGTAGTAATACAATCTGTGATATTAAGGCAAATTATTAGTCATATTAAAGTGCAAAAGGCCCTATAGGAGTCAAAGCATGACTTTTATGGTTATACTGTAATTTGCAAGATCTGAGATTTATGCAAGTGTACAATTAGAGAAGAGCCAATTAAATAGATTTTCACATTCAGAATAGTACGATTAGCAGTAGCACTTCAATTTTTTCATGTTTGATCAGCTTGCTAGGTGGTTATCACTAAGCATGTTGGAACGATGAGCATAACCTAACTTAGTTCAGTACTTGTTGCTGCAAATTAGTTCAGTACGTACGAAGCTGTTGCTAATTTCAATGCCTGGCTGTTGCAAGTTTCTAATGAAAAAGTACTTTAGGTCAAAGGTCAGGGAATATACACTTTTGTTATCATGGTTGTTTCTTTATAGTGAGCAACTTTGATCACCACTTCAGCAGCTACTATCTATAAGAAGACATTAGCTAAGTAGATACAGGCAAATAAAGCATGTAGGCAAAATCAGAATTAAAAACATCCTTCTCAATGGAGCTCGTGCAGTTCGGAAGACCCTAATGATCGATGAGGGACCCCTCCGATGGTAGCATGGCGTGACAATTGCCGTCAATGACGACACCCAAAGTACCTTGCACAATCCATCGATCCAGTTCGGAACAATCAAGCACATACCTTGCAAAGTGATGTGGATCTGAAGCAGAGGTGGGAAGATAAAGGCTCAGGTGAGGTGGAATGAGACGTTGATATAGACGTGCACGCATGAGAATAAGGCGGTGCCCAGGATGGATCTCCATCGGAGGAGGCCGGATCCGCTGGGGAGGAGGTCGCTGTAGTACCTGCCATCTGTGCGATGGATCACGGGGCTGGCAGGCAGGGGGAGGGGATAGGAGGGAGCGGGTGGGCTAGAGCGCAGATGGCGGGTGCCCCCGACGACGGCTGGGAAGGATGGTGGAGGAGGTGGATGAGGATGGCGGCGGCGGCGTCTGCGGTTGCGCCTCGTCCGCAGCCGTGCTGGTGGTGGTCGATGCGAGAGCCGGATGGCGTCGGCCAGAATCAGGCAGGGGCGACAAAGATTTAGAGGAGAGAGAGAATGGAGGCGATGAGCGATGGGAGGAAGGGCCACCGGCGATTGGAGTGGCCTCAGATCCGCCCTCCGTGGCCGCCTATTTCATGGGACGAACACCCGTGCTCACCGTCGGGCTCGCCTTCGGCCGCTGCCTCGCCGACATTCACGACATGGAGCCCCTTCCTCCGATCCCATTTGCTAGGGAGGCAGCGCCATCCTTCATCGCAGAGAACGAGTCCACACTGAGATCCCAACCAGATCGTTACTGCGCCTCCCCAAACCGCAGCGGCACATCCCACTCCATCAACGACCAACCTATATGAGGCGGAGGGTCAGTGTAGGACGCGGGCGTCGTCACCATGGACGTGGGGGACGCCGTAGGTGGGAAGGAGGCGGCGACGGCGTCTGTGTCAGGAAGATCGCACGACGGTGGCGGCGTTTACTCGAGGGGATCGAGAGGAGCTGCGTTTGGTGCCGGGTGGGTTCTTTGGTGCGTGCGTGGGGCTAGAGATTGTGATAGGTGATCAGGTGAGGGCGTGCCATACCTGGATCGATAGCCTTACCATACCTGGTGGTAATTTAAATTTATTACCATATTCGATATTTCCCGAGTTATGGCCTTACCATACCTGGATTGATAGCCTTTGGGGTAATTTAAATTTATTACCATATAATTACCATATTCAAAATTTCCTGAGTTATGACCTTACCATACCTGGATTGATTTATTACTATACGTGGATTAATTATGATTGATTACCATAAATACGTTGGTGCGTGCGTGGGGCTGGAGATTGTGATAGGTGATCAGGTGAGGGCGTGCCATACCTGGATCGATAGCCTTACCATACCTGGTGGTAATTTAAATTTATTACCATATTCGATATTTCCCGAGTTATGGCCTTACCATACCTGGATTGATAGCCTTTGGGGTAATTTAAATTTATTACAATATAATTACCATATTCAAAATTTCCTGAGTTATGACCTTACCATACCTGGATTGATTTATTACTATACGTGGATTAATTATGATTGATTACCATAAATACATTGGTGCGTGTGTGGGGCTGGAGATTGTGATAGGTGATCAGGTGAGGGCGTGCCATACCTGGATCGATAGCCTTACCATACCTGGTGGTAATTTAAATTTATTATCATATTCGATATTTCCCGAGTTATGGCCTTACCATACCGTATTGATAGCCTTTGGGGTAATTTAAATTTGTTACCATATAATTACCATATTCAAAATTTCCTGAGTTATGACCTTACCATACCTGGATTGATTTATTACTATACGTGGATTAATTATGATTGATTACCATAAATACGTTGGGTATTGCCGGTCAGACGAGAAAAGAGAAAACCGGTGGGAGGGGCTGGTGGGAGGTGGGACGAAGAAAAACTGGCTGAAAATAAACCGGTTGAAAATAAACCGGTTGAAAGTGGGGGGGGGGGACTATTCAACCAATTCGTCCATTAAGAGTAGAGATGGATGACTGGGATTGTGTGCCGTATCAAGAGCGTATTAATTGTATCGTACATGTAACAGCTCTCATGTACTGCTACCACCAAGTAAAGTTTCAACTCCAATCTAAGTTTACACTTTTTTTAAAAAGAAGAATAACCCCTGGCCTCTGCATCTGGGCGATGCATATGGCCACTTTATTAATTATTCTCACAAGACCTTACAAAGTCATACAACAGTAAGACTAAAGCGGCCGTCTAACCAATAAATATCGCTACACCTATCCAGTTGATGAAGGGGCGCAGATAGTCTGGGCCTAATACCAAACAGACATCGCAGCCAAGTTTAACATCTAAGACTTGAGACACCAACCTACCCACTTGCCGGGTCTGGGGCACACACTGGTCCGGCGTGCTCTCAGAGGCCGCCGCCGCCAACTGTCACCGCTCCATCTTCAGAATTGTACTGATGCATCAACCTTGCTCGGTCTAGCCATCATCGACGCCACCACGGCGCCTAACGGCACCTCCTTCCTGCGCGCAAACAGCTGAGCACGTCGCGGTCGCCACTGATACACCTCAGCGCCATGCTGCCAAGTATCACCAACCGACACATTTTGAAGTTCTTGGAAGATCTGTCGTGTGTAGCACCTGCCGACCAGGCATGACAAAGCGTAGCACCTGTCGGTCAGGCATGACTTGACATCTCCACCGAAGCTCCGTGCAAGGCGAAGCCGCTCCACCTCATGCCTTTGACTTCCAGCGCTGCTCCATAAACGATGCTCCCAAGAGAGAAACAACACCGCAATGCCGTCATCGTCTGATTTGGAACACCAGATCCTAGGGTTTCCCCCGGAGCAGCACGAGTGGGTCGACAATAGTTACACGACGATGCCTTCATCAAGGTAATGTCGTAGAACGCCGCCATCGCCTGCCATTGGCTCGGTTTTCACCGGCAACCATGTCTCCCCAACTCGTAGCTGGGACTAGATGATGGATCTCGAGATCCGATCATCAATCTTCTGGCCGGCCACCGCCGGCGAAGAAGATGACCACCACCACTGGCTACACCGGCCAGAACAGATCTGCCATGGGTGCCGCCAAGCAGTCCACCAGGCCCTCGACGCCGCTGCCGATCTAAAGCCAGATGACATGCCGCCGAAGATCGCATCACGCCGCCGCCCGATCCAGGCCAGCCGCCGTAGTCGCCGCCCGTAGCCCGAGGCAGGGCCGACGTCGCCGCCGTCGAAGCCAACGCCGTCGCATCTAGATCGGCCACACCTCCACGCATGTTGGGGCCCCGCCACCCCTGAGACGCGGGAGGGAGGAAGAGCCCCCGCCACCGCCGTCGGCCTCCAGGCGCGAGCCGGTGGCGTTCTCCGGCGACGGCGGGAGGAGGGGAGCAATATGGGCTAGGCCCGGCGGCGGCTAGGGTTGGGGAGCCCCTGAGTCGCCCGAGCGGGGGGCGACGCGGGGGACGCCTCAATAGGTTGAGAGCATATAGAAAAGAAAATTCAGACGCGAGTAGTATCAAATTTAGATTCTGATGTGAACAGAACTTTAGGCGATGAATTATGACTGGATTTGTCATATTTGTTTCTCCTCATGTGGATCGAATTTATACTCCCAAGTTTTATAACTTTGTAGATGCAACTGGTGACAGTCCACTTATGTTGCTCACTGTGTGATCTAGAAAGTGTATCAACGTGAGTATGCGCGTGTGGTTTTCTTGTGTAATAAAAATGAAAAGCCACTTGAATGCAGGTTTGTTTTACCTACTCTTCCTGGCATGCCAACTTTTTCTGGTGTGGCAGGTTCATCTCGCGGTCTAATCTGTGGAGGAACTCGGCTACTCAAGCAAAGTTCCAAACGAAAAGCTGATGGATGTTTGTCTCGCACCACATGGCCTGCACTACGTGAGCACATAGGCAAATGAGGCGTAGGATTGCCGCATGCTCTGGCTTTTCCCCACTAGACACAAACAACAATGTCCCAACGTCAAGGCCCTCGATCACAACTCATAGGAGAGATGTGATATTGCCACCGCACACCACCTTTATTGCTACAAAACAATTTTTTGAACAATTGATATATTCTAGCCGATTATGCATGTTTATTATTTGGGAAAGGGAAATTTTATTTGGTATTTTGTTAGTAAGAAGCATTTAGTAGTATACATTTTCCTTTTTTTAATAGCATGCGCCTTTTATATTCAGGCGGTCTTTATCCAAAAGATGGTTAATTCATCTACTATCAAACACGGGGATGAGATCATTACGGAGCAGAGTCGAAAGGAGGAAATTTTCAAAGAGGAATATAAGAACTTACTTGGCAAGCAACAGAGTCGGGAGTTTACCTTGTGTTGGAGATATTATTAAGAGCATCTCCAACAACCGCGCTAAACTAGCGCCACGCCGCAAATTATGCCGTTTTAGCGAGCGCGTAATGCGGCGGGTCGCTCCAGCGAGCGCGCAAAAACGGCGCGCGCGTTATAACGGGTTGGGCGCGCGGACAAAAACACTTCGCCGCACGGTGTATTTGGGGCGCCAGCTACAGCGCGCGGCACACTCGAGCGCTCGCGCCGCACTCTCTCCTCTCCTCGTCCTACGCCCCGCGCGCGCCGGCGTTGGCGCCCTGCCACCCACCCATGGACGCGCACACCGGCGCCCCGCTCACCCCGCTGTACAGCCGCGACCCCGCCGCCGCCGCCGCCGGAAACCCTAGCGCGGCGAGCGCTGGCGTCGCCACCGCCGGAGCTCTGCCGAGCATCGGCCTCGCGCGCAGCCTCTTCTTGCCGCCGCGGATGACCACGGCGCCGGGTGGCGTCGCGCCGGCGCCGTCCCGTGCCGCCGCCGCACCGTCGAAGAAGGTACCCAATGCGGCGCGGACGAAGAAGGGCAAAACATCCGCGAAGAAGAACAAGGCGGCGGACGGCTCCGGCATCACAAAGGCGACGGAAAAAAAGCTTGCAGGGCGTTCGACGGCCGCGGCGGCTTCCGAAGCGCCGACGAGCTCACTCGTTGAGCCGGCCGCCGACGCGCACCACGTGTTCGACGAAATGCCCCCAAGGTGAAAAAATTTCCAACTTTTCTTTTCTTCTTATTTTTTCAATGCATCATCATCACACATAGATAGCTTATTTGCATTGTTCAAAAAACTTTGTAGTCTCAACGATGATGCATACATGTCCACTATGGGTGTTGGGTCCAACAATTCGCATTGGTCTCAAACCAATGACATCCATTCCCAAGACCATGAGTTTGAGGTGGACGAGGAGGGTGAGGGAATTGTCGAGGCGCCGAAAGGAAGAGCGGGCAATTACTCAACCAACGATGACAAGTTACTATGCCATACTTATTTGCAAGTGTCGAGGGATCCATCCACTGGAGGTGATCAAAGTAGAGACGCGTATTGGGGGCGAATGAAAGAACACTATGATGCTCACAACTTGAGTGGAATTGACCGCTCCGAGAGATCACTTCGGTCCCGATGGTCGACAATCAACGCGGATTGTCAAAAGTGGGCGGCCGTACAAAAGGCAGTTGACAAGATTAACCCAAGTGGCACAAATGAGGATGATCGAGTAAGTGGCATCTCATATATGTTCATCATACTTGTTTTTGGTGACCGAAGTGCTAACTTGTTTTATTTTTCTTGTAGAACAACATTGCACAAAACTTGTTCAAAGAAGAGACAAGGACAACCAAGAAGGGGAAGATCAAGAAAGGCAGGTTCTTTACCTTGCCTCATTGCTATGAAGTGTTAAAGGATGATGAGAAATGGAAGAAGCGTGTTGGTTTGGAGGATTTGCATTTGAGCAACAAACGGAAGCTAGCAATTGAGAATGATGATGATGAGGAGGAGGATGATGCATCAAGTGATGACGGCAAGAGAAGCCCCACACCCAACTCGGTTTCATACTCGAAGCCAAAACGACCGGATGGGTGCAAGAAAGACCAAACCCAAAAGAAGAAGAGGAAAGGAGATGATGAGCTCAAAAATGCTATGGAAGCTATTGTGAAGGCAAGGGTCGAAGCCAATGAGGTGAGGAAAATGGCAAGGAGCCAAGATGCCGTGGCCGAGGAGAGAAGGGTGGCGGCCGAGGAGAGAAAGGTGACTTTGGAGGAGAGGAAAGTGAGCAACGAGGAGCGAGCTAAGTTATTGGAATGGGAGAAGCACTTGTTCTTCTTGGACACATCTAACCTGAATGCGGCGCAAAAAGAGTATGTCCATCTTGCCCAACAAGAAGTCTTGATCCAAAAAAGAGCCTTGGTTCGTGCAATGGGTGGCGGTGGCCTCGGCGCCATGGGAGGCATGGGTGGCTTCGGCGCCATGGGTGGCTTCGGCGCCATGGGTGGCGGTGGCCTCGGCGCCATGGGAGGCATGGGTGGCTTCGGAGTCATGGGAGGCATGGGTGCATCTTCGGCCGCCATGGGAGGCATGGGTGCACCTCCGGCCGCCATGGGAGGCATGGGTGCACCTCCGGCCGCCATGGGAGGCATGGTTGGCTTTGGAGCACCCTCCGACGCTATGGCCGCCATGGGAGGCATGAGTTTTGCTTGTCTCATGGGAGGCATGGGTGCACCTCCGGCCGCCATGGCTTCTCACACACATTCCCATGAAGACGCCGTTGAAGATCTTGCCAACACCGTCGGAGCTTCACATGATGCGGTGCGTGATGCGGTGCGTGATGAGGAGAGGGAGGAAGATTCATCTTCGGAGGCGGAAGAGTCGTCTTCGGAAGATGAGGACGAAGACAAAGAAGAGGAAGATGAAGATTGATGTGTCTTTCATGTCTTGAACTTTAGTTTGCATTTGAACTTGGTTGGATGAACTTGTGGGCATGATTTTGAACTTGTGGGCATGAACTTTTATTCATCAACTTGTTTGTGTCAAATTTTACATGTTCATTTTTGTCGAAAATATCCATATATGCAAAATGCCCGCCGAGTCGCGCGCGCTATATTTTTGCGCTCTGCTGGAGCGGCGCGCGCGCTGCATTATAGCGCGGCTGCTGGAGCCAGCGCAGGCGGGCGTGCAAAACCAGCCGCAGCGCGCGCGGTAAACAGGTTTTTTGCGCGCGGCGCTTTAGCGCGGCTATTGGAGATGCTCTAATGGGCGTAAACCGGCCTATCTCGGTCGGATCAACTTCATCAGTAGCTCTAGAAGTGATAAAGCCCAAGAAGGCAGATGAGGGCCTAAGGCCCGTAGCCGGTTCAAGACTTGTAGCTGTAAACCGGAATTTGTATATAAACTTGTGTTGTAAGCTAGGAATAAGGAGAGACCAACCCGGATACGAATATCGACCGGTGTTGGGACTCTGTAAATCGGCGGGTGTCACCCGTGTATATAAGGGGACAACCCGGCAACGGTTCAAAGGACAGACAACAACTCGAGACATAGGCGAAGCTTGTTTGCTCCCTAGTCATCGAAACCCCATCAATTCCATCACAACTAGACGTAGGCTTTTCCCTTCATCGAAGGGGCCGAACTAGTATAAACTCTCTTGCGTCCTTGTGTCCGCTTTAACCCCTTCAAGCTAACCCGTTGCGATGGCTCCACGACTAAGTCCTTTCTCTAGAACATCTGCCGTGACAAAACCACGACAGTTGGTGCCCACCATGGGGCTATCGCACGATGGTTTCCGGTTCTTGGAGGGCCGCTTTGAAGGACTCGAGGGCTACGCTGTAGGCCGGATGACTAGGAGTCATCGCGGCAAGCTCTACATCGACGACGCAGGCTGGGGCCCCGAGGCCGGCTCAATTGAGTATGGGTACCGGGTCCCCTTTGATGACATTCACATTTTCATTGGCAAGATCGGTGAATCGGGCCCTAAGCCGGACATCTGCACCGATGTCGTCAAGACGGCTCAGCGTGCGCGATCCGCCCGGGTTAAACCGGCTGTGAAGCGTGCCTTCGTGGGAGTCATCCATGGAGGGAGTTATGAGGACGGATCGGAATTTCGGGGCGTGACCGTCGTTCGTTCCGATGACGAGTCTTCGACCGGAGAAACCAAATCTCTTTATCAGCTACAAGATGGCCGGATTGGGAGCTATTACGATGGCGACAGTATTCCGGACTCCTCTGATCTGCCCAACCGGGTTGGAATATTCATGGCCGGAACACAGGCAGCGCTTCATTCTTCGACAGCTGCGACAACGATCTCCGGTTTAGCAGCGGCGACGGCTGCCGGGGCAGGAGGCCCTGTGCACCCGCCGGCTCAGGTTCTATCAGAACTATTTGATGCATTGGCTGTGCTTGTGGCGGAGGTTAATCCACCGGATCAGGATGTTCACAACGCGGAGATTGCAAAGGTGAAGGAACAGATCACCCGGGCCAAGACAGATCTGGTGGCTGAGGACGCCAGAATGGCCGCAGAGCAGGCCGCTTTAGACGCCCAGGCCTACCGGCTTATGTTGGACCAGAGCGCGTCGCATGAAGTCATGAGGAGGAAGCACCGTTCGCGTTTACCTCCGGTTTTCGAGGCTAGAGACCTTTTCAACACTCCTGGACCAAGAGCCGGCAATCCACTAGAGGGAAACCGACCAGAAGCCCCTGGGACCGGTGCACCGGTTCAGCCTCGTCAGATGGACCCGCCTCGTCAAAACACCGTCATACCTCAGGCTGCTTTGAGACCTCCGGGTCACTACTCCAACCCAATGGACAATCTCGTTGCCGTTGCTGCGCGGCTAGAGGCCATTCCAATTGAAGGTGACCTGCCGCAGGCAGTAGAGACGCGATGGGTCAAGGAGCTTCTCAGGACAGCTTTGGCCCAACAGGAAGCATACTCGTACAGCCGCGACCGGATCCACTCGACCCCCCGTCCAAGCCGGAGCTATAGCAGACACATGGATGAACCGGCAATGTCGAGTAACGAACGACGGGGAGCACTCCGTGACAACAACCTGGCAGGAGGTGCTGATAACGCTCAGGGAGTGGTGAACCGGGCCCGCGCGCGCAGGGAGGCCGAGTTAGCCGCACAACATCAGGATCGGCAGCTCACGCCGGTTCGTCCAACCACATCGACTGAACCTGGTGTTACCTCTAGTTCCTTGGGGGTGCCTTGCCTTATCCCCGCTTTACGCAAGGTGCGCCTGCCCAAGGATTTCAAAGGCCCGCGCAAGGTACCAAATTACACGGCGGATCAGCCTCCAGAGACATTGGTGGAGAGCTATGAGATGGCCATGGAGATGCTTGATGTGGATGACGTAGCGCGTGCGAAATACTTCACCATGATGCTGGAAGGAACGACCCGTACTTGGTTAAAAAGCTTGCCGGCTAATTCTATCAGTTCATGGTCCCAGTTACAAGCCCGGTTTATCAGCAACTTCAAGGATACCTGTAAATAGCCTATGTCGATAGTAGACTTAGCTGCATGCGTCCAGGAGGAAGGAGAATCAACGACTCATTGGGTGCGCCGGGTCTCACAAGTGTTGCATTCCTCAGACCGCATCAACGCTGACACCGCAGTATTAACCCTAGAAGGCAACTGCCGGTTTGGGCCCCTGAAGCTAAAGTTGGGGCGGATGAAGCGTCATTGCACCGACATGGGGACCCTCATGGCCGCTTTGGTGAAATATGCTGATTCTGATAGTACCAAGGATCCCGAATCTGATGATGAGAAGACAGGGAAGGGGAAGAAGAAGAGCAGCTCCAAAGGTCAGCAGCATCACTGGACAGGCAATGGTGGTGGAGGCAAGCGTAAAGCGGATGGTAACATGGACTTTGTGGCTAATACCAACGCACAGGACAATGGCCAGCGACGCAAGGGTAGACCGAAGAATCGTAATGGAGCACCCAACCCTAACCCAAACCGCCTGAACTACCTGTTAAACCAGCCATGTCCAAAACATGGGACGAAGGAGGTGCCATCCAACCACCTTTGGAAAGATTGCTTTATTATGCAGGAGTTCAAGAATTCTAATAATTTCCGGTATGATCACGAATCTGGCGGTGGCTCAGGATCCGGGCCGGGTTACGGTGGAGGAAGTTCCGGTTCAGGGTTCAATGGTAATCCGGGCGGACATAATGGTCAAAATAGTCAGAACAACCAGGGTGGTTACAACCAACAGCACCAACAGTCAGGTTACCAGAGCAACCCAAAGCAGCTGAGTAGTGGGCAGTACCATGTCTTCACCACTAGCTTGGACAAGCGAGACCGGAAGGTTCAGAGGTGGGCGGTCAACTCTGTTGAACTGGCCATACCCCGTTATCTACGTTGGTCTGAGCAGCCCATCATATGGAGCAGAGAAGATCATCCTCCCTAGGTCGATAATCCGGGTCAGTTGGCTCTGGTGGTGGCGCCTCAGGTGGGAGATTATAAGTTCACCAAGGTGCTCATGGATGGAGGAAGCAGCATTAACATCATGTACTATGAGACCTTCCGCCGTATGGGACTAATAGATAAGAATCTCAAACCGTCTAATACAGTATTCCATGGTGTAGTGCCCGACAGATTAGCGTATCCCGTTGGTAAGATAGCTCTAGAAGTGGCCTTTGGGGATGACCATGATTCCACGTCAGAGACATTGACGTTTGAAGTGGTAAAAATCCAGAGTCCATATCACGCTCTGTTTGGGCGACCGGCTTACGCCAAGTTTGTGGCACGGCCATGTTATGTGTATTTGCAGCTCAAGATGCCGGGTCACAGGGGGACAATAACGGTTCACGGAAGCCACAAAATTGCTTTGGAGTGTGAGGAAGTACATGCGGCTTATGCCGAGTCGGTTTGTGCCACCGAGGAGTTAAAATACTATAAGAACAATGTTGATCCGGTGGACATGACTCCGTTGAAAAAGCCAACTACGGAGCATGATCCGGCCTTGAAGTTCAAGTCGGCAGCAGAAACTAAGCTTGTTGACTTCATACCTGGCGATTCGTCCAAGCAGTTCAGCATCAGTGCCAACTTGGATCCGAAATAGGAAAGCGCGCTCATCGAGTTCATCCGTGAGAATCGGGACATTTTTGCATGGAAGCCCTCTGACATGCCATGTGTACCGAGGCAACTCGCTGAGCACACCCTTAATGTGGATCCTAAATATAAACCGGTGAAACAGTTCCTCCGCCGGTTTAACGAAGAAAGACGCAAGGCGATTGGAGAAGAAGTAGCCAGGCTCTTAGCGGCTGGGTTTATTGTGGAAGTTTTTCACCCTGAGTGGCTTGCCAATCTGGTACTGGTCCTCAAGAAAAACGGCACCTGGCGCATGTGTGTGGATTACACAGATCTTAATAAACTTGTCCAGTAGATCCTTTTGCCCTCCCCCGTATTGATCAAATTATTGATGCTACGGCGGGTTGTGAGCGTTTAAGATTTTTGGACGCATATTCTGGCTATCATCAGATCAAAATGGCAGTTAAGGACCAGGAGAAGACGGCATTTATAACTCCCTTTGGAGCCTTCTGCTATGTGTCTATGCCCTTCGGGCTCAAGAGTGCCCAGGCAACTTATCAACGGTGTGTACAAAATTGTCTTCACAAGCAGATTGGCCGTAATGTACATGCTTACGTGGATGATATCGTGGTTAAATCTAGGGAGAAGGAGACTTTGATTGACGATTTGAAGGAAACTTTTGATAACCTGAGGACATACAAGATGATGCTTAATCCGGACAAATGTGTTTTCGGTGTACCGGCGGGCAAGTTATTGGGTTTTCTGGTGTCCAACAGGGGAATTGAGGCTAATCCAAAGAAGATAACGGCCATCACCTCCCTGGCTAAACCAAAGTGTATCAATGATGTTCAACGACTGGCCGGCCGGATTGCGGCATTAAGCCGGTTTATCAGTCGTCTTGGTGAGAAGGCAATTCCTTTGTATCAGATGTTGAAAAAGACGGATCAGTTTGTCTGGAGTTTTGCCGCTGATGAAGCATTTGAGGATTTAAAGCGGCAACTGGCCAATCCGCCGGTGCTTGCCACTTCCATTGACAAGGAGCCGTTGTTGCTATATGTTGCTGCCAATGTTCGGGCGGTCAGCGTGGCCATTGTGGTAGAACGAAAGGAGGCAGCTAAGGAGCATCCGGTTCAACGTCCGGTCTATTATATCAGTGAGGTACTAATCGAGTCCAAGCAAAGGTATCCTCATTGGCAGAAGCTGGTGTATGGAGTTTTTATGGAAAGCTGAAAGCTTAAACAATACTTCCAAGGGCACCCAATTACGGTGGCCAGTTCTCCTCCTTTGGGAGATATCATCCAGAACCGGGAAGCTACTGGTCGGATTGAAAAGTGGGCTATAGAGCTGGGGCCGTACGGTTTGAAGTATGTGCCTCGGACAGCGGTTAAGTCTCAAGCACTTGTTGATTTCATCAATGATTGGGCGGAAATGCAAGCACCTGAAGAAAAGCCGGATCACACGTATTGGACCGTCCATTTTGACGGATCCAGGCAGTTGGAAGGCTCGGGGCTGGAGTCGTATTAACTTCCCCACGAGGTGATAAGTTTTGTTATGTTCTCCGCTTACTGTTCCCTTGGACTAACAATGCAGCTGAGTATGAAGCCTTGCTCCATGGTCTCTGGATGGCTAAGGAGATGAATCTAAGTCGAGTTAAGTGCTTCGGTGACTCGGACCTTGTGGCTCAGCAAGTGTCTGGCACTTGGGACTCCAAGGACCCACTTATGGAAGCATATCGTCATGAAGTGGATGCTGTTGCAGGTTATTTCAAAGGCTATCAGGTGGATCACGTGGACCGGCGAAAAAATGAAGCGGTGGACGCTTTAAGACGGCTAGGCTCTCAGCGCAAACCGGTCCCGCCCAATGTTTTTCTGGATGTGCTGCACAACCCGTCGGTCAAGGTCCCAGGTGAAGAGGATTTGGCTATTCCTGATCCGGAGGCTCAATTGGTGGCAGCTATTCATGTTATTCCGTATTGGATGCTTCCTTACCTGGCGTACAAGAACCGGGGCGAGTTTCCGGAGGATGAGATTCTGGCCCGGCAGATAATCCGGCGATCCAAGTCCATGGCTGTTATCAACGGTGAGTTACATCATTGCAGTGTGTCAGGAGCTTTTCAACGCTGTGTGTCTCCTGAAGAAGGCCGTGAAATTTTGCATGAGATCAATGAAAGAGATTGTGGTCACCACGCCGGTTCAAAGTCTCTGGTGGCTAAAGCTTTCGCCATGGCTTCTATTGGTTAACTGCTCATGCTGATGCGGAGGATCTGGTCAGACGATGTGATGGTTGCCAAAGGTTTTCAAGACGTGCTCATGTACCGGCTCAAGAATTGAGAATGATTCCAATTACTTGGTCGTTTGCGACTTGGGGGCTGGATATGGTTGGGCCTTTCAAAAGGTCCAAAGATAAGAAGGCCCACCTCCTGGTGGCGGTTGACAAGTTTACAAAATGGGTGGAGGCAGAACCTGTTAGCAAGTGTGATGCGGCCATGGCGGTTCAGTTCATCAAAAATGTGATTTTCCGGTTTGGTTTTCCGCACAGTATTATCACAGATAATGGTACCAATTTGTCCAAAGGTGTTATGAAAGAGTTCTGCGGACGGGAACACATCCGGCTCGATGTTTCATCAGTGGCGCATCCATAGTCCAATGGCCAAGAAGAAAGAGCTAATCAAGTGATCTTGAGAGGTATTAAGTCCCGGCTCATGGTTCCTTTGCAGAGAACGCCGGGTTGTTGGGTAGAAGAATTACCATCTGTGTTATGGAGCATCAATACAACACCCAATAGATCAATAGGATACACACCGTTCTTCATGGTTTATGGAGCAGAGGCGGTTCTCCCCAGTGATATCCGTCATGATTCACCTTGTGTGGCGGCTTATATTGAAGCGGACAACGAGACAGCATGGCAAGATGCTTTGGACCGGTTGGACGAAGAGCGTGATGTCGCAGCCGCCCGATCGGCGATTTACCAGCAGGATCTTCGTCGTTATCACAGTCGCCGAGTCAGAACCAGAACCTTTCAGGAAGGAGATTTGGTGCTCCGGCTCATCCAAGACCAGACCGATATGCATAAGCTATCCCCACCTTGGGAGGGGCCTTTCGTGGTCGGCAAGAATCTGCACAATGGGTCGTACTATCTGATCGATATTCGAGAGCATAAAGACTCACGCACATCAGAGGAGGAGACCAACAGGCCGTGGAACATAGCTCATCTTCGGCCTTACTATACTTGAGCCATTGGCTATACTTATGTACATAGTACGACAATGTATATATTATGATTAAATATAATAAACTGGAGCCTCAGCTAAAGCGGGGTATCTGTTGTTTTACATCATGTGAGGTTACACGGAGTTGCTCTAAAGCGGCCTCCGGTTTACCCCTTGAGTTAGCTTTACAAAAGCATCATATCACTTGGAGGATTGGTCGTGTCCGAACCAATACCATGCCTCTTGATAGGCGAAAGCCACTAGATCACTTGGGGACTTGGTCACGTCTGAACCAGTCATGCCTCTTGGTCGGCCTAAGGCCACAGAATCACTTGGGGGCTTGGTCGAACCCGAACCATGACCATGCCACTTGATCGGCATAAATGCCACGGTTTCATTTGGGGACCTGGCTGACTAGAACCATAGTTACACCTAACGGGAGCTTGGTCATGTTCGGCCATGATAACACCATCTGACCAGTTTAAATAAACCTTTTTTGCATTTTCTTTATACTTTTCTTTGAAGGGGTTTTTTTGCTTTTTTGTTACATCTTTAAACCGACAAAGTTTTTTAACCAATCAATTGACGGAACACAGTTCACGTCAATCCGGAGACTATTTGCCCGGTGGTTAACATCCTCTTATGGAGTAACACGAAGTTTATTATAACCCGGCACGGTTCACCTGATAAACCGGCGTCATATATATACAGGAGCTGTTATCTCCTCCAACAGTGTGGGTTTGCAAAACTCTGCTTCAAGATTGGCCAAGCCAACTTCATGCTCAACAATGGCAGGTATTATGTATCGCAAAAATTCGATCAATTACTTCAGAATTTTTTGATGTTTTGGCTTCATATATGCACACATCATATTCCGCCAGACGGTACAACCACGGTGGCACTTCAAGAGTTTTATTGCAGAAAAACGCTTTGGAAAGTTCATCACTGCAGGAAAAAATAAATTATGCACGAAGGCATATCAAACATCAAAAGCATCAGCTAGTCTATTACAAGGCAACACGGTGCCCATAATAATATCATTGTTTTTTGCAAAGGAGAGATAGTTTTAAAACCGGTTTCCGGTTCAGGCCTGGTCACCAGCCCGGCCTGATGGTTGTGGATCATCCTGCGCCGCTTCAGCCTCCGTTTCTCTACCCAGTGGCTGGAAATCAACAGTTGTCCAGTCGATTCCCATTAATGCTTGAAAAACAGCTTCATCGTGGATCAGCAAGGATGGGTCAATATCAGGAGCATAATGTGCTTACGGATTGGAGGGATAAGATTTTCCGATTCATGAACCGGGGCAGCTATTCGCTTGTTCTGATTATCATATTGCGCTTGATAACGAGACAAGTCTGCTTCTTCAACCAGTTGACAAGCTAGTGGACGCACCTCCCGGTTTATGGCTCGCTGATCCGCTTCACTAAATTCTGACCCATCTTCTTTCAAGCTGGGATAGCCCTGAGCCGCTTCAATAGGATCAAAATCCGGCACCCAGGCTTTTGCCCGCATTAAGGCATTGATCGCACCGGTTCGAGCAGCAGATTTCTTCAGCTCTTCAACCCGGGCGGGAAGCACTGACAGCTTCATCAGGGTATCTTGAATCAAAGTAGGCGCCGGTTTGTTGTGAGATGCGGTACAGATGATCCGCTACGCACCAGTATACAGCTGTTCGACCAACGTGTAGACGGCTTTCAATTTTTTCCGCACATCTGAACCCAAGTGACCAGTACGTGTCCCTGAAATATCATAAGGGTTAAACCGGCAGCTCGGTAAGAAGGCCAAATCAATTCAGAAGTCAAAATGGCTTACCAAAGATGGCAGTAGTCATAGTATGCACGTGCCGCTTTATGCTGGTCAATTCATCCGCCACCGGTTTGAGAGCAGCCTCGGCATCCTCTGCTCGCTTGATTAAAGTGGACTTTTCAGTGGCCCAATCCGCCTATTTCTTCTTAAAACTCTCCTTAAGCTGCTCCATGGCGCTTAAAGCACTGGCTAACTCCTCTTTTGCTTTGGAGGTTTCAGCTTGTTGGGTTTTCAGGTTTTCTTGGAGGTCGACGGTTTGGCTTTCTTTCGTCTTCAGCTCAGCCTGCATGCAGACAGTTATATGCTTCAACAAAACGGTACAAGGATTGAAGTACCAACCACATAACAAGTTATGCACTTGGTACTTGGGGGCTAATGCATATTCGATCTTCATCTTTCAATTGCTTACAAAGTCCCAAGATCAATACAAGTATTCAACTTGGCACTTGGGGGCTAATGGCTATTTGCTCATATATATATTCTGATACAGCAATTTCAATTACTTGAAAGTACCGGTTTAACTATGCTAAGTTGAACCGGCCCTTGGGGGCTACATCAGCGAATTTCAAAGCATTATGGTTTACATTAGTAAGTCCCAGTTTGAAAGAAGATTACAAACCGGCCCTTAGGGGCTAGGAGAGTTAGCAAGAATTGAAGCATACAAGTGGGAAGGAGTATATGGAAGTTACCTCATATTTGTCTTTCATCATATTAACCAGACCGGCTTCATAGTCGCGACTGGTATACAACTGGTTCAGGTAGCCGGAATGGATATCTTGGGCGTTCAGAGCAGCGTAAGTTGTCAGATCAGCGTTCCACTTGCCTTTGCCAAAGGCAGCAAGTTCTTCTTTGCCAGAATGTTTGGACAAAGCGACAGGATTGCCTGGTTTAGTGTGGCCAGTGCCAGTAATGACAACCACATCATCTTGGGTACCGCCGGTTTGCACTGGGGCTGTTGGCTTGTCAGTAGGTTTGGCTGGACCGGTGGAGCTTTCAATCCAGACGGAACCTGTGGGCTGACTGACAGGACCTGAGGCATCAGTAGGTCTCTCTTCAGCAATAAGATCTTCATCTTGTTGCGGTGGATCATTGGGCATATCCTCAGGAATAGCCGCTTCAACATTAGGTGTCTTGCCTGGTTCAAGAATGGCGTCTTCTTCGGCCGCTTTGTCCAGGCGGGCCTTCTTGCTTGGCCGAGGTTTGGCCCTAAGAAGAATAACAAAATTAAATACAACATATGTTCTAAGGCGATATACTGCAAATATCACAATAAGTATAACTTACCCAAGCACCGTTTTGAGCGGTGGGAGCTGAGTCGCTGATGACTCGCCAAAAGAGGAGTGGGAAGTAACCTGGTAATCGGAGTTAGACGGATTAAGAGGTTGACGAAAGCAGCCCGCTTCAGGACAAGCACTGACAAGCAAATTAGAGACCTCTGAATGGCGTTTCCGAACCGGACTGTTCAGTAAACCGGCGGAGGTAACTACCTGTCCGTTGTGCCGGGTTGTGCAACGGGCTTCGTGTTGTTGGGTCTTCATAAGAAATTTAGGATCCAAATAAGCAAGAGGATGAGAAAATTTAACTTTCCGGTTTGACTGAAGGATTTTTTGTGAAGGCAAGGTTTCTGAATCGGAAGAGAGAATAATTACCTCTGCAACATCCGCGTGGCTAGCTTCGGCATCATCCTAACAAATATCATCATCAATAAGATGTATGAAAAGTAAACTAAGTAAGTCAAGTTCTACCTCAAAGTCCGGATTACCCACATCATCATCAGGGGCCGGATTAGAAGATGCAGTCGTTCTTTTTCTGTGGGCAGTCTTCTTCACGGCTTTAGTTTTTTGCCGAGTTGCTTTCTCCGGTTTGTTTGGTTTTTCTGGTTTTTCCTGCGGTAGTTTCTTGCTCCAAAATGGATCATTGCCCTGATTGCACACACACTGATATTAAACAATGACCAGACATATCAACAATAGATTCAACAAAGAGAAAAATCAAAATCTTACAGCTGGTGGTTTGTTGGTGGCACAGAAGGGAAGCAAGCCGGTTCTAGCGCAGACGTGTTCCGTTTTGTTCAGCATCTTATTCACAGCTTCTGTGATTTCTTCATCAGAAAGCTAGATTTTGGAATGTCGCTGTGGGTCATCAACACTGTCAGTGTACTCACACATCAAACTGGAGCGCCGACTAAGGGGCAGTATGCTCCATGATATCCAACAGCGAGCCAGATCAATCCCTGTTAAACCGTTGGCCATAAAGGCTCTGAGCTTTGACAGTTGAGGAGCATATTTGCTTCTCTCTTGGGCAGTCAATCTTTGAGGAAAAGGATGTGTATTGCTGAGCCACTCCGGACGAAAACCAGGCAAGGGATTCTCACCACCAGGGGAGGTGTCTTTGCAGTAAAACCATGTCTGATTCCACTCTTTGGGGTGGCTGTGCAGTTTAGCGTGAGGGTATGTGACCTCCTTCCTTTTCTGAATCGCCACGCCACCCAACTCCGTATTAGAGCCATCGGTAAACTCGGTACGGCGGTTTTAGATGGAAAAGATCTCTGAACAATTCCACTGTGGGCTCTTCTTGAAAGAACACCTCACAGAGCACTTGGAAGTGACACATATTGGTAACAGAGTTGGGGCCAGTGTCTTGGGGATGGAGTTGGAAGTCGGCTAAGACATCCCAGTAAAATTTAGAACCGGGCGGTTTAAAGCCCCGGGCTAGGTGATCTACGAAAACAATGACCTCTTCTTCTTGAGGTGTGGGAGGGCATTCCTGGCCAGGAGCCCTCCAATGGATGGTATCTTTGCTGGATAAAGCGCCAATCAGGACTAGATCGTCGAGTTTAGCCTGTGTGACGCGAGAAGGAACCCAATTGCACTCATACACTTGCTTGGCCATGAGGAAATCTACAAGGTAGAAGATCCCGGTTCAAAAATGCATTGATCAAGGTACATTGGTATGCGTAATGTTAAACCGGAGACATATCTATCTAAAGCAGAGTTTATGAAGCAACAACATCTGGCGGTTCAACTAGGGGACTAATGATATATACCGGGTTGGAAAAAAAATTCTACAAGGTTAAACCGCCTGATCTACGCATGAAGACTGCTGAGATAGCGGATAGATAAGTGTGCAGAAACAGATTTCACACGATTTCTTTACAACGTTGGATCTGAAGCAAGTTCAGAAATAAGAAAAATATTCAAAAGCTCAAGGCAAAACGACATTGAATCAATGGGCAGAAATATATGTGAGATCTATGGTCTAGGGCATCAAACTAAAAGCAGATACTAACAGCTACCGTTGTACAGAACAAAGGTTCGCAGATGCATCCAGGGTTGGTGTATGAACATGAACAGATGATGAACACTGCAAGAACAGGAAACCCTAGAATAGATCTGAGTAGATAAGAGCAGAAGGTTTATCAGAGTTAAGGAAGACGCGGAAGGTGGCCGCAGCGCTCTGGTGCGTTCAGGTTGATGCAGCAGCCAAGGTTGGTGCAGAGGTTGACGGCGGCGGCGGAGCTCCGAGGTTGGCGACGCAAGGAAGACGAAGCAGAAGGGGAAGAAGGGAAAGAGAAAGGAAATGACCCTTCGGTCCTATTTATAAGGCAAACATGAGTCAGGCGCGACAATCAAGGGGCCACGAAACGGAGCTGTCGCCTCGATTTCCGCAGATATATTAAACAAAGAACCATAATGGATGACTTCGTTATGATAGGTGACGTCACTCCGGTTTACAGTAATCAGAAAGGATGACATCATGGCGGTCTACCAGCTTAAGAGAAGACGTTAAAGATGAAGTTTTTGTTAAAGGATTGACATGAACCTGTTCAAATCAATCTGGGGCCTAATATTGGGGATATTACTAATGGGCGTAAACCGGCCTATCTAGGCCGGATCAACTTCATTAGTAGCTCCAGAAGTGATAAAGCCCAAGAAGGCAGATGAGGGCCTAAGGCCCGTAGCCGGTTCAATACTTGTAGCTGTAAACCAGAATTTGTATATAAACTTGTGTTGTAAACTAGGAATAAGGAGAGACCAACCCGGATATGAATATCGACCGGTGTTGGGACTCTGTAAACCGGCGGGTGTCACCCGTGTATATAAGGGGACAACCCGGCGATGGTTCAAAGGACAGACAACAACTCGAGACATAGGCAAAGCTTGTTTGCTCCCTAGTCATCGAAACCCCATCAATTCCATCACAACTAGACATAGGCTTTTACCTTCATCGAAGGGGCCGAACTAGTATAAACTCTCTTGCGTCCTTGTGTCCGCTTTAACCCCTTCAAGCTAACCCGTTGCGATGGATCCACGACTAAGTCCTTTCTCTAGGACATCTGCCGTGACAAAACCACGACACCCTGGATCTAGATTACCTGGGTATGGATCAGGTGGATCTGCAGGAGCTTGAGGCTATCTTTACTGAGGAAGGGATATGGAACGTGGTTAAGGAACTGCCCTCGGATCATGCGCCAGGACCCGATGGCTTCATAGGGATTTTCTATCAAAAGGCATGGTTGATCATTAAGCATGATATCATGGCTACTATCCTGAAATTGTATGTTGGTGATGGAAGAGGGTTCGCTAAGCTCAATAAGGCGCTGATCACACTCATTCCCAAGCGGGCGGATGCTGAAGCAATTGGAGATTTCCGGCCTATCAGTTTAACCCATAGTTTCGCCAAGCTATTCGCTAAAGCCCCAGCTTGTCGAGCAAGAAAAAGAATGCCGGAGATTGTTAGCACCAACCAGTCAGCCTTCATTGCTGGGAGATGTTTGCATGATAATTTTCTCCTAGTGAAACAGATAGCAAGGAAGCTGCATGCACGGAAGACACCAGGTGTGTTTCTCAAACTGGATATCACTAAAGCTTTCGACTCCCTTGCATGGTCTTTCTTGTTTCAAGTATTGTGCAAGAAGGGTTTTGGGGAAAATGGATGAGGTGGATTGCGATCATCCTGCAGACGGCAAGCACCAAGATTGTAGTTAACGGGTGCCCAGGGTTGAGTTTTGCTCATGCATGTGGACTGCGCCAAGGAGATCCGGTGTCCCCCCTTCTATTTGTGATTGCCATGGAAGCTTTGTCTTCTTTGTTTAGGAAGGGGGCGGAAGACGGGGTTGTTAGCTCTTTCCCTGGCATCTCGGCGACTCAAAGACTTTCCATTTATGCCGATGATGTCGCTCTGTTCATAAAACCCACCATCCAAGATCTAAGTTTTGTCAGGATGGCTCCAGATTGCTTTGGCACGACTTCAGGACTGGTGGTGAACTATAATAAGTCGATGGCGATTGTGATAAGAGGGAATGCGGAAGATCAGCATCGCGTGAGGGACACCTTGCACTGTGCCTTGGGTAACTTTCCTTGCAAGTATCTGGGCATCCCGCTGTCAATCAAGTAGCTCATGCGGGGGAATTGGCAGCCCTTAATCGATCAAGCTCAGAAGTTCATACCTGCTTGGCAAAGAGGGCTCATCCAAAGGCCAGGCCGATTGGTTCTTGTTAAGTCGGTGGTTGCGGCGAGACCCATACATTAGCTAATGATTCTCAATGCTCCAGATTGGGTCTTTGAGGAGATTGATGCATGGATGAGATCCTTCTTTTGGGCAGGAAAGGATAAAGTGAATGGAGGGAAGTGCCTGGTCGCTTGGAGCACGATCTGTCGTCCTATGTGTTATGGTGGACTTGGAGTCAAAAACATTAAACTTTAGGCTCTTGCTCTTCGAGTAAGGTGGGAGTGGTTGCGGAGGACAGATCCAGACAGGTCGTGGCAGGGCATCCCGTTTTTGATTGATGCTGATGCTCGAGAGGTGTTCAATAGCTAGGTACACATCACAATTGGCACTGGGGAGCGATTCCTTTTCTGGAAAGATAGATGGATCAATGGCGCAGCGGTGGTTGACATTGCACTGGCCATTTTGTCCTCGGTACCGACAAGAGTGCAGAACATGAGAACATTGTGCCATGCTCTGACTAATGGCCAATGGGAGCAGGATATATTCGGCGAGCCACCATTCATGGCCCTGATTCAGCTCATGCATTTTCGGATGGCCATTGGTGGAGTGCAGAGGGACCATCTTGAGTCGGATGTGTTCACTTGGCTGTGCGACAGCTCTGGCTCATACACGGCCAGATCGGTGTACCAAAGGCTTTGACTTGGCCTCATTAGATTGTCAACATATGAGTGCATCTGGAGGAGTGGGGCCATCCTCAAATGAAAAATCTTCGCTTGGTTGGCAACTCAATATAGGTTGTGGACATCGGACAGGAGGGCGAGGCATGGGTTACAGGATGACACAACTGCCTGCTTTCTATGTCTGCAAGAAGAAGACACCATTGATCACATTCTCGTGCAATGTAGCTACGCTAAGGAAGTTTGGCACCTCTGCTTTGCAAAGGTTGGAGTTCAGTGCGTTGGATATCTCTGAATTATCAAGACATTTGGGTGGTTTAAACCTTTGGAAACTCTGAAACAATATTAAGTTTAAATAAAAGGCGTATATGAGATCAATCAAATTGAGGGACTTAACTTTGGTGAATCTCTAAAAAGAAAAGTGGATAGTCTTCCAATAATATTAGGAAGCCACCCTTAGACTTCTATGAATTTTTGGAATTCAAAATCATTCTGCAGTTCAAACTCAAATTTGAACCAAAATTAAGTTTATATTTGTAGAGCGGAAATATAAAATAAACCTCTACGCGAGACATTTATTTTGGACTCGGAATAATCAAGTGAGATCAAATGTCACCAAGAGGTTTTCTTAAAAAAAAATCCCCAAGTTTATTCATTGGAAATAGGCAATACATCGTTTATGAGGATCGATACAATTTCAGTTAAGGGTTCCTCAAACCAATTAGAAGTCAAAGAAAATCTAGCTAATGCAGCGAGCTTGTGAGCAATTTTAGTTGCTTCTTTATTACAATGCTCAAATATAGTAATAGGGAAATCACAAGCAAAATGAAAACAATCATCAAAGATTACCGCCACCGCTCCCGCCGACCGTCCCCCTTCCTTCATGGTATCAATCACCTCCAGATTGTCCGAGTTGATAATAAGATGGTTGCATCCCGTCCTTTGTGCAAGTGATACACAAAACTTAAGAGGCAAAGCTTCGGCTGTTAGGATATCCACACAACAATCTATCTTCCCATTCCCTTTGTGATAAATCTACCTTTGTCGTCTCTTAGTATCACCCTCATCTTTCCCTAAGTAGGTCATGGTCAAAAGAAGCATCAACATTAAGTTTAACAAAACCCATCGGAGGGCACGACTCAGGTTGGCAATGGGATTACCCATGCGGGTATTTGACTCCCATCCCCATCCCCGCGAAAGACTTCCCATGCTCGTCCCCATACCCATACCCGTCTGCGGGGATAAAAATATTCCCATCCCCATCCCCGTCGGGCTTTTAACCCCATGGGGAAACCCATGCATGCAACCCACAACAACCTTCGATAGCATTTCAGTAGAAAAAAATAGCATTTCAGCACAATAAATAATATGTTGTGGCTAGGTTAGGGTTTTCTTATGGCTTTTTGGACAAAGGGGTGGGATGGGAGCAAATTTGGGTGGGTAAGGGTGGGAATTATATGGTATCTACTAAATTTAGAGCCCACGTGTAAGGCCTGCATGGGTAAGGCTGGTAATGGGCACGGGTAATGCTATCTCATCCCCATCCCCGTCTTGTGCATTGGGTAAGGTATTTGACCCACCAGCTTCCCCATGGGCATTAAAACTAGCACATCCCCGTCCCCTAATAGAGCAATTACCCACTGGGACACGGGTAACGGTTAACCATTGCTAGATTGAGGCACGACCAACCCCCTCTTTTCATAGAAACCTTTGGAGAGTAGGGCATTAAGGGCTAGAACCCCCATAGAAATTTGGGTTGCATTTTGGGTTATCTCCTTGTGCATTAGTTTCCGCCTTTCCCGCCACAAATACCAGGCTGAGATAGCAATCATTTCATGCATATTTGATGACCCATAATACACAATTCATGTTATGCCAGAAGAAGTAAATACTAATGTCACCAAGAGCTAACTACTCACCTAGAATTAGCTAAGTGTTTTGTTAACCCAAGTAAGTCGATTAGTCAAGCCTTCTCTCAATTGGCTACTATCCTTGCTAGGCAAAATTGGCAAAGATTTGGGTGGGCATGTGTTGATTATATCTCATGGGGTTCTTGGCATTTGAGGAATGACATTATCTTTGGTAAGGAAGCATCGGTTGATGTGTTTGTCACTTGCATCACCAACTCTTGAAGGTCCCTAGATAACTCTTATTATGATCTGGCGGTACCCAAAGAAAAAGAAAATACTTGAGGCTGGCTCGGTTGGTCCGAGAAATAAGGCTAGCCAAATTGGAGTGGCGAAAGTTTAAGGTCCCACACGATTCGAGAAAAACTAAATGTGAATGCAGGATTTGATTGGGTTGGTAGCTAGACGAGCTAGTCTAGGAGTGGTTGTTCAGAATTGTCAGCGAGATTTTGCTAACAGATTGGCAATTAGTTTGGTGTTTCTCAAGTTCAGAAGAAGCTGACACCCTAGAAGGTATTGAAGATTACAATTAATGCTTGAATGAGTCAATATTTCATCCAGTATAGGGACCGATTGTGTGATGGTGGCAGCACCGCCCAAGGCAATGAGTAGTGTTCGGGAAGTGATGAGTGATTTGATTTGGGAAGGGAAATGATGGCTCTTACCGAGAGATACATATTATACACAAATATATAGTGTAACAGAGTAGCCCATGAGCTTGCTTCTTATGCCCATGAGAAACATGCACTTTTTGGTGGTTAGTTGCATCAACATGTGTAAACGAGCTACTTCTATATAATTGTAAATATTTCTTATTTATGCAATAAAGCTCTATCATTCAATGGCAAACAATGGCCTCTTTATTGGCAACATCAAGAAAATACAAGAATAACGAAAACATGATTGCAATCTCGTGCCAATTTGAATTCTACATGATTTTGATTTGTTATGAAGAAAAATATAATTTCAAGAGGCTTGAGTGGATGAACATTTTCCTATGAAATGTAGTGCAAAAGCATCTTAAAAAATACTATATAGAATTCAATCTCATGAATCAAAAGAATGGCATAGAATTATTATTTTAAGATTTCAATCCTTCAAATTTTGTTTAAAAAATCTTGAATAAAAGAGATCCTCCATAGGAAGCCGACGCATATGAGCACCTTTGAGAAACTGGGCTGAGAAATCTTGAGATTAATAAAGTTACCACATGTGTTTTGTTGTCAACGAACACGTCGCTTACCACTAAAAGTATAAAGTTGTTAAATCCTGAAATATAGATCTAGAAAAGTGTAAGCACCCATATCGAGTATAAACCTGAACTCTCAGGTGGGCAGATTCCACCGTCAAAAACCTACGTGCATTTATAGGGGTTAGGGCATGTTTGGTTCTTGACCCCTGAAGGAAATATGCCCTAGAGGCAATAACAACGTTGTTATTTTATATTTCCTTATTCATGATAAAGGTTTACTATTCATGCTAAAATTGTATTGATCGGAAACTTAAATACATGTGTGAATACATAAACAAATACGGTGTCCCTAGTAAGCCTCTACTAGACTAGCTCGTTGATCAAAGATGGTTAATGTTTCCAAACCATGGACATGTGTTCTCATTTGATAATAGCATCGCATCATTAGGAGAATGATGTGATGGACAAGACCCATCCGTTAGCTTGGCATAATGATCGTTCAGTTTTATTGCTATTCTTTCTTCATGTCAAATACATATTCCTTCGACTATGAGATTATGCAACTCCCGGATACCAGAGGAATACCTTGTGTGCTATAAAATGTCACAACGTAACTAGGTGATCATAAAGATGCTCTACGAGTATCTCTGAAGGTGTTTGTTGAGTTGGCATAGATCGAGATTAGGATTTGTCACTCCGAGTATCAGAGAGGTATCTCTGGGCCCTCTCGGTAATACACATCATAAGCTTGAAAGAAAATGACTAAGGAGTTGGTCACGAGGTGATGTATTACGGAACGAGTAAAGATACTTGCTGGTAACGAGATTGAACTAGGTATAGAGATACCGACGGTCGAATCTCGGGCAAGTAACATACCGATGGACAAAGAGAATTACGTATGTTGTCATAACGGTTCGATCGATAAAGATCCTCATAGAATATGTAGGAGCCAATATGGGCATCCACATTCTACTATTGGTTATTGACTGGAGAGGTGTCTCGGTCATGTCTACATAGTTCTCGAACCCGTAGGGTCCGCACGCTTAATGTTCGTTGACGATATAGTGTTATATGAGTTATATGTTTTGGTGACCGAATGTTGTTCGGACTCCCGGATGAGATCGCGGACATGACGAGGAGTCTCTAAATGGTCGAGAGGTAAAGATTGATATATAGGACGATGGTATTTGGCCACCGGAAGTGTTTCTGGACGTACCGGGAAGAAATCGGGTCAGCGGAAGGGGTTCGGGGCACCCCCGGCATGTATATGGGTTTAATGGGCCAAGGGAGGGACAGACCAGCCCAGAGGGCTGGTGCGCCCCTTTCCCTAGCCAAACAGCCCGAGGGGAGGAAAAGGGGGAGGCATAGACCCTCCTGCCTTTCCCTCTCATGGGAGAAAGGAAAGGGGGGCACCCTCCCCTGCCTTTCCCTCGCTCCTATACATGGCAGGGGGCGCCACCTTGGGAGAGACCTCAAGGAAGATTCCTCCTACTTGGGCGCCCCCCTTGGCTGCTCCTCCCTCCCTCCCACCTATATATATGTGGGAGGGGGCGCCTAGCACACTACAGACAATTGCCTAGCCATGTGCGGCGCCCTCCTCCACCGTTTACACCCCGGTCGTATTTTTGTAGTGCTTAGGTGAAGCCCTACGGAGATCACTTCACCATCACAGTCAGCACACCGTCGTGCTAACGGAACTCATCTACTACCTGGACATCTTGCTGGATCAAGAAGGCGAGGGACGTCACCGAGCTGAACGTGTGCAGAACACGGAGGTGTCTTGCATTCGGTACTTGATCAGTTGAAGCGCGAAGAAGTTCGACTACATCAACCGCGTTGAAAAATGCTTCCACTTACGGTCTACGAGGGTACGTAGACGCACTCTCCTCCTTGTTTCTATGCATCTCCATGGATAGATCATTGTGTGTGCATAGAAATGTTTTGTTTTCCATGCAACAATTCCCAACAGTGGCATCATGAGCCAGGTCTATGCGTAGATGATATGCACAAGTAGAACACTTGATAGTCATACTGCTTACCACCAACGTCTTCTTTTGATTCGGCGGTATTGTGGGATGAAGCGGCCCTGACCAACCTTACATGTCCACGCACATGAGACCGGTTCCACCGACTGACATGCAACTAGTTTTGCATAAAGGTGGCTGGCGGGTGTCTGTTTCTCCTACTTTAGTTGAATCGAATTTGACTACGGCCGGTCCTTGAAGAATGTTAAAACAACAAACTTGATGAATCACTGTTGTGGTTTTATATGTAGGTAAGAACGGTTCTTTCTAGAAGCCCGTAGCAGCCACGTAAAACTTGCAACAACAAAGTAGAGGACGTCTAACTTGTTTTTGCAGGGTATGTTGTGATGTGATATGGTCAAGACATGATGTGATACACGCTATTGTATGAGATGATCATGTTTTGTAAGTTATCTCACAACCGGCAGGAGCCTTATGGTTGTCTCTTTATTGTATGAAATGCAAACGCCATGTAATTGCTTTACTTTATTACTATGCGTTAGCGATAGTTGTAGAAGCAATAGTTGGCGAGACGACCACGATGCAACGATGGAGATCAAGGTGTCGAGTCAGTGGCGATGGAGATCATGACGATGCTTTGGAAATGGAGATCAAAAGTACGAGATGATGATGGCCAGACCATGTCACATATTTTGATTGCATGTGATGTTTATCTTTTACGCATCTTACTTTGCTTAGTACGGCAGTAGCTGATACGTCTCCAATGTATCTATTTTTTTATTGTTCCATGTTGTTATATTATCATTCTTGGATGTTTTACAATCATTTTATAGTCATTTTATATCATTTTTTGGTACTAACCTATTGACATAGCGCCAAGTGCCAATTGCTATTTTCTGCATGTTTTTTACATCACAGGAAATCAATATCAAACGGAGTCCAAATGCAACAAAAATTTTTGTGGATTTTTTTGGACCAGAAGACATCCAGTGGGCCGGAGAAGCACCTGGGGGGCTGCTCCGAGGGGAGCACAACCCACCAGGGCACGCACCTAGGTGGGTTGTGCCCACCTCGGGTGCCCCCTGAACTACCTCTTTGCTCTATAAAGACCCCAATATTCCAGAAACCCTAGGGGAGTGGACAAAAATCAATTCCAGCCGCCGCAAGTTCTAGAACCACCAGATCCAATCTAGACACCATCACAGAGGGGTTCATCATGTCCATTGGTGCCTCTCCGATGATGCGTGAGTAGTTCTTTGTATACCTACGGGTCCGTAGTTAGTATCTAGATGGCTTCCTCTCTCTCGTTTGATTCTCAATACAATGGTATCTTGGAGATCCATATGATGTAACTCTTTTTGCGGTGTGTTTGTTGGGATCGGATGAACTTTGAGTTTATGACCAGATCTATCTTTTTATCCATGAAAGTTATTTGAGTCTTCTTTGATCTCTTATATGCATGATTGCTTATAGCATCGTATTTCTTCTCCGATATTTGGGTTTTGTTTGGCCAACTTGATCTATTTATCTTGCAATGGGAAGAGGTGCTTTGTAATGGGTTCGAACTTACGGTGCTTGATCCCAGTGACAGAAGGGGAACCAACACGTATGTATCGTTGTTATTTAGGATAACAAGATGGGGTCTATTTCTACATAAATAGATCTTGTCTACATCATGTCATCGTTCTTATTGCATTACTCCATTTTTCCATGAACTTAATACACTAGATGCATGCTGGATAGCAGTCGATGTGTGGAGTAATAGTAGTAGATGCAGGCAGGAGTTGGTCTACTAATCTTGGACGTGATGCCTATATAATGATCATTGCCTCGATATCGTCATGATTATTTGAAGTTCTATCAATTGCCCAACAGTAATTTGTTCACCCACCATTTGCTATTTTTCTCGAGAGAAGCCACTAGTGAAACCTACAGCCCCCGGGTCTCTTCTTTATTATATTTGCTTTTGCGATCTATTTTCCTTTGCTTTTATTTTCAAATCTATTAAACCAAAAATACAAAAATACCTTGCTGCACTTTATTTTATTTGGCATTTGATCTATCAAATTATTACAACTTTCTCCCGTCCATGTGCCAATTTATGGTGCCATTACCCGAAAGGGATTGACAACCCCTTTAACACGTCGGGTTGCGAGTATTTTTTATTTGTGTGCAGGTGTTGTTGACATAGTGTTGCTTGGTTCTCCTACTGGTTCGATAACCTTGGTCTCATCACCGAGGGAAATACCTACCTTCGTTGTGCTACATCATTCCTTCCTCTTTGGGGAAATACCGACGTAGTTCTAGCAGACATCAAAAGGAATATCTAGCGCCGTTGCCGGGGAGACATCATCAACATCTACCAGGTTCCTAAGCACAAATCTCATCTCCTCACAATTACAATATTTGCCATTTGCCTCTCATTTTTGAAGGAAATATGCCCTAGAGGCAATAATAAAGTTGTTATTTATATTCCTTATATAATGATAAATGTTCATTATTCATGCGAGAATTGTATTAACCAGAAACTTAGTACATGTGTGAATACATAGACAAACAGAGTGTCACTAGTATGCCTCTACTTGAATAGCTCGTTAAATCAATGATGGTTATGTTTCTTGACCATAGACATGAGTTTACATTTGATTAACGAGATCACATCATTAGAGAATGATGTGATTGACTTGACCTATCCATTAGCTTAGCACGATGATCGTTTAGTTTGTTGATATTGCTTTCTCCATAACTTATACATGTTCCTATGACTATGAGATCATGCAACTCCCGAATACCGGAGGAGCACTTAGTGTGCTATCAAACGTCACAACGTAACTGGGTGACTATAAAGATGCTCTATAGGTGTCTCCGATGGTGTTTGTTGAGTTGGCATAGATCGAGATTAGGATTTGTCACTCTGAGTATCGGAGAGGTATCTGTGTGCCCTCTCAGCAATGCACATCACTATAAGCCTTGCAAGCTATGTGACTAATGAGTTAGTTGCGGGATGATGCATTACAAAGCGAGTAAAGAGACTTGCCAGTAATGAGATTGAACTAGGTATGACAATACCGATGATCGAATCTCGGGCAAGTAACATACCGATGACAAAGGGAACAACGTATGTTGTTATGCGGTTTGACCGATAAAGATCTTCATAGAATATGTAGGAACCAATATGAGCATCTAGGTTCCGCTATTGGTTATTGACCGGAGATGAGTCTCCGTCATGTCTACATAGTTCTCGAACCCGTAGGGTCCGCACGCTTGACGTTCAGTGACGATCGGTATTATGAGTTTATGTGTTTTTATGAACCGAAGGTTGTTCGGAGTCCCGGATGTGATCACGGGCATGACTTGGAGTCTCGAAATGGTCGAGACATAAAGATCAATATATTGGAAGCCTATGTTTAGACATCGGAATGGTTCCGAGTGAGTTCGGGCATATACCGGAGTACCGGGGGGTTACCGGAACCCCTCGGGGAGTATATGGGCCCTAATGGGCTTTAGTGGAGAGAGAGAGTCAGCCAGGGCATGCCGCATACCCCCTCCCCCTCTAGCCCGAATTGGACTAGGAAGGGGGGCGCCCCCCTTTCCTTCCTCCCTCTCCCCCCTTCCTTTTCTCCTAGTCCAACTAGAGAAGGGGGGAATCCGGGAGTAGGACTCCTCCAGGGTGCGCCATAGAGGGCCGACCCTCCCCCTCCTCCACTCCTTTATATACGGGGGAGGGGGCACCCCATAGACACACAAGTTGATCATTGAACTCTTAGCCGTGTGCGGTGCCCCCTCCACCATAATCCACCTCGGTCATATCGTTGCAGTGCTTAGGCGAAGCCGTGCGCCGGTAGCTTCATCATCGCCGTCATCACGCCATCGTGCTGATGAAGCTCTCCCTCGACACTCAGCTAGATCAAGAGTTCATGGGACGTCACCGAGCCGAACGTGTGCAGATCACGGAGGTGCCGTACTTTCGATACTAGGATCGGTCGGATCATGAAGACGTACGACTGCATCAACCGCGTTCTCATAATGCTTCCGCTTACGGTCTACGAGGGTACGTGGACAACACTCTTCCCCTCTCATTGCTATGCATCACCATGATAGATCTTGCATGTGCGTAGGATTTTTTTGAAATTACTGCGTTCCCCAACAGTTTTCCTCTCCCCCACTTCACAAAATTTGTAGTTTTATTCGCCCTCTTTTTTTGTTCGTCGTTTTCTCATCAGATCTATCCTTTGCATGCAATAATGAGTGATTTCTGTATAGCAGCAACAGATGATGGCCTAACTCCTAAGATTGGATGTACGGGAAATCTGGATGCTAAAACTTTTATATTGGGGCTAGGGAATGTTATGGGAAAAGAACGTATCAAAGAATTTTTTAATTGTGTTGGAAATTTAAGTCTTGATGATGCTCCTATACTTAAAAATACTAGATCTTTGCTATTTCAGCACTAGTTCTGAAACTTGAAAGCAAATTTATCCGTACTCACTCTACTTTGCAAAGATTGTTTTTTGAGCTCCCCGTTATAAAGAATCCTAAGGCTAAAAAGTTGGCCACTCTCATTCTTGATGAGAATCTTAAGAAGGAAGTCCCCATTTTAGATGTAATCCAACAAGTTTTCAATAATGTTAATCAACATTACTCTTGGATTGTTGCCGGAAGTCAAAGGGGTTATGATGATGGGCAACTTAATAGTGCTAAAGTTTCTACGGATAATATGTTTTATGTTGTATTTACAAAGCCTCATGAAAAAATCACCTCTAAGAAAATTAAGGAGAAGGACAACAAAACGTAGTTCCTTGTTTTATGCCTAGCTAGGGGCGTGAAATAATAGCGCTTGTTGGGAGGCAACCCAATGAATAAAATTTATTTTTGTATTTTGCTTTCTGTTCTTGAGTGTTTGCAAAATTATTCTACTGTTATGATTGTGTTTTTTTGCTTTAGTTAGTGTTTGTGCCAAGCAAAGCCTTTAGGATCTTCTTGGGTGATAGTAGATTTGATCTTGCTGAAAAACAGAAACTTTTGTGCTCACGAAAATAATTCTAATTTTTAACAGCTGTGCGATAAAATGCCAATTCTTTTGGCATAAGATTAACATACAAACTTCTCAGATCTTCCTAATTTTTCAGAATTTTTGGAGTTACATAAGTATTCAAAATATCCAGATTGCAACAGACTGTTCTGTTTTTGACAGATTCTGTTTTCTTTGTGTTGTGTGCTTGTTTTGATGATTCTATGGTTTTCTTTGATGAGTTTTTGCCATAGAAAAGTTGGAATACAGTAGATATAATGCAGGAATAAAATATGAATTGGTTTTCTACAGTACTTATAGTAGTGATTTGCTTTCTTATACTAACGGATCTCACAAAGGTTTTGTTGAGTTTTGTGTGATTGAAGTTTTCAAGTTTTCGGTGATGTTACGATGGATGAAGGAATAAGGAGTAAGAAGCACCTAAGCTTGGGGATGACCATGGCATCCCAAGCTATTATGCAAAGAGAAGCAAGAAACTAAGCTTGGGGATGCCTCGAGTGGCATCCCCTCTTTCTTCTAATGACCATCGGTATTTTACTCGAAGCTATATTTTTATTCGTCACATACTATGAGTTTTACTTGGAGCGTCTTGAATGATATGAGTCTTTGCTTGTTTTGATTTTTGTTTTAAGTCTTGAATCCTTGATATACACACCTATTTGAGAGAGCCAAAATTATGACATGACTAGTTAGAATTGCTCTCTATGCTTCACTTAAATCTTTATGAGCTATGGAATTGCTCTAGTGCTTCACTTATATCTTTTTGAGCACGGTGTGCTTTAGTATTTTTGGAGAAATGCTCTCATGCTTCACTTAGATTTATTTGAGAGTTATTAATTTTTTAAGAAATTCTCTCTTACTTCACTTAAACTAATTTGGGAGAAAGAAATATTATGCTCATGATCTTCACTTATATTTGTTTGAGCTTGTCAAAAGAAACACATGAAAATTAGTTCGAAAGTGATAGATATCCCACAAGGATATAATAAAAACTTTCATGAAGATCATTGGACAAAATAAACTTGATTCCTTGTAATAGTTTTGAGATATGATGATGTGATATGTGAGTCATGTTGGTGAGTAATTATGCTTTAGTAAGAATACTGGTGTTAAGGTTTGTGATTCCCTATGCAAGCACGAAAGTCAATAATTATGCAATGAAATTACATCCTACTTGTGGTGCATTATTCGGTGTTAATTATGATTAATGCTCGCTTATGAGATTATTCGTTTCTTGGTTGGTCGCTTCTCAATCTTTTGCTAGCCTTCATTTTGCACTAAGTATGATCTCTACTTGTGCATCCAAAACCCTTTAAACCAGTTTTGCCATATGAGTCCACTATATCTACCTATATGCGGTATTCTTTTGCCATTCTAAGTAAATTTGTATGTGCCATCTCTAATTTTCAAAATAAACTTCTCTGTTGTGTGTTCGTACCGCTCGCGAGGCGGTGAGGGATGGCTAATATTTTCCATGCTAGAGGTGTTATTCTCAAGATGAGTGTTTATTCACTTGTCATTGCACGAGACTAAGGCAAAGGTATTAGGGATGCCCAGTCCTGAAATGAAAAATTAATTTACTTTATGTTGTCAAATAATAAATTCCTTGGAAGGTGTTGGTATGGAGGGCACCCATGGATACAGTTAGCCATGGAAAGTGAAAGTATGGTGGAAAAAGGAATAAATTTTATTTTCTGTTTGGGAACCGCCCATGATATATCTTGAAGCAAATATGCCCTAGAGGCAATAATAAAGTTGTTATTTATATTTCCTTATATCATTATAAATGTTTATTATTCATGCTAGAATTGTATTAACTGGAAACTTGATACATGTGTGGATACATAGTGTCCCTAGTAAGCCTCTACTAGACTAGCTCGTTAATCAAAGATGGTTAAGTTTCCTAGCCATAGACATGTGTTGTCATTTGATCCATGGGATCACATCATTAGTAGAATGACACGATGGACAAGACCCATCCGTTAGCTTAGCATAATGATCGTTAAGTTTTATTGCTATTGCTTTCTTCATGACTTATACATATTCCTTTGACTATGAGATTATGCAACTCCCGGATACCGGAGGAATGCCTTTCGTGCTATCAAACGTCACAATGTAACTGGGTGATTATAAAGATGCTCTATAGGTATCTCCGAAGGTGTTTGTTGGGTCGGCATAGACCGAGATTAGGATTTGTCACTCTGAGTATCGGAGAGGTATCTCTGGGCCCTCTCGGTAATGCACATCATAATAAGCCTTGCAAGAAATGTGACTAATGAGTTAGTTACGTGATGATGCATTATGGAACAAGTAAAGAGACTTGCCGGTAACGATATTGAACTAGGTATGGAGATACCGACGATCGAATATCGGGCAAGTAACATACCGATGACAAAGGGAATAACGTATGTTGTCATTACGGTACGACCAATAAAGATCTTCGTAGAATATGTGGGAACCAATATGAGCATCCAAGTTCCACCGTTGGTTATTGACTGTAGGGTCCGCACACTTAACGTTCGATGATGATTTTGAATTATATGAGTTATGTGATATGGTGGCCGAATGTTGTCTGGAGTTCTGGATGAGATCACGGACATGACGAGGAGTCTCGAAATGTTCAATAGGTAAAGATTCATATATAGGACGACAGTATTTGGACACCGGAAGTGTTCCGGGGGTACCAGGTACATATCGGGTCACCGGAAGGGGTTCCGGGGACCCCCCTGGCAAAGATTTGGGCCTATTGGGCCAAGAGGGGAAACACAACAGCCAGCATGGGCTGCTGCGCTCCCCTTGGTGGTCGAATAGGAAGGGCAAAGGAAAAGGGGAAGGGAGAAGGAAGGGGAAGCAATTCGGCCTCCCCCTTCCTTCCCTCCTCTCTCTCCTTTCCTTCCCTCTCCTTAAAAGATGGTAAGGGGGAGGCCGAATTGGACAAGGCCCCCAAGTAGGATTCCTCCTACTTGGGGTGCCCCATGGGTGCCCCTCCCCCTACCACCTATATATATGTGGGGAGGGGGCGCCTAGAACACACAACAAACATTATTAGCCATGTGCGGCGCCCCCCTCGACAGTTTACGCCTCCGGTCATATTCACATATTGCTTGGGCGAAGCCCTGCGCGGATCACTTCACCATCACCGTCACCACACCATCGTGCTGACAGAACTCTCCCTCAACACTTTGCTGGATCAAGAGTTCGAGGGACATCATCGAGATGAACGTGTGCAGAACTCGAAGGTGCCATACGTTCGGTGCTTGATCGGTCGGAACGAGAAGAAGTTCGACTACATCAACCGCATTGTCAAACGCTTCCGCTTTCGATCTACGAGGGTACGTGGACACACTCTCCCCTCTCGCTGCTATGCATCTCCTAGATAGATCTAATACGTCCATTTTGCATCATGTTTATTTACTATTATTTATAATGTTTTTATCCATAATAATGCTTTTTAGAGTAATCCTAATGCCTTTTCTCTCATAATTTGCAAGGAACACACCAAGAGGGAGAATTCTGGCAACTGGAAATCTGAACCTAAAAAAGCTACGTCAGGCTAACTATTTCGCACAACTCGAAATAAGCTGAAACTTCACGGAGATTTTTTATGGAATATTTAAGAAATACTGGAGCCAATAACCACTAGAGGGGGGCCACCAGGTGGGCACAACCCACTTGGGTGTGCCAGGCCCCCCAGGCGCGCCTTGGTGGGTTGTGGCCTCCTCGGCCGACCTCCGGTGCCCATCTTCTGTTATATAAGTGATTTTGACCTAGAAAAAAATAAGGAGGAGACTTTCGGGACGGAGCGCCACCGCCTCGAGGCGGAACTTGGGCAGGAGCACTTTTGCCCTCCAGCAGAACAATTCCGCTGGGGGAACTTCCCTCCTGGAGGGGGAAATCATAGTCATCATTATCACCAACAACTCTCCCATCTTGGGGAGGGCAATCTCCATCAACATCTTCAATAGCACCATCCCATCTCAAACCCTAGTTCATCTCTTGTGTCCAATCTTGTTACCGGAACTATAGATTGGTGCTTGTGGGTGACTAGTAGTGTTGATTACATCTTGTAGTTGATTACCATATGGTTTATTTGGTGGAAGATTATATGTTCAGATCCATTATGCTATTTAATACCCCTCTGATCTTGAGCATGATTATTATTTGTGAGTAGTTACCTTTGTTCTTGAGGTCACGGGAGAAATCATGTTGCAAGTAATCATGTGAATTTGATATATGTTTGATATTTTGATAGTATGTATGTTGTTATTCCCTTAGTGGTGTCATGTGAACATTGCCTACATGACACTTCACCATATTTGGGCCTAAGGGAATGCATTGTGGAGTAGCAATTAGATGGTGGGTTGCGAGAGTGACAGAAGCTTAAACCCCAGTTTATGCGCTATTCCATAAGGGACCGATTGGATCCAAAAGTTTAATGCTATGGTTAGAATTTATTCTTAATACTTTTCTCATAGTTGCGGATGCTTGCGGGAGGGTCAATCATAAGTAGGAGGATTGTTCAAGTAAGAGCAACACCTAAGCACTGGTCCACCCACATATCAAATTATCAAAGTAGCGAACACAAATCAAACCAACATGATGGAAGTGACTTGATGAAATTCCCGTGTACCCTCAAGAACGCTTTGCTTATCATAAGAGACCGTTTTGGCCTGTCCTTTGCCTCAAAAGGATTGGGCTACCTTGCTGCACTTTTGTTACTATTATCGTTACTTGCTTGTTACAAATTATCTTGCTATCAAACTACTCTGCTACTTACAATTTCAGCACTTGCAGACAAGACCTTACTGGAAACTACTTGTCATTTCCTTTTGCTCCTCATTGGGTTCGACACTCTTACTTATCGGAAAGAGCTACAATTGATCCCCTATACTTGTGGGTCATCAAGATCTTGCGAGATCGTAGGATTTTTTTTAAAATTTCATGCTAAGTTCCCCAACATATCTAGCATGAAAAGTGTTGGGAACTCTAAGTCATTTTCGTTGGTGGGAAAAGCATACCTCTGTAACACCCACGATGCGGCTATATCTCCCACGTGCCGAGGCATGACTTAGAGGCATAGCCACATGGTAGGTTTGCCGCAAGAGGGGTAATCTTCACACAATCCCATGTACTGAATAAGAAAGGGATAAAGAGTTGGCTTACAATCGCAACTTCACACAATACAAGTTAACCATACAACATCCATAATACAATCAAGGTCCGACTACGGAACCAAAATAAAAGAAGACAACCCCAAATGCTAGATCCCCGATTGTCCCAACTGGGCTCCACTACTGATCAACAGGAAACGAAACAAAACAACGATCAAGATCTTCATCGAGCTCCCACTTGAGCTGGGTTGCGTCATCTGCACTGTCATCATTGGCACATGAAACTGTTTGGAAGTATCTGTGAGCCACGAGGACTCAACAATCTCACACCCACGATATCAAGACTATTTAAGCTTATGGGTAAGAAAGGGTAGTGAGGCGGAGCTTCATCAAGCACTAAGCATATATGGTGCCTAACACACGCAAATAAGAGCGAGAAAAGAAGCAAACGCAACGGTCGTGAACTAGAAGTGATCAAGAAGTGATCCTGAAACTACTTACGTTCAAGCATAACACAAGAACTGTGTTCACTTCCCGGACTCCGCTGGAAAGAGACCATCACGGCTACACACGCGGTTGATACATTTTAATTAAGTTAAGTTTCAAGTTCTCTACAACCGGATATTAACAAATTCCCATCTGCCCATAACCGTGGGGACGACTTTCGGAAGTTCAAAACCCTGCAGGGGTGTCCCAACTTAGCCCATCACAAGCTCTCACGGTCAATGAAGGGTATTCCTTCTCCAAGGAAAACCCGATCAGACTTGGAATCCCGGTTACAAGACATTTCGACAATGGTAAAACAAGACCAGCAAGACCGCCCGATGCGCCGACATCCCAATAGGAGCTGCACATATCTCGTTCTCAGGGAAACACTGGATGAGCACTCCGTACAACTAAAACCAGCCCTCAAGTTTCCCTGAGGTGGCGCTGCAAAGGACTCTAGTTCAGACCAACACTTAGAGAAGCACTAGCCCGGCGGGGGGGGGGGGGGGGGGTTAAAATAAAGATGACCCTCGGGAGCGCGACTCCCAAGGGAAAAGTAGGTGGTGGTGAGGCAAATGGTAAAACCAAGGTTGGGCCTTGCTGGAGGAGTTTTATTCAAAGCGAACTGTCAAGGGGTTCCCATAACACCCAACCACGTAAGGAACGCAAAATCAAGGAACATAACATCGGTATGACGGAAACTAGGGTGGCAAGAGTGGAACAAAACACCAGGCATAAGGCCGAGCCTTCCACCCTTTACCAAGTATATGGATGCATTAATTAAATAAGAGATATTGTGATATCCCAACATATCCATGTTCCAACATGGAACAAATTTCATCTTCACCTGCAACTAGCAATGCTATAAGAGGGGCTAAGCAAAGCGGTAATATAGCCAAACAACGGTTTGCTAGGAAAGGACGGTTAGAGGCTTGACATGGCGATATGGGAGGCATGATATAGCAAGTGGTAGGTAGCGCGGCATAGCAATAGAGCGTGCAACTAGCAATCAAAGATGGAAGTGATTTCGAGGGTATGGTCATCTTGCCTGAGATCCCGCAAGGAAGAAGAACGAGTCCATGAGGAAGACAAACGGGCATAGTCAAATGAATCCTCACAACTCCGGAACGAAACCGAAGCTAACAAGAGAAGCAACCCAGAAAGAAGCAAGCAACATAGTAAACAACCATCACATAAACATGGCATGATGCACAACCAAGTATGATGCATGAGCGGTTTAATGAGGCATGGCATGGCAAAGTGCACAAGCAATCCTACAAATTAAGTGGAGCTCAATATGCAACGAGTTGCATATTGATGGAACACCGCATTCAAGTTATTTAGTTGGGTCTCGTTTATGTACCCAACAATATTAAATGTTGTTAAACATGGCAATGAGTGAAGCAAAAGAAAACTACCTATCTAGGCAAGTTTAAATGAGGCCGCAACAACAAGCAACAAGTCCGGAAAAATCCTCATGAGCATATATTAGATTTGGTACTGTTCTGCCCTAAAGCATATTTTAGAGTGGTTAAACATGCAAGATGAGTGCACCATGTTAAACTAGGCATTTTTCTACCCCATTTGCATATAAAGTTTATTTAAAACCGAGCTACGGTCATTAAGTTATGGAATAAATCATTTTAGCATGTTATTTAAGCAAATTAAATCAAACAGCTAGTTAAACATTTTAAACATGCATGAAAGTTGGATATTATGAAACTAGATGAAATTCTAGTCATATTTCATATATAATTCATTTTAAACCGATGCATGGATGATGAGATATGATATGCATGAAATTTAAGGGCTATTCTGTAAAAACTGCAGTCTCTGGAAAATATGGAAAATCGTTGCACTGGAAAAAAATACCACGAGCCAAAACTGGCAGGCCCAGAAGTGCACAGTAGGCTGGAGGGGGCTGCTCACCACGGGCCTGGCCCAGTTCGGAAGCAGAGGAGGCCGGCTTAGGCAGCGGTTGGGCCGGCCTGCCTGCGGCCCACACAGGCGCTGGATCTAGGCCAGGGGCGCTGGATCTGGTGTCCTAGCGAGGAGGTGAGCGAGGCTGAGCGGTCACCCACCTATGCCCGCGCATGATGCAGAGGTCATGGCGGCGGCAAACTGGGTGGAGACAGCAGGTGCAGGAGGTTGGGGACGGGCGCCGGTGGCCGGAGCAGACCAGATCCGGGTGTGGCGGCCCCATTTCTGGCGATGGTCGAAGGATCCGACGAGGGTGAAGCAGATCAGCAGCGGTGCTCCATGGGATTCCTGGCAGAGAGAGAGAATGGCGGAGGGAGAGGTTAGAGAGAGAGATCGGGGAGGAGGAAGGAGGGTGCGGGGTCGCAGGTACTCATCTCCGACGAGGGCCGCAGCGAGCGCTCCCAATCCCATCGGGATCGAGCGAGAGGGAGCGAGAGGTGGGAGGAGTGGGGCGACTCGGTTGCCTGCAGGGCGGCGTCGGGCCAGATTCGGCCCACAACGGGCCGCGGACGGGCTTCAGTGGGCCCGAGCGGTGCGGGGAGGTTGATGGGCGACGTGGCGCGACGGGGATGGTGGAGAGCGCCTGGCCGGCGGCGGGGGAGCAGCTGGGTGCGGAAACTGAGGAGGGGGAAGGCTAGAGGTAGGTGGATTGGTCTAGGCAGCCCAAAATTTGGAAGGAAGGTAGTTTATATAAGGAAAGGGGGGTTGGGATTAGGGTTAGGAGGGGTTTTGGGGCCCTCCGATCATGATCGGATGGCTCCGGACAGAGAGGGACTAGATGGACTGCAGGTGGGCTGTGCAGAGTGTGAAGAGCTGAGAGGAGGGAAGAGAAGGCAGCCCGACAACGGTTTTCGGAGACCGAAAACGTCCGACGATTTGACCGATTATATTGTCGCTATAGTTATCCGTTGGGGCGTCAAACAGACTCCGAATGCGACAAAACTTGGCAGGCAGTCTACTTACAACATAACAAGACCACACGCCAACTCTCATCCCATTCCAAGAACATTTTCCGGCCACTTATAAAATAATATTCCGGAGGTGCCGCGGGTGCGTGCAAGTGTGTCTGGGCTCAGAACGGACAACAGAGAGAACGAGGAGACTGGGACGGATGCATGTTTGAGAACATGATGATGCAATGCACATGATGACATGATGAAATGCAACACGCAAGCAAATGACATGACAAAGACATCGAATAACTGGAAGACACCTGGCGCAACGGTCTCGGGGCATCACAACCTCCCAAAATATTTTTATCTCTATATTTTTTGCTTTGAGCTCTGGCACCTCTACAAATCCCTACTTCCCTCCGCGAAGTGCCTTTCTTTTACTTTATGTAATTTTTATTTTTAATTTGAGTCTCCATCTTCTCTTATAAAGCACCAACTAGGGGGCACTATGATCGTACTTGAGCATTGGGTGTAGCTAATATGCGAGTGTGTTTCATGAATGGATCAATGATTGAGCATGATGGGCTAGGGATAACTTATTTTAGCATTGATATTTTGAAAAACATGGTTGCTTGTTGATATGCTTGAGTATTTAAGTTATCATGTCAAAACTAGACTATTGCTTTGAACCATATAAAAGTCCAAATGTCCATGCTATATATAAAGAAAAGAATATGAGAGGACATGTTAGGCAGCATTCCACATCAAAAATTCTGTTTTTATAATTTACCTACTCGAGGATGAGCAAGAATTAAGCTTGGGGATGTTGATACGTCTCCAACGTATCTATAATTTTTGATTGTTCCATGTTGTTATATTATCATTCTTGGATGTTTTAAAATCATTTTATGGTCATTTTATACCATATTTTGGCACTAACCTATTGACATAGTGCCAAGTGCCAGTTGTTGTTTTCAGCATGTTTTTTACATCGTAGGAAATCAATACCAAACGGGGTCCAAACATAGCGAAACATTTTGTGGATTTTTTTGGACCAGAAGACATCCAGTGGGCCGGAGAAGCACCTTGGGGTGCTCTAAGGGGAGCACAACCCACCAAGGCGCGCCTGGAGGCCCCGGCATGCCCAGGTGGGTTGTGCCCACCTCGGGTGTCCCCTGAACCGCCACTTTGCTCTATAAATACCACAATATTCTAGAAACCCTAGGGGAGTCGATGAAAATCAATTCCAGCCGCCGCAAGTTCTAGAACCACCAAATCCAATCTAGACACCATCACAGAGGGGTCATCATGTCCATTGGTGCCTCTCCCATGATGCGTGAATAGTTCTTTGTAGACCTACGGGTCCGTAGTTAGTAGCTAGATGGCTTCCTCTCTCTCGTTTGATTCTCAATACAATGGTCTCTTGGAGATCCATATGATGTAACTCTTTTTGTGGTGTGTTTGTTGGGATCAGAATGAACTTTGAGTTAATGATCAGATCTATCTTTTTATCCATGAAAGTTATTTGAGTCTTCCTTGATCTCTTATAAGCATGATTGCTTATAGCCTCATATTTCTTCTTCGATATTTGGGTTTTGTTTGGCCAACTCAATCTATTTATGTAACACCCCGGATGTAATTTACCTTATCTGCACTCCAACTCTTGCCGTTTCCGGCACTAAGTTATTTCATTTCATCGTTGTCGGGTTTTTGCCTCGGTGTGTTGTTGTCTTTGTCATGCATCTCATATCATGTCATCATGTGCATTGCATTTGCATACGTGTTCGTCTCATGCATCCGAGCTTTTTCCCCGTTGTCCGTTTTGCATTTCGGCGCTCCTATGTCCTCTGGTGGTCCTTTCTACCTCTTTTCGTCTGCGGGTGTTAAATGTTTTGGGATTGGACCGAGACTTGCCACGCGGCCTTGGTTTACTACCGGTAGACCGCCTGTCAAGTTTCGTGCCATTTGGACTTCGTTTGATACTCCAACGGTTAACCGACGGACCAAAAAGGCCTCGTGTGTGTTGCAGCCCATCACCTCTCCAAACTGGCCCAAAACCCACCTAAACCCTCTCCATCATCTACATCGTTCGATCACAATCGCGTGGCCGAAAACCACACCTCATTTGGAGTCTCCTAGCTCCTCCTACCTCTATTTATAGCCCCTCCTCCAAAAATTCCGGGTCAAAACACCCCCTAAAACCCTAAATCTCCTAGCGCCGCCGCCGGACACGTCCGCCCTGGGCGGACGAGATCGCGCCGCCGACCGCCTCCCGCTGTGGCCCGCCGAGGCCCGCGGGGAGCCCCCGGGCCCGTCTGCTCTCACGCCGCCCCGCGCGTGCCTCGCATCTTCCTCTGCTGCCCGGCCGCCGACATCGCCCCGCGCGCCGCCCCGCTCGCCGGTGCCCGCGCCGTCGCCGCGCCCCTCGACGCCAGTGAGCTGTCGCCGTCGCCTTGGGTCGCCGGACCCCGCGGAGAGGGTCGCCGCCATCCTTCCTACGCCACCACGCGCCCGGATCCGGCCGGATCTGCCATCTCCATCCACTCCGGCGATCTTCGGGTCAAACTCCGGCGAGATCCGCCGCCGCATCGGTTCGCGTGCCGAAGAACCCTAGATTTCGGTTGACTTCTCCCCCTCTCAGTTTTATTTTTTTTGCAAACTTTGACCTGCCATAACTCTGCATCCGTAGCTCAGATTCGTGCGTGTAGCATATCAAAATGTTCGTCTCTACGAGTACATCATTTCATCTCATTGCATCATTTTCATTTGAGCTCATCTTGAAGCCCGAAGTGCTGTTGGAACAGGGCTGTGTGATGAATTTGTCAAATCTGTTTCAGCAAATGGCGTTTTGTCATTTTTGCCATGATTAATGTGTGCATGCTATGATAATGAACTCGACATGTGTTTTGTTTAATGCCATGCCATCTTTACAGAAGTTCTTGCCATGTATTTTTGTGATATTTGTGGTGACTAGCACAAGCTTGCAAAGTAGCGTAATCGGTAATGCTGATTTCAGGGACTTAGAATTTCTCTAAGTCCTTGTCCTAATTTTGTAGTTATGCTATATGTTAATGTTGTTTCCTAGTGATCCGTGCCTCTTTTGAGGATGACGAGTAAGGATGTTTTGTTAACATTGTGGTGCTCTATCCATCCATGTCTTTGTGTGCAACTATGGAGCAACCTAGCTTGAGTCAATCGAGCTCTACTTTTGCCATAAAATAATCCTCGCAGATTATAGACAAGTTTAGCGATTTTGCCGAGGATGTTGCTATTGATCCGTGCATGCTATGTTGTTGTTCTTGCCATGTCTAGCTTCTATGCCATCTATTCTTGATGGATGTATGCTTAGTTTGTCATGCCATGTTCTGTAGCGACTTCATCAAGCTCGTAAACATGCCTACTCGTTAACTGTTTTGCATGCTCCAGTTTTTCACTAAGTCTGAATCTATTTATGTTTTGCCATGTTCACATGCTTGCAATTGTATTTTCTTATCCCTTTTGGCTCAAGGTCACTAAGGGACTTTTGTTAAGTGCTTTGAGTAGCTTCATACCATGCCTTGCTTTGCCATGTTAAGTTCCTATAGCTTGTAGTTTTCATGCTCTAAAGTGTGCTTCCTGATGATAAATTCCAAGCTTGTGTTAATTTCACTAAGTCTGAAACCTGTTATCATTTGCTCTTTTGCCATGCTTGTTTGAATCTGTTAATGGATGAATTAGCCATAGCTCAGTGTTCATCTTTTGTCAAGCATCATGAGTGGAACCCTGCCATGTATTTTGTTGCCATGTTTGAGTGCTGTAGTATATATATATATATATATATATATATATATATATCTTGATGCATTTAGTTGGTCACTTGCTGATTATCGCAGACCGGTGCCATATTTGTTTTGCTTGCCATTTCCAAACCGTGCATCCGATTCCGGTGATCTTTATATCGATTTCAACCGAAATCAACTCACCTTTCCAGTGGCACTCTTGGATTTCCATGTTGAGGCCAGGTTCAATCATTCCTTTGCAAATCATGCCTATGCATCACTTACCGCATCCCGCATATCATACCATGTTTGCATCATGTTCCTTGAGCATTGCACGTGGTTGATTGTGTTCCGTTTGCTTGTTGTTCTTGTTTCGGTAGAGCCGGGAGACGAGTTTGTGAACGAGGAGCCCGTTGAGTTCGCTTACGAGGATCAAGTCAACTCTGATAACTTTGGAGGCAAGATGACCATACCCTCGAAATCACTTCTATCTTTGCTTGCTAGATGCTCGCTCTTTTGCTATGCCTATGCTACGAGACCTACCACTTGCTTATCATGCCTCCCATATTGCCATGTCAAACCTCTAACCCACCATGTCCTAGCAAACCGTTGTTTGGCTATGTTACCGCTTTGCTCAGCCCCTCTTATAGCGTTGCTAGTTGCAGGTGAAGCTTGGAGATCGTTCCTTGTTGGAACATTGTTTATTGTTGGGGTATCACTATATTATCTTGGTTATCTTAATGCATCTATATAGTTGGTAAAGGGTGGAAGGCTCGGCCTTTTGCCTAGTGTTTTGTTCCACTCTTGCCGCCCTAGTTTCCGTCATATCGGTGTTATGTTCCCGGATTTTGCGTTCCTTACAAGGTTGGGTTATAATGGGAACCCCTTGACAGTTCGCCTTGAATAAAACTCCTCCAGCAATGCCCAACATTGGTTTTACCATTCCCCACCTAGCCTTTTCCCTTGGGTTTCGTGGACTCAAGGGTCATCTTTATTTTAACCCCCCAGGCCAGTGCTTCTCTAAGTGTTGGTCCAACTGAGCGATGTCCGGGGCTACCAGGGGCAACCCTGGGCTGGCCTACCCGACGTCTGGCTCATCTCAGTGTGCCCTGAGAATGAGATATGTGCAGCTCCTATCGGTTTTTGTTGGCACATTCGGGCGGTGTTGCTGGACAAGTTTTGCCATTGTCGAGGATGTCTTGTATCCGGGATGCCGAGTGTGATCGGATTGTCTTGGGAGAAGGAATATCCTTCGTTGACCGTGAGAGCTTGTGATGGGCTAAGTTGGGACTCCCCTGCAGGGATTTGAACTTTCGAAAGCCGTGCCCGTGGTTATGGGCAGATGGGAATTTGTTAATGTCCGGTTGTAGATAACATGAAACTTAATTTAATTAAAATGCACCAACCGCGTGTGTAAGCGTGATGGTCTCTTCTCGGCGGAATCCGGGAAGTGAACACAGTGTTGGAGTAATGCTTGACGTAGGTTGTTCTAGGATCACTTCTTGATCATAGTTGTTCGACCGTGCTTTTGCCTTCTCTTCTCGCTCTCATTTGCGTATGTTAGCCACCATATATGCTAGTTGCTTGCTGCAGCTCCACATCATACCTTGCCTTACCTAAAATCTTAAATAGTATTGATCGCGAGGGTGTGAGATTGCTGAGTCCCCGTAAATCACAGTTTACTTCCAAAACCAGATGCAGGGACCGATGATACCGCTCCAGACGATGCGCTTGAGCTCAAGTGGGAGTTCGATGAAGACTCTCTCCGTTACTATGTGTCTTTCCCAGATGATCAGTAGTGGTGCCCAGTTGGGGCGATCGGGGACCGTGTCGCATGTGGGGGTTAATCTTTATTTTGGTACCGTAGTCGGACCATGAGTGTGTTGGATGATTGTAATGTTATTCATGTATTTGTGTGACATGGCGAGTGTAAGCCAACTATGTATCTTTTCCCCTTTTATATATATTTACATGGGTTGTTGTGAAGATTACCTTACTTGCGACACTGCTTTCAATGCGGTTATGCCTCTAAGTCGTGCTTCGACATGTAGGATATATAGCCGCATCGAGGGCATTACAAGTTGGTAATCAGAGCCTTCCCTGACCTTAGGAGCCCCCTGCTTGATTGAATAGCTGGCGTTGTTGAGTCTAGAAAAATGTTTTGAGTCATTTAGGATTATATATATCGGAGAGTTAGGAATTCTTTTTAGTCCCCAGTCCCTTCATCGCTCTGGTGAGGCATCCTGACATAGAGTTTTGACTCTTCTCTTCTCAAATTTCACTAAAATTTTTTTAGGATCACGTGGGTATCTTAGAATCGTTCCGATCGATTTGTGACGAGAGCATTGTTCTTCGTGCCTCCTGTCATTTAGGGGTTGTGGCAGTGTCCTGGGGAGTTGAGCTGCGAGGTGTTGTCATCACAATTTTATTGTTGAGATTCTGGAATACCTGAGTTTTGCCGACATCGAAAATCTCTTTTATGCAGTTGTTGGTGAGATAACCTCGACACCACCCTGTACTGGGGCGGGAGTCCGGGAGTATTGCCATAACTCGTATAACGGATGCTTTTCGAAGGTTGAGGTAAATGATTTCTGAAGGTTTCTCGGTTATGTGTTGAAGGATGGATACAGCTGGATGTAGGATTTGGTAGATTTGGGTGAGATATTATGCTTCCCCTGTATCCCCAACACCTGATTACATAACCGGAAAGGTTCGGGAGTTTCATAGGTGGGAATTCTTGTAGCTCTAGTTCTTCTTCCGCGGATATTTGGATTGGGATTGGGTAATCCTCACCAAGTATTCGTTCTTGTCCGTACCTTGTTGGTTTTATTCTTCTACCTCAACTCTAAGTGGCTTCTCAATTTATGGAAATGTGACCATTTCAATTGGAATGCATTCGTTCATTTTGTTTGGATGTGAAGACTTTATGTTGCAATTTCAACCCGCTTGATTCAGCTTCAATATTTGTATGTCAAGATGCTAAGGGATGTCAACCTCTTCAGGATAGCTCCTCCAACGTGCACGACGCCGAATCCTGATCCGCCTCCACCACCTCCACCTCCGGAGGCATGGCAAGCTGTGATGGATGCTACCAATGCAAACACGCAGCTGATCATACAACTTCTTCAAGAGCGCAACCAAGGGAACCAAGGCCATGTCAACAATCAGAATCAGTTCGCTACACTCAACCAGTTCCTTGCTAACCAGCCAAAGACCTTCAGCAATTGTGTTGAGGCAACAGATGCTGATGATTGGCTCGTGGACATATGCAAACATTTCGAGTGCATTAATGTCAGTCCTGAGGACTTTGTCAAGTTTGCCTCCTTCCAACTCAAAGACCAAGCTGCAGAATGGTTTCAGCAGTACAAAGATTCCATAGGAGGCCGTGTGATTACCTGGGATGAATTCCGTCAAGACTTCAAAGCTCATCATATTCCTCAGAGTGTGGTTGAGAGTAAGCGTGAGGAATTCCGCAATCTGAAGCAATGCACTATGTCTGTTTACCAGTACAACATCATGTTCCAGAAGCTCGCCCGTTTTGCTAAGCAAGACGTCCCTGATGAGAAGAGCATGATATACCAGTTCAGGGGTGGTCTCAGAGAAGAACTCCAGCTAGCTCTCGTCCTCTTTGAGCCGAAGAAGTACGATGAGTTTTACAACATGGCAATGAAGCAAGAGACTGCTCAACTAAAGTGCGATGCTTCCAAGAAGCGAGTCAGAGATGCAACTCCTTCCTCAACTCAAGTGGCTAAGCAGCAAAAGTATTGGCTTCCTCCTCCGTTCCGTCAGCCTTATTAGCAGAAGAGCAAAGGTGGCAGTGGATCTTCCCACCCACCCAACCCTGGCTTTCAGAACAAGACTTCATCTCAAGCTCCAAGATCAAGTGCTCCGTATCACCGTCCGCTCTCGGAGGTCACGTGCAACAAGTGCCAACAGAAGGGTCACTATGCCAACAAATGCTTCAATCAGAGGCGTCTTCCTCCTCCTCCTCCCGTGAGATCTGCAAGTACAGCTGTGGTCAAGCATAACCCCAAGTCCGCTAAGGTCAACTTGATGAATGCAGCTCAGGCAGAGGACTCGTCAGATGTCATCATGGGTAACCTTCCTGTTAACGATATTCCTGCAAAAGTTCTTTTTGACACTGGTGCATCGCATTGTTTCATCTCGAGACCATTTGTTTCTAAGCATGAGTTGCCTTTACAAGATTTACCTAGGCAGTTATCAGTTGTTTCTCCGGGTAAATTCATGAATGCAAGCGCTATGGCCCTAGATGTTACTATCACGTTGGGCGACTACAAGTTTCTATCCTCTCAAGTGGTCCTTGGTAACTCGGATATTGATCTTATTCTTGGAATGGACTGGCTTTCTAAGCACAAGGTTCAGCTTGATTGTGCTGCCAGGCAGATTCAATTGACTCATTCGTCTGAGGATGTAATTGTCTTTGCCGCAAGGGATGGTACCGTCCGCCTGTTTTCTCTCAATGAGAAGGGTGAACTGGATGCCATCTCTCAAATTCCAGTTGTTTGCGAATATCAAGATGTCTTTCCAGAAGAGCTTCCAGGAATGCCTCCGCACCGGCCAGTTGAATTTGTCATCGATCTTGAGCCTGGTACGAAACCTGTTTGCAAACGTCCTTACAAGCTTGGACCTGAAGAGTTGAAAGAGCCGAAGAAGCAACTCGATATTCAAGAGAGAATGAGTCTCATCCGACCTAGTTCTTCTCCGTGGGGTTGTGGAGTTCTTTTTGTGAATAAGAAGGATGGAACGGACCGACTTTGTGTTGACTACCGTCCATTGAACAAGAAGACTATAAAGAACAAGTACCCACTTCCCAACATCAACGAGCTGTTTGAACAACTCAAAGGTGCTCAAGTATTCTCCAAGCTTGATCTCCGTATGGGCTATCACCAGATTCGAATTCGTGAGCAAGATATCCCCAAGACAACATTCAGAACAAGCTATGGTTCATATGAATACACTGTCATGTCTTTTGGCATCGTCAACGCTCCTCCAACTTTCTCTTGCATGATGAACTTCATCTTCAACCCCTACAGAAATGACTTCATCTTGGTCTACCTCGATGACATTTTGGTCTTTTCCAAGAACAAGGAAGATCATGCCAAGCACTTGCATTTGGTGCTGGATAAGCTCAGAGAACATAAGTTCTATGCCAAGTTTTCAAAGTGCGAGTTTTGGCTCGATGAGGTTCTCTATCTTGGGCATATCATCTCTGCCAAGGGCATAGCGGTGAATCCTGAGAAGGTGTCTGCAATTGTGAATTGGGAACCACCTCAGAACATGAAGCAACTCCGCAGCTTCCTTGGTCTCGCAAGCTATTGTCGAAGGTTCGTTGAGAACTTTTCAAAGATCGCGAAGCCTCTTTCAAACCTTCTCCAGAAGCACATCAAGTACGTTTGGTCTCCTGAATGTGACATCGCTTTCAACACCCTGAAAGAGAAATTAGTCACTGCTCCAGTTCTGACTCCTCCTGATGAATCCAAACCGTCTGAGGTCTTCTGTGATGCCTCTCTTCAAGGTCTTGGTGCAGTGTTGATGCAAGAGAAGAAAGTTGTGGCTTATACTTCTCGCCAGTTGAAGCCCAAGGAAAAGAACTACCCCACTCATGACCTCGAGTTAGCGGCAGTTGTGCATGCTCTTTTGACTTGGAGACATGTCTTATTGGGAAGAAAAGTGGACATCTTCACTGACCACAAGAGTCTCAAGTACATCTTCACTCAGCCTAATGTCAACCTCAGGCAGACTCGTTGGGTCGAAATGATTCAAGAGTATAATCTGAGCATCGAATATACTCTAGGCAAGGCCAATGTAATTGCTGACGCATTGAGCAGGAAGGCTTACTACAACAGTCTGATTCTCAAGCCTTACCAACCCGACCTTTGTGAAGCTTTCCGCAAACTCAATCTGCAAGTTGTTCCTCAAGGTTTCCTCGCCAACCTTCAAGTCTCTCCTACTTTGGAAGATCAGATTCGCGAGGCTCAACTTCTTGATGCTATGGTGAAGAAGGTGAAGATTGGGATTGCCAAGAGTCAATCCAAGTACAAGTGTTATCGCCTTGATGACAAGGATACTCTATTCTTCGAGGATCGCATTGTTGTGCCTAAAGGTGACCTTCGTAAAGCCATTATGAACGAGGCTCACAATTCACTCCTCTCCATCCACCTTGGGAGTACAAAGATGTACCAGGACCTCAAGCAGGCGTATTGGTGGACTCGAATGAAGCGCGAGATTGCTCAGTTCGTGAATGAATGTGATGTCTGCAGAAGAGTGAAGGCAGAACACCAACGAACAGCTGGTCTCCTCCAACCTCTTGCCATTCCAGGATGGAAGTTTGACCACATTGAGATGGACTTCGTGACTGGATTTCCAAAGTCCAAGCGTGGCAATGATGCTATATTCGTTGTCATCGACAAACTCACTAAAGTGGCTCACTTTCTGCCGATCAAAGAGTCTATCACAACAGCTCAATTGGCGGAGCTTTATACCTCTCGGATTGTCTCTCTGCATGGCATTCCGTAGTTGATTTGTTCAGATCGTGGCAGCATCTTCACCTCGAAGTTTTGGGATTCTTTTCAGAAGGCCATGGGCACCAACATCCGTTTTAGCACAGCTTTTCATCCTCAAACTAGCGGCCAAGTAGAGCGTGTCAATCAGATTCTTGAAGATATGCTCAGGGCTTGCATTATCTCTTTCAATATGAAGTGGGAAGATTGTCTTCCATATGCCGAGTTCTCCTACAACAACTTCCAAGCGAGTTCGGGCAAGGCCCCATTTGAAATTCTCTATGGCAGGAAGTGTCGTACTCCTCTCAACTGGTCAGAGACTGGTGAACGTCAACTTCTTGGAAATGACTTGATCACAGAGGCAGAAGAGATGTGCAAAGTCATTCCTGATAATCTCGAAGCAGTGCAATCACGCCAGAAGAGCTACTATGATAGTAAGCATCGTGATTTGGCTTTCGAGATCGGAGACCATGTTTACCTCTGCGTCTCTCCAATGAAAGGTACTCATCGCTTCGGTATCAAAGGGAAGCTTGCCCCAAGATACGTGGGTCCTTTCAAGATCGTCAGCAAGAGAGGCGATCTCGCCTATGAACTCAAGCTTCCCTCCAACTTTGCAAATGTGCATGACGTGTTCCATGTCTCTCAGCTTCGCAAGTGCTTCAAGACCCCTGACCGCACCGTCAACTTCGAAGACATTGATCTCCATGAAGACCTTTGTTATCATGAGCACCCCGTTGCTATCCTTGAAGAAACTGAGCACAAGACTCGCAATAAGTCAATCAAATTCCTCAAAGTCAAGTGGTCACACCATTCCGACCGTGAAGCCACCTGGGAATGCGAGGATCACCTCCGTTCTGAGTACCCGGAGTTTTTCCAGTCCTAGATCTCGGGACGAGATCCTTTCGTAGTGGTGGAGTGTTGTAACACCACGGATGTAATTTACCTTATCTGTACTCCAACTCTTGCCGTTTCCGGCACTAAGTTATTTCATTTCATCGTTGTCGGGTTTTTGCCTCCGTGTGTTGTTGTATTTGTCATGCATCTCATATCATGTCTTCATGTGCATTGCATTTGCATACGTGTTCGTCTCATGCATCCGAGCTTTTTCCCCGTTGTCCGTTTTGCATTCCGGCGCTCCTATGTCCTCCGGTGGTCCTTTCTACCTCTTTTCGTGTGCGTGTGTTAAATGTTTTTGGATTGGACCGAGACTTGACATGGGGCCTTGGTTTACTACCGGTAGACCGCCTGTTAAGTTTCGTGCCATTTGGACTTCGTTTGATACTCCAATGGTTAACCGAGGGACCGAAAAGGCCTCGTGTGTGTTGCAGCCCATCACCTCTCCAAACTGGCCCAAAACCCACCTAAACCCTCTCCATCATCTAGATCGTTCGATCACGATCGCGTGGCCGAAAACCGCACCTCATTTGGAGTCTCCTAGCTCCTCCTACCTCTATTTATAGCCCCTCCTCCAAAAATTCCGGGTCAAAACACCCCCTAAAACCCTAAATCTCCTCGCGCCGCCGCCGAACACGTCTGCCCCTGGCGGACGAGACCGCGCCGCCGCCCCGCACCAGTGGTAGAGTGCCACATGGCGCCGCCGACTGCCTCTCGCTGTGGCCCACCGAGGCCCGCGGGGAGCCCCGGGGCCCGTCTGCTCCCGCGCCGCCCCGCACGCGCCTTGCCTCTTCCTTCGCCGCCCGGCCGCCGACATCGACCCACGCGCCACCCCGCTCGCCGATGCCCGCGTCGTCGCCACGCCCCTCGACGTTGGTGAGCCACCGCCGTCGCCTTGGGTCGTCGGACCCCGCGGAGAGGGTCACCACCGTCCTTCGTACGCCGCTCCGCGCCCGGATCGGCCCGGATCCAGCCGGATCTGCCACCTCCATCCACTCCGGCGATCTCCAGGTCAAACTCCAGCGAGATCCGCCGCCGCATCGGTTCGCGTGCCGAAGAACCCTAGATTTCGGTTGACTTCTCCCACTCTCAGTTTTATTTTTTTTGCAAACTTTGACCTACCATAACTCTGCATCCGTAGCTCTGATTCGTGTGTGTAGAATATCAAAATGTTCGCCTCGACGAGTACATCATTTCATCTCATTACATCATTTTCATTTGAGCTCATCTTGAAGCCTGAAATGCTGTTGGAAGAGGGCTATGTGATGAATTTGTCAGATCTGTTTCAGCAAATGGCGGTTTGTCATTTTTGCCATGATTAATGTGTGTATGCTATGATACTGAGCTCTACATGTGTTTTGTTTAATGCCATGCCATATTTACAGAGGTGCTTGCCATGTATTTTTGTAATATTTGTGGTGACTAGCACAAGCTTGCAAAGTAGCATAATCGGTAATGCTGATTTCAGAGACTTAGAATTTCTCTAAGTCCTTGTCCTGATTTTGCTGTTATGCTATATGTTAATGTTGTTTCCTAGTGATCCGTGCCTCTTTTGAGGATGATCATTAAGGATGTTTTGTTAACATTGTAGTGCTCTATCCATTCATGTCTTTGTTTGCAACTATGGAGCACCCTAGCTTGAGTCAATCGAGCTCTACTTTTGCTATAAAATAACCATGGCAGATTGTTGACAAGCTTAGCGATTTTGCCGTGGATGTTGCTATTGATCCGTGCGTGCTATGTTGTTGTTCTTGCCATTTCTAGCTTTTATGCCATGTATTCTTGATGTGTGTATGCTTAATTTGTCATGCCATTCTCTGTAGCGAGTGCATCGAGTTCGTAAACATGCCTACTCGTTAACTGTTTTGCATGCTCCAGTTTTTCACTAAGTCTGAATCTGCTTATGTTTTGCCATGTTCACATGCTTGCAATTGTATTTTCTGATCCCTTTTGGCTCAAGGTCACTAAGGGACTTTTGTTAAGTGCTTTGAGTAGCTTCATGCCATGCCTTGCTTTGCCATGTTAAGTTCCTGTAGCTTGTAGTTTGCATGCTCTAAAGTGTGCTTCCTGTTGATAAATTCCAGGCTTGTGTAAATTTCACTAAGTATGAAACCTGTTATCATTTGATCTTTTGCCATGCTTGTTTGAATCTGTAATGGATAAATTAGCCATAGCTCAGTGTTCATCTTTTGTCAAGCATCATGAGTGGATCCTGCCATGTATTTTTTTTGCCATGTTTGAGTGCTGTAGCATATATTTCTTGATGCATTTAATTGGTCACTTGCTGATTATCGAAGACCGGTGCCATATTTGTTTTGCTTGCCATTTCCAAACCGTGCATCCGATTCCGGTAACCTTTATATCGATTTCAACCGAAATCAAATCACCTTTCCAGTGGCACTCTTGGATTTCCAAGTTCAGGCCAGGTTTAATCATTCCTTTGCAAATCATGCATATGCATCACTTACCGCATCTCACATATCATACCATGTTTGCATCATGTTGCTTGAGCATTGCACGTGGTTGATTGTGTTCCATTTGCTTGTTGTTCTTGTTTGGGTAGAGCCGGGAGACGAGTTTGTGAACGAGGAGCCCGTTGAGTTCGCTTACGAGGATCAAGTCAACTCTGACAACTTTGCAGGCAAGATGACCATACCCTCGAAATCACTTCTATCTTTGCTTGGTAGATGCTCACTCTTTTGCTATGCCTATGCTACGAGACCTACCACTTGCTTATCATGCATCCCATATTGCCATGTCAAACCTCTAACCCACCATGTCCTAGCAAACCGTTGTTTGGCTATGTTACCGCTTTGCTCAGCCCCTCTTATAGCGTTGCTAGTTGCAGGTGAAGCTTGGAGATCGTTCCTTGTTGGAACATTGTTTATTGTTGGGATATCACTATATTATCTTGGTTATCTTAATGCATATATATACTTGGTAAAGGGTGGAAGGATCGGCCTTTTGCCTAGTGTTTTGTTCCACTATTGCCACCCTAGTTTCCGTCATATCGGTGTTATGTTCCCGAATTTTGCGTTCCTTACACGGTTGGGTTATAATGGGAACCCCTTGACAGTTCGCCTTGAATAAAACTCCTCCAGCAATGCCCAACATTGGTTTTACCATTCGCCACCTAGCCTTTTCCCTTGGGTTTCGTGGACTCAAGGGTCATATTTATTTTAACCCCCCCGGCCTGTGCTTCTCTAAGTGTTGGTCCAACTGAGCGATGTCTGGGGCTACCAGGGGCAACCCTGGGCTGGCCTACCCGACGTCTGACTCATCTGAGTGTGCCCTGAGAACAAGATATGTGCAGCTCCTATCGGGATTTGTCGGCACATTCGGGCGGTGTTGCTGGACTAGTTTTTCCATTGTCGAGGATGTCTTGTAACTGGGATGCCGAGTCTGATCGGATTGTCTTGGGAGAAGGAATATCCTTCGTTGACCGTGAGAGCTTGTGATGGGCTAAGTTGGGACTCCCCTGCAGGGATTTGAACTTTTGAAAGCCGTGCCCGTGGTTATGGGCGGATGGGAATCTGTTAATGTACGGTTGTAGATAACATGTAACTTAATTTAATTAAAATGCACCACCGCATGTGTAAGCGTGATGGTCTCTTCTCGGCAGAGTCTGGGAAGTGAACACGGTGTTGGAGTAATGCTTGACGTAGGTTGTTCTAGGATCACTTGATCATAGTTGTTCAACCGTGCTTTTCCCTTCTGTTCTCGCTCTTATTTGCGTAAGTTAGGCACCATATATGCTAGTGGCTTGTTGCAGCTCCACATCATACCTTGCCTTACCTGAAAGCTTAAATAGTCTTGATCGCGAGGGTATGAGATTGCTGAGTCCCCGTGACTCACAGTTTACTTCCAAAACCAGATGCAGGGACCAATGATACCGCTCCAGACGATGCGCTTGAGCTCAAGTGGGAGTTCGATGAAGACTCTCGCCGTTACTATGTGTCTTTCCCAGATGATCAGTAGTGGTGCCCAGTTGGGGCGATCGGGGACCGTGTGGCATGTGGGGGTTGATCTTTATTTTGGTACCATAGTCGGACCATGAGTGTGTTGGATGATTGTAATTTTATTCATGTATTTGTGTGACGTGGCGAGTGTAAGCCAACTATGTATCTTTCCCCCTTTTATATATATTTACATGGGTTGTTGTGAAGATTACCTTACTTGCGACACTGCTTTCAATGCGGTTATGCCTCTAAGTCGTGCTTCGACACGTAGGAGATATAGCCGCATCGAAGGCGTTACAATTTATCTTGCAATGGGAAGAGGTGCTTTGTAATGGGTTCGACCTTACGGTGCTTGATCCAAGTGATAGAAGGGGAACTGACGGTGATCCAAGTGACAGAAGGGGAACTGACACGTATGTATCGTTGCTATTAAGGATAACAAGATGGGGTCTATTTCTACATAAATAGATCTTGTCTACATCATGTCATCGTTCTTATTGCATTACTCCATTTCCCAAGAACTTAATACATTAGATGCATGCTGGATAGCGGTCGATGTGTGGAGTAATTGTAGTAGATGCAGGCAGGAGTCGGTCTACTAATCTTGGACGTGATGCCTATATAATGATGATTGCCTGGATATCGTCATGACTATTTGAAGTTATATCAATTGCCCAACAGTAATTTGTTCACCCACCGTTTGCTATTTTTCTTGAGAGAAGCCACTAGTGAAACCTACAGCCCCCGCGTCTCTTCTTTATTATATTTGCTTTTGCGATCTATTTTACTTTGCTTTTACTTTTAGATCTATTAAACCAAAAATACAAAAATACCTTGGTGCACTTTATTTTATTTGGCATTCGATCTATCAAATTATTACAACTTTCTCCCGTCCAGGTGCCAATTTCTGGCACCGTTACCCAAAAGGGATTAACAACCCCTTTAACACGTCAGGTTGCGAGTATTTGTTATTTGTGTGCAAGTGTTGTTTACGTAGTGTTGCTTGGTTCTCCTACTGGTTTGATAACCTTGGTCTCATCATTGAGGGAAATACCTGCCGTCGCTGTGCTGCATCATCGCTTCCTCTTTGGGGAAATACCGACGCAGTTCTAGCAGACATCCGTAGCATTATAAGATGATCCCTTCACCAAATTTCAAGGTAAAAGTGTTCTCTGTGAGTATGCACCATTGCTACAGTTCGTCATGTTGAGACACCATGTGATGATCCGGTATGATAAACTCTACGTTCACATACAGCGGGTGCAAGACAGTTTTGCACATGTGGAATACTTGGGTTAAACTTGACGAGCCTAGCATGTCCAGACATCGCCTCGGAACACTGGAGACCAAAAGCTCGAATGTGAATCATATAGTAGATATGATCAACATAGAGATGTTCACCATTTATGACTACCCCATCTCACATGATGATCGGACATGGTTTAGTTGATTTGGATCACGTATCACTTAGATGACTTGCGAGATGTCTATTTAAGTGGGAGTTCTTAAGTAATTTGATTAATTGAACTTAAATTTATTATGAACTTAGTCCTGATAGTATTTGCAAATTATGTTCTAGATCAATAGCTCGCGATATAGCTCCCCTATATTTTTTATATGTTCCTAGAGAAAACTAAGTTCAAAGATGATGGTAGCAATAAAGCGGACTAGGTCCGTGATCTAAGGATTATCCTCATTGCTGCAAAGAAGAATGATGTCCTTGATGCACCGCTAGGTGACAAACCTGTTGCAGGAGCAGATGCAGACATTATGAACGTTTTGCAAGCTCGATATGATGACTACTTGATAGTTTAGTGCGCCATGCTTTACGACTTAGAACCGGGACTTCAAAAACATTTTGAATGCCATGGAACATATGAGATGTTCCAAGAGCTAGAATTGGTATTTCAGACTTATGCCTATGTTGAGAGGTATGAGACCTCTGACAAGTACTTTGCCTACAAGATGGAGGAGAATAGCTCAGCCAGTGAGCATGTACTCAGAATGTCTGGGTACCACAATCGCTTGAATCAAGTGGGAGTTAATCTTCCAGATAAGATAGTGATTGACAGAGTTCTCTAGTCACTATCACCAAGCTACTAGAACTTCGTGATGAACTATAATATGCAAGGGATGGCAAAAACAAATCCCAAGCTCTTCGTGATGCTGAAATCGGCAAAGGTAGAAATCAACAAAGAACATCAAGGTGTTGATGGTTAACAAGACCACTAGTTTCAAGCAAAAGGGCGAGGGAAATAAAGGGAACTTCAAGAAGAATGACAAGCAAGTTGTCGCTCCCATGAAGAAGCCCAAAGTTGGACCCAAGCCTGAAACTGAGTACTTCTACTGCTAAGGAAATGGTCGCTGGAAGCGGAACTGCCCCAAATACTTGGTGGATAAGAAGGATGGCAAAGTGAAAAAAGTATATTTGATATACATGTTATTGATGTCGCTTGAAGCTACGTCAGTATTTCCCCAAAGAGGAAGGGATGATGCAGCACAGCGGCGGTAGGTATTTCTCTCAGATATGAAACCAAGGTTATCGAATCAGTAGGAGAACCAAGCAACACAACGTAAACAACATCTGCACATGAATAACAAATACTCGCAACCCGGCGTGTTAAAGGGGTTGTCAATCCCTTTCGGGTAACGGCGCCAGAAATTGGTGCGTGGACGCGAGAAATTTGTAAATATTGATAGATCAAAGGCCAAATAAAATAAATTAGAATAAAATGCAACAAGGTACTTTTGGTTTAATAGATCTGAAAATAAAGGCAAAGGAAAATAGATCACAAAAGCAAATATAATGAAGAAGAGACCCAGGGGCCGTAGGTTTTGTCGGATTTCGGGTTCCGGCAAAACCCTTGAGGTTCGAACACTGGAGTGCGCATGAAGATCTCTCCCCCCTAGATCACACTCTCACCATGATATCAGAGCTAAGCACGTCGAACTCACAGAACAAAGGGACACAAGATTTATACTGGTTCGGGCCACCGATGTGGTGTAATACCCTACTCCAGTGTGGTGTGGTGGATTGCCTCTTTGGCTGAGGATGAACAGTTGTAAGGGAAGAACAGCCTCCTGAGGAGAGGTGCTCTTGTGCTTGGTGAGTTTGTGTGGATGAGGATGATCTGAATGGCCTCGGATCCGTCGAGGATGAGATGCCCCCCCTACGGTGGTGGCTAGTCCTATTTATAGAGGCCCTGGTCCTCTTCCCAAATGCTGGTGGGAAGGGATGCCACAACAACCAAATTTGAAGGGAGACAACTAGTACATGTTATCCTGACTAAAGGTGGTCTTCGCCTGCCAAAGGCTCTGGTGATGACGCCGTCCTGGGCTCCACGGTGAGCTCCGTCCTGCCATCCTGCTGGTCTTGGTCTCGTTGCACTGATATGGAAACCTTTGCCTGATGCCTCGGGACTCCTCGCATGCGCCTGTCCCTTTAGCACCAAAGAGGAAACAAGGACACTGTGCGCGCTGGCGCCCGCCTAGCCGCGGTCATCATGGCTTGCGTCACAGGAACCTCGCGAGGTGCCCCTTGCCTTGATCTCTCCGTCCCTCGCGAGCCAGCCTGTGGAGGCCGCCCCCGAGGAGGTCTTGCGTCGTCCGCCTCGCGAGGCTCGGCCCCTCGCGAGGGTCTTGAGTGTTTGCTGGTGAAGATCGGCCGTACGGGGCCGCTGGCGGAGCCACGCCGTGGGCCGCAGGCAGGCAAGTCTGGGGACCCCCGTTCCCAGGACGCCGACAGTAGCCCCCGGGCCCAAGGCATGCTCGGACTTGGCTTCGAGGCGAAGCCAAGGGGCAAGTGCGAAGTGCTACAGGCCCCAACACCTGCGGCCTCGGTTGACGCATGGCGATTGATGGGACGTGCGCGTCTCCGCTTCCCCATGCTGCCTTGGCAACTACTCAACTAACAAAAGACTGGCATGGGCTGCATTTGCCATCATTGCTTTCCATCAACTTGCTCCAGATCCCTTTTCTCGCTCCTTGCTTCCGGAGACTCCAGATCCACCCAGATCCTCCTTCAAGCCTGCCGCCAATGGCGCCCAAGAAAGCTCGTGCCACTCCCTCATCGTCTTGGTACGAGCCGGCGCTCGATACGCCGAGCATTCCGGAGAAGAACCTTGCCGCCGTGCTCCCGATGACAGCAAAGGGTGATAAGAAGAGGAAGATTGTGCTCCGGGATGGCTCCGACGAGTCGGAGGCCTCAGGCAACACCTTCTACCCCTTCTTCATGAGCAGCATCGTCGCCGGGCTGGTTCCGCCCTTCTCCGACTTCTTCTACTCCGTCCTTATCCATTACAAGATCCACGTTCTCCATCTTCATCCCAACTCCATCCTCCTCCTGTCGATCCTCGCCTTCTACTACGAGGCGTATGTCGGGGTGATGCCGTCTGTGGCACTGCTGCGCCACTTCTTCTTCCTCCGGATCAAAGAGGGCCACTGCTCTGGGTGCATTGGCTTCATCGCAGCCAACAAGACCAATGCCATCTCGAAGGCTGGGAAGAAGTCCAAGGGCTTCAGGGGCAAGTGGGTCTTGATGGACGCCAAGCGCGCCCACCCCTGGATGGTGGTGCCGATGGAGATGCCTGTGTCCCACGAGGGGTGGCTTCATGTGAATTCTGGAGTTGACGGGAGCCATGATCATCAAAGAATTCATGAAGTAGCGCGTGGCTCCCCTCCAATCGCACCCATGCCCCTTGTGGAAGCTTGAAGACGAAGGGGACGACCTCTGCCTATGCCCGGAGGCCCTTTATGATGAGGAGCTGCGCTCGGCCCTCCTCTCCTTGGTTGGGGACGACCAAGGGTACCCGCCGGACTCCTTCGTTCCCTTGTACCGCCGTTCGGATGGGGCGAAGGTTGTCACCGCTCTGCCTGTCTTCGACGGGCGTGGGCTCGTGCCGCCTGCACCCTCAAACGTCCCGGTGACGATGACATCGGTGGACGTTTCTTCCGATGAGTCTCGGGCGGATGAAAAGGAGGAAGAAGAGGAGGAGGAGGAGGAGGAGGAGCGCGACTCAGAGGCGACCCGCGAAGGGGCGGGGGAGACCTCCCCTTTGCGCAAGGCCGATATCCTCCGCACCCTGCCTGATGACGATGAGGAGGCCGATGTCCTCCTGGAAAGTGGGGAGCTTGAAAGGATCGATATGGTTGACTAGAGGGGGGGGGGGTGAATAGGCAACTACCAATTTTTAGCTTTTCTTTACCAAATTAAACTTTTCATCGAAGTAGGTTGTCTAGATGTGCAACTAGGTGAGCAACCTATATGATGCAACAACAACAAGCATACAAGCAAGCAAGGGAACAAACACTAAAGAGCTTGCACAAGTAAAGGTAAGAGATAACCAAGAGTGGATCCAGTGAAGACGAGGATGTGTTACCGAAGTTCCTTCCTTTTGAGGGGAAGTATGTCTCCGTTGGAGCGGTGTGGACGCACAATGCTCCCGAAGAAGCCACTATGGCCACCGTATTCTCCCCACGCCCTCACACAATGCGAGATGCCATGATTCCACTATTGGTGCCCTTGAAGGCGGTGACCAAACCTTTATAAACAAGGTTGGGGCAATCTCCACAACTTAATCGGAGGCTCCCAACAAAACCACGAAGCTTCACCACAATGGAATAGGGCTCCGAGGTGACCTCAACCGTCTAGGGTGATCAAACACCCAAGAGTAACAAGATCCGCTAGGGATGAGTGGGGGAATCGAAAATCTCTTGGTGGAAGTGTTGATCGGAGCCTTCTCAACCAATCCCGAGCAAATCAACAAGTTTGATTGGCTAGGGAGATAGATCGGGCAAAATGAAGCTTGGAGTATTTAATGGAGCTTGAGTAATAAATGGAGCTTGGGGGGAAGAGGTAAGTGGAAAGGAAGAAGGGGACGCCCTTTTATAGTGGGGGAAACAAACCCCCCACTCAGCCCCGCAGAGAACGGTACTACCGCTGAGGCAGAGCGGCACTACCGCTCATAAGCGGTACTACCGCTCCCCCTCAGCGGTACTGCTACGCCAGAAGAGAGGGGCTGGGGCAGGGACCCAGAGCAGTACTACCGTGGAGGCAGGGCGGTACTACCGCGCAAACGCGGTACTACCGCCCTACTACCGCAACTAGTACCGCAAAACCCGACACAAGAAAATGTGCAAAATAGTCGAGGCGGAAGGAGCACAGAGCCGCAGCGGTACTGCTGCTGAGGCCATCAAGCGGTACTACCGCTCCGAGGAGTGGTACTACCGCTTAATGAGCTTCAGCCGAACTGCCGCTACAACTGCAGCTAGTGCCGTAACGCCCTGACACGAGAAGGAGCGCACTAGGCTCGAGGCGGTAGGAGCATGGAGCCGCAACGGTACTGCTGCTGAGGCTACAAGCGGTACTACCGCTTAGTGAGCTTCAGCGGTACTACCGCTGTGGCCCGCGTACTACCGCTGGGTCCAGGAAAGGATAGAGAGGGGAGAAAAGAGAAGATCCAAGAGGCGGAAAGAACCGGTGGGTGAGATCAGGACGTGTACGTGTTGATTCCACCCAAACCATACCGAAGCGGATCCCCTCTTGATAGTATGGTGACTACTACGAAACTTGGTCCAGCAACAAAGAAACGAAAGAAGCTACACCGTATTGAGTAGAACGCCGAGGGGAAATAACCATCTCGTGCCAAAGAATGAATATCTGAAAGAACTCAAAGCACCCGATTAGTCCGCAAATTGCATTGTCATCAATCACCAAAACACCGTAGGGATAAATATGCCCTTACAATCTCCCCCTTTTTGGTGGAGTGATGACAATACGGGATTTGCACAAAAAGAGTAATGACAAAGAATGCGAGCGAATGCACACCTCTAAAATATAGACAAGCTCCCCCTAGATGTGTGCCAACTAGATAAGTGCTTTGGATTGCATGGCACACATACTAGGATCACCGCTCCCCTTATATTTTAGAGACCAACATCCTAAGCAAGATATATGAGAACAACATATGTGATAGGATAAGTAAGCAAGCTATAAGATACCGAGGTGCATAGAACATAGATAAGGTAACAAAGGTAGCATATGTCTTACACCATATGACTGGAGCTAAGGTCTCACAGCAAACCAAACCAGCAGAAACGCACAAGACACCACAAGACTAAAACAAAGCACAAGACTAAAACAAAGCACGACACAAGAAGCAAAACAAGCAAATCCCTACTCTCTCTCCCCCTTTGACAGCGAGACACCAAAAAGGGCAGAGAGGGACACTACGACTCCAGGTGATCATCACATCTCTGCATCTTCATCGTGGGTTGAAAACTGCTCGGCATCGGAGTCGATCCAGTGGCAGTTCTGATGAATCCAGTCCTCCTCTTCAGTGATCTGTCCCTCAGACCCACTGACAACTGTGGCACCCAACTGACGCATGATCTCCTTGTGGCGCGTCCTGGCATTCTTCTCCGCCACATGATTCATGTACTGACCATGGGACTCCATGCAGAAGAGCTTCTTCATCTTGCGCTTGAGCTTCTGGGCCCATGATGGTTCTGCACTAGAGTGGCCAAAGGCCTCATCGTGAGCATCAGTAGCAGCCTCACCCTCGGTCCCCATGGCAGCAGCAGCAGCAGATGGGCCCCCTGTGGCAGCAGTAGCAGATGGACCCCCTGTGTGAGGCGCCGTCCAGTTGTCCTTCTTCCTCAAACGCTTGATCTCATGAGAAACCAAGTCTCCAGTCTCTAGCAGCACTCTGGGATAAGTCTGTGCCCAGGCCCTCTCAATGAGCCTCATGATGAAGGGATCATAGATAGGACACTTGCGCTCAGACACGGCAGATAGAAGTTCAGACCACATGACATGAGAGATATCCATGCTCTCTCCAGTGCTTGCTTCCTTCTCATGCTGACAGAAAAGGAGCATGTCCACGAGGAAGGAGTGGACCTGATCCAGATTCCCAATGCGAGGGAAGAGAGTCTCACGGAATATGCGATGAAGAATGTCCAGATACGGATACAGCTGATAGGTCTTCTTCTCAGTCACCGGGTGAACCTTCACAGTGCAGTAGGGCCAAAGGGCTTGCTTGTGGGTGGATGTAGCATTGCGGTGAGGGCGGAAACCGACATGAGTCTCAAGCCCGTTATCCACCACATCGAGTAACTCCATGAACGCCCGCCACTTGACGGAAAGCAGCTTGCCATTGGTCATCCAAGTCAGAGTCCGGTCGCCATCTGTACCAAGATGGACGGTGGCATAGAATTGAGCCACCAAATCTGCATCAAAATCCTTGTTGAACTGCATGATCCTGTGAATGTTCAGCTGAGTGCACATCTGAAGGGCTTCTCCAAAGTACTCTGGGTCCTTCTCCATAGCATCAATGTCAATGGAGCGAACATCAACAAACAGATTCTTCTTGGCCTTGATCACATCAAAGTAGATGGCAAACTGAAAACGGTTCCAGAACGGGCGGTTGACCAAAGTGGGTTCTTGGTCCACCGCATAGGGGTTGCGGCAACGCTTCTCCCAAAACTCCTTGTTGGTCACCTCAGTCACAGTCTTCCCTTTTGGCTTGTTGGCGGCTCGCTTTGATTGCTAAGGGGGTGGAGGAACACTGGCAGAAGCACTTGCTGAGGGCGGTTGGGTGCTCGAGGAACCACCGGCAGGCTCTGAGGTCCGGTAGCATTTGGAGGTGGCACGCCCGGGGTTGATACGGCGACCTTGCTGCGCGGAAAGGTCATCACCTGGAGCCAAACACAAGAAAACGCAAAACAACTAGAAGAAACGAGCATAAGCCAACAAACACAACAAAAAGGATCAAGGTAAGGCAGGAGAATGGTGGAAATTGGCATGCAGCGGTAGTACCGTGACCTGCCCGCGGTAGTACCGCCCCAAAGGGAGCGGTAGTACCGCTCTAGGTCAAGCGGTAGTACCGCTCCAAGGGAGCGGTAGTACGGCTTGAGGCGGATAACTAGCCGTTTCATAGCACGAGGCGGTGAAACAGTGGTTTCCTACTACCGTGGACAGATCCGGCACTACCGGCCTACCAAATTCAAAAATAATCCTACCAAACATCAATCAAGATGATCTAGTTGCCTTCTCCAACCAACTCAAGCCTAGATTTAGCCAAAAATCTAGAGATGCTACCACCATTGCCCCTAAAGCACAAGATCTGAAAGCAAGACCAAAAGAGAGAAGGAACGGGGGCAATACTGGCATCCATGGCAAGAGGACGAGGTGGGGATCGACTCCACCGAAGGAAATGGAGAGGAACGCCCCGGAGGAGGAGATCCACCGGAGCCCTTCCGCGGCGGAACGGTGCTGGAGAGAGGGAGAGACACGAGGGGAGCGAGCGAATGGGTATGGGGGAGAAGAAACCTCCCCTGCCCTAATAAAAACCCCTGGCCCCGCCTCGCAGCGGTAGTACCGCGCTGGGGAGCGGTAGTACTGCACTAGAGGGGCGGTAGTACCGCTTACCACGGTAGTACCGTCCACCACTAGCGGCAGTACCGCTTATAAGCGGTAGTACCGCTCACCACCAGCGGCAGTACCACCCAGCACGCCACGGCAACTAGACAACATGGCTTAGCTCAAAAAGATGGCAGAAAAACCCGCAACGAAAAGCAAAGGAACACACTAGCAAGAGGCCAAGAAACCCCTCTTCAAGAGAGGGCGGTGGCCAAGGCCACCTATGTTTGAGTCAAGAGGTATGGCACCGCGAAGATTTTAACCTTGGGCCCATGACCAAAACTCGTCTTTTAAGCACACGTGCCATCAACAATGGCTACAGTGAGAGACTTGATCAATTTATGCATAATGGGGGGAGGGAGAGTTCATTGAGAGAACAACACTCCCCCTATGTCCATGCCTGCACCTAAACTAGACAACAAATTGAGCGTGGTAGGGTGTGCACGGGTTCAAGCAACATTGCTCGAATCAATGATATTTAGCTCATGCCTTAACTCGCGAAATCTTGCTTCATCCAAGGGCTTCGTGAAAATATCTGCAAGGTTGTCATGAGTGTTGACATAGTTGAGCTCGATCTCTCCTCGCCTAATGTGATCCCAGATGAAATGATACCGAATCTCAATATGCTTCGTCTTGAAGTGTTGCACCGGGTTGAGAGAAATCTTGATGGCACTTTCATTGTCACACCAAAGAGGCACTTTGTCACAAGTGACACCGTAATCCTTTAAAGTTTGCCTCATCCATAAGAGTTGTGCACAACAACTACCGGCCACAACATACTCCGCTTCGGTGGACGAGAGAGACACACAACTTTGCTTTTTGGAAGACCAACTTACCAAAGAGCAACCAAGGAATTGGCACCCTCCGGAAGTGGACTTCCTATCCACTTTGTCTCCCGCCCAATCGGAATCCGAATACCCTACAAGCTTGAAGTTTGATCCTCTTGGGTACCATAGGCCAAAGTTTGGGGTATGAGCCAAATATCAAAAGATTCGTTTGACCGCCACATAGTGACTTTCCTTAGGTGTGGCTTGAAACCATGCACAAATTCCCACATTCAACATGATGTCCGGTCTAGATGCACAAAGGTAAAGCAAGGATCCAATCATGGAACGATATACCTTTTGATCCACCACTTTACCATTGGGATCTAGGTCAAGTTGGCACTTGGTGGGCATTGGGGTGGAAGCCGGCTTGACGTCACTTAGCTTGAATCTCTTGAGCATGTCTTGAGTGTATTTGGATTGATTAATGAAGGTTCCTTCTCTTCTTTGCTTCACTTCGAACCCTAGAAAGAACTTCAACTCCCCCATGGAGGACATCTCGAACTTTGAGGTCATGAGAGCGGCAAATTCCTCATTGAAAGCTTTGTTAGGAGAACCAAAGATAATATCATCAACATATAATTGGCACACAAACAACTCCCCTTTGACCTTCTTAGTAAAAAGAGTGGGGATGATTATCCCAACTTCAAACCCACGGTCTTGTAACAACTCGGTAAGGTGGTCATACCACGCACGTGGGGCTTGTTTAAGGCCATAGAGTGCCTTATCGAGTTGATACACATGATCGGGAAAGTAGGGATCCTCGAACCCGGGGGGTTGCTTGACATACACCAATTCATTAATGGGACCATTAATAAAAGCACTCTTCACATCCATTTGATGTAACTTAAAGTTATGATGAGAAGCATATGCAATCAATATGCGAATGGATTCAAGACGAGCAACGGGAGCAAAGGTTTCACCGTAGTCGATACCCTCGACTTGGGAGTAGCCTTGTGCTACCAAACGAGCCTTGTTGCGAATGATAATCCCATGGGCATCTTGCTTGTTCTTGAATATCCACTTGGTTCCAATGACATTGTGGTTTCCCGTTGGCCTTGGCACCAGTCTCCACACTTTGTTGCGCTCGAAGTTGTAGAGTTCCTCATGCATGGCATTGAGCCAATCCGGATCTTCTAGCGCCTCATAGACCTTGAGAGGTTACACACACGAGACAAACGCGTGATGCTCACAATAATTTGCTAATTGTCTACGAGTGCTTACCCCCTTTCTTAAGCTTCCAAGCACATTCGTCATGAGATGATCCTTGGTGGAGAGCTTGGAAGCAACTTTGGCGGCACGACGCTCTAATTCCTCCTCGGTGGTGAGTTGAGGAGCGGTTACTTGATCATCTTGAGCGTCATCATGAACTTGTTCTTGGTCTTGAACTTGCTCGGGGGAGAGAACTTGACCTTGGGCATCACTTGGTGTGTCAACACCATCTTGAGTATGATCTTGCCCTTGGTCTTGTTCATGAGGTTGAGGGCCTTCACTTTGTTCTTCGGAAGCGTGTGGGCCTTGGGTTGGTGATGGCTCTACATGAGTGGAGCATTGTCCTTCTCCTTCAGCCACAAGGGGTTCCTCAATGGGTAGGATGAAACCAACACCCATTCTTCTTATGCCTTGGGGAGGAATTTCATCACCTACATCACAAGTGCCACTTTGCTCCACTTGGGAGCCGTTATTCTCATCAAACTCCACGTTACACGTCTCCTCAATAAGTCCCGTGGATTTATTGAGGACACAGTAAGCATGAGAGTTTGTAGCATAACCAAAAAATATGCGCTCATAAGCTCTAGCCTCAAATTTAGACAACCAAACACCTTTCTTGAGAATGAAACACTTACACCCGAATACCCGGAAGTACTTGAGGTTGGGCTTGTTACCGGTGAGTATCTCATATGGAGTCTTGTTCAAGCCCTTGCGGAGGTAGAGCCGATTGGATGCATGACACGCGGTGTTGATGGCTTCGGCCCAAAAGTTGTACGGAGACTTGAACTCCGCCATCATGGTTCTTGCCGCATCCATCAACGTCCGGTTCTTCCTCTCCGCAACACCGTTTTGTTGAGGGGTGTATGGTGCGGAATATTGATTCTTGATACCCTCATCACTAAGAAATTCATCCAAGGTATAGTTCTTGAACTCGGTGCCGTTGTCACTTCTTATTGTCAAGATCTTTGCATTGTGTTGACGTTGTGCTTCATTTGCAAAGTCAATGATGGTTTGTTGGGTCTTGCTCTTCCTCTTGAAGAAATACACCCACGTGTACCTTGAGTAGTCATCCACAATCACCAAGCAATACTTTCTACCTCCAAGACTATCGAAGGATGGGGGCCCAAAGAGATCCATGTGAAGGAGCTCCAAAGGCCTCTTTGAATAAATGATAGTCATGGGAGGGTGATCCTTCTCATGTAGCTTTCCTTCGATACAGGCACTGCAAGCACGATCTTTAACAAAACTAACGTTCGTTAGTCCACGGACATGGTCCCCCTTTAGGAGACTTTGCAAAGATCTCATATTGACATGGGCTAAACGGCGATGCCAAAGCCATCCCACATCAACTTTAGCCATTAGGCATGTCGCGGTCTTGGTGGGTCGCTCCGAAAAGTTAATCACATATAGACCGTTCTCGACATGCCCAACAAAAGCTACTTTAAGAGTATTGCTCCACAAGAGGGCCACGGTATCAATGTCAAAGAAAGTGGCAAAGCCCATGATTGCAAGTTGACGAACGGAAAGTAAATTGTATGCAAGGGACTCAACAAGCATGACCTTATCGATCATGAGATCATGAGAGATGACCACCTTGCCAAGTCCTAATACCTTAGAGGATGAGGCGTCACCCCACTCGACATTGGTGGGCATAGATGGAACTTTGTGCACGTCCACCACCAAGTCCTTGCTTCCGGTCATATGATTTGTAGCTCCGCTATCGAGCAACCATGATCCACCACCGGAAGCAAACACCTACAAGAGATCAATGCTTGGTTTTAGGTACCCATTTTGTAATGGGTCCTTTGATGTTAGTAACAAGGGTCTTAGGAACCCAAATAGACCATTCAATGTGCTCATGAAGAGAACCAACAAATTTGGCATAAACATGCCCATCACTAGCTCGGCATAACACATAAGAAGGATTAAAATCGCCGGCTTTGTTGGGAGAGGTGACATTGCCCTTCTTGACTTTGTTCTTCTTCTTCTCCTCGGGGACACTCTCTCCCGCCCTCACAAAAGTTTGCTTGAGGGGTGGAGGTCGTTTGGTCTTGTCATTCTTCTTCTTGTTCTTGGAGTCGGGGACGAACCCAACCCCTTCCTTCGCCGCACCTCCCTTTTGGTTGATCAAGAGATCGTTGAGGTTCTTCTTGCCTTGTATGCACGTCGCAAGACCTCTCTCAAGTTGCGCCTTCAACTTAGCATTTTCTTCAACAAGATGCATATGCTCACAACATGGGTTAGTAGCATTTGCATTATCAATCAAAACCATATGAGGAAAGGTTGCTTTCTCCATAGTTAGCATCACTTGGAGTTGATCATGAGACTCCTTGAGACTAGCGTGAATACCCTTCATGGCCTTGTGAGCCTTGTCAAGTATATCAAACTCCTCTTTGAGTCTAGCAAGATCAACCCCAAGTTTGGCCTTCTTGGAATTTAGCACACGAGAAACAACGAGGGCATGATCATAATATTTCTCTAACTTAGCATGATCAATGTTGTGTGACTCCTCAAGAGCCAAACGAAGACCATGCTCTTTCTCAAGAGCATTGGAAAGATCCGAAATCTCATCGGCATAGTCACGACTATGCCCTTCCATCTTCAAGATGGTGTCTTCGTGAGCCTCGATCATGTCATTGGCCTCACCAAGTTGTCCCAAGAGAGCAACAAAGTGCTTCTTGGATTTTCCCTTGAGTTTGCCCATAAAGGCCTCAAACTCGTTAGCCTCCACATTAGCTCCCTCAACTTCATTAATGCAATCCGATGGGGAAGGATGATTAATGATGGTAGTTTTGATGTTGGAGGTTACCTTGTTGGTGGCTTTAGCCATGAGGCACTTGGCGGTGATGCTCTCATTGGGTGAGTCGAAGAGAGACACTCGTGACGTTGTTGCAATGGCAATGGAGGCCATGGCAACCTACTCATCATCTTCATCATCGTCATCATCCTCATTGTACTCTTCTTGCACAACCAAGGCCTTGGGAGGAGTCTTCTTGGTGAAGTTGTTCTTGTTGAGGAACGACTTGGCCTTGTCCTTTCGGATGAGTTTGCCACCATTGTCTTCCCTCTTCTCATACGGGCATTCCGCAACGAAATGACTCACGTTGCCGCAATTGTAGCAAGTCCTTACACGTTGCTTGCCCCTTGTGCCACTCGAGTTGTTTTTGCTAAAGTTGGGCCTCGAGTTTTTCTTACTCCAAAATTGCCTTGAAGCAAGTGCCATATGTTCATGATATGCATACTTCGTATCTTCGGGGTTGCTCTCCTCTTCTTCCTCTTCCACGGTGAGCTTGGCCTTCAATGCAAGGTTAGGCTTCTTTCCCGTTGAGAACGGAGCACCGCATTGTCGGCGGTCTTGTCCAAAATGTTCATGGCCACAAACTCATCCAACAATTCACTTGAGGTCAAAGTGTGGAAGTCCGGTCTTTCGCGAATGACGGAGGACATGGCCTTGTGGTAGGGCATCATTGCCTTGAGGAATTTGTGCTTGATCAAATTGTCATCCGTGTCCTTGCTCCCATGATCTCGTAGTGAGACCACGAGTTTGGTGACTCTCCGATAAAGCTCACGGGGTTCTTCATCTTCATTGCAAACTCATCGGCCTCATCTTGTACCACTTCATAGTTGGAGCGTTGAATGCTTGCGCTTCCCCGGTAGAGAGATACGACACAATGCCATGCATCTTTGGCCAAGGCGAAGGGACGAAGATGAGGTAGGTCTTCAGGTGGAATTGCATCTTGAATGATGAAGAGAGCATTCTCATTGAATTGACTGTCCGCGGCTTCTCGAGGAGTGAAGTTGCTTGGATCATGTGGATAGAAACCTTCTTCAATGATTCTCCAAAGGTTAGTGTTCACATGATTTAGATGACGTTTAAAGCGGTAAACCCAAGAATCAAAATCCTCATTTTTCACAATCTTAGGAGGAGGACCGGCATGATTAAAATGAGTAGAAGGAAACGGTCCACCATAAACAAGTGGTGGTTCCACATGGGCAAAGATGCCAGTGCCATTCTTGCCACTAGAAGAAGGAGCCTTTTCACTACTAGCTTCCCCCTTGTCGGGGATAGCATCCGACACCTTGTTGGCGGGATCACCCACTTTCAACGGTGCGGTGGAAAGTTTTAGCCCCTCAAGAAATTTAGTAAACATGTTTTCAACTTCGGTCGTCATGGAGGTTTTCAATGTCTCCAAGGCCACATTGAACTCCTCACGAGAGACCGAAGTTCCCCCATCTCCCGTAGACGAGATCGGATTCACACCGTCTACGGTATCAGCCATACTCTTTGGACGGTAAAGTCCTTAATAAAGAGACGAGGCTCTGATACCAATTGAAAGGATCGATATGGTTGACTAGAGGGGGGGGTGAATAGGCAACTACCAATTTTTAGCTTTTCTTACCAAATTAAACTTTGCATCAAAGTAGGTTGTCTCGATGTGCAACTAGGTGAGCAACCTATATGATGCAACAACAACAAGCATACAAGCAAGCAAGGGAACAAACACTAAAGAGCTTGCACAAGTAAAGGTAAGAGATAACCAAGAGTGGATCCGGTGAAGACGAGGATGTGTTACCGAAGTTCCTTCCTTTTGAGGGGAAGTACGTCTCCGTTGGAGCGGTGTGGAGGCACAATGCTCCCCAAGAAGCCACTAGGGCCACCATATTCTCCTCACGCCCTCACACAATGCGAGATGCCGTGATTCCACTATTGGTGCCCTTGAAAGCGGCGACCGAACCTTTACAAACAAGGTTGGGGCAATCTCCACAATTTAATCGGAGGCTCCCAACAAGACCACGAAGCTTCACCACAATGGAATATGGCTCCGAGGTGACCTCAACCGTCTAGGGTGCTCAAACACCCAAGAGTAACAAGATCCTCTAGGGATGAGTGGGGGAATCGAAAATCTCTTGGTGGAAGTGTAGATCGGAGCCTTCTCAACCACTCCCGAGCAAATCAACAAGTTTGATTGGCTAGGGAGATAGATCGGGCAAAATGAAGCTTGGAGTATTTAATGGAGCTTGAGCAATAAATGGAGCTTGGGGGGAAGAGGTAAGTGGAAAGGAAGAAGGGGACACCCTTTTATAGTGGGGGAAACAAACCCCCCACTCAGCCCCGCAGAGAGCAGTACTACCGCTGAGGCAGAGCGGCACTACCGCTCATAAGCGGTACTACCGCTCCCCCTCAGCAGTACTGCCGCGCCAGAAGAAAGGGGATGGGGCAGGGACCCAGAGCAGTACTACCGTGGAGGCAGGGCGGTACTACCGCGCAAACGCGGTACTATCGCCACTACTACCGCAGCTAGTACCCTAAAACCTGACACGAGAAAATGCGCAAAATAGTCGAGGCGGAAGGAGCACAGAGCCACAGCGGTACTGCTACTGAGGCCATCAAGCGGTACTACCGCTCCGAGGAGCGGTACTACCGCTTAATGAGCTTCAGCCGAACTGCCGCTACAACTGCAGCTAGTGCCGTAACGCTCTTACACAAGAAGGAGTGCACTAGGGTCGAGGCGGTAGGAGCACGGAGCCGCAGCGGTACTGCTGCTGAGGCTACAAGCGGTACTACCGCTCCGAGGAGCGGTACTACCGCTTAGTGAGCTTCAGCGGTACTACCGCTGTGGCCCGCGGTACTACCGCTGGGTCCAGGAAAGGATAGAGAGGGGAGAAAAGAGAAGCTCCAAGAGGCGGAAAGAACCGGTGGGTGAGATCAGGACGTGTACGTGTTGATTCCACCCAAACCATACCGAAGCGGATCCCCTCTTGATAGTACGGTGACTACTATGAAACTTGGTCTGCCAACAAAGTAACGAAAGAAGCTACACCGTCTTGAGTAGAATGCTGAGGGGAAATAACCGTCTCGTGCCGAAGAATGAATATCTGAAAGAACTCAAAGCACCCGATTAGTCCGCAAATTGCATTGTCATCAATCACCAAAACACCGTAGGGATAAATATGCCCTTACAGAGCTGTGTGCGGCTGGGGGCTCCACGGGGTCCAAGGTCAGTCCCTGTAGGAGGTCACCGGCCGAGGTTCCGATGAGGGGAAGGTCGGCGCTGATCTCCCAAAACGATGCCCCCGTTCTGACGCTGCCTGGAGCTGCTTCCGGCCTATCTGCTGCCCCCTCTTTAGCGCCTATAGGCCGCGCGCCCGTGCCTCAGTCTATGAGGCTCTCAGGCTTCAAGCTTAGGAAGCAGAGAGACTATGCCGCAGTGGACCAGTAAGTATTCTCGTCCTGCCTTGTTCTTGCTTCTACTACTGATTCTTGACGCTTCTCCATTGCGCAATTAGGCCGATGCCCGCGGCGAAGAAGAGGAAGGAGGAAGCGGCGATACTGCTTGGGACCAAATCGCCTGCAGCGGCTGGACCCTCCTTCGCGAGGAAGGGCAGTGAGAGCGCTCACGCTTCCTCGGCCCGATCATCCTTGCGAGACTTGGGGGAGCGTCCTCCGGAGGAGGCAGCCCCTGTAGCCCCGCTGGCTCTGGAGGTGCCGACGTCTGGCTCGGTTGCTGGGGTCCCCCAAGTTCAGGAGCTCCTAGCCTCTCAGGCCATGGTGACAATGTTGTCTCCTCCTCCTTCCGCCACACTGCTGACCATGAATCCTTCCACCTCCCCTGACGTCCTGGAGCGCTCTCTCTCCATAGTGACCCTACTGCGAGAGGATCTTCAAGGCACCGACCGTCACCTGGCGGCCGGGCGCCTGGAGTTGATTTCTGCCTGGCTTCACTCCAATGCATCCATCCGGGCGGCATTGAGCCAAGGTGCGGCGGCCTCCGAGAAGGACAAGCAGGCCGCCGCCCAAACCGTGGCTGCTCATGAGGTGGCGCTGAAAGATGCCAGGGCCACCCAGGATCACTGTCAGTCGTTGCAGGCCGAGATGGAGACAATGCGCGATGAGCGTGCGACCGAGGCGCGAGGCCGCAAGGCGGAGGAGAAGAAGATGAAGGCCCGGGAGGACGCCGTTAGGGGTCGCGACGCCGAGCTGGAGCAGTTGGGGAAGGCGCAGGCCACGGGGCGCAGCCCGCTGGAGAAGCTGAAGCGGAAGATGGAAGCGGAGAAAGCCGAGCTTGAGCCCAAGGCGAAGTTCCTGGCCAAGGACCGCGCGGCCTTCAAGTCCCTCGAGGAGAGGTCCCGCGTGGCGCTGTGGGCACTCTACGAGAAGGGCTTGGAGGAGCTGCTAGTGACGGCCGATGAGGGCTCCACCCAGCTGCTTCCTCATCTGGTCGCGGCACTTGAGGATGTCGTGGATGGGATCGACCCCTTGGTGGAGGAGGAAGCTCGCATGCTTTCCTCGGCCGCGCTGACGCGCGTCTTCAGTCATCTCCATCTTCGTGATCCTGACGCCAACCTTGACGAGCTGCTGGAGCCTGTGGATGGCGAGCGCTATGTAGCTGCTGTCGAAGCCGTGAAGGGCCAAGTGGAGACTCTGCTGAAGAAGTTCCACGCCTTCGACCCTACTGAGGGAGTCCTGGATTAGGGGCCGGGGTCCTCGGACAGCTAGACTATATACTTTGGTCGGACTGTTGGACTATGAAGATACAAGATTGAAGACTTTGCCTCGTGTCCGGGTGGGACTCTCCTTTGCGTGGACGGCAAGCTTGGCAATTCGGATATGTAGATCTCCTCCCTTGTAACCGACTCTGTGTAACCCTAGCCCCCTCCGGTGTCTATATAAACCAGAGGGTTTAGTCCATAGGACAACAACAATCATAATCATAGGCTAGCTTCTAGGGTTTAGCCTCTACGATCTCGTGGTAGATCAACTCTTGTAATACTCATATCATCAAATTCAATCAAGCAGGAAGTAGGGTATTACCTCCATAGAGAGGGCCCGAACTTGGGTAAACATTGTGTCCCCCGCCTCCTGTTACCATCAGCCTTAGACGCATAGTTCGGGACCCCCTACCCGAGATCCGCCGGTTTTGACACCGACATTGGTGCTTTCATTGAGAGTTTCACTGTGCCGCCACGATAAAGGCTTGATGGCTCCTTCAATCATCGGCAATGATGCGGTCCAGGGTGAGGTTTTTCTCCCCGGACAGATCTTCGTATTCGGCGGCTTCGTACTGCGGGCCAACTCGCTTGGCCATCTGGAGCAGATCGAGAGCTACGCCCCTGGCCATCAGGTCAGGTTTGGAAGCTTAAACTATACTGCCGACATTCGCGGAGACTTGATCTTCAACGGATTCGAGCCCATGTCAGGTACGCCGCACAGTCATGACGGGCATGACTTAACTCTGCTGTCATACGGTGCTCGGGAGATCACACCTGTGGCTACTCCGGCCCTCAATCCGGAGAAGATCGTGCTGTCCAAGGACGGGTGGATAAACCCCGCCATGGAGGCCGCACACTCAGCGATGATAGAGCCGAATACTGACTTCACCTCCTATGATACCTGTGTTACCGGACCCTTGGATTCATCCCTGGCAACAGGCTCCAAACCGATTGCGTCCGTGCCTATCGATCTGACTGGGCACCGATCATGGAGTTTACCTCCACGGATATCTTTCAGCACTCTCCCTTGGGCGACGTGCTAAATTCACTGAGGTCCCTCTACTTGTTAGGAGACCCTTGGCCGAACTATGTCCGGCTTGAGTGGGAAGCGGACGACAAAATTCATTCCCCACCCGCCACCCACTTAATAGCCATTGTCGATGACTTAACCGACATGCTTGATTTCGACTCCGAAGACATCGACAGTATGGACGACGATGCAGGAGAAGAACAGGAACCACCGCCCACAGGGGGCTGGACAGCCACCTCATCATATGACATATACATGGTGGACACCCCCAAAGAAAGCAATGGCAATAAGGCAACAGAGGATAATCCCCTCGAGAAGCAATCTAAGCACCGGCGTCATTGACGCCGCTCTAAGCCCCGCCATAGCAAAAGCAGCGATACCGGCACAAGAGACAATAACGCTGCAAACAGTGCCAAAGACGAAGAAAATCCCCTCCAGCCAGGCTTCGAGCAGGAGGATGGGCAAGCGAGACCTAAGGAATAGGCAACAGACGGAGAATCAGGGGATGACAATTATATGCCCCTCTCCTAAGACAAGGTGAGCCTCGGCGACAAAAAAATTCATCGTGCGTGAGGATCCCGTCGAATAGGAGCGCTTCAAGCGCTGGCTCATAGCCATAGCAAAAAGCCTAAAGAAAAATCAGCAGCAGCTTCAAGCTGATCAAGATCTGCTAGCGGATAGATGGACCGAGGTCCTGGCAGCCGAGGAAAACGAACCCGAGCGCCCAACCAAAAGTTACCCAAAGCGCAGGTTGCTACCCCAACTCGAGGAGGAAGCATTAAAGCCTACACTACTAGCGTATGATGCGGCTGACTAGCCACCTCGTGGCCGAGACAAAGCGGCATATCAGCCCGAAGTCCAGCCTGCACCCCATCGCCAGTCAAACAAAAACACCAAGGCCCGGGGCTACACGTAGGACCTGCGAGACGTATTGGAAAACAAAGCAGGACATAAAAGATCGATCTACGGATCACGGGGGCATGCCCCAGCGCGTGACAATGACCGTCACACCGGATATACTAAAAGCAAATCGGCCGGGCCAAATACAGCAGACAAGACTCGTATGGAGTGCGTCGTGATATAGCCCGGCACAGAGGCGCCGCACACTCCTATGCTTCACCGACGAAGTAATGGATCACGAATTCCCAGAAGGGTTTAAACCCGTAAACATTGAATCATATGATGGTACAACAGACCCCGCGGTATGGATTGAAGATTTCCTCCTCCACATCCACATGGCCCACGGTGACGATCTACATGCCATCAAGTACCTCCCACTAAAACTCAAGGGACCGACTCGGCATTGGCTGAATAGCCTGCCGGAAAACTCCATTGGCAGTTGGGAGAACTTGGAAGACGCATTCGTTGACAACTTCCAGGGAACTTATGTGCGACCGGCGGATGCTGATGACTTGAGTCACATAACCCAACAGCCCGGGGAGTCAGCCAGGAAATTTTGGACTCGGTTTCTAACCAAAAAGAACCAAATTGTTGACTGTCCGTATGTCGAGGCCTTAGCGGCATTTAAACATAACATCCGTGACAAGTGGCTCGCCCGACACCTCGGCCAAGAGAAGCCGAAGTCCATGGCAGCCCTCACGACACTCATGACCCGCTTTTGTGTGGGCGAGGATGATACGTCTCCGTCGTATCTACTTTTCCAAACACTTTTGCCCTTGTTTTGGACTCTAACTTGTATGATTTGAATGGAACTAACCTGGACTGACGCTGTTTTTAGCAGAATTACCATGGTGTTGTTTTATCTGCAGAAAACAAATATTCTCGGAATGACCTAAAACTCCACGGAACATCTTAGAAAAAACAATAAAAAATCCTCGCCAAAGATGAAGACCAGGGGGCCCACACCCTTCTCACGAGGGTGGGGGGGGCACCCCCCCTAGGGCGGCCCCCTACCTCGTGGACCCCCTATTGCGTCTCCGACTCCAAATCCAACTCCACCTCCATATATTGAGTTTCGATGAGAAAAAAACTGGAGAGAAGAAATCATCGCGTTTTACGATACGGAGCCACCGCCAAGCCCTCAAACCGCTCGGGAGGGCTGATCTGGAGTCCGTTCGGGGCTCCGGAGAGGGGGATTCGTCGCCGTCGTCATCATCAACCATCCTCCATCACCAATTTCATGATGCTCACCGCCGTGCGTGAGTAATTCCATCATAGGCTTGCTGGCCGGTGATGGGTTGGATGAGATTTATCATGTAATTGAGTTAGTTTTGTTAGGGTTTGATCCCTAGTATCCATTATGTTCTAAGATTGATGTTGCTATGACTTTGCTATGCTTAATGCTTGTCACTAGGGCCCGAGTGCCATGATTTCAGATCTGAACCTATTATGTTTTCATGAATATATGTGAGTTCCTCATCCTATCTTGCAAGTCTATAGTCACCTACTATGTGTTATGATCCGGCAACCCCGAAGTGACAATAATCGGGACCACTCCCGGTGATGACCATAGTTTGAGGAGTTCATTTATTCACTATGTGCTAATGCTTTGTTCTGGTTCTCTATTAAAAGGAGGCCTTAATATCCCTTAGTTTCCAATAGCACCCCGCTGCCACGGGAGGGTAGGACAAAAGATGTCATGCAAGTTCTTTTCCATAAGCACATATGACTATATACGGAATACATGCCTACATTACATTGATGAATTGGAGCTAGTTCTGTGTCACCGTATGTTATGACTGTTACATGATGAACCACATCCGGCATAATTATCCATCACTAATCCGGTGCCTACGAGTTTTCCTTATACTGGTTTATGCTTATTTACTTTCCCGCTGCTACTGTTACAATCACTACAAAATACCAAAAACATTACTTTTGTTGTCTTTACTTTTGTTGCCGCTACCACCACTATCATATTACTTTGCTACTAAACACTTTTCTGCATATACTAAGTTTCCAGGTGTGGTTGAATTGACAACTCAGCTGCTAATACTTGAGAATATTCTTTGGCTCACCTTGTGTCGAATCAATAAATTTGGGTTGAATACTCTACCTTCGAAAGCTGTTGCGATCCCCTATACTTGTGGGTTATCAAGACTAATTTCTGGCGCCGTTCCCGGGGAGCATAGCTCTATTCTTTGAGTCACTTGGGATTTATATCTGGTGGACACTATGAAGAACTTGAGAGATCCAAAAACTAATATCTATCCCTCAACTACGAAGGGAGGTAAGGAACTGCCATCTAGCTCTGCACTTGATTCACCTTCTGTTATGAGTAAGTTTGCGACACCTACATCTGCTTCTGCTATTCGTTCTGATATGTCGCATGTTATTGATGATGCCACTTCTGCTATGCATGATACTTATGATGAAACTGCTTCTATGCCTGATACTACTGTGCCCCTTAGTGAATTTCTTCATGAACAAATTGCTAGGGCTAGAGAAAAACAAATTATTGAATCTGAATACGATGATGATAGTGATGATGAAAATATGCCTGTTATTCCTGAGGGCTATATTTTTGATAAGGAATCTTCTGCTGCTATTTTTGCTTGCAAAGATAGATATGAGCTTAAGAGGTTATTAATTAAATGGAACAAAGAATCACTTAGAGATAAAATGAGACCTGACCGTGCTTTTGCTACTTCACCTATATGTGTTCCTAATAAAGATTATGAATTCTTTGTTGATCCTAATATAATTACTTTGGTTGAATCTGATCCGTTTTATGCCTATGAATCTGAAACTGTTGTGGCACATCTTACTTAGTTAAATGATATAGCCAAGGTTGTCAGAATCGCGATTCTGTTATACGATTCTACGACTTTACGATCCAAGCTAACATCTATGATTCTACGATTTTAGTTCTTAGAATCTATGTTTCTACGATCCTGATAGTGAAGATTCTACGATTTGCGATCCTGCCATCGAAGCTATGATTCGATTCAAAATCACGATTCTGACAACCTTGGATATAATTTTGTACTCAAATTATTTTCGTTCTCATTAAAGGGTGATGCTAAGATATGGTTTAATTCTCTTGATCCTGGTTATGTGCGTAGTCCCCAGGATATGATTTATTACTTCTTATTCCCCAAGCGCCGCGATTGATGGCGCGGTTGGGTTACCCATATCCATATTGATGCGAATCTCGTGATAAGGGGAACACGATCTCTGCTTCGACAAGACGTGCCAATAAAACCGCCTCGCAACACGTGCAGTGGCAGGCAGGGGAAAACGGTTCGTAATAACCGGGTCACGGCAGGACGTCACGTTATGAAAAGTTGTCAGCAGATTGGATTTGTGGAATAATATACTCTCTACGGTGGTATGTGGAATTTGTTTTGCACAGCCAGACACGATCCTTGTGTTCAAAATTTTCTATGGAGTATTTGGAGGAGGAACCGCCTTGCAATGCCGAAGACAATCTGCGCGCCGGACTTATCGTCATTGAAGCCTGGTTCATGGGCTACTGAGGGAGTCCTGGATTAGGGGGTCCTCGAACAGCCGGACTATATACTTTGGCCGGGCTGTTGGACTATGAAGATACAAGATTGAAGACTTCGTCCCGTGTCCGGGTGGGACTCTCCTTTGCGTGGAAGGCAAGCTTGGCAATTCGGATATGTAGATCTCCTCCCTTGTAACCGACTCTGTGTAACCCTAGCCCCCTCCGGTGTCTATACAAACCGGAGGGTTTAGTCCGTAGGACAACAACAATCATAATCATAGGCTAGCTTCTAGGGTTTAGCCTCTACGATCTCGTGGTAGATCAACTCTTATAATACTCATATCATCAAGATCAATCAAGCAGGAAGTAGGGTATTACCTCCATCGAGAGGGCCCGAACTTGGGTAAACATTGTGTCCCTCGCCTCCTGTTACCATCAGCCTTAGACTCATAGTTTGGGACCCCCTACCCAAGATCCGTCGGTTTTGACACTGACACCTGCTCCCCCAACTAGTGACGCTGCTGAAGCTGCAACTCCAGCTGGCGGCTCAGGTGAGGGCGGCATCACCGTTGAAGGGACGCCTCTTGCAAGCGATGGCGGCGTCCAGGGATGATGGGATGACTTGCCCGCGGCTCCTCTTCCTGCTTTGCTTCTGCAACATGAACCATGCCTCGTGGAGGCGTTTAAACTCGTGCTTGGTATTCGAGAAACAGTATGTCTTGTAATATTTGTTTGAAATTCTGCGATTTCCTTTCCGTTTTCTTTGGTGTTCTGCATCGGCAGGGCCCGACCCCGCGCATACCTCAGCCGCCATTGGGCCATCCGGATCACCAGGACGGACCAAGGAGTGAGGGGCTACGTGGCCAGTTAGGCTCCTGAGTCGCGATGCTCAAGAGTCCCCCTTGACATGCAAACCGCTTATAGAAAGGAGATGCGAGAGTAGGCCTAGTGTTCTATGTCTGCAGGGCCCGACCCCGTGCATACCTCAGCCACCATTGGACCGTCTGGATCACCAGGACGAACCAAGGAGTAAGGGGCTACGTGGACAGTTAGGCTCCTGTGTCGCGATGCTCAGGAGTCCCCCTTGGCGTCCAAACGACCTTCATACCTTGGCTCCACTTGGGAGGGTGCGCGATGACCAGGTCCAAGGGACCTGGCAGGGTGGCGTACGGTTGGGCGTGACCCGAGCGCAACCCCCGTGCCCAACCCCCTTGTGCGACTCTCCCGAGCGGAGGTGTTGCGATGAGGCCAGACACTGAGCTCGGAGGCTCCCTGAGGTTGATACAACCATGAGGCCGCCCTCAGTTGTTTATCACCAGCGTGGAGCATAGCGCTTCCGCACTTGCATGGGCATAGCCACTCCTCGGCAGTGTTGACGGCCAGCGTGGAGCATGGTGCTTCCACTGGTGCATGGGTGAGGGCTCCCTCTGAATGGAGTCCCAGGGCGTGTACATCCCCGCCCTGACATGTGGCTTGCACGGCAGGGTTGGACGAGGTGTGTCTGGGCACTCGTGAGCCAGCGCGGGACTCACGAGGCCCTACCTCAAGGCGGGTTGTGCCTGGTCTTGGCTCTTGATGGCTGTGGTGGTCCTGCGAGGTGGTTTGGTAACCTGCGCCGAGCGGATCTCCTGAAGCTATCGCATGAGGAGGCCAAGCACCAACGACCCCAGGAGGTGACGTGAATGGGGCCGGCCCGCCAAATAGAGCTCAGCCGTTGGGTTTATCGATGCTACAGGGAAGGGCCCGAGCACAGGCGCCGTGCCTAGTCTTCCCATGCGAAGGATCCTAAAGAAAAACAATCAGCGCGTGGCTCCCGTGGTGGGTGGCAATCAAGCAGATGATGGCTATAAATAAATCATGCATGGGAACCAGCTAGCTTAGATAGATGCGAGAACGATACATGCCACTAGGACGGACTCGAGCGGCCTGGGGATGATGCAGCCCGAGGGGCGCCCCCAGTGAGGTAAGCTAAAGATGCAAGAGGATACACGCCGAAGGGACAGGCCCATGCGACATGGGAATAATGCAGCCCGAGGGGCGCTCCCAGCTGAATAAGCTTTGGAAAGTGTCACCTAGTTTTGTTGTCGAAGGAGTGCTGGGGTAGCTGAAGGAGCGCGCTGAAGAAGTCGCTCCTCACGAGCTGCCAAGACCCTGAGCCTCAGGAGGCTCTGGGGCTCAGGTGGCTCCCTGATGACCGTCTCCGTCTCCGCCAAGACCGCGTGATGCCTAGCCTCCTGGGTTGCCAGGTTGATTCGTAGGTTGCATTGGAAGGCAGCTGCCATGCTCGGCAGGCCAAACGGCATGCGAACGTAGTTGTGAGGTGGACCCTCACACCGGCTAACGCACGAAGGCCAGAAGCGCTCCTGAGATGCGGCCATGTTGAGCCCTGGGATGTCGATGCAGACGCGCAACTCGCCACCCTCGCCTGGATGGGGAGCTGCACCGTGTGGGCGGCGGTCGCCGCGTATTGCTATTGCTTCTTGAAGCTCCTGGGTGGCCTTGACGATGAACGCCTGAGCGTTGGGCGCTCCTCGCCTGGTGCCCTCCTGAGAGAAACATGCCGTGAAGCATGCCTCCATGTGGTGCTCGAGCGCCTCCCTCGTGATGGCTAGGTCTGAGGCCCTTCAGAAGAGATCCCCCGAGCCCTGCCCGATGAGGGCGCCGGGCACGCCTTCCTATGCGAGGGAGGGAGGCGCCCCAAGTGCGGGTGCCGATCCTGATGTGCCACCGCTAGAGGCGCCGCCCCCTGAGGCCCTATGCGGAGTAGCTGCTTCTTCTTCTTGGGGATGGCTTCAGGAGGGTATTGCGTGCCCTCGCTGTCAGGGTCTTCGATTGCTGCGGCCCGGAAGGCGCGCTCGAGCACTACAAAAAAAGACACATCCGTGACATTTTGGGCCGAACGAATTTTTTTCTGTCATACATATGACACTTCTATGACGATAATTGTGACAAAACCCGGTATCATCATAGATGTGGTGGGCTCCTACTTCTATGACAAAAAATCATGACAGAAAATGGGCTTTTCATCCTGGGCGGGCCGGAGACACAGCTGCATGACATTCTTTGGGCCGTCCATGACGGAAAAAAGCCGTGGTAGAAGCGAGGGCGAGGAAAATTTCAGGGAGTTCCCGGTTACAGTGGGAGGTTGGGGGCCGAGCGATGCGCGCTTCTGTCGTACACGTACGCGCGTGTGTGCGAGGCGTTGGCTCTAACTGAACCCGAGCGAGGCGTTGGGCTCTAACTGAACCCGAGCGATTGCACTGCAGGCTACGCGTTACTGAACCCGAGCGATCGATCGATGGATGTTAACTGAACTCGATCGAGCGATTCCTTCGCTACTGCTGCTAACTGAAGCCGATCGATGATGCATCTGGATGAACAGTGAGTGTTGCGGGGGGGGGGGGGGGGGGGTTGGATGAACAGTTCTCGGTGGGGGTGGATGAACAGGACCCCGTGGTGTTGCCTCTGGATGAACATGACCCCGATCAATCGAGCCGGTTGGGGCTGGATGAACAGGACCACCCTGCGGAGGGTATGATGAACAGTAGACGGTGGAGGGCAGGATGAACAGTAGCCCATGTAGGGGTGGTTGAACAGGAGCCTGTGGAGAGGGCTGGTTGTAGAGTAACCGGTGGAGTAGCGCACGGTGGAGGCTGGATGAACAGGAGCCCGTGGATGAACAGTCGCAGGTGGAGGCTGGAGGAGGTCGACGGTGGATGAACAGTAGCTCGTGGAGGCTGGAGGGGGTCGATGGTAGAGATGAACAGTATCCCGTGGAGTCCTGTTTTGCGGTACGCCACACCCCTCCCGATGAACAGGACCCCCATTTCGACCGTAGCGCTCCAACACAAGTCCGTTTCGTCCGTTTTGCGGTATGCCACACCCCTCCCGATCAATAGGACCCCTGTTTCAACCGTACGAGGTCCGTTTCCTCCGTTTTGCGGTACGCCAGACCCCTCCCGATCAACAGGATCCCGTTTCGAACATGGCCGGTCGAACACAAGGCTGTTTCCTCCATTCTGCGGTACGCCAGGCCTCGTTTCCATCGCCTGTTCCGTCCAAGCCCCCCCCGATGAACATGACCACGCATTCCGTTCCGACCCAGCCGGTTGGCTCCCACGCGCTCCGTTGCCTCCCCATGAACACGACGCATTCCATTGCCTCCCAATGAACACGACGCATTCCATTGCCTCCCCATGAACATGACGACGACACTGTTTCTCCGTTCCGACCCAGCCATGTACACGAGCCCTAGTCGTACGTATGCACGAGTAGGCGTTCGAGACCCCGCCCGAATGTACACATACGTGGCCGTATTTTCTTTCTTGCACCCTGGCCGCTGTACGTACGTGTACATGCTACGTGCGCGCCTCTACTACGACACGTGCGCGCCTCTACATCGATTAGTATATATGTACGTACACGTTCGCGACCAGAATGACAACGCTATGTACGCTTCGACCAGGTGGGTACCGACTGTCAGGCAGTTCCTTGCGTGCGAAGATGTAGCTGGTGGGTCCTAGCAGTCAGGGGCAAACGTTTTTTTTCGCGAAATACGGTGGCCCGTCTGGTGGGTCCCCGCTGTCAGGTGGAGGAATAATTATTTTGCGCATAATAAGGAGGCACTTCCTTGCTGCGGCCGTGGACCCAGCTGTCAGCGTCTCCACGCATAGTACTCTTCTGATGGAAGTCGGTCGTTGACCACATTGACCAAACCGCGCCGAGAGCACCACGGCGGTGGACGACGACGAGGCCTAGGATGGGGACAACACGGAGCCGGGGAAGACGCGGAAGTGGAAGCCCGCGCGGAGAGGAGTACGAGGGTTCACTGGTTCGGCTGCGGTGTGAGGCTGCCGTCGCCGCAGGGCCTGGCCAGCGGGGGAATAGTAGGGGGCGGTGAGGCCTCCGCGGCAGCATAGCCGGCCACGAGAGGCAGGAGCATGCGGCACGACCGGAGGTTGAAGAAGCACTACGGCCGTTGGATGGACATCGTACGGTCACTGGAGCTAGAATCGTTCATATCGACTAAGCTGACAAAGCCCTTCGTCCACGTCAACTTAGTAAGCCCACAACTCAGTCTCCCACCAAGGTGGGTCCTAGCTAGCCGGGGGAGTATTCATTTTTTTGTGCGTAATAAGGAGGCACTTCCGGTGGGTCCGAGCTGACAGCGGGGGGAATGTTTTTTTCACGAAATACGGTGGCCCATCTGGTGGGTCCTAGCAGTCAGGGGGAAATGATTTTTTTCGCAAAATACTGGTGGCCTGTCCGGTGGGTCCCCGCTGTCAGGTGGAGGAATAATTATTTTCCGCGTAATAAGGAGACACTTCCTTGCGGCTGCCGTGGACCCAGCTATCAGCTCCACGTACTGTACTCTTCCGATGGAAGTCGGTCATTGGCCACATTGACCATGCCGCGCCGAGAGCACCACGGCGGTGGACGACGGCGAGGCATAGGAAGGGGACGACAAGGAGCCGGGGAAGACGCGGCAGTGGATGCCCACGCAGAGAGGAGTACGAGCGTTCACCGGTTCGGCTGTGGTGTGAGGCTGCCATCGCCGCAGAATAACAGGGGGTGTGGGTCAGTAGAGGGATGCCCTGGCCAGCGGTGAGAGTAGTAGGGGGCGCTGAGGCCTGCGCGGCAGCACAGCCGGCCACGGGAGGCGGGAGTAGGCGGTCCCGCCGGCGCTGCTTTGGCGGCTGGAGCAAGAAGATCAGAGATTGAAGAAACACGACGGCCGTTGGATTGACATCCAACGGTTACGTCTGCCAGAATCGTTTGTTGACGTATATAATAACTAAAAAAATCTTGCATACACGTCAACTAAACAAGCCCACAAGTCAGACCACTCTCTCTTTTTTTAATAATTTATATATAGCTCATGGCAACTTCTTATGCAATTTATTGCAGTCATTTTTTTGGTTGGCCAGGGCCAATTTCGCATATTTCTGTGGGTTCCAAACTATTTTAATACCGAAATGTCCAGCCAGATTTAAAGTACTTTCAAGATATATTTAAATTAGGTTCATGCCCAGTGAAATAGGAATCTGAAAATGTAATAAAATTCAGAAATTATAAAGTAATTGCCAATTTGTCATCTATTTTTATATTTACAACCCATTTCATATTACTTTCAAGATTTGCAGGTGTCTTGAAAGAGTTGCAGCCCACCAGGGCGTAGAAAAATAAGTAGGCCTAGATTGGGTATTCTTCAGAAAAAATAAACTGGGCTCATTTTCACAAAGAAAAAATAGCTGGGCTGGTCACATGGTGAACATAAAATATAAGCCTGGGCTAGATGGGCCACAACCCAGTTCAAACCCTGCTCCGTCTCAACAATACCAAACAAAAAAAATACTGCTCGAGTAGCTACGTCCCAGGTGTCAGCCGATCTTGTGTTGTTCTCTTGTCTATTGACCATATACGCTCACAATGTCATGGGTCCCAGATGTCAGGAAAACTCTAGGAGGAAGCATTTTATTTTTCCATATGCTGACATGGTGGGCCCATACTATCATCCTCTCCACGTACTTCTGTCGATTCCTGTTGTTTGTTGACCATGTTGACAATGCGAGAGGGCGGCACCGCGGCGAGCGCACCAAAGCGCGTGGAGGACGTCGGCGTTAACGATTTAGGAGACGGTGGGGCGGCGATGCGTGCGCTGAGGTGCAGCCAGCCGTGGGAGGCGGAAGCAGGCGGCCCCGCCGGCGCTGGTTTGGTTTTGGCGGCTGGAGGAAGACAGGACTGAAGAAACACGACAGACTGTAAAAGCAGCAGGAGTACTTAACAACCTTAACTGAAACCAGCAGGGGCACTTAACAACCAAAGCTAAAAGCGGTATGAGTACTTATACAGGTTCAACCATACAAAGCACACCTCGAACAGTGCTACTTTGCCTACAGTTAACTAAGGGTGAGGCTGCCAAGCCCCAGGACAAGGCCCAGGCGCCACCCCGCGCATCCACAACCTTCTGAAAGCGGATTAATCTCGCAACATGGTCAATAAACAGGATATTCGCTTTAGAGGCATGGAAAAGCATGAACATAATCTTCTATCCTATTCTCCAAGATGGACGGGCCTTCATTATTTGAGACCACCCATAATAAGTATCTTTTCACCTCCAAGGGGAATTGAGTAGGTCGACATAAACATCATGTTGTGACCAAGCGCAAGTCTGCCCTGACCATGGTCAGGCATCTGTATAGGAACAATAGAACTCGGCAGTTCCTGTTTCAAGAAGATCACAACTGTAAAACTGTGTATAAGCAATAGTTTATGAACAACATATATAAAAGAAAACAGCTCGTACCATAAGTTTGTCGACCCAGTTGGACCTGTTCAACGAGTGCAGCAGTGGCACACATATCCCACGTGGCCTTCCACCAATGAAACGCACCACAAGGACCTCAAGACGATCAATAAAGTGTAGGAACTTGTGGATGTCGATCCAGTCAACTTTAGTGCCATTAGTAACAGCCGAGTTATTAGAGAGTAACGAACAAGCAGATTGCTTAACTCTGAAAAAACCTACACGTGCCACCAATTATAAGAAAATATTAGTTAGAAGCAGCATCTTCGTGAGAGATTCATTGCTACTTCTAAAGTTAAATTGTGATTAGTTAGACAGAATAGGTGGATTAAGAAGTAATCGAGGCAACAAGCAAGAACCAGATACAAAACTAACATGGATGAACAATTGGAACGATGTCGGGGTGGAAGATCGCAGTGAAGATGAGACCAGGTTCTACTATTTCCATCAACATTCATGCGCCAACTTTCAGTCCGTAATAGTTGAGAAAGTTTATCAAAGTTTGACCATAAAAAAAGTAGCGATCTTCTTGGTTCATGAACCCAACTCGGAACTTATATCCATGGCTTGTCTTCACTGTGACCATTAAACTAGTGTATTCAGTTATGGCAAGGCCGAGCATCTTGAGTACATGTGTTCTGGCAGAGCAAATAATACACTGTAGGAAAAATAATATGAGAACACAGCATGTTCAAAAAACCCCACCCTCCCAGATAGAAAAGATGATTCTAGGAACATACTGTGCGCGTTTCAAAATGCTGTGTTAGGATGAGAAGGAACAAGTGTGGCGTCTCGCTGAGGGTGCAGAAACCTATAAGGTACTCGCACTTTGGGCACTGCAAATGAAACACACTAGATTCAGTAGGAAGAAAAATGCATCAACGGCTGCCATCCTAGGATTACCTGCGACCAAGGGACTTGGGTTTTTTCGGGGATGGATGAAGAATTCGTACCTGGTTCTCCATGAGAAAACCCTATGCAATCGCCGAGAGGGGGTTTTCTCTGAACAAGCAGACGAGGGAGAAGGGGATTCAGGCCCAATGAAATATTGCTGCTTCGTCCGTCCAGCTTATTGCTAAAGCTGGAAAGGGGGGGGTTGTGATTTGACGGCTCATTGGGCATTACTGCGGTGCTATGACCGGGGTGTGTCTACCGTGAAGTTGTGCACTCTAATTTGTGCATATGGCATGTGGACCCCGTTGATGGTTGCCCCACATATCAGCGAAAGGAAGTAGAAAGACAGGAGTAACTAGTTACACATAAAATATTTTTTGACAGAGAGATACTCCCTCCGTAAAGAAATATACAAATCTTTTATATCACAGGCTCACCTTGCCGAGAAATATACTCCCTCTGCAACGCACGGGCATTATGGGGGTTCAGCTGAGAATATAATACTCAGATTTTTTTGAGGGATAAAAGCTGCTTTATTGAAGATTAACAATCATAGGTATACAAATAATTTCGGGGGTTCCTGTGAGCCAAAGATGGCGTCCACAGGGCAAAGAAGTAGCAGCTTTTGCGAGCACATGCGCTTCAACATTACGCTCGCGTTTTTCATGTATGATCTCCAGGGTTTGGAACATATTCTTCTTCATCTTGATCTCGTCCATAATAACTTTGTTGGGCCCCAAGTATGCCTCTCCGATATGCTTGATTGTTGCTGAACAATCGGTGCTAATCTGAACTTGTTGCAGGTTTAAGTCAAGAGCCAGAGATAGCCCCAAGGAAGAAGCCTGTATGATCCCGGCTCACAACTGCCAGGGCTCCCCTTTCACCATTGCGAGATAACGCAGCATCAACATTCATCTTCGCCCAACCCACGGCAGGAGGAGGACGCCACTTCTGCACTGAGCTAGTGCTTCTCGAAACCAGGTTCTGGACTTTGGGCCGCAGGCCAACCCTGCATGTTTGGGGGCCCATGTGTTCTACCTCAGTGCTTTTCATATTGCAAGCGATCGGTACGACGCTGGTTTTAGATACTGTCGCAAGGCGAATACACAAAATTGAATAAAGCACGGCAACTGTTGGAATGAAATCGAACGACAGTTCCTAACCAGCAATCAGAGTTGCAATTCTATCAACGATATACCATGTGATAAATAATACTATCATACTACTTATACACACATGACACTTGTTTCACCATGCCAGATTATTACATCAAAATCTCTCGGAGGATAGATCAGTTAGGCAGTTGCGTGCTGCTACTGAAGAATTCCAAAGTTGATTTGGACCAGCTCTCCTTGCCGAGAAAGTTCAATTTTGACATCATCCCCTACCGCAAGATATGATTTAGATCTGAACCTTGACCATCCTTTAGCATCAATCATCATGCAACCATCCTTTGTACTTACGATATATTGAGCAGTTTCATTCACACCAAGGCTGCGCATGGTAAGAGAAACTTGGCCGCGGTCGCCCGGATTGTTGAACGACTCCCTCGTTGCTCTAGGAATTCTCTGTTTGCAAACAAGAAGACATGCCCAAACAGTTAGATCAACACAGTGAATCATGTGAAACAACATGGAAAGAAAAAAGAACGAAGCACTTGGGCGGCCAATTCTTACGAAGAAGGTGGACATGTCGGTTTTTGTAAGGACTTTGGTATATGAAGTGCGAACTGTAGCCTAGTCTGTTGCCGGTGCAACTGCACGGGCCGGAGCAGATGCAAGTGCAAGTGTTGGTGCAGGTGCCGAAGCCGCTGTTGCTGTCGGAGATGGTGCTCCTTGTAGAGCTGGTGTCGGTGTCGGAGCAGGTGCCGGTGTCGATGTCTGATCCTCCGGTAGATCAGACTGATCCGCTGACGCGGTCGGTACCCAATCCTCAGCTGGATCAGATGGAGTTGCTGCCGCTGTCAGTGCTAGAGCAACTGTCGGTGCTCGATCTATGCGAGACAGCAGCGGTCGTGTCTAGTCTGCTATGATCAGCTTTCTAACTTGACTAGGATCCGTGACCGTGATCCAGTTTTTTTCTTCATTTCTTTTAAATGCGAGAAGGACTAATTGTGGCGTTTTTGTTAAACTAATCTGTAGTTCATCATAGGGATTCAGCTTGTACTCAGACAACAGACTGATCTATTTTTTTCCAGTAATATAAGTGATGGATAGTGCCTTCGTTACTGACACGACATAAGAAGTGAAACCTGCAAAAATAGCCATCATAGAGAAAACCAAACGGTTTATTCTGTGATGAATGTCACATGGCAAAACCTGCATCGTAAAATTGCAGGAAAAGAAAGAAAACATGACCTTAAATCAATAAGATTTAGATAGTAAATCAATAAGATTTACTTGATGTGACATGAGTGAATCCTTACCAGGAAATCACTATGTTGAAGTACTAAACATAAGATTGATCGTCCAACTACGCGTGGCATGCAGGGGCCCCGCCTACTCCCACAAGCAAGACAGCCCAAAGGTCGTGACAAATTGTATGGACCGAACATCGATGGGGCTGGAAATCCTGGTGGGTGCGATAAACCCTGCAATGCATACAGATATTGGAGTGTAACCATAATTGATAGACCGTCCTCACAAAAAATATGATATGGATACTTCAAAATATACAGGCTGAATTGAGTGGACAGACATTAACATAGACCGTTCTCAGGACTGACCACACACCAAAAGCGGTAGTACTAATAAACAATACAGGGTTCACAAACACAAATCAAGTACTGAACAATAGTACTTACTACAGACAAGCAAAGTTGGACTACCTAAACTCTGCAGACTATTTTTTGCCACCGACCTACGGGATGAACCCTGCATAACTAACTAGGGCATGGACTTCGTGTGAGATGTCTACATGCACCATCACCATCTTGTCAACCTTGGAGAACCTAACAGAGTGGTCTTTCCACTCATAAACATGATGATGAAGACATGCCGCATCAAATTTGTTGGGAAGCTTTACAAGAACCACACCCTTCATAATCGAAGGCACAACCAGGAAATTGTTGTGGTCAAGTACAGCCTCGAGAACACGCCTGACAACAATGCTACAGGAAAACACTAGTTCAAGACACGTGGCGACAAGGACACAGCAGTTGGATAGTTCAGCAGTAGAACTCATCATCAGGTCTTCCAGTTCACACGGCATGACTTTGAGAACTTCATCTCCACCGCGGACCTGGTTCTAATTCAAACAGAAACCATATTTTATTACTACCTCCGTTTAGAAATATAAGATGATTTTCGATATTATACTCCATATATGACTACATATACGCACAGAAATGAGTGAACAAAGACACTAAAACATGTCTTCAAAGGCATGAGAGCAGAGGGATTACATGCAATATCCATAACACAAGTTACTGAGGCAAATATACCCTCTTAAAAGGTAGCATTGATGTTCATAAAGTACTCCCTCCATCCCAAAATTCTTGTCTTAGATTTGTCTAGATACGGATGTATCAAGTCACATTTTAGTATTAGATACATCCGTATCTAGACAAATCTAAGACAAGAAATTTGGGGCAGAGGGAGTAGTTGAAAGTAATCTATAAGAATTCAGTGTCAACCTCTCGCATGTTTTGGTCAAAATAGGAATTTAGAACCGTCATTTGGCACACAAAAATCACATGCAAGATCACCCAGAAAGTTGTACTTATAAGTGCATCTAGTGCCCCTTAGTGATTTTGGTGTATTGAAGACTTATAGGTTAAGGGACTAATGCATTTGTGAGTGTACACAGGTCTATAAGTCTATGAGGAGTTTGATATTTACAGAGAAAGTTGACCCCTAAAAATGAAGTTCTTCGACTGAAGACTTTGTATTTCTAAAGACTTTGAAAGTGAAGAAAATGGTGTGACCTTGAAGACTAAGTATTTATTCGAGGAACATGAAGCGTGAAGACTTTTGTTTTCGTAGTTTCATTTTCTCTTTCTTGAGTCATAGGAAACATCGTACTGTTAAAGGGTGTCGAGGAAATACTAAGGAAAATTTTCCATGTGATGCTCAACTCAAAATTCTACACCTACCAATCCCTTTGAGTGAAGCCATTGGAAATCTCATACAGTTCAGTCAATTTCTTCAGTGACAGAGACAAAGTTCTTCTGGTCTCTGAGGAATTTGTTTTGACTGAGGAGATAGGAATTCGCTAGTGCAGATTGCCTACACAGTGAGGAACATGACAGCCCTGAGGAATTTGATACTCAAATTTCCGACCGTTGCTGTGCTATGCGCCAGCTGTCCAAAAATGTCTATCCACCTAATGGTCATATCATTGAAGGGCATTTATGTCTTATCATGTCGGGCTGCTCCCTAGGCTATAAATAGCCGCCCCCTACAACCACTAGCTGGTTGACTGCTCCGAGAGAAACTGACACTTGTCATTTGAGAGCAACCCATCCTCTGAGGACTTTGAGCGAAAATCATCGAGTGAGGAAAAACCCAAAACCCAAACACCTACAAACCCCAAGTGATTGAGCATCACTAAAGAGATTGATCCTGCATGGATCCGATGCTTGTTACCTATGAAGACTCTGCTTCTTCCACACGGTTAGGCGTCATGGTCTAGAGCATCCAAGAGGAATTGTGGATCGCCGAGTGACCGAGTTTGTGAAGGTTTGGAAGTCGCCTGAAGACTTACCACGAGTGATTGGACGAGGTCTGTGTGACCTTAATTCAAGGAGAATACGATGAGGACTGGGTGTCCTGAGCTGCGTGTTCAGGACTGTGTGTTCGGGACTGTGTGTCCTCGAGTTTAAATACTCAGCCGCTCCAACCAGACGTACAACTGAGACAGCAGTTGGAACTGGTCTACCAAATCATTGTCTTTACCAAGCTTACTGGTTCCATTTCCTCAACTCTTTCATTTCCTCATAATTGAGTTGTGTGCTTGTTCATATCTGTGTTTGAAGACTTTGGCTGAAGACTTTCTCAATTTCCTCAGTTCAATTTCTTCAGTTTGTTTGTCTTCATCATGTGTTATCCTGTGCTTACGCTTCCTGTACTCTGTGCCTATCTTCATTTCATCATGATGAATATGCTTATATTCTATTATGTTTACTTTTGAGTACTTATTCCGCTGCTAGTAGTTCTTCGCTAAGGAATTTCCTCATCGGCAAATTCCTCAGTGAAGAATTTCATAAAAATCGCATATTCACCCCCCTCTAGTCGATATAACGCACTTTCAATTGGTATCAGAGCAAGGTACTCCCTTGTTCTGTGTGATTTTGGTTTAATCGCCTGGAGTTTTAGTTATGTCGACCGCAGGTATGATGAAGGTCTCTGCTGGGTGTCCTACCTTCGATGGGACGGACTACCCCTACTGGAAGAATAAGATGCGAATGCATCTTGAGGCAATTGATAACAATCTCTAGTATGTTGTGGAAAATGTTATTCCCTCGGTTACACCTTCTCTGAATGCTGCTGATGTGAAGAGATTCAAGCAACTCGACTCTCAAGCGAAGAATATCATATGTGGCCATCTGAGCAGAGGACATTATGGCAGAGTGACTGCTTTTGAAACAGCAAAGCTTATCTAGGACAGGTTGTCCAAAGTGAATGAAGGTGTCTCAACACAGCGTGACTCTCGAGTTAATGTTCTTCGCAATCTCTTCAACCGCTTCAAAAGACTCGACAATGAAAATGTTCAACAAACCTTTGATCGCCTCACTGACATCTCAAATGAGCTTCAAGCACTTGGTGCCACTGACATCACCGACCACGAGGTGGTGAAGAAATTGCTGATATGCTTGATTCCTCATTTGACACTCCAGCATTGATGATACAAGAGCATGCTGATTACAAGTCACTTGATCCTGCTGATATTCTTGAGAGGCTAAATACTCATGAGTTCCAACTTGCTGAAAAAAGAGACCTCTATGGTTCGATCTATGGCAGATCACGCGCACTGAAGCTCAAGGCGGTATCCGAGTCCGAAGATGAAGACTCTGGTAGCAACCTTGGTGATCCTGAAGAACTAAGCCATGATCTGGCTCTGCTGGTGAAGAAGTTCCAAAAGTTCTCAAGACGTGGTCGCCTTGGAAGACCCTCAAGGAGCAGTGATTCCTCATCCAGTGACTACAAGAGGAGGCTCTGCCACAAATTCAAGAAACCTGGACATTGCATTCAAGATTGTCCTCAGTGGGAAAAGGAATCAAAGAAGAAGAAGTACAAGGATTACAGTTCTGATGATGTGAAGAAAAAGAAGAAATCCACAAAATCTTCATCATCAAAATCCTCAAAGCCTTCATATCACAAGAAGAGCAGCTCCAAGAAGGCCAGGGCATTCATCGGCAAGGAAATGGACTCTGAGGCTGAATCTGAAGAAAATGAGGAAGAGGAGTCATCTGAGGAGTCCGAATCCGGAGTGGCGAGCCTAGAACTCGCTACTGCATTCGTCAGCAAGTCTATCTTCAACACTGAAGGAAATGACCTCACCAACAAGGCTGTTGAAGGGGATGATGACTACGCTCCCACCTATTCCTTCATGGCAAAGGGTGCCAAGGTACTCAAATATACCTCATCTGAATCAAGTGAGAATGAATCTGATGAAAACCTTAAGGCCAGCTATTCTAAAGTTGTTAAGATTGCTGTAAAACAACAAAGAGCTCTAGAAAAGGTTCAAAACATGCTAGACAAAAGTGATGATATGTTGGGTGAAGAAATGGATCGCACTGCTTGAACACCCAACAATCCCTGTTGGTGTGATTGGTTGGCTTGTCTGGGGTGCCGTGTATTTGACACGAGCGATCGAGTATACGGTCCAAGCTGGACGGACCCGGCGTACTTTGTTTGAATGGCTTTTTCCGCTGACCGGGTTTAGAGCCTTTGAATCCGGCATTGACTGTCGTATCCTCAGTATTTTCGCTATTAATGCGGCCTTGGTATCTGAGGTACCATGGTTCTTTGATATGTTATTACTGCAAGCCAGGCGGCTGTCTTCTCCCGCACAAAAGCGGGTCATGAGCATCATGAGAGCTGCCATAGATTTCGGCTTTTCCTTACCAAGGTGCCGGGCTAGCCACTTGTCTCGGATGTTGTGCTTGAAAGCCGCTAAGGCCTCCGCATCCGGACAGTCGACAATTTGATTTTTCTTTGTAAGGAACCGAGTCCAGAATTGCCTGGCCGACTCTTCTGGCTGCTGAATTATGTGCCTCAAATCATCAGCGTCTGGTGGTCGCACATAAGTGCCCTGTAAGTTGTCGAGGAATGCGGCTTCCAGATCTTCCCAATAGCTAATGGAGTCCGCTGGCAAGATGTTAAGCCAATGCCGTGCTGGTCCTTTGAGCTTTAGTGGGAGGTATTTGATGGCGTGTAAGTCATCGCCGCGGGCCATGTGGATGTGGAGGAGGAAGTCCTCAATCCATATTGCGGGATCTGTTGTGCCGTTGTATGATTCAATATTTACAGGTTTGAAACCTTCTGGGAATTGATGTTTCATTACTTCGTCTGTGAAGCATAAGGGGTGTGCGGCGCCTCTGTATTGGGCTATATCGCGACACAGCTCGAATGGGTCTTGCCCGCTGTGTTCGGCCCGGACGGATTTGCTTTTACTGTATCCGGTGTGACGTTTGTCGTCTCGCAGAGTGGTGCGCCCTCGTGATCCATAGATCGATCTTGAATGATTTTCCTTGTCCTCCAATATGTCTCGCAGGTCTGGCGTATCTCCCCATGCCTTTTTATTTGAATGGCGTTGGGGTGGAGGCTGAGATTTTGGCTGGAATGCCTCTCTATCGTAGCCACGAGGTGGCCGATCAGCCGTATCATACGCTTCTTCCTCCAGTCGGGGTAGTAACCTGCGCCTTGGGTAACTCTTGGAGGGGCGCTTGAGTTTATATTCCTCGGCCGTGAGGACTTCAGTCGATTTGTCAGCTAGCAGATCTTGATCAGCTTGAAGCTGCTGCTGCCTTTTCTTTAGGCTATTTGTCGTGGCCATAAGCCGGCGCTTGTAGCGCTCTTGTTCGACAGGATCCTTTGGTACGGCGAATTCATCATCACCGAGGCTTGCCTCGTCTTCGTAGGGGGGCATGTGATTGTCATCCTCCTCCTCTCCGTCTGCCGCTCTCTCAGGAGAGCTGGCTCCTCCATCCTCCTGCTCCAAATCTTGCTGGAGGGGTTTGTTGTTTTCTTCGGCACTATCCGGAGTGTTATTATCTCCTGTGCCGGTATCACCACTTTTGCTTTGGCGGGACTTAGAGCGGCGCCGCTGACGTCGGTGTTTGGGTTGCTTCTTGGAGGGGTCATCCTCCCCTATCCCGTCGTCATTTCCTTCTTTGGGTGTATCCACCATGTATATGTCATATGACGAGGTGGCTTTCCAGTGCCCTATAGGTGCTGGTTCATGTTCGTCTCCTACATCGTCGTCCATACCGTCGATGTCTTCGGAGTCGAAGTCGAGCATGTCGGTTAAATCATCGACAGTGGCTATGAAGTGGGTGGTGGCTGGGCGTCAAATTTCTTCGTCGTCCGCATCCCAATCCAGTTGGCCATAATCCCGCTAGGGCTCTCCTGACAAAGAGAGAGACCTTAGTGAATTCAAAATGTCCCCGAAGGGCGAGTGCTGAAAGATATCCGCGGCGGTGAATTCCATGGTGGGCGCCCAATCGGATTTGATTGGCAGGGGCGCGGATGGTTCGGAGTCTAGAAAAGAGTCCGGCACCTTGGAGTCACGGGCTGCGCAAAGGGTTAGGCTGGTGTTTGGCTCGATCGCCGTTGAGACTGCAGCCCCTGAGGTGGTGTCTAAACACCCATCCTCGACTGGCACAGTTGGCTCCGAGCTAAGGGTCGGAGCTGATGCGAGCGCAGCCTCTGGGGTACTGTTCGGCAGCAGAGCTAGGTCATACCCATCGTGACAGTGCGGCGCGCCCGGCTGTGGCTCGAATCCGTCGAAGATCAAGTCTCCGCGGATGTCGGCGGTGTAGTTCAAACTTCCAAATCTGACCTGATGGCCAGGGGCGTAGCTTTCAATCTGCTCCAGATGGCCCAGCGAATTAGCCCGCAGTGCAAAGCCGCCGAATACGAAGATCTGTCTGGGGAGAAAAGTCTCACCCTGGACCGCATCGCTATCGATGATAGTAGGAGCCATCAAGCCTAACGGCGACGACACAAAGGAACTCTCAATGAAAGCACCAATGTCGGTGTCAAAACCAGAGGATCTCGGGTAGGGGGTCCCGAACTGTGCGTCCAGGCCGGATGGTAACAGGAGGCAGGGGACACGATGTTTTACCCTGGTTCGGGCCCTCTTAATGGAGGTAAAACCCTACGTCCTGCTTGATTGATATTGATGATATGGGTAGTACTAGAGTAGATCTACCACGAGATCAGAGAGGCTAAACCCTAGAAGCTAGCCTATGGTATGATTGTATGTTATGGTTGTTGTCCTACGGACTAAAACCCTTCGGTTTATATATACACCAGAGAGGGTTAGGGTTACACAAGGTCGGTTACAAAGGAGGACATATCCATATCCGTATTGCCTAGCTTGCCTTCCACGCCAAGTAGAGTCCCATCCGGACACGAGACGAAGTCTTCAATCTTGTATCTTCATAGTCTAATAGTCCGGCCAATGGAGATAGTCCGGCCATCCGGAGACCCCCTAATCCAGGACTCCCTCAATCACAGAATAGTTCACCTCCACTGTTGCAGCCCCAACGCAACAGGACATTCCTCAGGCTGAAGCATCTGCTCGGCCTACTGAAGAAAATGCCAGCACCGCTGATGACAATCAGGCTGCTGAAGAAAGTGTGAGTTCCAGGGCTGATGACTGCATTCCAGCCGCTGAAGAAATTGCCAGGGCACCCACTAGTGGTGCGCCTGAAGAAAATGAAGAAAATCAACCAGATTCCTCTTCTCCTCCTGCGCCTACACCAACTCCAATCCTTCCATCTGCATCAGATGTGAAGAAGACCAAGGCTGCGGAGCATGCATTAGTGAAGAAAAGGAAAGCATCAGCTACTTCAGATTCTTCAGCTCCGAAGGAGATGAAGCCTATGACAAGTTCATTTGCTAATCCCATTGATGTTGTTCCCATCTCAACCAGGCCATCAAAGGACCTTGTTCCTTTTGATGAACAATATGTGATCCCCAGCGGATCTGATGAAGAAACTCCTTCTGCTGCTTCGTCTGAGCAGTTGGATGAAGAAATTGAAGTGGATGCGATCCCTTCAACACTTGTCATCTCCTCGCCCATGCCTCAGTTCACAGCTGAAGAGGCTGGCATTGAAGAAATGGAAGATGAAGATGTGGACCTTGGCTGCTCCACACCTGTAATCAGTGATGAATTCTGGGAAAGTCAGCATCCAAACTCTCCAATGTTCACACCGTTGCAGCAAATACCTCAGTCGCATGCACCAACTGTTCAAATGGGCTCTGAAAAAACTCACCCCACTTCATCTGTGCATGAGGAAATTGCAGCCACTAGTGCTGAAGAAAATGCTGCTGCTGAAGATCTGAAGACGCAGACTGCCACTGAAGAGGAACCAGAAATTCCTCAGCCTGAAGAACCTGCGATTGAGATTCCTGAGGTTGTGATGCAACTCACTGACACTCCTCTGCCAAAGCCAAAGGATCCATTCTCACGCAAGCAAAAGTTCAAGGCTGATGATTTCTTTGGCAAGCACGTATTCTTTGAAGATTACAACCCATATAACTCTGCTCACATTAGGAAGAGGCGTTTCTGGACTGCTAGTCAAGCCAATTTCTATTCCTCAGTGTTGTTCAACAAGGAGAAAATCTTCTATCATGAGCATATTCCTCACGTGGATATGGAATCTCTGTCGTGCTTCGCACTAGTCCTTAGTGTTCTTCACGATGCTGGACTGTTAAAATTTCGCTCTGACATCTGCGATTGGAATGAAGAACTGATTCTTCAATTCAATGCAACGCTGCACATCACAGGCAATTCTGAAGATGTGAATTCATGGGTGCTGGACTGGATGTCTGAAAATACTCACTACACTGCACCAGCCTCTGAATTGCTTCGTGCCTTACCACTCAGTCCTCCCCTTGAGGAAGCTCGTTGCATCTACAGTGAACCTGAGCTTACAAATCATTACATGTGCTGATGAAACTTTTGAAGCCAGGTCAAGCACCAAGAACCAAATTCCTCGTGAAGGAATTGTTTTACGTGCCCAGAACTGTCTATCGTATTCTTACGAGGACAATCAGTCCTATCAAAGGCCACGACTCATCTGATGAGGAAATTGTTGGCATCATGAAGAATCTGGTATTCAACATCGTTCATGGCATTCCTGTCAATTATCATGATTTCTTCATGAGGACTCTGGAAAATGTTGCACTGTCTCCGTTTGAGCTGAAGCCTTATGCACCTTGGATTATGAGATTCCCCAGGACAAGGTCTTCACTCAACTACAAAGCTGATTTTCAGAATCACCTCAGCTAATTGCCCCCAATTGAAGTCCTCAAGAAGACTTATTCCTCAGTTGATGGAAAGGGCAAGGCATCAGCTGTTATAGATGAAGGCTGTCAGGACCCTGATCCTAAGTCACACCGATCTAGCATGTAACACATCATATCACTTTGCGGCCTCACGCACGGTATTTCCACGGGTGCCACCTTACCTGGCCCGGGACCGTTTGCGCCTTTTGGCTCACGTATATGATAGTGTCGCTAGCATCCATATGACAGAGAACCCGGGCCGACATGGCTAGTCATGAAACCAAAGCGGCACTAACCCATGAGGACAGGCATACATGAATCATATCGAGCATGTCGGTCATCAATGTGTGAATCCGGGCTGTAGCACTGGGCTAACAGGACTCCGGTAACCCGGGCTGTAGCAGGCTAGGCAGGACTCCGGAAGCCACCGCGTGACATTTCCCCGAAGGGACAGACACAGGAACGAAGTGAATCACATGCCGGCCAGTCAAGTGTTCCGAGCAGTAGTGCTGGGCTAGCAGGACTTCGGAGATCCGGGCTGTAGCAGACTACTATGGCTCATGGAAGCACAAGTCTACATTTCCCCATAAGAGAGGCTGCCAAGGATAAACAACTAGATTGTCGGATCCCACACATACCAAGCATTTCAATCATACACACAATATGCTCGATATGTGTAAATACAACATGGCATCACAACATAACTCTACGACTCAAGTATTTATTCATTAGGCTCCGAGGAGCGAGATATTACAAACATGGGTCTCATGACCCAACAATCATAGCATACCATGCAAAGCACATGCGGAAGCTTAACATGTCTGAGTACAGACATCTACAAATGAAAAAGGCTAAGAAGCCTGACTATCTACCAGATCCTGCCGAGGGCACAAGATCGTAGCTGAGGTATCAAGCTAAACGTCGAAGTCCACGCGAAACTACTAGCAAGACTGAAATCTCTCTGCAAAACATAAATTAAGCAAATGTGAGTACAAAGGTACTCAGCAAGACTTACATCAGAACTAGCTACATATGCATCGGTATCAACAAAGGGGGGGTGGAGTTTAACTGCAGCAAGCCAGCTTTGACTCAGTGGCTAACCTGAACTATGACTGCAAGCAACTTTTTTGAGGTGGCACACACGAGTCCACATATTCACCATTCAATACACCACTATGGATCCGCTCCCGTCTCCCTACGAGAAGGCCATCCATAGCACTCACACTTGTCTTGCGAGTTTTAAAGTATCCACTTTCACTTGTCTATGAACAATGCAAGGGGTCCAAGTTTCCATATCCGAGGAATCCGGCTATTCAAATAGATAATGATAACCCTGCAGGGGTGTACTTCTTCACACACGCTCCCACCACTTACCGTCGTTTACACGACATGTACTCGGCAACCTTCAAGTGGAAGCCCAACGAGGGTGTCGGCCACGGCCTACCTAAACACTTAAGTCTCTAGTCCAGGTTTATCGCCTATCCAGGTTCCATCCGCAGGGAGTCCGGCCGAGGTTTCCACATACGGCCCCGAACGATGTGTGCAGGGTTCCGAGACACCAAACGGGCGCCCGACATGCCCGGCCACGGTGTATCTACCGCAACATAGCCCACCCCTGGGGTCAGCGCTACGCACGGCCGCCAACACATAACCTACAAACACCAGAAACTAGTTGCAACTCCTAGACAGAGTACTAGGGTGATTAAGAAGCCGAGATGGTCAATTAAGGATCCCAATGAGTGGTAGTAGCTGTTCATGGATCACAGACACAGAACTCAGTTCCTGAGGACGGCTGCAATGAGACAACCCACCATGTACTCCTACATGGCCTCTCACCGCTACCTTTACCAAATCGTGTTCACACACTTAGCTCACACACAGTAGGACATGTTCACAACTTTCCAATTCATCCCCGATGAATCAGACCTCACACAACTCTAAGCAATAGCAGGCATGACAAGCAAACATGAATGAGTAGGCACATCAGGGCTCAAACAACTCCTACTCATGCTAGTGGGTTTCATCTATTTACTGTGGCAATGACAGGTCATGCAAAGGAAAGGGGTTCAACTACCGCAACAAGTAACAGATGATCGTTGTTGTCCTAATGCAGTAAAAGAGAGCAGGAGCGAGAGAGGGGGATTGTATCGGAATGAACAAGGGGGTTTTGCTTGCCTGGCACTTCTGAAGATAGTATAGCTCTTCATCGGTGTCATCGATCTCGTCGTCGGAAACAACGTCTACTGAGAGGGGCAATTACCGGCAAACAAGGAAGAACACAATCAATGCAATGCACAACATGATGCATGATAATGACATGGCAATATGTTGTTGATTGAGCTAATGCAACTAGCAACACAATTAAATGAAGTTGGTTTGAACCCAAAGTTCAAATTCAAACTCCACATGTGGTTATTTAAATACCATTCATTTGATTTATCCTAGACAATGGCCTTAAGTTGTCCTAACATGCATGAAAATGGTACAGATGGATTCCTTGAATTTTTCTGATAATTTTTCATATATAATTTATTTCATTTGGAGTTACGGTTGAATTTATATGATTTTTAGAAGTTTTGGGCATTTTCTGGAATTTCCTAATTTATTTTAAAACAAAAATTAATTACTGTGTCAGCATGACATCGTCATGACGTTAGCAGGTCAATAGGGCACGGTCCAGGTCAAACCTGACCAATGGGACCCACTGGTCAGTGACTCAGCCAACTAACTGAGTTAGTTAGTGCTAAACTGACCCTAACCAGGCTGTTAGCAGGGCGGGGCCCACATGTCGGTGTCTAGTTTAGTTAACTAAATTAGTTAGCTCTAATTAATCTCAAGTTAACTAATTAGGGGCTTGGGCCCACATGTTAGTGAGACAGAGAGGGGGGGAGTCAACCGAGCCGGTGGGGTCAAACCACGCTGGTCAGCAGGTCAACCCCTACCGGTGACATGTCGCCGGCGATGACAGGCGCGGCGGAGTAGCGCAGAAACGCTGCTCCGGCGACCATTTGGATGGCGGAGAGGCTCTACGTGACGAGGGGACTCGTCCGCGTCCAGTGGTGCTCACGGCAGTAGCTCTAGTGGCCTAAAACAACGGCGGCGGCGACTTGCGCGGCGGCCGGAGTTCGGTCGGGTGCGGGGACGCGGCTGCGATGCGCTGGGAAAGGAACTGGTGGTGGCTTTGGCTTCCTGCGGAGCTGATGAGCATGGTGACGCGCGCGGATGCGGGCTACGGTGGCTCAAACCACGGCGGCGCCATGGTCGGCGGCGACGAGCTCTCGGGCTCAACGGAGCCCGCGGTTAGAAGATGAAATTAGTAGAGGGAAGAGAGGGGTTCGGTGCGGAGGCTCACAACGAGGCTAACGAGCGCGAGGGGGAGGTCAGGGATGCACTGACGATGGCGTACGGTCGCCGGAGATCTTCACGGCCCAGGGTTGAAGAAGCAGGCGAGGACGACGGTACGGGGCTCCCGGTGTCGTGCGGCTCGGCTATGAGGAAGAGAACAGAGAGGCGGAGCTAGAGGTCACAGCCACGGGGCAAGGGAACGGGGGTGGCCCCGGCAAATTGCGTCGGCGACGACGAGCTCTGCTCGGGCGCGTGCGGGAAGAGAGCAGAGGAGGGAGGGCGCTCGAGGGAGAGAGGGGCAAGTGACAGGGGACCGAGGAGGGTCGCGTGGTGATGCTAGAAGGGCCGAGGCATCGCGGTGGAAGCAGGAGGTGGCTGGGCGTGCGCCGGCGCACGGCGAGCACGCGCCCTGCGTCCGACTGGCGCGAGGTGGAAGACGCCTCTGCCCCTGGTGGGCTGGGCAAGGTAAGTGGGCCACCAGGTGGGCTGCGTAGGTAACCTCAGGTGGGCTTTCTCTCTCCCCCCTTTTCTAGTTTTTTTCTATTTCAGTTTTTCTATTTTGTTCTGTTTTGTTTTGGTTTAGTAAAAATACTAAACCATTTAATAAAATCCTGAAAATATTCATGGACACTTGCTGAATTATTTTAGTGGCCCAAAAATAGTTCCAACATTATTTGAGCATTTAAATTATTAATAGTGTTTAAATGCCCAAAGTCAAATACAATAATGATTTAAATTTAGTGCCAAAATAATTCCTTAAAAATGTTCAATATTTTTGGTTTGGATACAAACCCTTGCCAAAATTATCAAACATTAATGAAGGCCATTTTGGTTTCACTGAATGCCAGCTTAAGGGTTCTTGCCCCTTTTTTTATTTAAGTTTTTGAGGCTTCCACTTTCCTCAATTCAAGTTTCAGAAATTTAGACATGATGCAACACCAGATGCTAGCACTAGGCATTAATAGAACTAGGGATGTGGCAACTCGCCCCCACTAAACAAGAATCTTGTCCCGAGATTCAAGACGTGAGGTAAGAAGACAGAGGGGATACAAGCTAACACAATCTTCACGATCCAGATGTCTTTCTCGAGGATGTTGATTCATTGCATCATATTGATCTTGACATCTTTGCTTCGAGAACTCCATCCAACATGGCGACAAGAGAGCAAGACAACCTCACAAGAGTGGGATACAAGATCAACTCCACGGAATGAGACATAGAAACTTCTCTGGAGCTGAGAGGCAAAACACACATCGAGAGAGATGGAAGGTAATAGATGACAAGGGTTCAAATTGGTAGGCAATGATTCCACGCTGGAGTAGGATGGTGCATGGTTTCAAAGTAGCGAGGAGATAATTGTCATGATTCCACAACGGGGCACCTTAGGGGAGGTGACTCGTAAAATTACTACCTTAAGTGGCAAAAAGAATTACTTTTGATACAAGATCATTGAAACTCTTTATACCAGCCTGAGGTAATCACAATCGATCGTTGGAAGGGATTCGAAAGAATAGCATACTCCGACCAGGATGGATGATGTGGACTACCTTGTTGAAGACAACGCAATGGATGATTTGCTTATCATCAGAAATGGATGGGACCCATGGTAAGTCCACTTTTGAAGATGATCCTGAACAACAACTACTGAGGTGCAAGCTGGGAACAAAATGCAAATGTTGGGAATGATTCTGGTAACTGGGGAAAAACCCAACAGTAGAGAGAGATTCGACTATTTGAAAGGTTATAACATAACCGAGGAAATAGGAAGCTAATCCCAGTTAATGCCAACGATAAAACCTAGTGCTTGCGCGTGCTCTCAAGAACTTGAGCATCTCCATATTCATCAAGGTTTTACCAATATCCGTGTCAAGGATCATGGCAACACAACATAACACCATGATGAATGGTGATGTGTGATACAGATGCAAAGGAAGATAACACTTTCTCAGATTTCACCTTAGCGAGGCCAGGGGAATGAAATCTGGATGATCGACCGAGAGACATTTAGCACTCCGCTTCTAATGTTCTCCTTGATGTGCTAGTGTATCCCATTTATTGATACGGTTTGGTATCTAGGACATCAAGTAAAGGTTGGACTTCGGGAGCTCAAGAATCCGTATGGATTAACTACGGAGGTAAATCCTATGAAATCCTCATGGGGAGGTGGCCAACTTTCTTCAATCGAGATACTACAATAATAGGTCTTCCGGCTGGATGTGTTGGCCACGACATCCACTTTACCAGTTATCGGGAGACCAATATTATAGTTCTTGGAAAATGCTCCAACCATCATATCTGCCTGAGATTCAGATCTGGTTGGTGTCAGGATATTCCAGACTCATCGAGTCTAGAAACAAAATGAAAGTTTGCAACACAAATCGACGAGATGACATTGCGAGATTCTCAGGAAATGGACTATGGTAGTAAGCTCCAAAACATGAGCTGGTGCTCCTAAACACATGTGGACACGCTGTCCCAGACAAGCATGACCACATGGTGGTCTTACAATGAAACACTACCGAGTCCTGGTTGGGAACCGTCATCAAGGATATCAAACTCCTTACATAAGTCATATGATTAGCTCTTATGGAGAACTTCTTCTCCCTGAACAAGTCAATCAGTGGCTTGGTGTGCTAGGGATACGTATGGAATGAAGATGATCAGTCTATCAGACCATAGAGTACTTCGCACATGCATGACTGACTTGGGACCATTCCAAAGGAAGCAAAAACAATCTTTCTCGAATTCACGGCGGCAACTTGCACCTAATGCACATGAACTTGGAGAAAGTCACTTCTTACACCAAACATGTATTTCATGAACGGGACATGAAGATAATGCTTACAAAAGTTTCCAACACTAACTTAGATGTTCAATCATGAATCATGGGGGAGACAACATGCTGCTGATGGGCTCAACAGCAACTCATCAAAATTTCCATATCACTGGACTTCCACCATCATGTGAACACGGTGTTAGCATTGGTCAGACCAAAAGATGTAATGGTGTATTCTCGAGGGATCAACCACGAGTAAGAGAACACTACGAACATCATTGGTTCTGATTTGACTCGACAATAGCCCATACTCAAGTCAAAGTTTTGACAAGACAACAGATCCAACAACTGATCACGAGGACCAATTGGTGAAGATATCATCTTTCTTCAACACACACACAAGGATATCCCTTAAGAGTGAACTAAGTAGATTAAGCTTTTATCTTCCAACCCTCCAAGTTGTTCTTTAGCTTAACCAACCAGCTCAGGGGGTAACCAACACAGATTTCTTGGAGAATGGCTGGTTTACAAGAAACCAACTCGATCACGAACTCAACATAGCGATCAGATGACAACCTAGTGATACCTCCGAGAAGATATTCGGAAAATCACGAACCACCGATATGTCTCTAAGCTCGAGAACAATCTTGCTTTTCAAGGCAAGATGACATGATCAGAAGAGTAAGGGATTGAATAATCCTAACTCATTGATCGAGGAGTGCACCGGAAATAAGGACTAGGTAGCACGATTAATCTTATAATGATGATTGAATAACCAACACGCTAAGAATGAGATTGTTGTCCATTAGCTACCAAGCAACATGGTTGCTAGGAGTATTGATTTCACACATCATGATTCACTTGTCGGCATTCTGGTTGCGACAACACGACACCGAGGAATGAATAATGATGGCGGGAAGTATCACTGTGTCAAGAATTCATAAGATGGTGTGCAATTCCCATGACATTCTTGACATAAGACGGTAATACTTCAGGATAGAACAGAATCAAAAGCTGGATTGGCCTTTTGATCTGCGAAATACAACTACTTTGACCCAATCCTAGATATGGATGAGGTGCTGGAGTTTATTTCTCCTAGTCATTCTGGAATAGAATGGCTTGACGGACCACAAGAATAAAAGGGCATTGATGAACACAAATGCACACATACTCTTGGCTATCAACTGATTGATGATGGTCGGAATACAACTGAAGGGGAACAACTCAGGGAACATATAATTTTCTGAGTTGGGGATGCATAGATTAGTATGTCGAACGAGTTCAACATATTTCTTCCGGATAACCCATGCAGAAAGGTAGAGTTGGCAGAGTCACAACATAGAATGGAGAACCCATCAGGAGCACTCTGTCGTGACCTTTTGGTTCAAAAGAACTCCTGCCAAGAATGGTTCACGATAATTGGAAGAAGGATGTACCACGAACCTCGAGGACTATCGCAAAGGTTACTAATATCCTAAAGGAACTAGCAACACTATCAACAAGAGGTAAGTAGGGTGAATCTCGGGTTCAAGAACCCATGAATAGAATACCTACCACTACATGGCATCACATGATGCTTTTGAGAATAATGGCCAGAATCATCACATCGGAAACACAAAACACGGCTAGATTACTAGGTGACTCCCTAAACACCTAGGGTCATAATAATAGCTCCAACATATATGTCAAGGCAATAGAGTACCTCAACTGACATGTAGTGTGATTAATCTGGCCCAAAGGACATCAGGAACAGGAGGAAGGGATTTGCAAATGTATCAGACTGTTTAGAAACCTGGGATGACTCGGACAGCATAATGGCTGTAAATGCTCAAAACGATTTGAGACATCCTGCAAAATGGTGGCATAACCACTCAGAAGCACAATATCAAGGTTCGAGACCAACTATGAACACACAGAAGTAGTAGAAACTGAACTGGGCTTAAATCCAACAATCTTATAAGTCTATGGACTAGTAACACGTCATTCTGATAGATAGATGAGAAAGCCTAGTTCTTAATCCCCGTAGAAAAGAAGAGGCTGACTCAGATCGGAAGGGCATGAGGTATAAGGAGTAAAAAAGAGCCTTACGTTCCCTTCCACAATCAATTCCCTTACATAACTAAAGCATTTCTAGACTCAACTTCGATCAGTTTGGCTTGGTAATCCTACAGGCAGTCAGGCTCTGATACCAACGCTGTCAGGACCCCGATCCTAAGTCACACCGATCTAGCATGTAACACATCATATCACTTTGCGGCCTCACGCACGGTATTTCCACGGGTGCCACCTTACCTGGCCCGGGACCGTTTGCGCCTTTTGGCTCACGTATATGATAGTGTCGCTAGCATCCATATGACAGAGAACCCGGGCCGACATGGCTAGTCGTGAAACCAAAGCGGCACTAACCCATGAGGACAGGCATACATGAATCATATCGAGCATGTCGGTCATCAACGTGTGAATCCGGGCTGTAGCACTGGGCTAACAGGACTCCGGTAACCCAGGCTGTAGCAGGCTAGGCAGGACTCCGGAAGCCACCGCGTGACATTTCCCCGAAGGGACAGACACAGGAACGAAGTGAATCACATGCCGGCCAGTCAAGTGTTCCGAGCAGTAGTGCTGGGCTAGCAGGACTCCGGTGATCCGGGCTGTAGCAGACTACTATGGCTCATGGAAGCACAAGTCTACATTTCCCCATAAGAGAGGCTGCCAAGGATAAACAACTAGATTGTCGGATCCCACACATACCAAGCATTTCAATCATACACACAATATGCTTGATATGTGTAAATACAACATGGCATCACAACATAACTCTACGACTCAAGTATTTATTCATTAGGCTCCGAGGAGCGAGATATTACAAACATGGGTCTCATGACCCAACAATCATAGCATACCATGCAAAGCACATGCGGAAGCTTAACATGTCTGAGTACAGACATCTACAAATGAAAAAGGCTAAGAAGCCTGACTATCTACCAGATCCTGCCGAGGGCACAAGATCGTAGCTGAGGTATCAAGCTAAACGTCGAAGTCCACGCGGAACTACTAGCAAGACTGAAATCTCTCTGCAAAACATAAATTAAGCAAACGTGAGTACAAAGGTACTCAGCAAGACTTACATCAGAACTAGCTACATCTGCATCGGTATCAACAAAGGGGGTGTGGAGTTTAACTGCAGCAAGCCAGCTTTGACTCAGTGGCTAACCTGAACTACGACTGCAAGCAACTTTTTTGAGGTGGCACACACGAGTCCACATATTCACCATTCAATACACCACTATGGATCCGTTCCCGTCTCCCTACGAGAAGGCCATCCATAGCACTCACACTTGTCTTGCGAGTTTTAAATTATCCACTTTCACTTGTCTATGAACTATGCAAGGGGTCCAAGTTTCCATATCCGAGGAATCCGGCTATTTGAATAGATAATGATAACCCTGCAGGGGTGTACTTCTTCACACACGCTCCCACCACTTACCATCGTTTACACGACATGTACTCAGCAACCTTCAAGCGGAAGCCCAACGAGGGTGTCGGCCACGGCCTACCTAAACACTTAAGTCTCTAGTCCAGGTTTATCGCCTATCCAGGTTCCATCCGCAGGGAGTCCGGCCGAGGTTTCCACATACGGCCCCGAACGATGTGTGCAGGGTTCCGAGACACCAAACGGGCGCCCGACATGCCCGGCCACGGTGTATCTACCGCAACATAGCCCACCCCTGGGGTCAGCGCTACGCACGGCCGCCAACACATAACCTACAAACACCAGAAACTAGTTGCAACTCCTAGACAGAGTACTAGGGTGATTAAGAAGCCGAGATGGTCAATTAAGGATCCCAATGAGTGGTAGTAGCTGTTCATGGATCACAGACACAGAACTCAGTTCCTGAGGACGGCTGCAATGAGACAACCCACCATGTACTCCTACATGGCCTCTCACCGCTACCTTTACCAAATCGTGTTCACACACTTAGCTCACACACAGTAGGACATGTTCACAACTTTCCAATTCATCCCCGATGAATCAGACCTGACACAACTCTAAGCAATAGCAGGCATGACAAGCAAACATGAATGAGTAGGCACATCAGGGCTCAAACAACTCCTACTCATGCTAGTGGGTTTCATCTATTTACTGTGGCAATGACAGGTCATGCAAAGGAAAGGGGTTCAACTACCGCAACAAGTAACAGATGATCGTTGTTGTCCTAATGCAGTAAAAGAGAGCAGGAGCGAGAGAGGGGGATTGTATCGGAATGAACAAGGGGGGTTTGCTTGCCTGGCACTTCTGAAGATAGTATAGCTCTTCATCGGTGTCATCGATCTCGTCATCGGAAACAACGTCTACTGAGAGGGGGCAATTACCGGCAAACAAGGAAGAACACAATCAATGCAATGCACAACATGATGCATGATAATGACATGGCAATATGTTGTTGATTGAGCTAATGCAACTAGCAACACAATTAAATGAAGTTGGTTTGAACCCAAAGTTCAAATTCAAACTCCACATGTGGTTATTTAAATACCATTCATTTGATTTATCCTAGACAGTGGCCTTAAGTTGTCCTAACATGCATGAAAGTGGTACAGATGGATTCCTCGAATTTTTCTGATAATTTTTCATATATAATTTATTTCATTTGGAGTTACGGTTAAATTTCTATGATTTTTAGAAGTTTTGGGCATTTTCTGGAATTTCCTAATTTATTTTAAAACAGAAATTAATTACTGCGTCAGCATGACATCGTCATGACGTCAGCAGGTCAACAGGGCACAGTCCAGGTCAAACATGACCAGTCGGACCCACTGGTCAGTGACTCAGCCAACTAACTGAGTTAGTTAGTGCTGAACCGACCCTAACCAGGCAGTTAGCAGGGCGGGGCCCACATGTCGGTGTCTAGTTTAGTTAACTAAATTAGTTAGCTCTAATTAATCTCGAGTTAACTAATTAGGGGCTTGGGCCCACATGTTAGTGAGACAGAGAGGGGGGGAGTCAACCGAGCCGGTGGGGTCAAACCACGCAGGTCAGCAGGTCAACCCCTACCGGCGACGTGTCGCCGGCGATGACAGGCGCGGCGTAGTAGCGCGGAAACGCTGCTCCGACGACCATTTGCATGGCGGAGAGGCTCTACGTGACGAGGGGACTCGTCCGCGTCCAGTGGTGCTCACGGCAGCAGCTCTAGTGGCCTAAAACGACGGCGGCGGCGACTTGCGCGGCGGCCGGAGTTCGGTCGGGTGCGGGGACGCGGCTGCGATGCGCTGGGAAAGGAACTGGCGGTGGCTTTGGCTTCCTGCGGAGCTGATGAGCATGGTGACGCGCGCGGATGCGGGCTACGGTGGCTCAGACCACGGCGGCGCCATGGTCGGCGGCGACGAGCTCTCGGGCTCAACGGAGCCCGCGGTTAGAGGATGAAATTAGTAGAGGGAAGAGAGGGGTTCGGTGCGGATGCTCACAACGAGGCTAACGAGCGTGAGGGGGAGGTCAGGGATGCACTGACGACGGCGTACGGTCGCCGGAGATCTTCACGGCCGAGGGTTGAAGAAGCAGGCGAGGACGACGGTACGGGGCTCCCGGCGTCGTGCGGCTCGGCTATGAGGAAGAGAACGGAGAGGCGGAGCTAGAGGTCACAGCCACGGGGCAAGGGAACGGCGGTGGCCCTGGCAAATTGCGTCGGCGACGACGAGCTCTGCTCGGGCGCGTGTGGGAAGAGAGCAGAGGAGGGAGGGCGCTCGAGGGAGAGAGGGGCAAGTGACAGGGGACCGAGGAGGGTCGCGTGGCGATGCTAGAAGGGCCGAGGCGTCGCGGTGGAAGCAGGAGGTGGCCGGGCGTGCGCCGGCGCGCGGTGAGCACGCGCCCTACGTCCGATTGGCGCGAGGTGGAAGACGCGTCTGCCCCTGGTGGGCTAGGCAAGGTAAGTGGGCCACCAGGTGGACTGCGCAGGTAACCTCAGGTGGGCTTTCTCTCTCTCCCCTTTTCTAGTTTTTTTCTGTTTCAGTTTTTCTATTTTGTTCTGTTTTGTTTTGGTTTAGTAAAAATACTAAACCATTTAATAAAATCCTGAAAATATTCATGGACACTTGCGGAATTATTTCAGTGGCCCAAAAATAGTTCCAACATTATTTGAGCATTTAAATTATTAATAGTGTTTAAATGCCCAAAGTCAAATACAATAATGATTTAAATTCAGTGCCAAAATAATTCCTTAAAAATGTTCAATATTTTTGGTTTGGATACAAACCCTTGCCAAAATTATCAAACATTAATGAAGGCCATTTTGGTTTCACTAAATGCCAGCTTAAGGGTTCTTGCCCCTTTTTTTATTTAAGTTTTTGAGGCTTCCACTTTCCTCAATTCAAGTTTCAGAAATTTAGACATGATGCAACACCAGATGCTAGCACTAGGCATTAATAGAACTAGGGATGTGACAAAGGCATTCGTCCATTGGATGGTCAATTTTGCAAAGCTGCTTCTTATTCCACCAATGATGACTCTGCCACACATGACTCTGCCAATGCACCCAAGTCTACTCCTCAAGCCACTGCTCCGCGCGTGATGACTGACCGTGAACTTCGGCTTAGTCTTCATCAGAAGGTGAATCGAAATCACAAATGGGTTAAGCGTTAGTTTGGTTCACTTCTTCACAACATGACTGCTACACACAATGAAGTGAAGAAAAACCATTACTACCTCCATCAAGTCTTCGGTCGCACCTGGGCAATCCTGTCACATCTATATGGTGAAGACGATCTGAAGAAAATGGGTCTCAATGAAGATTTTGACTGGTCTGCACCTCCACCGAAGAAATTCAAGAAGGTCAAGGTTCCTTCTCTGGTGGCCAGCTCATATTCTTCATCGCACGACGCTGATGAAAATGAAGACTTGGACGACACTGCGGCAGGCCCTACTACAACATACGACCCCAACAACGCTGGCGCTCCTTCATCAACTTGATATTCTTCAGGGGCGTTAGTCCTCATAGTCGAACCTTTTGATCATTTGATGACAAAGGGGGAGAATTTTGAGTTAGTCTTCAAGCGGGTCTTTCTATATGGGCATTTTTTTGTTAAGTTACAACTCTCGTTCTTCTGAGACTTTTATTGGATCGAGTTGTAAACTTAAACCCGGTGGTGCTCTGATACTCTTGATGCGTTTTTCTGCATGCTTATTCCTCATTAAATATTATTGCATGCATGCTGAATTACATCAATCACCATATTTCATTATGCATTTCAAATTCTTCATTGTGATATGTCAAACGTGTGTATGAATTACAAGATATAGGGGGAGATCTCCATGATTCAACTCTTCAAGTGTGCATTGCTTCAAAAGCAAAATCCTCACTATGCACATTCGAGATATAGGGGGAGTTCTTCTATATCTTGCAATCAAATTCCTCAATATCAGTATTTACACTTCATATGTTTATCCCCGTTGAAAACTTAACCTATATTGTCATCAATCACCAAAAAGGGGGAGATTGTAAGTGCATCTAGTGCCCCTTAGTGATTTTGGTGTATTGAAGACTTATAGGTTAAGGGACTAATGCATTTGTGATATACACAGGTCTATAAGTCTATGAGGAGTTTGATATTTACAGAGAAAGTCGACCCCTAAAAATGAAGTTCTTCGACTGAAGACTTTGTATTTCTGAAGAATTTCTGAAGACTTTGAAAGTGAAGAAGATGGTGTGACCTTGAAGACTTAGTATTCATTCGAGGAACATGAAGAGTGAAGACTTATGTTTTCGCAGTTTCATTTTCTCTTTCTTGAGTCATAGGAAACAAAGTACTGTTAAAAGGGGTCGAGGAAATACTAAGGAAAAATTTCCATGTGATGCTCAACTCAAAATCCTAGACCTACCAATCCCTTCGAGTGAAGCCATTGGAAATCTCATACAGTCCAGTCAATTTCTTCAATGAAAGAGACGAAGTTCTTCTGGTCTCTGAGGAATTTGTTCTGACTGAGGAGTTAGGAATTCGCCAGTGCGGATTGCCTACACAGTGAGGAACATGATAGCCCTAAGGAATTTGATACTCAAATTTCCGACCGTTGCTGTGCTATGCGCCAGCTGTCCCAAAATGTCTATCCACCTAACGGTCATATCATTGAAGGGCATTTATGTCTTATCATGTAGGGCTGCTCCCTAGGCTATAAATAGCCGCCCCCTCCAACGACTAGCTGGTTGGCTGCTCCGAGAGAAACTGACACTTGTCATTTGAGAGCAACCCATCCTCTGAGGACTTTGAGCGAAAATCATCGAGTGAGGAAAAACCCAAAACCCAAACACCTACAAACCCCAAGTGATTGAGCATCACTGAAGAGATTGATCCTGCGTGGATCCGATGCTTGTTACCTTTGAAGACTCTGCTTCTTCCAGACGGTTAGGCGTCATGGTCTAGAGCATCCAAGAGGAATTGTGGATCGCCGAGTGACCGAGTTTGTGAAGGTTTGGAAGTCGCCTGAAGACTTACCACGAGTGATTGAACGAGGTCTGTGTGACCTTAGTTCAAGGAGAATACGGTGAGGACTGGGTGTCCTAAGCTGCGTGTTCAGGACTGGGTGTCCGGGACTGTGTGTCCTCGAGTTTAAATACTCAGCCGCTCCAACCAGACGTACAACTGAGACAACAGTTGGAACTGGTCTACCAAATCATTGTCTTCACCAAGCTTACTGGTTCCATTTCCTCAACTCTTTTATTTCCTCATAATTGAGTTGTGTGCTTGTTCATATCTGTGTTTGAAGACTTTGGCTGAAGACTTTCTCAATTTCCTTAGTTCAATTTCTTCAGTCTGTTTGTCTTCATCCTGTGTTATCCTGTGCTTACGCTTCCTGTACTATGTGCTTGTGTTCATTTCATCATGATGACTATGATTGTATTCTTTTATGTTTACTTTTGAGTACTTATTCCGCTGCTAGCAGTTCTTCGCTAAGGAATTTCCTCACCGGCAAATTCCTAAGTGAAGAATTTCATAAAAATCACCTATTCACCCCCCTCTAGTCGATATAACGCACTTTTAGTACTACTAGTACTAGTACTGCGTGTTAGATGAAAAAACACGATTAAGATCGAGAAAAAGATCGTCAAGAAGAGATATTACCTAGACTTGCTTAATGAGGGATCCCGGAGAGGAGGGCTTGGAAAGGGCGATGGCTTTGAGCTTGTCTGCGGTAGTCTCGGCGGGGTGCTTGCGCTTCTTCGTACCATGAGCCTCGACGGTTTTGGCCAGAGCCATAGACATCACTTCGACCGATGCTCCAACGTCCATCAAGAAACTGTCAAATAGAAATAAAAGAAAAGAAACCATAATCACAAACCCAAAAGAATAAAAGAGAGGGAGTTATAGGATCAGTCTCGGGGTTGCAAGGCTGGGCCTTGGCTAGAATCAACACCATTGATGCGCTCATCTTTCCTTCTTTGGGAGAGAAGAACAACGGCAGAAGCAGGTCGGGGTTTTCTTGAAGAAATGAGGAACAAGATGAGGCAGAAGTGAGGGTTGGGTAGAGAGGAAGCTGAGAGAGAAGAGTGAAATGATGGTTGCTTCATCTGTCCAACTTACTGCTGGAAAGGAGGGGGTTTTGTGATTTGACGGCTCATTGGGCATTACTGCGGCACTTCGATCAGGGTAGTCTATCGTCACTCTACTACGGAGTAATTTAGTGCATGGCTGGTGGACCCCGATGCTGGCTGTCCCACATGTCGGCGAAAGTGAGTAATTTAGTGCATGGCTGGAGGAGGATCCGCATGGTAGAGCGTGTCCACTGTTTTCAGAAGAAAAAATGATTACAACAAGCGTTTCCACTCTTACAACGGAGGAGTGCGAAACATAGCAGCCACTTGAACATACACAGTGCTCCTACTACTAGGCATGTGCAGTGGTTCATACGTCAGTACTACACAATCTTGTTGCTAGTGTAGTAAGATATGACGATAACAAATGATGTTGTGCGCATGTCAACTACTCCTATATGTAACATAGTACCGCTTTTTCGACTGTCCAGTCGAGAATGGACGATGAGATCAATGTTAACAGAACTAGGTCCACAACGCACGGAGAGTACGGTGTTACAGTACTCCATGAAACATGAACCATATGAAGCACGAATAGTGTTAGGCAGGGTGTATGAAGGGTGCACGGGATGGGAGCAAAAGTTCCCTTCTCGACCCACTTTTGGGTGTTCGGCAGAGTGCATTAAGGGTGCATGAGTCCACACTAGTAGGTTGACAAAAATACACGAAGAGGAAACAACTATATTGAGATGAGAATGCAACCAAACACACCCACATGCTTTGTGCTACAGTGACTGATCTGCACCGTCTGAGTTTGATCCAACGGTCATGTTGCACCGAGACATGGACATCCCCCATGCAGAGGGCGCCTAAACACCACCGAAGTCCCTCTGCTTCTCGAGGTGCACGACGTTGGTGATGCAGGGTGCAACCGCCCGCAGAGCCTGCTCCCGGTCGACGGGAGCTAGCTCATCAAAGACGGCGTCCAATGGCACGAATGGATTCCGGTGACGGAGCCCTGAAAGGATTCGCTCGGCGACGGCGACGGCAGCCCGCAACCCCTCCCTGTCCAGCTCAGCCCCCACCATCGCGCGGAGACGGCTCAGCTCCTCAGAGATATAGGTGAAGAAGGAGACCAGGTCAGGAAGCCGCAGCTCATTGAAGTCGACCGGGTGGTCGAACGGGTTTAGCCCGACGGCCGGCATCGTCGCGCTGGCACGATGGTAGGCATCGCGCAGCCGCAACATGTGTGTGGCAACTTGGTTCACCAAGTGGCTGAGGCGATCCTGGACCTCGTCACGATCGGCCCGCTCGCACTCCAGCCGGCTCCCTTGATGGCCTATCGTATCTCCCTCTTTCTGCAGCAACGCCGCCGACGCCTCGAGCATCTTTGTGGTGGACGCCTGCCGCTTTTGAAGCTCCGTTAACTCCCGCACATAACGGAGGAGCATGACACTCCTCTCCTCCTTGAGCTCACGGAGCTCCATGTCCTTGGCCCTAAGCTCCGCATCCTTGGCATGGAGCTCCTGTGTCGGGAGCCTCACCTCAGACTCCGTGATCTGCTGCGCCGCCATGGCACCAGGTAGAAGCAATGGGGACAGGAAGCAAAGGGGGTGAGACGGCTGAAAGGCAATGCAATCTACGGGAAGGCGGAGGGAGCGGGGAATCTTTTGGTTTTCACCACAGTAAAACACCAGTCGATGACTTCTCACATCAGGGAGCAGTGGGTACAGGCGGAGTCATCGTGACTAATTGCTGTCGCGCCTACTCCCATCAATCAAAAAATTAAAAATCCTGCCGTGCCTGCTCCCATCAATCAAAAAATTAAAAATCCTGCCGCACCCAAACACCAGAGCAACGCCATGGTGGATATTTAAATTTACCTGCCGACAAGTAGATAAAAAAAGGGTTGAAAAAACAAATGTGGCAGCGGCCTAGCTAATCGGTCGAACTAGCCCAACTAGCTAGCCCCCGTGCTTCACTGATGTACTCGGCGGGAAAGGTGGTCTTTCGTGATTTGACAACTCGTTTACTTGCTTCGGTGCTACGACTGAGGAGGACCTAGAAAACGCGCGGTAGGGTGTCCCACGTCAGGAAGAATATATGTGTGCACCACCCGGGAGGACCCTGAAACCGCGTGGTAGGGTGTGCCACGTCTCGGCACAGAGGAAAAATGTGCGTGTAAAAATAAACTGTATCAGATGTAGTACCTATGGTTCGACCTCGGGACCCAGCCAATCAGTTGAAAACACCCCACTAGCCACACAGCTTCATCATGCAAACATGGCACAGAGGATAGATGTGGTTAGCTCCGTCTCGACCAGCCACAACGTCTCTTGTTCTAGGCGATTCTTCTATTTTCCAAGTTTTTTTAGTTGTAATAACACCACAGCAAGCTAGCGCCGCTCTTCGTGTGTGCCCGTGCAAATGTTAGACGATGGAGAGAAGAGAGATTGAGATCGCAGACCTGGGAACCACCAGTAAGTGAGATAACGGTCATGCACGTGTTGACGAGGCACTCCCTCTACTCTACTCAACGCAAGTACTGTATAAAATCAAGTTATGGGACAAAGCCAACAACCATATTTTTAGGCTATCGACTTACGCTTTGTAGTCCAGGTTGCCATTTCAAATCTCATCTTTCAGATTTGTTAGTTTTAGGTCCAAATTTGATTAATGACAAGTGGGACCCCCGTGTGTTGTTCCGATATTTCAGTGTAGGATGGTTTTTTTGAACAAAACACTTTGCGCGGTTAGACAAGTAACGGCACGAGTTACACGTTTTTGCAAGTTTACGAACAAAAATGACAGCGGCATAGAATATCACCTCCAACCCGCAGCTTAGATACTATGGTGGTACGAGTTTTTACACCGTTGGAAGTGAGATCCAATGGCTTGGGAGTAGTCTTTGTAATTATGCGCAATTTCCTAACTCTCCAAAGGTTTTTTTGCAAATAAAACATTCAGGCCTCGTGTGTGCCGCTGCATTTGTGATCCAACAGCTCCCCGGTGCTCATATTAGGTGCTCCCCATAGCTTAATTACCCGCTACAGTGATTGGAGTAGTTGTGGGCCGAATGCTACGAAAATATAATCTAAACTGACTGGAATAAATGCCTACACAAATTAATCCAAGGTTGGAGTGCCCCTCGCAATGTAAATAGCTCCGGCTTTGCAAGGGATGGAGAGGTAGTAGCTTCAACACATGGAAGATACGGTGTGAGAAAGCGAGGTCAATCGAGAGACATATAGATAGAGAGACAAACTGAGTGTGGTCCGACATTCATTGAACAAATATATATGCTCTGGAGAGATATTGTCCGATTGAGCTTTTTGGCAAGGGTGAGGGCTATAAGATAGAGCTTGAGAGATGATCCAGTCACAGACGTGTAGATATATTTTGTGCGTGGGAGGAAGCAAGGTCAACCAATCACATAGGGTCACAGTGGCATCGAAAGAGTGAGACGGGTTGGAGAGAGTGACCTAGATAGACGATGTGCGTGAGAGAGTATACAATGTGAATAGGTCGAATTGGGCTCAAACATGGTGATATATCGTTTTTGTCCGAGAAAGAGCGAGGTCAATTGAGACATACAGAGAGAGAGAGAGAGAGAGAGATTGAGTGAGCGTGGCCCACCATGAGGTCGAAAGAGTGGTGGCGGCTTGGATGGACTGGACTAGATAGACAATCTGTGTGAGAGAATATAGAGTGTGTCGATCAAGGCCCGAACAGGGAAATATATCATTTGTGTGTGAAAGAAAACGTGGTTAAACGAGACTCATATAAAGAGAGCGAGATTGAGGGAGTGTGGCCCGCCGTGCGGAAGAAAGAGTGAGACAGACTCGAGGGAGTGACCTAGATATACAATGTGCGTGTGTGCGCATGCACGAGAGGTTGGGGCTAGATAGGCAATGCATGTATTTAGCGCGAGAAGGTGAGAGGGAGAGGGGGGAAGAGAGAGCTCGTCATGGGGTGCAATGGCGGGTGTGTGAGGTAAATACATTTGGTAACAGAGTGGAAAAAGGGGTTGTGTAGTTGAGAGACTTAGAGATCGAAACATGGAGAGAAAGAATGAATGTGTGTTGGAAACCAATAGCTTCCTAAGGTGGTTAGGAGAGGTAGATTGGCCGATACAGGAAGTATGTAGTGTTTGTGCGGGGGGGGGGGGGGGGGGGGGGCTAAAAACAACATTTGAATGTACATAGTACGAGACTTAATATCGATGTTTCAATTCGGTGTACATTGTAAGATCTGAACCAAGGACCAGGCATACGGGTAATTATTTCGAATTCGTGCCATACTAAGTTTCGAAAAGTTGACATTGACTCAGTTTGTTGTGCTATTTTGTAGGTCATATGTTTGAATCCATCCAAAAGTTTTCTCACTACCATGGTGTTCATCATATACATATGAATTTGTATTAAAAAAGTAGCGTGGATACAGTGAAATGCGAAATCCATGTTAGAATTGGAGATCGCTACGTGACACACACTCTAATTCAAATAACTAGCTACGTGACACACACTCTAATTCAAATAACTAATTATGTGACACACACTCTAATCCACGTTAGCGTGGGTACTGTTTTGATTTTTTTTCAAATAACTCCTCATTAATTAATTTATAGTACTCCCTTTGTTCACTTTTATAAGACCTTGAAGACATTTTAGACAATGTGCAAAACAGTTCATTTTAAGTTGTCTGAAACGACTTACAAACATGAATGGATGGAGTATCTCGTTTCGAATGACTAATTATTGCAAGGAAAGCACAGGCATGGTAATACATACAGATTCGTTTGCAAATGAAAGAAGATTCGTTTGCATTCTCAAATGTAGGCGCACCAGGCAAACCAGGGTCGTGTCGGGGTGGACGCTGCTTCGGTGCCTTATAGGCAACTGCCTTTGGGTCACTGACATGTGGGCCAGCCACCTGTTGGGCCCATATGTCATGGACACAAAGGCAGGTGCCTTAAGGCACCGAAGCATAGTCCTGTCGGGGTGGTCGCATGTGTCGGACGGACGTGTAGCACCCAGCCACCACCCCCTCCCCCCCAAAAAGGACAACGACAATATAAGTTCGTGCTTCCATGTTTCGGATTGAAATATCTGGCGGCCCCAATTCCAGCCCTGCAAAATCTCTCTTCTCCACTGTCCCCTTCCGCGCCCAGATTGCTCAAATCCCTAATTCGCCGCCAACCCTCGAATCGCCCCTCGTCTCGTCTCTTTCCCCACCATTCCCCACCTCTGTGCCGGACGACGATGACGAAGACGACAGTCGCGCTTCACCACCGCACTGGAGCTACCTCATCTACGCCCTCGTCCACCGCAACGGGTGGTCCACCGACAACGTCGGCCGCCGCAACCGACATGCCTCACAGACACTGATTTCCACCGCATCAGGTGCGCTTCACTGACGTCGTCTCCCAGCTCACGGGGGCTACTTCACCGAGCACATCGTCGCACCTCCGCCCCCCGAGGCCGTTGGGGCTTCACCAACAGTCTCATCCACCGCATCGTAGCGCTCCGCTGCCACTCAAGATCTGCATCCGTGCGCGGCTAGCCAACGCCAGCGCATCACCCTCAATGGCTGTGAAGTGACCCGCACTCTAGCTAGGCGAGCATGCCCAAACGCCGGCCCGAACTAGGTATCCACACATCACTCCCTTCTGCACTATTCCGACGATGTTTGGATATCCTTTCACTGCTCTCTTAGCTTACACGCCTATGAAACTCTGACCTTAACTCTTATTTCTTTTGGAGATATCATCTGAAACAAGCAAATCCATATTTTAGCGAAGCATGACGGCGCTACGGGATCTGGTACACATCCTGCACACCCGTATAACCTTGTAAGTTTCTGTCCTCCGGTACAACATCAATGTCGATTCCTCTTATTTGATCAACCATTCGCCGTGTCAAAAATGCAGAGGGGGATGCAAGGAGCACAAGGCCTGCACATCCAACAAAGTGGTAACATGGACTTGTACATGGAACATCCCAAGCGCAAGCAGAGCTGCAGTGAGCCTATACAACAAGCTAGCGTAAGTCCCTGCGTTTCATTTAATTCGTACTGGCATTCGTGTATGATTTGTGTGCAGTGGCTGATCCACGAATTCAAGTTACCAGGGGCGAACATTTAACTTAAAAAATACGAAGGCACTTGCACTCCGGAAATCAACATAACTTGAGAAATGTGAAGCTACATGCACTTTGAAAACCAGCTAATGATCCAAAGTAGTTCAGATTATAAACACTAAATGATGCAAGCACCAAAAACACAAAATGCAACATGGTGTACAAGGACTACAAACATGGTCTGTACCTGCTTGAATTATTCGTTCTCTGGCTGAAAATATCAAAGTGTAATTGCACGTATAACCAACGCGCAAACTGCATATCAATATATCTATCCTGCACAAGTATGCCAATAGTTTCAAACAACAGATTAGAAAAGTATTTATGCTACGTTGTCATGATATGGGGACTTTCTGGTAGATGGCCTCGATGTTTCCTCAAGCTATGAAAATGCACTATAATTTGCTTGTCATCAATGCCTGCAAATCTCTGTCTCTCTCAACATAGTAGATCATCATTAGACACTAAATCCATCAATGAGCTTGCAAAATGCTTGCATTAAATCCCTCATTAGACACTATATGTTCATCACCAGGAGCATGTAAAATGTTTGCATCCAATCCTTCATTAGCAGTCTGTTCATTAGACACTTCAGGCTCAAGAACAACATGAGCTTGTATGTTTGCACCGGAAACTTGATTAGATACATCAGATTCAGTCAGTTCAGTATTGATTGGGGGAGTTATAAAATAAGTAGAAATTGGTTTCATTTTCTCATAGATTCCCTACATACAAGCAGTTTTCCAACACCATCAGGTTTAACTATTGGCCAGAAATTGAAGAGTTGAATTAGATATAGTCAGGGATGTGATGTACCTGCTTGTTGCGCATGCTACTCTTGCAAGCTGCGACTGTCCGTTTGCGCAAGCTCGATGCCATGCCTGTGCTGCCGCCGCTGCCTCCCACGCAGGCTACACGTAGGGTTGGGTCTTCATCTTCTTGTCCTTCCGTTCGCTTGAAGCCCGGCGACCGCCCTCCAACGAGGGCACGAGGAAGTGCTGTGTCGGTCTGTCTAGCAGCGGCTAGGTTAGAAGCGAACTAGACTGGAGGCTGGAGCGAATGAATTGGGATTTTTCCTGTTGTCGATCGATATGGGAGGCGCCCGTTTGGGCCGCGAGCCTGCTATAGGGCATGCCTTGCACTTATGTTATTGGCCCATCCAAATTGAAACATTTTTCTTCATTTTTTACATTGCCTGCTCGTGCGTTGGGACGAACAAAACTAGCGTGGGCCAACCTGGATGACTCAAACTAGGTGCACACTTTCCAGCCACCTGAGGCAGCCGCCCATACCAGCCCCTATGGTGGCGTCACCCCTTTTTGCATGTATGATTGGATAGTGAAAAATATTCCAGTGGCGCTTTTGATTTACCCACAGAATGGTTGAATTGCTTGTTTCTATGAACTGAGTTCGCCAATAATGTGAAGGATGCCAGTCTTTTCATCCTATTCTAGATTGCTTAGATCTTGATATGACAAAAGTAATCGCATGAAATATACACTAAAAGCCAGTGTGATGTGTTTGGCTACAACTAGTCTGACTACACGTCCTCATATAACATATCAAGGATGCACCATCTTACCAGATTAACCATTCGACTTACCCATGCAGTGTGGGAAGAAAGAAGTGTTGGGACTGCGTATCCAAGCAATTGATGCCATGGGCTCCTTCGTACAACCTTGTAAGCGAAAAAGAAGTTGCAGTGTGCCTGTACAAAGAACTAGCGTAAGTTCAGTTACCTGCTTCTCGGAATTTTAGTTAGCCACTTATTGCAAAATTGTTCAATTACGTTGCTTGGCTTAATTTAGTTTGCTACTGATTACATAATGGCACATCCTGTTAATCATATTGTAGACTGCGCCTATCTATGTGTTTGATACTTACTGTTAAGAATTACCTGTTTGCCTTAACTTAAATATCTACTTGTTTGTTTAACTGCTTTGCTGCTGCAACAGCGGGTTACAATGATGTTAATAACTACTTTTTAGCATCCAATTGAAAATCTTTAATTCCTTGTTTGTTTAACTGGTTTGCTGTTATAACTCCCAGTTGAGATGTTTTGCTAACTTCAACTTTTATGAATCCAATCGGAACTTTAATGGCAAAACAGGTTAGCCCAAGATCAAAGAGCGAGGTCCCCATGGACGTTGCATCATCCCACAGCAGTGGCACCAGCCCAATCGTGCATTATGAATTGCCAACTGCTGATGCTCTAGAGGCTAAACTAGTGGTAGAAAGAGATTCTGCTTCTGCACTTAGAGATGAAGTTGACATGTTGAGGAAGCAAACAGCACAATCACAAGCAGTACTCAAGACAACTATTAAATATTTGGTGGATTTCAAAATGAAGCAAGCTGAGACTGACCAGATTGTTAAGGTCCTGAAGGAAAAAAGGAAATTAAATTCCTACTTGGTAAATCATAGGTGAAATGTTCTTTCCATAGTTGAATAACCTTTGTGTTGTCTGTTCATGTAATCAATCAAACCATTTGTTTTAGAGATCATGCAATAATTGTTTTTTTGTTTGTAATTTTATTTGAGCACAAGTCTGTATTAATTGATAAGACTCGGAGACATTTCATTTGGATTGCTATGCCAGACCTACAAATATGCCAATCGGGCTGAATGTGCATTCAGCAATAGTAGTATAGATGGACCATAAGTGGCATGAATCGGAAAGGGGCAAGATGCTAGCTAAAAAAAGGATGCTGTTGTAGCCAAAAAAAAGTACAGCGGCCTGGCTTATGTATGTTAGTTGATATTATTGATCCATATACTCTATAAGTGTTTATATGTCTGTTAGTTCCGTACATTCTTGGTTGATTGACTCGGTATTTGAATCTTGATACATCGCTTGTGTACATATCTAAATGGGAGTACACAGTATGCTGCGTGTGACATTTGAGTTGGACATGAAATGTTCCAAATATTCGAATTCACCTGAAACTGGATTCTAGTTTCTGAATTTGAGTATCGGCATTTGTAAACCATATTCATATATGACAGTGGAATACATCTTTGTCGTCCTTTTGAAGATATATAAAAACACATAAAATGATTTATAAAGATTCATATAGGAATACAAAATGGATTCAAATTTAGTTGCCAGGGTAAACGTGGATGCTTATTGTCCCAAAATTTGAAAGAAACAGCAAAATGTCCACTCCCACATCGGCTGCCCGAAGCCAAGTGTTTGGGAGATGGAAATTATTGTCTACCCATTACACGGACAATCCATCGGCCCGATTTCCACTGGCTCTAAATAGGGGTAGGTTAGTAACTTCAATTAGATGTGACACGACCGCCTCTGAGCCCATTCCGACACGGTGGGCGGCAAACATGGGTGGCAAAACTCATTTGATTCAAGCTCGTCCGAAAGACCTCTGTTTCTCCCTCCATTCCCCATTCATACACGGTGGGCGGCAAAACACCCTCTCCTCGTCCGAAATAGATGTAGGCTAATATTTTAAATAGGGGCAGATGTGTAACTTCCATCAGACGTGACACAACCGCCCTACCTGTCAGCCCGTTCATACACCGTGGGCGCCAACCATGGGCGGCAAAACACCCTCTCCTCGCCCGAAATAGTTACCGGCAAATATTTGGGAGATGCGAGATTACCGTCCTATCCCCAACCAACGAGACGTCCAAATTTGAAACGGGGGATAAGTTTGTAACTTTCCCATATTTCAGACAGGCGCGTCCCAAAAACATGGTTCCCCGTACCTCTCCCTCCATTTTCCCATTCATACACCGTCCGCGCTAGAACACCCCATTCCCACACCAGCCTCCGCCCGCCACCCCATCCATCACCGCCGTTCTCCACCACATCCATCGCCACCGTCCTCCACCATGCCGGAGCGCCTACCAAGACTGCGTCGTCCACTGCTAGAGATGGATGTTTCTCATCCACGGTGACGGACCAATAGCCTTGCATCGTGTCCTCTCGCTTCATCGGTGTCGTCGTCCTCTTAGTCGAGGCCGCTCACACGACCTTCTCTTCCACCGCAACGGGACTTATCCCCTGATGCACCCGTCTACCGTCGCAGATCTGCTTCGACGCCACCGACAGCCATCGCAACCCCGATGCCTACACGGCGCCGCAAGAGAGGTGGTACTTCATATCTCCTCAAATTTTTGATCTCAACCAAAAAATAGATCTTAACTTGGTTACTCCACTTTATTTTCAGCTCTTAGAATTTAGTTCTTAGTTCGAAGCAAACAATGGATGCTAAATATCATTTCTCCGGTTTGCAGCTTCAAATCTGCCATGGCACAGCCATAATATGGTTTAATTGATCATGCTTAGGGTTTAATTGATCATGTTGGTTCCGTGGTGGTTTTTTTAATAGAAATCAGAAGGGGAACCCTCTTGTCGGTGTCAAAACCGGCCGATCTCGGGTAGGGGGTCCCGAACTGTGCGTCTAAGGCGGATGGTAACAAGAGGCAGGGGACACGATGTTTTACCCAGGTTCAGGCCCTCTTGATGGAGGTAAAACCCTACGTCCTGCTTGATTTATATTGTTGATATGAGTATTACAAGAGTTGATCTACCACGAGATCGTAGAGGCTAAACCCTAGAAGCTAGCCTATGGTATGATTGTTGTATATTTGTTCTATCGACTAGCTTGGCCTCGGTTTATATAATGCACCAAAGGCTAGGATAACAAGAGTCCTAGCCGAATATGCCGGTGGGGAGGAGTCCTTGTCTTGATCACCAAGTCTTGTGGAATCTTCCATGTATGCGGCAGTTGTCTGAACTGGCCCATGAGTATACGGCCATGGGGGTCCTCGGCCCAATCTAACAGACCGGGAGATGACGTAGTGAGTACCCCCTAGTCTAGGACACCGTTAGTAGCCCCCTGAACTGGTCTTCAAGTTAGGAACGCTCCTCGATTCTTCCCAACTGTTCTTCATCTTTGGTCGTCAGTCTTGAAAACTGGTTCAACAAATCTTCTCATCTTCGATATTAAGGATCGCCGAAGTGCATCCGACGAGTTTACACATCGGGTATCCGAGGAGCCCCTTTAAGTTTCCGGCCTTTATCAATGCCTTGTTATTTTTATGCCACACCTCGGGTTTGAAGTTGTTCCCAGGTAGCAGTTTCCTCTTGCGTCCAAACCCCAACGCCAGACTGCATTCGAGGTATCTTTTACAGCCGAGCACCAATGCCGGACTGCTTCCGAGCTCCAACGCCGAAATGTATCCGAGCTCCAATGCCGGACTGTGTCCAAGCTCCAACGCCAGACTATATCCAAGATGTCACAGATCATTTTGGTACAAAAAAGTTGAAGGAGTTTAGCTGAGCTCAATGCCGGAAATGCCCTCTATGGAGCTAGCCGCTGGCGCCCGAGCTTTACGCCGGACTGCTTCTGAGGTGGTGCACCACCCGACAGCGGGCTGATATTTTGTGAATATTTTTTATTGGTGCAATTTATTCTCTCCCGAGATATATAACCGGTATATGTATATCCAGAAGCCCTCAAGGTGTGTGTCTGTCTAAAACTCGAGATGCACCTAAAGGAAAACATGAAACCGATGTTCCAACTAACCCTTGAGACTCGGGCCGATGCGCGAAATCGGCCTGAGGATCAACTCCTAGCTCGGCAGCATACATAGGAATAAAAACGCAGTGTAATATATTAGGGATAATAGTGATCCGCGAACGGGCCCTTGAGAGAGGGTCTTGAAAAGTTGCCGTAATTTATTTAGCTTGACGCCGGATAGGTCCAAATGGTACCTATTATTATCCGAAGACACGTTTGCCCATAGTTCGGTCAAGACGAACACTTGGCATTTGGAATTTTATGCATTGAAATAGGCAATGCAGTAGCCCCCGAGACACTGGTCGGGTGGCAACACCAGATCAGGGGATCGATGTGCCCCTTTAATTTTTGTAAATAATGAGCGCAAAGCCCAGTAGCCCCCAAGCCTTAATGTGGGCATGGGTGGCCGAATTAAGGATCGATATCCAAAGTAAAATCACAGATTATGTGTAATGATTCTATGTATCCAAGTACTTTACATCATTATTTTGACTCCATTGTGACCGTTTATCAGTTGAAAGTGGCCCATCGTCGGCTTCTACCCCTTGGTAGATACTACGTAGGGTGTTTCCGCACTAACAAAACAACCCTTAGCCGATGTCTCGGTGCCCGGAGGCGGTTGTGTTAGCAGAAACGAAGCAATCAGATATGCGGGCTTTATAACTTTCCCTTAGTCATAGGAGCTTTAAACTGGGGAAGCTAGCTATGAGCCCCCGGTTATTGTTCGGCGACATCTGAGGTCAAGTCATAAACACTTCGGCCAATGTTATGAACGGCCCGTCATTTAATATAGTCATCAGATCGCTGACCAGTTTACGCCTATTGTGACAGTCAGTTTTCGGCTTTCTCCACTGAGGTGCTTGACCATGCGAGCTGGAAGCACAATCACGGTGGTTCTCCCTTTGCACACCTAGCCAAACAAAGCGGAACGTAGGAGGCAAGCACAGGAGCCGGGCAACCCAACTATTGACCGAAGACACAATTCAAAACTGATGCATATATAGCAATATCCAAGAATGTTTTTGCCGGATCCCTAAAGGTGTCCGGCGTTGCACTGCGAGACTAATGCTGGAAACGCACAAATAGTTTAAAAGTGCCATAGGCTTGGAAAACCAAAAAACATCAGAAAAAATCGACATCCGAACTAGATCAATTGTTCGGTGCCAATCAAAAAATTGGACTTAAAAAGTGCTTCTGTCATGCTTTAACATGGCACATCCTATCTCAAGACTTCAAGCGGGTCAGCCTACGGCTTCAACCTCCTATCCCGAAGGCGGAGTACTTCGCCAGTTTAGGAAACTAAACTCTAGCGGCTTTGAGAGAGAAATTAGGCTCCCCGGCTAGTGACCACACACTCGTGTCGAAAAAAGGAGTAATGAATAATAATAGTAATAAAAACTTTGCAACAACTAAGAAGAAGAACACTTATTATAAAATGGCTCATACAAATTTAAGAGCCCCAAGTGACTTGGGTGAAAGAATTTTATGTATAATGATTGTACGTACCGAAGTACTAATATCATATCTTTGTTCACCCGAACTTTAAACGCGTCTTAACCGACCGTCGGCTTCTCCCTCTTCGGTCAAGGACCGAAAAGTGTTATGTACTCCACCTGTCGAGAATATCGACAGTGTTTCCGATAACCAGGCAACCGGGCCATAAGGATGTAACAGACAAAGCGCGCTCAGGGAACTTATGCTATATTACAGACGAAGTGTAAGAAGCATCTTCGAAGAAAAATAGTACCCCCACCGATACCTTTCTTCGGTGCTCATTATTACTATGAGACTTGTGCAATAGATTTTTTGTACTCATGAGTTCCGTTGTGTGCCGACCAAGATTGAAAACAATAAGAGCGCTAGCTTTCGGCTTCACCCAGTCTGAGGTCAGAGCTCGGAGGACCTGGTCGTGACAATCGCAGAGGTGCCCCCTTTACTCCCTAGCCGAACAATCGGGAACGTAGGGGTAAGCACAGGAGCCAGGCAACCTAGCTTGCAAATCGCTTAAGTCAATATGGTGCATATTGTGGCGTAATACATGAATCAAGGAACGAAGTCGTACAAGTATAATCATATGCAAGAGGAAAAGCTTCATAAAGGAAGCCCCCAAATAAACCGGGTATTTGAATTTGTGCATCACAAACAAAGTTTGGACAAGGAAATTTTTACAAGCAACTTTTTTTCCAAAAAGGTATAATGCTTGGTCGAACCGAACACAAGTTAAAAATTTAAAACTTGGAGCATGAAGGCAACTTAGCTGGTTAATGTGTTCGGTATTGACGACACAGTCCGAGCTTGATGCAGGACAAGGTTCCATCCCCCAAGCTGGTCCCGAGGTGGCGGAGCAAAGAGCTCGGCACTCCGAAGTTGTGACATAGCACGGTCAATGCAGGCCGGCAGAGTGATGGCGAAGTCCCCGGCATGGGGTAATGAAGTGTTGACGAAGCCCCCCGTCCAGCCGAGGTGACGCCAAAGGATATAGTCCGGCTGGATCATTTTCCTGTGCACAAAAAGTAGTGCAAACCGGAGATAATAGTAATAATATTAAAAAATCATTGCATAATAAATAATTTATGCAAAGTGAGTAATAAAAGAAATATGGCCTGGTGCCGAAGTCAATGTCGATGCAGGGTGTCAGCGTGATGCGGTAAAGGCACGGCAAAGCCTGAATTCACAGGTCGGTCCGAGTTCCGGATGCGGCGTTCGCCGGACTATGTATGGAAACTTGACCGAACCACTGTGCGATTGCTGTTAATGCGGCCACCATTTGATAGACCTGCGTAAATATGATGGATATACCAGAGTAATAATTCTTTGGGAAAAATGAACCCAAACAAGCAAAAAATACTAGGATTAATAGCACCTGGTTTATTTGTTGTAGCAATCCGAAGAAAGGTGATTCCCAAAATTGGGACTCGATCCGCGCACCCATTGCCTGATGGGCGATAAAGTGACGGCACGGCGATGCTGGCAAAGGTTGGCTCGCCGAGGCAAAGCCCTCGATCCAGCTAACGTGACGAAGCTGGTCGGCTAGTGACGCCGAAGTCTCCGAAGTATAGGTTGATGAAGATATGGCGAAGCCCCTGGTCCAGCCGAGATATCGAAGCCTCGATGTCAGTCGATGAGTCGAAGTAGGTCGGCGTGATGGGCACCGGCTTGAAGAAGCAACAGTGCGGCCCTGGCGATGCAAGTTGTGATGTGGTCGATGCCGACTTGATGAAGTGACCGTGCGGCGATGCCGGTATGCCCGCTCCGTGTAATCCGTGGGGCGGCGATGTTGGTGATGATTTATCCTTCGCGATGCTGGACTCTTGTTCGGCTTGCCCAGATGATGATCCGAAGAAGTTGAGATCGGCTCAACAAAGTGACGATGCGTCTAGCGCAGGTCGGCAGCCGTGCAGCAATATTGCCGAACTGGTTTGACACCAGCATGATGTTGAAGATTATGTTCAAAAGATTTTAAAGTTAGTGGGATGTGTTCGGGAACAAAACACAACACCCCATACAAAACTTCCTTCAAAAAGGATGTCTGAAATCCCGTTCATAAAAAAAAGATGAACTCGGGTCGGATTCGTTTTCGCGCAGAAAACAGATCCGAAAAGTGATTCACTAATCGGAAGGTTCCCAGAGTTTGGACGATCGGATCGAGCTGAAATTTTGAAGGGTGGTAGATATAGGAATTCCGCAGCAGATCAACGGTTGTATCTTCCAAAGGACGTCCAAGCTAGAAGCCGGACACCATGCCCGAAACTCATCCAGATTCCCGTCTAGATTTGACAGGGCTCCGGTATATCGTAGATTGTCAGAGATTCCTCCATCGGAACTCGATGAAATTTTGCGTGGTTGTTATAGACTTAATTCCACACAATTCCACCAAAGGGATCGTCAAAGCGATGCTCAAAGAGGTGGTGGCAGGGAATACAAGTTTGCTGTTCGGAAAAACTACACGGTTGCCCGAGGGCAATGTTGACGTTGAGCCCCCGAGCTCCATGGATGATTCCTCCATGATCTTGATAGAGATCGGAGTTGATGTTGATGAAGGCCCTCGTCCAAACATGACGATCGGAGATGGAGTACGGTCCTTGTCGAGGCAAGGTGACCAGTCGAGCCGGCAATGATGATGCCGGCATCGCAGTTGACCTGCAGACGAGCCATCGATCCTTTTGCTGATCACACAGCGGAACTCTCAATGAAAGCACCAATGTCGGTGTCAAAACCGGCGGATCTCGGGTAGGGGGTCCCGAACTGTGCGTCTAAGGCGGATGGTAACAGGAGGCAGGGGACACGATGTTTTACCCAGGTTCGGGCCCTCTTGATGGAGGTAAAACCCTACGTCCTGCTTGATTGATATTGATGATATGAGTATTACAAGAGTTGATCTACCATGAGATCGTATAGGCTAAACCCTAGAAGCTAGCCTATGGTATGGTTCTTGTATATTTTTCTATCGACTAGCCTGGCCTCGGTTTATATAATGCACCAAAGGCCTAGGATAACAAGAGTCCTAGCCGAATATGCCGGTGGGGAGGAGTCCTTGTCTTGATCACCAAGTCTTGTGGAATCTTCCATGTATGCGGCAGTTGTCCAAACTGGCCCATGAGTATACGGCCATGGGGGTCCTCGGCCCAATCTAACAGATCGGGAGACGACGTAGTGAGTACCCCCTAGTCCAGGACACTGTCACCTCTTTTGCTAAAAAATATATGATTAGAGTTTCCCCCTTTTATGATCACTATACGATCAGAATACATGCTTCGTGTCATAATAACACCGCTCCACCCATCAAGCTAAACAAGCTTAGTTGTTCAAATACGAATCTGATATTATTAAAACGGAGTTGTTTAATTGGTCAGCTAAATGTTCCTAAATTAGTTTTGAAAATGCATGTTCGCCGCTCGGGTGTTATCTCTATGTGTGGTCTGGTCAGCACGGTTGGGGAGGTGAACTTTGCATATGTAGGGGGTTTATAGGGAGACACTCTCCGAGTTGAAACCGCAATGGATTCCATAGATAATCTGACTACTTTTTATGTTTTCATGTATCTCAGATTCTGAACAGCATCATAATGATTATGAGCTTGCGCGCATGAAAAGAATAAAGCAGAACAATGTCATGGCTGTCAAACCTGGCATTAAGGGACTAAAATCAAGTCTGGATGCAATGCAATGCAAACACTCTCCACCTACAGATTCATGCTCATAATATGATCCTAACAGTGATTCTGAGCTAGAGGGAGACCTAAGTCAATTTAGCTCCCTAGTGGAGGAGTCAAAGTAAGATGCCCTATCTTATTCATCCATCAAGGTACTTGCTCTAACTTTCCAAGGTTACATTGCTCGCACATATCTTGCAACTGATGCTTTGCATTGCTTCTACTTTGCTGAACTGCCATTAGCTTAGCTTACACATCGTGTATGTGAATACGCCCTACCTATCCATTTTCAGTACATATTCCATCTGTCATCATACCATATTTATCCATTCAAATGTTGTTCTTGTGTATCAGACGTTCGAAAGGAAGAGGGCGATTGCTGATCATGGAGGAGCACAAGCAAAGTATTTGGAAAAGGTAGTGGCACCTGATAAATCGAATAGCCCATTAGGTGTAGTTGCAATATCACTTGACCCACAAAATACCCCAACTCTAGCAGACTCTAGCCCTACTACACTGGTCATTTCTGATGCCCCAACTCAGCAGACCCCAACTGCAGCAAACAGTATGATTATGCCAGTTGACATAGGACCAGTTGTACAACGCAAAAACCCCATTCCAGCAAAGAGTACACCAAATCTAGTTGCCAAATCCCTTTTCGAACCAGAGAGAGTCCCAATTGCAGCAAATAGGACCCTTGTTCCATTTGTTCCCAGTTTAGAAGATGAAGCTTATGTTGTTGTCAGGAACTTTGTGCGCATCTTTCCTTCATGGAAAGATTATACCGCAGACACAGAACAATTTTCAGTCTTCCTCCGCAACTTATGCGTAAGTAATGTACTAATGTTATTCATGGTCATTACTGCATATGTTTCTGCTGACAAAAGACACACGATTTCATTCTTTAAATAGGTGAGGCGCAAACTGGATTGTGATGACGAGCAAGGGTTGGTTGCGCTTTTCAAGCACTCGTTGATGAAGTATCGTTCCTACCTGAGGCAAGCGCACTTCGATGGCAAGCCTCTGAACGAAATTTCTGTAAAGTCTCCGGTGCTACATTTATCCGACGGTGACTGGAATAATCTTGTTACACATTGGTCTCGGCTGCAGCGTAAGGTACTGTCTACGATATCACATCACAAATTGAACTACATTTCTGCATTTGCCTTAATGTCTCACTTGTACAAAAACTGTTAGCAGAAGAACATTCATTCTCAAGGGACCACAAAATCTCGCAACTATACTGCACACTGCATTGCTCTTGTGAGTACCTCTTGCCCTGTATGACCATACTTACTTTCATAGCTGTTTGATTATGTAGCATCACTGCACATGTTAGCCTCGTAATCGTCCATTTGGTGGACATTATAAGATCCATATGGACTCTTACATAAATTTAGAATCAACCCAATGCTGTTGAAGAGGTTTAGCTCTACAGTCCTCTTGTAAGGACTGAACATGGTCTATCACTGTACTTACATTAACAGCTACTCCCTCCGTCCCATAATATAAGAACGTTTTGTACAGTACACCAGTGTTCAAAACACTCTTGTATTATGGGAAGAGGGATTGGTTCATTTTGTAGCACTCTGCATCTTATCTCCCTCGCCCACCATTTACTAAAAAAGATCAGATATATATTTAATCTTACCAACAAGTAGAATACACAGACAATGCCAGTGCAGAAGTGTAGCCCATTGCTCTTGTCAGTACATTTTGTCCTGTAACGCTTGTACTTCCAGGGATTGGTAGTTGATCATGTAGCATCAATCTGCATCTTATCTTCATTATACTCTATCCCTTCCAGTATTATCATATCTATAATTACTCTCTACAAAATGTAGAGTACAGACAATGCTTATGAAGAAGATTCTACGCTGAAATTCTTGAGTTATCCTTCCCTTGCCATGGAGAAGGGCATTATAAAGCCGGTGTTAACTGTTAATGTAAGTCAGTCCTTCTAAAGCCTTTATCCTCAACTGCTTTTTAATTTGCTCATACTCCCTATCGTTTACTGCTGTTTAGTTTGCTGTTTCTACCAAAATGCATGTTCGCAAGAACCGTAAGTTCTAAGTTTTACTTGTAAAACCAAATTCCTTATTCATACCATGTACATTACTTAATACTCCCTATATGTATGCTTGTTTTTGTGGATCTATAATCCAGTGTGTGGTGAAGCAGCCCACGTTTGCACCTTGTCATCTCCTGTTTTATCTTACTGATGTGGCTGATGATATGAACAACATGCCATGCACATTATCCAAAATAGATACAATGATTTTCTTTGCCCTTCATCTATGCTTGTTATGTTGACATGGTAATCCAGTAGTGTGGTGAAGCTCCCCGCATTATGAACAATGCCAAATTATGCTATTGATATTTTGAACATACTCTTTATTTTCTAATTTGAAATTGGATAGAATTGACAGAACAGTTATCATCTTTGTTTATACACGTGCAAAACCTGCCATCTCTCTACTTTGTTTCAGGGTGATATGCCTGATGGCATGCACAAGTCTGCTGAAGGCTGTGAGACAAACCCAACATATATTGCAGCAAAGAAGGCAAAACATCTTGAAGATAGCGAGACAACCCCAAAGTCTTGTCTTGATGCAGTGTTCAAGTTACTTGAGACTAAAAGTCAGGCAAGCTCACAGAATTTGTTGTCTGAATCAGTTTGACTTCTTCAGTCCCAAGTTCTAGCAGAAAGGCATTCTGCAACTCAACTTCGACTTGAAGTCCTATCTCTAAGAAAGTTGCGGAGAACACCAATGAGAACCTCATCACTAAACAGCTACACCTAGAAGCTATGACCGATATGATAGGCCGGTCTCACAGCCTTGCTCAGCAGCTTGCATAGCAGTTCCCCCGCAAGGCTAACCTTTCTTGAGCTGTCTTGGAAGTGGTCTTGGTTCAATATTATTATGTTACGCTGCAATGGTGCCCAGTTTTTGTAATCTGCTTCTTTGTTGCGCTTTATGATCACTGGTGGCGAACTTTGGTGCCCACTGGATGTAATATACCTTAAATCCTTTATTGTGTAGTGTAGGTTTATTCTTAGTTACTATGCTGTAATTTCTTTATTGTATAGAGTAGGTTTGTTCTTAATTCCTACTAGTTACGCAGCAGCCCGAAATGAACCCCGGTCCATGATTGCGTGAATCAAATCACAGGCTTTTAACAGGCCAAAATGGTCTGGGTCGTTGTTTGGCCCAATCAGATATCGGCTGCGAGCAGGCCGGATGCAAACCGGGCCGTAGTTAGGCCCAACTATATGACGAGCTTTTAACAGGCCAAAATTAATATAGGGCCAAATTGTTAAACAGGCCCTTAACAGGCCAAAACTAATATCAGGCCAAATTACTAAGTGGGCCTTTAGCAAGTGGGCCCAAAAGCATAGTGTCCAGTTGACGGGCCAAATCTGATATGGGCCATAATTGAGCCCAAAGCCTCTTAAAGGGTCGGACTTGATCTGGGCCGTAATTTGGCCTAGAATGTGGTAGGCTTTTAACGGGCCGGATCTCATATGGGCCACTATTAGGCCCGGAGCGTGGCAGGCCATTAATGGACCGGATCAAATATGGGCCGGCATTTGGCCCAAAACATGGCAGCTAGTTAATGGGCCAGCCTACTAGGGTCCTCAAAATCTTGTGGCCCTACAGCTGGGCCGGCCCATTAATGTCAACGAAATCTCGTGGGCCTTTAGCTGAGCCGGCCCGTTATGACCCGCAAGAATCTTGTGGGCCTTTACCTAGGCCGGCCCATTATGGCACACAAAAATCTTGTGGGCCTTTACCTGGGCCGACCCATTATGGCCCGCAAAATCTTGTGGGCCTTTAGTTGGGCCAGCCCATTATGGTCCGCAAAATCTCATGGTCCTTTAGCTGGGCCGCCGTTGATGAGGGTCTTGGTGACTTGGACATTGCTGATGACGGGTGAGCAGAGCATCGGGAGGACGCCGGCGGTCGAAGCGCATTTCAGCTGGTCCGCCGAGCTGAAGGTGATGGCGTACTTGGACCACCTGAGCGGGCGCATGGCCTCGAGCCTGGGGAGGGCTCCATTCACCTCGCAAGAGAACTTCTTGAAGATGTGCTGGGAAGTCGGGGCCTGAGCACCACCCAAGATGCAAGCGATGGCGCGCGGCTCCTGGAAGCCCCAGCCCCCTCGTCGTGATGGTGGTCGTCGTTCCTTCTTGGTGGCGGCGGCAGTGGAGGAAGACCGGCATTGCCCTGAGGGTGGTCCTCGCGGGGCTGGCCGCGCCAGGCGCCCTCACGAGGCTGCTCTTGCCAGTGGTCCTCATGAGTCCGGTCGTGCCACTCCTGGCGAGGGTCGCAATCGTCCCAGCGCCCTCCACCTCGTCCTCCTCCTCGGCCGTAGCCCCGATCGTTGCGCTCGGGGCGTCGACTGAAGCATCCATCTCGAATGGCCCTGAGCTCTTGACAATTGTTGGTGTTGTGGATGTGTACGTTGTGGGAGGCGCAGAACGGACGGCTGCTCTTGGATGACTCGGGGTGGTCCCTGCCGCGCTTCGTGTCCGGCTCTGCCGCGAGTACGACTACTCCCTTGCGCTTCACGTCCTTGACCTTGTTCTTCTTCTCCTCTGGGTCGGCGCAAGGAACTCGAGGTGGGAGAGACGCCCCTCCTCAGCTCTTGCACACTTGGTTGCTATGTTGAACAACTCTAGACTCGTGCATAGCTCCTCGTGGATGGTGAGCTCCTCCTTCATCTTGATGTCGCGGACGCCATCAGAAAACGTTGAGATGATGGCCTCATCTGTCACCTTGGGGATCTTGAGACGAACGTTGTTGAAGCACTGGATGTACTTCTGCAGGGTCTCTCCCGGCTGTTGCTTGATGCAGCGCAGGTCATCCACGGCCGGAGGGCGGCCGCGAGTGCCCTGGAAGTTGGCGATGAAGCGGTTGCGCATCTCACCCCAGGAGGAGATTGATCCCGTGGGCAGGTTCAGGAGCCGTGAGCGGGCGCCATCCTTGAGAGCCATGGGAAACCAGTTCGCCATGACCTTTTCGTCGCCGTTGGCCGCCTCGATGCTCAGCTCTTAGAGCTGCGGGAACTCCGCGGGGTCGAGGGTGCCGTCGTAGCGCGGAGGCAGATCCGGCTTGAACTTGCCTGGCCAAACGATGGTGTGCAGCTCGGGAGCGAAGGCGCGGCAGCCTGCGGTGGCCACCGGGGCCCTCTGTAGGGGCGGAGCCTGCCCTTGGTGTCCGTGCACCGCCGCCGCAGGCGGCACACGGTCTTGTCGTGGCGGTGCCGGGAGCGCTGCAGCGTTTTCTTGCGGCCAGGGAACCTCTTGGTAACTTCCTTCTTCGTGCACAGGCACACGGCGTGGCGGATCACGCCGCGGGACCACGCTTCTTGGGGCGAGGACACCGTCTTGACGCGGAGGGCACGGTGGCACTCCGTGAGCTACGCATCTCGGTGTGAGGGCGCCGTCTTGACACGGAGGCGGTGGAGGCGCTCCGTGAGCTACATCGCCTGCGGCTGGAGGTGGGCGAGGCAGCGAGAGGGATGGTGCAGGAGAGCCCCCAGCGGCACTGACGAGCTCGGCTATGCGGTCTAACCAGTCCTCGTAGAGGTCATCGACCGGGTGGTAGCGCATGAGCTCGTGTGCCATGAGCAGCGCAGCCTGCACATCCGTGGGTGCGTGGCGAGCGTGAGACGATGAGCCGGCCGGAGTCAGCGACGGGGTGGCGGTGCGACCGTCCCGCCGCATGGAGGGGTGCAGTGATGATGCTTTACTGCCCGTTTGCTGCCAGGCCAGTAGCGGCGTTGGCAACAGGAGATGGAGAACAACGGGGAGGCCCGCCGACAGGGGCTGTCTGAGCGACACGGGCGGCGAGGGCAGCCCGGCGCTCGACGCGGGCTCGAGTTGCATCTGACATGGATGCGGTGGAGTGGTGGAACGTGGATCAACGGAAGGAAAGCTTCAACGCACCCCTACCTGGAGCGCCAAATGTCGGATTTTGGGTTTCGAGAAAACCCTTGAGGTTCGAACACTGGGGTGCGCACGAAGATCTCTCCCCCCTAGCTCATGCTCTCACCACAATCTAAGAGCTAAGCACGTCGAACTCGCAGAGCAAAGGGACACACGATTTATACTGGTTCGGGCCACCGATGTGGTGTAATACCCTACTCCAGTGTGGTGTGGTGGATTACCTCTTGGGTTGAGGATGAGCAGTTACAAGGGAAGAACAACCTCCTAAGGAGAGGTGCTCTTCTGCTTGGTGAGTTTGTGTGGATGAGGATGATCTGAATGGCCTCGGATCTGTCGAGGATGAGATGCCCCCCTACGGTGGTGGCTAGTCCAATTTATAGAGGACCTGGTCCTCCTCCCAAATGCTGGCGGGAAGGGATGCCACAGCGGACAAATTTGAAGGGAGACAACTAGTACAAGTTATCCTGACTAAAGGTGGTCTTCGCCTGCCGAAGGCTCTGGTGATGACGTTGTCCTGGGCTCCACGATAAGCTCCGTCCTACCGTCCTGCTGGTCTAGTTCTCGTTGCACTGATATGGAAACCTTTTCCTGATGCCTCGGCACTCCTCGCCTGCGCCTGTCCCTTTAGCACCAAAGAGGAAACGAGGACACTGCGCGCGCTGGCGCCCGCCTGGCCCCGGTCATCATGGCTTGCGTCACAGGAACCTCGCGAGGTGCCCCTTGCCTTGATCTCTCCACCCCTCATGAGCCAGCCTGGTGAGGCCGCCCCTGAGGAGGTCTTGCGTCGTCCGCCTCGCGAGGCTCGGCCCCTCGCGAGGGTCTTGAGTGTTTGCTGGTGAAGATGGGCCATACGGGGCCGCTGGCGGAGCCACACCGTGGGCCGCAGGCAGGCAAGTCTGGGGACCCCCGTTCCCAGGACGTCGACAGTAGCCCCCGGGCCCAAGGCGCGCTCGGACTTGGCTTTGAGGCGAAGCTAAGGGGCAAGTGCGGAGCGCCGCAGGCCCCAACAGCCTGCAGCCTCGGTTGACGCGTGACAATTGATGGGACGTGGGCGTCTCCGCTTCCCCATGCTGCCTTGGCAACTGCTCGACTGACAAAAGACTGGCGCGGGCTGCATTTGCCTTCATTGCTTTCCATCGACTTGCTCCAGATCCCTTTTCTCGCTCCTTGCTTCTGGAGACTCCAGATCCACCCGAATCCTCCTTCAAGCCTGCCGCCAATGGCGCCCAAGAAAGCTCGTGCCACTCCCTCGTCGTCTTGGTACGAGCCGGCGCTCGATACGCCAAGCGGTTCGGAGAAGAACCTTGCCGCCGTGCTCCCGATGACAGCGGAGGGTGATAAGAAGAGGAAGACTATGCTTCGGGCTAGCTCCGACGAGCTGGAGGCCTCAGGCAGCACCTTCTACCCCTTCTTCATGAGCAGCATCGTCGTCGGGCTGGTTCCCACCTTCTCCGACTTCTTCTACTCTGTCCTTATCCATTACAAGATCCATGCTCTCCATCTTCATCCCAACTCCACGAAACTTTACGATGATTTTTATGGGCCAGAAGAAAGGCAATGGGCCCTGGTTGCACCTGGGGATGCCCCAAGGGGGGCACAACCCACCAGGGCGCGCTAGGAGGCCCTGGCGTGCCCTGGTGGGTTGTGCCCACATCGTGTGCCCCGAGGACCGCCTCTTTGCTCTATAAATACCCAAATATTCCCAAAACCCTAGGGGAGTCGACGAAATATTCATCCAGCCGTTGTAGAGTCCAGAAACACCAGATCTAATCTAAACACCATGACGGAGGGGTTCACCACTTCCATTGGTGCCTCTCCGATGATGCGAGTAGTTCTTTGTAGACCTCCGGGTCCGTAGTTAGTAGCTAGATGGCTTCATCTCTCTCTCTTGATCCTCAATACAATGGTCTCTTGGAGATCCATATGATGTAACTCTTTTGCGGTGTGTTTGTTGGGATCGATGAACTTCGAGTTTATGATCAGATCTATGTTTTTATATCCATGAAAGTATTTGAGTTTCTTTGATCTCTTTTATGCGTGATCTCTTATAGCCTCGTATTTGTTCTCCTATATTTAGGTTTTGTCTGGCCAACTTGATATATTTATCTTGCAATGGGAAGAGGTGCCTGGTAGTGGGTTCGATCTTACAGTGCTTCATCCCAGTGACAGAAAGGGAACCGATACGTATGTATTGTTGCTACTAAGGATAAAAAGATGAGATCTATATCTACCGCCATATAGTTAAACAGATCTTGTCTACATCATGTCATCGTTCTTATTGCATTACTCCATTTTTTCATGAACTTAATACACTAGATGCATGTTGGATAGCGGTCGATGTGTGGAGTAATAGTAGTAGATGCAGGCAGGAGTCGGTCTACTAATCTTGGACGTGATGCCTATGTAATGATCATTGCTTGGATATCATCATAATTGTTTGCTGTTCTATCAATTTCCCAACAGTAATTTGTTTACCCACCGTTTGCTATTTTTCTCGAGAGAAGCTACTAGTGAAACCTACGGCCCCGGGTCTTATTTCTCATATTTTTGCCTTTGCGATCTACTTTTTCCTTGCTTTTATTTTCAGATCTATTAAACCAAAAATCCAAAAAATATCTTGCTACAATTTATTTTATTTGGCGTTCGATCTATGAATATTTACAACTTTCGCCGGTCACACGCCAATTTTTGGCGCCATTACCCGAAAGGGGTTGATAACCCCTTTAACTCGTCGGGTTGCGAGGTGTTGTTATTTGTGTGCAGGGGTTGTTTATGTTGTGTTGCTTCGTTCTCCTACTGGTTCGATACCTTGGTTTCATAACTGAGGGAAATACTCTACGGTCATTGTGCTACATCATCCCTCTCTCTCCGGGGAAATACCAACGTAGTTCTAGCTGCCATCAATGGGAATTTATGGCGCCGTTGCTGAGGAGGATCTTCATGATAACCAGGTTCCTAATCACAAATCTCATCTCCTTGCAATTTACGTTATCCACCATTTGCCTCTCATTTTCCTCTCCCCCACTTCACAAAAATTTGCTATTTTATTCGCCTCTCTTGTTCCGTTTGCCATTTTCTTGTCGGATCTGGTTTTGTGTGCACTCTTGTTTGCGTAGTCATGATGCCTCAAAGAAAATATTATGATTTTTCTTACCCAAATATTTTGCTTGAAATTGAGAAAAGTACTAAGGAATATATGACTACACAATTTTAGCATAATAAGTATTTCACTAAAGAACTTAAGGAGCACTCTGTTGTTCTTGATGCTATTACAAAACAACTTGATGATATTAGTTGAGAAGTTTGCAATCTCTAATCTATGTATGCTTTTGCTGAAAGTTTGCTAGGAAAAATATCCGATGCACAAGCTACCTTTGTAAATCAAATGGCTGCTAAACCAATCTTTTGATTAGAAGATAAAAGCAATGAAGATCTTAAAATGATTGGTGTTTCTTCTATTGATTCCTTGTTTAGTAAAGTTAAGAATGACGAAAAAGGGACTGGAGAAGAGTCAGCTTTAGGTATAAGGCATCCCAATATTTCAAAGGGTGAATATCTTGTTGAGAAAATTGATGAAAGTGGGTTTGGAGAGGTCAAAACTTTAGCTAGTGATGCACCCACTCTTTTGGATTACAAAGACTTTAATTATGATAGTTCCTCTTTAATTGATTGTATTTCTTTGTTGCAATCCACGATAAATTCACCCCATGCTTATGAACAAAACCATGCTTTTACTAAATATATTATTGATGCTATGATGAAAGCTCTTGAAGAAAAATTGGAATTAGAAGTTTCAATTCCTAGAAAATTGTATGATGAATGGGAACCTACTATCAAAGTCAAGATTAAAAATTATGAGTGTTTTGCTTTGTGTGACTTGGGTGCTAATGTTTCCACAATTCAGATATCTTTATGCGATGTGCTTGGTCTTACCAATCTTGAATCATGTTCTTTGAATTTGCAATTGGCGGATTCTACTATTAAAAGCCTATGGGAATAATTAATGATGTTCTTATTCTTGCAAATAGGAATTATGTGCCCATAGATTTTATTGTTCTTGTTATTGATTGCAATCCGTCTTGTCCTATTATTCTTGGTAGACCGTTTTTACGCACTATCGGTGTTGTGATTGATATGAAAGAAGGAAATATTAATTACCAATTTCCTTTTAGGAAAGGTATGGAACACTTTCCTAGAAGTATAATTAAGCCACCATATGAATCAATCATTAGGGCATGTTATGGATCTCGAACGAAAGATGACAAAACTTAGATCCATGCTTTATGCCTAGCTAAGGGCGTAAAACTATAGCGCTTGTTGGGAGGCAACCCAATGAATAAATTTATTTTTGCTTTTTGCTTCCTGTTCTTGAGTGTTAGCACAATTATGCTACTATTATGATTGTGTTTTTATGTTTCAATTAGTGTTTGTGCCAAGTAAAGCCTTTAGGATCTTCTTGGGCAATAGTTGTTTGATCTTGCTGGAAAAAAATAGAAAGTTTACGCTCACGAAATTAATTTTCATTTTTTACCAGAGAGCGATAAAATACCCATTCCAATTGCAGTAGATCAGTATAAAAATTTCTCAGGCCGTCCTAATGTTTCGGAGTTTTTTGAGTTACAGAAGTATTCGAAATAGTCAGATTGCTACAGACTGTTCTGTTTTGACAGATTCTGTTCTCTTTGTGTTGTGTGCTTATTTTGATGGTTGCATGGTTTTATTTGGTGAGCTTTTTCCATAGAAAAATTGGAATACAGTAGATATAATACAAAAACAAAATATGAATTCGTTTGATACAACACTTATAGTACTGGTTTATTATTTTTATACTAACGGATCTCACGAAGGCTTTGTTGAGTTTTGTGTGATTGAAGTTTTCAAGTTTTGGGTTATCATACGATGGATGAAGGAAGGGTGTAAAGAGCCTAAGATTGGGGATGCCCCGGCATCCCAAGCTATTATCCATGAATGAGCGACCGACTAAGCTTGGGGATGCCCCCGAGTGGCATCCCCGCTATCTTCCAACAACTATCAGTATTTTACTCGAGACTATATTTTTATTCATCACATGATATGTGTTTTGCTTGGAGCGTCTTGTATGATATGTGTCTTTGCTTGTTTTATTTTGTGTTTCAAGTTATCAATCCTTGCTGGACACACCTTTTTGAGAGATCCAAAATTATGTCATGACTTGTTAGAATTGCTCTCTATGCTTCACTTAAATCTTTTATGAGCTAGGACTTGCTCCAGTGCTTCACTTATATCTTTTTGAGCACGGTGTGCTTCGTATTTTTGAAGAAATGCTCTCTTGCTTCAATTAGATTTGTTTGAGAGTTAGTAAAATTTTGAAGAAATTCTCTCTTGCTTCACTTAAATTATTTTGAGAGAAAGAAAATTTGTTATGCTCATGATCTTCACTTGTATTTGGTTGAGCTTATGAAAAACAACTCATGAAAATTAGTCCAAAAGTGATAGATATCCAAGACGGATAAAGTAAAAGAAAATGTCATGAAGATCATTGGACAAAATAAACTCAATTCTTAGCAATAGTTTTGAGATATGATGATGTGATATGTGAGTTATGTTAATGAGTAATTATGCTCTAGTAAGAATATGGGTGTTAAGGTTTGTGATTCCCCATGCAAGTACGGAAGTCAATAGTCATGCAACGAAAATTGTATCCTACTTGTGGTGCATTATTCAGTGTTAATTATGCTTAATGCTTGCTTATGAGATTATTCGTTTCTTGGTTGGTCGCTTCCCAATATTTTGCTAGCCTCCATTTTGCACTAAGTATGATCACTACTTGTGCAACCAAAATCCTTTAAACCAGTTTTGCCACATGAGTACACTATATCTATCTATATGCGATATTCTTTTGCCGTTCTAAGAAAATTTGCATGTGCCATCTCTAATTTTCAAAATAAACTTCTCTTTTGTGTGTTTGTTTCGCTCGTGTAACGGTGAGGGGTGGCTAATATTTTCCATGCTAGATGTGTTATTCTCAAGATGAGTGGTTATTCACTTGTCATTGCGCGAGAGTAAGGCAAAGGTATTAGGGATGCCCAGTCCCGAAAGGCAAAAATAAATGAATTTACTTTATGTTGTCAAATAATAAAATCCTTGGAAAGTGTTGGTATGGAGGGCACCCATGGATATGGTTAGCCATGGAAAGTGAAAGTTATGGTGGAAAAAGGAATAAACTTTATTTTCTATTTGGGAACCGCCTATGATATATCTAAGCATGGAAAGTATTTGGAACTCTAAGTCGCTTTCGTTGGTGGGATGGATACACCTCCCAAAATGTTTTTATCTCAAATTTTTCGGTTTGATCTCTGGAACCTCTACAAATCCCTACTTACCTCTGCGAAGGGACTTTCGTTTACTTTATACAATTTTTATTTTTGAAATTTGAGAATCCATCTTCTCTTAGAAAAAGCACCAACTAGGAGGCAATATGATCGTGCTCAAGTATTGGGTGTAGTTAATATTCGAGTGTGTTTCATGAATGGATCAATGTTTGAGCATGATGGGCTAGGGATAACTTATTTTAGCATTGATATTTTGAAAGACATGGTTGCTTGTTGATATGCTTGAGTATCTAAATTATTATGTCAAAACTAGACTATTGCATTGAATCATGTAAAAGTCCAAATGTCCATGCTATAAAGAAAAGAATATGATATGACTTGATGAACAACACTCCACATCAAAAAATCTGTTTTTATCACTTACCTACTCGAGGACGAGTAGGAGTTAAGCTTGGGGATGCTGATGCGTCTCCAACATATCTATAATTTTTGATTGTTCCATGTTGTTTTATTGTCAATCTTGGATGTTTTATAATCATTTTATAGTCATTTTGTGGTACTAACCTGTTGACATAGTGCCCAGTGCCAGTTCCTTTTTTTCATGTTTTTACATCGCAGGAAATCAATATCAAACGGAGTCCAAATGGCACGAAACTTTACGATGATTTTTTATGGGCCATAAGAAAGGCAATGGGCCCTGGTTGCACCTGGGTTGTGCCCCGAGGGGGGCACAACCCACCAGGGCGCGCCATGAGGCCCTGGCGCGCGCAGGTGGGATGTGCCCACCTTGGGTGCCCCCTGGACTGCCTCTTTGCTCTATAAATACCCAAATATTCCCAAAACCCTAGGGGAGTCGACAAAATATTTATCTAGCGGTCGCAGAGTCCAAAAACACCAGATCCAATCTAAACACCATCACGGAGGGGTTCACCACTTCCATTGGTGCCTCTCCGATGATGCGTGAGTAGTTCTTTGTAGACCTTCGGGTCTGTAGTTAATAGCTAGATGGCTTCATATCTCTCTCTCTTGATCCTCAATACAATGGTCTCTTGGAGATCCATATGATGTAACTCATTTGCGATGTGTTTGTTGGGATCGATGAGCTTTGAGTTTATGATTAGATCTTTGTTTTTATATCCATGAAAGTATTTCAGTTTCTTTGATCTCTTTTATGTGTGATCTCTTATAGCCTCATATTTCTTCTCCGATATTTGGATTTTGTATGGCCAACTTGATCTATTTATCTTGCAATTGGGAAGAGGCGCCCGGAAGTGGGTTCAATCTTACGGTGCTTGATCTCAGTGACAGAAAGGGAACCGACATGTATGTATCGTTGCTACTAAGGATAAAAAGACGAGATCTATATCTATCGCCATATAGGTAAACGGATCTTGTCTACATCATGTCATCGTTCTTATTGCATTACGCCGTTTTTTCATGAACTTAATACACTAGATGCATGATCGATAGCGGTTGATGTGTGGAGTAATAGTAGTAGATGCCGGCAGGAGTCGGTCTACTAATCTTGGACATGATGCCTATGTAATGATCATTGCCGGGATATCGTCATAATTATTTGATGTTCTATCAATTTCCCAACAGTAATTTGTTTACCCACCGTTTGCTATTTTTCTCGAGAGAAACCACTAGTGAAGCCTACGGCCCCCAGGTCTTATTTCTCATATATTTGCCTTTGCGATCTACTTTTCCTTGCTTTTATTTTCAGATCTATTAAATCAAAAATCCAAAAATATCTTGCTGCAATTTATTTTATTTGGCGTTCGATCTATCAATATTTACAACTTTCTCCCGTCACACACCAATTTCTGGCACTGTTACCCGAAAGGGATTGACAACCCCTTTAACTCATCGGGTTGCGAGGTGTTGTTATTTGTGTGCAGGGGCTGTTTACGTTCTGTTGTTTGGTTCTCCTACTGGTTCGATACCTTGGTTTGATAACTGAGGGAAATACTCTACCGTCGATGTGCTACATCAACCCTCCCTCTCCGGGGAAATACCGACGTAGTTCTAGCTGCCATCAGAGACGTATCAGCATCCCCAAGCTTAACCCCTACTCGTCCTCGAGTAGGTAAGTGATAAAAACAGAAATTTTTGATGTGGAATGCTGCCTATCATGTCATATCATATTTCTTTTCTTTATAGCTGGACATTTGGACTTTTATATTGTTCAAATCAATAGTCTAGTTTTGACATGATAACTTAAATACTCAAGCATATCAACAAGCAACCATGTCTTTCAAAATATCAATGCTAAAATAAGCTATCTCTACCCCATCATGCATAATCATTGATCCATTCACGAAACACACTCGCATATTAACTACACCCAATGCTGAAGTACGATCATAGTGCCTCCTAGTTGGTGCTTTTATAAGAGAAGATGGAGACTCATATTCAAAATAAAAATTGCATAAAGTAAAAGAAAGGCCCTTCGCGGAGGGAAGTAGGGATTTGTAGAGGTGCCGGAGCTCAAAGCGAATAACTTAGAGATGAAAACATTTTGGGAGGTGTGTCCTTCCCACCAACGAAAACGACTTAGAGTTCCCAACACTTTCCATGCTAGATATATAATAGGCGGTTCCCAAACAGAAAATAAAGTTTATTCCTTTTTCCACCATACTTTCACTTTCCATGGCTAACCGTATCCACGAGTGCCTTCCATACCAACACTTTCCAAGGAATTTATTATTTGACAACATAAAGTAAATTCATTTTCAGCACCAAGACTCCATGCGTGTTAGAATCATTACAATGTAATCTAGATTACTGACTCTAGTGCAAGTGGGAGACTGAAGGAAATATGCCCTAGAGGCAATAATAAAGTTGTTATTTATATTTCCTTATATCATGATAAATGTTTCTTATTCATGCTATAATTGTATTAACCGAAAACTTAGTACATGTGTGAATACATAGACAAACATCGTGTCACTAGTATGCCTCTACTTGACTAGCTCGTTAATCAAAGATGGTTAAGTTTCCTAGCCATGGACAAAGAGTTTTCATTTGATGAACGGGATCACATCATTAGAGAATGATGTGATTGACTTAACCCATCTATTAGCTTAGCACGATGATCGTTTAGTTTAATCTATTGCTTTCTCCATAACTTATACATGTTCCTATGACTATCAGATTATGCAACTCCCGAATACCGGAGGAACACTTAGTGTGCTATAAAACATCAGAACATAACTGGGAAACTATAAAGATGCTCTACAGGTGTCTCCGATGGTGTTTGTTGAGTTGGCATAGATCAAGATTAGGATTTGTCACTCCGTGTATCGGAGAGGTATCTCTGGGCCCTCTCGGTAATGCACATCACTATAAGCCTTGCAAGCAATGTGATTAATGAGTTAGTTACGGGATACTGCATTACGGAACGAGTAAAGATACTTGCCGGTAATGAGATTGAACTAGGTATTGAGATACCGACGATCGAATCTCGGGCAAGTAACATACCGATGACAAAGGGAACAATGTATGTTGTTATGCGGTTTGACCGATAAAGATCTTCATAGAATATGTAGGAACCAATATGAGCATCCAGGTTCCGCTATTGGTTATTGACCGGAGATGAGTCTCGGTCATGTCTACATAGTTCTCGAACCTGTAGGGTCCGCATGCTTGACGTTCAGTGACGATCGGTATTATGAGTTTATGTGTTTTGATGTACCGAAGGTTGTTTGGAGTCCCGGATGTGATCACGGGCATGACGAGGAGTATCGAAATGGTCGAGACATAAAGATCGATATATTGGAAGCGTATGTTTGGACATCGGAATGGTTCCGGGTGAGTTCGGGCATTTACTGGAGTACCGGAGGGGTTACCAGAACCCCCCCGGGGAGTATATGTGCCTTATTGGGACTTAGTGGAAAGAGAGAGGGGAAGCCACGCCCCCTCCCCCTTGGGTTCGTATTAGACTAGGGAAGGGGGGCGCCGCCCCCCTTTCCTTCTCCCTCTTTCCTCCTTCCTTCCTCTCCTACTCCAACTAGGGAAAGGGGGGAATCCTACTCCCGGTGGGAGTAGGACTTCCCCTAGGGCGCGCCATAGAGAGGGCCGACCCTCCCCTCCTCCACTCCTTTATATACGGGGGAGGGGGCACCCCATAGACACACAAGTTGATCTCTTAGCCGTGTGCGGTGCCCCCCTCCATAGATTTCCACTTTAGTCATATCATTGTAGTGCTTAGGCAAAGCCCTACGTCGGTAACTTCATCATTACCGTCATCACGCCATCGTGCAGACGAAGCTCTCCCCCGACACTCATCTGGATCTTGAGTTTGTGGGACGTCACCGAGATGGACGTGTGTAGATCATGGAGGTGCCGTACCTTCGGTGCTAGGATCGGTCAGATCGTAAAGACGTACGACTACATTAACCGCGTTGTCATAACGCTTCCTCTTATGGTCTACGAGGGTACGTGGGCAACACTCTCCCCTCTCATTTCTATGCATCACCTAGATGGATCTTGCGTGTGCGTAGGAAATTTTTGAAATTACTGTGTTCCCCAACAGTGGCATCCGAGCCAGGTCTATTCGTAGATGTTATATGCACGAGTAGAACACAAAGGAGTTGTGGGCGTGGGTATATACATATTGCTTGCCGTCACTAGTTGATTCTTGATTCAGTGGTATTGTTGGATGAAGCGGCTCAAACTGACATTACGCATACGCTTACGCGAGACTGGTTCTACCGACGTGCTTCGCACACAGGTGGCTGGTGGGTGTCAGTTTCTCCAACTTTAGTTGAATCAGATTCAATGAACAGGGTTCTTTCTGAAGATCAAAAAGCAATCACTATACCGCGTTGTGGTTTTTGATGCGTAGGTAAGAACAGTTCTTGCTAAGCCCGTAGCAGTCACGTAAAACTTGCAACAACAAAGTAGATGACGTCTAACTTGTTTTTGCAGTGCATGTTGTGATGTGATATGGTCAATACATGATGCTGAATTTTATTGTATGAGATGATCATGTTTTGTGTGAGAGTTATCGGCAACTGGCAGGAGCCATATAGTTGTTGCTTTATTGTATGAAATGCAATCGCCATGTAATTGCTTTACTTTATCACTAAATGGTAGCGACAGTCCTAGAAGCAATAGTTGGCGAGACGACAATGATGCTTGGATGGAGGTCAAGGTGTCAAGCCGGTGATGATGGTGATCATGACGGTGCTTTGGAGATAGAGATCAAAGGCACAAGATGATGATGGGCATATCATATCACTTATATTGATTGCATGTGATGTTTATCCTTTATGCATCTTATTTTGCTTAGTTCGACGACAGCATTATAAGATGATCCCTCACTAAATTTCAAGGTACAAGTGTTCTCCCTGAGTATGCACCATTGCTACAGTTCGTCGTGCCGAGACACCAGGTGATGATTGGGTGTGATAAGCTCTACGTTCACATACAATGGGTGCAAGCCAGTTTTGCACACATGGAATACTCAGGTTAAACTTGACGAGCCTAGCATATGCAGATATGGCCTCGGAACACTGAGACCGAAAGGTCGAGCATGAATCATATAGTAGATATGATCAACATAGTGATGTTCACCATTGAAAACTACTCCATCTCACGTGATGATCGGACATGGTTTAGTTGATATGGATCACGTGATCACTTAGATGATTAGAGGGATGTCTATCTAAGTGGGAGTTCTTAAGTAATTTGATTAATTGAACTTTAATTTATCATGAACTTAGTACCTGATAGTATTTTGCATGTCTATGTTGTTGTAGATATATGGCCCGTGCTATTGTTCCGTTGAATTTTAATGTGTTCCTAGAGAAATCTAAGTTGAAATATGATGGTAGCAATTACATGGACTGGGTCTATAACTTGAGGATTATCCTCATTGCTGCACAGAAGAATTAAGTCCTGGAAGCACCGCTAGGTGACAAACCTGCTGCAGGAGCAACACCAGATGTTATGAACGTCTGGCAGAGCAAAGCTGATGACTACTTGATAGTTCAGTGTGCCATGCTTTACGACTTAGAACCGGGACTTCAACGATGTTTTGAATGTCATGGAGCAAATGCCCTGATTGAGAGGTACGAAGTCTCTAATAAGTTCTACAACATCAAAATCGAGGAGAATAGTTCTGTCAGTGAACATATACTCAGAATGTCTGGGTACCACAACTACTTGACTCAGCTGGGAGTTAATCTTCCTAATGATAGTGTCATTGACAGAGTTCTTCAATCACTACCACCAAGCTACAAGAGCTTCATGATGAACTATAATGCAAGGGATGGATAATACGATTCCCGAGCTCTTCGCAATGCTAAAGGCTGCGGAGGTAGAAATCAAGGAGCATCAAGTGTTGATGGTCAACAAGACCACCAGTTTCAAGAAAAGGGTAAAGGGAAGAGGGAGAACTTCAAGAAGAACGGCAAGCAAGTTGCTGCTCAAGTGAAGAAGCCCAAGTCTGGACCTAAGCCTGAGATTGAGTGCTTCTACTCCAAAGGGACTGGTACTGGAAGCGGAACTACCCCAAGTATTTGGCAGGGAAGAAGGATGGCAAAGTGAAAGGTATATTTGTAACACCCACGATGCGGCTATATCTCCCACGTGTCGGAGCACGAGTTAGAGGCATAGCCGCATAGTAGGCATGTCGCAAGAGGGGTAATTTTACACATCCCGTGTACTGAATAAGAAAGGGATAAAGAGTTGGCTTACAATCGCCACTTCACACAATACATAAATATAGCATTACATCATCCAGAATACAATCCAAGTCTGACTACGGAACCAAAATAAAGAAAGACAACCCCTAATGCTACATCCCCAATCGCCCCGACTGGGCTCCACTACTGATCAACTAGAAACGAAACAACACAATGAACACAGTGTTCATCAAGCTCCTCCTTGAGCTCGGTTGCGTCACCTGCATGGTATCATCGGCACCTGCAACTGTTTGAAGTAATCTGTGAGTCATGGGGACTCAGCAATCTCACACCCTCGCGATCAAGACTATTTAAGCTTATGGGTAGGAAAGGTAGTGAGGTGGAGCTGCAGCAAGCACTAGCATATATGGTGGCTAACTTACGTAAATAAGAGCGAGAAGAGAAGCAAAGCAACGATCGTGAACTAGAAATGATCAAGAAGTGATCCTGACAGTACTTACGTTCAAGCATACCACAAGAACCGTGTTCACTTCCCGGACTCCACCAGAAAGAGACCATCACGGCTACACACACGGTTGATGCATTTTAATTAAGTTAAGTGTCAAGTTCTCTACAACCGGATATTAGCAAATTCCCATCTGCCCATAACCGCGGGCACGGCTCTCGAAAGTTCAAAACCCTACAGGGGTGTCCCAACTTAGCCCATCACAAGCTCTCATGGTCAACGAAGGATATTTCTTCTCCCAGGAAGACCTGATCAGACTCAGAATCCCGGTTACAAGACATTTCGACAATGGTAAAACAAGACCAGCAAAGCCGCCCGGATGCGCCGACAAATCCCGATAGGAGCTGCACATGTCTCGTTCTCAGGGCACACCGGATTGTCCAAACTTCCGGTAGGCCAACCCAGAGTTGCCCCTGGTGGCCACCGACGGCTGACAGGTTGGACCAACACTCAGAGGAGCACTGGCTCGGGGGTTTAAAATAAAGATGACCCTTGAGTCTGCAGAACCCAAGGGAAAAAGGCTTAGGCGGCAAATGGTAAAACCAAGGTTGGGCCTTGCTGGAGGAGTTTTATTCAAGGCGAACTGTCAAGGAGTTCCCATTATAACCCAACCGCGTAAGGAACGGAAAATCAAGGAACATAACACCGGTATGACTCAAACTAGGGCGGCAAGAGTGGAACAAAACACCAGGCATAAGGCCGAGCCTTCCACCCTTTACCAAGTATATAGATGCATTAAATTAAATAAGAGATATTGTGATGTTCCAACAAGGAACAAACTTCATCTTCACCTGCAACTAGCAACGCTATAAGAGGGGCTGAGCAAAGCGGTAACATAGCCAAACAACGGTTTGCTAGGAAAGGTGGGTTAGAGGCTTGACATGACAATATGGGAGGCATGATATAGCAAGTGGTAGGTATCGCGGCATGGAAATAGAACGAGCAACTAGCAAGCAAAGATAGAAGTGATTTCGAGGGTATGCTCATCTTGCCTGAGATCCATAAGGAAGAAGAACGAGTCGATGAAGGAGACAAACAGGCGTAGTCGAACGGATCCTCACAACTGTGGAACGAAACCGAAGTTAACGCGAGAAGCAACCCGGAAAGAAGCAAACAACATAATAAACAACCAACACATAATCATGGCATGATGCATATCCAAGTATGATGCATGTCTGTTTTAAATATGCATGGCATGGCAAAGTGCACAAACAAAACTACAAGTTAAGCGGAGCTCAATATGCAACTCCATTGCATATTGACGAAACACCACAACAAATTATTTAGTTCGATCTCGTTTATGTACCCAACAATATTAAATGTTGATTAACATGAAAAGAGGTGAAGCATAACAAAACTATACTATCTAAGCAATTTAAATGGGGCCGGATATAACAAACAACAAATCTGCTAAATCCCCATATGCAGTTACCAATTTGGTGCAACAACAGTTTTAAACATTTAAATGTTATTATCATGATGCGAATGACATGTGCAAGTTTTATGCAGTATTTATGAAAACATTGACATGATAAGATATGAGGCATTTGTCATCGTGGCGGAAACGAAAGGGGTGCCACGGCAAGGACAAAGGAAATGGTGCCACGGCAACATTCCGGTTCCGGTAACTCGATTGAGATGCCGGTGCAAAAGGAAGTGTGACGGGAGCGTGTCATGCAAGATGATGGGGTGATCCCGGTTACCGGGTGTCCCACATGACGGTGGCAAGGCAAAAGAGGGGCTTCGTGCCACGAACAACTCCGACACGGAGCAAACACGGGCATCTCATACACCACGACATTCACTCTCGAAAGGTCGGCTCGGCGGTTATACCTTCGAAGCGTGCAAACGGTATGGTTCGGGTTCGTCGAGGGAAGTAGAGGAAGTAGTCGTTCCGCGATGGTAGTAGAAGTAGTGGTACTATCGGTCCTCGACGGTAGTGGTACACGTTTTCCTGTAGATGTTCGGCTTAACGAGGGGGGTACTTGGCGCAACATAGGTCTCCGGGGTCGTCGGGTACACGTTCACGAAGTAGTCGTACACGTCGACGGTAGTTGTTCACTTGGCGGCCTTCAACAAGGGTAGTTGTTCTCATATCATCGTGGAAGTTGTGGTACTTGGGGTCTTCAGACTCTCCGGTCCCGTTCTTGCGACGATAGTCGTTCATGTTTGTTCGGAGAGGTTCTAGACGCATCCCGGATATATAGTCGTTCGTCCGTCGGTCCTGCTGGTGGGGTACTTGGCGAACCCGCGTAGTCGATCTTGGCGTAACCAATGGTTGTGGAGGTACACAGTCGTAGACGTACAGGGCCATCGTAGAGGTACTTGACATCCATAGGGTTGAGCGGGACGCGGACGAAGCTGGGAGGGGAAGGCAAGGCAACGCGGCGGCGGCCTGTGCTCACCGGCGAAGCAGCAACAGAAGACGAAGGTGGTGGTCAGCGGCAGGGGCTCGAGGTGAGAGGAGTAGAGGAGCGCCTTGGGGTCGGCCCTGGCATCAACTTGACCAGGAAGATGGCGAGGTTGGCTCCTGTGGTCGTCGGATGTCGCGGATGACGCCAGAACGAGGCATGAGGAGGAGCAACGGTGATGCAAGCGAAGCTTGAGGCGGCGGGAACGGACGCGCAGGCCGATCGGGGCGGAGGCACGCAGGATCCCGCCGGCGGCGTGGCCTTGAGACGACGGCGCCATGGGTTCCCTGGACGGCATCCGGCGACGCTGGAAGATGGCATCCGCGGGGGTTGCAGAGCGGCAAGGTGGAAGGAGGAGCTGGCGGCGCTGGCCTTGGCGAGGCCGGCAGGAGGCCGCGTCGGTGGCTGACGCGCGAGGAAGGGGCTCTGCGCTCCGGCGACAGGACTCGCGGTGGGTTGGTGGCGACAAGGAGAAGCGGGAGGAGAGGCAGGGACATGGGGAACGGGCGTGGGGCCTCGCTGGTGGCCTGAGCAAGGAGACGGGCACGAGAGGATCGTGAGATGCGGCCTGGAGGAAGGGGGGAGGGAGAGATCGACAGGAGGCCTCCCCTGGCGCTAGGGTTAGAGGGAAGGATGGGCCTGGGGCGACTGGGCCTTAGAGGCCAGCCCAGTTGCTGCTTCTTGCTAGAGACCCCAAACGGGCTGGTTGGGCTCTCCCTCTCTCTCCCTCAATCTTCTCCTTTTATCTCCCAAAACAGAAAAACATATCAAAGAAAAGGAGAATAAAGGAAGTGTTAGGGATAGATTTTGTGCGGGAGGTTAATTTCCCCGGAATCATAAAAATGAGCTTGTTCCGAGAAAATAGGAAAGAGCACACGTGTGAAGTTTGAATTCAAACTCATTTGAATTTAATTCAAATGTGTGTGAGAAGGAAGTCGTTATTCGATAGGTCCAAAAATGTTGGGAATTTTGGTAGAGCTCCAGAAAATGGTAAAAGAATTATTGGCAAGGCTAGAGAGTCAAAACTTGAAGAAGAAAGAGGCCAAGGGATTTAGTATGCAAGTGGGTCCATGGGTGATTCCAAAACAATGGAATTTTTAATATAGCTCCCTAATAATAGTAGGAGACTTTTATATGTTATAAAGAGAATTTCACCTTGTGAACTCCCTCGATTTAAATGGATCGAAGATGCACACAATTTATTTAGAAGAGTTATAAAATTGATGATATGATGGCATGATGACATGATGCAATGCAAGAGAGCAAATGAAATACACGGCGAAACTCGGAAAAACATGGAAGGCATTTGAAGCTCCGGTATTGGGGCGTTACAACACTCCACCACTACGAGAGGATCTCGTCCCGAGATCTAGAATGGCACCGGAGAGAAAACGGAAGAGGAAGAGAACAGGTAAAACTAAGTTGCTTCTTTGACAAACGAGTGAAACCAAAAAACCTTGAGAGGTTAGACAATTTTTGAGAAAAGAATACAGCGGAGATGAACGAAGTTGAAAACACTCCGTTAGAAAAAAAAGAACAAGGAACATCACGATAACCCTGTGGTTGAAAGACATGAAAAAAAGGTTGCAATGGGCAAGAAGTACATGCAAGCACTTCCGTTGAAATGCGATGTATAAGGAATGATAAGGATCAAATATGACAACACTTCGGTTGGAAATGGAAGGCAATAATATGGACTTGGCAAAATGAAAGCACTTGGATGAGACTCCAGTTAAAACAAGATAGAGAAGAAATAAGAATGATATAATTTGGACAGCACTCCGACTGTAAATGGAAGGAATTAGAATCATGAACTTGATAAGATGAGAGGATACTTGATGAGATCAACAACACACTGCCTCTAGAACTATTGAAAGAATGGCACAAGGGGTAAGAAAGATTCCAGGTAGCACTCTGGATGAGAAGGGAGGCAAAACTTGATAAGATGGAAGAACTTGAATAGAGGGCACGACACTCTGGTCAAAAGTGTTGGAAATATGCCCTAGAGGCAATAATAAAAGCATTATTATTATATTTCCTTGTTCATGGTAATTGTCTTTATTCATGCTATAATTGTGTTATCCGGAAATCGTAATACATGTGTGAATAACAGACATCAACATGTCCCTAGTAAGCCTCTAGTTGACTAGCCCGTTGATCAACAGATAGTCATGGTTTCCTGACTATGGACATTGGATGTCATTGATAACGAGATCGCATCATTAGGAGAATGATGTGATGGACAAGACCCAATCCTAAACATAGCATAAAGATCGTATGGTTCGTTTGCTAGAGTTTTGCAATGTCAAGTATCTTTTCCTTAGACCATGAGATCGTGTAACTCCCGGATACCATAGGAGTGCTTTGGGTGTACCAAACGTCACAACGTAACTGGGTGACTATAAAGGTAGACTACAGGTATCTCCGAAAGTGTCTGTTGGGTTGACACGGATCGAGACTGGGATTTGTCACTCCGTGTTACGGAGAGGTATCACTGGGCCCACTCGGTAATGCATCATCATAATGAGCTCAAAGTGATCAAGTGTCTGGTCACGGGATCATGCATTGCGGTACGAGTAAAGTGACTTGCCGGTAACGAGACTGAACGAGGTATTGGGATACCAACGATCGAGTCTCGGGCAAGTAACATACCGTCTGACAAAGGGAATAGAATACGGGGTTGCTTGAACCCTTGACATAGTGGTTCATCTCGGTCATGTCTCGGTCAACATGGGTATCCAGATCCCGCTGTTGGTTATTGACCAGAGGTCGTCTCGATCATGTCTACATGTCTCCCGAACCCGTAGGGTCTACACACTTAAGGTTTGGTGACGCTAGGGTTATTAGGAAGACAAGTATGTGATTACCGAATGTTGTTCGGAGTCCCGGATGAGATCCCGGACGTCACGAGGAGTTCCGGAATAGTTCGGAGGTAAAGATTTATATATGGAAAGTGGTTAAACGGACTCCGGAAAGTTTCGGGGAAATGCCGGTATTGTACCGGGGCCACCGGGAGGGTTCCGGGGGTCCACCGGGAGGGGCCACCCCTCCCGGGGGGCCACATGGGCTAAGTGGGAGAGGGAGCCAGCCCTTAGTGGGCTGGGTGCGCCTCCCCACCTAGGCCCATGCGGCTAGGGTTTGGGTAGGGGAAACCCTAAAGGGGAGAAGGGGGCGCCCCCCTAGCTTGGGGGGCAAGCCACCCTTTCCTCCTCCCCTTTGGCCGCCGCCCCCATCTAGGGTTTCCCCTAGGTGGCCGGCCCCCCCTTGCCCTCTCCTCCTATATATAGAGGGGTGAGGGGAGGGCTGCAACACACAATTGAAGGCGCAGCCCCTCCCCACCCCAACTCCTATCTTTCTCCGTCCGAGCTTGGCGAAGCCCTGTCGGAGAACTGCTGTACCAATTGCACCACGCCGTTGTGCTGCCATTGGAGTTGTCTTCCTCAACCTCTCCTTCATCCTTGCTGGATCAATACGGAGGAGACGCCATCGTCCCGTACGTGTGTTGAACGCGGAGGTGCTGTTCTTTCAGCGCTTGGTCATCGGTGATCGGAATCACGTTGGGAACGACTCCATCATCACCACTCCCTCGAACGCTTCCGTACTCGATCTACAAGTGGTATGTAGATGCAAACTCACTCCCTTGACTCGTTGCTAGATGAACTCCTAGATGATCTTGGTGAAACGAGTAGGAAAATTTTTTGTTTTCTGCAACGTTCCCCAACTGTGGCATCATGAGCTAGGTCTATGCGTAGTTCTTCTTGCGCGAGTAGAACACAATTTGTTGTGGGCGTGGATTTGTCAACTTTCTTGCCGCTACTAGTCTTTTCTTGCTTCAGCGGTATTGTGGGATGAAGCGGCCCGGACCAACCTTACACGTACGCTTACGTGAGACCGGTTCCACCGACTAACATGCACTAGTTGCATAAGGTGGCTGGCGGGTGTCTGTCTCTCCTACTTTAGTTGGAGCGGATTCGATGAACAGGGTCCTTATGAAGGGTAAATAGAAGTTGACAAATCATGTTGTGGCTTTCACGTAGGTAAGAAAACGTTCTTGCTAGAACCCTAATTCAGCCACGTAAAACTTGCAACAACAATTAGAGGACGTCTAACTTGTTTTTGCAGCAAGTGATTGTGATATGATATGGCCAAAGTTGTGATGAATGATGAATGATCTATATGTGATGTATGAGATGTTCATGCTATTGTAATAGGAATCACGACTTGCATGTCGATGAGTATGACAACCGGCAGGAGCCATAGGAGTTGTCTTTATTCTTTTATATGACCTGCGTGTCATTGAGAAACGCCATGTAAATTACTTTACTTTATTGCTAAACGCGTTAGCCGTAGTAGTAGAAGTAATAGTTGGCGAGCAACTTCATGGAGGCACGATGATGGAGATCATGACGATGGAGATCATGGTGTCATGCCGGTGACAGGATGATCATGGAGCCCCAAGATGGAGATCAAAGGAGCTGTGTGATATTGGCCATATCATGTCATGTTTATTATTTGATTGCATGTGATGTTTATCATGTTTTGCATCTTGTTTACTTAGAACGACGGTAGTAAATAAGATGATCCCTCATATTAATTTCAAGAAGTGTTCCCCCTAACTGTGCGCCGTTGCGACAGTTCGCTGTTTCAAAACACCACGTGATGATCGGGTGTTTTATTCAGACATTCACATACAACGGGTGTAAGACAGATTTACACATGCAAACAATTAGGTTGACTTGACGAGCCTAGCATGTACAGACATGGCCTCGGAACACAGAAGACCGAAAGGTCGAGCATGAGTCGTATGGAAGATACGATCAACATGAAGATGTTCACCGATGTTGACTAGTCTGTCTCACGTGATGATCGGACACGGCCTAGTTAACTCGGATCATGTAATACTTAGATGACTAGAGGGATGTCCAATCTAAGTGGGAGTTCATAAATAATTTGATTTGATGAAATTAATTATCATGAACTTAGTCTAAAATATTTTACAATATGTCTTGTAGATCAAATGGCCCACGTAGTCCTCAACTTCAACGCGTTCCTAGAGAAAACCAAGCTGAAAGACGATGGTAGCAACTATACAGACTGGGTCCGGAACCTGAGGATCATCCTCATAGCTGCCAAGAAAGATTACGTCCTACAAGCACCGCTAGGTGAAGCTCCCGTCCCACAGAACCAAGACGTTATGAACGCTTGGCAGACACGTGTTGACGACTACTCCCTCGTTCAGTGCGGCATGCTTTACAGTTTAGAACCGGGGCTCCAAAAGCGTTTTGAGAGACATGGAGCATATGAGATGTTCGAAGAGCTGAAAATGGTTTTCCAAGCTCATGCCCGGATCGAGAGATATGAAGTCTCCGACAAGTTCTTCAGCTATAAGATGGAGGAAAACAGTTCTGTCAGTGAGCACATACTCACTATGTCTAGATTACATAACCGCTTGACTCAGCTAGGAGTTAATCTCCCGGATGATGCGGTCATTGACAGAATCCTCCAGTCGCTTCCACCAAGCTACAAGAGCTTTGTGATGAACTTCAACATGCAGGGGATGCAAAAGACCATTCCTGAGTTGTTTGCAATGCTGAAATCAGCGGAGGTAGAAGTCAAGAAGGAACATCAAGTGTTGATGGTCAATAAAACCACTAAGTTCAAGAAGGGCAAGGGTAAGAAAGCCTTCAAGAAGGACGGCAAGGAAGTTGCCGCGCCCGGCAAGCAAGCTGCTGGGAAGAAGCCAAAGAATGGACCCAAGCCCGAGACTGAGTGCTTTTATTGCAAGGGAAGCGGTCACTGGAAGCGGAACTGCCCTAAATACTTAGCAGACAAGAAGGCCGGCAAAACAAAAGGTATATGTGATATACATGTAATTGATGTGTACCTTACTAGTGTCCGTAGTAGCTCCTGGGTATTTGATACCGGTGCAGTTGCTCACATTTGTAACTCAAAGCAGGGGCTGCGGAATAAGCGGAAACTGGCAAAGGACGAGGTGACGATGCGCGTCGGGAATGGTTCCAAGGTCAATGTGATCTCCGTTGGCACGCTACCTCTACATTTACCTTCGGGATTAGTTTTAAACCTTAATAATTGTTATTTAGTACCAGCTTTGAGCATGAACATTGTATCGGGATCTCGTTTGATTCGAGATGGCTACTCATTTAAATCGGAGAATAATGGTTGTTCTATTTATATGAGAGATATGTTTTATGGTCATGCTCCTATGGTGAATGGTTTATTCTTTATGAATCTCGAACGTAATACTACACACGTTCATAATGTGAGTGCCAAAAGATGCAAGTTTGATAATGATAGTCCCACATACTTGTGGCACTGCCGCCTTGGTCACATAGGTGTCAAACGCATGAAGAAGCTCCATAAAGATGGACTTTTAGAGTCTCTTGATTATGAATCATTTGACACGTGCGAACCATGCCTTATGGGTAAAATGACCAAGACTCCGTTCTCAGGAACAATGGAGCGAGCAACGAACTTGTTGGAAATCATACATACCGATGTGTGCGGTCCAATGAGTGTTGAGGCTCGCGGTGGCTATCGTTATGTTCTCACCCTCACTGATGATTTAAGTAGATATGGATATATTTACTTAATGAAGCACAAGTCTGAAACCTTTGAAAAGTTCAAGGAATTTCAGAGTGAGGTCGAGAATCAACGTGACAGAAAAATCAAGTTTCTACGATCAGATCGTGGAGGAGAATACTTGAGTCACGAGTTTGGCACACACTTAAGAAAATGTGGAATAGTTTCACAACTCACGCCGCCTGGAACACCTCAGCGAAACTGTGTGTCCGAACGTCGTAATCGCACTCTGTTAGATATGGTGCGGTCTATGATGTCTCTTACCAATTTACCGCTATCTTTTTGGGGCTATGCTTTAGAGACTGCCGCATTCACTTTAAATAGGGCTCCGTCAAAATCCGTTGAGACGACACCGTATGAATTATGGTTTGGAAATAAACCTAAGCTGTCGTTTCTAAAAGTTTGGGGATGCGATGCTTATGTCAAGAAACTTCAACCTGAAAAGCTCGAACCCAAGTCGGAAAAATGCGTCTTCATAGGATACCCAAAAGAAACTATTGGGTATACCTTCTACCTCAGATCCGAAGGCAAGATCTTTGTTGCCAAGAATGGATCCTTTCTAGAGAAAGAGTTTCTCTCGAAAGAAGTAAGTGGGAGGAAAGTAGAACTTGATGAAGTATTACCTCTTGAACCGGAAAATGGCGCAACTCAAGAAAATGTTCCTGAGGTGCCAGCACCGACTAGAGAGGAAGTTAATGATGATGATCAAGATGCTTCTGATCAAGCTCCTACTGAAATTCGAAGGTCCACAAGGACACGTTCCGCACCAGAGTGGTACGGCAACCCTGTCTTGGAGATCATGTTGTTAGACAACGGTGAACCTTCGAACTATGAAGAAGCGATGGCGGGCCCGGATTCCGACAAATGGCTAGAAGCCATGAAATCCGAGATAGGATCCATGTATGAAAACGAAGTATGGACTTTGACTGACTTGCCCGTTGAAAGGCGAGCCATAGAAAATAAATGGATCTTTAAGAAGAAGACAGACGCGGATGGTAACGTGACCATCTATAAAGCTCGGCTTGTCGCTAAGGGTTATCGACAAGTTCAAGGGGTTGACTACGATGAGACTTTCTCACCGGTAGCGAAGCTAAAGTCCGTCCAAATCATGTTAGCAATTGCCGCGTTTTACGATTATGAAATATGGCAAATGGACGTCAAAACGGAATTCCTTAATGGTTTCCTTAAGGAAGAATTGTATATGATGCAGCCGGAAGGTTTTGTCGATCCTAAGAATGCTGACAAGGTGTGCAAGCTCCAACGCTCGATTTATGGGCTGGTGCAAGCATCTCGGAGTTGGAACATTCGCTTTGATGAGATGATCAAAGCGTTTGGGTTTACTCAGACTTATGGAGAAGCCTGCGTTTACAAGAAAGTGAGTGGGAGCTCTGTAGCATTTCTCATATTATATGTAGATGACATACTTTTGATGGGAAATGATATATAGAACTCTTGGACAGCATTAAGGCCTACTTGAATAAGAGTTTTTCAATGAAGGACCTTGGAGAAGCTGCTTATATATTAGGCATCAAAATCTATAGAGATAGATCGACACGCCTCATAGGTCTTTCACAAAGTACATACCTTGATAAGATATTGAAGAAGTTCAATATGGATCAATCTAAGAAGGGGTTCTTGCCTGTGTTACAAGGTATGAAATTGAGCTCGGCTCAAAGTCCGAGCACGGCAGAAGAAATAGAAGAGATGAGTGTCATCCCCTATGCCTCAGCCATAGGTTCTATTATGTATGCCATGCTGTGTACCAGACCTGATGTAAACCTTGCCGTAAGTTTGGTAGGAAGGTACCAAAGTAATCCCGGCAAGGAACACTGGACAACGGTCAAGAATATCCTGAAGTACCTGAAAAGGACTAAGGAGATGTTTCTCGTTTATGGAGGTGACGAAGAGCTCGTCGTAAAGGGTTACGTCGACGCTAGCTTCGACACAGATCTGGATGACTCAAAATCACAAACCGGATACGTGTATATTTTGAATGGTGGGGCAGTAAGCTGGTGCAGTTGCAAGCAAAGCATCGTGGCGGGATCTACATGTGAAGCGGAGTACATGGCAGCCTCGGAGGCAGCGCATGAAGCAATTTGGGTGAAGGAGTTCATCACCGACCTCGGAGTCATACCCAATGCGTCGGGGCCGATCAAGCTCTTCTGTGACAACACTGGAGCTATTGCACTTGCCAAGGAGCCCAGGTTTCACAAGAAGACAAGGCACATCAAGCGTCGCTTCAACTCTATTCGTGAAAATGTTCAGGATGGAGACATAGAAATTTGTAAAGTACATACGGACCTGAATGTAGCAGATCCGTTGACTAAACCTCTCCCTAGGGCAAAACATGATCAACACTAGAATTTCATGGGTGTTCGATTCATCACAATGTAACTAGATTATTGACTCTAGTGCAAGTGGGAGACTATTGGAAATATGCCCTGGAGGCAATAATAAAAGCATTATTATTATATTTCCTTGTTCATGGTAATTGTCTTTATTCATGCTATAATTGTGTTATCCGGAAATCGTAATACATGTGTGAATAACAAACATCAACATGTCCCTAGTAAGCCTCTAGTTGACTAGCCCGTTGATCAACAGATAGTCATGGTTTCCTGACTATGGACATTGGATGTCATTGATAACGAGATCGCATCATTAGGAGAATGATGTGATGGACAAGACCCAATCCTAAACATAGCATAAAGATCGTATGGTTCGTTTGCTAGAGTTTTGCAATGTCAAGTATCTTTTCCTTAGACCATGAGATCGTGTAACTCCCGGATACCGTAGGAGTGCTTTGGGTGTACCAAACGTCACAACGTAACTGGGTGACTATAAAGGTAGACTACAGGTATCTCCGAAAGTGTCTGTTGGGTTGACACGGATCGAGACTGGGATTTGTCACTCCGTGTTACGGAGAGGTATCACTGGGCCCACTCGGTAATGCATCATCATAATGAGCTCAAAGTGATCAAGTGTCTGGTCACGGGATCATGCATTGCAGTACGAGTAAAGTGACTTGCCGGTAACGAGACTGAACGAGGTATTGGGATACCAACGATCGAGTCTCGGGCAAGTAACATACCGTCTGACAAAGGGAATAGAATACGGGGTTGCTTGAACCCTTGACATAGTGGTTCATCCGATGACAACATCGAGAAACATGTGGGAGCCAACATGGGTATCCAGATCCCGCTGTTGGTTATTGACCAGAGGTCGTCTCGGTCATGTCTACATGTCTCCCGAACCCGTAGGGTCTACACACTTAAGGTTCGGTGACGCTAGGGTTATTAGGAAGACAAGAATGTGATTACCGAATGTTGTTCGGAGTCCCGGATGAGATCCCGGACGTCACGAGGAGTTCCGGAATAGTTCGGAGGTAAAGATTTATATATGTAAAGTGGTTAAACGGACTCCGGAAAGTTTCGGGGGCATGCCGGTATTGTACCGGGGCCACCGGGAGGGTTCCGGGGGTCCACCGGGAGGGGCCACCCCTCCCGAGGGGCCACATGGGCTAAGTGGGAGAGGGAGCCAGCCCCTAGTGGGCTGGGCGCGCCTCCCCACCTAGGCCCATGCGGCTAGGGTTTGGGGAGGGGAAACCCTAAAGGGGAGAAGGGGGCGCCCCCCTAGCTTGGGGGGCAAGCCACCCTTTCCTCCTCCCCTTTGGCCGCCGCCCCCATCTAGGGTTTCCCCTAGGTGGCCGGCCCCCCCTTGCCCTCTCCTCCTATATATAGAGGGTGAGGGGAGGGCTGCAACACACAATTGAAGGCGCAGCCCCTCCCCACCCCAACTCCTCTCTTTCTCCGTCCGAGCTTGGCGAAGCCCTGTCGGAGAACTGCTGTACCAATTGCACCACGCCGTTGTGCTGCCATTGGAGTTGTCTTCCTCAACCTCTCCTTCATCCTTGCTGGATCAAGACGGAGGAGACGCCATCGTCCCGTATGTGTGTTGAACGCGGAGGTGCTGTTCTTTCAGCGCTTGGTCATCGGTGATCGGAATCACGTTGGGAACGACTCCATCATCACCACTCCCTCGAACGCTTCCGTACTCGATCTAAAAGTGGTATGTAGATGCAAACTCACTCCCTTGACTCGTTGCTAGATGAACTCCTAGATGATCTTGGTGAAACGAGTAGGAAATTTTTTTGTTTTCTGCAACGTTCCCCAACAAAAAGGATAAGCATAAAGGAACACGATCCTCACAATGCGAGATGATGATTGAAAAGAGAAACATCACAATGCCTCCGGATGAAAGAATAGAAGGTAGGTCATCGGAACAAAAGAGCGGAGAAGAAAATGTCAACTCCTCCCACAATTGAATTTGAAAGAAACATCCCTACGAAGAAGGCTTGAACAAAATTGTTGAAATATCAACAACAAAACAATAAGTTGTTTCTGGGCTTATGAAAACATCTCAAAACTTGAGGTGAAATTCTGCCACAAACGAAAACAATAGATTGGATTGATGTCAACAAGGAGACGAGAAGCTTATTTCACCGAGAGGATAAATGAAGAACTTGGATCATTTATAAGCACCATAAATAGCAACAATCCTTAGGGAAGGCTTTAGGTGAAATATAACCCAAGATAACTCCAATGAAGAGATTGGTGGATTTAAAATATCTCATTCTTGACAACATGTGAATCATGAAACACGAAGGGAAAATTATCAACAATGACATAACACCACCTCAAAAGATAAGATAGAACGAAATGTAGTTTGGATGCAAGATGAAGAATGCTAGAACTCCTCTGAAAAGAATCTCGACGAACACTTCGATAAGGAATTAAATCCTTGATGAACCATCATGTAGAACCTCCATGAAGAACTCCGGTAATGAAAGAATGACCAAACGAAAGGAAAGAGAAGGTTGAAAACACAAGGTGAAGCCTTGCAGTGATTGGATGAAGCTTTGCGACGAGATAAAGTGGAAACTTGGAACTCCGGAAGGAAAGATAAAGCATCTCGAACCGAGAATGTGATATGATGAACCACTCCGGAAAGCAGGAAATTAGATCACTTGGATACAATAATAAGAATTACATTATGCTTATCCTTCACTAATTAAATTGATGATAAGAAATGGATTGCATACAACTTATTCTCATAGATAGGATTAAGAGAGATATAGCATAAACTTGAGAAAGGTCTTCCACGAACCACCGGTAGGATTTGGAAACAACGAATTAGTTGATATGATAACCAAGGAAGAGAACTCTTGAACGAATCACCGTAAGAATTGAAAATGTTAGAAGAAAAGATAAAGAAACACCGGGAAGAATTATAAAAAGAATGAACATACTTGATAGAATTTAGATACAAGATAACGAAAGATATCATGAAATGATTAGAAGATATTTGAATGATGCACCGGTAAGATTTGGAGAACGAGAGCTGAAAACTAGAATGAATACTTTTCAGATGATGGGCTCTGGAGAATCAAACTGAGAAGACTCTTGAATTGCTCCGAATGGGTGAAAAGAATTGTCACAATTGAAAACAATTATGAGAGGATGGCATAAAGCTAGCACCAAGAATCTTCAAGAGAACGGATATGATTGAAGAGAAACTCTTCTTCGGTCTTCAACTCCGAGAATGATGACGAGAAACACCACCATGGATTGTTGAGGTACTCCAGAACGAATATTAGAAAGGTTGAACCGATGATGAAAAGAAATTGAAAGATCTTGGAGAAAGACATTTGACTGATGACAATTCATTCTTATGTCAACTTCGAAAAGAATTTGAGGATAGCTCCGGGAAAATAGAGGAGTCAGGTAAGATCCTGGGAAAAGACCTGTAGGTTAGGGCCCACTCAAAGGAAACACCGTTGAACGATTACTTGACAAGAGAGATTGCATTGGTTGAATTAAATGGCTTGAATAAGATAAGACCTCAAAATAGCTTGAATGGATGCAGAGTGGAAACACGAATCTTCGAGATATCTTCAGCCATCCAGAACTAAAGAATAGCGAGAAGTGAAAGATTAAGAGATACACCGGCATGAGAAAGCATTTGAACCGAGGAGAGTTTATGATCGACAAAGCTTGAATTGAAACCACCAGAGAAGAAAAGCATGAAGAATAATGAACTTGAAGCTCTGTTAGAATCTTTCTGATAATCATTGGATAAGGATATTGACAGAAAAGAATGGAGAGACTTCACATGAATAAAAGGATACTTGATTAAGAAATCCGAGTCCTTGAAGAAAAAGGGTGCGAGGGTAGGAAAAACAAAGGCAGCTTGGGACGAATGAAATGAACACCATTGAGAAGAACTGAGATTGGATCTTGCAAATGTTGAAATGATCGGATCCACTTGAAGAGAAACACACCGGTTGGAAAGAATTGACATGACAATCTCGATTATTAGGAAGGATTAGCATTCACATAGAAATATGAGAACACCATTTGGAAAGAGGCATGGAATCAACATTTGACATCGAAGCAACTCGAATACCACAACTGAAAACAAAACAAAGGATTGGCTTGCAAAATAAGCCAGAACAAACATATGATAGAGATTTCGTCTGAAGTTTTCGTGGTGGGGCCCACACGGGCTCGGTCGTACAGCACCATCATGTACAAGGCAGTGCACATGACATACGAAGTGTCCCCGAGTCAGCATAGCCAAGGACTCTTTAAGACACAACGAGACCACTGTAAAACCAACCGTGGATAGGCGGACCAGTAGACGTCGAACCCCAATTTCATATCAAACATCTGTCGGAAAGATATCCTAGGAGCTACTTGAATTCCCACTTATAAACTCCCAAAACTTTCTAGTTATGCAATCAGGTGTTGGGGATACAGGGGAAGCATAATATCTCACCCAAAACTAACAAATCCTACATCCAGTTGTATCCATCCTTCAACACATAACCAAGAAACCTTTGGAAATCATTTACCTCAACCTTCGAAAAGCATCCGTTATACGAGTTATGGCAATACTACCGAACTCCCGCCCTAGTATTGGGTGGCGTCGAGGTTATCTCACCAACAACTGCATAAAAGAGATTTTTGATGTCGGTGAAACTCAGGTATTCCAGAACTGCAATGATAAAATTGTGACGACAACACCTCGGAGCTCAACTCCCCGGGACACTGCCACAACCCCTAAATGTTAGGAGGCACCAAGAACAACGTTCTCGTCACAAAACCATCGAAACGATTCCAAGATACCCGCGTGATCCTAAATATTTTAGTGAAATTTGAGGAGAGAAGAGCAAAACTCTACGTCAGGAGGCCTCACCAGAGCGACGAAGCGACTGAGGAGTAAAAAGAATCCTACTCTCCGATATATATAATCCTATAAGACTCAAAACTTTTTTTGTAGACTCAACAACGCCAGTGATTCGATCAAGCAGGGGGCTCCTAAGTCGGGGAAGGCTCTGATTACCAACTTGTAACACCCACCATGCGGCTATATCTCCCACGTGTCGCAGCATGACTTAGAGGCGTAGCCGCATAGTAGGCATGTCGCAAGAGGGGTAATATTTACACATCCCATGTACTGAATAAGAAAGGGATAAAGAGTTGGCTTACAATCGCCACTTCACACAATACATAAATATAGCATTACATCATCCAGAATACAATCAGGTCCGACTACGGAACCAAAATAAAGAAAGATAACCCCTAATGCTAGATCCCTGATCGCCCCGACTGGGCTCCACTACTGATCAACTGGAAACGAAACAACACAATGAACACGGTCTTCATCAAGCTCCTCCTTGAGCTCGGTTGCGTCACATGCACGATATCATCAGCACCTGCAACTGTTTGAAGTAATCTATGAGTCACGGGGACTCAGCAATCTCACACCCTCGCGATCAAGACTATTTAATCTTATGGGTAGGAAAGGTAGTGAGGTGGAGCTGCAGCAAGCACTAGCATATATGGTGGCTATCTTACGCAAAGAAGAGCGAGAAGAGAAGCAAAGCAACGGTCGTGAACTAGAAATGATCAAGAAGTGATCCTGACACTACTTACGTTCAAGCATAACACAAGAACCGTGTTCACTTCCCGGACTCCGCCAGAAACAGACCATCACTGCTACACATGCGGTTGATGCATTTTAATTAAGTTAAGTGTCAAGTTCTCTACAGCCGGATATTAACAAATTCCCATCTGCCCATAACCACAGGCACGGCTCTCGAAAGTTCAAAACCCTGCAGGGGTGTCCCAACTTAGCCCATCATAAGCTCTCACGGTCAATGAAGGATATTCCTTCTCCCAGAAAGACCCGATCAGACTCAGAATCCCGGTTATGAGACATTTCGACAATGGTAAAACAAGACCAGCAAAGCTGCCCGGATGTGTCGACAAATCCCGATAGGAGCTGCACGTATCTCGTTCTCAGGGCACACGGATTGTCCAAACTTCCGGTAGGCCAACCCAGAGTTGCCCCTGGTGGCCACCGGCGGCTGACAGGTTGGACCAACACTCAGAGGAGCACTGGCCCAAGGGTTTAAAATAAAGATGACCCTTGAGTCTGCAGAACCCAAGGGAAAAAGGCTTAGGTGGAAAATGGTAAAACCAAGGTTGGGCCTTGCTGGAGGAATTTTATTCAAGGCGAACTGTCAAGGGGTTCCCATTATAACCCAACCGCGTAAGGAACGCAAAATTAAGGAACATAACACCGGTATGGCGGAAACTAGGGCGGCAAGAGTGGAACAAAACAACAGGCATAAGGCAGAGCCTTCCACCCTTTACCAAGTATATAGATGCATTAAATTAAATAAAAGATATTGTGATATTCCAACATAACCATGTTGCAACAAGGAACAAACTTCATCTTCACCTGCAACTAGCAACGCTATAGGAGGGGCTGAGCAAAGCGGTAACATAGCCAAACAACGGTTTTCTAGGAAAGGTGGGTTAGAGGCTTGACATGACAATATGGGAGGCATGATATGGCAAGTGGTAGGTATCGCGGCAAGGCAATAGAGCGAGCAACTAGCAAGCAAAGATAGAAGTAATTTCGATGGTATGGTCATCTTGCCTGAGATCCCGCAAGGAAGAAGAACGAGTCCATAAAGTAGACAAATAGGCGTAGTCGAACGGATCCTCACAACTCCGGAACGAAACCGAAGTTAACGCGAGAAGCAACCCAGAAAGAAGCAAACAACATAATAAACAACCAACACATAATCATGGCATGATGCACATCCAAGTATGATGCATGTCCGGTTTAAATATGCATGGCATGGCAAAGTGCACAAACAAAACTACAAGTTAAGTGGAGCTCAATATGACGAAACACCACGACAAATTATTTAGTTCGATCTCGTTTATGTACCCAACAATATTAAATGTTTCTTAACATGACAAGAGGTGAAGCATAACAAAACTATACTATCTAAACAATTTAAATGGGGCCGGATATAACAAACAACAAATCCAGTAAATCCCCATATGCAATTATCAATTTGGTGCAACAATAGTTTTAAACATTTAAATATTATTATCATGATGCGAATAACTTGTGCAAGTTTTATGCAATATTTATGAAAATGTTGACATGATAAGATATGAGGCATTTGTCATCGTGGCGGAAACGAAAGGGGTGCCACGTCAACGACAACGGAAATGGTGCCACGACAACTTTCCGGTTCCGGTAACTCGATTGAGATGCTGGTGCAAAAGGAAGTGTGACGGGAGCGTGTCATGCAAGATGATGGGGTGATCCCAGTTACCGGGTGTCCCACATGACGGTGGCAAGGCAAAAGAGGGGGCTTTGTGCCACGAACAACTCCGACACGGAACAAACACGGGCATCTCATACACCACACAACATTCGCTCTCGGAAGGTCGGCTCGACGGTTATACCTTCGAAGCGTGCAAACGGGATGGTTCGGGTTCGTCGAGGGAAGTAGAGGAAGTAGTCGTTTCGCGATGGTACTAGAAATAGTTGTACTATCGGTCCTCGACGGTAGTGGTACATGTTTTCCTGTAGATGTTCGGGTTAACGAGGGGGGTACTTGGCGCAACATAGGTCTCCGGGGGCGTCGGGTACACGTTCACGAAGTAGTCGTACACGTCGACGATAGTTGTTCTCTTGACGGCCTTCAACAAGGGTGTTGTTCTCGTATCGTCGTGGAAGTAGTGGTACTTGGGGTCTTCGAACTCTCCGGTCCCGTTCTTGCGACGGCAGTCGTTCACGTTTGTTCAGAGAGGTTCTAGACGCATCCCGGATATGTAGTCGTTCGGGCGTCGGTCTTGCTGGTGGGGTACTTGGCGAACCCGCGTAGTCGATCTTGGCGTAACCAATGGTTGTGGAGGTACATAGTCGTAGACGTACAGGGCCATCATAGAGGTACTTGACATCCACAGGGTTGAGCGGGACGCGGACGAAGCCGGGAGGCGAAGGCAAGGCAACGCGGCGGCCTGTGCTCACCGGTGAAGCAGCAGCAGAAGACGAAGGTGGTGGTCAGCGGCAGGGGCTCGAGGCGAGAGGAGTAGAGGAGCGCCTTGGGGTCGGCCCTAGCGTCAACTTGACCAGGAAGATAGCGGAGGTTGGCTCCTGTGGTCGTCGTGGTCGTCGGATGTCACGGATGACGCCAGAACGAGGCATGAGGAGGAGCAACGGTGATGTAGGCGAAGCTTGAGGCGGCAGGAACGGACGCGCAGGCCAATCAGGGCGGCGGCACGCAGGATCCCGCCGGCGGCGTGGCCTTGAGACGACAGCTCCATGGGTTCCCTGGACGGCACCCTGCGACGCTGGAAGATGGAATCCACAGGGGTTGCAGAGAGGCAAGGTGGAAGGAGGAGCTGGCGGCGCTGGCCTTGGCGAGGCTGGCAGGAGGCCGCGTCGGTGGCTGACGCGCGAGGAAGGGGCTCTGCGCTCCGGCGGCGAGACTCGCGGTGGGTTGGTGGCGACAAGGAGAAGCGGGAGGAGAGGCAGGGACATGGGGAACGGGCGTGGGGCCTCGCTGGTGGCCCGAGCAAGGAGACGGGCACGAGAGGATCGGGAGATGCAGCATGGAGGAAGGGGGACGGAGAGATCGACAGGAGGCCTCCCCTGGCGCTAGGGTTAGAGGGAAGGATGGGCCTGGGGCGACTGGGCCTTAGAGGCCAGCCCAGTTGCTGCTTCTTGCTGGAGACCCCAAACGGGATGGTTGGGCTCTCCCTCTCTCTCCCTCAATCTTCACCTTTTATCTCCCAAAATAGAAAAAAAATCAAAGAAAAGGAGAATAAAGGAAGTGTTAGGGATAGAATTTGCGTGGGAGGTTAATTTCCCCGGACTCATAAAAATGAGCTTGTTCCGAGAAAACAGGAAAGAGCACACGTGTGAAGTTTGAATTCAAACTAATTTGAATTTAATTCAAATGAGTGTGAGAAGGAAGTCGGTATTCGATAGGTCCAAAAATGTTGGGAATTTTGGTAGAGCTCCGGAAAATGGTAAAAGAATTATTGGCAAGGCTAGAGAGTCAAAACTTGAAGAAGAAAGAGGCCAAGGGATTTAATATGCAAGTGGGTTCATGGGTGGTTCCAAAACAATGGAATTTTTAATATAGCTCCCTAATAATAGTAGGAGACTTTTATATGTTATAAAAAGAATTTCACCTTGTGAACTCCCTCGATTTAAATGGATCGAAGATCCACACAGTTTATTTAGAAGATTTATAAAATTAATGATATGATGGCATGATGACATGATGCAATGCAAGAGAGCAAATGAAATACACGGCGAAACTCGGAAAAACATGGTAGGCATTTGAAGCTCCGGTCTTGGGCGTTACAATATGTGATATACATGTTATGGATGTGTACCTTACTAATGCTCGTAGTAGCGCCTAGGTATTTGATACTGGTTCTGTTGCTAATATTTGCAACTCGAAACAGGGGCTACGGATTAAGCGAAGATTGGCTAAGGACGAGGTGACGATGCGCGTGGGAAATGGTTCTAAAGTCGATGTGATCGCCGTCGGCACGCTACCTCTACATCTACCTTCGGGATTAGTTTTAGACCTAAATAATTGTTATTTGGTGTCAGCGTTGAGCATGAACATTATATCTAGATCTTGTTTAATGCGAGACAGTTATTCATCTAAATCAGAGAATAATGGTTGTTCTATTTATATGAGTAATATCTTTATGGTCATGCATCCTTGATGAGTGGTCTGTTTTTACTAAATCTTGATAGTAGTGATACACATGTTCATAGTATTGAAGACAAAAGATATAAGATTAATAATGATAGTGCAACTTATTTGTGGCACTGCCATTTAGGTCATATTGGTATAAAGCGCATGAAGAAACTCCATGCCGATGGACTTTTGGAATCACTTGATGCTTGCAAACCATGCCTCATGGGCAAGATGACTAAGACTCCATTCTACGGAACAATGGAGCGAGCAACAGACTTGTTTGAAATAATACATACTGATGTATGCGGTCCGATGAGTGTTGATACTTGCGGTGGGTATCGTTATTTTCTTACCTTCACAGATGATTTGAGCAGATATGGGTATATCTACTTGATGAAACATAAATATGAAACATTTGAAAAGTTCAAAGAATTTCAGAGTGAAGCTAAAAATCATCACAACAAGAAAAATAAGTTTCTACGATATGATCGTGGAGGTGAATATTTGAGTTATGAGTTTGGTCTTCATTTGAAACAATGCGGAATAGTTTCGCAACTCACGCCACCTGGAACACCACAGTGTAATGGTGTGTCCAAACGTCGTAACCGCACTTTATTAAATATGGTGCGATCTATGATGTCTCTCACTGATTTACCACTATCATTTTGGGGTTATGCTTTAGAGATGGCTGCATTCATGTTAAATAGGGCACCATCAAAATCCGTTAAGACGACAGCTTATGAACTGTCGTTTGGCAAGAAACCCAAGTTGTCGTTTCTTAAAGTTTGGGGCTGCGATGCTTATGTGAAAAAGCTTCAACCTGATAAGCTCGAACCCAAATCGGAGAAATGTATCTTCATAGGATACCCAAAGGAAACTGTTGGGTACACCTTCTATCATTGATCCGAAAGCAAGATATTCGTTGCTAAGAATGGATCCTTTCTAGAGAAGGAGTTTCTCTCGAAAGAAGTGAGTGGGAGGAAAGTAGAACTTGACGAGGTAATTGTACCTACTCCCTTATTGGAAAGTAGTTCATCACAAAAATCAGTTCCAGTGATTCCTACACTAGTAAGTGAGGAAGCTAATGATGATGATCATGAAACTTCTGATCAAGTTACTACCGAACCTCGTAGGTCAACCAGAGTAAGATCAGCACCAGAGTGGTACGGTAATCCTCTTCTGGAGGTCATGTTACTTGACCATGACGAACCTACGAACTATGAGGAAGCGATGATGAGCCCATATTCTGCAAAATGGCTTGAGGCCATGAAATCTGAGATGGGATCCATGTATGAGAACAAAGTGTGGACTTTGGTTGACTTACCCGATGATCGGCAGGCCATAGAGAATAAATGGATCTTCAAGAAGAAGACTGACGCTGACGGTAATGTTACTATCTACAAAGCTCGAGTTGTTGCAAAAGGTTTTTTACAAGTTCAAGGAGTTGACTACGATGAGACCTTCTCACCCGTAGCGATGCTTAAGTCCGTCCGAATGATGTTAGCAATTGCCGCATTTTATGATTATGAAATTTGTCAAATGGATGTCAAAACTGCATTCCTTAATGGATATCTTAAAGAAGAGTTGTATATGATGCAACCAGAAGGTTTTGTCGATCCAAAAGGTGCTAACAAAGTGTGCAAGCTCCAGCGATCCATTTATGGACTGGTGCAAGCCTCTCGGAGTTGGAATATATGCTTTGATAGTGTGATCGAAGCATATGGTTTTATACAGACTTTTGGAGAAGCCTGTATTTACAAGAAAGTGAGTGGGAGCTCTGTAGCATTTCTGATATTATATGTGGATGACATATTGCTGATCGGAAATGATACTGAATTTCTGAATAGCATAAAAGGATACTTGAATAAGAATTTTTCAATGAAAGACCTCGGTGAAGCTGCTTATATATTGGGCATCAAGATCTATAGAGATAGATCAAGACACTTAATTGGACTTTCAAAAAGCACATACCTTGATAAAGTTTTGAAGAAGTTCAAAAAGGATCAAGCAAAGAGAGGGTTCTTGCCTGTGTTACAAGGTGTGAAGTTGAGTCAGATTCAATGCCCCACCACTGCAGAAGATAGAGAGAAAATGAAAGTCATTCCCTATGCTTCAGCCATAGGTTCTATCATGTATGCAATGTTGTGTACCAAACCTGATGTGTGCCTTGCTATTAGTTTAGCAGGGAGGTACCAAAGTAATCCAGGAGTGGATCACTGGACAGCGGTCAAGAACATCCTGAAATACCTGAAAAGGACTAAGGATATGTTTCTCGTTTATGGAGGTGACAAAGAGCTAGTCATAAGCGGTTACGTCGATGCAAGCTTTGACACTGATCTGGATGACTCTAAGTCACAATCCGAATATGTATTTTATTGAATGGTGGAGCTGCCAGTTGGTGCAGTTCCAAGCAAAGCGTCATGGCAGGATCTACGTGTGAAGCGGAGTACATAGCTGCTTCAGAAGCAGCAAATGAAGGAGTCTGGATGAAGGAGTTCATATCCAATCTAGGTGTCATACCTAGTGCATCGGGTCCAATGAAAATCTTTGTTGACAATACTGGTGCAATTGCCTTGGCAAAGGAATCCAGATTTCACAAGAGAACCAAGCACATCAAGAGACGCTTCAATTCCATCCGCGATCAAGTCAAGGAGGGAGACATAGAGATTTGCAAGATACATACCGATCTGAATGTTGCAGACCCGTTGACTAAGCCTCTCTCACGAGCAAAACATGATCAGCACCAAGACTCCATGGGTGTTAGAATCATTACAATGTAATCTAGATTACTGACTCTAGTGCAAGTGGGAGACTGAAGGAAATATGCCCTAGAGGCAATAATAAAGTTGTTATTTATATTTCCTTATATCATGATAACTATTTATTATTCATGCTAGAATCATATTAACTGGAAACTTAGTACAAGTGTGAATACATAGACAAACAGAGTGTCACTAGTATGCCTCTACTTGACTAGCTCGTTAATCAAACATGGTTAAGTTTCCTAGCCATGGACAAAGAGTTGTCATTTGATGAACGGGATCACATCATTAGAGAATGATGTGATTGACTTGACCCATCTATTAGCTTAGCACAATGATCATTTAGTTTACTCTATTGCTTTCTCCATAACTTATACATGTTCCTATGACTATGAGATTATGCAACTCCCGAATACCGGATGAACACTTAGTGTGCTATCAAACGTCACAAGTAACTGGGTGACTATAAAGATGCTCTACAGGTGTCTCCGATGGTGTTTGTTGAGTTGTCATAGATCGAGATTAGGATTTGTCACTCCATGTATCGGAGAGGTATCTCTGGGCCCTCTCGGTAATGCACATCACTATAAGCCTTGCAAGCAATGTGACTAATGAGTTAGTTATGGGATGTTGCATTATGGAACGAGTAAAGAGACTTGCCGGTAACAAGATTGAACTAGGTATTGAGATACCGACGATCGAATCTCGGGCAAGTAACATACCGATGACAAAGGGAACAACGTATGTTGTTATGCGGTTTGACCGATAAAGATCTTCGTAGAATATGTAGGAACCAATATGAGCATCCAGGTCCCACTTTTGGTTATTGATCAGAGATGAGTCTCGGTCATGTCTACATAGTTCTTGAACCCGCAGGGTCTGCATGATTAACGTTCGGTGACGATCGATATTATGAGTTTATGTGTTTTGATGTACCGAAGGTTGTTCGGGGTCCCAGATGTGATCAAGGGCATGATGGGGAGTCTCAAAATGGTCGAGACATAAAGATAGATATATTGGAAGCCTATTTTTGGACATCGGAATGGTTCTGGGTGAGTTCGGGCATTTACTGGAGTACCGGGGGGTTATCGAAACCCCCTGGGGAGTATATGGGCCTTATTGGGCCTTAGTGGAAAGAGAGAGGGGAAGCCAGGGCAGGCCGCGCCCCTCGCCCCCCTTGGCTTTGAATTGGACTAGGCAAGGGGGGCGCCGCCCCCCCCCTTTCCTCCTTCCTTCCTCTCCTACTCCAACTAGGGAAAGGGGGAATCCTACTCCCGGTGGGAGTAGGACTTCCCCTAGGGCACGCCATAGAGAAGGCCAGCCCTCCCCTCCTCCACTCCTTTATATACGGGGAGGGGGCACCCCATAGACACACAAGTTGATCTCTTAGCCATGTGTGGTGCCCCCTCCACAGATTTCCACCTCGGTCATATCGTTGTAGTGCTTAGGCGAAGCCCTGCGTCGGTAACTTCATCATCACCGTCATCACGCCGTCGTGTTGACGAAGCTCTCCCCCGACGCTCGGCTGGATCTAGAGTTCATGGGACGTCACCGAGCTGAACGTGTGCAGATCGCGGAGGTGCCATTCCTTCGGTGCTAGGATCGGTCGGATCGTGAAGACGTACGACTACATCAACCGCGTTGTCATAACGCTTCCGCTTACGGTCTTCGAGGGTACGTGGGCAACACTCTCCCCTCTCGTTGCTATGCATCACCTAGATGGATCTTGCGTGTGGGTAGGAAATTTTTGAATGTACTGCGTTCCCCAACATCCCCAAGCTTAGGCTCTTCTTACTCCTTATTCCTTCATCCATCGTAAGATAATCCAAAACTTGAAAACTTCAATCACATAAAACTCAACAAAAGCTTCGTGAGATTCGTTAGTAAAAGAAAGCAAATCACTACTACAAGTACTGTATAAAACTAATTCATATTTTGTTTTTACATTATATCTACTGTATTCCAACTTTTCGATGGCAAAAACTCATCAAAGAAAATCATAGAGCCATCAAAACAAGCACACAACGCAAAGAAAACAGAATCTGTCAAAACAGAACAGTATGTAGAAATCTGACTATTTCGAATACTTCTGTAACTCCAAAAATTCTGAAAACTTAGGACAACCTGAGAAATTTTTATATTGATCTACTGCAAAATAAATGGGTATTTTATCCCTCTATGGTTAAAAATGATAACTATTTTCGTGAGCGCAAAAGTTTCTGTTTTTTCAGCAAGATCAAACAACTATCACCCAAGAAGATCCTAATGGCTTTACTTGGAAGAAACACTAATTAAGACACAAAAAGCAATCATAACAGTAGCATAATTGTGCTAACACTCACAAACAGGAAGCAAAAATAAAAAATAGATTTTATTCATGGGGTTGCCTCCCAACAAGCGCTATAGTTTTACGCACTTAGCTAGGCATAAAGCAAGGATCTAAGTTTTGTCATCTTTGTTTCGAGATCCATAAGATGCCCTCATGATTGATTCATATGGTGGCCTAATTCTTGTTCTATTTAAGTGTTCCATACCCTTTCTCAAAGGAAATTGGAACTTAATATTGCCTTCTTTCATATCAATCACGACACCGATAGTGCATAAAAACGGTCTACCAAGAATAATTGGACAAGACAGATTGCAATCAATATTGAGAACAATAAAATCTATGGGCACATAATTCTTATTTGCAAGAATAAGAACATCATTAATTATTCCCATAGGCTTTTTAATAATACAATCCGCCAAGTGCATATTTAACGAACATGATTCAATATCGGTAAGACCAAGCACATCACATAAAGATTTCGGAATTGTAGAAACACTAGCACCCAAGTCACACAAAGCAAAGCACTCATAATTTTAAATCTTGACTTTGATAGTAGGTTCCCATTCATCATGCAATTTTGTAGGATTTGAAACTTCAAATTCCAACTTTTCTTCTAAAGCTTTCATCATAGCATCAACAATATGTTTAGTAAAAGTTTTATTTTGTTCACAAGCATGTGGTGAATTTACCATGGATTTCAACAAAGAAATACAATCAATCAAAGAACAACTATCATAATTAAAGTCTTTGTAATCCAAAAGAGTGGGCACATCACTAGCTAAAGTTTTGACCTCTTCAAACCCACTTTTATCAATTTTCTCAATAAGATTTTCACCTTCCGAATTATCGGGACACCTTCTAGCTAAAGTTGACTCTTCTCCAGTCCCTTTTTCACCAATGTTAACTTCACTAAACAAGGAATCAATAGAAGAAAGACCAATCATTTTAAGATCTTCATCACTTTTACGAAAGTAATCACTAGAAAAATACTTTTTCTAAAAATTCTCGTTTAGCTCTAAGCGTAGAGGTTATTTTATTACTTTCATCCATATAAACATAAAGAGATTTAATTGATTCATAAACCTTAGGCACAAAGATTTTCATCTTGAGATTTTCCACATCATGAGAATTCTATCAACACTTCTAGACAAATCATCAATCTTATTCAACTTTTCTTCAATGGTAGTGTTGAAATTTTTTTGCGTGTTGTAAATTATTTAATATTATTCTCAAGATCAGAGGTGTTCCTATTATTATTATAAGAAGGATTTCCATAGGAATTACCATTATTATTAGATGAATTACTAGGAAAAGGCCTAGGATTAAAATTACCTCTATATGCATTGTTGTTGAAATTATTTCAAGAGATAAAATTCACATCTACGGCATCACTATTTTGCTCAATCAAAGTAGATAAAGACATATCATTAAAATCAATAGGAGCACTTTTACTAGCAACCAATTTCATAAGAGCATCCACTTTTTCACTCAAAGAAGAAATTTTTTCAACTGAATTAACTTTTTTATTAGTAGGAGCTCTTTTGGTATGCCATTGCGAATAATTTGCCATAATATTATGAAGAAATTTGGTGGCTTCACCCAAAGTAATTTCCATAAAAGTACCACCCACAGTGGAATCTAAAAGATTATGAGAAACATAATTCAATCCCGCATCAAAATTTTGTATGATCATCCAAAGATTTAACCCATGAGTTGGGCAATTCCTTAGCATCATTTTCATCCTTTCCCAAGATTGTGCAACATGCTCATGTTCAAGTTGCTTGAAATTCATGATCTGGGTTCTAAGGGAAATCATTTTTGCGGGAGGAAAATACTTAGTGATAAAAGCATCTTTGCACTTATTCCAAGAATCGATACTATTGCGAGGCAAAGAAGAGAACCAAAAATTTTGCAGAATCACACAAAGAAAACGAAAATAATTTCATCTTCACAATATCATTGTCCACATCTTTTTTCTTTTGCATATCGCATAATTCCACAAAGGTATTAAGTGTAACGCCCTCGATGCGGCTATATCTCCCACATGTCGAAGCACGACTTAAAGGCATAAACGCATTGAAAGCAATGTCGCAAGTGAGGTAATCTTCACACAACCCATGTAATACATAAGGGAAAGAGATACGTAGTTGGCTTACAATCGCCACTTCACACAATACATGAATAAAGCATTACATCATTCAGATACAATCAAGGTCCGACTATGGAACCAAAATAAAAAGAAGACTACCCCAAATGCTACACAGATCCCCGATCGTCCCAACTGGGCTCCAGTACTAATCAAAAGGCAAAGAAACAACACAAAGAACGAGATCTTCATCGAGCTCCTCCTTGAGCTCGGTTGTGTCACCTGCACGGGTCATCGGCACCTGCAAACTGGTTTTGGAAGTATCTACGAGTCACAGGGACTCAGCAATCTCACACCCTCGCGATCAAGACTATTTAAGATTATAGGAAGGGTGAAAGTATGAGGTGGAGCTGCAGCAAGCGACTAGCACATTTTGTGGCTAACATACGCAAATGAGAGCGAGAAGAGAAGGCAAAAGCACGATTGATGAACTATGATCAATAAGTGATCCTAGAACAACCTACGTCAAACATTACTCCAACACCGTGTTCACTTCCCGGACTCCGCCGAGAAGATACCATCACGGTTACACACGCGGTTGATGCGTTTTATTTAAGTTAGGGGTTTAGGTTTTCTACAACCGGACATTAACAAATTCCCATCTGCCCATAACCGTGGGCACGACTTTCGAAAGTTCAAAACCATGTAGGGGTGTCCCAACTTAGCCCATCACAAGTTCTCATGGTCAACGAAGGATATTCCTTCTCCTGAGACAATCCAATCAGGCTCGGCATCTTGGTTACATGACATCCTTGACAAAGGTAAAACAAGACCAGCAAAGCCACCCAGATGTGCCGACAAATCCCGATAGGAGCTGCACATATCTCGTTCTCAGGGCACATCGGATGAGCCAGACGTCGGGTGGGCCAGCCCAGAGTTGCCCCTGGTAGCTCCAGAGATCGCTCAGTTTGGACCAACGCTTAGAGAAGCACTGGCCCGGGGGGGGGGGGGGTAAAATAAAGATGACCCTTGGGTTGGCCGACCCAAGGGAAAGAAAAAGGCTAGGTGGCGAATCATAAAACCAATGTTGGGCCTTGCTGGAGGAGTTTTATTCAAGGCGAACTATCAAGGGGTTCCCATTATAACCCAACCGTGTAAGGAACGCAAAATCCTGGAACATAACACCGATATGACGGAAACTAGGGCGGAAAGAGTGGAACAAAACACCAGACATAAGGCCGAGCCTTCCACCCTTTACCAAGTATATAGATGCATTAATATAAATAAGAGATATTGTGATATCCCAACAAAATAACCATGTTCCAACAAGGAACAAACTCCAATCTTCACCTGCAACTAACAACGCTATAAGAGGGGCTGAGCAAAGCGGTAACATAGCCAAACAACGGTTTGCTAGGACAAGGTGGGTTAGAGGCTTGACATGGCAATATGGGAGGCATGATATAGCAAGTGGTAGGTATTGCGGCATAGACATAGCAACAAAGCGAGCAACTAGCAAGCAAAGATAGAAGTGATTTCGAGGGTATGGTCATCTTGCCTGAGATCCCGCAAGGAAGAAGAACGAGTCCATGAAGAAGACAAACGAACGTAGTCGAACGGATCCTCACAAACGCGGCGTTATCGGAACTAACCCGAAGAAGCATCACCGGAAAGAAGCAAACAACATAGTAAACAACCATCACATAAACATGTCATGATGCACAACCAAGTATGATGCATGTCCGGTTTGAAAAGGCATGGCATGGCAAAGTGCACAAGCAACCCTACAAATTAAGTGGATCTCAATATGCAATGCATATTGACGAAACACCACATGACTTATTTACTTCGATCTTGTTTATGTACCCAACAATATTAAATGTTGTTAAACATGGCAAGAGGGTGAAGCATAAGAAAACTACCTATCTAGGCAAGTTTAAATGAGGCCGGAACAACAAACAACAAGTCTAGAAAAATCCCCATGTGCAATTTAAGGATTTGGTATTGTTCTACCCTAAACCATATTTTAGAGTTGTTAAACATGCAAAGTGGTGCCACCAAGTTAAACTATGCATTTTCTACCCCATTTACATATAAAGTTTGTCAGGTTTGGAGTTACGGTTATTTAGTTAAGAAAAAAATCATTTTAACATGGCATAGGGGCAAATTTTAAACAAACAACATTTTAAACATAGATGAAAGTTGCGAATTATTAAACTACACGAAATTCTAAGCAAGTTTCATATATTAAGTTTTTACGTGTGATGCATAGTTTGTGAGTTATTAAATGTATGAACATGAGGGTCTTTTCTGTAAAACTGCGCAATTCGGGATAAATGGACAAAATCGCAGATCCGGAAAAAATAGAGACGGGCCGAAACTGAGCGCTCACATTGGCCAGGCCCAGCCGAAGAAAAGCAAAGGGGCGCTGGGGAGGGGGTCTCTCCCCATGGGCCATGGCCCAGCAGAAGAGGTGAGGTGAGGCCGGCAGGGGGGCGGATGCAGACCGAGGCGAGGCCGGCCCAGGCGAAGTCAACGTGCCTGGTTCCTTCGCTGCAGGGAAACAGGGGATCGAGCCCGTGCTCGACAGGAGGAAGCTACGACGCAGGGACGCGGTCAACGTAGACGTTTGAGGTAGAGGCAATGCAGGTGAGGTCCGACAGGGGCGCATGTCTCCAGGGCGGCGGATCTGGCCTGAAACGGGCTTGGACGGCGACTGGCCATGCAAGAAGACGAGGACGGCGGGGTTCAGAGGAGGAAGATGCCACCAAGTCTGCTCCAAGGTGCGGCGGCGCTGGAGATAGGGGACTTGCGGTGGCGCGATGTAGATGAGCAGCAGAGGACGGAGGCCCGGTAGGGATCCGGCGAGGCAGGGCCCCATGCGGCGGAGGGGTCCAGGACGGAGAGGTTGCCGAGAGGGATCGAATCCGGCGGCCGGCACCTTGACTCGAAGAAGAGGACAGCCATGGCATGGGATCTGCAGAAGAAACAACGGCTGTTTCAACAGAGCTTGAGGGGGAAGAGAAGAAGGGAATGAGGGGAGAAGGAGGAGGACGGGGATACTACTCAACTGCTGGTTCGGCAGCGCGGTCGTCGGAGTAGAGGCAGCAACAAGAGGAGTTGATGCTTGTTGGAGGGGCTCGGGCCACGGAGGAGCTCCACTCCTCTGGATCGAAGAGGGAGGAGGAGGCATCGGGTGAGGTGGAGTTGGATCGAGGGGAGGGGGCTGATAGGCTCGGCGCTGAAAACAAGGAAGTTGGCGGCGGGGATGGATTGGATGGATGGAAGGATGGGACATGATCCCTAATTCCTAGGGTTGCCCATTATATACGCTGGTGGATTAGGTTAGGGGCTAATGGAACCCTCCGATCATAAATGGATGACCGAGAATAAAAGGTTAGAGGAGTCGAAATAAAAAAACCGTGATGTTTTGTAGACGTTTGGGGATGATCCGGACCCAACGGTGGTGACTGCCCGGGTCGGGTTCGGGACAACTGTCGGACGCGCGCGCGAGGGGTTCGTTGCATTGATGCAAGGGGGGCTCAGGAGGGGTTGGTTGTGACTGTGTAGAAGGGCCTGGACTGAGAGGAGAGAAGAGAAAACGGCCCGACAACAGTTTTCAGAGACCGAAAACGTCTGACGTTTTGACCGGCTATATTGCCGCTATAATTATCCGTTGGGGCGTCAAACAAACTCTGAATGCGATGAAACTTGGCAGGTGACCTACCTACAACATAACAACACCGCATGCCAACTTTCAAGCCATTCCGAGAACATTTTCGGCCACTTATAAATAATATTTCGGACGTGCTGTGGGCGCGTGCAAGGGTGTCTGGACTCAGAACGGACAACGGAAGAAACGGGGAGGCCGGGACGGACGCAAGTTTTGAAAACATGATGATGCAATGCACATGATGACATGGCAAGATGCAACACACAAGCAAATGACATGGCAATGTCAGCGAATAACTGGAAGACACCTGGCGCATCGGTCTCGGGGCGTTACATTAAGATGGGACGCGACATCCTCATTAGGAGTACCGGAAAATTGATCTTTCATAACAAGATTCAACAAAGCAGTATTAATATCACAAGACTCCGCAGTAGTGGTGGGAGGAGCAATCGGAGTGCTAATAAAATCATTTTTGTTGGTATTTGAGAAATCACACAACTTGGTGTTCTCTTGAGTCATGATGACTACGCGACAATATTGCACTAAAAAACAGATCCGGCAAGAAAACGGTGAACGAAAAAGAGGGGCGAATAAAATGGCAAATTTTTTGAAGTGGGGAAGAGGAAACGAGAGGCAAATGACAAATAATATAAATGGTGAGGAGATGAGATTTGTGATTAGGAACCTAGTAGATGTTGAAGATCCTCTCCAGCAACGGCGCCAGAAATTCCTTTTGATGTCGCTTGAAGCTATGTCGGTATTTCCCCGAAGAGGAAGGGATGATGCAGCACAGCGGCGGTAGGTATTTCCCTTAGATATGAAACCAAGGTTATCGAACCAGTAGGAGAACCAAGCAACACAATGTAAAAAGCACTTGTACACAAATAACAAATAGTCACAACACGACGTGTTAAAGGGGTCGTCAATCCCTTTCGGGTAACAGCGCCAGAAATTGGTGTGTGGACAGGAGAAAGTTGTAAATATTGATAGATTGAAAGCCAAATAAAATAAATAAGAATAAAATGCAGCAAGGTATTTTTGTATTTTTGGTTTAATAGATCTGAAAATAAAAGCAAAGGAAAATAGATCGCGAAGGTAAATAATATGAGAAAGAGTCCCGGGGGCCGTAGCTTTCACTAGTGGCTTCTCTCGAGAAAAGTAGCAAACGGTGGGTAAACAAATTACTGATGGGCAATTGATAGAACTTCAAATAATCATCACGATATCCTAGCAATGATCATTATATAGGCATCATGTCCAAGATTAGTAGACCGACTCCTGCCTGCATCTAGTACTATTACTCCACACATAGACCGCTATCCAGCATGCATCTAGTGTATTAAGTTCATGGAGAAACATAGTAATGCAATAAGAACGATGACATGATGTAGATGATGGCAGCTAGAACTACGTCGGTATTTCCTCGGAGAGGGAGGGATGATGCAGCACAATAGCGGTAGGTATTTCCCTCGGTTATGAAACCAAGGTTATCGAACCAGTAGGAGAACCAAGCAACACAATGTAAACGCCCCTGCACACAAATAACAACACCTCACAACCCGATGTGTTCAAGGGGTTGTCAATCAATTTCTAGTAACGGCGCCAGAAATTGGTGTGTGACGGTAAAAATATTGCAATAGATTGGATAAATAGATTGCAAATAAAATATAGTGTAGCAAAGTATTTTTGGTTTAATAGATCTGGAAATAAAAGCAAGGAAAAAGTACATCGCAAAGGCAAATATATGAGAAATAAGACCCGGGGCCCGTAGGTTTCACTAGTGGCTTCTCTCAAGAAAAATAGCAAACGGTGGGTAAACAAATTACTGTTGGGTAATTGATAGAACCTCAAATAATTATGACGATATCCAGGAAATGATCATTACATAGGCATCACGTCCAAGATTAGTAGACCGACTCCTTCCTGCACCTACTACTCTTACTCCACACATCGACCGCTATCTAGCATGCATCTACTGTATTAAGTTCATGGAAAAATGGAGTAATGCAATAAGAATGATGACATGATATAGACAAGATCCTTTTATCTATATGGTGGTAGATATAGATCTCATCTTTTTATCCTTAGTAGCAACAACACATACGTGTCGGTTCCCTTTCTGTCACTGGGATCAAGCACCGTAAGATCGAACCCACTACCGGGCACCTCTTCCCATTGCAAGACAAATAGATCGAGTTGGTCAGACAAAACCCAAATATCGGAGAAGAAATACGAGGCTATAAGAGATCATGCAGAAAAGAGATCAAAGAAACTCAAATACTTTCATGGATATAAGAACATAGATCTGATCATAAACTCGAAGTTCATCGATCCCAACAAACACACCGCAAAAGAGTTACATCATATGGATCTCCAAGAGTCCATTGTATTGAGAATCAAGAGAGAGAGAGAGAGAGAGAGATGAAGCCATCTAGCTACTAACTAAGGACCCGAAGGTCTAAAAAGAACTACTCACGCATCATCGGAGATGCACCAATGGAAGTGGTGAACCCCTCCGTGATGGTGTTTAGATTAGATCTGGTGATTCTGGACTCTGGGGTGAATGGATGAATATTTCATCGACTCCCCTAGGGTTTTGGGAATATTTGGGTATTTATAGAGCAAAGAGGCGGTCCAGGGGGCACCCGAGGTGGGCACAACCCACCGGGGCGCGCCAAGGCCTCCTAGCACACCCTGGTGGGTTGTGCCCCCTTGGGGCACCCCCAGGTGCAACCATGGCCCATTTGCTTCCTTTTGGCCCATGAAAAATCATCGTAAAGTTTCGTGCCATTTAGACTCCGTTTGATATTGATTTCCTGCGATGTAAAAAACATGGAAAAAACAAGAGCTGGCACTGGGCACTATGTCAATAGGTTAGTACCAAAAATGATATAAAATGATTATAAAACATCCAAGATTGATAATAAAACAGCATGGAACAATAAAAAATTATAGATACATTGGAGACATATCAACATCCCCAAGCTTAACTCCTACTCGTCCTCGAGTAGGTAAGTGATAAAAACAAAAAAATTGATGTGGAGTGCTATTCATCAAGTTATATCATATTATTTTCTTTATAGCATGGACATTGGGACTTTTATGTGATTCAAAGCAATAGTCTAGTTTTGACATAATAATTTAGATACTCAAGCATATCAACAAGCAACCATGTCTTTCAAAATATCAATGCTAAAATAAGTTATCCCTAGCCCATCATGCTCAAACATTGATCCATTCATGAAACACACTCGAATATTAACTACACCCAATACTTGAGCATGATCATATTGTCTCCTAGTTGGTGCTTTTTATGAGAGAAGATGGAGACTCAAATTTAAAAATAAAAATTGCATAAAGTAAAAGATAGACCCTTCGTAGAGGGAAGTAGGGATTTGTAGAGGTGCCAGAGCTCAAAGCGAAAATTTTGAGATAAAAACATTTTGGGAGGTGTATCCATCCCACCAACGAAATGACTTAGAGTTCCCAATACTTTCCATGCATAGATATATCATAGGCGGTTCCCAAACATAAAATAAAGTTTATTCCTTTTTCCACCATAACTTTCACTTTCCATGGCTAACCGTATCCACGGGTGACCTCCATACCAACACTTTCCAAGAAATTTATTATTTAACAACATAAAGTAAATTCATTTCTTTTTTTGCATTTCGGGACTGGGCATCCCTAATACCTTTGCCTTACTCTCCTGCAATGACAAGTGAATAAACACTCATCTTGAGAATAACACATCTAGCATGGAAAATATTAGCCACCCCTCCCCGCTCCGCGAGCGAAACAAACACACAAAAGAGAAGTTTATTTTGAAAATTAGAGATGGCAGATTCAAATTTGCTTAGAACGACAAAAGAATACCGCATATAGGTAGGTATAGTGGACTCATGTGGCAAAACTGGTTCATAGGATTTCGGATGCACAAGTAGAGGTCATACTTAGTGCAAAATGAAGGCTAACAAAAGATTGTGAAGCGACCAACCAAGAAACGAATAATCTCATAAGCAAGCATTAAGCATAATTAACACCGAATAATGCACCACAAGTAGGATATAATTTTCATTGCATGACTATTGACTTTTGTACTTGCATAGGGAATCACAAACCTTAAAACCAATATTCTTACTAGAGAATAATTACTCATCAACATAACTCCCATATCACATCATCATATCTCATAACTATTACTAAGAATCAAGTTTATTTTTTCCAATGATATTCTTGACATTTTTTCTTTGTCCTTCTTGGATATCTATCACTTTGGGACTAATTTTCATGTGTTGCTTTTCATAAGCTCAAACAAATATAAGTGAAGATCATGAGCATAACAAATTCTCTCAAAATAATTTAAGTGAAGCAAGAAAGAATTTCTTCAAAATTTTACTAAGTCCCAAATAAATCAAAGTGAAGCAAGAGAGCATTTCTTAAAAAATAACAAAGCACACCGTGCTCAAAAAGATATAAGTGAAGCACTAGAGCAAGTCCTAGCTCATAAAAGATTTAAGTGAAGCATAGAGAGCAATTCTAACAAGTCATGACATAATTTTGGCTCTCCCAAGTAGGTGTGTCCGCAAGGATTGATAACCTAAAACAGAAAATAAAACAAGCAAAGACACATATCATACAAGACGGTCCAAGCAAAACATATATCATGTGACGAATAAAAATATAGTCTCGAGTAAAATATCGATAGTTGTTGGAAGAAAGCGGGGATGCCACTTGGGGGCATCCCCAAGCTTAGTTGGTTGCTCATTCTTGGATATAGATTGGGATGCCGGGGCATCCCAAAGCTTAGGCTCTTACATCCTTCCTTCATCCATCGTAAATAACACAAAACTTGAAATTTTCAATCACACAAAACTCAACAAAGCCTTCGTGAGATCCGTTAGTATAAGAATAATAAACCACTACTATAAGTGTTGTATCAAACCAATTCATATTTTGTTTTTGTATTATATCTACTGTATTCCAACTTTTCTATGGAAAAAACTCATCAAAGAAAACCATAGAGCCATCAAAATAAGCACACAACACAAAGAAAACAGAATCTGTCAAAACAGAACATTCTGTAGCAATCTGACTATTTAGAATAGTTCCCTAACTCCAAAAACTCTGAAATATTAGGATGACCTGATAATTTTTATATTGATCTACTGCAATTGGAATGGGTATTTTATCGCATTCTGGTAAAAAATGAAAATTAATTTCGTGAGCGGAAACTTTCTGTTTTTTTCAGCAAGATCAAACAACTATTGCCCAAGAAGATCCTAAAGGCTTTACTTGGCACAAACACTAATCAAAAAAATAAAAAACACAATCATAAGAGTAGCATAATTGTGCTAACACTCAAGAACAGAAAGCAAAAAGAAAAAATAAATTTTATTCATTGGGTTGCCTCCCAACAAGCGCTATAGTTTTACGCCCATAGCTAGGCATAAATCAAGGATCTAAGTTTTGTCATCCTTCTTCTTCTTAATTTTCTTGGGGGTATTTTTATCAGGAGGTTTTGTGAACACAGCATAAAACATATTATCCATAGAAACTTTAGCATTCCTTAGTTGATTTTCATCATAACCCCTTTGGTTTCCCGCTACAATCCAAGAATAGTGTTGATTAACATTATTAAAAACTTGTTGGATTATATCTAGAGCGGGGACCTCCTTTTTAAGATTCTCATCAAAGATCTTATTATCTCCAAGCAAATGCCTTAGTGCATAGTCGTTATTGTAAATAATTTCGTCTATCATGGGCTTTTCATGACTCATACCATAAAATCAAAGATTTCCCTAGGTTCCCAAATTATGTAGTCAAACTCGTTCATAAGAACGTGAGTGGCCAATTTTTTTGGCTCTAGGATTGTTTATTTCGGGAAGCTCAAAAAACAAACTTTGCAAAGTAGGATGAGTGCGGATAAATTTTCTATCAAGTTTTAGAACTAGTGTTGAAATAGCATCCGCATAAGATCTAGTAGTTTTAAGTATAGGAGCATCATCAAGACTCAAATTTCCAGCACAATTGAAGAATTCTTGGATACGTTCTTTTCCCATAACGTTCCCTTGCCCCAAGATAAATTTTTTAGCATCCAGATTGCCTGTACATCCCATCTTAGGAGTCGTGCCATCATCTATTGGTGCCATACTGAAACCACTCATGATTGCAAGCAGAGAATAGATCTGACAAGAAAACGGCGAACGGAACAAGAGGGGTGAATAAAACGGCAAATTTTGCGAATGGGGGAGAGGAAAATGAGGGGCAAATGGCAAATAATGTAAACTGCAAGTAGATGAGATTTGTGATTAGGAACCTAGTTATGTTGAAGATCCTCCCCGGCAACGGTGCCATAAATTCTCCTTGATGGTAGCTGGAACTACGTCGGTATTACCCCGGAGAGGGAGGGATGATGCAGCATAGCGGCGGTAGGTATATCCCTCAGTTATGAAACCAAGGTTATCGAACCAGTAGGAGAACCAAGCAACACAACGTAAACAGCTCCTGCACACAAATAACAACACCTCGCAACCCGACGTGTTAAAGGGGTTGTCAGTGCCTTTCGGGTAACGGCGCCAGAAATTGGTGCGTGACGGTAATTTTTTTTATAATAGATTGGATAAATAGATCACAAATAAAATAAAGTGCAGCAATATATTTTTGTATTTTTGGTTTAATAGATCTGAATATAAAAGCAAGGAAAAAGAAGAACGCAAAGGAAAATATATGAGAAACAAGACCCGGGGGCCGTAGGTTTCACTAGTGGCTTCTCTCGAGAAAAATAGGAAACAGTGGGTAAATAATTACTGTTCGGCAATTGATAGAACTTCAAATGATTATTACATAGGCATCACGTCCAAGATTAGTAGACCTACTCCTGCCTCCATCTACTACTATTACTCCACACATTGACCACTATCCAGCATGCATCTAGTGTATTAAGTTCATGGAAAAACGAAGTAATGCAATAAGAACGATGACATGATGTAGACAAGATCCATTTATCTATATGGCGGTAGATATAGATCTTGTCTTTTTATCCCTAGTGGAAACGATACATACGTGTCGGTTCCCTTTCTGTCACTAGGATCAAGCACCGTAAGATCGAACTCACCACCGGGCACCTCTTACCATTGCAAGACAAATCGATCAAGTTGGCCAGACAAAACCCAAATATCGGAGAAGAAATACAAGGCTATAAGAGATCATGCATAAAAGAGATCAAAGAAATTCAAATACTTTCATGGATATAAAAACATAGATCCGATCATAAACTCGAAGTTCATCGATCCCAATAAACACACCGCAAAAGAGTTACATCATATGGATCTCCAAGAGACCATTGTATTGAGGATCAAGCGAGAGAGAGAGATGAAGCCATCTAGCTACTAACTATGGACCCGAAGGTCTACAAAGAACTACTCATGCATCATCGGGGAGGCACCAATGGAACTGGTGATCCCCTCTGTGATGGTGTTTAGATTGGATCTGGTGATTCTGGACTCCCCGGGGGCTAGATGAATATTTAGTCGACTCCCCTAGGGTTTTGGGAATATTTGGGTATTTATAGAGCAAAGAGGCGGTCCGGGGGGCACCCGAGGTGGGCACACCCCACCGGGGCGCGCTAGGGCCTCCCGGCGTGCCCTGGTGGGTTGTGCCCCCCTCGGGGCACCCCCCAGGTGCAACCAGGGCCCATCTGCTTCCTTTTGGCCCATAAAAATCATCGTAAAGTTTCGTGCCATTTGGACTTCGTTTGATATTGATTTCCTGCGATGTAAAAAGCATGGAAAAAGCAGGAACTGGCACTAGGCACTATGTCAATAGGTTAGTACCAAAAAATGATATAAATGACTATAACATGATTATAAAACATCCAAGATTGCTAATAAAACAGCATGGAACAATCAAAAATTATAGATACGTTGGAGACGTATCAAGCGCATGAAGAAACTCCATGCATATGGACTTTTGGAGTCACTTGATTATGAGTAATTTGATACTTGCAAACCATGCCTCATGCGCAAGATGACTAGAACTCCGTTCTCCGGAACAATAGGGCTAGCTAATGACTTATTGGAAATAATACATACCGATGTATGTGGACCATTGAGTGTTGAAGCACGCGACGGGTATCGTTATTTTTTGACCTTCACAGATGATTTGAGTAGGTATGGGTATATCTACTTGATGAAACACAAGTCTGAAACATTTGAAAAGTTCAAAGAATTTCAGAGTGAAGTGGAGAATAGTCGTAATAAGAACATAAAGTTTCTACGATCTGACCGTGGAGGTGAATATTTGAATTACGAGTTTGGCCTTCATTTAAAACAATGTGGAATAGTTTCACAACTCACGCCACCTGGAACACCATCCGAACGCCGTAACTGTACTTTATCGGATGTGGTGCGTTCTATGATGTCTCTTACCGATTTACCACAACCGTTTTGGGGTTATGCATTAGAGACAATTGCATTCACGTTAAATAGGGCACCATTTAAATCTGTTGATACGACACCGTATGAATTGTGGTTTGGCAAGAAACCTAAGCTGTCGCTTCTTAAAATTTGGGGTTGCGACACTTATGTCAAAAAGGCTTCAACCTGATAAGCTCGAACCCAAATCAGAGAAGTGTGTCTTCATATGATACCCTAAGGAAACAGTTGGGTACACCTTCTACCATAGATCCGAAGGCAAGATATTTGTTGCCAAGAATGGGTCCTTTCAAGAGAAGAAGTTTCTCTCGAAAGAAGTGAGTGGGAGGAAAGTAGAACTTGATGAGGTAATTGTACCTTCTCTCGAATTGGAGTGTAGCACATCACAGAAAGCTGTTCCAGTGATGCGTACACCAACTAGAGAGGAAGCAAATGATGATGATCATGAAACTTTAGATCAAGGCGAACCTACGAACTATGAAGAAGCTATATGAACCCAGGTTCCAATAGATGGCTTGAGGCCATGACATCTGAGATATGATCCATGTATGAGAACAAATTGTGGACTTTGGTGGACTTGCCCGATGATCGGTAAGCCATAGAAAATAAATAGATCTTTAAGAAGAAGACTGGCGCTGATGGTAATGTTACTATCTACAAAGCTCGACTTGTCACGGAAGTTTTTTTTGACAAGTTCAAGGAGTTGACTACGATGAGACTTTCTCACCCATAGCGATGCTTGAGCCTATCCGAATCATGTTAGCAATTGCAACATTTTATGATTATGAAATTTGGCAAATGAATGTCAAAAGCTGCATTCCTTGATGGATATTAAAGAAGAGTTGTATATGATGCAACCAGAAGTTTTTTTCGATCCTAAAGGTGCTAACAAAGTGTGCAAGCTCCAGCGATCCATCTATGGACTGGTGCAAGCATCTCGGAGTTGGAGTATACGCTTTGATGAGGTGATCAAAGCATATGGTTTTATACAGACTTATGATGAAGCTTGTATTTACAAGAAAGTGAGTGGGAGCTCTGTAGCATTTCTGATATTATATGTGGATGGCATATTGGTGATTGGAAATGATATAGAATTTCTGGATACCATAAAAGTATACTTGAATAAAAAAATTCAATGAAAGACCTCGGTGAAGTTGCTTATATATTGGGCATCAAGATCTATAGGGATAGATCAAGATGCTTAATAGGACTTTCACAAAGCACATACCTTGACAAAGTTTTGAAGAAGTTCAAAATGGACCAGTCAAAGAAAGGGTTCTTGCCTATGTAACAAGGTGCGAAGTTGAGTTAAACTCAAAACCCGACCATGGCAGAATATAGAGAGAGGATGAAAGTCATTCCCTATGCCTCAGTCGTAGGTTCTATAAAGTATGCCATGTGATAACCCTCAAGTATAGGGGATCGCAATAGTTTTTGAGGGTAGAGTATTCAACCGAAATTTATCGATTCAACACAAGGGGAGCCAAAGAATATTCTCGAGTATTAGCAGTTGAGTTGTCAATTCAACCACACCTGAAAGACTTAATATCTGCAGCAAAATATTTAGTAGCAAAGTAGTAAGGAAGTAGCGGTAACAATGGCAAAAGTAATAGTAGCAGTTTTGTAGCAATCATAACAATGGCAATGGAAAAGTAAAGTAACAAAGATCAATATGTGAAAAGCTCATAGGCAATGGATCAATGACGGATAATTATGCCGGATGACATTCATCATGCAACGGTTATAACATAGGGTGACACAGAACTAGCTCCAATTCATCAATATAATGTAGGCATGTATTCTAAATATAGTCATATGTGCTTATGGAAAAGAACTTGCATGACATCTTTTGTCCTACCCTCCCGTGGCAGCGGGGTCCTATTGGAAACTAAGGGATATTAAGGCCTCCTTTTAATAGAGTACCAAAACAAAGCATTAGCACTTAGTGAATACTGAACTCCTCAAACTACGGTCATCACTGGGAGTGGTCCCGACTATTGTCACTCCAGGGTTGCCGGATCATAACACGTAGTAGGTGACTATAGCTTGCAAGATAGGATCAAAAACACAAATATATTCATGAAAACATAATCGGTTCAGATCTGAAATCATGGCACTCGGGCCCTAGTGAGAAGCATTAAGCATAGCAAAGTCGTAGCAACATCAATCTTAGAACATAGGGGATACTAGGGATCAAACCCAAACAAAACTAACTTGGTTACATGGTAAATATCATCCAACCCATCACCGTCCAGCAAGCCTATGATGGAATTACTCACGCATGGCAGTGAGCATCATGAAATTGGTGATGGAGGATGGTTGATGATGACGATGGTGACGGATTCCCCTCTCCGAAGCCCAAAACGGACTCTAGATCTGCCCTCCCGAGGAAGAACAGGGCTTGGTGGCGGCTTTGTATCATAAAACATGATGAATCCTTCTCTCTAATTTTTTTCTCCCCGAATGTGAATATATGGAGTTGGAGTTGAGGTCGGTGGAGGTCCAGGGGCCCACAAGGTCGGAGGGCCCGCCCCAGGGGGTGGGTACACCCCCCACCCTTGTGGCTAGGGTGTGGGCCCCCTTCGGTTGATTCTGTCACCAATATTTTTTTATTAATTCTAATACTTATCTCCGTGAAGTTTTAGGTCATTCCGAGAACATTTTATTCTGCACAAAAATAACACCATGACAATTCTACTGAAAACAATGTCAGTCTAGGTTGTTCCATTCAAATCATGCAAGTTAGAGTCCAAAACAAGGGCAAAAGAGTTTGGCAAAGTAGAAACGACGGAGATGTATCAACTCCCCCAAGCTTAACCCATTGCTTGTCCTCAAGCAATTCAGTTGACAAACTGAAAGTGATAAAGAAAAACTTTTACAAACTCTGTTTGATCTTGTTGTTGCAAATATGTAAAGCCAGCATTCATGTTTTCAGCAAAGATTGTGAACTAACCATATTCACAATAACGTTTAGGTCTCACATTTACTCATATCAATGGCATAATCAACTAGCAAGCAATAATAATAAATCTCGGATGACAACACTTCCTCAAAACAATCATGATATGGTATAAGAAGATGGTATCTCGCTAGCCCTTTCTGAGACCGCAAAACATAAATGCAGAGCACCCCTAAAGATTAAGGACTGACTAGACATTTTAATTCATGGTAAAAGAGATCCAGTCATACTCAATATAAATTAATAGCAATGCATACAAATGACAGTGGTGCTCTCTAACTGGTGCTTTTTATGAGACGATGATGACTCAACAATAAAAGTAAATAGATAGGCCCTTCGCAGAGGGAAGCAGGGATTTGCAGAGGTGCCAGAGCTCGAGTTTTGAAATAGAGATAAATAATATTTTGAGCGGTATGCTTCCAATGTCAATGTAACAACCAAGAGAACTCGGTATCTTCCATGCTACATACATTATAGGCAGTTCCCAAACAGAATGGTAAAGTTTATACTCCCCCACCACCAACAAGCACACTCCACGGCTGGTCCGAAACAACGGGTACCGTCCAACTAACAACAATCCTGGGGGGAGTTTTGTTTGCAATTACTTTGATTTGATTTGAGCATGGGACTGGGCATCCCAGTTACCATCCATTTTCTCGTGAATGATGAGTGGAGTCCACTCATCGTGAGAATAACCCACCTAGCATGGAAGATATTGACAACCCTAGTTGGTACATGAGCAGTTCGAGCATACAAAACAGATTATCATTTGAAGGTTTAGAGTTTGGCACATGCAAATTTACTTGGAACGGCAGGTAAATACCACATATAGGAAGGTTTGGTGGACTCATATGGAACAACTTTGGGTTTATGGAAGTGGATTGATAAGCAATATTCCCGCTTAGTACAAGTGAAGGCTAGAAAAAGACTGGGAAGCGACCAACTAGAGAGCAACAACAGTCATAAACATGCATTGAGATTAACCAACATTGAGTGCAAGCATGAGTAGGATATAAATCACCATGAACATAAATATCATAAACATGCATTGAGATTAACCAACATTGAGTGCAAGCATGAGTAGGATATAAATCACCATGAACATAAATATCATAGAGGCCATGTTGATTTTGTTTCAACTACATGCGTGAACATGTGCCAAGTCAAGCCACTCGAATCATTCAAAGGAGGATACCATCCTATCATACTACAGCACAACCATTTTAATTTCCATGTTGGCACGGAAGGTAAACCGTTATAAACTCCTAGCTAATTAAGCATGGCATGAGTAACTATAATCTCTAATTGTCATTGCAAACATGTTTCATTCATAATAGGCTAAATTAGGAATGATGAACTAATCATATTTACAAAAAAGATAGGTCGAGTTCATACTAGCTTTTCCTCATCTCAATCATTTCGTCATATATCGTCATTATTGCCTTTCACTTGCACGACTGAATGGTGTAAATAATAATAATAGTGCACGTGCATTAGACTAAGCTGGAATATGCAAACATTATTCGAAGGATAATACAAGGTAATATGGGCTCTTTGTTAGATCAAAAATAATGCATATGAGAGGCACTCAACATTTTCGTCGTGGTCTTCTCCTCTTGACCCCCAAAGAAAAGAAAAGAATCTCAAAGAAACACACTGAAATATTTTTAGAGTTTTTGTTTTTTTGAAGAAAGAAGAACAAGAACGAGAAAAACTATTTACACGGGAAAGCTCCCAACAAGCAAAAGAAGAACGAGAAATCTTTTTGGTTTTCTTTTAATAATACCGCTAAGCATGCATAGAAAGTAAACTAACTACAACTATTTTTCGGTTTGTCTTATGGTTTTTCAAACACACAAGAAGAAAGCGGGAAAAAGAAATAAACAAGCATGGATAATAAAATAAAAAAGTATGAGCACCGATGACTAGAATGAGTGTGTGAACATGAATGTAATGTCGGTGAGAAATACGTACTCCCCCAAGCTTAGGCTTTTGGACTAAGTTGGTCTACGCCCATGGATCAAAGTAGCCCTCTCCGGTGTACTGAGGAGGATCCTGGGGGTTCCACTGGTTAGCGAGCTCCTGTGGATCCCACTAATAAATAGACTCCTGATATGGATCAGGTGATGGCTCTAGCTCAGGAGGTGGTGACTGTGTCCCCTCCCAGTATGCATGAATGTCTGTGGGCAAAACAAAGTACTTGCCTAAATGAATATCGAACAAAATAGGCATGGGCAAGGTAATAATCTGAAACGTATTCTCACTAAATATCAAGTTATAAATGAGTCTCTTTTTCTCATCATGGCGAATAAACTTATGTGCTACCATGCTGTCATAATCTAAATATATAGTGGGTAGCAATTTCTCCTCTTCTTCATAATGCCTAATGGGTATCTCAAAGTGTTTGGCAAGGCGAGAGGCGAAGATACCTTCGAAAATAGGACCCTTTGTACGGTTTATACTCAACCGTTTAGCAACCATAGCACCCAAAGTGAAAGTTCTATCATGAAGCAAAGCATGGCGCAAAACGGAAAGGTCTGGAGCACGAAGGCCTCCACTCTTCCCTCGACCAATTAAACATCTCCCAGCAAATAATGAGTAATAGCGCAACACGGGAAAATGTATACTAGCCACTCTCGCTTTTGACACCCTTCTCCTTTCCCCTACAACAATTTCATGAATAAAACCTTCCCTAACACTAGGACGTGGTTCCTCGACGCTACCCTCATAAGGTAATTTACATACCCCACAAAAGTCATAAAGCGTCATTTGCTTGTACTCATCATATAAGTAAAAGTTTACCATGGGTGGTGATTTCCTATCATGAAAATGAAAATTTTACACGAAAGTGTTAGTGAGTAGGAGATATTGATCACACTGGTCGAGGAGGAAGTTGGTGATGCCTGCATTCCCAGCCAAATAATAGAAATCATCATAAATTCCAGCTGCTTGTAAGAATGCATCACATGGCCATTCGCACGACCAAATCTCTGCGGCACGAGGAAGATTATACTTGGGATTCTCTTTCTCCTCATTTTCTTTTTTCCTTCGAACCCCGGCTTGAGGAACCTCTCTACAATCTCCTCAACATTTTCTTCCTATGAAAATTTCTGAAATTTTTAGTGACTCAAAAATGAAAGTGAAGCAAACTCAGCAAAATTGATAGCAACTACTCCTACAAGTTCCTAGAGGCTATATCATGCATCAAAACTACTTTGGACCATATAAATTTGACAAGAAAGCTCAAGAACAAGGTCACCACAGCAGCAAAAATTTGCAATGAATAAAGCACTAGAACAAAAACTAATTGGACCATTGGAGGAGTCACATATCAAAGAACAATCCCCCAAAGTAGTTTTGTTAATGGAGCTTTGAGCAAGGAGATCGAAAATGGCAGCAAGATAAGCAAGAACACGAGTTTGAGCTATGGAGTGATTTTTTCTGGAGGAAGGAGTGGATGGGTGCTGGAATAAGTGGAGGGGCACGTGGGGCCCACAAGGTCAGGGGCGCACCTAGGGGTAGGGCGCGCCCTCCACCCTTGTGGCCAGATGGTGAGGCCCCCTGGTGTGTTGAGTGCCAGAAATTCTTAAATATTATATAAAAATCATACTAAATTTTCAGGGCATTTGCAGAACTTTTATTTTCAAGACATTTTTTATTGCATGGATAATTTAGAAAACAGATAGAAAATACTATTTTTGCTTTATTTAATCTAAATAACAGAAATTTAAAGGTGGGTACAGAGAGTTGTGCTTTCTAAATTCATCCATCTCATGCTCATCAAAAGGAATCCATTAACAAGGTTGATCAAGTCTTATTAACAAACTTCTTCCGAATGACATGAAACCGGAGAATTTTCGAAAAACACTAGGTTACTGACACGTCTCCATCGTATCTATAATTTTTGATTGTTTCATGCCAATATTATATCACTTTCACGTACTTTTGGCAACTTTTTTATATGATTTATTGGACTAACCTATTGATCCAGTGCCCAGTGCCAGTTCCTGTTTTCTGCATGTTTTTGTATCGCAGAGTATCCATATCAAACGAAGTCCAAATGCAATAAAAAATAAGGAGATCTATTTTGGAATATTTGTGAATTTTGGGAGTTGGAATCACCGCAAACGGAGGCCCACACAGGGCACGATACACCAGCGCACGGGCCAGGAGCCTGGCGCGCGGTGGTGGGTTGTACCCACCTCGTACGTTGGTTGGAGCTATACTTCAGGCGCAAGGAAGCTTATATCCAGAAAAAAATCATGTTAAAATCTCAGCGTAATTGGAGTTACGGATCTCCGCAAATGTATGAAACGCTTTTCGGCCAGATCTGGGGAACGCGAAACAGAAGAGACCAGAGAGGGAGATCCAATCTCGGAGGGGCTCCCGCCCCTCCCATGCCATGGGAGCCAAGGCCAGAGGGGAAATCCTTCTCCCACCTAGGGAGGAGGCCAAGGAAGAATAAGAAGGAGGGGGGCTCTCTCCCCCTTGCTTTCGTTGGTGCCGGAGTGCCACCGGGGCAACGACCGGGACAACGATCTACATCAACAATCTTGCTACCGTCAACACCAACTCTCTCCCCCTCTATGCAGCGGTGTAACACCTCTTCTCCCCGCTGTAATATCTACTTAAACATGGTGCTCAACTCCATATATTATTTTCCAATGATCTATGGTTATCCTATGATATTTGAGTAGATATGTTTTGTCCTATGGGTTAATCGTGATCTTGGTTGGTATGATTGTATATTTTATTTATGGTACTATCCTACTGTGCTCTCCATTCTCGCGCAAACGTGAGGGCCCCCCACTGTAGGGTGTTGCAATATGTTCATGGTTTGCTTATTGTCAGTGTTACGAGAGTGACAGAAACTTAAACGCGGATAGGTGGGCTATGGCATATGGGAGTAAAGAGGACTTGATACTTAATGCTATGGTTGGGTTTCACGACCTTAATGATCTTTAGTAGTTGCGGATGCGTGCTAGAGTTCCAATCATAAGTGCATATGATCCAAGTAGAGAAAGTATGTTAGCTCATGCCTCTCCCTCATGTAAAATTACAAGAATGATTATCGGTACTTGTTATCGATTGCCTAGGGACAAATGACTTTCTTATTGACACAAGCTATCCACTTTTATTACCTTGCAATTTATTCGTAGTTTTATTCCTGCAAAATACTCGTAGATTTATTCCTACAAAATAGTTTCATACTTCTTTCCGGTAAAGCAAATGTCAAGCGTGTGTAGAGTTGTATTGGTGGTCGATAGAACTTGAGGGAATATTTGTTCTACCTTTAGCTCCTCATTGGGTTCGACACTCTTATTTATCGAAAAAGGCTACAAACGATCCCCTATACTTGTGGGTTATCAAGACCTTTTTCTGGCGCTGTTGCCGAGGAGCAATAGCGTGGGGTGGATATTCTCATGTGTGCTTGTTTGCTTTATCACTAAATAATTTTAATTTTGTGCTCTTGTTTTCTATCTTTAGTTATGGGTAGGAAACGCAAAATACCAAAAAAATTAGTTATACCTACTAAACCAATGGTTGAAGAACCATCCAAAATATATCATACTACTGAAGCTTTCTACTTGGATCATCTTCGATCCATTTGTGCTCGTGCTGAAAACCCAACTAGCTTAGTTGAGGGAAAATCATTAGATGAGCATGCTTGTTTTATGCGACATCGTTTATCTGAAAAAGGGAAACTTTTACAGCATCAAATTAATACTATGCTTGGAATTTATGTGAATTATATGAGTTTACTTGTTGTTCTGAAGACCCTAAGAAACACCTTCCCAACCAATGTGAGTTTATTGATAACGGAACCATATCTTCTTATGCCAAAGGTGTTTATAATTACTTTGATATTGAAAAAATTGAAGAATTTGTTGCTTTTAAGGGTGCTTATGAAATTGCTTCTTTGATTGAAAAGTATGATGCTACTCTTTACAAATCTAAAAATTATGCCATACTTAAATGTTGTTATGATAATGATGCTTTTGATGCCTATGTTAAACCATATATTGAAGACTCCTCCGTCGTCCAAGAAGAGACTAATATTTTGTAGGAGACTATGGAAGAAGAAAATGATGAAAATGTGAGTTCATTGGATGAAAAAAGGTGACGAGGATAGCGAAGAACAAATGGAGGAAGGCCAGATTGATCACCCGTGCCCACCTTCTAGTGAGAGTAACTCTTCAACCCATACATTATGTAATGTCCCTTCATGCTTAGCGAAGGATGATTGCTATGATAATTGTTGTGATCCCGTTGGCTCATTTGAAATATGCCTTTTTGATGAACTTGATGCTTGCTATGCTTGTGGCCAAGATGCCAATATGAATGGTGCTTATGGAGATGAACTTGCTATTGTTCCTTATGTTAAACATGAAATTGTTGTTATTCACTACAAAAAAATACACTTCCGTGATGATACGTGTTTGTTATAGTAGGTCACGTTTTCTATCATGCATGTACATCCATGACAAATTTATGACAGAATCAAGATAGTCATACATGTGCTATCATAGAAGTGTTCCATGACATCACCAAAATTATCATCACGGAAGTGTCCAATTCCATGATGATAAATCACGCATCATGGAAGTGCTTTCATCAAGGGTGACTGACACGTGGCATCCACCATAACAGGACGCCTTTAAGCTATCAGGTCCAGTTTTGGATCCGATAAGCTGCTAACAGCCCGGACCAATGAGGATTTTCCACGTGTAAAATTCTCATTGGCCGGAGGAAACACGTGTTGGCTCACCGTTGGGACAAATATCATCCATTCATTGGACAAGTGGCGCCTATGATACGTCGACACGTGGCACGACCCAACAGAGGCCCATTCCGATGAAAAGGCCGGCCCGTTTGACTTGGTCAAAAGGTAACAGGTCGGCCCATGGAAAGCCTATTAACGGCCTATTCGTATACAACCCATTTACGACCCGCTAACTCACGGCCCGTTACGGCCTATCTGTATTAAGCCCAATAGCTTCATCTGGGCCTTCCAATATGATTCCAGCCCGTTGTAACTTCTGGCCTATGTATGGCCCATGATGTCTTTCGGCCCATATGAGACCATTTGTAACTCTTGTTCCATTAACGGCCCGTGGTGAATCTAGCCCGCAATGAACAGTGTACCCCTTTATACCCATTAACAGCCCATTAGTCCATTGGGTCGTTACCAACCCATGTTATCTTTCGGCCTTCTCAGGGCCCATTTATTCTTGGGCTCATTTCCAGCATTCGATTACTTACGGCCCATCATTGGCCTTTTCTGTGTGTGGGCCAAATTCAGCCCGCGGTTACAATCGACCCGTTTGCGGCCCGTTACTCCGTTGGGCCGTTTTCATAACGTCATCAAATATGGCCGATTAACGACGGTATGTTATTGTCGGCCCATGAACGGATGATTCCAAATCTAGCCCGTTTATGGCCCATAATGCGGTCTGTTATAGGCCCATGTTTGGCCTATCGATCATACGGCATGTAGAAGGCCCATTGATGCTACGGCCCATAGAAGGCCCATTCTTTCTACGGCCTTAAGAAGGCCCATTGTTTTTACGGCCCGTAGGAGGCCCATGGTAACTACAGTAAATATGCAGCCCATGGTTATTGTGGCCTAGTTTTAAAAAATAGGTTATTGCGGCCACTAGCAAACCACGGAAAAAGAACTGCACTGACTACAAGCAAACAAATAAACAAGACAACAAGGAAATAAATAAGCAAGCAACTTACGCTAGGCTATCATGACTATTACACATATTACATCCACTGGGCATCAAAGTTTGCCACCAGTGCAAATATACACTACAAAAAAATACACTTCCGTGGTGATACGTGTTTGTCACAGTAGTTCGCATTTTCTGTCATGCATGTACACCCATGATGATTTTATGACAGAATCAAGATAGTCATACCTGTGCTGTCGTAGAAGTGTTCCATGACATTACCAAAATTATCATCACGGAAGTGTCTAGTTCCAAGACGATAAATCCCGCGTCACAGAAGTGCTTTCGTCAAGGGTGACCGACACGTGGCATCCACCGTAACGGAACGCCGTTAAGCTATCAGGTCGGGTTTTGGATCCGATAACCCGTTAACAGCCCCGACCAATGGGGATTTTCCACGTGTAAAATCATCATTGGCTGGAGGAAACACGTGTCGGCTCATCGTTGGGACAGATGTCATCCACTCATTGGACAGAAGGCACCTATGATACGTCGACACGTGGCACGACCCAACAGAGGCCCATTCCTATGAAAAGGCCGGCCCATTTGACTTGGTCAAAAGGTGGCGGGCCGGCCCATGTAAAGCCTGTTAACAGCATGTTCGCATATAGCCCATTTACAACATGCTAACCCAAGGCCCGTTACGCTCTATCCGAATTAGGCCCAGTAGCGTCATCTGGGCCACCCAATATGATTCCAGCCCGTTTTCACTTTTGGCCCATGTATGGCCCATGGCGTCTTTTGGCCCATATGAGGCCCTATGTAACTCTTGGCCTATTAACGGCCCGTGGTGAAACTGGCCCATAATGAATAGTGTATCACTTTACAACCCATTAACGACCCATGGTGAAACTGGCCCGTAATGAATAGTGTATCACTTTATACCCATTAATGGCCCGTTATTCCGTTGGGCCGTTTCCAGCCCATGTTATCTTTCGACCTTCTCAGAGCCCATTTATTCTTGGGCTCATTTCCAGCATTCGTTTACTTACGGCCCGTTACTGTCATTTTCTGCTTGTGGGCCAAATTCAGCCCATGGTTACAGTCGGCCCGTTTGTGGTCCGTTAATACGTTGGGCCGTTTTCATAGCGTCATCAAATATGGCCTATTAACGATGGCCCGTTATGGTCGGCCCATGAACGGACAATTCCAACTCTAGCCCGTTTACGGCCATAATGCGGTCTGTTTGGCCCATGTTTGGCCAATCGATCATACGGCCCGTATAAGGCCCATTGATGATACGGCCCGCAGAAGGCCCATTGTTTCTATAGCCCGTAAAAGGCCCATTGTTTCTATGGCCCGTAGAAGGCCCACCGTTTCTACAGCCAGTAGGAGGCCCAGTGTCACTATAGTAAATATTAGCCCATGGTTATTGTGGCCTAGTTTAAAAAAGGTTATTGCATCCACTAGCTAACCATGGAAAAAGAACTACAATGACTACAAGCAAACTAATAAACAAGACAACAAGGAAATAAATAAGCAAGCAACTAACACTAGGCTATCACGGCTATTACACATATTACATCCACTGGGCATCAAAGTTTGCCACCAGTGCAAATATAGGGAACAAAGAAGCATATCATATACACTGGTTGTCAAAGTTGGCGACCAACGCAAATAAATGCCGCAGCAAAACAAATCCAGAACTGAAACCACTTCAAAAGATCTCAAGAAACAATATCTCGGGTACCCATAATGCTGGCAAGATGCTTAGCAAGCATATTAACTTTCTCTTGTCTGGCGCTTAAATCCTCCAGCGCTTGCTGTTGCACCAGAAAATATGCATCTAAATTCTGCAGGGACTTCCTCAGTCCTTCAGCTTACTGTCGCAGCACATCTGATTGATGTCTTTCAACTTGAAGTTGAGACTCAAGAAGACAAACTGATTCAGGCAGCGAGTTCGAAGAGCTTGTGCCAGCAGTAATGGCCAGTAACTCGAACACTACATCAAGACAGGACTTTTGGGTTCCCTCATTGTCATCAAGATAGTTTTTATTAGCTTTCTTGGAGACCAACAGGGATGTCTCACTATCTTGATCCTTATCTGCATTACTTCCTTTACCATTGGATAACGTGGTACTGTTCTCCAATATTTTGTCCGAATTCTAAAAGAGAAACAAGTAGACACATCACATGTTTACCACGTTGTATATGAAACTCATTTTGGTAAATGAGTTCAGTAGTAAAGTGGACAGGATAACAGCATGAAACAAACAAATATCTATGTACCATGGTCACTATATGGTCTATATCATTCTAGTTTTTGTTGCCAAATCAAGATAGAGACACAGTTCAAATAATATTTGTTCAAGACAAAGCAGAATAGACAAAATATAAGTGTGGGTAACTATAGAGCAATAACAACACTTGTAATGTGCATGACATGAGAACATAATTGTTTATTCAATTGAAACTGAAATCAACATAGAGCAGGTTACAATAGCAAACCAGGTAAAGAAACATGTTTAAAACATACCTGTTGCGCCATTGGAGTTTCAATTCCATCCTTCAAATTTGAAAATAGTTGGTATGAGTAAATACAGTAATGCAAGAGCGAAGGAGTATGAACCATAGCTACAGAACCTGACCTAAGAACAAATCTTATTCTCCTTTAAGCGTTGAGTTGGGATTCGGAGTGGTGGTCCTCGTGCTTTGGGCACTACAGTTCCCTTACTAACTGCTTGTGTTTGGGTGCTCTTGTTGGGGAACGTAGTAATTTCAAAATTTTCCTATGCACACGCAAGATCATGGTGATGCATAGCAACGAGGGGGAGAGTCTGATCTACGTACCCTTGTAGAACGCAACGGAAGCGTTGACACAACGTAGAGGAAGTAGTCGTACGTCTTCTTCCCGATCCGACCGATCCAAGCACCGTTACTCCGACACCTCCGAGTTCTTAGCACACGTACAGCTCGATGACGATCCCCGGGCTCCGATCCAGCAAAGCTTCGGGGCGGAGTTCCGTCAGCACGATGGCATGGTGACGATCTTGATGTTCTACCGACGCAGGGCTTCGCCTAAGCACTACAACGATATGATCGAGGTGGAATATGGTGGCAGGGGGCACCGCACACGGCTAAGGAACAATCTCAATGATCAACTTGTGTGTCTAGAGGTGCCCCCTGCCCCCGTATATAAAGGATCCAAGGGGGAGGGCTGGCCGGCCAAGGAGGAGGGCGCAGGAGGAGTCCTACTCCTACCGGGAGTAGGACTCCCCCCCTCAATCCTATTCCTAATAGGATTCCTCGAGAGAGAGAGAGAGAGAGAGGGAAGGGGGCCGGCCACCTCTCCTAGTCCTAATAGGACTAGGGGATGGGGGAGGCGCGCAGCCCACCTTGGGCTGCCCCTTTCACCTTTCCACCAAGGCCCAACAAGGCCCATATGGTTCCCGGGGGGTTCCGGTAACCTCCCGGTAATCCGGTAAAATCCCGATTTCACCCGGAACACTTCCGATGTCCAAACATAGGCTTCCAATATATCAATCTTTATGTCTCAACCATTTCGAGACTCCTCGTCATGTCCGTGATCACATCCGGGACTCCGAACAACCTTCGGTACATCAAAATGCATAAACTCATAATAATTGTCATTGTAACGTTAAGCGTGCGGACCCTACAGTTCGAGAACAATGTAGACATGACCGAGACACGTGTCCGGTCAATAACCAATAGCGGGACCTGGATGCCCATATTGGCTCCTACATATTCTACGAAGATCTTTATCGGTCAGACCGCATAACAACATACGTTGTTCCCTTTGTCATCGGTATGTTACTTGCCCGAGATTCGATCGTCGGTATCCAATACCTAGTTCAATCTCGTTACCGGCAAGTCTCTTTACTCGTTCTGTAATACATCATCTCGCAACTAACTCATTAGTTGCAATGCTTGCAAGGCTTGTGTAATGTGCATTATCGAGAGGGCCCAGAGATTCCTCTCTGACAGTCGGAGTGACAAATCCTAATCTCGAAATACGCCAACCCAACATCTACCATTGGAGACACCTGTAGTACTCCTTTATAATCACCCAGTTACGTTGTGACGTTTGGTAGCACCCAAAGTGTTCCTCCGGCAAATGGGAGTTGCATAATCTCATAGTCATAGGAACATGTATAAGTCATGAAGAAAGCAATAGCAACATACTAAGCGATCGAGTGCTAAGCTAATGAAATGGGTCATGTCAATCACATCATTCAACTAATTATGTGACGTCGTTAATCAAATAACAACACATTGTTCATGGTCAGGAAACTTTACCATCTTTGATTAACGAGCTAGTCAAGTAGAGGCATACTAGTGACACTCTGTTTGTCTATGTATTCACAAATGTATTATGTTTCCGGTTAATACAATTCTAGCATGAATAATAAACATTTATCATGATATAAGGAAATAAATAATAACTTTATTATTGCCTCTAGGGCATATTTCCTTCAGTCTCCCACTTGCACTAGAGTCAATAATCTAGATTACACAGTAATGATTCTAACACCCATGGAGCCTTGGTGCTGATCATGTTTTGCTCGTGGAAGAGGCTTAGTCAACGGGTCTGCAACATTCAGATCCGTATGTATCTTGCAAATCTCTATGTCTCCCACCTGGACTAGATCCCGGATGGAATTGAAGTGTCTCTTGATGTGTTTGGTCCTTTTGTGAAATCTGGATTCCTTTGCCAAAGCAATTGCACCAGTATTGTCACAAAAGATTTTCATTGGACTCGATGCACTAGGTATGACACCTAGATCGGATATGAACTCCTTCATCCAGACTCCTTCGTTCGCTGCTTCCGAAGCAGCTATGTACTCCGCTTCACATGTAGATCCCGCTACGACGCTTTGTTTAGAACTGCACCAACTGACAGCTCCATTGTTTAAAGTAAACACGTATCCAGTTTGCGATTTAGAATCGTCCGGATTAGTGTCAAAGCTTGCATCAACGTAACCTCTTACGGTGAGCTCTTTGTCACCTCCATATACGAGAAACATATCCTTAGTCCTTTTCAGGTATTTCAGGATGTTCTTGACCGCTGTCCAGTGATCCACTCCTGGATTACTTTGGTACCTCCCTGCTAAACTTATAGCAAGGCACACATCAGGTCTGGTACACAGCATTGCATACATGATAGAGCCTATGGCTGAAGCATAGGGAACATCTTTCATTTTCTCTCTATCTTCTGCAGTGGTCGGGCATTGAGTCTGACTCAACTTCACACCTTGTAACACAGCCAAGAACCCTTTCTTTGCTTGATCCATTTTGAACTTCTTCAAAATCTTGTCAAGGTATGTGCTTTGTGAAAGTGCAATTAAGCATCTTGATCTATCTCTATAGATCTTAATGCCCAATATGTAAGCAGCTTCACCGAGGTCTTTCATTGAAAAACTCTTATTCAAGTATCCCTTTATGCTATCCAGAAATTCTATATCATTTCCAATCAGCAATATGTCATCCACATATAATATCAGAAATGCTATAGAGCTCCCACTCACTTTCTTATAAATACAGGCTTCTCCAAAAGTCTGTATAAAGCCAGATGCTTTGATCACACTATCAAAGCGTTTATTCCAACTCCGAGATGCTTGCACCAGTCCATAAATGGATCGCTGGAGTTTGCACACTTTGTTAGCTCCCTTTGGATCGACAAAACCTTCCGGTTGCATCATATACAACTCTTCTTCTAGAAATCCATTCAGGAATGCAGTTTTGACATCCATCTGCCATATTTCATAATCATAAAACGCGGCAATTGCTAACATGATTCGGACAGGCTTAAGCATCGCTACGGGTGAGAAGGTCTCATCGTAGTCAACCCCTTGAACTTGTCGAAAACCTTTTGCAACAAGTCGAGCTTTATAGACAGTAACATTACTGTCAGCGTCAGTCTTTTTCTTGAAGATCCATTTATTCTCAATTGCTTGCCGATCATCGGGCAAGTCAACCAAAGTCCATACTTTGTTCTCATACATGGATCCCATCTCAGATTTCATGGCTTCAAGCCACTTTGCGGAATTTGGGCTCACCATCGCTTCTTCATAGTTCGTAGGTTCATCATGATCTAGTAGCATGACTTCCAGAACTGGATTACTGTACCACTCTGGCGCGGATCTTGCTCTGGTTGATCTACGAGGTTCAGTAGTATCTTGTTCTGAAGTTTCATGATCATTATCATTAACTTCCTCACTTATTGGTGTAGGTGTCGCAGAAACAGTTTTCTGTGATGTACTACTTTCTAATAAGGGAGCGGGTACAGTTACCTCGTCAAGTTCTACTTTCCTCCCACTCACTTCTTTCGAGAGAAACTCCTTCTCAACAAAGTTTCCGAATTTAGCAACAAAAGTCTTGCCTTCGGATCTGTGATAGAAGGTGTATCCAATAGTTTCCTTTGGATATCCTATGAAGACACATTTCTCCGATTTGGGTTCGAGCTTATCAGGTTGAAGCTTTTTCACATAAGCATCGCAACCCCAAACTTTTAGAAACGACAACTTTGGTTTCTTGCCAAACCATAGTTCATAAGGCGTCGTCTCAACGGATTTTGATGGTGCCCTATTTAACGTGAATGCGGCCGTCTCTAGAGCGTATCCCCAAAACGATAGCGGTAAATCAGTAAGAGACATCATAGATCGCACCATATCTAGTAAAGTACGATTACGACGTTCGGACACACCATTACGCTGTGGTGTTCCGGGTGGCGTGAGTTGCGAAACTATTCCACAATTTTTTAAATGTACACCAAACTCGTAACTCAAATATTCTCCTCCACGATCAGATCGTAGAAACTTTATTTTCTTGTTACGGTGATTTTCCACTTCACTCTGAAATTCTTTGAACTTTTCAAATGTTTCAGACTTATGTTCATTAAGTAGATATACCCATATCTGCTTAAATCATCTGTGAAGGTGAGAAAATAACGATATCCGCCACGAGCCTCAATATTCATCGGACCGCATACATCTGTATGTAAGATTTCCAACAAATCTGTTGCTCTCTCCATAGTACCGGAGAACGGTGTTTTAGTCATCTTGCCCATGAGGCACGGTTCGCAAGTACCAAGTGATTCATAATCAAGTGGTTCCAAAAGTCCATCAGTATGGAGTTTCTTCATGCGCTTTACACCGATATGACCTAAACGGCAGTGCCACAAATAAGTTGCACTATCATTATCAACTCTGCATCTTTTGGCTTCTACATTATGAATATGTGTATCACTACTATCGAGATTTAACAAGAATAGACCACTCTTCAAGGGTGCATGACCATAAAAGATATTACTCATATAAATAGAACAACCATTATTCTTTGATTTAAATGACTAACCGTCTCGCATTAAACAAGATCCAGATATAATGTTCATGCTCAACGCTGGCACCAAATAACAATTATTTAGGTCTAATATTAATCCCGAAGGTAGATGTAGAGGTAGCGTGCCGACCGCGATCACATCGACTTTGGAACCGTTTCCCACGCGCATTGTCACCTCGTCCTTAGCTAATCTTCGCTTAATCCGTAGTCCCTGTTTCGAGTTGCAAATATTAGCAACAGAACCAGTTTCAAATACCCAGGTGCTACTGCGAGCATTAGTAAGGTACACATCAATAACATGTATATCACATATACCTTTGTTTCACCTTACCATCCTTCTTATCCGCCAAATACTTGGGGCAGTTCCGCTTCCAGTGACCAGTCTGCTTGCAGTAGAAGCACTCAGTTTCAGGCTTAGGTCCAGACTTGGGCTTCTTTTCCTGAGCAGCAACTTGCTTGTTGTTCTTCTTGAAGTTCCCCTTCTTCTTCCCTTTGCCCTTTTTCTTGAAACTAGTGGTCTTGTTAACCATCAACACTTGATGCTCCTTCTTGATTTCTACCTCCGCAGCTTTTAGCATTGCGAAGAGCTCGGGAATAGTCTTGTTCATCCCTTGCATATTATAGTTCATCACGAAGCTCTTGTAGCTTGGTGGCAGTGATTGGAGAATTCTGTGAATGATGCAATCATCTGGAAGATTAACTCCCATCTGAATCAAGTGATTGTTATACCCAGACATTTTGAGTATATGCTCACTGACAGAACTGTTCTCCTCCATCTTGCAGCTATAGAACTTATTGGAGACTTCATATCTCTCAATCCGGGCATTTGCTTGAAATATTAACTTCAACTCCTGGAACATCTCATATGCTCCATGACGTTCAAAACGTCGTTGAAGTCCCGATTCTAAGCCGTAAAGCATGGCACACTAAACTATCGAGTAGTCATCAGCTTTGCTCTCTGCCAGACGTTCATAACATCTGGTGTTGCTCCAGCAGTAGGCCTGGCACCCAGCGGTGCTTCCAGGATGTAATTCTTCTGTGCAGCAATGAGGATAATCCTCAAGTTACGGACCCAGTCCGTGTAATTGCTACCATCATCTTTCAACTTTGCTTTCTCAAGGAACGCATTAAAATTCAACGGAACAACAACACGAGCCATCTATCTACAATCAACATAAACAAGCAAGATACTATCAGGTACTAAGTTCATGATAAATTTAAGTTCAATTAATCATATTACTTAAGAACTCCCACTTAGATAGACATCCCTCTAATCCTCTAAGTGATCACGTGATCCAAATCAACTAAACCATGTCCGATCATCACGTGAGATGGAGTAGTTTCATCGGTGAACATCATTATGTTGATCATATCTACTATATGATTCACGCTCGACCTTTCGGTCTCCGTGTTCCGAGGCCATATCTGTATATGCTTGGTCGTCAAGTATAACCTGAGTATTCCGCGTGTGCAACTGTTTTGCACCCGTTGTATTTGAACGTAGAGCCTATCACACCTGATCATCACGTGGTGTCTCAGCACGAAGAACTTTCGCAATGGTGCATACTTAGGGAGAACACTTCTTGATAATTTAGTGAGAGATCATCTTATAATGCTACCGTCAATCAAAGCAAGATAAGATGCATAAAAGATAAACATCACATGCAATCAATATAAGTGATATGATATGGCCATCATCATCTTGTGCTTGTGATCTCCATCTCCGAAGCACCGTCATGATCACCATCGTCACCGGCGCGACACCTTGATCTCCATCGTAGAATCGTTGTCGTCTCGCCAATCTTATGCTTCCACGACTATCACTACCGCTTAGTAATAAAGTAAAGCATTACATCGCGATTGCATTGCATACAATAAAGCGACAACCATATGGCTCCTGCCAGTTGCCGATAACTTGGTTACAAAACTTGATCATCTCATACAATAAAATTTAGCATCATGCCTTGACCATATCACATCACAACATGCCCTGCAAAAACAAGTTAGACGTCCTCTACTTGGTTGTTGCAAGTTTTACGTGGCTGCTACAGGCTTTAAGTAAGAACCAATCTCACCTACGCATCAAAACCACAACGATAGTTTGTCAAATAGACTCCGTTTTAACCTTCTCAAGGACCGGGCGTAGCCACACTCGGTTCAACTAAAGTTGGAGAGACAGTCGCCCGCAAGCCATCTATGTGCAAAGCATGTCGAGGGAACCGGTCTCGCGTAAGTGTACGCGTAAGGTTGGTCCGGATCGTCTCGTCCAACAATACCGCCGAACCAAAGTATGACATGCTGGTAGGCAGTATGACTTATATTGTCCACAACTCACTCGTGTTCTACTCGTGCACATAACATCAAACCATAAAACCAGGCTCGGATGCCACTGTTGGGGAACGTAGTAATTTCAAAATTTTCCTACGCACACGCAAGATCATGGTGATGCATAGCAACGAGGGGGAGAGTCTGATCTACGTACCCTTGTAGATCGCAACGGAAGCGTTGACACAACATAGAGGAAGTAGTCGTACGTCTTCTTCCCGATCCGACCGATCCAAGCACCGTTACTCCGACACCTCCGAGTTCTTAGCACACGTACAGCTCGATGACGATCCCCGGGCTCCGATCCAGCAAAGCTTCGGGGAGGAGTTCCGTCAGCACGACGGCGTGGTGACGATCTTGATGTTCTACCGACGCAGGGCTTCGCCTAAGCACTACAACGATATGATCGAGGTGGAATATGGTGGCAGGGGGCACCGCACACGGCTAAGGAACGATCTCAATGATCAACTTGTGTGTCTAGAGGTGCCCCCTGCCCCCGTATATAAAGGATCCAAGGGGGAGGGCTGGCCGGCCAAGGAGGAGGGCGCAGGAGGAGTCCTACTCCTACCGGGAGTAGGACTCCCCCCTCAATCCTATTCCTAATAGGATTCCTCGAGAGAGAGAGAGAGAGAGAGGGAAGGGGGCCGGCCACCTCTCCTAGTCCTAATAGTACTAGGGGAGGGGGGAGGCGCGCAGCCCACCTTGGGCTGACCTTTTCACCTTTCCACCAAGGCCCAACAAGGCCCATATGGCTCCCGGGGGGTTCCGGTAACCTGCCGGTAATCCGGTAAAATCCCGATTTCATCCGGAACACTTCCGATGTCCAAACATAGGCTTCCAATATATCAATCTTTATGTCTCGACCATTTCGAGACTCCTCGTCATGTCCGTGATCACATCCGGGACTCCGAACAACCTTCGGTACATCAAAATGCATAAACTCATAATAACTGTCATCGTAACGTTAAGCGTGCGGACCCTACGGTTCGAGAACAATGTAGACATTACCGAGACACGTCTCCGGTCAATAACCAATAGCGGGACCTGGATGCCCATATTGGCTCCTACATATTCTACGAAGATCTTTATCGGTCAGACCGCATAACAACATACGTTGTTCCCTTTGTCATCGGTATGTTACTTGCCCGAGATTCGATCGTTGGTATCCAATACCTAGTTCAATCTCGTTACCGGCAAGTCTCTTTACTCGTTCTGTAATACATCATCTCGCAACTAACTCATTAGTTGCAATGCTTGCAAGGCTTGTGTAATGTGCATTACCGAGAGGGCCCAGAGATACCTCTCCGACAATCGGAGTGACAAATCCTAATCTCGAAATACGCCAACCCAACATCTACCATTGGAGACACCTGTAGTACTCCTTTATAATCACCCAGTTACGTTGTGACGTTTGGTAGCACCCAAAGTGTTCCTCCGGCAAACGGGAGTTGCATAATCTCATAGTCATAGGAACATGTATAAGTCATGAAGAAAGCAATAGCAACATACTAAACGATCGAGTGCTAAGCTAATGAAATGGGTCATGTCAATCAGATCATTCAACTAATGATGTGACCTCGTTAATCAAATAACAACACATTGTTCATGGTCAGGAAACTTAACCATCTTTGATTAACGAGCTAGTCAAGTAGAGGCATACTAGTGACACTCTGTTTGTCTATGTATTCACACATGTATTATGTTTCCGGTTAATACAATTCTAGCATGAATAATAAACATTTATCATGATATAAGGAAATAAATAATAACTTTATTATTGCCTCTAGGGCATATTTCCTTCAGCTCTGTGGTGGTGATGGTGTTGTGTCAACTGGAACTGGGTTACTATCTGCCGGGGTTGGGGTTAGAAGGGGTGTAGCTGGTTCTTTGTCCAACTGGGCAGGGGTACAATCTGCGAGAGTGTGGGTTATGTGTGGTGGATCTGGTCTTTGGGCAAGTACAACCTTGGTTCTATCTGCATCAACTGGTAGCACTATCTTTTTTGAAGACCGTGTTGTTACTCCCTTAGATACTGCCATCATGCTCTCCAATTCAAATGGCTGATAAACAAGAAAAGTAATTTAAAGTATAGACATTGTATGATAGACAGGTGCAATGGATAGTGGGGAATAAAAGAGGGCATGAAATAATTCATATTTATGTTGTCTAACCAAACAGGATAGCATGACACAATTTCACATATATGATGGCTAACTAAATAGGATAGCATGACACAATTTCACATTATGATGGCTAACTAAAAAAGATGGAAAGACATAGTTCAAAATATGAGACTATGTAAACAGGATGACATGACATAACTATATAATGTGTTTATTAAATAGGCTGGCATGCCATAATTCACATACATTCACGGATAGAATGCCATAATTCAAAATATGATGACTATAAACACTAAACAGGATGAGATGATATAACTATATGATGTCTTTAGTAAATGGGTTGTCATGCCATAATTCAGATAGATGATGTGTTTGTACTATGTAAACATGATGGCATGATATAATTCAAATATATGATTTATATAGTAAGTAAGTAAGCAGATGGCAATCCATATATGATGTAAAAACTAAGCAATGCAAGACAACATGCATGACATGGGTAATATAACCCTACCAAGTTTGAGCATAGACCTCAGGGGGGAAATAGGACTGGTCATCAGTCTCTGAATCCTCCTCTGAGGAGCTCTCTGTAACCAGCAAGATGTCTGCTTCAGCAGGTAGCATTGTTTGCTCTGAATACCTTGTTTTCACTCCAGATACTCCCATCATTGCTTCAAATGGGCAATGCATAGGAAGAGTAGTTGAATATACAAACGTTGTCGATAAATGGAACACGTAATACACAAAAAATGATAGCATGATATAATTCACATACATGATGATTGGCTAAACAGCATGGCATTGCATAATTCATATATATATAATGCCTTTGCAACAAGATAGCGTTGTATAATTCACATATATAATGTCTTGCAACAAGATGGCAATGCATAATTCACATATATGGTAATTAGACACTGAACAGGTGGGATTCACACAAAGCATGTCTAAACTAATCAAATGACATAGCAATGCGAGACACCATACGCACGATATGAGCAACATAACCCTGCCAAGTTAGAGCATACACCTCGGGGGGAATAGGACTGGTCATCTGTCTCTAAATCCTCCTCTGAGGAGCTATCCGTAACTAGCGAGATATGTGCTTCGTCAGATAGCATAGTCTACTTTGAAGACCTTGTTGTCACTCCAGAATTTGCCATCAACGTATCAAATGGCTGATGCACACGAAGAGCAGTTGAATGTACTAACATTGTTGACAAATGTAATATGTAACGAAAAAAGGATGGCCTGATATAATTTATATATAAGGTGACTGGCTAAGCAAGATGGCATTGCAAAATTCACATATATGATGCTGGCTAAACAAGATGGCGTTGCATAATTCACATAAACGATGACTAAACTAAACAGGTGGCATTTGCACAAAGGATGTATAAATTAAGCAGATGACATATGTGATGTATAAAGTAAGCAATGCAAGACACCATATGCATGATATAACCAACATCAGCATGCCAAGTTAGAGCGAAGACCTCAGGGGGTAAATAGGAGTTGTCTTCTCCTTCTGAATCCCCCTCAGGACAGATATCTTCCTCTCGATTATAATCCGAAATGCGTGGAGGGGGATGCCTTTGCACCTACCATGGAGCGACGTCTGCATGAAATTTTATTGCCACGCAAGGCTCGTCTCTTTTGCTCTACATGTTCAGTTCCATTGTTTACAATAATTGTCATGCATAGGAATAAAACACAGTGAGATTATGTAAGGAGTGCATGCAGAAATCTAGAGTGATGGTAGCAACCTGTGGATAGATCCAAAACAAATAATAGCAGGCAGATAATGGCTTCAGTTAAAAAATATAGATAATGGCTTCTTTACTGTTTGTTTCCCACCCAACATGAAACTCATAGTACACACCGGAGATTAACCAGATAGTAGATAGATACTATTTATAGCGTCCCCGATATGTACCCCACAACCATTTAAAAACTCAAGTTTGACCATTAGTTTGGAGCTAACTCGGAGTCTAATCGGTGAACAAGACGATAAAGTAGCATGTAATGCTAAGCGATGCATAACGTAAGCAGACACGAAAGAGTGCGACCTCTCTTGCGGACCCATGTAGTCCTCGAGGTCATCTGCTCGGTTGATGATGGTAATGCAGTTTTCATGGCTGCCAGCGGTGGGGAAGAAGATCTGAGACGACAAAACACAGTTTGGAGGCCGGATCCCTGTTGTGCTGGACCCTTCTGTCGTTGGAGCAGCTGAGCTGGGGTGGACGACGGCGCATCAGGAGCGGGACAAACCACGCAAGGTTTTCTTTGACAACTATCTGTAAAAGAAGTAATTCTGTAAGGGCTCGTTTGAATTGGAGGATTCCAACAATGCAGGAATAGTAAATAGACAAGAATAGGATAGGAATGCACGTGCAAAACAGAGAATTTAAAAACATAGGATTTCTGCCAATCTGGGTGTTTGATTCACAACAATTGGAAGATCACGGGATGCAAAGAAGCATGGTGAGATTAAGTCAAACCACGAGAAAATGTACGGTTATAATGCTATTATGCTACTATCTCTTAGTCTTGTGCTTCATGAATAGGAATTTGAAAAGGAGGACAAGTGAAAATTAAAATTCCTACGTTTTTTCTTTCAAGGAGACACTAAAGGAACAAATCTGTGTGCTCAGTGAACAATATTTATAACATGTAGAGTAAAAAAGAGATGCAACAAGTGTACAACCTCTTTGGCGAAGCCATGTCGATCTCAGCGTGATTGGGTTGGCCGGTGAGGATGCTCTGGCTAACTTTGCTGTCGGAGGAGGGGAAGAAGATATTAGGCGTCTGGAGATGGAGCTCGAGGTACTGCTCCGCTGTGATGGAGGGTTTCATCGTTGGAGCAGCTTCGGTGAGTTGTACGACGCCGAGGCTGAAGCAGGACAAGAGAGACAACGAACAACGTTAACCTCAGTGGAATTCTAAAAGCATCTCCAATACATGACGTAAAATACATAACCACAAAGTGCTAGATGTAAAATACATCAGCCGCTCATCTCTGAACTTAATTGTCGAAGCTGAACTTAACTGTCGAAGCTGAACTTAACTGTCGAAACTGAATTTTCCTGTCGAAACTGAACGCACTAGCAAGGTGAGGCTACACGTCGGTCGACTGACTTTTTCATCTCTGGTCAGTCGATTTTGCAGCCGTTGGATACGAAATCAAGGGCCTATGGTTCATCTTCAACCTCCACCCCCTGAGTCGCCAGCCACCACCGGCCAAACAGCAGCCCCCCGCCGCCCGCGGCCGGCGGTGCGCCACCTCGCCCGCCCCGAAAACACTCCCCACCGCCGGTCCGCCGCCGCCTCAGCCATCCCTCTAGGCCCCCCCCCCGTGCCGAGCTTTTTCTCCGGCGTTCCCCACGCCACCACCCCGCCACCGCCGGGGACCACCGCCCCCATCCTGAACCCTAAGATAGATAGTGGGGTACCTCTTTGGCGAGCCCCCCTCCCGATGTGGCTGGTTCTTCCTTCACCCCGGCGAGCCCCCCACCCGCTGAAAATCGACTGACCCAAAAGTCGATTTAGTCGACTGAAGTGTAGCTAAATTGGACCAGCATCGCAAGCAAGAGCAAGAGTAGACCAGGCAGAGGACCGAGAGCAAGAGCAGAGCAGCAGCGCGAGCGAGAGCTAAAGCAGCAACAGCTCCTACTGATGTGGACGTCGCCGCCGAGGGAGCGACACCATGGAGGAAGCGGCCGGCGACGCCATCATGGATGGAGCCGCGCCATGTCGGCTCGGGACCGAGCACCGGCAGCATCGTGAGATCGAATCAATAAGAAAATGTGGCGATTAGTGTACAACCTCTTTGGTGGCGTCGACTAGGCCACAGCTTCATCCGAGGAAACAGTGATGATGATGCTCTTCCGATGGTGGAGGTGAAGACGGCGGTGTGGGAATGGAGGTGGCGCGAAAGACGAGGGGAACATCGGGGCAGCTCCTTGGAGGTGGAGGACGGGGTGGCTGAACCGGCGGGACAGTGAGATCGACGACGGATCCTCATCCGGTACGGTGGATGAGAGACGTTGAGGTGTTGTTGTGGATGACGTCATCGGGGAAGAGGCTCCGGCTGGGTGGCGGACGGAGCAGGGTGTGGGGTTTCATCACGGGTTTTCGTGGCCTCAGTGTACGAATGGGTGGGCGGATGGGATGGCAGTGGGGAACCATGGCTTAGAGACGCGCTTGTCCGAAATGTGGGGTAAGTTACGAAAGTACCCCCACCGGTTTGAGGTGGTTCTTTCGGTTCAGGGGTACCACGAGCATTTCGCTTGTCGGGATTTCACACGAGGTGGGAGTTTTCGCGCGCGTTGTAATTTCGGAATAGCAAGGTGCGGGTTGAGATGGAGGGAGTTGTCGGAGCACAACGAGACAAAGATATATCTTAAATATTTCGGGCTAACAAGGCACGGGTTGAAATTTCCGGACAAGACTAACATGTATTGTACCAAATCAATGCGCATTACAAATGTCATTCCAAACTTTGAATTCACGTTATGTTCAATTAAAATATTTCACTACGTTTTAGTGCATTCCAAATGTATATACTACCGCTTCAATATGAACTAAATTTGAATTCATTTCTCTATTTGAATAAGATCTACAATAATGATTGTTGTGAAGTCAAAGCATTTGAATTCATTTCTCTGTTTTAATAAGATCTACAATCATCATTATTGTCAAGTTAAACCATAGTTTGTGTATTATCTTCACAACACACCACATGATTAGTCTCGAGTTACATATGAACTATGTGTACTATATGAACTCGAACTAGATTTTTTGAATCCACTTTATTTTGATTTCAAATCACATTACATTTCTAGATCTAGCTAGACCTTCATAATCTAAACCATGTCTCATATGTATAATGTGTTTATCACATTATGTATGGTGCCCCGCCCCCTACGCCTACAAGTATTTAGATGTGAGTTGCAAACACCACACATTACCACAAATTCAAATAAAATGTGAGAATGTTCGATATGTAGTATTGTTTAAATTGTTCGATATTTAGTTGTAAGTTGCAAACGCCACACATTATCACAAATGCAAATAAAATGTGAGATTGTTTGATGTATAGTATGGTTTAGATTGTTCGGCATTTAGCTATGAGTTGCAAACGCCATGCATTATCACATTATGGTATAACATGTGCACAACACGTGTATCACCGCTATATTCATGCATGCAATGTTTAAAACACTATGATCTCCTATTCAAATATATGAATCCGCTTTCATATCAAATTATGATCTTTGTTAGTCTCTTACACCCACACAATCCTCTAACCTTTGTAGCTACCACTAACTTTCTCTCATGCATGCACACGCCCTCCTCGCCCTCCCCCTCCCTCGGCATTCTATACACCGGGCACATTCATTTTTTTCTTTAGGTCGTTATCCCAGAGTCTCCACAACTCCTTTCCGACACACACCGATCGATAAACCTCTCCAGCGATGCCTTCCTACAACATACACACACACCTTCAATCTCCTCCTTTATGTGTCCTTGCCCCGTGTCTCTCATACGGTCAGACACACATGTAAACTCTCGCCCCTCTTTTCATCGATCTCACAACCGCACACTCCTCCCCCTATCTAGCTAGTAGTTGGGCCTCTCGCGCCACCTCCTAGCTCCATTCTCCCTGTCTATCCGTCTCGCTGGGCCTTATTTGCCTATAACAAATGGACATACACCGACCGATCTCTCGCTATACATATAGCTAGCTAGATCCTTATAACTCGTTTTTACCCACACGTCAATCGATCTACCTCATTAGTTGTGTCTCTCCCTTCCTCCGACAAACAACAATTGATCTACCGATCTAGTTAGGTTTGCTTACCAAACACATGGTTCCCCTTTATCATCCATGGATGCGTCCCGACAGATCTATCACGCACAGGCACACACAGAAACACATCCCCACTCTTATTGATAACATTGCAGTTCCACCCTCAGTTTGTCTAGTAGGCCTCTCCCACCATCTTCGAGAAGCAACTCCATCACCCATCCAACACTCTACCCCTCTCCCTCCCTCTCTCTCTCTCCTCTCTCTCTCTGTCCCATCATATTTCCTGTCCTTCAGTTATGTATGGATGTCGACCGATCTCCCTCAAGACATAGCTGGGTCTATCCTTCTCAACACATATATGAGTCGTTCTACCTCTATAGTTAGGCCTCTGCCTACCCCTCCCCCCATGCCCTCCCCCCACACACACCGATACATCGAGCGCTCTAGTCATGTCTCCCTGCCACACACAAACTTGACATGTGCCCTCTAACATTCCGGTAGGTCAGTCGCCCTATATCTTTGACTTGCACACACACAATTTCGATGGCTCTCTTCATCGATCTCGCACCCACCCACTTGATCCTCTCTTCGACTCTATCGATAGCTATGACCCCTCCCTCTCTTCTCGTGGATTACCCAACCCTCTATGTATGATATGGGTATGCCTCCATTTCACACACTTTGCAAGCAAAATTTTGTTTGAGATGTCATCGACACATATTCCCACAAATAATTCACGAAATCAACCCCCCACCCCACCCCCACCCCCAAAACAAAAAACACTCATGAACGCGGTTTGTATCTCTCACACACACCCACGTAGGTGGGGGACGTGCACGAAGAGAAGAGGTGCATGCACGGGGCACATACTCCCATCTCTTTCCGAACCACACCCGCACGGGTACACGGTGGAGCTCATTTTTGTACGAAAAAGGCAGCCCACGTGGTAATTTGGCACGTGTACTGGTTGTCCACTTGGTGGAGGGAGGATCATCTACCACGGGTGAACAAACAAATTGCGACTTGACGTGTTATGTTAAAAAAGAGGCAAACCATGTGGGGCCTACCTTAGAGGCAAGGCTCTATACACTGGAGTACTTTTGATGTGTCCCGTCAACTCGCAAAACGAGGAGAAGCTTGCTTAGTACGCCATCTCCCCCGTTCCTAAATATAAGTCTTTGTAGAGATTTCACCATGAACCACATGCGGATGTATATAGATGCATTTTAAGTGTAGATTCATTTATTTTGTTCCGTATGTAGTGGAATCTCTACAAAGACTTATCTACTAGTAATAGCTAGCCCCCACTACTAGGAATTCTCTATCCTCTTCTTGAGCCACATCATCAAAATTGATGTAGCCGTTAGATCAAGTAAATCAATCCATAATAGCCGTCTGATCTAGACGTTGAGAGGCTCCGCACTAAGCCACATGGAAGCATGCAGAAATACCGTGGCACATGCATGTGAGTGGGTTTTAAATCACATCAACATCTCTGCATGTAAGCATGCACCAGTAGCATGCATGTAAGTGAGCTTTTAAGTCCCATTAACATGTCAAAAAAATATAATCCCATTATGCAGTAGGAGTTGGCTGATCTTTTTCCTTACGTGGGATGATCTAAATGATGATGGGAGTTTATTTAGTTTGGCTACCACATTTGTCATGCAGTTAGGTGTCGCACGGTGATAGTGTGAGGTGGGCCATGTAATCACTGAGCCTGCGTGTTCTCACTGCTCTTGCACGCCTCCGTTGTAAGAATGGAGAAAATTGTAATCTAGTAGTAGTACCTCCTTTCGCCGAAAGCGTGGGACATCCATTAGTCCTACCACCTCAGTAATAAAGACCAATGAGTCATCAAATCACATAGACCCAACAGCAAGTTGGACGGATGAAGCAACCATCACTCTTGCGCTAGTGAGAGGTCGCGTCTGCTTTGCCCGGGCATGAATGCGGCACCGATTCTTTGGAGCGGCGCTGTCCGTTTCGGGCGGGAAGCACGCGGGGGCGATGGAGGGGCTTTGGGCGGGCCAGGCTGGTTAGGAGCGGACGTGGCAGCTGTCTGCATGTCCCTATCGGACACGCCCGGAAATGGGAGGATGCACCGACTCTCGCGGCTAAAATCGTACACTACAAAACATCTATCTGTAAAAGTAGGTCGATCTGTCGCTCTCTCTAACACACATGATGTTAAACACACACACACACACACGCACCTTGGTCCCGTTGCACCTTCTAACGTGACTTATTACACCTAGACGGAGGGAGTAGTAAGTATACGAGATACGGTGGCACACTGGCTTAAGTTGAATACAAGTACCCAAAATTTGTGTGCATGTTATAATAAGGATTCAGTTAAAATAGTACGTGAGCGAACAGAGGTATCAATTGGACAGTGTTCCCGAGCAGTAGCGAGATGTGTGAGGTAAGAAACACCACTCGCGCTTTTAATTTTTCTTATTAATTTGTTTGTTTCACCCTCTGACTGGTGGGACCCAACGTACTACGTGGAGAGAGGTAAGGGGACTAAGGCTGCATTATTTCTACACAACTGTGGATAGTCTTACCACCAAAGCCACATGACATGATTATGATTGAAATCCCAATGACTCCCACACACACAAAAAAACACGGCATGCTTGTCACATGAATGCAGGAATGTATAAAAGGTTATTTCCCTCTCGTTGAACATAACGGGAGGGTTGTGTAGCTGGTTAGCCTGTTCGCTCATCAAACTTGAGCATAATTTGTGCCAGGAGGATTCTTTGACTGGTCAAAATGTTTTCTAGGGTTTGCACGCTTCACTCTCTCTCCAGTATATATATACACGCTGGAGCCTCAGCGCCTGTAGTTGCCCTCTTCACACTCTCTCGCCCTCTCCCACTAGAGCCTCAGCGCTTGTAGTTGCTCTCTTCACACTCTCTCGCCCTCTCCAGATCTAAACAAGACTTTGTTGGCCTCTCTCTCCCCTCACTGCTGCTCATAGAGCCGGCAGGATCCGTCCACCGGGAAGGGAAGGAGGCTTAACACTGTCGCCGTCGGCGAGGGACTACCGGCGCAGCTGTTCACTTTCCACCCAGCGGTGGCGCGGGAGGGCCTCTGACCCCTTCTTCTTCGTCGTCGTCCCGTCTCCCACCGAACCACGCCCCAATAACCTTAAGGTATAATTTACTTACTCCACATGCATTGCTCCAGCTGCATGTATACCATGAATCTAGGACGTGGTTCAAAGAGGAAAGGAGTGGGGGAAAGTAGTGGGAAAAGTTGTATATAGCATGAATCTAGGACGTAGTTCAAAGAGGAAATGAAGGGAGAAAGTTGTATAGCATGAATCTAGGAAGTGAAGATGAAAGGAATGGGGGAAAGTAGTGGGGAAAGTTGTATCGCATAAATCTAGGATGCGGTTCAAAGAGGAAAGGAAGGGGCGAAAGTACTAGTTCAAAAAGGAAAGGAAGGGACAAGGCTGTAGAGTTTGAGCAGGACTAGATTTGTTGCGCTCACATAGGGAAAGGTGTCTAAAGATAACAAAACAGGGACCAACACAAATATGCTCCTTGGTTGTTTGTTCTTTGTTGCAACAGACTGTGCATGACCACAGTACATCGGTAGATGCACATGACAACAGACTGTCCCGTGCAACTCATTAGCTGTTGTTAATCTAAGGCCCTGTTTGGTTAAAAACTCCCTAGTCCCTACCTGCTTGGTTCCAGGGACTAAACGTGGACTAGAGGTTATTAAATGACATGCTAAAAGACCATGTTACCCCTAGTAATGAACTAATAGAGACAAGGTGCGATGTGTGGCAGGGGCAACTGTTGGAAAAAGTCCCTAAAAGACTCCCTCGGGGTCTTCTTTCTTTAGTCCCAAATGCCCACTTTTATTCCCTAAAAGTCCCTCTTGTTTGGTTTATATGGGACTGACACGGAGTTTTTTTAGTCCCTACACCAAAATGTCCCTGTAAACAAACACCCTCTAATAATGCCGCTGGAAAATTGATGTAATGCCACAGTTAAAAGCAAATTACATGTTTAACGAATTTTATTGTTAATATAATCTCTATGTTAATATTAATCAATGCCACCGTCTGAGAAATGCTACTGTCTTGCTTTCTTTCCCATTTAGATAAGGTAGATGCTTCTTTTTGTTGGTTCTGTGTCATCCACCGTTATTGACCACTAATTGTTTCCTTTGCACCTTTGTGTAAACAGGGTTATCTACTTCACCTCATTTCCATTGTGACCTTTTGTTGCACTGCACAAAACACTTTAGTTTGAAGAGTGTTTTGTGTAGTTCAACCAAAATGTCACACCGACAATGTTGCTTGATTGCTTGATCTTAGTGGAACTGCACAAGAGGAGATCTTACTTCCTATCCGTTAAGGCGAATTTGGTTTAGATCTTCCTCTTGTGAGTTGTTTGAATTCCACATCATGAGAGGTCAGTACTAGCCTTCTTTCACATGATTCTGTAGTGTGCTTTCATATGTTGTGCTACTTGTACGATAATGTTGCTTGATTTTAGTGAACTGCATAAATGGAGACAAGACTTCCAATCTGTATGTGCACCGTAATATCCCATTGAGGTAAGATAAGGATATTTCACAACTGCTGGCCTGTATTTTGCCACTTTCATCAGAAAATTAAGTTTAGTACTATACTTGTGCTTCCTAATTGACATGACAAATCTTACATTGAAGGCGAAGCTTGTCTGTCATTGAAACAAGTGATGAAGGGGAAGAACAAGCGGAAGAAAAACAAAAATCAACTCCCAGTGCTGTAATGAAGCACTGGAACTGTGATGACACAAGTAATGATATAGTTTTGCATCTTAATTTATTGCTATGGCTGGAACGAGCAATTGTTTTGCAACTAATTTGATGCCACTCTTAATGTAATATGTAGTTATCTCTACTTGTGCAAATAGGGATATTCTTTGAAGATACCATATATTTTAGTGGAACTGCACAAGAAGATGTTGGAAACATAATCGAGGAGTATATAGTAAGCATGACCACAACCGTAGATAGCAACAGATAGTTCCGGAGAAGTGCTTCATCTGTATGTCTACACAATAAGCCTCCTGATAAAGTTTGGTACTCGCCCACTGATTTCATCCATATGATTGAGCTTTGTCATCTCTATTGGTGTTATGCTACTGTTTAGATACTCTCATGAAAAAGTGGTATTGTCCTTGAGAAGTGCTTCATCTGTGCTGTTTTAAATATTTCCTTTCCTTTTTTTTCGAGCAAACAGGGAGCTAGCATTTAGTAGTCCTCTTGTCTTTGCACAACAGGATCATCTTCCTCTGAAGAAGAATATGGAGTACTGTAAGTGCATCTAGTGCCCCTTAGTGATTTTGGTGCATTGAAGACTTATAGGTTAAGGGACTAATGTGTTTATGAGTGTACACATGTGTATAAGTCTATGATGAGTTTGATATTTACAGAGAAAGTCGACCCCTAAAAATTGAAGTTCTTCGTTTGAAGACTTTGGTATTCTGAAGACTTTCTGAAGACTTTGAAAGTGAAGAAAAGGGTGTGACCTTGAAGACTTGGTATTCATTCGAGGAACATAAAGCATGGAAGACTTTTGTTTTCATAGTTTCATTTTCTCTTTCTTGAGTCATAGGAAACACCGTACTGTTAAAGGGGGTCGAGGAAATACTAAGGAAAAATTTCCATGTGATGCACAACTCAAAATCCTACACCTACCAATCCCTTCGAGTGAAGCCATTGGAAATCTCATATAGTCCAGTCATATTCTTCAGTGACAGAGACGAAGTTCTTCTGGTCTCTGAGGAATTTGTTCTGACTGAGGAGTTAGGAATTCGCCAGTGCGGATTTCCTACACAGTGAGGAACATGATAGCCCTGAGGATTTTGCTACTCAAAATTCCGACCATTGTTGTGCTATGAGCCAGCTATCCCAAAATATCTATCCACCTAACGGTCATATCATTGAAGGGCATTTATGTCTTATCATGTCGGGCTGCTCCCTAGGCTATAAATAGCCGCCCCCTACAACCACTAGCTGGTTGGCTGCTCCGAGAGAAACTGACACTTGTCATTTGAGAGCAAACCATCCTCCAAGGACTTTGAGCAAAAATCATCAAGTGAGGAAAAACCAAAAACCCAAAACCCAAACACCTACAAACCCCAAGTGATTGAGCATCACTAAAGAGATTGATCCTGCGTGGATCCGACGCTTGTTACCTTTGAAGATTGTGCTTCTTCCAGACGGTTAGGCATCATGGTCTAGAGCATCCAAGAGGAATTGTGGATCGCCGAGTGACCAAGTTTGTGAAGGTTTGGAAGTCACCTGAAGACTTACCACGAGTAATTGGACGAGGTCTGTGTGACCTTAGTTCAAGGAGAATACAGTGAGGACTGGGTGTCCTGAGCTGCGTGTTCAGGACTGGGTGTCCGAGACTGTGTGCCCTCGAGTTTAAATACTCAGCCGCTCCAACCAGACGTACAACCGAGACAGCAGTTGGAACTGGTCTACCAAATCATTGTCTTCACCAAGCTTACTGGTTCTATTTCCTCAACTCTTTCATTTCCTCATAACTGTGTTGTGTGCTTGTTCATATTTGTGTTTGAAGACTTTGACTGAAGACTTTCTCAATTTTCTCAGTTCAATTTCTTTAGTCTGTTTGTCTTCATCCTGTGTTATCCTGTGTTTACGCTTCTGTACTTTGTGCCTGTCTTCATTTCATCATGATGACTATGCTTGTATTCTGTTATGTTTACTTTTGAGTACTCATTCCGCTGCTGGTAGTTCTTCGCTAAGGAATTTTCTCACCAGCAAATTCCTCAGTGAAGAATTTCATAAAAATCACCTATTCACCCCCCGTCTACTCGATATAACGCACTTTCAATTGGTAGCAGAGTAAGGTACTCCCTTGTTCTGTGTGATTTTGGTTTAACCGCCTGGAGTTTTAGTTATGTCGACCGCAGGTATGATCAAGGTCTCTGCTGGGTGTCCTGCCTTCGATGGGCCGGACTACCCCTACTGGAAGAATAAGATGCGAATGCATCTTGAAGCAATTGATAATGATCTCTGGTATGTTGTGGAAAATGGTGTTCCCTCAGTCACACCTTCTCTGAATGCTGCTGATGTGAAGAGATTCAAGCAACTCAACTCTCAAGCGGAGAATATCATATGTGGCCATCTGAGCAAAGGACAGTATGGCAGAGTGAGTGCTTTGGAGACAGCGAAGCTTATCTGGGACAGGTTGTCCAATGTGAATGAAGGAGTCTCAACTCAGTGTGACTCTCGAGTTGATGTTCTTCGCAATCTCTTCAACCGCTTCAACAGACTCGACAATGAAAATGTTCAACAAACCTTCGATCGCCTCACTGACATCTGAAATGAGCTTCAAGCACTTGGTGCCACTGACATCACCGACCATAAGGTGGTGAAGAAATTGCTGAGATCGCTTGATTCCTCATTTGACACTCTGGCATTGATGATACAAGAACGTGCTGATTACAAGTCACTTGATCCCGCTGATATTCTCGAAAGGCTAAATACTCATGAGTTCCAACTTGCTAAAAAGAGAGATCTCTATGGTTCAAGCTATGGTAGAACACGTGCACTGAAGGCCAAGGCCGTATCTGAGTCCGAAGATGAAGACTCTGGTAGCAGCCTTGGTGATCCTGAAGAACTAAGCCATGATCTGGCTCTGCTTGTGAAGAAGTTCCAAAAGTTCTCAAGACGTGGTCGCTTTGGGAGACCCTCAAGGAGCAGTGATTCCTCATCAAGTGACTACAAGAGGAGGCTCTGCCACAAATGCAAGAAGCCTAGACATTACATTCAAGATTGTCCTCAATGGGAAAAGGAATCAAAGAAGAACAAATACAAGGATTACAGTTCTGATGATGCGAAGAAAAAGAAGAAATCCACAAAATCCTCATCATCAAAATCCTCAAAGCCTTCATATCACAAGAAGAGCAGCTCCAAGAAGGCCAGGGCATTCACTGGCAAGGAAATGGACTTTGAGGCTGAATCTGAAGAAAATGAGGAAGAGGAGTCATCTCAGGAGTCAGAATCCGGAGTGGCGAGCCTAGCTCTCGCTACTGCATTCGTCAGCAAGTCTATCTTCAACACTGAAGAAAATAACCTCACCAACAAAGCTGATGAAGGGGATGATGACTACGCTCCCACCTACTGTTTCATGGCAAAGGGTGCCAAGGTACTCAAATATACCTCATCTGAATCAAGTGAGAATGAATCTGATGAAAATCTTAAGCCCAACTATTCTAAACTTGCTAAGATTGCTGTAAAATAACAAAGGGCTTTATAAAACGTTCAAAACATGCTAGACAAAAGTGATGATATGTTGGGTGAAGAATTGGATCGCACTAAAGCTGTGACTAAAAATCTTCAGAGATTTCAGACTAGGTTTGACAATCTTCAAAGTCATCATAGCACTCTCTTATCCGATCATGAGAAGCTTTCTTATGATTTTTTCAAAGAAAGCAAGACCTTGAGAAGCTAAGAGTGAGTTATGAAGATCTTCAGAAGGAGCGCGATTCATTACTTGCTCAACAAATCAGCGCTTATCAGGAAGAATTTGTTCCTCCATGCTTGAAGTGCATTGAACGTGAATCTGCCAATTCTTCACCTGAATGTTCAAATGCTGCTAATGTTTCAAATTCTTCACATGCCTCTGCTATCACTAATTCCTCATCTGAGGACATTGCTAGTATCACTGACGATGCAGGGCTGAAGGAATTTTACACGACAGGCATGTACAAAAGCCTCAAAGGGCATCAGGCTCTTTATGATGTGCTTAAAAAGCAGATCCTCAACAGGAACCCTAGGAAAGAGGGTATCGCCTTTGAGAGGAAACTCAATGCTGATGGTACATATTGGAATCCTGAGCAGTACCCCAAAACTACATGGGTTGCTACAAAGGGACCTACAGTTGATCCATCTAACTTATCTGGATTTGCATGTGAATCTCCTCATTCTGATGATGAGTCAATTGACTCCAACTATAAACTGTTCAAAAATCAGAATGGTGAAGTATTTGCTAGATATGTTGGCACTAACTGCAGGAACGACTCCCCTATGAAGAAAATCCGGGTTCCCAAAAGATGCCTTGAAAATCTTCAGGTGAATGTCATCATGACGCCACCTGTGAAGAATAGGAACCCCAGATCAAATTCTTCATATGGACCAAATTCTTCATATGGATTCAAGTCCTCATACGGACCAAATTCCTCATATGGATCAAAGTCCTCATATGAACATCATCGTGCTAACCCGTCTGTTTCGCAGGGAAGATCTAAGGATTATGGATATGTGCATTATTCTTCAAATCATTATGTCCATAATTCCTCGAAGAATTTCTCTGCATACTCTTATGCTTACTCTGACCCCTCTTATGTGAAACGAAATGGACTAGCTTCTATGCCATCCTCCTCGTATGGAGCTCGCAGAATGATGAACTCTTTGCCACCCCTTCAGATGTGGGTGGTGAAGAAAAAGAACTAATCTCTTCTGCAGGGTCAGGTCTCCAGATGTACGTAATCGTCTGAAGAATTTGCTGGAGACCTGATTATGCCTGATAGGACGCAGGCTAATCATGAATAAATGAACTTCCATTTCTCATGTCCTCATATTGCTTTATCAGTTCTTTTACTTGATGAAATTGATCTGATGAATTGATGTCATATTCTTCACTGATGAAGTATATGAGTTTGTAAGCTGCACTAATTCATCTGCAGGATGATCAACCCAAAGCCACTGAGTGGGTCCTCGATAGTGGATGTACAAACCACATGTCTGGTGACAAGAATCTATTGATGGATGCTCCATTATCTCCGTCGCATCTGAAGCATATCATCTTTGCTGACAAAGGCAAAAGTCAGGTATTGGGTCTAGGTATGGTTGCGATTACAAAGGATCGACACATGGACAAAGTCATGCTTGTTGAGTCCTTAGGATACAACCTTATGTCTGTCTCAATGCTTTGTGATCTTGATATGGTTGTTGTCTTTGGCAAGTACCGTTGTGTTGTGGTTATGGAAGCTGACAATTCCAAAGTCTTCGAAGGCTTTAGGAGAGGGGACCTATGTATTGTTGATTTCTCTACAGGACCACAACCAGCCATGTGCTTACATGCAAAAGCTTCAGAAGGCTGGCTCTGGCATCGACGACTTGGTCATGCAGGCATGAGGAATTTGCACACGCTTGCAAAGAAGAAGCATGTCATTGGCATCGAGAATGTCAAATTCCTCAAGGATCACCTATGCGGAGCCTGTGAAGCTGGGAAGATGACCAAGGCCAAGCATCAAGCGAATACTATCATGACCACCACTCGCCCATTTGAATTGCTTCACATGGATCTCTTTGGTCCTAATCATTATTCTGCTATTTCAAATGAAGCATCTCAATATGGCTTTGTTATTGTTGATGATTATTCTCTCTACACATGGGTACACCTTGTTACTTACAAACATGAAGTGCAGGAAGTCTTCAAACGATTTTCCTCGAGGGCTTCAACCAACTTTGGTGTGAAGATCAAGCACATCAGAAGTGACAACGACACTGAGTTCAAGAATTCTGGTCTTGATGACTATCTTGATGAACTTGGTATTACTCATGAGTTATCTGCTCCTTATACTCCTCAGAAGAACGGCGTCATGGAGCGCAAGAACATGACTCTTGCTGAGATGGCTCGCACTATGCTTGATGAATACAAAATGCCTCGTCGTTTCTGGACTGAGGCAATTGATACTGCGTGCCACATCATCAACAGAGTATATCTTCACAAATTCTTCAAAAAGACTGCCTATGTACTCCTCACTGATAAGAAACCCAATGTAAGTTATTTCAAAGTCTTCGGTGCTAAATGTTGGATTAGAGATCCTCATCACTACTCAAAATTTGCACCGAAAGCACATGAAGGTTTTATGCTGGGTTACGGAAAGGACTCACACACCTACAGAGTCTTCAACAACGTTCTTCACAAAGTTGTTGAAACTATAGATGTGCGGTTCGATGAAACTAATGGTTCGCAAAGAGAGCACCTACCTATTGTGATAGATGAACCAGCACCTGAGGAAACTATCAAGTTCAAGGCTACTGAGGATGTCATTCCTACTGAAGAATCTGCTGAAGAATTCATTCCAGAACATGAAGAACGTCGAGCTAATGCACCTGAAGAAAATGCTGAAGAAAATGGTGCTGAAGAAAACGCTGATCAAATTCTTCAACGACAACTAGCTCATCCTCGCATTGCAAAAGAAGTGCAAGTTGAAAAGATCATCAATGACATCAAAGCTCCAGGTCCTCTCACACGCTCAAAAGCTTCACATTTGTCTAACTTTGTGGGCACTATGCTTTTGTATCTATTACAGAGCCCACTAAGGTAGATGAAGCATTTCTGGAGCCTGAGTGGATTCAGGCCATGGAAGAAGAATTACATCAGTTCGAGCTCAACAATGTCTGGGAACTGGTCAAATGTCCAGATCCTCCCAAGCACAATATCATCGGCACAAAGTGGATCTACCGCAACAAGCAAGATGAAAATGGCCTTGTGGTGAGGAATAAGGCACGACTTGTAGCTCAAGGCTACACACAGGTTGAAGGAATTGATTTCGATGAAACTTTTGCACCTATTGCTAGACTTGAGGCTATTTGCATATTACTTGCTTATGCTAACCATCATGATATCACTTTATATCAAATGGATGTGAAAAGTGCATTCCTCAATGGTAAGCTTGAGGAAGAAGTATATGTTGCTCAACCCCTAGGTTTTGAAGATCCAAAGAATCCTGACAAAGTCTTCAGACTCAACAAGGCCCTCTATGGCCTCAAGCAGGCCCCACGGGCTTGGTATGATACTTTGAAGGAATTCCTCATGACGAAAGGCTTAAAACCCGGTTCACTCGACCCTACCCTTTTCACTAAATCTTATGATGGTGAATTGTTTGTGTGCCAAATATATGTTGATGATATTATCTTTGGCTGTACTGACCAACGTTATAGTGATGAATTTGCCTATATGATGAGTGAAGAATATCAAATGTCTATGATGGGAGAGTTGAAATTCTTCTTAGGTCTTCAAATTCGTCAACAACGCAATGGCATATTCAAATGTCTATGATGAGTGAAGAATATCAAATGTCTATGATGGGAGAGTTGAAATTCTTCTTAGGTCTTCAAATTCGTCAACAACGCAATGGCATATTCATATCTCAGGAGAAATACCTCAAGGATGTACTGAGGAAATTTGGCATGCAAGATTGCAAAGGCGTCAAAATTCCTATGCCCACAAATGGCCATCTGTGCTCTGATGAAAATGGTATTGACTTTGATCATAAGGTATACTGCTCCATGATAGGTTCTTTATTGTACTTATGTGCATCTAGGCCAGATATAATGCTTAGTGTTTGCATGTGTGCCCAATTTGAAGCTACACCGGAGGAAGCACACCATCAGGCTGTGAAGCATATTCTTCGATATCTAGCTCACACACCAATACTTGGATTATGGTACCCCAAGGGCTCGGCTTTTGATATCATTGGATATTTTGACTCTGACTATGCTGGTGATCGTGTGGACCGCAAGTCAACATCTGGTACATGTCATTTCCTCGGACGATCTTTGGTCTGTTGGTCCTCGAAGAAACAGAACTGCATATCACTATCTACTACTGAAGCTGAGTACATTGCCGCTGGTTCTTGCTGTGCCCAATTGCTATGGATGAAGCAAACTCTCAAGGACTACGACGTCAACATGAAGAATGTGCCTCTCTTCTATGACAATGAGAGTGCCATCAAGATTGCTCACGACCCAGTTCAGCACTCGAAGACAAAGCACATTCAGATTCGTCATCATTTTCTTCGTGATCATGTGTTGAAGGGCGACATTTCTATTGAGCATGTGAAGAATGAAGAATAGCTAGCCGATATCTTCACAAAGCCCTTGGATGAGAAGAGATTTAGCAAGTTGCGGTGTGAGCTAAATAACCTAGAATCATCGAATGTTCTTTGAAAAGGACACTCATCCTAACACTTATGCAAAATTGATGACTTAGATGTGCAACACATGAAGAAACGTTTTTCTTCAATCAATGAAGAATAACCCTCTTAGTGTGAAGAAATTAATGAAGAATTTGATTCTCAGAACCCTACAATAATTGTACGCGGTGTCTGAAATCATCATTCTTATACGGTGGATCACGCCACCACCAAAAGTTGAAATTCCTCAAATTATTCATATTCTTCAACTTTGCATAGTCTTCACTGGTTCCATCGTTTTTCTTCATTGGCTATATATATATATGAGTTTATGTCCTCTACAGCATTCACTTATTGCTATTTCTTCAAGTTGGTTTTCTTCTAAGTGAATGTGATCGGCCCCTTCCCATCTATGCTATACTCAACCCAATCTGTTCACAAATTCTTCATGTGCGTTCTATTTGAAACTCGTTCAAAATCTTCACCGTGTCCTTGTCAGCTGAAGAAATCGCGAACAGAACTTTAAAACCTATCTTATTGAAATTTTTGGCTTTGCCGCTCAAACCGTTCCGCATCCCACGATACACTTATCCACTCACCCACGATCTCCACCTCTCACTACGTGGGTGACACATGTCATGCGAATGAGAAGGGTCAGGGGCATGTTTGTCCAATTTCTTCGGGCGAGCAGTTTTTCACCGTGGCTATAAATACCCTTCCTTCCCTTCCTCACTTCTTTTACTCCGCTCGATCTCTCTCCAGCTCGAGCTTCTCAAACCCTAGCACCGCTGCTACTTCATCGCCGCCGGTGAGGAAGAGCTTCACTGCCTCGACCTCGTCGCCGACGTACTCGCACCGACCACGGAAATCTTCACGCCGCCGCCGCCATAGCCGTCTTCCTCCGCCAAGTTAGGGCGTGGAAGATCTGCACAGACGAACTACACATCTCCTCACTCCAGTTCGTCGTGTTCTTCGTCCAGGGTAATTAAAAGTTACTTTTACTACCCTCGTTGATTCGAATGATTATCTTCAAAATCTTCAAAGGTGTTTTTCTTCATAGATTCACACACTAAACACCTCACAGGTCATCTGTTCTTGATTCGTTTCTCTAAGCCATGTTTTTCTTCAAGAATCCTCAAATGTGTGGATTTTTAATCTACACATCTCTGGAACCTAAGACAAAGAACGCTTAGTGAAATTCTTCAAGACTCATCTGGTCAAATTCCTCTAACTTGTTCTTTTTACAAAACCTTCTGAGAACGCATATGACCTCTCCAAATTCCTCGCAACTATACTCTGTTCACAGGTACACATGTCAGCTGCTGAATCACTAGGTTCTCATCAACTTAACTCATTTGCAGCGTTCCTCGAAGAAAAGTTGCATACTTCTTCAGAGAATTCAATTGTTCAAATTCCTCAACTGAAGAAAATGGCTGATGGTAAGCAGCCATAGAAGGGAGGAAAGAGGCCTGAGGTAAATACAACATTTGAGATCCCTGATGAAATATATGCTGGGTACTGCACACCTACTGAGGAAACCAAGAATGAGCGCAAAGTGCGCATTCAAAAGATAGAGAGGAGATGGGCAAGAGAGTGGAGGGAATACAAATATGTTACTCCTAAGTACATGAAGAAATTCGCACTCAATCCTCCATGCCCAAGACCTCCATTGGCACCTGGCCAAATCGCTGATCCCACCAGCCTCAAGCGCGGTGAGGACTATCCTGATGAATGGGCCAAGCGCCAAGCCAAGTTGGCTAAGCAAGCGAGAGAAGCAGTGAGGAAATTCAATGAAGACTCTGCTGCTGCCGCCTTTGCTGAGGCCTCTGCTGTCAAGCCAAAGAAGGCTATGTCAAAGAAGCCTGCGCGCAAGCCAAGTGCTTCACCAACAATGCCCTCAAGGCCAAGTTCCTCAGCAATGCCCTCACGGCCAGAATCCTCAAAGCCCTCACTACCAATTCCTCATGCTGCTCCTGTTCCTCCAAAGTCCTCAGCTCCTCCGCCAAATCCCTCAGCTGTTCCGACTAAATCCTCAGCACCTGTGCATCTCACCTCGTGCCAAAGGACTGCAGGCATCTCCATTGCCTCAGGTGTCTCAGCTAGTTCCTCAGCTGCACCAAGTTCCTCAGCTGGCCCCTCACTGCTGAAGACAAAGGCCATTGCTGGACGTGGTCCTCGCCCAAGTCCTCAAAAGAAACAAGTCGCTTTCCAAGTACCATCTGAAGAAGACGAAGCTGATGATGATGAACTTGCAGAAATCATCAGAGACACGCAAGTCAGGGCCGCTAGAGCCAAAGGATCAGAGGTGCCACTGCTTTTGGATCCCAAGTTGATCCTCGACTACATTGATGTCTGGCACAAGGACCCCAACACTCCATTGCCTGACTTCAAGCTGACTCCTGGCCAGAGTCACAAGCTGACCCACTTCATTCAAGAAGAAAAGTGGAAATTTGAGAAGGCCAGGCAGATCAAGAAAGCGCAGTAAAAGAAAGAGCGCTATCTGAAGAAAAACGTTGTCTCTATGACAACTGAAGAACTTGTCACTATTCAGACTGAGATTAAGAAACTCAGTGATGACTTTGACGCATATCGCGCAGATTGCCTTGGAGCCAAGGTTCGTTTTGTGAAACTTGCGGATAACTTCACTTCCAATGTTGCAGCCCCAACGCAACAGGAAATTCCTCAGGCTGAAGCATCTGCTCAGCCTACTGAAGAAAATGCCAGCACCGCTGATGACAATCAGGCTGCTGAAGAAAATGTGAGTTCCAGGGCTGATGACTGCATTCCAGCCACTGAAGAAATTGCCAGGGCACCCACTAGTGGTCCGCCTGAAGAAACTGAAAACTCAGGGCAACTGCATCAATTGTGCCTGAAGAAAATCAACCAGATTCCTCAGCTGCTCCTGCACCAACTTCAACTCATATCCTTCCATCTGCATGGGATGTGAAGAAGACCAAGGCTGCAGAGCGTGCTGCAGTGAAGAAAAGGAAAGCATCAGCTGCTTCAGATTCTTCAGCTCCAAAGAAAATGAAGCCTATGACAAGTTCATTTGTAAATCTGATTGATGCTGTTCCCATCTCAACCAGGCCATCAAAGGACCTTGTTCCTTTTGATGAAGAATATGTGATCCCCAATGGATCTGATGAAGAAACTCCTTCTGCTGCTTCGTCTGAACCATTGGATGAAGAAATTGAAGTGGATGCGATCCCTTCAACACCTATCATCTCCTCGCCTATGCCTCAGTTCACAGCTGAAGAGGCTGGCGTTGAAGAAATGGAAGATGAAGATGTGGACATTGGCTGCTCCACACCCGTAATCAGTGATGAATTCTGGGAAAGTCAGCATCAAAACTCACCAATGTTCACCCCTCTACAGCAAATTCCTCAGTCCCCCACACAAACAGTACATATGGGCTCTGAAGAAACTCATCCCACTGCATCTGTCCATGAGGAAATTCCAGCCACTAGCGCTGAAGAAACTGCTGCTCCCGAACAACCAACGATGCAGACTGTCACTGAGGAGGCGCCAGAAATTCCTCAACCTAAAGAACCTGCGATTGAGATACCTGAGGTCGTGATGCAACTCACTGACACTCCTCTGCCGAAGCCAAAGGACCCATTCTCACGCAAGCAAAAGTTCAAGGCTGATGATTTCTTTGGAGAAGTGCTTCCTTTGTATGCTCTACATAATCGAGGAGTATATAGTAAGCATGGCCACCACCGTAGATAGCAACAGATAGTTCCGGAGAAGTGCTTCATCTATATGCTCTACACAATAAGCCTCCTGATAAAGTTTGGTACTCGCCCACTGATTTCATCCATATGATTGAGCTTTGTCATCTCTATTGGTGTTATGCTACTGTTTAGATACTCTCATGAAAAAGTGGTATTGTCCTTGAGAAGTGCTTCATCTGTGCTGTTTTAAATATTTCCTTTCCTTTTTTTCGAGCAAACAGGGACGCTAGCATTTAGTAGTCCTCTTGTCTTTGCACAACAGGATCATCTTCCTCTGAAGAAGAATATGGAGTACTGTAAGTGCATCTAGTGCCCCTTAGTGATTTTGGTGTATTGAAGACTTATAGGTTAAGGGACTAATGTGTTTATGAGTGTACACAGGTCTATAAGTCTATGAGGAGTTTGATATTTACAGAGAAAGTCAACCCCTAAAAATGAAGTTCTTCGTCTAAAGACTTTGGTATTCTGAAGACTTTGAAAGTGAAGAAAATGGTGTGACCTTGAAGACTTGGTATTCATTCGAGGAACATAAAGTGTGAAGACTTTTGTTTTCATAGTTTCATTTTCTCTTTCTCGAGTCATAGGAAACACCGTACTGTTAAAGGGGGTCGAGGAAATACTAATGAAAAATTTCCATGTGATGCTCAACTCAAAATCCTACACCTACCAATCCCTTCGAGTTAAGCCATTGGAAATCTCATACAGTCCAGTCATATTCTTTAGTGACAGAGACAAAGTTCTTTTGGTCTATGAGGAATTTGTTCTGACAGAGGAGTTAGGAATTCGCCAGTGCGGATTTCCTACACATTGAGGAACATGATAGCCCTGAGGATTTTGCTACTCAAAATTCCGACCGTTGTTGTGCTATGCGCCAGCTATCCCAAAATATCTATCCACCTAATGGTCATATCATTGAAGGGCATTTATGTCTTATCATGTCGGGCTGCTCCCTAGGCTATAAATAGCCTCCCCTACAACGACTAGCTGGTTGGCTGCTCCGAGAGAAACTGACACTTGTCATTTGAGAGCAACCCATCCTCCAAGGACTTTGAGCGAAAATCATCAAGTGAGGAAAAACTAAAAACCCAAAACCCAAACACCTACAAACCCCAAGTGGTTGAGCATCACTGAAGAGGTTGATCCTGCATGGATCCGACGCTTGTTACCTTTTAAGATTGTGCTTCTTCCAGACGGTTAGGCGTCATGGTCTAGAGCATCCAAGAGGAATTGTGGATCGCCGAGTGACCAAGTTTGTGAAGGTTTGGAAGTCACCTGAAGACTTACCACGAGTGATTAGACAAGGTCTATGTGACCTTAGTTCAAGGAGAATACGGTGAGGACTGGGTGTCCTGAGCTGCGTGTTTAGGACTGGGTGTCCGGGACTGTGTGTCCTCGAGTTTAAATACTCAGCCGCTCCAACCAGACGTACTACTGAGACAGCAATTGGAACTGGTCTACCAAATCATTGTCTTCACCAAGCTTACTGGTTCTATTTCCTCAACTCTTTCATTTCCTCATAACTGTGTTGTGTGCTTGTTCATATCTGTGTTTGAAGACTTTGACTGAAGACTTTCTCAATTTCCTCAGTTCAATTTCTTCAGTCTGTTTGTCTTCATCCTGTGTTATCCTGTGTTTACGCTTCTGTACTTTGTGCCTGTCTTCATTTCATCATGATGACTATGCTTGTATTCTGTTATGTTTACTTTTGAGTACTCATTCCGCTGCTGGTAGTTCTTCGCTAAGGAATTTCCTCACCAGCAAATTCCTTAGTGAAGAATTTCATAAAAATCACCTATTCACCCCCCCTCTAGTCGATATAATGCACTTTCAAGTACGTGAAGTGACTAGTTCTGATTATGCTAGGCTGAAGAAGCCTTGTGTATCTTCTCATCAGGAGTAGTTGAAGGATGGTTACATTACTCCCCACAAGACCAAACTAACTTTAGCTCAAAAGGACTGACAAATCTCCATTTTTTTGTTGTGATGCGCGAGTACAATGTTGTTCTAGGATTCTTTCTGGTGAGTTCCATTTTTTCTAAAAGTGTGCTCTACATGGACCATGTATGTGCCTGTTGAAACTGTCAATTCATAGTACAATTTTCGTTATACTAATCACTTTTTTGTATTTGTGCAAACAGGGGTGCTCAGCTTGATTTCAATGGGAACTGCACAAAATGTTCATGAATACATTGAATCATTCATTTCCACCACAAGAAAGGAGGTGCCGATAAGTTCAAGGCGTTGCAACATATAAGGGTGAAATCATACAAGCTACGCGTGAATTTGGTTGATTTTGGTGGAACTGCACAAAAAGAACAGCTGGTTTATTTAGCACAAGGTGCCATGTCAATGTCCGAACTGATGGCAAACCCTGCCCATTCCACAATCGTAGGCATTTGATATTTTTGAATGGGACACCCTTTGCTGTCAGCAGCGTCGATCAATTTTTTTCTTTATTCTTTAGTTGTGAAGTAAATATTGCCTCTGACATGTGAGTCGCTGAGATGCATAATCATCGATTGTTTTGAATGTTCTCTATGAATTGCCAGGCCTGTGTGTTTGATTGCAATGTATAGAAATGCTAAAAAGCTGCTCAAACTCTTTGTACTCCTTCTGTTCCTTTTTACTTCACACATTGTGAAAGAGCATACTTTTTTGCATAAGATTGGTCAAAGTTGAGATACTTTGACTGCAGACAAAACTTGTATGCAGACTAGAAAGGACCGGAGGGAGTACATGCGAAACTGCTGCAAACGAGGTGATCACCCTGGGAATAATGCTAGTACGTATTGTTTTGCATGTTCATCCAATGCCAGTGATACAGGAATTCAAACTAATTGAAATAAATTCATTCATACACGGCCGGATTTCATATAAACATGTCGGATTTCATTACATTTCATACATTCTTCAACTAAAAAGGGGTGCGCTGGAGGTATAATTAATTAACCGAAGCTACCCACCTGTGTCCCGCTGAGCCGAACAGAAGCTTCAGTGACTTAACTACAGGTGCAGTTGCGTAACTGACATGTGGCTTGTTGGGCCCACGTGTTAGTCAGCCAACTGCACCAGCAGTTAAGTGGAAGCAGCGTTCTTCTCCAGCGCAGCTCTCCGACTCCACGTCGCTGCCAAGAAGCTAACCGGCCGTCAATGGTCAACCCGCCTAGCTTGGCTTCAACCGGAGGGTAGCAGCGGTGACCTTACTTGGACCCGAGCGGCGGCGACCTACCGTGTTCTACTCTTCCTCGTTTTCTGTGTGGCGCGGCCTCGTTGGCAGTGGGGCGGGGCCTCGACGGAGCCGGCTATGTCCTCTGTCTCGTTGCTGGTAGGGTGGGGCATCGGCTGAGCTGGTGATGTCCTCTGCCTCATTGTTGGCGGGAAGGGGCCTCGACGGAGCCGACGGTGTCCTCTGCCTCGTTGTTGGTGCCGCGGGGCCTCGGCGGAGCAAGGCGTCGTCGACGCCAGCGGAGCGGGGACTCGTCGGAGCCGGCATTGTCCTCTGCCTCGTCCTCGATCTCGCCAAACAGCGCCTCGCCCGCTTCATCGCCCTCTTTGCTAGCCTCTTTGTAGGCGGCCGCAGCCTCTGCCACCTGCATGGGGTACCGCCAGCGCTCAAGGCGGCCCTTGCGGGCGGAGCGGTACGGGTCGAGCAGCGCCTCCTGCTCCGCCCACTCCACGGTGATCTGCCCCTCCGCCTGCAGGTGCTCCTGGAGGAGATGGTGGTTGTAGGCGGCATCGGCCTGCGCCTCCCGGAACTGCTCCTCACGCATCTGCCTCACCCTGTCCATATATTGGGCATGGGCCTCGCCGATGGTCATGGTGCAATGCACCAGCGAGGATGGCGCGGAGGAGGGGGTTGGTGCCGGATCGTCGACTACCATGTTCTCCATTGGGACGTCGTCGTCCTCCGCTGCCTGCCGGCCAGCCGGTCGGCAGCAATGGCTGCCATCTCCTTGTGGTCCGTCGTCCGCCCGTCCCGAAGAGCGCTGGAGCATGAGGAAGCCATGGTGGGCAGTAGTGGTGTCGACAGGAGAAAGGGAACGGATGCGGATGACTATGGCTATGGCCGGCGCAGCAGTTTATATAGCAATGGTGGGCGGGCGGAGGGACGGACGTGTGGCGCCGGAGTAGCCGCCTCGGCAACCACGTATCATTAATGTGGGCAGCAGATGGACGGAAGGACAGCACTTTTGTCATTTGAAGGTGGAGCAATCGCCTGCACCGGGAAGCGGGGCGGGCGGCGCTGACTGTTTCGGGCGGAAAGCGTGCGCGGGCGAGGAGATGGCTTTACTTGGAGAGGATGACAATGGGGACCCACCAGGTCCATAGCCTCATGTATGCAAGTGCCTCCTTATTTTTTTATATATACATATATATATATATAACTATAATTTATTTTGCTTCCTCCTGGTTTCCTGACATCACGGTCCCACACCATTGTCAACCTATGTAGTACTCCCTCCTTTCCGGTTTATAGGGCTTATCTCAAAATTTTAGTTTTTCCATTTTATAAGGCTCAGTTTGGTTGTTCCCCATCACATGTTCAGACTTCAAGGTGCATTAAATCATTGCATGCAAGTATTAAGAGAAAACTGACCAATGCATGCACTTTATGCATGCATGCATTGCAATTAATGCATTCGTAAACATGATTTTTTGAGGAAAACAAGAGCATTAATTGGGTGCTTTTGCAAACTACAAAAAATATTCCACCCCTCATCATCTACCTTGGTTGGTGAGAATTTTGAATTGAGCCTTATAAACCGGAAAGGAGGGAGTAGTCAATAAACGAGAGAATTGCACAAGAAACGGCCGACAGCTGGGACCAAGCAACTCGAGCAGTATTTGTGTTTTTGAGGTGTGAGCACTGCAGAGTTTTTTGATGTTTAGCCCAGATATTAATTTTTCTCCTCTGAACAACAACGAAAACATCACTGCAGGTATTAACTGGGCGGGTTGTGGCCCGTCTAGCCCAGGCCAGATATCCAGCCCAGATATTAATTTTTTTCAAGCTGAAAATGGCTAGCCCAGCTATACTTTTTTTAGGAATACCCAGGCAAGGTCAAGTTGTTATTCTTCGCCCCGCTGGGCTGCAAATCTTTCCTAGGAGGGATGCATTAGGATTAACAAGAAAATGGGCTTTAAGAAATAATAAATGGGATGTAATTATAAAAATAGGGCAGTAACTATAAAAAATGCACCAAACACGTGATTACTTTATAAAATATTATTTTTGGATACTGAAAATTTTAATTTCATTAATTGTTGCGAGCGCAATGTTTCGTTGGATTTTTACATAATATAAATTCATATTGAAATTGTATTTACTCTGACTAGAAATTTCGGGATAAAAATATTTCGGATCCCATCAAAATGTGGGAAATTTTATTGAATTCCGTTTTAAACGGTTGGTTGAAATGGACTGTACTTTTGACAAACTGTAAATGGGCTGTAGTAAATTCCATTAGAATTCAAAAATGGGCTACACATTCTTACAAATCTCAAATGGGCTATAAGTTCTCTGCCACACACTTCTGGCCTTACTAAGTTGACGCGTCCCCTAAAAAACAGAGTTGACGCGTATGCAAGGCTTTGTCAACTTATAGTCAACACAGGGTTCTAGCAGCAGTGGCCGTGGATGTCCATCCAACGGATACCGTGCTTCTTCTTCAATCTCGGATATTCTAGCTTCACCCGCCCAAAAAATGATTCCTCCCCCTTACATCTGGGGGCACACCGTTTTGGAAGTTGACCTGTGGGCCTACTAAGTTGACGTACCAAGGGCTTTGTCAACTTAGTCAATACAAACGATTCTAGCTGCAGTGACCGTATGATGTCTATCCAACGACCGTCGTGATTCTTCAACCTCTGGTCTTCTTGCTCCAGCCGCCCAAAGCAGCGCCGGTCGTGCCGCCTGCTCCTGCCTCCCGTGGCCGGCTGTGCTGCCGCGGTGGCCTCACCGCCCCCTACTACTCCCACCGCTGGCCAGGCCATCCCTCCACTCACCCACACCCCATGTTATTCTGCGGCGACGGCAGCGCAGCCGAACCAGTGAACCCTCATACTCCTCTCCGCGTGTGCATCCACTGCCGAGTCTTCCCCGGCTCCGTGTCGTCCCCTTCCTAGGCCTCGTCGTCGTCCACCGCCCTGGTGCTCTCGGTGCGGCGTGGTCAACATGGTCAAGGAACGACTTCCATCGGACGTGGACTCTACGTGGAGAGGCTGACAGCTGAGTCCACGGCAGCCGCAAGGAAGTGCCTCCTTATTACGCGCAAAATAATTATTCCTCCACCTGACAGCGGGGACCCACCGGATGGGCCACCGTATTTCGTGAAAAAATGATTCGCCCCCCTGACTGCTGGGACCCATGAGCTACATCTTCGCACGCAAGGAAGTGCGTTTGAAAAAAATGATTTGCCCGCTGACTGCTGGGACCCACCAGCTACATCTTCGCACGCAAGGAAGTGCCTGATAGTCGGGACCCACCTAGTCGAAGCCTACGTTGCGTTGTCATTCTGGTCATGAACGTGTACATACATATATACTGGTGGATGTAGAGGCGCGCACGTGTCGTAGTAGAGGCTCGTACGTGTCATAGTAGAGGCGCGCACGTAGCATGTACACGTATGTACAGCGGCCAGGGTGCAAGAAAGAAAATATGGCCACGTATGTGTACATATGGGCGGGGTCCCGAATGCCTACTCGCGCATATGTACGGCCAGGGCTCGTGTACATGGCTAGGTCGGAACAGAGAAACAATGTCGTCGTCGTGTTCATGGGGAGGCAACGGAATGCGTCGTGTTCTGGGGAGGAAACAGAATGCGTCGTGTTCATCGGGAGGCAACGAAACGCGTGGGAGCCAACCGGCTGGGTCGGAACGGAATGCGTGGTCATGTTCATCGGGAGGGCTTGGATGGAACAGGCGATGGAAACGAGGCCTGGCGTACCGCAAAAGGGAGGAAACGGACCTCCTGCGTTCGGAACGGGGTCCTGTTTATCGGTAGGGTATGGCGTACCGCAAAACGGAGGAAACGGACCTCCTACGGTCAAAACGGGGGTCCTGTTCATCGGGAGGGGTGTGGCGTACCGCAAAACGGACGAAACGGACCTCCTACAGTCGAAACGGGGGTCCTGTTCATCAGGAGGGGTGTGGCGTACCGCAAAACGGGACTCCACGGGATACTGTTCATCTCCACCATCGACCTCCTCCAGCCTCCACGGGCTACCGTCGACCTCCTCCAGCCTCCACGGGCTCCTGTTCATCCAGCCTCCACCACGCGCTACTCCACCGGCTACTGTTCTACCACCCCTCCACGGGCACCCCTCCACCGTCTACTGTTCATCCAGCCCTCCACACCACGGGGTCCTGTTCAACAACCCCTGCACGGGCACCCCTCCACCGTCTACTGTTCATCCAACCCTCCACCACACCATGGGGTCCTGTTCATCCAGAGGCAACGCCACCGCTCACTGTTAATCCACCCCCCCCCCCCCCGCAACGCTCACTGTTCATCCAATCGATCGGCTTCAGTTAGCAGTAGTAGCAAAGGAATCGCTCGATCGGGTTCAGTTAACAGCCATCGGTCGATCCCTCGGGTTCAGTAATGCATAGCCTGTAGTGCAATCGCTCGGGTTCAGTTAGAGCCAAATGCCACGCTCGGGTTCAGTTAGAGCCAACGCCTCACACACATGCGCGTACGTGTACGAGAGAAACGTGCATCGCTTGGCCCCCGACCTCCCACCGTAACCGGGAACTCCCTGAAATTTTCCTCCCCCTCGCTTCTACCACAGTTTTTTCCGTCATGGATGGCCCAAAGAATGTCATGCAGCTGCGTCTTCGGCCCGCCCAGGACGAAAAGCCCATTTTCTGTCATGATTTTTTGTCATAGAAGTAGGAGCCCACCACATCTATGATGATACCGGGTTTTGTCACAATTATCGTCATAGAAGTGTCATATGTATGACACAAAAAAATTTCATTCGGCCCAAAATGTCATGGATGTGTCTTTTTTTTGTAGTGATAGGGAACAAAGCAGCATATCATATACACTGGTTGTCAAAGTTGGTGACCAGTGCAGATAAACGCCGCAGCAAAACAAGTCCGGAACTGAAACCACTTCAGAAGAGCTCAAGAAACAATATACTGGGTTCCCATAATCCTGGCAAGATGCTTAGCAAGCTTATTAACTTTCTCTTGTTTAGCGCTTAAATCCTCCAGCACTTGCTGTTGCACCAGAAAGTATGCATCTGAGTTCTACAGGGACTTCCTCGGTCCTTCGGCTTCCTGTCGCATAACATCTGATCGATGTCTTTCAACTTGAAGTTGAGACTCAAGAAGCCGAACTGATTCAGGCGGCGAGTTCGAAGAGCTAGTGCTAGCAGTAGTAGCCAGTAACTCAAACACTACATCAAGACAGGACTTTGGGGTTGTCTCAGTGTCTTCAATATAGTTTTTATCAGCTTTCTTGGAGACCAACAAGGATGTCTCACTATATTGAACCTTATCTGCATTACTTCCTTTACCATTGCATAATGGGGTACTCTTCTCCAATATTTTATCCGTGTTCTAAAAGAGAAACAAACAAACACATCACATGTTTACAATTTAGCATATGAAACTCATTTTTGTAAACCAGTTCAGTAGTAAGGTGGACAAGATAACAGCATGAAACAAACATATATCTATGTAGTTTGGTCACTGTATGGTCTATATCATTCTAGTTTATGTTGCCAAATCAAGATAGATAGAGTTCGAATCATATCCATTTAAGACAAAGCAGCATAGACAGAATATAAGTGTGGGAAACTACACAGCCATAACAACACTTGTAATGTGCATGGCATGAGAACATAACTGTTTATTCAATTGAAACCGAAATCAACATAGAGCAAGTTACAACAGCAAACACATTAAGAAACAGGTTTAAAACATACCTGTTATGCCATTGGAGTTTCAATTGCATCCTTCAATTTGAAATTAGTTGGTATGAGTAAATACAGTGATGCAAGAGCAAAGTAGTATGAACCATAGCTACGGAACCTGACCTAAGAACAATTCTTTTTCTGCTTTAAGCGTTGACTTGGGGTTCGGAGTGGTGGTCCTCGTGCTTTGGGCACTGCAGTTGCCTTACTAACTGCTCGTGTTTGGGTACTAGTAGCAGAAAAGCAATAGCAGCAGCAGCGCGTGCGAGAGCCTGGGCAGCTGGTCGTGTAGCAGCATCAGGTGAGGCTACCCTGAGCCACCAGCCACCACCGGCCAAACAGCCGCCCCCCGCCGCCCTGAAACCACTCCCCACCGCCAGTCCACCGCCGCCCCGGCCATTCCTCTAGCCCCCCCCCCCCCGTGCCGAGCTTTTTCTCCGGTGATCCCCACACCACCGCCCCACCACTGCTGGTGACCACCGCCCCCGCCCTGAACCCTAAGATAGATAGTGGGGTACCTCTCCGGCGAGCCCCCCTCCCCGCTCCGGCTGGTTCTTCCTTAAGTCCGGCGAGCACCCCCACCCCCTGAAAATCAACTGACCCAAAAGTCGATTCAATCGACTGAAGTGTAGCTAAATCGGAGCAGCACTGCAAGCAAGAGCAAGAGCGAGAGTAGCAGCAAGAGCAATAGCAAGAGCAGACCAAGCCGGGGACCGAGAGCAAGAGCAGAGCAGCCGCGCGAGCGAGAGCTAAAGCGGCAACATCTCCTACTGATGTGGACATCGCCGCCGAGGGAGCGACGCCATGGAGGAAGTGGCCGACGCCGCCGCCGTGGATGGAGCCGCGCCGTGTCGGCTCGGGACCGAGCGCCGGCAGCACCATGAGATCAAATCAAGAAGAAAATGCGGTGATTAGTGTACAACCTCTTTGGTGTTGCCAATTAGGCCTCAGCTTCATCTGAGGGAATGGTGATGATGATGCTCTTCCGGTGGTGCAGGTGAAGATGGCGGTGTCGGAATGGAGGTGGCGCGAAAGACGAGGGGAACATCAGGGCTGCTCCTTGGAGGTGGAGGACGAGCTGGCTGAACTGGCGGGACGATGATATCAACGATGGATCCTCATCCGGTACAGTGGATGAGGGACGTTGAGGTGTTGCTGTGGACGACGTCGTCGGGGAAGAGGCTCCGGCTGGGTGGCGGATGGAGGAGGGTGTGGGGCTTCACAGGTTATCGCGGCCTCGGTGTATGAATAGGTGGGCGGATGGGATAGGAGTGGGGAACCATGGCTTAGGGACGCGCTTGTCCGAAATGTGGGGTAAGTTATGAAAGTACCCCCGCCGATTTGAGCTAGGCGGTTCTTTCGGTTCAGGGGTACCACGGGCATTTCGCGTGTCGGGATTTCACAGGAGGTGGGAGTTTTCACGCGCGTTGTAATTTTGGAATAGAAAGGCGCGGGTTGAGATGGAGGGAGTTGTTGGAGCACAACGAGACAAAGATATATCTTAAATATTTCGGGGTAACAAGGCGCGGGTTAAAGAGGCGGGAGTTTCGCAGCACGATAGACAGGGACACTAGCTTGAAATTTTAGCATAACAAGGCGTGGCTTGAAATTTTGGGAGAACAAGCTAAACGTGTGCCCAAAAAAGACAATTCAAACCTCATCACTGGAGAGAGCTATGTCCCGTTTTACTATATTACTAGAAATGCATTCAAATACAACATAAAAACTAAAAAAATCAGGACAACAAACATAACGTGTACAATACCAAAACAATTCGCACTTCCCTCAACAATAAAAAAACAATGTGTGTTGTCTAGCATATGGACTAAATTTGAGTACATTTTCCCTCTTTGAATGGGATTGTACTCGGGTTAGTTATACAATCATCTAAATATTATCTTCACAACACATGACATGAATATAGGAGAAGTAAATTCCTATATAAATACGAACTACATGTACATACGATCTCAAATTCAAATATATGTATAGATTTTATGTTGAATTCAAATCATAGTACATGTATGCTCTAGCTAGATGTTCAGAATCTAAACCATGTATGATATACTACATACAATGTGTTTAACAAGCACAACACACACACAAACACCATTTAGACTAGTAAGGTACACGTGCATTGCACGCATGAGATTTGGCAACCAAATTATGAATAAATACCACATTATAGCATGTAAGCTTTGAGTCATATATGCATGATGTAGATGTTCGTTTAATTCTTATAGTTCATTTCATTCAAAATCATCTAGTTTTTATAACAAAGCTAATCTACTTTAAGATTCATGGAATTGTGCGTCGTAAGGCATAAAGTAAAAACAAATAATGGCAAATCATGTAGAAAAACATTTGGGCAATTCTGATGAGGAAGATTCTAGAACAAAGAAGAAGTGCTTGTGTTTTGAGGTTTGTGCATTATGCTTAAGTTCAACCATGGAGACTTCTAGATTGTACATGTGGCAAAATCTGGTGGAATTTAGATGATATCCAACGGCTAGTTGTGCTCAAATTTGCCATCTCTGCACCATCGGATTTTCCTCATGCAACGACCATCTTTCAAAGTTAAAGTTATCCGCACACTATATAAAAATATAATATATAATATATAGGGGTATAGATATAGATATGTGATGCAAAAGCCACCCATCATCTCCAACTAGAATAGTGTGTCCATGCATGGATGCAAGTGGCCAAATGATGTCTGCCATCAAAATCTCAAATACAAATCAGTCTAACCTTGTTCAATGTGTATACAGTACAACATGCTCGTTTCCAAACCACACCACGCATATCTGAGTTATATTCATGCATGCATGGGTTTCAAACATCATGATCTCTTATTCAAATATTTGAATTCTACTTTACATTGATTATGACGTCACCTAGTATTTTACACCCACACAGTCATCTTCTCTTTATAATTGTACCATTAACTTTCTCTTGTGCATGCATGCACACACAGTACCAGTTGGCATTATCCATCGCACACATGCAATCTTTTTCTTCAGGTCGGTCTCCCATGCATGCACACACACCTCCCCATCCCCATCATATAGGGCATTCTTTATCTCTCACGTGCATGCGCAACGATCGATGTTCTTCTATGTGTGTGTGTATATAGCTAGGTCTTTCACAGTTTTCCACACAAACCGATCAATCTATATATCTAGTGAGGTCTCACCCTCTTTCCCACGTCCACATCGATCAATCTATACCTCTCTATATAGGATTACATAGCTAATACACCCACATTAATTATATATCCAACACCCCCCTCTCATCATCCATGCCTCCGCTTCATCTCACAGACGCGCGCACAGTGGCGAAGACAGGGGCAGCAAGGGCCCCCGCCTAACATCACTATATATCAAGGCTAATATGAATGTGATCATTAGACAATTGCTGGTAAAATGGTTTAAGTTGATGAATTGGCCCTCCTCGTAAAGGATTAGCAATGCTTGGCCCCCTAGCTCATTTATTTTTCATGGCTCCGCCACTGCGCGCAATAGCGCACGTTCTCACCCCCTCTCTTCAAATATCGATCTCGCACTTGTGCACTCCTTCATAGTCTCCCTCCACTTGGCCCCTCGCACCATCTTCTAGCCCCCACCGGATTTTGCCACATGTACAATCTAGCAGACTCCATGGTTGAACTTAAGCATAATTCACAAACCTCAAAACACAAGTGCTTCTCCGTTGTTCTAGAATCTTCCATATCATAACCGCCCAAACTTTTTTTCTAGTTGAATTGCCATTATTTGCTTTTACTTTATGATTTACAATGCACAATTCCATGCATCATAAAATAGGTTAAGGGCTTCTTTGATTCAAAGGATTCTCAAAGGAATTTTGGAGGATTCTAATCCTTAGGAATTTTTCCTATCTTAGTTGTTTGATTCATAGGATTGTAAACCATAGAAATTTTTCCATAGGATTCATTTGCACTAGATTTCATAGGAAACATCCCATCCACTCAAACCACTTTGGAAGAATCATGCGTTTTTTCTATGCACAATCAAACACTCGTAAAATCCTGTAGGATTCAAGGCGACATTCCATTCTAATCCCATGTTTTTTCTATTCCCGCGTTTTGGAAATCCTACGAATCAAATAGGCCCTAGATTTTTTATAAAAACTAGTTTATTTTGAATGAGATGAACTATAAGAATTAAACAAAGGTCTAAATCAGGCATATATGACTCAGAGCTTAGATGCTATAGTGTGGTATTTATTCATAATTTGGTTGCCAAATCTGACGCGTGCAATGCACGTGTGAAAGCACAAGTGCTCCCTAGGTGGTTTTGATAATTGATGACAACATATCTCTTGTTGGACTAATGGTTTCACCTAGTATGTTTCAGATAAGTTCAACAATGGAGTGTCATGGACTAAAGGGTGTGGGAAGGTCTCCAAGACACTAAGGACAAAGGATTGGCTAAAGCTTGGAGTTCAAGACTCTTTTACATTTTAGTGATCGAAGATCACATTGAGTCCATAGGAAAAGCTAATACTATCAAGGAGGGATGAGGTGTTGTTTAATGAGCCTCTTGCTCAAGTGCTTAATGATATGCTCCAAAACCCTCAGCTACTTTCCCATATCCACAAATGACCTAAACCCTAATTCAAACTCGGTCATACCGATTCTTTCAACCCGGCGCCACCGAGTTTCACATGTCATAGCCACTGCCAAACCCTAATCAGTTCGGTCTCACCGATGGGATCTCGGTCTCACCAAGATGGGCTTGCAAACTCTCTGTTACCTACTGCATTACTCTCGGTCCCACCGAGATATGCAATCAGTCCCATCGAGTTTGCTTGGCCAACTCTCTGTTTTGCTTATTACCCAAATCGGTCCCACCGAGTTTGAGTAATCGGTCAAACCGAGTTTTGGATTTTCCCTAACCCTAGCACATCGGTCCCACCGAGTTGTTCCGGTCGGTCCCACCGAAATTCCTAACGGTCACTAGGTTTACTATTTCGGTCCAACCGAGTTTTCTGATTCGGCCCCACCAAGATTGGTAAATTGTGTGTAACGGTTGGATTTTGTGTGGAGGCTATAAATACCCCTCCACCTCCTCTTCACTCGGTGAGAGAGCTATCAGACTAAGCCTACACTTCCAGCATCCTATTTCTGAGAGAGAACTACCTACTCATGTGTTGAGGCCAAGACATTCCATTCCTACCATATGAATCTTGATCTCTAGCCTTCCCCAAGTTGCTTTCCACTCAAATCTTCTTTCCACCAGATCCAAATCCTATGAAAGAGAGTTGAGTGTTGGGGAGACTATCATTTGAAGCACAAGAGCAAGGAGTTCATCATCAACACACCATTTGTTACTTCTTGGAGAGTGGTGTCTCCTAGATTGGCTAGGTGTCACTTGGGAGCCTCCGACAAGATTATGGAGTTGAACCAAGGAGTTTGTAAGGGCAAGGAGATCGCCTACTTCTTGAAGATCTACCGCTAGTGAGGCAAGTCCTTCATGGGCGATGGCCATGGTGGGATAGACAAGGTTGCTTCTTCGTGGACCCTTCATGGGTGGAGCCCTCCATGGACTCACGCAACCGTTACCCTTCGTGGGTTGAAGTCTCCATCAACGTGGATGTAGGATAGCACCACCTATCCGAACCATGGGAAAAACATCCGTGTCTCCGATTGCGTTTGAATTCTCCAAACCCTTCCCTTTACATTCTTGCAAGTTGCATGCTTTACTTTCCGCTGCCTATATACACTTTGCATACTTGCTTGATATGTATTGTGAGTGTTGAAATTATGCTTAAACTCCACTCAAACCGAAAAAGCTTAAAAATTGCAACTTTGGCATGAAGTGTCTAATCACCCCCCTCTAGACACATCTACTTCAAGGTCCTACAACGTGTACCTTACTAGTACTTCAAGTATGTGCAAACACGTAAATTAGAATTCCAATGGCACGCTACACAGTGTCTCTCTTACAGTTCATGAAGCTATGTGGCACATGTGGAGGCATTGTCGCGACCTCCTTGTGTGGATTGATCACAGTGACTTGTTGCTGCTTCCAGAAGAATGTACTCATCCTTTTTGAGCCACACTGGCGGTACATGCATGAAGTGAAGATGTGCACGCACACCACGCACACACTCATTCCCTCGCACGCACACGCGGGTACACGGGGCGACACATTTTTGTACGAAGATCCACCCCATGTGATAATTTGACACGTTTAAAGTCCTTCATTTCATTGATGGTCAATTAATACAGCGCATGCAAATTGAGTGGACGTGAGGGCGGAAGAAAGACATTACTAGTCCACTACGTGCATGCGAGTAGTTAAATCATAGGGTGCCAATACTTCCATTGGTCTCCTTTGTATTTGTAAGTAACATAATATTTATGCATGTCATAAAAAGTGGCACAAAAAAAAGGGGCCAATAAACAAGGACGCAGGCAGCATGATCAATTTTTGCCATGGCTACAATTGGTGGACTTTGTATTTAAATATGGACGGAGTGGAGTAGTACTATCTTTATCTTAGCCTCGTGGGGCTCTCCCAGCGCCTAGGCTCGCCTCCCCGCCTCGCCCACCGGATCCCGCCATGGATAATCCCTTAGATCCCAGGATCCTGTGGGCTACCCTCTCGCTACGGCCTGCAGCACTGGCGCCTTTGAGCGAAACCCACATGTGTTCTATAGGGGATCCATTGCTCTGGAATCATAGATCGGTGGCGCCGGAGGACATGCCAGGGCTGTGTTTCAGGTGGTGGGCAGCAAGGGCAAATCGGATCGAGGAAGCATCGCATCGATTGGAGAGAAGTTCCAAGGAGCTGCGCCTGGCGCTGCACAAGGTGGAGGCGCAAGTCCATCTCAGGGGAGAGATGCTGAGGGATGTCAACATCTGGCAACGTCGTGTTGATTTCGAGCTAGGGCTAATGGCAGAGATCATATTCACGGAGTCGGCTGTGGAGGAAAGAACGTGCATGCCTGCGTAATGGCATGAGCAGCCGGTGCAACTCTTCAAATGGGCGGTAGGAGAAGCCAAATCTCGGGACCAGCAGTGACGGCGCCGCTGGGCATGCATCTCAGGCGAGGTGAGCTGCCCTCCTTCCCCGTCAGCGATGTAGTGACCTAGTCGGTTGCTGCTGCAGTGAACTTGCAATGCTATGTCGGTTTGCAACCTTGACAATCACTCCATCTATATGTATTGTTTTCCTATAAAAAATACTTGGTCGTTTGGAAAAAGATGGTAATTGATTTATCACTAGTTTTAGAATGCTTGGTCGTGACAATCAACCGAAGCCACAACCAGAAGTCTCCATCGCGTAAGTACTTTACGGTCGGTCGCACCAACAGACGGTCGGTCGGACCCACGTCTCACCGAAGGGACACGCATCGGCTTGGTCTGACATGTACGACCAGTTACATCACTGACTTGTGCGACCGCATTTGAGTAGTGTAGTACTCCCTCTATCTCAGTTTACAAGTCTTGCACGTGTACCTAAGTCGTTAATTTGACCAACTTAATAAGAGGCATACATTACGAAAAATATATCATTACAAACTTCAAATATTCTATTTTTTAATGATATATTTTTTATGTTAAACAATTTATGTTCTACTAAACTCATCGGGAGTACTTGAAATTTATGTTCCACTAAACTCATCGGGAGCCGTTTGGGGCCTCGAAACCAAAACCATCAATTAATCTTTACCTTGTTCCCATCACATTCCAAAGTACTAGTGCTACAATTAAGTGCAAGCCTGCTCACACCTACCAGTACATACCAAACCTGAACGTGTTCCCACTATTCAGGTTTTAGTACTCTTGCTAGTACTTAGGTTATAAAAAGGGGAACTACCTAACCGAAAATTACTCTACCTTCCTCCTCATAAGTCCTCCTTCTTCGTTCGTCCTTGCCATGGCCGGTGTGCAGAGCTCTAGGTCGAGAACTACTCGTAACAAGGGAGTGGCAACCAAGGCTGCAAAAAAAGAGGGCTCGCCGCCACGCAGAGACCTCGAAAGATCTCTCATGGGCAGGCGATGACTCCTAGGAGTGCCCTACCCGCGGAGGCGAACATGCCGAGCTAAAGGAGAGCCTCAATAAGCACCTCAATAAGCAGAAGAAGTTCATCCATGGCTTGGTGGAGCTGCTGAAGGAGAGCCTCGACGAGATGTCCGCTAAGCTCAATGAGCAGGGGGAGTTGACCGCCGGCTTTGTGATGCTGCTGAAGAAGAGCATTGCCTCGGAGAAGAAGGCGACCAGTGAAATCCTGCAACTTTAGGAGGAGAAGGCGAAGCTCTGCCACGAGCTCGACCTGCTGAAGGAGGAGAACACCGGCTAGAAGAAGCTGCATGAGAATAGTAGTTCCTCGATGAAGATGCTGCAGGCCCTTGTCATGGAACATAAGGAGGAGTTGGCGAAGCTCCGCATCGAGCACCCGGCTGTTGTCAAGGTACGTAATGCGGCCGTGCAACAGATGATGAAGGCTCGCGTCGAGAAATCCCGCGTCATGGACACAACGAAGAAGATGGCGGAGGAGACACGCAAGGAGATGGAGGTCATGGAGGCGATGAAGAAGCAGTTACGACTCCGCGGCCAACAACCCTTCATGTAGTGAGAGAAGCGCCCCAGACTTGTGTGTGCGTCTTCCTTTTTTGGGGATGATAATCTTCCTTCTTCTTTTGCTCCTGTGTTTCTTCTTTTGCTTCGGGTGTTTCGCCGCACGTGTCACGTTCTCTGCGAGGCATGAATAGAACAATGCTAAAAATGAGATGACTAGCAAATTAGATCATTCTTTATCACCAATAGAACAACGCCTCTTGCTAGTAATATGGCACTAGGCTGCCATGTTCCGTGCTCCTCCATCATACTCTAGTGGAAAACTTGAGTATACTGCATGGTTGTTTCCTCCTCCTCAGGTCGTCGGCACATTTATCCAAGCAGTCAAATCACAAGGCCCCGCCTTCCAGCAGTAATGAGCCATCAAATCACAAAGGCCCTCGCCTCTCTTGAAACTGACCTAGCTAGACTGCCCCTCCCTCTAGCCTTTAAAAAAATGTATACTTTGTACAGTAATAGGATCGATGGATTGCGCCATGGAGCAAAACTAACAAGATGAAATTAAAGAAAAAGGTGGTACATATAGAGAGTCGTCGCCAAATTATGCATATAGTACTATTAAAAAAGCTAGTACATGCTTAAATGGGTGCTAAATTATATTATAGAAATTAGCATACCTATTTAATTCTTGGGTTCTTATTATTTATGCCACTAGTTTGTGTATCACTACTTAGTTTTGCCATTATAAGTTACAACTACTCAAAAATTCCATCGATCCATGAGATGCCTGCTCAAAAATGCAATTAGATATCTCAAAAATGCCATCGTTAAGCTAGATGTTTGCTCAAAAATACCATTAGACATTGTGATTTTCACGTCAAACCCGTTGACCATGTTACATGAAAAAAATAAGCCGATTCTCGGAATGATAAGTGTGGCCTCGCTTGTCAGGAGTAACCAAGCGAACAATTTTATAGGAAAATAAGAACTCTGTTGGGATCAAGTAGGCCCCACACTTTATTTTATTGTAGTGAGGTAGAGGGATAGCTGGCATGTTGGTCCATCAGTATTTATGTCATTATAACATGGAAAAAGAGATTTGAGTCACAATAATGGTGTCCAACACAACACACCTGTCAAATAAAACTAAGCACCCTGAAATTCTTTGACAAAACTAAGCTCCCTGAAATTCTTTGACAACTAAACTGCTGGCTATATGATGTTCGCCATATATATTGTACGTATATAATGTGAAGAAACGAGTGGTAGTGGTAGTACTATACCAACTAAAAGATGAACTGTAAGAAATACTAGTATGTACGTACTGAAGAGTTAAAGTAACGAGAAGAAACATAACATAGTTCTGCTAGGGGCTCACCACAACACACCCCTCAAATAAAACTAAGCACACCAGAAATTAAACTAAGCAACTAATATGATAGACACTGCATTAGAACCACCATGAGCAACGACACTGCCACCTTACTCGGAGTCCTCGTCCACGTCCTCGACTTCGTCCTTGTCCCTCTTCCTCTTGGGCGATACTTCTTTGCTTAACCACACACTTGGCTCTTGCTCTTCATCCAACCCTTGTAGATATTGAAACAAAGGTAGCCATCAATTGCAGCGTAGTGGATGTGGTCTATATCTAGTACATTCCACTACCATGCACGATGAAACATTTGCGGAGGTTTCTTCGGTTTACCGTACGGAGGATGAACCATGGCTCCTGCCAGGGTCAGCATTGAAGGCTGATCCCGGGAGGGCACCAGCCCTTCCTTCTGGAGGTCGAAGGGGTCGCCTACAACGAGGCCTATCCGACCCAGGATTTCCTTGTCGTTCTAAAGTCTACAGTAATGAATTTGACTTGGACACCCTTGAGGAACTTCTTAAATTCCTCACACTCAACGTCGGCATGGCATATGTGGTAGACCAAGCATAAGTCATGCACACAAACCTGGATCACTGCGTGCTTCTTCTTCTCTGCCTCCTTTAGATTCTTCTCACTTCCTAGGACTGTGGTTTACTCAACATCTAACCCAGCGACCCACTCGTCATTTGAGTTTTTGAGCATGCGTTTGAAGCGAGCAAGGCATTCTTTCACCTTGGCGGAATAACGGGTGTAGATGAAGTCGAACTCATCGCTGGTGATGGTTTTAACCTTGTACTCACCGCCGATCATGTAGATTTGGGACGCCATGGATTTGGGAGGAGGGTTAGGATTAGTGGAACTGTCGTAATGTGAAAGGACGGGACGACTAGGAGCGGTTTATCAATTGTACAAATGTCGAGTGGGGGGCGCGTGCGAATGACATTGTAGTGGCTTGCCTGGTGGATAAATGGATCCATGCACAGTACTATGGGGCCCAATTAGATGTCATTTCTACTCGACGCACAATTAAATGGCTTTCGATGTCATGTCTAGCGCCGAGAAAATTACAGGTGATATGAAGCTTTCCATTCTCCCATGATACGGGCTTCCGAGAGCCCTTGGATCTGAGATCGAACGGTTGCATGGCGTGATTCTAGACCTATGGGTGAATATCCTATCCTAGAGGGTTATTCTGCAACTTTTCAACAACTTAGCATGCGACCGTTCGATCTCAGATCCAAGGGCTGCCAGCAGCCCGTATCATGGTCGTGCCTACCACGACCGTCACCACGCTCGCGCGGCCGCGGCCTTGGAGATTTAACACACTGTGTTAGGCTATCTGATGTTGGCATGTCATACATAGTCATCACTTAGTCACTCATACAACAAGGTTAGCTATAAGGTTGGCTATAAGAGTATTTTTTTGTTTACCTCTCTCTATCTCTTTCTTCGTAGTTGTAGCGACCCGACCTCAGACGGTCAAGTCTTTGTGCTTAAGTGTCATCCCTGGGTCGGTATCCTGACACACACAGTACTCGAGGATTTATAACAGAGGTAAATCACATGTGTAAAGTAACGTAAATACAATTACCTCAATCCAAATAGCGGAAGTAACAACAAGGTTGTGGATTCCCATCAACACCAACGGCAAAGTTGAGTGTAGAAATCATAACCCTAACGTATCACTTACTTGTCGTAAGAATCCTGTAACATGAGACGTTGCAGCCACAAAGGGTCAGTACATTGAATGTACTGGCAAATTCACACCATAGGATAATGATGAATAATAGCTATCACTACATGCATATTTGGCTGGTGGAAAAGCTCTATGGTTATCATGTTTTTGCGAAAAGCCAATTTTTTCCTAATGCAAAGAAATATATTTTATTTAACTACAAAGTTTGTTGAAAACATTGAGAAGGTTCCTCCAACTCAATCCCAAAATAATAGTTATAGCCCAACAAATTAATTAAGTAAAGTGATGAGATCAACATGATAATTCAAGATCCAGATACTCAAGTGTCCATAACTGGGGACACGGCTAATCATGATTAGTTTGTACACTCTGTAGAGGTTTGCGCACTTTTCCCCTCAAGACTCGATCTCCTCCGTTGGATTTCTCGCACTACATGGTGTTTGACAAACGGATGACCGAGACACAGCCTTTTAGAAACATTAACTCTTTACTCTGGGTGGATAGTTACATCTACTTTCCCCTACATCTGCTAGCCCACCACTTAAAGATGTCATGCAACATACTCAAATATGCTAGAGCCCATAATCGCTTGTGGCTGCACACTGAAGTTTCTAGCATCAATAATCTTATGATCCCTTTGAGCCTGGTGGCATTCCATATGGTGATCACACGGGTCCTCCGGGATCCCCTTGGGCAAGCACTTGGTTCTCCAGGTGCCCGGGCAGACCACTGGGTGCTCCAGGGTGCCCCTACCATTCCACCCAGATGTGTATTATAGTATCCACCTTAAGTTAACCATTAAAAAATAACTCTCACATCTTTCATGAATTCTCTCAAAACCAAACCATGTCTACGAGCATAGTATAGCAGTGCAAGCATAACGCAATAATACCCTGGGTTTGAATGCAAGACAATGGGTTCTACCTCATCAACTACTTACCAATACCCGCATGTTATCAATCCTACTCATGCATAAAAACTGGGTAATGAAAAGTATGATCAAAGTGTGAACTTGCCTGTACTGTTGATGAAGATGATTCGCACTCATAACTCCTGATAGTTCTACTCGTCGCACTCTGGTCAATCTATCGTAAGAAAGCATTAGTAACCACACATAAGCAATCACTCAAAAGATCGGGAAGAACGAAGAAGAACCACTTGGAAAACATCTAAACCAAGAAAATAACTATTGCAACATAAAACAATTTCTAACAGTACCAAAATTAAGGGAATTTGGCCTTATCAGAAAGTTTAGGTCAAGAGCTTTAATTTGCAAAAAGAATCAACTAAATCGAAGTTATAGAACTCAAGTTTCTAACAAAAGAAGATTCAAATCAAATATGTTTGAATTTAAACTTTCAAAAACATGTTCAAGTTGTTTTACTGGATAGATGGGTTCATAATGAAGAAGTGGGCGCTGGTTTCGTTGGATTTGGACAAACGAGTAAAAAGATGTGGTCGTTTGAAACCCAGGGGCTAGACTGTAAAAGAAATACTACAAATAGGTCCCTGGACAGAACGCTAACGAACGAAGATCGTTCGCTGTGTAGACCCAACCGGTGAACATTCGCAAATTATAACTAACTAAAAAGAAAATAGTATTTAAAAGGAAAAAACCGACGAAAACCAGATAGGGCGGCGGTTATACCGGTTCACGGCGGTTTGGCGTTTTCCCGAGAAACCAGCGATGGCGAGGATGAACTCCGACAACAGTGGCCTGAGGTGGGCGAGCGGCGCGGCACGAAGGCGAGCGCGCGGCGAGGCGGCAGAGGGGCGCGACGCGGGCGCGGGCGCGAAGGCGGCGGCTGCAGTGCGGCGAGGAGCGGCAAGGTGGCGCTACGCGAGGGCGGCGGAGGGGCACAGGCGCGAAGGCGGCGGCTGCGGCGCGGGGAGGAGCGGTGCTATGCGAGGGCGGTGGCTGACAAGGAGAAAGAGGGGCCGGGGGGTCCGGCTCCTTATAAAGGGCACGGGAGGCGAGGCCTGCCTTGGCCGAGGGGCGAACGACGGCGGATCGGTGCCGGACTCCGGGAGGAGTCCCGGTCGCACACGGGGAAGAAAGGCGGTGGCAGCTTGGGCCGGCTGGCTAGGCTTCGGCCCAGTTGGCCCGGTCTAGAGAAGAAGTTTAAAAAAAACATTTTTCATACAAATAAAAAATAATAAAAATATTATATAGGCATATAATATATCAAAATTTTACGAAAAAGATTTTCTACAACGTGAATATTTTTCTAGCATGAAATAAAATCCACAAAAATTCAAATAATTCAAACAGTGTTACTGCTATAGTAAAACCCAATAAAAATCATTTTAAAAATACCAAAATGATTTCAAATTTATTTCTCTCCAATTTTCTATTGTATGGAATCATGTTACTCTATTTTCCATATATTTTATTTTTGGAGAAAAATAATTTGAATAAAACCCAAATTACTCCAAATTGAAAATAATTTCAATAGGAGTTTAAATTGATTGTTTGAAACTCCCAACTCATATTTCATATCATTTGGAGAAGTCATTTTATCTTCTCTCATGAAAAATCATTGAGTTGCTTAAAGTTTCTGAATTTGGAAAATATTTCCAATAAAATTCAAATCTTTTCAAAACCCTTTTCATTTATTTAAATGGAAGAAGTCATGTCATCTTCTCTCTAGGGTTTTGTATTTGAAAAGAGTTTGAATCCGTGGAGATCATAAATGCAAAATGAATGTTTGGGAAAGTCCTTTTATTCCCTCTCATTTAACTTTCAAAAGTTTCAAATTTCACTCAATTTCACTTAAACAATCAATCAAAACTATCTATTTAATATAACATTCCAAAATTTAGAATTTTGGGATGTTACAAACCTACCACCCTTAAAATGAATATCGTCCTCGAGATTCAGAGAGGCTAGAAAGAAATAGGTTAGGTTTGGGGGACTTCTCAAAAATCCATCGACCATCACAAGGGGTCTGGGGTGTTACCACCCTTAGAAACATCGTTACGGTCCCATCAATACTCATTTACTCCATCCTTATTCTTGACAGGGCCGGTCTTCTCAGATCTTCAGGATAATTCCTTCTATGGGCTTTTCCGGTAGTGGCATAACCTTTACCGCAGTTCTTTTGTCCTTTCATCTTGGTAAGGTCCTTCTGAGACTAGGTCTCGTTAGCTGATAGGTCTGGTGCTAATACTAAACAACTATCGATATCTCATGGTGGTCAACAAATTTATGGTTTCTCCTGCAGGAAAATGGGTCTGGGCTGAACCTCACCGTATGACCTACGGTTAGCAACAACTGCCTTGTACAAGGGAAAAATTGTCATTCCATTCTAAGGTTTAAACAAGTTTTAGATCGTCGTCTCTCTACTATAGGTAATTGACTCAGATTTACCATCCCATACACCAAGGCAAATAATAAGAGTGTTTCGGTATGGTGATCAATCCATCCCGCACACAAATCATTACCTTGTATATGGTTTAGTGAATCTCACATTCTAACACTCGGTCATCCTCACAAGCATTGCAGAATTTCTCTTGTGGACGAACTAAGTTCGGAAGAATCCATGGATTCTGCAAGCTGAACAAACATCTATCGTTCCTTCACAACTCTCAGGGTTTGGTAAACTCCTATAAAATCGTCTATTGATAAAGTCGTATCTTCTTCTAGGGTTTTTCCTTCAACAAGAGTGTGCTTGCTTCTTGGCAGGTCCTAGGGCCTGTGGGTTATGGCCCATCTCATCACTTGCAAACCTTGAACTCATCATCGGGGGCAACTGATCGTTATTCCAACATCCAGCTTACTAGCATTCTTAAATCCATCGAAATGTACTGTCTCTCTTCCTTCTATTGGTGCCAAACTTAAGATGTGATTACTCAGACTTATCATAGAGTCACCATTGCTCCATATTACCAACATTCAACCTCCTTTATATCCAATAGTACTTCATCCCTTCATATTCTTGGGGTGTCCCACATATCGAGACAAAACTCGTACCTATTTTGTCCGAAGTCCACTCCGTGGAATATCATTATCTTTTTCCAGGGGTCAAATGTCCTCATAGGGTACTACCACCCTTGAAATGCACAAATTCATCCATAGACCATATTTCTCATATGCTCGAAAATGGTCAAAATCTTTCTACATAGAGTAACAACTCATAAAATCTAAATAGTACCCACGACACTAACTTTATTGATTCTCAAAGTATTACAATCTCCTGCACTTCCATTACATGCCTCAACTCAACACCTCAATATAAAGGAAAATGTTCTCACTACTACTACTATACTTCTCACAAACACAACTAATTATCACAAGTTTCCTTCTCCTTGGGATAATCTCTGGCAAAGTGCCCTGTTTCATTACAACGAAAACATATTACTACTGACAAGTCTCAAGGTTTCCTCATGATTACATAGCCTCCTTGGGTCCTCGGCTTCCTTTTTGGGCAACTGCTGAAGTAGTGCCCTGACTCCTTGCACCTCAAACAGGTGATATGTCTCAGGTCCTTCCTGGTATCCAATCTACATCACTTCCTGGACTTTTCCATTCCAATCAGGGCTTCTATTTCCTGTGGGTCATACTCTACTTCCTCTGTCGGGAATTCTACTAGATCCCCATTCATACAATTCTGGGAGATGTGTCCTTCTTCTCCACATGAATAGCATGACTTGGTGCAAGGTTGAATTTGATCTTCTTCGGGTGTGTCCTCCACCTCTTCCTTCACCATAGGTTCTTCTAAAATTTCCATGAGGGCTCCTTTCATTGCTTCTTTCTTCTGTTGGATGGTTCTTTGAACCACGAGGTAAATGTGACACTGAGCAGGGTAGTGGGTAGTCCCTTCACACAAGAAACAAGTATTCTGCCTAGTTGGCCATTCTTCAACTGGGTGACTTCCTTCACAATTAGGGCATTTATCCTTGTGTTCTTTATGGGTGTGTCCTATTTCTCCATAGAGCTTGCATGCACAAGGTTTCTTCATATTACTTCCATAAGGCTTCAATTTCTGGGACACAACCCGAGACTTTAGCAAAGTCAACTTAAATTCTTTCCAAGTGGTTACTCCTTGCCATCCATTTATGGTTTGGTACATCCTCCACCAAATAGCAGCACCTCTTTCAAAGCACTCAAGAGCATGTTGGGTTATATCTTTTCCGTCTATAGGGTTATTCTTCATATGATCTTCCATGTTCTGAATCCATCGGTCTATCTCCAATTAACTCATCGGTCCAGAAAATACAAGCTCATCTCCATTCATCCTCTATTGGGTCCATGGGTTTGGGGTGAGATAATAGAGAAAGAGAGGGATGCACACAATACAAACAATAATTTTGAAAAGACATATTTTTATTTGTGGCTGTCGGAAAACATCAAACAAATTACAGCTCACAAAAGTCGCATCTAACGTAGGTATATAACAGGGGTTTGGTCTTCTAAGGGTCAATAAATCTTCAACGCCACCAAAATCTTCAAGTCTTGCTCATGTCTCCGATGACTTCTTCCGATCGTGCTTGTCCTTCTCAAGTTCTTTTGCCAGGTCATTTTCTGTTGATGCGAAGTCTCTCATGACGTCCTTTAAGAGTTGCGTTCAAACTTCTGGGTTCCAACATCCTTGGCATGAACCCTGGTCCTGTTGTCCTTCAGTTACTGTAACATCCCAAATTTTCAATTTGGAATGTTATACACTAGATCATCATGCATATCATATTTCTTGCATTTTGCCGATCCTAGAAATTTCACGCAACTCAAGGACCCTCGGAGAGAGTCGGAGATTTCGTTATTTTCATATTTGAGTCTTCTCAAATTTTGAAAAAAGGATCACTGTTTTCGTCGGAGTCTTTTGCTTTTTTATTTGGATAGGGAAAAATGTGCGTTTTCAAAATTTGCATTTTAGGCCCGGAGAAAAGTTCATTTTATTTGACTCATTTTTAGGAGTCGGGGAGAATTGACTTTAGAAATTTTGGAGTTCGTTTAGATCTCTTTCTGTTTTTTTTCGTGCGCGAAACCGTTATAAAAAAAGGAGATTTCCAGCGCCTTGGGCCTAAGGCCCAAGCCACCAAGCCACCGGCCAGGAGGCCAGGAGGCCGCGCGCGCGCGCCCCAGGCGCAGGGAGGCCGCCGCCGGTGCTTCTTTTTGGAAGTCCTAGTAGGACTTTTGTCCTACTTCCGTTTATTCCGTTTATTTTCTAGATCTTTCCTTCCCTCTTTTCTTTCCTATTCCTAGTCTAATTCTTGTCCCCTACCCCAAGTAATCCCTCTCCCTCCCCAATATAAATACCCAAGCACCCCCCTCTAACCCATCAAACCAAAGCCCCAAGCACCACCGCGCCCCACACCCCGCGCCGCCGCCGCACCTTGCCCACGCCTTGCCACCGCCGTCGCTGCCCCACGCCCACACCGCCGGAGCCCCTCGCCGGAGACCTCGCCGAAGGTACCGCGCCGCATCTATTCTTTTCATCGGATCGTTTTCTTCTAGATCGTTCCGATTCTTTTCTTCTCTTCCGATTCGTTTTTCTCTCTGGTTCTTCGCGAAACCGTTCCGGTTTTCTAGATCGGTTTTTCGTTCGGTTTTCTTTTCCGAAACCCTAGATCGGATTCGTTCTCTTTTCCGATTTAGTTGCCTCGAGACCGTTCGCCGGACCGTTCGTCCTAACGAACGTGATCACCGGGTTGTTCCCGGTTAAAGAACGTCCGTTCACTCAACCGTTCTTCTTTTTCTTCTCGTCGGATTTATTCCGCAATCGCGATCTCAGATCCGATCTTCTTTCTATTCTATCTTCTCGCTCGTTTATCGGAATCGGGTGATTCAAGCGCCTGGAGTTTCGTTTCGAAACCGCTGTTCCGACTAATCAACTTTAACTAAGTTTTTGCTACGGTAAAATTTGACCTAGTTTCAACTTGCTAGAACCGAGTTGTTTTCCGTCGTTTGTTTTCGGTTTCTTTGTTCGGTTCGTTCTTTCTTTGCAACCGGAGTTCTTAAGTTGAACTATCTGGTTCGATCTCTTGTTCGAGTTTTACCTGTGCATTAGATGAGTACTTATTGTATGCTTGTTGTTTGGCTGCGATAGATTACCCGGATTGCGCCGCTTGTTACTTCGAATCTCTAGGACTCGCGGATCATCAGCAAGGCAAGTAACACTTTGATCATACCTTTTCTACAACCCAGTTTTATTGCATTAGATTCATCCTCACACATTGCATGATTAGGATCTAATTAAATTGTGGGATGGGAAGTAGATGAGGTAGTACCTATTACCTGTTTATTATGAAACCTTTGGGAGTTACTTCTACGTTTGCTTATTATGCCATGCTATGCTAGTAGATGTGGATTGGGTGAGTGATATCCATGACAGATGTGAGATTGATAATTTTAATGGTTTATCTAAGGTGACAACTTAAACACACATCTGGGTGGATTGAGGCACCTGATGTCTATCAGGACATGCCTGTTTTTTTTGGACCGCCACCCAGGCTCAAAGGGATCATAAGATCTTTCATGCTAAATACTTACGTGTGCAGCCACAAGCCAATATGGGCTCTGGCATAGTTGACTAAGTCGTGCGAACTCTTATAGGGGTAGACTAGCAGATGTAGGGGATGTAGGTGGTACGGTCTACTCCATCGTAAGGTGCTAGCGCTTCTGAAAGACTATGTCTCGGTCATCTGTTTCTCAAACACCAGTAGTGCGAGAAATCCAACGGAGGCGATCGAGTCTTGTGGGGAAAAGTGCGCAAACCTCTGCAGAGTGTAACAAACTAATCATGATTAGCCGTGTCCCCGGTTATGGACAATCTTGAGTATCTAGTACTTGAATATCATGTGAATCTCATCATGTTACTTCTAATTAATATTGTTGGGATTTAATTGTTCACTTTTAATTGGGATTGAGAATGCTGTCAACCATTCTCAATGTTTAACAACCACCATGATAGTTAAATAAATTTATTCCTTTGCAGTAGGGAAAAATTGTCTTTACGCAAAACTGTAACCATAGAGCTTTCCACCAGCCAAATATGTATATAGTATAGCTGTTTCATTCCATTACTCTCTATGTGTTACCTTGCCAGCATATTCCATGTGCTGACCCGTTTCGGGCTGCAACGTTAATGTTGCAGACTTTTCAGACGACGATTAAGGTGTTTCTAGGTCGTGGTTCTATACTTAGTGATGCCGTTGGAGTTGATGGACCCATTTATCTTCCAAGTCTTCCGTTGTTATCGTTATTAGATGGCCTTAAGCCATATTTATGTAATAAGTTCTCTTCGGAGACAACGATGTAATAAGTGTGTGATTGCCACTCTGCTATAAATCCTTCGATGTACTGTGTGGTGTCAGCATTACTGATCCAGGGATGACACCAGAGCACAAAGATCAGACTGTTTGAGGTCTGGTCGCTACAGTTACTGACGAATCTCCGGTATCGAGGTTTTGCATCCTCCAGCTTGGCTACTTTCAGCTTCTGGGTCCCGAGTTCTTCACGAAATACTTTCTTATCAAATACAACTTCCTGCAGGTCCACCTTAAACTTCTTGATGTAATTCTCCAGATCCTGGCAATACACCGGCTAAGGTTAAATCTGCATCCTTTGCTGACAGATGCTCCATCAGCCTTCTACCATCCAATCATTCCGAAGAAATGTATGTTTAACTCAACACCGTGGCCATTGTATCAGTGGGGATGACATCGTGGATAACCGTGTTTCTTCCCTTGTCCTTGCCATGAGCTATCTTCCATAATTGATATCTCCTGCCTTAGGGTTTTCTTGACAAAAACTTCGAGTTCTAATGCTCCACGTTTCGGTCTTTCTCCGTCACACCTTGATCTCGGGTATTGACAGCTTCAATAGTCTGAGAAGTTCCATATGGGTAGCCTTCCTAGGTCATACCAATCTGGAAATTTTCAAAGCCTTCAAATTCTCCTAGTCTCCGGAGTCTTCAACTATTGTAGTTTCCATTATTATAATGCATGGTAAAATACTCTTCATTCCGAAGTGGTCTTAACTGTCCGATATCTTGTACTTCTTGGATGGTCTCCTCAGCCAAGTCTTCGTGTGGTCAAAAGGGAAAAGAGGGGTATAGTCTAACTAAAAGGAAATATTTGATAAAGCTTAGAAAAGAAGTGAGGTATAAGATCTTTTTGAAAATAAGGTCTTAGAGAAAATCTTTCCTATGGGCTTGCCAGTTTCTAGGGGTCACGTCCTACAATCAACATGTGCTCTGATACCATCTTGTAGCGACCCGACCTCAGACGGTCAAGTCTGTGTGCTTAAGTGTCATCCCTGGATCGGTATGCTGACACACACAGTACTTGAGGATTTATAACAGAGGTAAATCACATGTATAAAGTAACGTAAATACTATTACCTCAATCCAAATAGCGGAAGTAACAACAAGGTTGTGGATTCCCATCAACACCAACGGCAAAGTTGAGTGTATAAATCGTAACCCTAACGTATCACTTACTCGTCGTAAGAATCCTGTAACATGAGACGTTGCAGCCACAAAGGGTCAGTACATTGAATGTACTGGCAAATTCACACCATAGGATAATGATGAATAATAGCTATCACTACATGCATATTTGGCTGGTGGAAAAGCTCTATGGTTATCATGTTTTTGCGAAAAGCCAATTTTTTCCTAATGCAAAGAAATATATTTTATTTAACTACAAAGTTTGTTGAAAACATTAAGAAGGTTCCTCCAACTCAATCCCAAAATAATAGTTATAACCCAAAAATTAAGTAAGTAAAGTGATGAGATCAACATGATAATTCAAGATCCACATACTCAAGATGTCCATAACCAGGGACACGGCTAATCATGATTAGTTTGTACACTCTGTAGAGGTTTGCGCACTTTCCCCCACAAGACTCGATCTCCTCCGTTGGATTTCTCGCACTACATGGTGTTTGAGAAACGGATGACCGAGACACAGTCTTTAAGAAACATTAACTCTTTACTCTGGGTGGAAAGTTACACCTACTTTCCCCTACATCTGCTAGCCCACCACTGAAAGAGGTCATGTAACATACTCAAATATGCTAGAGCCCACAATAGCTTGTGGATGCACACAAAAGTTTCTAGCATCAATAATCTTATGATCCCCTTGAGCCTGGGTGGCATTCCATAGGGTGATCACACGGGTCCTCCGGGATCCCCTTGGGCAAGCACTGGGTTCTCCAGGTGCCCGGGCAGACCACTGGGTGCTCCAGGGTGCCCCTACCATTCCACCCAGATGTGTATTAAAGTATCCACCTTAAGTTAAGCATTAAATAATAACTCTCACATCTTTCATGAATTCTCTCAAAACCAAACCACGTCTACGACCATAGCATAGCAGTGCAAGCATAACGCGATAATACCCTGAGTTTGAATGCAAGACAATAGGTTCTACCTCATCAACTACTTCCCAAAACCCACATGTTATCAATCCTACTCATGTAATGTTTGAGGGTGAAACTAATGCATAAAAACCGGGTAATGAAAAGAATGATCAAAGTGTGAACTTTCCTCTACTGTTGATGAAGATGATTCGCACTCATAACTCCTGATAGTTCTACTCGTCACACTCCGGTCAATATATCGTAAGCAAGCATTAGTAACCACACATAAGCAATCACTCAAAAGATCGGGAAGAACAAAGAAGAACCACTCGAACAACATCTAAACCAAGCAAATAACTCTTGCAACATAAAACAATTTCTAATAGTACCAAAATTAAATGAATTTGGCCTTATTAGAAAGTTTAGGTCAAGAGCTTTAATATGCAAAAATAATCAACTAAATCAGAGTTATATAACTCAAGTTACGAACAAAAGAAGATTCAAATCAAATCTGTTTGAATTTAAACTTTAAAACTTTCAAAAACATGTTCAAGTTCCTTTACTGGAGAGATGGGTTCATAACGAAGAAGTGGGCGTTGGTTTCGTTGGATTTGGACAAACGAGTAAAAAGATGTGGTCGTTTGAAACCCAGGGGCTAGACTGTAAAAGAAATACTACAAATAGGTCCCTGGACAGAGAAAAAAATAAAAAGAAAAACCTAAAGAATGAACGTTCGTTACAGAATGCTAACTAACGAAAATCGTTCTCTGTGTAGACCTAACCAGTGAATGTTCACAAATTAAAACAAACTAAAAAAGAAAACAGAATTTAAAAGGAAAAAACCGACGAAAACCGAATCGGGCGGCAGTTATACCGGTTCGCGGCGGTTTGGCGGTTTTCGCGAGAAACCGGCGGCGGTGAGGACAAACTCCGGCGATAGCGGGCTGCGGCGGCGAAGCGGCTCCGGCAGGCGAGCAGCGCGGCGCGAAGGCGAGCACGCGGTGAGGCCGCGAAGGGGCGCAGGCGCGAAGGCGGCGGCTGCAGCGCGGGGAGGAGCGGCGCTATGCGAGGGCGGCGGCTGACGAGGAGAAAGAGGGACTAGGGGGTCCGGCTCCTTATAAAGGGCACGGGAGGCGAGGCCTGCCTTGGCCAAGGGGCGAACGGCAGCGGATCGGCGCCGGACTCCGGGAGGAGTCCTGGTCGTGCACGGGGAAGAAAGGCGGTGGCGGCTCGGGCCGGCTGGCTGGGATTCGACCCAGTTGGCCCGGTCCAGAGAAGAAGTTTTTTTAAAAAACAATTTCCACACAAATGAAAAAATAATAAAAACAAAAATAAAAAAATATCATATAGGCATATAATATATTAAAATTCCAGAAAAAGATTTTCTACAACGTGAACATTTTTCTAGCGTCAAATAAAATCCACAAAAATTTAAATAATTCAAACAGCGCTGTTGCTACAATCAAACCCAATAAAAATCATTTTAAAAATACCAAAATGATTTCAAATTTATGTCTCTCCAATTTTATACTGTAGGGAACCATGTTACCCTATTTTACATATATTTTATTTTTGGAGAAAAATAATTTGAATAAAAGCCAAATTACTCCAAATTGAAAATAATTTCAACAGGAGTTTAAATTGATTCTTTGAAGCTCCCAACTCACATTTCATATAATTTGAGGATGTCATTTTATCTTCTCTCATGAAAATCATTGAGTTGCTTAAAGTTTCTGAATTTGGAAAATATTTCCAAATAAAATTCAAATCTTTTCAAAACCCTTTTCATTTATTTAAATGGAAGAAGTCATATCATCTTCTCTCTAGGGTTTTGTACTTGAAAATAGTTTGAATCCATGGAGATCATAAATGGAAAATGAAAGTTTGGGAAAGTCCTTTTATTACCTCTCATTTAACTTTCAAAAGTTTCAAATTTCACTCAAACAATCAAACAATCAATCAAAACTATCTATTTAATATAACATTCCAAAATTTAGAATTTTGGGATGTTATAGTAGTATTTATTGCATTTGCCAAGGAGTGACCTCTTCCAATGAAATGGTGCTTATATGAGGTGCTATGGGCATTAAATGTCCTAGCAACTCAAGTCCCCAATGCATAGGTGCTTAGTTTTTTGTTGCTAAGTTTGCTTCATCTAGGTACACACGCTTAGCACCATTTCTTCCTAGGGTCACCAAACTAGTCTCTCTCTCTCTCTCTTCTTAATTAACTTACCACATCAGACTTTATGCCTATGTGGCAGGCTTAGCACCTATAGGATCAAGTACAATAGTGGGCTATAAGCCCGCTTTACATGGTATTTTTGCATATGTGGGGGAAAGAGGCAAGGAAAAAGTGGAGGAGTGGGCTCACAAGCAAGAGCCAACCTCTATATGGTGGAGCATCGGGAGAGGCACCTGTATGGACGTGGTCCGGAATCGGGAGACTCATGCAGGTCATAGCGCCGCAGTTAAAATGATAATGGCAAGTCAAATCACCGGGCCCCATCTGTCCAGTATTAACTCACTGTCAAATCACACAGCCCTACATTTGCAGCAGCCTACTCCCTAACTTCCCCGCCTGCCGCACGGGAAAAGCCCCGCCCTTGACTTTTAAATAGTACAGTATATTAATTTTGTATCCATGGATTGCACCATGGAGCAAAGCCTCAAGAAAACGGCAGTACACATTTATGGAGTACAGTATACAGCAAGCCAGTCGCGTTCGCGTCGCACCCCAGACGGTCGGTCTGGCACGGCGCTCTCTGGATGTAACGTGCGTCATATTGCATTTGCACACACATGTGGGACCGCTATTGAGAACCGACCATAGGCACACTCCCCGGCCCCGCAAGTCGGGTGAGTTAATAGAAGAGAGATGAGCGATAGTACTAGAGAAGTGTTGTACAGACGTTGGTGGAGGCCTCGACATTGGTGCCTGGACGATCCCTACATGACACGGAAGATCGGTTCGTCCATGCATGTGACCAAACTCCAGCAGACACGCCTGGATTGGCTATTGTCTACATATCATGCTGGTTGTGTTGTACAGGGCTGTAGTTCTGGTGAGAAATCTAAAAAAAGGTTTCTTGTCATCTCGCAAAATTAGGTGTCATGTGCTTCGGATCATTGTGAGGGTTAAACAACGACAACTGAGTTCCTCCAAGGCGCTAGTCATGGGGGCCACGTGCACGAAGACTACTCGGCTGCCATCTATGTCATGACGGCTATGTTAATTAGGGCATCTATCGATGGACCCCTTTTCTACGAGTTTATCTTTAATTTAAGCTTTGATCCTCGTCTAGTTTGTCTGTCGGGATTCATGTTGTATCCTTTGGGCAGTGATGTTATGGTTTGTTCTCATGTTATAATCCGGTGCTTCAGATCAAAATGAGGACAACTACGCCTCTGGGGCACATGCATGAAGACAGTCATCGATGAGGTCAAGCCGGCTCCAGTAGACAAAAGAAAACTAGTAGTACTCCACTATATATAGGCAGGAGCCGCCGCGCTTGCTTGCGAGTGTTGCTCTCTTCACACTGTCTCATCCTCTCCAGATCTCAACACGACAGCGGTGGCCAGACTCTCTCTCTCTCTCTCTCTCTCTCTCTCTCTCTCTCTCTCTCTCTCTCTCTCTCTCTCTCTCTCTTTGCTCAGCACTGGTCACAGATCCAGCCGGATCCTCTCCGCGGGGAAGGTGAGAAGGTGCAACGTTCACACGGTCGTCCTCGGCGACAGCTCTTACCCACTGCCGGCGTGTCCCGATCAGCATGCCTTGTCATTCTCTCCCAAGCACCGCTGGCTAGGGAGGGCCTCCGACCCCTTCTTCCTTGCTACCGTAGTGTTGGCAGACCCGGCCTCCCGTCGCCCACCTAGCGACATCTCGGTGACCCTCAAGTATAATTTCCTTCGAAACCGGCCTTGCTCTACTTCCCGAGCTCCTGACATCACTGCATTTGTATCTTTTACTATTTCCCTGGGCCCCTCGTAGATACTCCCTCCATTCCAAAATAGATGACCCAAATTTGTATTAACTTTGTACTAAATTTAGTACAAAGTTGAGTCGTCTATTTTGGAACCGAGGGAGTAGGATCGATCGGCTGTTCGAAAGCCCCTAAATATTTACTGTTAAGAGGTAAAACTAGTTCATGCACTTGAATCCAATACTACTTGGTTCAAACAAGTAAGAAAGGAGGTGGGGGTGGGGGAAGATTTGTTACATGAATCTAGGACTTGGTCGAAAGAGGAAATAATGGGGGCGAAAAGTAGCAGAGACTGGCTATCCAACTGGTCTCTATGTCTAATAGGGAAATAAAGGGAAACACAGTACAAAATCAATATAAACCCGATCTATTGGTTGAAAAGGAAAGAAACTGGGGACTGGGGGACAAGTCAATAGAGTAAGTCCAGCAGTAGATTTGCTAGCATCACAAAGTATAAGGTGGCTATACCGAACAAAAATGGGACCAACCCAGATATCCTGCTCTGATGTTTGTTGCCCCGAGCCACTCTTATGTAATGCCACTGGTAACATGTAGCAGTCGCACTTCTAAAAGTAAGGACACGTTAAACCAATGTTGCTGGTAAAATGAAGCAATGGCACCATTAAAGTAATGTGGTATTTAACGGTTGTCATAGTTAATCCTAATGCCCACACTAATATCTAGCAATGCTGCTGCTTGAGAAATTGCTACTATCCTTGTAGGATTTCCATTCAGATAAGGAACATGCTTCTTTTCATTTGATGTATGTTTCATCACTTGTTTGTCACCCTCCTTTCCACCTTTTTGTGCAAACAGAGACATACATTTCATGCTTGATCTTAGTTCAACTGGACAAATGATATCCAAATTATAGTTGAACATTCCAGGAGCTTCACAACCAACCTTGATGTTGCTCAATTTTATTGCAACTAATGAAGAAGAAGCTCTATGGGTTTTGTTTTCTGATGGAAATGGAACCGGGGCTGGAGCCCTTTTCTTAAAAAAATGAAGAAGCTGCTAGCTCATGGGACATTGCTTCATTTTAGGTGAACTACACCAAAGGTCCTATGAATTGAATCATCCATGTTGGTGACTGGTGTCATCCCTTCTATGATGGCGTTGACTGCAGACATGGTTCCTGTCGGTGTCAAAACCGGCGGATCTCGGGTAGGGGGTCCCGAACTGTGCGTCTAGGCGGATGGTAACAGGAGGCAGGGGATGTGATGTTTTACCCAAGTTCGGCCCCTCTTGATGGAGGTAAAACCCTACGTCCTGCTTGATTAATATTGATGATATGGGTAGTACAAGAGTAGATCTACCATGAGATCAGAGAGGCTAAACCCTAGAAGCTAGCCTATGGTATGATTGTTGTTCGTCCTATGGACTAAAACCCTCTGGTTTATATAGAAACCGGAGGGGGCTAGGGTTACACAGAGTCAGTTACAATGGTAGGAGATCTACATATCCGTATTGCCAAGCTTGCCTTCCGTGCCAAGGAAAGTCACTTCCGGACACGGGACGAAGTCTTCAATCTTGTATCTTCATAGTCCAGGAGTCCAGCCGAAGGTATAGTCCGGCTATCCGGACACCCCCTAATTCAGGACTCCCTCAGTAGCCCCTGAACCAGGCTTCAATGACGACGAGTCTGGCGCGCAGATTGTCTTCGACATTGCAAGGTGCGTTCCTCCTCCTTCGTAGAAGATTTTGAACAGAAAGGTAGTGTCCGGCTCTGCAAAATAAGTTTCCACATATTGCCATAGAGAGAATAATATTTACACAAATATATTTTGCTGACGTATTCCCTAGCGTGACATCACACCATGGCCAAGTCTTTATTTGAATTGTTTTACTATTCTACCTCAGCGCGTTTAGCGAGGCGGTTTCCTTGGCTCGTCTTGTCAAAGCAGAGATCGTGTCCCCTTATTCCGGGATTCTCATCAATACGGGTGTGGGTAACCCAACCGCGCCATTGATTACAGCGCTTGGGAGATAAGTGAGTTTTACCAGGCTGGTGGGGACGCATAGTCGCGTCCACCCATATAAGGGGATAAGGATCCACCTTTTCATCCACGCCTTCTTCCTCCTTTGCCTATCCATTTCCGCGCACTCGAGCTCCAGCGCCCAAGTCCGCACACCCCACCTCAACCTTCTCCAGCCATGTCCGGAGCGGGACGCAAGTGGATGGTCTCCTCCGTCACGGAGGGACACATCAAAAGACTAAGGAAGGCCGGATACTTGTCTAACGACATTGCGCACCGGCTTCCCGAAGAGGGGCAGCTCATCCCCACCCCTAGGCCTCATGAGAGGGTGGTGTTCCTCCCTCATTTCCTCTGTGGACTGGGCTTCCCTCTCCACCCATTTGTCCGGGGGCTCATGTTCTACTACGGCCTGGATTTCCACGATCTGGCCCCGAACTTTGTCCTCAACATCTCGGCGTTCATCGTCGTGTGCGAGGCTTTCTTTTGCATCCGCCCCCATTTCGGCCTATCGCTCAAGAGTTTCAATGTCAAGCCGAAGGTGGTGCGCAGCACCCAGGCGGAGTGCGGAGGCACCATGGTGGGCAAGATGCCCAATGTCCTATGGCTCGAGGGCTCCTTTGTGGAGTCCCTAAAGGGGTGGCAATCCGGGTGGTTTTACATCACCGAGCCGCGCGACCCTGAATGGGTCGCAGCCCCCGAGTTCTGATCCAGACCCCCTATGTGGCTTGCCTCCTGGAAAGAGACGGGCCTGTCGTGGGGTAAAAAGGGAGAGCTGACCAGACTCCAAACATGCATCCAAACCCTGGTGGACAAGAAGCTCAAACTTGTCAACGTAGTCTAGGTTATGGTCATCCGCCGGATCCTCCCGTGTCAACAACGGGCCTTCAACCTGTGGGAGTTCGACCCGGTGTGGCACCGAACTTTGAGCAGGCTCTTCCACGCGATGTACGAAGATGCCTGGAAGGTGCTTTTGAAGGGCACCGAGGCCCCCGCATCCGCTACCGAGGATCGCGGATTCAGCACGCAGCGTCACGCTCGCGCGATAAGTTGTTTTTACCTTTTGTAGGGAATTTAGTTTTTCATAGTTTGACTCCATGCGGGATCTAAGCTCTCTTACCTTTGACAGGATTGGCAGGAGACGTCCGGACAGATCAATTGTCCGGCTCCTTTGCCCGAAGGCCCAGCGGACGCTCGTTTGGTGAAGCTAATGGTTCCGGCACCCTATGTTGTGCCGGAGAAGAAGGCCAAGAAGAAGGCCACGGGGACCCGAAAGAGTGCCCGATGCGAGGAGGTGTCGGATTCATCATCCAACAACTCCAAGGCGCACTCCTCCCATGAAGACGAGGACGAGGAAGAAGAGACCTCTCCCCCTCCAGCGAGGGGAGGGAAGAAAAGGAAGGCCGCCCCAACTGGGGAGGCCGAAGGGTCCAAGAAGGGGAAGACCCCTCCTCCGGACTACTCCACCAACACCGACGACAGCGAAGAGGAGTGGCCGCACAGGGCCAAGCCCCTGGCAAGATCGTAAGTATCCGGATACCAGAGTGATTCATAGTATTCCCTCATTGCACAGCTTTTCCTTACGTCGAACATGTTTATGCAGTCCACCCAAAGACCGGCTTGACGTGTCGTCGAGCGGTTCCCTGGATTCGTCGGATGTGAATTCGCTTCCGACGGCTACCTCCCCCCACCCTACGGACGACGCCGAGGCAGCGTCCCAATAGGTTCCGAGCCAGGAGGAGGTGGTCCTGTAGGCGCCGCAAGGCGACCTCCCGGACTCCAGGCGTGAAGGGGATAGAACCCCCAAGGGTTCCAAGTCCGGCTTTGAGCCGGACACTGCGCCGGAACCTTCGACGGTTCCGGACTCCGGTAGGCAGCCTCCTTCCCAAAGGAGCAGGCCTACCGAGCCGGTGACCTCCGTCCAACCGGAGGCACCGGACAATTTGTTGGAGGTGCTTAACGGCGCCTCCATCGACGAGGAGCACCGCACTATTATGAGTGCGGTGATCCAGAAGGTTCGGTCAGCCAAGAGTGGACTGACTGAAGCCTGTGCCAGCCTTCTAACAGGCTTCGAGGTAAGTAAAGAATATGTAAAAATATTACCGCATAGACAGTAGCCCCTGATGCTCTGTTCAGCGTTCGGAAAGAAAAGCCGAATAGGGGATCTAATAACGTTCGCAGGAGTCTAACAAAAGTAAGTCAATATGCATATGCAGGCTTCGCTGCTAGCATCCACAACACTGACTACGGAGGTGGCCACGCTGAAGCAGAACCTCGAGCGGTCCGAGAACGAGCTCGGCCATCCCAAGAGGCAACTCGAGGAGACGAAAGGTAAGAAATACCTTATTGAAATATGTGAAAGGTGCAATTGCAAAAAGTGACAGGATTAACGCGGCTATTGTAGGGGCCACAACTGAGGTGGCGACCCTTAAGCAAGCGTTGTCCGAGGCCGAGAAGAGGGCGGCCACGGAGCGCACCGAGCGGGAGAAGCATGAGACGCAGGTTGGCGAGGTGCGGCAAGAGCTCCAGGCTCTCATGAAAAAACATGAGAGTTTGGAGCTTGACTTGAAGACGCGAGAGTCTGAGCTCGCGGCGGCCATTGAAGATGCCAAGTCTGCCAAGGCCGAAGCCCAGAAGGCCCTCCGAGAGGTTGAGGCAATAAAAAATATAGCGGTGGGTAAGGCATTCTTTATGCAAAGCAAGCACGTAAAAGTGAATTACTTGTTACTTACCCGAATCCGAAGCTCTCCAGGAGCATTCGCAGACTTGCCACGTAGCGTGTCAGATGTCGCTGCCTTCTACCGAGCCGAGGAGGGGAGCTCGACGGAGAAGGTGTTCTGGTCTCAGTATGCTAAGGCCGAACACCCGGTGCCCTTAAGTGACCAGCTGAAACAGCTGGTCGAGCTCCATAAGGTGACCGAACAGGCCATGAAGGGCCTCATAGTTCGGCTGTGGCCTGGAGAGGCCATGCCTGGGAGCTACTTCGGGCTGGTGAGGCGGCTGGCGGAGGCCAGTCCAAGGCTCGAAGTCATCAAGCGCTCCGTATGCATCGAGGGTGCCCGTAGGGTGCTTGCCCGTGCGAAGGTGCACTGGGGCAAGCTGGATGCTGAGAAGCTTGTGAAGGACGGGCCACCGCCGGGCAAGGAGCATCGCAAGCCGGAGATGTATTATGAGGGCATTTTGAAGGGTGCCCACCTTGTGGCGGATGAATGTTCCATGGATGTAATTTTTCAGTAAACTCGCTCGTTTTGTCCTGTGCGCTGAAAACATGTTCATGTGCGCTAAGCAATGCTTTTTGAATTTAAAATATTACCTTCTGTGCGGCCGTTTATCAAATTTGAGAGATGGCGAGTTGTCGGCTTCTACCCCCATGGCACGAGTGCTGGGGTGTTCGGGATAAACATGAGCGCTCTTTTTCCCATTCTTGGGTCGTTCGAGGGAGGTGCTCAACACAACGGACAAGGCAATCAGACTATAATGCTTGAACACTCTCACTTAGCCATAGAATTCTATAATTTTAAATTTCGGTGAAGCCCCTAGTGTTCGGAAGACCGAGTTCGGGGCGCTATCCACGCCTAGGCCGGACAAAGCCAACTCCTCACTCTAAGCGGCATAAGTCTTTAGGGACTCGAAAACCTCTCGAACAGCGACCAGCTCTCGCCTCATCATGACGGTCAGTTTTAGCTTTCTCTATTGAGGTGCTTAGCCCAGCTCAACTGGGGCACAATCGCAACAGTTCTCCTAGTGCTACCTTAGCCGATATAACGGAACGTAAGGTACCAAAACATAGGAGCCGGGCAAACCCAACTATTGACCCAAGACATGATTCGGAGCCGATGCATATAATGCTATAAGTTCGGGGTGCCGCACTTGTGAAAGTGTTCGGACTTCTCACACCGTATTGTGGGGTACTTAAGCCCCCGGCGTATTGGCCGTATCAAAGTGTACGGGTGCAACATGTCATTAATGAACATATATTCGTAATAAAAAGAGTAATGCAATAATAGACGGAAGCTATGCATTGTTTATTTAAAAAAGCTGCGATCAAAGCAGAACGATACAAATACTGCAATAAGCAAAAGATGGGACTATTTAACATGTCCTTTCCAGGGGCAAGCTGCAGAATGTTATGTGAAACAGGTATACTGCTGGTTATAGAGACCACCTTAGAGTTCCATAGTGCGGCGTTGTTTTCTGCTTCCCTGGTTGTATCATTTGTGCGGCAATTGTACTGCTGGACAAGCCTTTCAAAGAATGGAGTCCTGAAAATAAGAGAAAATTAAGAAATCGGCAGCCCCTAGTGCGGTTTAAGCCGAGTTTCGGGCGTGCCGTGATGGTGCCCCTCCCCTTTTGCCCATGGTATTTCCAGAGCGTAGTTATGTACGCGCAACACTAGTTTCGCAAGTTTGCGAGGGCTGGGGTTGGGGCCGCATTGCTACGCTTGCTCGGAACTTGCCCGGCGGTCTTGTTGTAGGTTACTCTGGGCGCGCTTAACAGTGTCCAGACGTTTAATGGCCTGACTAGAGAATTGCCTTGAGAGGTTGCTTTGTACTTCCGCTGCAATAGCCGCCGTATGCTCCTCCGTTCAGAGAGAGCGTTCGGTGTTTCCATTGACCGTGATGACTCCTCAAGGGCCTGGCATCCTGAGCTTGAGGTATGCGTAGTGCGGCACCATATTGAACTTGGCGAATGCGGTTCGCCCGAGCAGTGCGTGATAGCCACTGCGGAACGGGACTATGTCAAAGATTAACTCCTCGCTTCGGAAATTATCCGGAGATCCGAAGACCACTTCAAGTGTAACTGAGCCTGTATAGTTGGCCTCTACACGTGGTATGACGCCTTTAAAGGTCGTTTTAGTGGGTTTAATCCTCGAGGGATCGATGCCCATTTTCTGCACTGTATCCTGGTAAAGCAGGTTCAGGCTGCTGCCGCCGTCCATAAGGACTCTAGTGAGGTGAAATCCGTCAATAATTGGGTCTAGAACCAATGCGGCGACTGGCTCCATCGCGTATACGTCCCTTAGCGCATGCTTCCGCTCCCTCTTGGGGACGTGGGTTGCGTATATCATGTTCACCGTCTGCACTTGTGGGGGAAAACCTTTCTGTCCACTGTTTTTCGGCGGCCGGGGCTCCTCCTCGTCATCGCTATGCAGCCGCTTGTCTCTGCTTTCGGCATTTAACTTGCCCGCCTGCTTGCACGCCCAACAATCCCTGTTGGTGTGATTGACTGGTTTTTCGGGGGTGCCATGTATCTGGCATGAGCGGTCGAGTATTCGGTCCAAACTGGACGGGCCCGGAGTATTTCTTTTGAACGGCTTTTTTCGCTGACCGGGTTTAGAGCCTCTGAATCCGGCATTAACTGTTGTATCCTCAGCATTGTCGTCGTTAATGCAGCGCTTTTTCTTGTTGCGACGCGACCTGCCATTGCTGTCCTTGGTATCCGAATTACCAGGGCTCCTGGTCATGTTATTGCTGTGAGCTAGCCAGCTGTCTTCTCCCGCGCAAAAGTGAGTCATAAGTGTCGTGAGGGCTACCATATGTTTTGGCTTTTCTTGTCCTAGGTGCCGTGCAAGCCACTCGTCGCGGATGTTATGCTTGAAGGCTGCAAGGGCCTCTGCCTCCAGACAGTCGACGATTTGATTTTTCTTGGTTAAGAACCGTGTCCAGAATTGTCTGGCCGATTCCTCTGGCTGCTGAATTATGTGGCTAAGGTCATCGGCGTCTGGTGGTTGCACATAAGTGCCCTTGAAATTGTCGAGGAATGCGGCTTCTAGGTCCTCCCAGCAACCAATTGATTCTGCTGGCAAGCTGTTAAGCCAATGCCGAGCTGGTCCTTTAAGCTTGAGTGGGAGGTATTTGATGGCGTGTAGGTCATCACCGCGGGCCATGTGGATATGAAGGAGATGGTTGTTGATCCATACCGCGGGATCTGTTGTGCCATCATATGATTCGATGTTCACGGGTTTGAAACCCTCAGGGATTTGATGATCCATTACTTCATCTGTGAAGCATAGTGGGTGTGCGGCGCCTCTGTATTGGGCTATAACACGACGCAGCTCAAATGAGCTTTGTCTACTGTGTTCGGCCCGGCCGGATTGACTGTATCCGGAGTGACGATTACCGTTTCGTGTCGTGGGGCACCCACGCGATCCGTAGATCGATCTTGTTTGCCTTGCCTTGTTCTCCAATATATCTCGCAGGTCTGGCACATTTTCCCAATGCCTTGGTATTTTTTGAGCGGCGCCGGGGTGCGGCTTGAGTGGAGGGCCGAGAGCCTTCTCTGTCGCAGCCATGGGGTGGCCGATCGGCCGCATCATGTGCTGGTGATGTAGGTTTAGGTGCTTCCTCCTCTAGTCGGGGTAGCAACCCGCGATTTGGGTAGCTCTTGGAGGGGCGTTTGAGTTCATACTCTTCGTCCGAAGGACTTCAGTCCATCTGTCGGCTAGCAAATCTTGATCAGCTCTAAGCTGTTGCTATTTTTTCTTGAGGATGCTCGCCGTGGCCATAAGCCTGCGTTTGAAATGCTCTTGTTCGGTGGGATCCTCCGGCACGACAAATTCGTCGTCGTCGACGCTTGCCTCGTCTTCGAAGGGAGGCATATAATTATCGTCCTCGACCTCTCTGTCCGCCACTCTCTCATGAGGGCTGGCTTCTCCATCCTCCTGTGCCGAATCTTGCTGGAGGTGGCTGTCTTCAGCACTGTCAGGGGTGTTATTATCTCCCGTGCCAGAATCACCGTTTTTGCTTTGGCGGGATTTAGAGTGGCGCCGCTGACGCCGGCGCTTAGGCTGCTTCTTGGAGGGGCCATCCTCCGCTGTTCCATCGCCATTGCCTTCTTTTGGGGTGTCCACCATGTATATATCATACGACGAGGTGGCTTTCTAGTGCCCTATAGGCCCTGGTTCTTGATCGTCTACTGCATTGGTGTCCATACTGTCGATGTCTTCGGAGTCGAAGTTGAGCATGTCAGTTAAATCATCGACAGTGGCTACGAAGTGGGTGGTGGGTGGGCTTTGAATTTCTTCATCGTCCGCATCCCAACCTTGCTGACCATAGTCTGGCCAGGGCTCTCCTAAAGAGAGAGACTTTAGTGAATTCAGAATATCGCCGAAGGGCGAGTGCTGAAAGATGTCCGCGGCAGTGAACTCCATGATCGGCGCCCAATCGGATTCGATCGGTAGGGGCGCGGAGGGCTCGGAGTCTGGAGAAGAGTCCGGCTCCTTGGAGTCACGGGCTTCGCAGAGAATAGGGCTGGTGTTCGGCTATCGCCGTAGGGATTGCAGCCCTCGAGGCGGAGTCCAACCACCCATCCTCGATTGGCGTAGTTGGCTCTGAATTAAGGGTCGGAGCTGATGCGGGTGCGGCCTCCAGGGCACTGTTCGGCGGCAAAGCTAGATCATGCCCATCGTGACAGTGCGGCGCGCTCGGCTGCGGCTCGAATACGTCGAAGATCAAGTCTCCACGGAGGTCCGTTGTGTAGTTTAAACTTCCAAATCTGACCTGACGGCCAGGGGCGTAGCTTTCGATCTGCTCCAGATGGCCAAGCGAATTGGCCCGTAGTGCAAAGCCACCAAATACGAAGATCTGTCCAGGGAGAAAAGTCTCAACCTGGATCGCATCGTCGTTGATGATCGGAGGGGCCATCGGGCCTAAAAGTGACGACACAGAGGAACTCTCAATGAAAGCACCAATGTCAGTGTCAAAACCGGCAGATCTCGGGTAGGGGGTCCCGAACTATGCGTCTACGCGGATGGTAACATGAGGCAGGGGACGCGATGTTTTACCCAGGTTCGGGCCCTCTTGATGGAGGTAAAACCCTACGTCCTGATTGATTAATATTGATGATATGGTAGTACAAGAGTAGATCTACCACGAGATCAGAGAGGCTAAACCCTAGAAGCTAGCCTATGGTATGATTGTTGTTCGTCCTACGGACTAAAACCCTCCGGTTTATATAGACACCGGAGGGGGCTAGGGTTACACAGAGTCGGTTACAATGGTAGGAGATCTACATATCTGTATCGCCAAGCTTGCCTTCCATGCCAAGGAAAGTCCCTTCCAGACACGGGACGAAGTCTTCAATCTTGTATCTTCATAGTCCAGGAGTCCGGCCGAAGGTATAGTCCGGCTATCCGGACAGCCCCTAATTCAGGACTCCCTCAGTTCCCATCACAAGGTATGTTCCTTTTTGGTCTGACCGTTTGCCAAAGATCCTGCATGTTGAGTCTGCTCTTGTGCTACTGTTTTGGCACTGCCATGATAAAGCAGTAATGTTATTATTTTGCACCTTAATCTAGTGGCACTATTAATATGAGGCAATGTTTTGGCACCACTAGTGGCACTAATTTTTTTATATATCAAAAGAGGGGGTTTCCTCCGATTTCATTAAATAAATCCAACCATAGAGAACCATTATCCAAAAACATCTCAGTGTAAATAGGCAGTTATGTAACTACTACTACAGCGGACTGAGTACTAGCAGGAGACAAGTTCGCCACATAAGCTAGGCAGGTAGGGGGACGCAGCACCAGCTCGACCAAGTTTGGATTACAACCCAAATGCTACCACACAAACATCAGAGGGGAAGATAGGGACTCAAAGAGCCAGCTTCAGCATCCCAGTCTAAGCACCCCCGGCCTCCATCCTTGCAACACACGGTACACCTCGTTTGCTACCTGCTCGACCCTAGTGCCACTGATAAAATGAAGTAATAATACAGTTAAAATAGTGCGAGTGTCCTCTCTATCATTTCATTTCCAATGTAGATAAAGAAAGTGCTTCTCTTTGTTAGTATATGTTTCATCAACTAGTCCCATTGTTAATGTTTAAGCATTTCTGCAAACTAGGGTGCTTAATTTTAGTTGATCTGCACAAAAATAGAGATTGGAATATCTCAAGGCCCCTCCTTGTACTACCGTTGTACACTAATGTTCATCACTGGCAGAAGGTGTATCGGGGAGACTTGGGTCGATTTTCAGTATGAGGCGTACCGTATGAGGCATCGCAGGGCCCATCTCGCCCTCGCAGCATGGCATAATATGATACTATCGCAATATTTTCTTCTATTTATTAGTGTATGTTTCATCAACTAGTGCCACTATAATGTAATCATGCCTTTTCATTATCTGTGCAAACAGGGTTATTCAGCTGCATTTTGGTGGAACTGCACAAATGTACGGATGGAACCGGCATATATGCAGAGTGCGAGGTGCCAAGTAAAAATTACCGACACCAACCTTGCTCCATCTAAGCATTGGCATCCACCACCATCATTGGGATGTGTGGCGCTCACTATGGACGGATCTTTCTCGGTAGCAAATCCTCTAACCAAATACTAGTAGCTTAGACTTCAAAAAAATACTACTAGCTTATATTGGTAGTTTTCTAGGGTGTACTCTTTTCTAAAAGAAGCACCAATCTATTTTTCTTTATTTGTACACAGTGTCACAACTTTGACCCAAAGGTCAAGAGCTATTTTAGGGTGATTGGCGTAGTACTCGGAGACTGATTGTAAGCATGATTTTTATTAGTTGTCACACTGATTGTAAGTATGAGCAGATGGAAGATTAGGTTAGTGCGAAGCTTACCATAAACCCTACCGACGCCGTGGAAACAAGGCGGGCGTCGAGGGAACCGTGGAGAACGGCGGGGAAGCGACGTCGTGCCATCCGGCCTCCTCTTACGGTGGGAGAACGAATACTCATCTGGCTCCGGCTGGCTCTGCACCCTCACGAACGGCACATCGTACTCGATCGATTCGTTATCCTCTGGGTGCTCGACCTTCACATGTACACCCACCGCCTCCGCCTGACTTTCTGTAGGATCAAAAGTATGTCTAGAGGGGGGGTGATTAGACTACTTGACCAAATAAAAACTTAACATTTTCCCAATTTTAGTTCTTGGCAGATTTTAGCTATTTTAGGACAATTCAAGCAATCATCACACAATTCAAGCAAGCATGCAAAGAGTATATTAGCAGCGGAAAGTAAAGCATGCAACTTGCAAGAATGTAAGGGGAAGGGTTTGGAGAATTAAAACGCAATTGGAGACACGGATGTTTTTCCCGTGGTTCGGATAGGTGGTGCTATCCTACATCCACGTTGATAGAGACTTCAACCCACGAAGGGTAACGGTTGCGCGAGTCCACGGAGGGCTCCACCCATGAAGGGTCCACGAAGTAGCAACCTTAACTATCCCACCATGGCCATCGCCCACGAAGGACTTGCCTCACTAGCGGTAGATCTTCATGAAGTAGGCGATCTCCTTGCCCTTACAAACTCCTTGGTTCAACTCCACAATCTTGTCGGAGGCTCCCAAGTGACACCTAGCCAATCTAGGAGACACCACTCTCCAAGAAGTAACAAATGGTGTGTTGATGATGAACTCCTTGCTCTTGTGCTTCAAATGATAGTCTCCCCAACACTCAACTCTCTCTCATAGGATTTGGATCTGGTGGAAAGAAGATTTGAGTGGAAAGCAACTTGGGGAAGGCTAGAGATCAAGATTCATATGGTAGGAATGGAATATCTTGGTCTCAACACATGAGTAGGTGGTTCTCTCTCAGAACATATGAGTTGGAATTGTGTATGTGTTCTGATGGCTCTCTCCACGAATGAAGAGGAGGTGGAGGGGTATATATAGCCTCCACACAAAATCCAACCGTTACACACAATTTACCAATCTCGGTGGGACCGAATCAACAAACTCGGTCGGACCGAAAAGGTAAACCTAGTAACCGTTAGAGATTTTTGGTGGGACTGACATGCAACTCGGTAGGACCGATTCTGTTAGGGTTTGGGCATAACGTAATCTCGGTGAGACCGATTACACAAACTCGGTGAGACCGAGTTTGGTAATAAGCTAACCAGAGAGTTGGTCAGGTAAACTCGGTGGGACCGATTTGCTCTTTCGGTGAGACCAAAAAGTTACAAAAAGGAAACATAGAGTTTACATTCCAATCTCGGTGGGACCGATTCGCTTTTTCGGTGAGACCGAAAAGTTACGAAAGGGAAACAGAGAGTTTGCAATCCCATCTCAGTGAGACCGAGATCCCTATCGGTAGGACTGAATTGCTAGGGTTTGGCAGTGGCTTATGACAAGTGAAACTCGGTGGCGCCGGATAGAAAGAATCGGTATGACCGAGTTTGGCTTAGGGTTTAGGTCATTTGTGGATATGGGAAAGTGGTTGAGGATTTTGGAGCATATCACTAAGCACATGAAGCAAGAGGCTCATTAAGCAACACGTCATCCCTCCTTGATAGTATTGGCTTTTCCTAAAGACTCAATGTGATCTTGGATCACTAAAATATAAAATAAAGAGTCTTGAGCTTTTGAGCTTGAGCCAATCCTTTGTCCTTAGCATTTTGAGGGTTCCACTTTCACATCCATGCCATGCCAATCATTGAGCTTTCCTAAAATAATCATCTTGGAATAGCATTAGCTCAATGAGCTATATGTTGTTATGAATTACCAAAACCACCTAGGGATAGTTACACTTTCAATCTCCCCCTTTTTGGTAATTGATGACAACATATAGATCAAAGCTTCGACAATGATAATAAGCATGAAATATATTGTCGCTTTGAGAAGTATGTGACAAGTAAGAGCTCCCCCTAAATTTGTGCATATTTAAAATTTGCTTTGGACTGCAAATGCACAAAGAGTTAGAGTCATGGGTTACTCTTCCATGTCACATACATCTTGGTGGAGCGCTTAAAATGATAAGAATGAAATACATGCACTCATCACCAAGAATAGTGAGTGACCACATAAGATAGATAGGATGATAATATCAAGCAAACATTAAGTGTAGCTTATGATCAAACACATGATCATCAATGTCTCACAGATAATGACGTAGTATCTCCAGCACACAAGCAAACAAAGTTCGAAAAACCACCAAATAAAACAAGAGAGAATAAAAGCAACACTCTCTCTCGAAGCCTATGATCTATACATTTTCTCCCCCTTTGGCAACAAGTTACCAAAAAGTTCCTAGAAAATGCATAGTGCTAAGTCGACACTCAGGCTTGATCTTCAGGTGGTGGTGGAGTCCGGAGCACTCCAAGGACGAAGCCTTCTGTAGACGTGGTCGGAGTCGAGGCTGAAGTGGACGCTAGAGCTAGTGGAACTGAGGCTGTGGCTGGTGCAGAAGTGGTGGCTCTGGTGTCAGCAACTGGCACTGCAGACGACCTCGGACCTCGTGGCACTCTGGCAAAAGCATCAGTTGTAGTCTTGCCTCTCCTCTCCTGCATGTCATCCTGGAGCTACTCCACTGCAGTCTGAATCTCTGTCACTTTGACATCCAAGTCATAGAACTTTTGTTCCATGATCCTCTCTAAGCTTGCCTGGTTTTGAGTTAGGGTGACTAGTCCTTGCTCAATCCACAGGGTGGATGCAATCAAGTAACCAAGCTGCTCTTGTTTGGTTTTCAGGAAATATTCAGATGCCTCCTCTTGAGTAGGCATCTTGGCAGCTTTCTCCTTCCTTGCTTTCTCCTGCTTGGCTTGTGCTTGGGCAGATGATGGTTCATTCTCAATCATGACAACTTGGTTATCTTCAAAGTATGGATGGATGGGCAGGTGTTCCTTGTCCAATAAGTATATGCCCGTGCCCATCTTGGAGTTGATGAGCTCCTGAATCTGTGGGGCATATCCACATCTCCTCTTCTGGTCTGCTCCTGTCCTCTTGATTGTTTCTATCATAAGGCTCATGACTTTGAATTTCTGTGGCACGTCAAAGATATGAAGCAAGTTGATTGCATGGCCTCTGATCATCTTGTGATCTCCAGACTTGGGCAATAAGGTGTGCCTCAGTATCCAATTGATGGTTGGCAGCCCTGACAAAAGATAGTGTACTGAGCCAAACTTGAAAGTGTCAAGTGCTTCATTTGGAATCTCCTTGTACATGTTTGACATTGAGTTGTGGTCCAGCTTCTTCTTGGCATAAATGTCCAATTCATCTGCTTGCTCTTCTGGGGCATTAATCAGCTGAGCCCATTCAGCAACTGTAGACTGGTACCTCGTACCCTCTGACATCCAAATTATCTTACCATCTGGATAAAAATGGGCTGTGGAGTAGAACTGCATGATGAGTTCCTCGTTCCACTTTGTGAGCTTCTGCCCAACAAAGTCCTCTAATCCACATGCCTTGAAGCTGTCCTGCACTCCAGGGTAGTACTCTTCGTTGTCCTTGATGTATTGCCAATCAACCCATCTCATGTCACATACAATTGGCTTCTTATCTAGCAGCACTGTCTCATAGAAGTCCTGCTGTTCCTTGGTGTGAAATCTGTAGTCCACAGCAGTCCTTCTCCTTGAAGCATACGGGTCTACTTCTCTCCACTTCCGGAGCCCTGAATCTCTCCTGAGCTTCATGTCCTCAGTCACAGGATGAGCATCGTTGTGGTCTGGGATCTTGGGCTTGAGTTTTCTGAGAACTTGCTCTTCATCATCTTCTGCAGTGTCAGGCACTGGGGCCTTGTTCTTCTCAGCAGCTGGGATGCTTCTTGTATTCCTCTTGGGCTTTGGCTTTGGACCTGGCTTGGCCTTGGAAGCAGCTGCCCCTGATCGTATGGCATCACCCATCAGCTTGGGTGCCTTTGGTGCTGGTGCAGCTACCTCTTCTTCTTCCTCCTCATCTTCCATGATGGAAACTTTGCCAAGCACTCTGGCTACAGTTTTCTTCACCCTTTCTTTCCTCTTCTTGCCTTCAGCAGCAACTGGCTCTATGGGAGTGGGCTTCTCAGTTGAAGCTCTGGCCTTTGACATAGGCTGCCTGCCTGCTGGCCTTTTGATCTTCATCCCTGGTTTTATGCCCTGTGCTGGCTCAACTCTCTTGGAAGTTGCTTCCTCTTCTGCCACATAATCCTCATCTTCTGAGTCTGAGGTTCTCTTCTTTCTCTGTCTTGTGGCAGCTTTGGGCAGGTTGCTAGGAGTACTTCTGCTGCCATCATCTGAGGAACTTGAGGGACTAGTGCCCTCACTCATCTACACTTGCTGCTGTGACATGTTCTGGCTATCACTTTGGTCTGACATGATGCAAACTCTGACTGCTGACCCTGTGAATAGGTTATAGATGAGATAGAGTAGATGAGCATCACAAAATGCAGAGACTTTTGCAAAAGAATAATTCAAAAACTTAGTTTTAGTTTCCCACTGAAAGCATCTCGGATCTACCGATTTTTAAACTCGGTGATACCGAAGCAGTTTTGGAGCCTAAACTAGTGAACTCGGTCAGACCAAGTCATAGTTCGGTGGCACCAAGACTGCTAGGGTTTCACGAGGTTCCAAAATCGGTCACACCGACTAGTAATACTCGGTCAGACCGAGTCTCACTTGTGCAATGGCATAAGCCAAATCGGTGGGACCAAGCTTTTCAACTCGGTGGGTCCGAGATGGTTTCGGCGGAAACCTAACCCTAAAATTTTAGAATTAAACCTAATCTACGAGTTCATTGACTGGATAGAAGTTTATCAAACGTGGCAAGAATCATGATGATCACAATGTGCTAGGAATCGGATTGGAGAATAGCACAAAGATCGAGTCCATACCCTAGTTCGGCGGAGACTCGCTACGACGGCAATGGCGGGGTAGAATTCCCGTTGACGGCGACGGAGACCAGCGACTGGAGGCGGCTGGCGGCGAGGAGACGATCCGGAGACCAAGTTGGCAGAGCAGGCTATCGCGCGGGCGAAGGGGTTCAGAGAAATTTCCAAAAAATTTCCCGTGACTATATATAGCCCGACCCTGTCGGTGTGACCGAGTGGAAAAACTTGGTGGCACCGAGATGCAAAACTATATACAGTTGTTGCAACTCGGTGTGACCGAATGGTTCAAATCGGTTGCACCGAGATCGAAAACCTAGATCAACTTAATGATCTCGGTAGGACCGAAAGTAGGGAATTGGTCAGACCGAGAATCACAAAGAGGTTTTGGAAGTTTAACTCTATGACGAATCGGGGACTCCGAGCGCTCCTCACACAGAGTGGTTCGAATCTGACTTGATCAAATTTTGTGATGTAGCATGAATAGAGTTTGAGACGAGAAAAGCATAGATAGCTAGAGGAGGTTCTTAGGCATTCTTGTCCATCCACTTGGCAAAAGGAAATAAAACCAAACAACCAAAACAACAAGTGGATGTCCTTGAATGAGTAAAATATGCAACCAACATGCTCACACAATAAGATGGCAAATGAAATATGTGACAAAGCATGCACAACCAATTCTAGCATCTATCAAGCAATTTGCGATGACTAGGTCATGGGAATCCACTTGACTAAGGTCTTAGGATCTTCTTCAAATGCATCAATTTCCTCTTGAAGCTTGTCCTTGCCTTTTTGCTTGTAGCCTTGTGGTGGAAGATCATCTTGAGCTTGTGTTCCCTTGAAGGAAGTATCATACTTCTCTTATTGAGGAACAAACTTTGTCTTGGGGTATTGATCTTCTTCCCACTCAACTCCATTGGCATTGAACTTTCGTTCAAAACCAACACCTTGATTCTTCCGGTGCATTCCTTGCTTGCGCACAATTTCCTCGAATTGCTTACTCCCGGCAAGACTTTTGTACACTCCTTTCTCTATAATTCCCTTCAATAAGCTATTTTCTTGCTCAAGTATAACTTGGCTAAGAGAATCATTAGTGGAATCAAGAGAACTACTAGAAGCAACAATATTGGATTTAGCATGATCATTGTTACTACTAGAGGAAGAATCTTTCTTGTTCTTGTTACTAGACTTGACTTGAGGCATGTAAGTGGATAAGAGTAAACGCTTGGCAATGTAAGAAGAACTTTTCTTGCGGAAATCATCATTGATTGCTTTTAAAAACTCATGCTCTTGCTCAAGATTGAGCTTTTCAAAGCGTAATTTCTCATGAGCTCTTAAAAGTTCTCGATGATCTTCGAAGATAGTTTCATGAGCTAACTTAAGAGTGTTTAGTTCTTTAGTTAGAGCCTCAATCTTCTCCTTATCATTGTCATTCATTTTATCTTGATTAGCATGATTAATTGACGTTTCATCATAGTGTTCATCACTAGAGTTGTCAACAAGCAAATCATCATCACCTAACAAGTCATCTTCATCACTATTAAAATCAACATACTCGGGGTGTGTTACCTTAGGACCTTTGGCCATGAAGCATCTTCCAATTCCTTCATTTGGTGAGTCAAATATGTCGTAGGAGTTGGATGACACAAGTGCTAGACCGGCAACACCTTCATCTTGAGTATCTTCGGAGTCAGAGTGATAACTTCTCTCGGAGTGGCTGTCGGAGTCGGAGCCGGATACCCATTCACCAACATGAGCTTGATGTCTTCGTTTTGTGTAGCTCCTTGATGATTTTTCCTTCCTTTCCGAATCCATGCTTCTCCGTGAGTATCTTCGTTCATAACGATCATCTCTACCCCTTCTCTCTCTTGGTGGTGATTCTTTGCTTCTTCTTTTTGGAGAATCTTCTCTTCTCTTGTAGGGAGCCGTACACTCATTGGAATAGTGTCCGGGTCTTCCACAATTGTAGCAGTTTCGCTCTCGACTAGAAGATCTTTTGTCATTGTAGGACCTTGACTTGAAGCTTCTATCTTTGCTTCTACTCTTGTAGAACTTGTTGAAGTTCTTCACCATTAAGCTCAATTCTTCGTTGAAGTTTTGTTTCTCACTTGATGATGTAGGGGCTTCACATGAGGCTTTGTAGGCACCACTTGATTTGTTGTGAAGTTCCTCTTTATCCTTAAGTGACATCTCATGAGCAACAATTCTTCCAATCACTTCCGTTGGCTTGAGATCTTTGTAATTGGGCATCATTTGGATCAATGTGCACACGGTATCATATTTTCCATCCAAGGCTCTTAGAATCTTCTTGATGATGAATCTATCGGTCATCTCTTCACTTCCTAAGCCAGCAATCTCATTTGTGATGAGAGCAAGCCTAGAGTACATTTCAGCGACACCTTCACCATCCTTCATTTTGAACTTGTCAAGTTGACTTTGAAGCACATCCAACTTGGATTCCTTGATGGAGTCAGTACCTTCGTGCATATCAATCAAAGTGTCCCAAATTTCCTTTGCATTGTCAAGACGACTGATTTTTTTGAATTCTTCGGGGCACAATCCGTTGAAGAGAATATCACACGCTTGAGCATTGTATTGCAACATCTTCAACTCATCCGCGGTAGCTTCACGGTTTGGTTCTCTCCCATCAAAGAAGTCACCTTGCAAACCTACACACAGAATAGCCCAAACGGCGGGGTTATGTCCAAGAATATGCATTTTCATTTTATGCTTCCAACTAGCAAAATTAGTACCATCAAAGTAGGACCTCTACGGTGATAATTTCCCTCGATAGACGCCATACTCTCCTAGGTTGTGAAATAAAGGCTATGACCACCAAAAGCTATGGAGATCAAAGCAAATGGAGACCAAAGCTCTGATACCACTTGTAGGATCGAAAGTATGTCTAGAGGGGGCGTGATTAGACTACTTGACCAAATAAAAACTTAACCTTTTCCCAATTTTAGTTCTTGGTAGATTTTAGATATTTTAGGACAAGTCAAGCAATCATCACACAATTCAAGCAAGCATGCAAAGAGTATATTAGCAGCGGAAAGTAAAGCATGCAACTTGCAAGAATGTAAAGGGAAGGGTTTGGAGAATTAAAACGCAATTGGAGACACGGATGTTTTTCCCGTGGTTCGGATAGGTGGTGCTATCCTACATCCACGTTGATGGAGACTTCAACCCACGAAGGGTAACGGTTGCGCGAGTCCACGGAGGGCTCCACCCACGAAGGGTCCACGAAGTAGCAACCTTGTCTATCCCACCATGGCCATCGCCCACGAAGGACTTGCCTCACTAGTGGTAGATCTTCACGAAGTAGGCGATCTCCTTGCCCTTACAAACTCCTTGGTTCAACTCCACAATCTTGTCGGAGGCTCCCAAGTGACACCTAGCCAATCTAGGAGATACCACTCTCCAAGAAGTAACAAATGGTGTGTTGATGATGAACTCCTTGCTCTTGTGCTTCAAATGATAGTCTCCCCAACACTCAACTCTCTCATAGGATTTGGATCTGGTGGAAAGAAGATTTGAGTGGAAAGCAACTTGGGGAAGGCTAGAGATCAAGATTCATATGGTAGGAATGGAATATCTTGGTCTCAACACATGAGTAGGTGGTTCTCTCTCAAAACATATGAGTTGGAATTGTGTATGTGTTCTGATGGCTCTCTCCACGAATGAAGAGGAGGTGGAGGGGTATATATAGCCTCCACACAAAATCCAACCGTTACACACAATTTACCAATCTCGGTGGGACTGAATCAACAAACTCGGTCGGACCGAAAAGGTAAACCTAGTGACCGTTTGAGATTTTCGGTGGGACTGACATGCAACTCGGTAGGACCGATTTTGTTAGGGTTTGGGCATAGCGTAATCTCGGTGAGACCGATTACACAAACTCGGTGAGACCGAGTTTGGTAATAAGCTAACCAGAGAGTTGGTCAGGTAAACTCGGTGGGACCGATTTGCTCTTTCGGTGAGACCGAAAAGTTACAAAAAGGAAACAGAGAGTTTACATTGCAATCTCGGTGGGACCGATTCGCTCTTTCGGTGAGACCGAAAAGTTACGAAAGGGAAACAGAGAGTTTGCAATCCCATCTCGGTGAGACCGAGATCCCTATCGGTAGGACCGAATTGCTAGGGTTTGGCAGTGGCTTATGACAAGTGAAACTCGGTGGCGCCGGATAGAAAGAATCGGTATGACCGAGTTTGGCTTAGGGTTTAGGTCATTTGTGGATATGGGAAAGTGGTTGAGGATTTTGGAGCATATCACTAAGCACATGAAGCAAGAGGCTCATTAAGCAACACGTCATCCGTCCTTGATAGTATTGGCTTTTCCTAAAGACTCAATGTGATCTTGGATCACTAAAATATAAAATGAAGAGTCTTGAGCTTTTGAGCTTGAGCCAATCCTTTGTCCTTAGCATTTTGAGTGTTCCACTTTCACATCCATGCCATGCCAATCATTGAGCTTTCCTGAAATAATCATCTTGGAAGAGCATTAGCTCAATGAGCTATATGTTGTTATGAATTACGAAAACCACCTAGGGATAGTTGCACTTTCACTTTCACCTCTGGCGAATTTGTCTGCTCCATCGCCCAGAGGAGATACTCGATGAACTCGAAGGACTGCGGCGTGACTGCCGCCGAGGAGTACATCGCCACCCTCATCGCCGTTGTCTCACTCTTTGGCATACATTGCCACATGGCCCTCACCGTCCTCGAAATCTCCCACTCATTGTCAAACCAAGTAAGGATCTCCTTCAACCTGGCTAACTTTGCCTAGTCGCTGCCGGTGATCTGCCTGATTCTCTACTGCATCCTCTCCATAGATGTCCTTCTGAGTGGTCTGGTGCTAGCTTTGGAAGATGAGAGGAGAGACAGTGGTCTTGCAATAGAGAAGTGGGAGAGGCGAGATGGTGGTTTTGGAATGGAGATAATGGAGAGGAGAGGGGGTGGTTTTGAAATGGAGAAGAGGGAGAGGCGAGGCAGTGGTTTTGGAATGGAGATGATGGAGAGGAGAGGTTTTCCTACCTTTCGGTCGCTGACAAGTGGGCCCCGCGCTTGGTGGGACCCATGTGTCAGTGTATCAATGGCAGGATGGGTTACGTCAGGGGATCCTCGTCCGAGGAGAGAGGAGGTGGTTTTGCAATGGAGAAGAAGGAGAGGCGAGACAGTGGTGTTGGAATGGAGGTGATGGAGAGGAGAGGAGGTGTTTTTGCAATGGAGAAGAAGGAGAGGCGAGACAGTGGTGTTGGAATGGAGGTGATGGAGAGGAGAGGAGGTGGTTTTGCAATGGAGAAGAGGGAGAGGAGTGTGCGGCAGCGATTTAGATTTGGATGAGAGGGCTAGCGCGCTGTGACTGGATCAAAATCAATTTACCCTTCAATTAAGAAAGCGACCCCACATTAACTAGTCTCCCTTTTATTCTGGGTCATAATTGACCATGATTTTCACAAATAAAATATATGTTATACATTGCAAAAATAATATAATTTGAAAGTACATTCATATATGAACCAAATGATACAATTTTTGGTGACATGCATTCACATTTTGCTTGTCAAATACAGTATGTGGTCAAACTTTGACCTAAAATATGCAAAAAAAATACTTCCAAGACCAGCGCCGCTCCTCTCCTCTTAAACCATCGCCGCTGCTCTCCTGTTCCAAACAAAATCCAACACCACTCCTCTCCTCTTCCATTTCAAAACCACTGTCCCTCCTCTCCTATTCCAATCCAAAACCCCGTTCTAATCCAAAACCAGTGCTGCTCCTCTCCTCTCCCATTCAAAAACCACTGTCAGCGAGTGAAGGTGCTGTGGAGAAGTAGATTGATGGAGGAGTACAACCGATACGGCAGGATCGCAGATGGTGACCCTGTGAAGCTAGGTAGGATGTTGGAGATACAGTCTTGGTTTGACAACAAGGACCAACTAGTGGCGACGGCGACATTCGTGGCCAAATATCTGCAACAGAGCGAAAAGGCGGCGATACTCCCAAAGGGAGTCGCGCGGGAGTACATAGAGCTGCTCCTCTGGGCCATGGGGCAAACAGATTCACCGAATCCGATCATGAGGGAGCGATGGTGGGAGTATCGATCCCAGATGGAGCATCCACCAGAGATTGAAGGATCAAGCATCTATAGGGTGTCGTTTGTGAGGGTGTCGTGCCAGAGCGAGCCGGTGGAGTCTTCGTCGACCGACCCAGCTGCAAGAGGAGAAAAGCAGTTGGCCCGACAATGCTTCCCCGCCATCCTCTCCCTCGACGTTCACATCGTCTCACGGGGCGGCTGTCTGCCGCCGAGGAATAGGAGGGTACTGCCCCCCAGCCCAATAGTTGGGTAGGTTGTGAATTGTCAGGAGGAGCTTAGGGTTGTTAGTATTTGCAGGTTGTGAATTATATTTTGTGTTGTTTATTTTGAGAGTACCTTCAGATATGAATGCCTTTTGAATTTCAGATTTGCAGTATTGAGCATATGAAGTATTTTATGAATTCTAGAGATCTATTTTTAGAACTTAAAAAATGTAGTTTCATAGGAGTATAAAAGTGCAGACAATGTGATTCTCAGAGAAGAAACTTCAAGTTTCAGTTTCAGATAAGAAACTGCAAGTTCAGTTTCAGATAAGAAACTGCAAGTTTAGTTTCAGATAAGAAACTGCAACTTTCAGAGGCAGAGCATTTATATTAGCACGGCATTTGCAAACAGGGTTAACATCATGTTGGAAGTTTTATTCATGGTCGAAAATGGAACTACCAGCCAGTTAACATCATGCTGATCAACATTCATGCATAGCACATCTTCATATGATGCACAGTCAAAAAGATATGCTATTTTCAAAATGCGCACACAATGTCGAGTGTGCGAAAAACAAAGAAAACGAGGGACGAAGTTTTGGCAAGTGTTGGACGTGGTGTGCGTAGATGACAATGGGGACCCACATGTCAATAATGGCAGAGGCAAAAAATACTTGCCAAAACTTCGTCAGCTGGAATCTCCACTGGGCTAGTTCAATACTTTCTTTACAAATAAGGCACTGCATTGGGTGGTCCGATCACCTCCAGCGCCTTTGTGCACTCACCGCGGCGCCGCTGCCTGCCGTTGTGAACATGCTGAACAAACGAGAGGAATCTGGAGTGGACTGTACATGGAGAGGCGGACAGTTGGGACCCACCAGGTCTATGGCCGTACGCAAGCAAGTGACTCATTGAAAAAACTTCGTCCTAATGCCATAGTGACGTTGGGGCCCACGGGTTTGTCAACATAGTTACATTTTTTAGGTGCTTCAACGTAGGAGATAAATTCACAACGAAGCTATGGAGCTGGCGGGTAGTATCATCTATTATCACTGGGGTAGCAAGTATCCGCTGCGTTTTGGGCCCTGTCTAAGCTTTCTTTTTTAACATGCGCAGCCCACGACATGCCGGTTTGTACTTTTTTTAGGGTCGTCATGTATCGACCAGCCTATGAACCTCCCATCCGAGGTTTTATTTTTCCTGAAACATCGGCAACCCAATTTATGTTTTTTTTGAAGAAAACACAGAGGTCTGTTCTATTTTTCTATATAAGAATAGGAACGCCTGGTCCAACTTTTGTTAATCTTCTAACTATATTATATATATTTAAATTATTTTATATGTTATTATATATTATTGTTATTGTCATCATATATTTAACAGATACTTACATATGTAAGAAAACAATATCCCACATCTTATTAACTTACAAAAATAATTTCTTAACAATAAAATACTGGATTATTTTGGCAACGAAAATCCTGGTGATTGTGTACAAAATCTTGGTAAGATTGAAGGACCAATGTAATAATAAATCACTTATTATTAAAATTTATTTATAATGAAATGCTCAGTCCCTCTTTATTTATTGATAACATTGCTGCGCCCAACCCAACATTATAATTAGAATCAGCCTAGCAAAATCATGTATTTCGAGAAAGTGCAAATGGCTTGTAATTTTTTAGGAGAAAAATAAATGGGCTGCATGGACACTAAATTATTTGTTCACCCAGCCCAGCAAATGGACTGTAATTCTAAAAAAGGAGATCAAATTGACTACAAATTCTGGAAAAATGGGTTGAATACGTGCCACATTTTTGGAGGCTGAAATGTGGGCCAATAGGTTGAAGCCAACGCAAGTCGTTGTCAACTTAGTCAACAAATGATTCTAACATCGTTAGCCATTGGATTTACATCCAACGACCAGCATCCATCTTCAATCTCTCGTCTTCTTCCTCCAGCGTCGTCGGGACCACCTGCTCCCCCCTCCTGCTGCTAGCATCTCTGCTTAGCACGCTTCGCTGTGAAGCGCTACCCCACCGTTGGCCATGCCATCCCCCCATCCCTCCACGCCTCATGTTCTTATCCACTGACTGCCGAACCACACCGCACCAGAACCAATTAACCCTTGTACACCTCTCTGTCGGCGACTCTACTCCCACGTCTTCCCATCTCTGGCTTGTTGCTGTCCGGGGCCTCGCCGTCGTCCACCACCTTGGATGCGCTCGTCGCGGAGTACTCAACGTGGTCAACGAACGACATCCATCGGAAGTAGACTGTGTGTGGAGAGGGTGACATCTGGGTCCACGGTTGCACGCAAGGAAATGCCTCCTTATTACGCGCAAAATAATGATTCCTCCATGATACGTCTCTGTGGTATCTACTTTTCCAAACACATTTGCCCTTGTTTTGGACTCTAACTTGCATGATTTGAATGGTACTAACCCGGACTAACGCAGTTTTCAGCAGAATTGCCATGGTGTTATTTTTGTGCAGAAATAAAAGTTCTCGGAATGACCTGAAAATCAACGGAGAGTATTTTTGGAATATATAAAAAAATATTGGAAGAAGAATCCACGTCAGGGGGCCCACACCCTGTCCATGACGGTGGGGGCGCGCCTACCCCCCTGGGCGCGCCCCCTGCCTTGTGGGCCCCCTGATGCTCCACCGACGTCCACCTTGACTCCATATATTCACTTTCGGGGAGAAAAAAATCACAGAGAAGGATTCATCGCGTTTTATGATACGGAAGCACCGCCAAGCCCTAAACTCTCACGGGAGAGCTGATCTAGAGTCTGTTCGGGGCTCCGGAGAGGGGAATCCGTCGCCATCGTCATCATCAACTTTCCTCCATCACCAATTTCATGATGCTCACTGCCGTGCATCAGTAATTCCATTGTAGGCTTGCTAGACAGTGATGGGTTGGATGAGATCTATCATGTAATCGAGTTAGTTTTTTTAGGGTTTGATCCCTAGTATCCACTATGTTCTGAGATTGCTGTTGTTATGACTTTGCTATGCTTAATGCTTGTCACTAGGGCCCGAGTGCCATGATTTCAGATCTGAACCTATTATGTTTTCATGAATATATGTGAGTTCTTGATCCTATCTTGCAAGTCTATAGTCACCTATTATGTGTTATGATCCGTTAACCCCGAAGTGACAATAATCGGGATACTTACCGGCGATGACCGTAGTTTGAGGAGTTCATGTATTCACTAAGTGTTAATGCTTTGGTTTGGTACTCTATTAAAAGGAGGCCTTAATATCCCTTAGTTTCCAATAGGACCCCGCTGCCACAGGAGGGTAGGACAAAAGATGTCATGCAAGTTCTTTTCCATAAGCACGTATGACTATATTCGGAATACATGCCTACATTACATTGATGAACTGGAGCTAGTTCTGTGTCACCCTATGTTATAACTGTTGCATGATTGATCGCATCCGACATAATTATCCATCACTGATCCAATGCCTACGAGCTTTTCATATATTGTTCTTTGCTTATTTACTTTTCTGTTGCTGCTATCACAATCACCATAAAACCAAAAATATTACTTTTGCTACCGTTACCACTACTATCATATTACTTTGCTACTAAACACTTTGCTGCAGATATTAAGTTTGTAGGTGTGGTTGAATTGACAACTCAGCTGCTAATACTTGAGAATATTCTTTTGCTCCCCTTGTGCCGAATCAATAAATTTGGGTTGAATACTCTACCCTCGAAAACTGTTGTGATCCCCTATACTTGTGGGTTATCACTCCACCTGACAGCTGGGAGCCACCGGAAGGGCCTCTGTATTTCACAAAAAAACGTTCCCCCACTGACCCACCAGCTATATCTTTGCACGCAAGGGAGTGCCTCATTATTATGCACAAAAAATGAATACCCCATGTGCTAGCTGGGACCCATCGTAGTGGGAGGCTGACTTGTGGGCCTACTAAGTTGATGGGGACGGAGGGATTTGTCAACTTAGTCAATATGAATGATTCTAGCTCTAGTGACCGTACGATGTCCATCCAAGGGTGGTAGTGCTTCTTCAACCTCTGGTCTTGTTGCTCTAGCCGCCCAAACCAGCGCCGGTTGTGTCGCGTGCTCTTGCATCACGTGGCCGGCTGTGATCCCGCGGAGGCCTCACCGCCCCCTACTACTTCCACCGCTGGCCAGGCCCTGCGGTGACGGCAACCTCACATCGTAGCTGAACCAGTGAACCCTCGTACTCTTCTTTGCGTGGGCATCCACTCCCGCGTCTTCCCCGACACCGCGTCATCCCCTTCCTAGGCCTCGCCGTCGTCCGCCCTGGTGCTCTCGCCGCGGCGTTGTCAACATGGTCAAGGAACGACTTCCATCGGAAGAGTACTGTACATGGAGAGGCTGACAGCTGGGTCCATGGCCGCAGTAAGGAAGTGCCTCCTTATTTCACGGAAAAATAATGATTCCTCCACCTGACAGCAGGGACCCACTGGACGGGCCACCGTACTTCGTGAAAAAACATTTCCCCCCTGACTGCTGGGACCCACTAGCTACATCTTCGCATGCAAGGAAGTGCGTCCATATTACGTGCAAAAAATGATTCGCCCCCCTGACTGTTGGGACCCACCAGCTACATCTTCGCACGCAAGGAAGTGCCTGACAGTCGGGACCCACACGGTCGAAGCGTACGTAGCATTGTCATTCTGGTCGCGAACGTGTACGTACATACTGGTCGATATAGAGGCGCGCACGTGTGGTAGTAGAGGCGCGCACGTAGCATGTACACGTACGTACAGCGGCCAGGGTACAAGAAAGTAAATACGGTCATGTACGTACATACGGGCGGGGTCTCGAACGCCTACTCGCGCATACGTACGGGCAGGGCTCGTGTACATGGTTGTGGCTGGGTTGGAATGGAGAAACTGCGTCGTTGTCGTGTTCATGGGGAGGCAACGGAATGCATCGTGTTCATCGGGAGGCAACGGAACGCGTGCTCTTCATCGGGAGCCAACCGGCTTGGAAGGAACAGCCAATGGAAACGAGGCATGGCGTACCGCAGAACGAAGGAAACGGCCTTGTGTTTGACCGGCTATGGTGGAAACGGGATCCTATTCATTGGGAGGGGTCTGGCGTACCGCAAAACGGAGGAAACAAAACTCCAACGGTCGAAACGGGGTCCTGTTGATCGGGAGGGGTGTGGCATACCGAAAAACACAGGAAATGGACTTATGTTGGAGCGCTACGGTCGAAATGGGGTCCTGTTTATCGGGAGGGGTGTGGCGTACCGCAAAACGGGACTCCACGGGATACTGTTCATCTCCACCGCCGACCTCCTCCAGCCTCCATGGGCTACTGTTCATCCACCGTCGACCTCCTCTAGCCTCTACCTGCGATTGTTCATCCACATCCAGCCTCCACCGGCTACTGTTCAACCAACCCTCTCCACGGGGTCCTGTTCAACCACCCCTCCACAGGCTACTGTTCATCCAGCCCTCCACCGGCTACAGGTCAACCAGCCCTCCACCGGCTAATGTTCAACCAGCCCTCCACCGGCTACTGTTCAACCAACCCTCCACATGGTCTTGTTCATCCAGCCCTCCACGGGGTCCTGTTCATCCACCGGCTCGATCGATCGGGGTACTGTTCATCCAGCGGCAACGACCTCTACTACCACGGGTTCTTGTTCATCCAACCCCCATCAGGAATTGTTCATCCAAACCCCCCAACGGCGCTCACTGTTCATCCAGACACAACATCGATCGGCTTTAGTTAGCAGTAGTAGCGAAGGAATCGCTCGATTGGGTTCAGTTAACAGCCTCGATCGCTTGGGTTCAGTAATGCGTAGCCCGCAGTGCAATTACTCGGGTTCAGTTAGAGCCCAAAGCCTCGCTCGGGTTCAGTTAGATCACAATGCCTCGCACACATGTGCGTACATACGAGAGAAACACGCATCACTCGGCCCCCGGCCACCCACCGTAACCAGGAACTCCCCCGATATTTTCCTTGCCCTCACTTCTACCATGGTTTTTTCCGTCATAGACGGCCCAAAGAATGTCATGTAGCTGCGTCTCCGGCCCGCTGAGGACGAAAAGCCCATTTTCTGTCATGATTTTTTGTCATAGAAGTAGGACCCCACCACATCTATGATGATACCGGGTTTTGTCACAATTATCGTCATAGAAGTGTCATAAGTATGATAGAAAAAAATTTGTTCGGCCCAAAATGTCACAGATGTGTCTGTTTTCATAGTGATTGCACCCACACATGATAGTACTATTATCTTTTTGAATTCTCCCAACTACACTATATCGCAGAAGTTTGCTCTTGTTAAGGATTATATTGATGGGTTGCCTTTTACCATTGCACATGATGATTTTGATGAATATAATATGCATGTGCTTGCTGCTCCTACTTGCAATTATTATGAGAGAGGAACTACATCTCCACCCCTCTTTATGTTTCCAACACGATAAAATTGCAAGAAACTGCTTATGCTATGTATTGGCCTTTACTTGATGTGCATGAATTGTTCTTGTATGACATGCCGATGCATAGGAGGAGAGTTAGACTTCGTCATTGCTTGATATATGTTGCTTTGTGCTCATTACTAAATGCCAAATCATTGTTAATTCAAATTGGCTTTGATATACCTTGGGATCCGGGTGGATTCATTACTTGAGCACTTTATGCCTAGCTTAATGGCTTTAAAGAAAGCGTTAGCAGGGAGACAACCCAAAAGTTTTAGAGAGTCGTTTATTTCTGTTGAGTTCTTTTATAAATTTTAAAAACAAAAATATATAGAGGAGAACTTAAAACTTCACAAAAAGAAAAGTAAAAGTGAGATAGACGAGCATTGTGAAAGTGGGGGACGTCCTTGAACTTTGTTTATGCTCACGGAAACTTTGTGAATCTTAATAACAGACAATTTTCAAAAAAAATAAGTATCCCCTTGTACAATTCTGTTGTATTATAAAAATAATGTGCCAAGATTTGCCTTTAGGATGTTTACATTGCTTGTTGGTTTGTGCGGTGCAAAACAGAAACTTTGGTTGTAGTGCGCGATTTAACATTTTTTTACTGGAACGTAAAACAGTTCTGAAACTTTTTTAATGTCTTTCTATATAACTTGTTTATTTATCCTAATTTTTTCAGAATTTTTGGAGTAACAGAGGTATGGTGAATGTTCAGATTACTACAGACTGTCCTGTTTAAGACAGATTCTGTTTTTGATGCATTGTTTTGCTTGTTTTGATGAAACTATCGATTTTTATCGGTGGTATAAGCCATGAAAAAGTTATATTACAGTATGTACAATGCAAAAACAAATTATGAATTGGTTTGCAACAATACTTAGAGTAGTGATTTGCCTTATTGTACTAACGGATCTTACCGAACTTTCTGTTGAGTTTTGTGTGGATGAAGTGATCAAAGATCGAGGAGGTCTCGATATGAGGAGAAGGAGGAGAGGCAAGAGCTCAAGCCTGGGGATGCCCAAGGCACCCCAAGTAAATATTCAAGGAGACTCAAGCATCTAATCTTGGGGATTCCTTGGAAGACACCCCATCTTTCTTCAACAAGTATCGGTATGTTTTTGATTTCGTTTCGTTCATGTGATATGTGCAAATCTTGGAGCGTCTTTTGCTTTTAGTTTTCATTTTTCTTCTATGAACCATGCTGGTATGAGATAGTCCATGTTTGATTTATAGAATGCTCATTGCACTTCACTTATATCTTTTGAGTGTGGCTTTATAGAATGCTTCCTGTGCTTCACTTATATCATTTGAAATTTGGATTGCCTGTTTCTCTTCACATAGAAAACAGTTGTTTGAAGAATGATCTTTTGCTTCACTTATATTTGTTAGAGCATGGTCTTTTGTAGAAAGAATTGAACTCTCTTTCTTCACTTATATCTATTTAGAGAGTCAACTGGAATTGGTCAATTGCATGGTTAGTCATAAAATCCTACATAGAACTTGTGGATCACTAAATATGATATGTTTGATTCCTTGCAATAGTTTTGCGATATAGAGATGGAATAGTTTTGCAATAGTTGTGGTTAGTAGGAATATTGGTGTTAAGGTTTGTGATTCCTGAAGCATGCACGTATAGTCTCTCTTTATGCTATGATGTTGGAGCATGATTTATTATTGATTGTCTTCCTTATGAGTGGCGGTCGGGGATGAGCGGTGGTCTTTTCCTACCAATCTACCCCCCTAGGGGCATGCGTAGTAGTACTTTGCTTCGAGGGCAAATAAACTTTTGCAATAAGTATATGAGTTCTTTATGACTACTGTGAGTCCATGGATTGTACGCACTCTTACCTTTCCGCAATTTGCTAGCCTCTACGGTACCGTGTATTGCCCTTTATCACATCGAGACGTGGTGCAAACTTCGCAGGTGCATTCAAACCCCGTGATATGATACACTCTATCACACATAAGCCTTATTATATCTTGCTCAAAACAGCCACCATACCTACCTATTATGGCTTTTCCATGGCCATTCTGAGATATATTGCCATGCAACTTCCACCGCTTCCGTTTGATGACTTGAGCATTCATTGTCATATTGCTTTGCATGATCATATAGCTGACATAATGTTTCTGGATCAGCCACTGTTCATCATTTTTCATACATGTTATGCTAGATCATTGGACATCCTGGTACATGCCAGAGGCATTCATATAGTCATATTTTGTCATAGGTATCGAGTTGTAACTTTTATTTCTTTTGAGTTATAAGTAAATAGAAGTGTGATGATCATTATTCATTTTTAGAGCAGTGCCCAAGTGAGGAAAGGATGATGGGGACTAGGATTCCCCCACAAGTCGGGATGAGACTCCAGACAATGAGAGAAAAAAATATAAAGAAAAAAGAAAAAAATAAAAAAAGAGAGAAGGGGCATTGTTAGTATCCTTTACCACACTTGTGCTTCAAAGTAGCATCATGTTTTTCATTTGGAGAGTCTCCTATGTTGTCACTCTCATATACTAGTGGGAATATTTCATTATAGGATTAGATGCACACCCACTTAGTTTTCATAATGAGATTTCATACACTTATAGCTCTTAGTGCATTCGTTATGTCGGTGGGAATGGCACCTATGGGATCACTGGGACCCCTTCTACCGTTGGCGTGCGCGGAGTTGTGCAAAGAGCGAGTCTAGTAGCAAGTGCAAGGATCGTTTACCCAGGTTCGGGCCGCAAGGATGCGTAATACCCTAGTCCTGCTTTGGTGTATATTTGAGTGTTCTTGAGCTTTCGAAGTAGCTGCGGTCCGTGCGTAGTCCAAAAAGTCCGAATCCTTCTCCAGTACACCTTGGGCCTCCTTTTATAGTCAAAAGGGGTCGCCATAGTGGTACACAGGAGGTGGAGACGTAAACAGTGTACAAGCTTATCGCCTGTCATTACGGGACAAGGCGCATTAAATGCGCTTCTTAGGTGTCCTGTTGCTTTATTGGGGACGGTAACGAGGCCCATCCCATCCATCGCTGTTCCGTTTCGCTCCGACGCGCGTCCAGGCCAACGAGGCATGCAGCGCCACATAAGCTAGCAGGCTGTTGAGATGGCGTGGTGGTAGGGTCTTCAGGAAGATATGCATGCCACCACGTAGGTGGTTGCTGAGTTGGCCTGGAGGCCGCGCGTCGCCACGCAGGTGCCTGTCCAGCTGGTTGGGCTGGCAGCTACATGGGAATGGCGGTGGGGTCTTGGCAGACGTGGGCCTAGCTATGGCCCCACAGGTGTCCTCAGCAAGGGTCTTGCTGGGGCCCCGGCAAGGGTCTTGCCGTGGCATCGCGGTCTTCCCCGGCAAGGATCTTGCCGGGGGTCTCGTGGATTTCCTCGGCAAGGATCTTGCTGAGGATCATCGCCTTCTGGTCCTCATCCGATCTTGTGTGCCTATGCTCTTCACAAAGATCTGTATGCCACCATGGAGGTGCCTCCCGAGCCTTGGTTCCAATGTGGTTGATGGTGTTGGAATCCTTGGGCTCAAGGGTGGCACGCTCTGTTGGCATTGGGCAAGTTCCCCCGGCAAGGCTCTTGCCGGGGCTGCGAAGGCTGCCCCGGCAAGGGCGTTGCCAGGGGAGTCCACCTCTCCCTATTTCTCTTTGTGTCTTTTGTCTTGGCGTTGTTTTGGTTGTCTCATGCTCCTGGCTGGAGCGCTGCTCTGGTATTCTTGTGCTTCTACTTCCTCTGCCCCGCTAGGTATGGCCGTAGGCGCGGCTCTTACTGTCCGCGCACAAGTAAAGGGGTACAAAAGAGAGCCCCTACTTTTGTGCACCGACAGGAGCCCCCGGTCCTGGGCCATACATAAGCACGACGCGTTGTTGGGCTAGGCCCAAAACGGTGCGCGGACATGCGGGGTCGAGTTTTATGGTTGTAACTTTCTCGCCCGTCGCACTTCCCCACGACCCGCGTTGAACGCGCGGCATGGGGGTCGTGCGTGACATGGGCGTCATGCATGGGGGTAGTTGGTGCCCTCATGCATCACATCGCAGTGAATGGTAAAGAGGCGGCCCGCGCCTTCCCCATAAGAAAAGGGTAAACTGCGGGCGCGCTGCTCATTTACCCTCCACATCACTCCAGTTTCGGAACTGCCATCCCCCCTTCTTCTTCCTCAAGTGAAAAAGCTGAAACCCTCTCCTCCATTCGCCGCCGCCGTGCCCCCATTGCCCCCAATCTCTCACTGCTCCAGATCCTTCACCTCTTTCTCGGCCGCCATGGCACCCAAACCAGCAATGATAAGGGAGTGGCCAAGGACGCCAAGGAGAAGGAGATGCCGGAGAGCGAGTCAGCGGTGCTTGGGACGTAGCTTGTTATCTTCCCCTCGACGGTCCATGCGATCCACCTCAGGGACAACTTCAAGCCTCTGTGGAGGGTGAAGACGACGGGGCATCCGGCTACGCGCATCATTCCCACCGATTTTGCCAAGGCCGGCCCAAATCGGTATCATTTCTTCGTTGACTACTTCTCCTGCGGGCTTTGCCCCCCTTTCTCCGACTTTTTCAATGATATCATGCACACCTTCGGCTTCCATCTTCTTGATTTCACGCCGAATGTCGTGGCGTGTATGGCCCTCTTCGCTCACCTCTGCGAGGGCGTTGCCGAAATGCTTCCCAGCATGGCCCTTTTTTCCACTATTTCTTTCCCCGTATCCAGGCGGGGGCGCCATCTTCGGGTGCGTCACCTGGATCCCACGGACCCAGGAGAAAGGCACGTATCCAGAGGATGCCCAGAAGGAGAGGTGGGAGGAGTGGAGGGGCCTGTGGCTATGGATCGAGGAGGATGATCCACAAGAGTTCTGCCAAGTTTGTCAGAGCCCGCCAGTCCGCCGCAAGGACTGGAGCGACACCAAGGCCGATGAAAAGAAGCTCGGGATCACTACCACTAGGATCCATCCCTCGCCATGGCCGGGCTCACCCTTGAGATGATTGGGGCCGACTTCATCCGCCGCCGCATCGCCCCACTGCATAATAAGGGGAGGCCGGCCTGGCTCTTCAGGAACGCGGCCGATGTCATGAGGCTTCGCCCCGGCTTGAAGCACAACTTCACGGTGATGGGGCATGCTCATCTTTGTCAGCGGCTTTTCCAGCTCGATGTGGGTGGCGACGGCAGGGCTGAGAGAGCCGGCAAGGCAACGAAGGCCGGCAAGGTCGTCAAGGGGCCTCTGTTCGGGTTGCCGGCGGGAGTGGTCCCGCCGAGCAACAACTCTCGCCAAGCCGACATCATCGCCATGATGCCGGACTTCAGCGCGCACGGCCTTGACCCAAGGTGGGCCGAGCTGGAGGAGGAGCGGGTGCAGGAGTTCTTCGACAACCTGTCGGAGAGGTATGTCTGTGATGAGCCACTGCTTATCAAGGACACCACCAAGGAGGAGCTAGACTACATCGCCGCCAGGGCGGTGGAGGCGGTGCTTGCCAGGGAAGCTGGCAGCATCGGCCACGTGGAAACGAGGCCGAGGTGGCCGCGTAGGAGGAGGAGCTTGCCGGGTGGGCAGAGCCTGCTGGGGAGGCCAGCAGTGCCGGCACCGAGGCCCCTCTCATCGAAGACATGGTCGAGGAGTCGACCAAGGGAGAGGCCGGGGCGAACGATCCTCCGATAACGGGGAGAAAGCGTGTTCTGCGGCGGGCCAGCTCTGGTGAGCCGGTCCGGCCCGGTAGGACAATGCAGCGGCAAGAGGCCCGGGAGGAGTCCGTGCGCCTGATGAGGGCCGCGGCAGCAAGGAAGGTGGTGAATGCCGCGGTGGCGAAGAAGAAAGCGACCGCCTCTTCTTCATCCAAGCGTCGCAGGACTCCATCCCCTTCCCCTCCTCCTGTAGACATCGACACGGAGGTATTCTTCGATCTTGGGTCTCTCAGCCCAAGGAGGAAGAGGAAGGCATCGGAAGAGGAGGTGGAGGATGAGTAAGCATCCTGCCTTTCATCATCTCCATTCCTTTAGACCGCGCCGGTTTCCTTGACTTGTTTTTACTCTTGCAGGGACATGGAGATGCTGGCCCATAGGGTGGCGAAGAGGGCCAGGGCCTCAATGGGCAGCCAGCCCCCGGTGGGCACCTCGAGTACGCCACTGGTGGTGGAGAGCATCCCAGATAGCAGCCCCCAGCGTGAGATCACCGCTTGCTCCCTATCAACGTGTGTTGGGGTACGATCCCTTGGCGCTGACCTTGCCGTGGTTGCAGGAGGAGGACGGCAGCAGGAGGAGCCACTAAGGGCCACCCCCAACACGCCGCCCCCATCGACCGCGTCGCCCCGAGGGGCGTCCCCAGCAAGGGTGCCAAGCACCAAGCCCATGCGCACGGAGGAGGAGGAGGAGGCGAACCCGGGCGCCAGTGGCTCCATCCCGGCACCAAATATCGGCGAGGACGGGGCCACTTCTTCTCAGCCTGGCGTGGGTAAGTTAATTGCCCTCTGTTTCTGTTCTTGCTTTCTCTTTTCAAACCCTGGCCTTGGCTTTGCCTCATTCCCCTCCTCAGTATCCATACCCTTCCCCGGTGGACAGGGAGGACATCGACACAGTCATTGAGGAGGTCGCCAGGGACGCCGAGGCCGAGGCCGCCAAGATCCCCGCCGAGGAGGCCGCCAAGGGTGCTGCTGAGGATGCTGCCAAGGGGCCTGCCAGGGAGGCCGGCAAGGCCGCTGCCGAGGAGGGGGTGGTTGACGATCAACCTTCTTCCTCCACTGCCTCTGGCTCGGGTAAGTACCTGAAGGTGAGCGATGACCTGTTCATCCACCTCCCAAGGACGGCGAGCACCAGGGCGCCCACCGAGGGGGAGGCGTTTGATGACGAGGTGCTCGCCGCCACCAGGCTTGACGTTGTCGACGAGCCGAGCGCCGGTGGTGGCGGTTCCTAGGAAGAGCGGCTCCTTCAGGCCATGAGCGCCAACTTCCAGAAGCGCCAGGCGCTTCACAGCACCCGCCTGGACAAGGCCAAGTCCAGGATGGCGGCGGTGGAAAAGGCGGAGGTGGATCTCGAGGAGCGCGTCACTGAGACGCAGGCTTAGTTCCGCCAGGCCTGTGAGGAACTGAAGTCCGTCCAAGATCTGCTGGCTGAGCGCAAGCAGGAGCTTGTCCTGAAGCAGGCTGACGTCGAGAAGGCCCAGGAGGCGGCGAAAGAACAGGCCGCCGAGGATGAGGCAGCTCGGCTCCAGCATCAGGCCGTGCTGAACTCCCAGGAGGAGGACCTTGCCGCTCGTGAGGAGAAACTCGCCGGGACACTCCGCGGCAAGGATGAGGAAGTCGAGCAGCTTGTCGTGCAGCGGACCCAGGAGCTGGATCAGAGGCACGAGGAGGTACTCAATGCTCAGGCCCAGGTCCAGGCCGGCAAGGTGAACGAGCTGGAGGTGGAGTGGGACGGGCTGAAGAAGCAGGTCCTGGAGCTGACAGAGGAGAGGGACGCGGCCAAAGGTGCCTTGGCTGACGCGCAGGCCACAGTCCTCAGCAAGGTCAAGCTGCTCTCCGATGCCAATGACTCCATCAGGGATCTGAAGCTGAAGCTGGAGGGCCTCGAGGGGACGCTTTCGGAGGTCGGGGCCCGGGAGGAGACCCTGACCAAAAATCTGGAGGCCGAGAGGCAGCTACGGAGGAATGACGCCGCCAACCACCCGGATTTTGTGAATGGCAAAAACCTCTGGATCAACTGCCTTGCTGACATCGCTGGCAGGGTCACCACGCAGCTGGCTACCATGGGGATGCCGAACGTGAGGTACGTCCCGGAGCCGAACATGAGTCCCAACGCCAGACTGACCCTATTCTTCGACGACATTCTTGGAGCTCTGGAGTAGTTCCGCTCCAACAGAGCGACCACCCTGGCCAATGAGGCCTGGAGGCTTTACCGGGGTGTCCTGACCAAGGTCCTCACCAAGGTGGCGTACTGGAACCCCAACCTAGACTTCGACGCCGCGCTGGAGAGCTTGCCAGAGGGTGTGTACCTCGCAGCGCTCGAAGAGCGTATCGAGCTCGTCATCAGCCGCGTCGATGGAGTTCAGAGGATAGAGGGCCAGCGCTGGGACTAGGCACCCCGTTTCTCATTGCTGCTGCAGGTTCATGACCAATACAATTTTTATCTTTAGTTAGAATCGCAGCAAAAATTGATGTAATATAACTCCGCAGTACCCTGAAATGAAGCATGTTATTTTCCTGTTTGGTCGTTCTTTGTATGTACACCCTACGCTTAACTGGATAAGATTGCCGGCACGCGAATGCAGGCTGCGGCGTTGCAAGGATGGATCCTCGCAACGGGTGTGCCTGCGGCCAAGTAAACCACCTTGCCATTCGCAGCACGGCCGCTTGAACTGTTGAGCGGACTCGAAACAGAACAAGGGCACTGCCAATAGCGGCAAGGCCACCTTGCCGTTCTTGACCCGGCCGCTTGAACTGTTGAGCGGACTCGAAACAGAACAAGGGCATTGCCAATTGCGGAAGGCCCCCATCGCGTGCAGGTTTTTCATACCAAGAGCAGGATCTCCAAGGAAAACAACCTTATACATAAAAGAATTACTCAAAGTTTTGAATGACTTAGCTTTTCTATCGCCGCACGAGCGTTTACTGCAACCGCAAATGATGTCGCTCGTTCGGTCATCTTCTTCCTTGGGGCGACGACCACAACGAAGTTGCCGTGCCAACTAGACCAGATTTCCATGACTGCGCCCCCTACCTGGCGCGCCAGAGATGTCGGTGGGAACGACACCTATGGGATCACTGGGACCCCTTCTATGGTTGGCGGGCATGGAGTTGTGCAAAGAGCGGGTCTAGTAGCCAGCGCAAGGATCATTTACCTAAGTTCGGGCCGCAAGGATGCGTAATACCTTAGTCCTGCTTTGGTGTATATTTGAGTGTTCTTGAGCTTTCGAACTAGCTGCGGTGCGTGCATAGTCCAAAAAGTCTGAATCCTTCTCCAGTACGCCTTGGGCCTCCTTTTATAGTCAAAAAGGGGTCGCCACAATGGCACACAGGAGGTGGAGAGGTAAACATCGTACAAGCTTATCGGCTGTCATTACGGGACAAGGCGCATTAAATGCACTTCTTAGGTGTCCCATTGCTTTATTGGGGATGGTAACGAGGCCCGTCCCATCTGTCGCCGTTCCGGCTCGCTCCGACGCACGTCTAGGCCAACGAGGCATGCAACGCCACATAAGCTGGCAGGCCGCTGAGATGGCATGGTGGTAGGGTCTTCACGAAGATCTGCATGCCACCACATAGGTGCTTGCTGAGTTGGTCTGGAGGTCGCGCGTCGGCACGCATGTGCCTTCCCAGCTGGTTGGGCTAGCAGCTGCATGGGAACGGTGGTGGGGTCTTGGCAAACGTGGGCCTGGCTATGGCCCCGCAGGTGTCCTCAACAAGGGTCTTACTGGGGCCCCGGCAAGGGTCTTGTCGTGGCATCGCGGTCTTCCCCGGCAAGGATCTTGCCGGGGGTCTCGTGGATTTCCTCGGCAAGGATCTTGCCGGGGATCATCGGCTTCTGGTCCTCATCCGATCTTGTGTGCCTATGCTCTTCACAAAGATCTGTATGCCACCATGGAGGTGCCTCCTGAGCCTTGGTTCCAATGTGGTTGATGGTGTTTATCGGATTTCGGGTTCCGGCAGACCCTTGAGGTTCGAACACTGGGGTGCGCGCGGAGATCTCTCCCCTACCGATCTACGTCCAATCTCCTCGCGTGATCTAAGCTGGAAACAACGAACAACACATGGGACACTAGGTTTATACTGGCTCAGGGGCTGATGATGAACAGTAGAAGGGAAGAACAGCCTCACGAGAGGTGTACTTGAGCTGGTGCGACAAACTTCTTGGGTGAGTTCAGTCGCCTCTCTCTCTCTGCTAGGGTTCTATCAGATCTCTAGCCGTCTTTTTCTACTATGTGGTGGCTAGCTCTATTTATAGAGGCCCCGGGCCTCTCCCCAAATAATGAGCGGGAAGGGTGCCAACAATTGGCCATTTTGAAGGGGAACATCTAGTACAAGTTATCCTGACCAAAGGTGGTCTTCGGCTGCCAAAAGCACTGGTGATGACGCCGTCTTGGGCTCCACGGTGACCTCCGTCCTGCCACTCTGCTGGTCTTGGTCTCGTTGCACCGAAATGGTAACCTTTGCCCGATGCCTTGGCCTGTGCTTGCCCCCTTTGCACCAAAGGGGAAACAAGGACACTGCGCAGGCCGGCGCCCGCCATGTCTCGATCGTCATGGCTTGCGTCACGGGCTCCTCGCGAGGTGCCCCCGCCTTGATCTCTCCGCCTCCTCGCGAGCCTGCCTGATGAGGCTGCCTCTGGGGAAGCTTCCGGTCGTCCACCCCGCGAGGCTTGGCCCCTCACGAGGGTCTTGAGCTTGAGCTGATGAAGATGTGCCGCATTGGTCCCCCACTTGAGCCACGCCGTAGGCCGCAGGAAGGCAAGTCTGGGGACCCCCGTTCCCAGAATGCCGACAGTAGCCCCCGGCCCAAGGCGCGCCCGGGCTTGGCCTAGCAGGGAGCGAAGAGGCAAGCACGAAGCGCCGCGGGCCCAAAAAGCCTGCGGCCTCGGGCAGCGCATGGCGATTGATTGATCGTGGACGTCTGCGCTTCCCCACGATGCCTTGTTACGCGCCCGGCTAAGCGGACCCGTAGTTGCACACGGTTGTTCCTCCTTTGCGCTGCTCGCTCGCCTCCTATCTTTCCTTCTTCTTCGAGCTCCAGCCTCCGCCGTCAATCCGGCTTGAGTTCTTCCTGCTCTTCACCGCCATGGCGCCGACGAAGAAAGGAAGGGGAAAGAAGCCCGCGCCTTCACCCCGCACACCTCCGGCGGCGACCCCCACCATCACCCGATCGATCATACTCAATCCAGAAACTTTGAACAAGGTCCGCTCCGCCCTTGCCACTATCTTCAGCGAGTGCGGCAGGACCACGGTCTGGCCTGCGACCCATGCATCCCTTGATAGGATCGTCACGGAGGTCCGATTCTTCGTTGATGCCCTATGGGCGGGTCTGGTTCCCCCCTTTTCCGCCTTCTTCAATGCGGTGCTCTCCCATTATCAGATCCGCATGATGCACCTTGCGCCGTAGTCCATTACCCTTCTGGTTGTCTTTGCTTTTGTTTGCGAGGCGATGATAGGCATTCCTCCTTCTGTTTCCCTACTGCGCCACTTCTTTTCCTTGCGCCTGAGCGATCCCACTCAGTACTCAGGGTGTGTGAGCTTCTTAGCCATGCCAGAGACGGCCGCTTCAGGGATCGACATCGGCCTTCCTCCTCCTGAGGCTAGGTTCAGAGAGCGGTGGCTGTACGTGGACGTTGGAGTGCCCAATCCTTTGCTCTGACACCCGACCTCGCCTGTTGTTCCTCACGCAGGTTGGGACCATGAGGTGCTCGCGAGCCCCCGGCCCGCCTTCGTCTGGCGCCGCTTCTAGAGTTTGAGGGCACTCAATGTGACAGCACCCAAGGTGGTGAAGGAATTCCGCCAATGTCGCATTGCTCCTCTTCAGCGCCACTCTCGTCGGATGCGGGACTTTGCGGGGCATAGAGACCGCATGCGGCTTCAGGAGGAGGACTTGGCGCCTGAAGTGCTGCGGACGATGCTCAGGGTCTTGACTAGCGATCCTTCCCCAGGCAGCCTTCGGAGTAATGGTGCCCTCTTGTATCTTTGCTCGGGCAGGGCCAATTTTGTGAGGCAGATGCCCAGCTTCGACGAGTGGGGACTGTGCTCAGCTGGCTTCACGGGGCCCCGCGAGAACCCAGCCGCATTGGTTGCTTCCCCTGCCGCCCACAGCGGTCCTTCCTCGAGCGACAGGGCGGGGAGACAAGAACCGACGAGAGTTGAGGCGCCCGATGTCGAGGGGCCGACACCGCGAGAATCCTCGAAGGCGGCGTCTCCCGAGGCCCGCCCTGGAGCGGCGGCACGTGCAGAGTCGCGACCTATGGTTCCTGAGGCCGGGGCTCCCGAGCCCCCAGCCGTTCCTCGTGAGGCAACACCTGATGGCGCCCCCAGGCTGACTCCTCCAGCGCTGATCATCTTGACGCTTCTTCCGCACCAGGGGCCGACCCCTGCGCTGAGCGCTTAGGTCGGTTCCGCATAGACTTCGAGGCCCTCCGCAAGAGGAAGGAGGCCTTGGGTGGCAATGACCGCCCTTGCCGCTTGTTGAAGCGCAGGAAGTACTTTTCCATGGACGAGTAAGTCTTCTTCTTTCCTTGCTCGTTTACTTTGCTATCCCTGCGACTGATTGTGGCCCTTTCAGGCCCTGCCCCGCGAAACCCGCCGGGCCAGCCCGGGAGCCATCCCCCCAAGCTTCGCCTTCTTCGCTGGCCCTGGGCTCGCCGAGCTCGAGCGGCACCCCTGCTGCCAGACCAGTTGGTGGAGTGGTCCGTTCCATGGGGCACCTCGAGCCTGCGCGCCCGCTGTCCTTTCTTCATGAGTCCTCCTGGGGCACATCCAGCTTGCCCCGCGTTCCTCCTCTTATCATAGATGGTGAATGGCTGAAGTCTGTATTTGGCTCCTCCTCCGTGGGTGGACCGACGCCAGGCCGGATTCCCAGAGAGGTCCACTCGGCGGTGGCTAGGGCGCGAGCCCCCAGCCCTGCACCGGGAGGGGGCCTGCCACCTCGGGGCCCTCCGCATGCTCCGGTGGAAGAGGGTGATGCGGAAGATGTGCTCAGGCGTGCTCGGGAGCGACGCGCCCTTCATGAAGAGTTCTTCCAGAGGGCGGCGGATGCGGTGGGCCGGATCGGGGCAGAGCTTGCTGACGAGGATGCGCGCCTCGAGGCCGAAGGTTTGCGCCTTGCTGAGGAGAGGCGCAAACTAAAGGTAGCCGTCGACCTCGCGCGTCACCAACGTGATCTCGGCAATGCGAAGGCCGAAGCGTCGCTGGCAGCTTCGCGAGAGGCCTTCTCCCAGGCCGTCGAGGAGGCTCAGGAAGCAGAACAACGGCGCAAGGATGCGGAGGAGCATGTGTGGGAGCTCCAAGCCTGGAGCAACTCCCTGGAGCAGCAAGTGGAACAACGCCAGGCGGCCCTTGAGTCGATGGAGGGGGCACCTGTTGATCGGGCGGAGCTTCTGAAGCATGAGGAGGCGCTAACGCTGGAGGCCGCCTAGCGCAACCTTGATCTTGAGCGGTTGGAGACGAGGGAGCGCTTGGTGGCTCGGGCGGAGGATGACGTTGCCGCGCGCGAAGCCCTGGCCCAGGAAGAAGTTGATCGCCGCGTGGCGGAAGCTCGCTCGGCCTTCGAACGCGAATACGAGACGAGGTTGGGGCTGATCAAGGCCGAGGCTGAGGGTAGGACCACAGCCCTCAGGGCCAAATTGGCTGAAGTGACGCGGCGTGCGGACTCCTCCGCAGCCGCCCTCAGTGCAGCATAGGCGGAGTTGTCCTCTTCCCGGGCCGAGCAGCTTCTTCTCCAACAAAGGGTTGATGACGCCGAGGCCATCGCGCAGCGGAATGAGGACGAGATCCATCGGCGGTGGGTTCTGGAGCGTGAGCATGCCCCCATGCTTCAAACGCTCAGAGAAAGGGCCAACACAGCTTTGGGAAACATCTGCGAGGCTGCTGTTAAGGAGCCACACGAGGTCAACTACGCCGGAAACCTCTAGTTTTTCACCGATGTGGTGATGCTTCTGGAGAACCGCTCTGAAAGGTCCCGTTGGCTTGTCGAAGACAGGAGCCGAGCCTTGCTCGGGCGTGCATTCTCCCGCGTCTTCAGCTATCTACTGGACAGGGACCCCCACTTTGACTTCGACGCTACCATCGCACCGGTGCCCATAGCCGTCCGGGGTGACCTGGCGCGATGGGTGGAGGACAATGTGGACTCCCTCGTTAGGGCCTTTGCATCTGATGATGACGGCGTGGTCATGGCCGCCAATGAAGCCGGTGTTGTGGACGAGCCTGACGCTGACGGAGATGTGGGCGGTGGCGGCAATGTCAACGACGCCAGCGATGCCTCCGAGGATGCCCAAGAAGACGCGGTGAGTGATATGTCCGACTGACCGGATGTCACTGCTGTTTATCCTGCACGAAGAAGGTTCGGGCTTGGCCCTGAAGAATGTAAGATCATTTTGGGAGGGGAACCCCCACATGTAAAGGTTTGCAATTAGTACCCTGGTAAGTATAACGTTGCATGTGAACTTAGCAGCTGGCCTGGTGATGAGTCAGCTGACTTGTGTACCTTCCGACCCCGACGAGTCCTGAGCGGGCCTGCGGGGGCCGCCGTACCTCGGGTGTCGCCCGATTAACTTGCAGATTCTGTGATGAGGACCTCCAGAAAGGGTGCGGCAACAGCGGTCCCGGCTGTAAAACGTGCCTGGACCGGCCCGGCTCGCAAGGGGCTCGCGAGGGGGGGCAGCCGACGCCAACTTTGGACGCAAAGCCGAAACCAGAACGCGAGAGATTGCTCGAACGAGACTAAACACCCCTTCCCCCAAACACACGCAAGCATCGAGCTCAAATCCAACTTAAATCCAAATCGAAGAACTTTGTCAACATGGAAAGGCAAAAGCAAAAGGCCGTGTCCGGCACCTAGTCTAGTCTTCGACGTCTTCTCACCAGCTCGGAGCTAAGTGCTGCCACTGGGCGTGGGCGGGAGCCCCCGAGGCCCGAGGGCGGCTCTCCGGAGACTCCAGGGCATGTACGGCCCCACTCATTATTACGTGAGAGTGTCACGGGCGGCGAGCTTCACAGGCACTGGGCCTTCTTCACACGTACCGGCCTTGCTTCATATCGCCAGACGAGGGCCCCGCCTTGTGCCTCACTCTGCCGCCATCGATGGCGACCGGAAACCAAGGACGACGCCAATGGGGCAGAGCGGTCGCCAGCGGTTCCCCTGACGACCACGGGTCCCCTGCCGGGGGCAGGGCCCTGGGCACCTCCTCGACAGGGGGCCTACCTCCTGAGAATGCCTTGCTCCGACCGCCGCGGGGACGAACCCGAATCTCGGCCCCTCTCCTGCAGCCCCCTGCGCCCTCCTCCTGAGGGGTATGAGGCTGCAGAATTGGGGCAGCCACCTGCTGCGGCGACCTGTATCTCTTGCGACCCATGGTTAGCATAAGCTTGCTCCTGAGGGATGAGTGGTACCCGATAGTTGCCGCCGCCGGTGTGGTTGTCGAGGTTCTCCTGGGATTCCTGAAAGAGCTCAGCTCCTGGCGTCTCCTCGCCCCAGCCTGGCCCGAGGAATGAGCCATGATCTTCTTCCAGTCCGCAACCCTGATCCACCATGCGGGGCACATAAGCTTCTGGGGCCACTGCCCCATGCACCTCGCCGTAGCACCCCGTATGCCACGCAGCCTGGCTTGGAGCGCCGTCTTGAGGGTGATGGCGCGGCGGTCCACCGAAGATGAAGGTCGTGGCATGCACCCCTTCGCTGGCCTGAGAGGGGGCCGACGTGACTTGTCGCCCGGTGCCGGCTGAGGTGTTGGCGCTGGACGGGCCCTGGAGTCCGCTGGAAGTTGCGTGCGTGTGCACGATGCCGCCATGCGGCCCGCCTTGGGTCTGGGGTGGTAGCTGGACGCAAAAAGGAGGTGTTCCTGAGGCAGCGGCGTCTAGGAGCTCGGCTACTCGCTCCAACAACACGTCGCGGCCGTCCTCCAGCAGCCGGCACCGTAGCAGCTCTCGGGCCACCGTGAGCGCGACCCTAGAATTCGCTTGCTCCCGTCAGGTGTACGGCGCTGTGGCCGCGGCATGGTCTGAGGCCCTTTCTGCGGCCCGCACCTGCCGTGGTGTGAGGGCAGGCGGCGTCTGGCCGCGTCGCCCGCGCCCCACAGCGCCCTGCGGAGCGCGGGCTGCCTGAGGCGCAAGGTTGAGGTCGCCCTGGGCCGGTGACACGGCGTGGGCGGGCCATGCTGCCCAGCAGACGGTGTTGGCAGCCGGGTCGCTTGACATCTGAACGACGAGGCGACGGAACACGATGCGCTGGAAGAAGGATTCCAGCCCACCCCTACCTGGTGCGCCAAATGTCGGATTTCGGGTTCAGGCAGACCCTTGAGGTTCGAACACTGGGGTGCACGCGGAGATCTCTCCCCTACCGATCTACGTCCAATCTCCTCGCGTGATCTAAGCTGGAAACAACGAACAACACAAGGGACACGGGGTTTATACTGCTTCGGGCCACCGTTGTGGTGTAATACCGTACTCCAGTGTGTGGTGTGGTGGATTGCCTCAGGGGCTGATGATGAACAGTACAAGGGAAGAACAGCCTCACGAGAGGTGTACTTGAGCTGGTGCGATGAACTTCTTGGGTGAGTTCAGTCGCCTCTATCTCTCTTTGCTTGGGTTCTATCAGATCTCTAGCCGTCTTTTTCTACTCTGTGGTGCCTAGCTCTATTTATAGAGGCACTGGGCCTCTCCCCAAATAATGAGCGGGAAGGGCGCCCACAATTGTCCATTTTGAAGGGGAACATCTAGTACAAGTTATCCTGACCAAAGGTGGTCTTCGGTTGCCAAAAGCACTGGTGATGACGCTGTCTTGGGCTCCACGGTGACCTCCGTCCTGCCTCTCTGCTGGTCTTGGTCTCGTTGCACTGAAATGGTAACCTTTTCCCGATGCCATGGCATGTGCTTGCCCCCTTTGCACCAAAGGGGAAACAAGGACACTGCGCAGGCCGGCACCCGCCTGGTCTCGATCGTCATGGCTTGCGTCACGGGCTCCTCACGAGGTGCCCCCTCCTTGATCTCTCCGCCTCCTCGCGAGCCTGACTCTGAGGAAGCTTCTGGTCGTCCGCCCCGCGAGGTTTGGCCCCTCTCGAGGGTCTTGAGCTTGAGCTGATGAAGATGGGCCGCGCTGGGCCCCCACTTGAGCCTCGCCGCAGGCCGCAGGCAGGGAAGTCTGGGGACCCCCGTTCCCAGAATGCCGATAGTGTTGGAACCCTTGGGCTCAAGGGTGGCACGCTCTGTTGGCATTGGGCAAGTTGCCCTGGCAAGGCTCTTGTTGTGGCTGCGGAGGCCGCCCCGGCAAGGGCCTTGCCGGGGAGTCCACCTCACCCTCTTTCTCTTTGTGTCTCTGGTCTTGGCGTTGTTTTGGTTGTCTCATGCTCCTGGGTGGAGTGCTGCTCGGTATTCTTGTGCTTCTGCTTTCTCTGCCCCGCTAGGTATGGTCGTAGGCGCGGCTCTTACTGTCCACACACAAGTAAAGGGGTACAAAAGAGAGCCCCTACTTTTGTGCACTGACAGTTGCACGGCAATCCCTACTCCTCATGTTGATATCGATTGATGGGCATCTCCATAGCCCGTTGGTTAGCCGCATTGATGTGAGACTTTCTTATTTTTTTGTCTTCTCTATATTTACCCCTATCATCATACTCTATTCCACCCATAGTGCTATATCCATGGCTTGCACTCATGTATTGAGTAAGGGTTGAAAAAGCTGAAGCGCGTTAAAAAGTATGAACCAATTGCTCGGCTTGTCATCGGGGTTGTGCATGATAAATATTTTGTGTTAAGAAGACAGAGCATGACAAGACTATACGATTTTGTAGGGATATCTTTCTTTAGCATTGATATTTTGAAAGACATGATTGTTTGTTGGGATGCCTGAGTATTGATATCTTTATGTCAAATTATAGACTATTGTTTTGAATCACTTATGTCTTAATATTCATGCCATGACTAGATATATGATCAAGTTTATGCTAGGTAGCATTCCACATCAAAAATTATCTTTTTTATCATTTACCTGCTCGAGGATGAGAAGGAATTAAGCTTGGGGATGCTGATACATCTCCGTCATATCTATAATTTTTGATTGTTTCATGCCAATATTATATCACTTTCACGTACTTTTGGCAACTTTTTTATATGATTTATTGGACTAACCTATTGATCCAGTGCCCAGTCCTAGTTCCTGTTTTCTACATGTTTTTTGTATCGCGGAGTATCCATATCAAACAAAGTCCAAATGCAATAAAAAATACAAATATTTATTTTGGAATATTTGTGAATTTTGGGAGTTGGAATCACCGCAAACGGAGGCCCACACGGGGCATGATACACCAGCGCATGGCCGAGGAGCCTGGCGCGTGATGGTGGGTTGTACCCACCTCGTACGTCGGTTGGAGCTATACTTCGGGCGCAAGGAAGCTTATATTCGGAAAAAAATCGTGTTAAAATCTCAGCGCAATCGGAGTTACGGATCTCCGGGAATATAAGAAATGGTTTTCGGCCAGATCTGGGGAACGCGAAACAGAAGAGAACAGAGAGGGAGATCCAATATCGGAGGGGCTCCTGCCCCTCCCATGCCATGGGAGCCAAGGACCAAAGGGGAAATCCTTCTCCCACCTAGGGAGGAGGCCAAGCAAGAAGAAGAAGGAGGGGGGCTCTCTGCCCCTCGCTTCCGGTGGCGCCGGAGTGCCACCGGGGCAACGATCGGGACGGCAATCTACATCAATAATCTTGCTACCGTCAACACCAACTCTCTCCCCCTATGTGCATCGGTGTGACACCTCTTCTCCCCTCTGTAATCTCTACTTAAACATGGTGCTCAACTCCATATATTATTTCCCAATGATCTATGGTTATCCTATGATGTTTGAGTAGATCCGTTTTGTCCTGTGGGTTAATCGTGATCTTGGTTGGTATGATTGTATATTTTATTTATGGTGTTGTCCTACAGTGCCCTCCATTCTCGCGCAAATGTGAGGGGGCCCCGCTGTAGGGTGTTGCAATATGTTCATGGTTTTCTTATTGTCGGTGTTGCGGGAGTGACAGAAACTTAAACGCCGATAGGTGGACTATGGCGTATGGGAGTAAAGAGGACTTGATACTTAATGCTATGGTTGGGTTTCACGACCTTAATGATCTTTAGTAGTTGCGGATGCTTGCTAGAGTTCCAATCATAAGTGCATATGATCCAAGTAGAGAAAGTATGTTAGATCATGCCTCTCCCTCATGTAAAATTACAAGAATGGTTACCGGTACTTGTTATTGATTGCCTAGGGACAAATGACTTTCTTATTGACACATGCTATCCAATTTTATTACCTTGCCATTTATTCATAGTTTTATTCCCACAAAGTACTTGTAGATTTATTCCTACAAAATAGGTTCATACTTGTTTCCGGTAAAGCAAACATCAAGCATGCGTAGAGTTGTATTGGTGGTCGATAGAACCTGAGGGAGTATTTGTTCTACCTTTAGCTCCTCGTTGGGTTCGACACTCTTATTTATCGCAAAAGTCTACAAACGATCCCCTATACTTGTGGGTTATCAGTTACCTCAATGGGGATATGCATGTCCCCAAAAATAAGAATATCATATTTCTTTTTGACAGTAGGAAGAGGGAATTCAAAACCTCCAATAGTAATTGTTGATCCAATAGAATTGATACTATGAACTTGAGGTTGTTTCTTTGGAAAGTGTACCTATGCTCATTACTATTAACATGAAAAGTGACATTGCCTTTGTTGCAATCAATAACAGCCCCTGCAGTATTCAAAAAGGGTCTGCCAAGGATGATCGACATGCTGTCGTCCTAGGGAATATCAAGAATAATAAAGTCTGTTAAGATAGTAACGTTTGCAACCACAACAGGCACATCCTCACAAATACCGATGGGTATAGCAGTTGATTTATCAGCCATTTGCAGAAAGATTTCGGTAGGTGTCAACTTATTCAATTCAAGTCTACGATACAAATAGAAAGGCATAACACTAACACCGGCTCCAAGATCACATAAAGCAGTTTTAACACAGTTTCTTTTAATGGAGCATGGTATAGTTGGTACTCCCGGATCTCCAAGTTTCTTTGGTATTCCACCCTTAAAAGTATAATTAGCAAGCATGGTGGAAATTTCAGCTTCTGGTATCTTTCTTTTATTTGTAAGAATATCTTTCATATACTTAGCATAAGGAGGCATTTTGAGCATATCAGTCAAACGCATACGCAAAAAGATAGGTCTAATCATTTAACCAAAGCACTCAAAATCCTCATCATCCTTTTTCTTGGATGGCTTAGGAGGAAAGGGCATGGGTTTCTGAACCCATGGTTCTCTTTCTTTACCATACCTCCTAGCAACGAGGTCTCTCTTATCATAACGTTGATTCTTTAATTGTGGGTTATCAAGATCAACAGTAGGTTCAATCTCTACATCATTAGCATTACTAGGTTGAGCATCAACATGAACATCATTATTAACATTATCACTAGGTGCATGTTCATCACCAGATTGTGTCTCAGCATTGGAAATAGAAATATCATTGGGATTCTCAGGTGTGATTATAGAAGGTTCACTAGCATGCAAAGTCCTATTAGTTTTCTGTTTCTTTTTAGTATGAGGACTAGGTGCATCAGTATTAATTCTCTGAGAATCCTGCTCAACTCTCTTAGGATGGCCCTCAGGATACAAAGGTTCCTGGTTCATCTTACCATCTCTAGTCATAACCCTAAAAGCATTATCATTATTCTTATTATTCAACTCATTAAGCAAATCATCTTGTGCCTTAATTACTTGTTCTACTTGAGTTGTAACCATGGAAGCATGTTTACTAATAAGCTTAAGATCATTAATGGTTCTACTCATATAATGACCCAAGTGGTCAAGCATGTAAGCATTACATTTCAATTGTCTACTAACATAAGCATTGAATTTCTCTTGTTTAATAATAAAATTATCAAACTCATCCAAGCATTAGCTACCAGACTTATTATGAGGAATATCACCTTCATCAAATCTACGGAGAGAGTTTACCTCTACTACCTGTGTTGGGTTATCAAGACCATGTATTTCTTCAATAGGCGGTAACTTCTTAACATCTTCAGCTTTAATACCTTTTTCTTTCATAGATTTCTTTGCCTCTTGCATATCTTCAGGACTGAGAAATAGAATACCCCTTTTCTTCAAAGTTGGCATCGGAATTGGTTCGGGAAGTGTCCAATAATTTTCATTACTCAATAAATTATTCAATGGCAATTCAGCTTGCTCAACAGTTCTTTCACTGGAAACACAACCAGCACAACTATCCAGGTGGTCTCTGGAAGCATCGGTTAGTCCATTATAAAAGATATCAAGTATTTCATTTTTCTTGAGAGGATGATCAGGCAAAGCATTAAGTAATCGGAGAAGCCTCCCCCAAGCTTTAGGGAGACTCTCTTCTTCAATTTTCACAAAATTAAATATTCCCCTTAAAGCAGCTTGTTTCTTATGAGCGGGAAAATATTTTGCAGAGAAATAGTATATCATATCCTGGTGATCGCGCACACAACCAGGTGCAAGAGAATTAAACCATAGTTTAGCATCACCCTTAAATGAGAAAGGAAACAATTTAAGAATATAGTAATAGAGAATTTTTTTCCTCATGAGCAAATAGGGTGGCTATATCATTCAATTTAGTAAGATGTGCCACAACAGTTTCAGATTCATAACCATGAAAAGGATCAGATTCAACCAAAGTAATTAAATCAGGATTGATAGAGAATTCATAATCCTTATCAGTAACAAAGATAGGTGAAGTAGCAAAAGCGGGATCCTATTTCATTCTAGTATTCAAGGATTTTTCTTTCACCTTAGCTAATAGTTTCTTAAGATCCTCTCTATCATTGCAAGCAAAGAAGTCTCTAGCAGTTTCTTCATCCATAACATAACCCTCGGGTACAACAGGTAATTCATATCTAGGGTTAGAATCATAATCTTCAGTTTCAATAATATCATCAGTTTCAGTAATTTCATTCTCTCTAACCCTAGCAAGTTGTTCATCAAGAAATTCACCTAGTGGCACAGTAGTATCAAGTAGAGAAGCAGTTTCATCATAAGTATCATGCATAGCAGAAGAAGCATCATCAATAACATGCGACATATCGGAATCAATAGCAGGTGTAGGTGTCGCAAGTTTGCTCAAAACAGAAGGAGAATCAAGTGCAAAGCTAGATGGCAGTTCCTTACCACCCCTCGTAGTTGAGGGGAAAATCTTAGTTCTTTGATCTTTCAAATTCTTCATAGTGATAAAAAAATATAAATCCCAAGTGACTCAGATAATAGAGTTATGCTCCCCAGCAACGGCGCCCGAAAAAGGTCTTGATAACCCACAAGTATAGGGGATCACAACAGTTTTCGAGTGTAGAGTATTCAACCCAAATTTATTGATTCGACACAAGGAAAGCCAAAGAATATTCTCGAGTATTAGCAGCTGAGTTGTCAATTCAACCACACCTGAAAGACTTAATATCTGCAACAAAATATTTAGTAGCAAAGTAGTATGGAAGTAGCGCTAACAGTGGCAAAAGTAATAGTAGCAGTTTTGTGGCAATCGTAACAATGGCAACGGAAAAGTAAAGTAACAAAGATCAATATGTGAAAATCTCGTAGGCAATGGATCAATGATGGATAATTATGTCGGTTGGCATTCATCATGCAACGGTTATAACATAGGGCGATATAGAACTAGCTCCAATTCATTAATATAATGTAGGCATGTATTCGGAATATAGTCATATGTGCTTATGGAAAAGAACTTGCATGACATCTTTTGTCCTACCCTCCCGTGGCAGCGGGGTCCTATTGGAAACTAAGGGATATTAAGGCCTCCTTTTAATAGAGTACCGAAACAAAGCATTAGCACTTAGTGAATACATGAACTCCTCAAAGTACGATCATCACCGGGAGTGGTCCCGACTATTGTTACTCCGGGGTTGCCAGATCATAACACGTAGTAGGTGACTATAACTTGCAAGGTAGGATCAAGATAAAAATATATTCATGAAAACATAATAGGTTCGGATCTGAAATCATGGCACTCGGGTGCTATTGACAAGCATTAAGCATAGCAAAGTCATAACAACATCAATCTTAGAACATAATGGATACTAGGGATCAAACCCTAACAAAACTAACTCAATTACATGGTAAATCTCATCCAACCCATCACCATCCAGTAAGCCTATGATGGAATTACTCACGCATAGCAGTGGGCATCATGAAATTGGTGATGGAGGATGGTTGATGATGACGATGGCGACGGATTCCCCTCTCCAGAGCCCAAAACAGACTCCAGATCTGCCCTCCCGAGGAAGAACATGGCTTGGCGGTGATGAAGCTATGTACCTAGGGTAGGGTCATGGATCTGTCCAAGATACCCTCCCCAAGGACATCTCTAAAAGAACTAGAAGCATTCGAAGAAAAATCATCATCCACTAGACCATGAAGCTATGTTCCACTCGACAATCTTGAAGACACTCGACCGTATGGACAATCACTCGACTGCCAAAAAGATCTAGAGCCACTCCACTCTGCAACAGTTGGGAATTAAGTCATAGCTTTAATGGTCATTATGTATCTTTATTGGAGGCGTTACCAGTAACGTCCCCATCTTTATGTACCTTAAACCCTTTGTAATTGAGGGCGGGAGGAGTCTGGCAAACTCTATATAAGCCACCCCCCTCCTCTGGGACAAGGGTTCACACCCTCTGTAACACACACACATATAATCCAGTCAACCGCCTCCGGGCTCCAAGACGTAGGGCTAATACTTCCTCCGAGAAGGGCCTGAACTCGTAAAACTCGCGTGTACAACTCCTCCATAGTTAGGATCTTGCCTCTACATTCCTACCCCCCCCCCCCATTCTACTGTCAGACTTAGAACCACGACAGTTGGCACCCACGATGGGGCAGGTGTCTTAGCGACTTGTTGGAGAAGTTGTGATTTTTCCGATCCCCATCAACATGCTTTCAGGCGGAGGTTTGGCCGAGGGCCACGAGATCCGTCTCGCTGCGCTCGTATTCATCGCTGACGACTCTGCTTGGCTCCAGGAAGCGCCGCTCAACGTCGAGGCGCTCCCCGTCCGCGGGGCAACGCACTTTTGCGCGTGCGTCCGTGGCGTCCTCCTACGGCAGCCGTCGACTCAGTATCGGTCGGCTCCCGTGCCGACCTCCCTCCCTGCAGCCTGCCGGGGCAAATGTTCCCATCGGTCGAGGCTTCAGCGGTGGGTGAGGCATGCGGTGGCTCGCCAATCGGCCACCCCTCATGTCGCAGCAATCGAGCCTGACGAAACTCTCTACGGCCTGTTCGACTGGCTCCGTAGAGACTGCATCCGAATGCGACAGCAGCGACCCCGCGGCGGAAGTTTTGATGGTCAATGGACCACGTAGTCCTCCTGGCTTCACCCGCGAGGACGGAGGCGATGGTGGCGGTGATCCATCGCGTGTCCACGAAGAGTACCGACCTGAACCCCTCTCTTCGCAGAGGAAGGAGGAACTTCTCTGTCGGAACATGGATGCACTTCACACTCCCATCGTTGGAGAAACCCCTGAGGCCCAGGCCTTGGAGGAGGCGCGCCTGGCCAACTTGGTTGAGCGCACTTGACTGGATAACCTCCAGCGCGCACTCGACGAGCGTAGGAATGGCAATGGGTGCCCATTACCCATGTACCCTGTGGGCAAAAACCCTATTAGGGTAAGGGTATGAGAAAAAATGTTACCCATGGGTATATTAATAGGAAAATCTCAAACCCATCGGGTAGAGTGGGTACGGGTATGGGATCACATAACCCATACCCGCATACCCATGTACCCTTACAGATATGGGAAAATTACCTCTACACTTTGTCATGAGTTTGTCAACTTGAAATTTATGACAATGTGCTACTATTTATGACTATGTGTTGATGTTTTAATGTGTAGTTGTTTACAAGGAAGTGTTGATTTTTATAGAATGTGTTGTTGTTTTAGATGTGTTGTTGTTTATAAGTATGTATTTATGTCACTATGTGTTGTTGTTAATAAAATATGATTGTATGTTGTTGTTTATAATTATGTGATGCTCAAATTAATGTTATTCAAACATGTGTGTTTTTACCCGCGGGTACCCTTTTACCCTGTCGGCTGACGGGTATGGGGAAAAATTGTACCCACTAGTAGGTATAGCTACGGGTGATGGGTGAGCTCAAATGGGATGGGTAAGGGTATGGGGTGGCTCCACCCGTACCCAAACCCTGCGGGTGCCATCCCTAGACGAGCGTGCTCGGCAGCGTGCTCCCGAATCTAGTCGACGTCAACTTTTTCCACCTCCGACTTAGGTATACCGAACTCCAATCCAGAATCTCGCAGCTGCGGCCCGCATAGCGGAGTCAATTCAACCTTCCCAGTCAGAAGCTGGTCGAGGTTTGGTGCAGATCCGGGCCTTGCTCCGAGCCGCGGGAGAGAAGAATACAGTACTATCTCAGTCGCAGAATAGGATTCACAGCAGATCCATGGTTGCAGACACAGTCCAGTTGGCTCACAGCCTAAGATCACCCCCGAGGCATGACGGACGTGGAGACCGACGAGATCAGTATAGAAACCGTGAGCAGTATGATCACCGACTCGATCACGATGATCACGTCGAGTGCCCACGCCTCCCCCAAGGAGTGGATCATACGTGCCTCGGCAGCAGGATGATAGACGCCCTCATAGTGGTGGGCGAAGGATTCCAGTCGACCCCAGGGAACCGGGCTTTGATGCGAGATCTATTATCATTCAGGATTTGGTCGACAGAAACAGAGCTCACAGAGAAGGCCCCGACAGAGATTTTCCAACCAGCAACAGAGTGCATGTCCCAGGCCCAGAGTGCTTCAGCAGAGCCATCAGGGCCGCAGTGATTCCTCCCAACTTCAGGATGGCGACTGGAGTCAGTAAGTTCACTGGTGAGTCCAAGCCTGACACTTGTCTTGAGGATTACCGAGTGGCTGTACAGATCGGTGGCGGCAACGATGAAGTGGCCATGAAGCACCTCCCTTTGATGCTACAGGGCTCGGCTAACGCGTGGCTGAATCAGTTAGCTCCTGGTAGTATTTATACTTGGGAAGATCTTGCTTGAGTATTTGTTAGAACATTTGAAGGTACTTGCAAGCGGCCAGCAGGGTTGACAGAACTACAGTGTTGCGTTCAGAAACCGAATGAAACTTTGAGAGATTATATCCAGAGATGGATCAGGTTGCACCACACAATGGAGAATGTGTCAGATCACCAAGCAATTTGTGCCTTCAAAGAAGGCGTTAAGTATCGGGAGTTGAATCTGAAATTCGGTCGAACAGGAGATATGACTCTGACTCGGATGATGGAGATTGCCACCAAGTACGCCAATGGTGAAGAAGAAGGCCGACTCCGGAGTGGCAAGCACAGAACAGTCGCCCACGAAACCGGAGGGGGGAACTCCAGTCGGAAGCAAAAGCGCAAAGCCGAGCCAGCTTCTCCTGGAGAAGCCTTGGCCGTAACTCAAGGGAAGTTCAAGGGGAAACCCAAAGGACCGTGGAACCCCAAGAAAGTAAAAGATCAAGATGGAAATGATGTGCTGGATTTACCATGCCACATTCACACCAAGAAAGATGAAGATGGTAATTTCATGTACCCAAAGCATACCACTCGACAGTGTCGACTCCTAATCCAGCAATTCCAAGAGAAACAGGCCAAGGAAAAGGAGAAGGAAGCAGACAAAGTTGAGGATGAGGAGGAGGACGATGATGGTTACCCCCACGTCAATTCCACTCTGATGATTTTCGCTGACGTTGAGAGTAAGAGTCGACTGAAAGTCATCAACAGAGAAGTGAACATGGTTGCTCCGGTGACACCCAGTTATTTGAAGTGGTCTCAGACTGCCATTACATTCGAACAGTCCGATCATCCAGCGCACATAGCCACCCCTGGGAGGCAAGCGCTAGTGGTCGACCTAGTAGTCGAAGGCACTTGATTGACTAAGGTTCTGACGGATGGTGGTCGTGGTCTGAATATATTATATGCAGAAACGTTGAAAGGAATGGGCATTCCGATGTCCAGACTTAGCGAAAGTAATATGAGTTTCCATGGAGTCATTCCTGGCAAGAAGGCTGCATCACTCGGCCAGATCGCTCTCGATGTAGTGTTCGGTGATTTCAAGAATTTCCGCAAAGAAAAGTTGACATTTGAAGTTGTGGATTTCCAGAGTGCTTATCATGCTATTCTAGGCAGGCCAGCTTATGCACGTTTTATGGCTCGACCATGTTACGTGTACCTCAAATTGAAGATGCCTGGTCCTAAAGGGGTGATCACTATCACTGGTAGTCGAAAGAAGGCAGAAGAGTGCTTCCAGAAGGGCTCAAAGATCGCCGATGCACAGATGGCAGTAGTTGAGTTGCAGGAGTATCAAAAAAATGCAGATCCGAATGATTTGTTGGGAGCTAAGAAGCCTGCCACCGATTCAGCATTCCAGTAGACTGGTGAAACGAAGCCGATTCATATTCATCCAACGGATCCCAATGCTGCTCCAACTCACATTTCAACAACACTCGACTCCAAATAGGAAGAAGCGCTCATCTAGTTCCTCTGTGAGAACTAGGACATCTTTGCATGGAAACCTTCTGACATGCTAGGTGTTCCCAGGGGACTAGCTGAGCATCGTTTGCGAGTCGACTCAAAGGTGAAAACGGTCAAAGAACATCTTTGACGGTCCGCCGTACAGAAGAGGAAGGCAATCGGTGAAGAAGTGGCTCGACTTCTAGCAGCTGAGTTTATCCGAGAGATTTACCACTCCGAGTGGTTAGCTAATGTTGTCATAGTCCCAAAGAAGGACGACTCACTTCGCATGTGCATCGACTTCAAACATATCAATTGGCCTGCCCGAAAGACCACTTTTCTCTCCCTCGCATCGACCACATAGTCGACTCGACTGCGGGGTGTGAGCGTTTGTCCTTTTGGACGCTTATTTCGGGTATCATCAGATCCGTCTGTATGGACCCGATGAGATAAAAACAGCTTTCATCACCCCATTTGGGTACTTCTGTTATGTCACTATGCCATTCGGTTTGAAGAACGCCGGAGCCACATTCATGAGGATGATCCAGAAGTGGCTGCTCACTCAAATCAGTCGGAATGTGGAAGCATACATGGATGACATTGTGGTCAAGTCACGAAAAGGTTCCGACCTACTGGCTGACCTTGCTGAAACCTTTGCCAACCTCAGAAGGTATGATATCAAGCTTAATCCATCAAAGTGCACGTTTGGAGTTCCAGGCGGAAAATTACTCAGTTTTCTTGTTTCCGAATGGGGGATCGACGCTAACCCAGAGAAAGTGGGTGCCGTGCTCCGGATGAAACGCCCTGTGCGTGTGCATGATGTCCAGAAGCTTACTGGTTGTTTGGCCGCCCTAAGTCGATTCATTTCTCGCCTCGGTGAAAAGGCACTGCCTCTTTACCGACTGATGAAGAAGTCAGATAAGTTCGAGTGGATTCCTGAAGCTGACACAGCATTTGCAGAGCTCAAAGCCCTGCTTTCCACCCAGCCGGTGCTTGCTGCTCCAATCAGCAAAGAGCCTTTACTGCTTTACATTGCAGCTACTGTACAAGTCGTCAATACAGTACTTACGGTCGAGCTGGAAGAAGAAGGAAAAGCTTACAAAGTTCAGCGCCCAGTATACTATGTCTCTGAAGTTTTGACTCCATCAAAGCAAAGATATCCAAATTATCAGAAGCTTGTTTATGGGATTTATATGACCACGAAGTAGGTTGCAAATTACTTCTCTGATCACTCCATTATAGTCGTCAGCGACACTCCATTATTAGAGATCCTGAACAATAGAGATGCAACTGGTCGAGTGGCAAAGTGGGCGATTGAACTCCTTCCCTTAGATATCAAGTTCGAGGCAAAGAAATCTATCAAGTCCCAAGCAATAGAAGATTTCCTGAACAATAGAAGATTGAACAACAACTGCTGACTCAAGTTCACTCGGAGCACTGGACCATGTTCTTTGATGGTTCCAAGATGCTGAATGGTTCTAGTGCTGGGGTGGTACTGGTATCCCCTCGAGGAGACAAGCTCAGACATGTCCTCCAGATTCACTTTGATTCCTTCAATAACGAAGTAGAATATGAAGCACTCTTGTATGGGTTGCGTATGGCCATTTCACTCGGCGTCCGTCGCCTCATGGTCTATGGCAACACGGATTTGGTAGTCAATCAAGTGATGAAGGAGTGGGACGTTAGAAGCCCAGCCATGACTAGTTACTGCAACGTGGTGAGGAAGCTGGAAAAGAAGTTTGAGGGGTAAGAGCTCCATCATGTACCCCGACCGAAAAATCAAGCAGCAGATGATTTAGCAAAGATAGGCTCCAAGAGAAGCTATTCCGAGCAACATGTTCCTGGAGCACATTCATGCACCTTCAGTTCAAGAAGATCCCTTTGCTGAAGAGCCTCGCAACCTAGGAGTGCCACAGATCTGACTGAAGTCGAGGTCCCAGCCGTGGTCGACTTAATCATGGAGGTGTTGGTCATCACTCCCGACTGGACAGCGCCATACATTGCATATATCCTTAGGAAAGAGCTCCCAGAGGATGAAGAAGAGGCTCGACAGATAGTCCGTCGATCCAAGGCCTTTACTGTAATAAGAGGTCAACTTTTAGAGAAAGTGCAACTGGGGTCAGCCAGAAATGCATAACACTAGAAGAAGGCCAAGTGATCCTCCACGACATCCATTCGGGGACCTGTGGTCACCATGCATCCTCTCGGACCATTGTGGCTAAAGCATACCGAGCTGGATTTTATTGGCCATGAGCAAATGAAATGGCGAAAGATATAGTCGACAGATGTGAAGGCTGCCAGTTCTACTCCAATATGTCGCACAAACCTGCATCAGCCCCGAAGACCATCCCACTCGTCTGGCCCTTTGCTGTTTGGGGATTGGACATGGTTGGTCCACTGAGGACTGGTAGGAGCGGCTTCACTCAAGTGCTTGTAGCAATCGACAAGTTTACCAAATGGATCGAAGCCAAGCCTATTAAGAATCTTGAAGCTAGTACTACTGTCAGCTTCATCAGAGAGTTGATTTTTAGATATGGGGTTCCACATAGCATCATCACTGACAACGGATCGAACTTCGATTCTGATGAGTTCAGAACCTTCTGCACCTCACAAGGCACACGAGTCGACTATGCTTCAGTCGCCCATCTCCAGTCGAATGGACAAGCAGAAAGAGCAAATGGCCTGATTCTCAAAGGACTGAAACCCCGACTAATGCGAGATCTCAAGCACGCAGCGGGCGCCTAGGTTGATGAACTTCCATCAGTTCTCTGGGGATTGAGGACAACTCCTAATCGGTCGACTGGCCGAACTCCATTCTTCTTGGTCTCTGGGGCTAAAGCTGTTCTACCTAGTGACTTGCTTCATAATGCACCACGAGTTGAGCTCTTCTCTGAAGATGAAGCAGAACAAGCTTGGCAAGACGCAATCAACCTCCTAGAGGAGGAAAGAAAGATGGCCTTGATCTGGTGGACCATTTATCAACAAGACTTGCGTCGATTCCATGCTAGACACGTGAAGGGTCGAGCCTTTCAAGAGGGAGACTTGGTTCTTCGAGTGGATCAGCAGAAACCTCACAACCTCGCCCCAGCTTGGGAAGGTCCCTTCATTGTCACCACTGTGCTCCACAATGGAGCATACCACCTTTACAGTGTCAGGCATAAGAAGGACGAGCCACGGGCTTGGAACGCGGAGCTGCTTCACCCCTTTTATACTTAAGTACTCGTTCGAATAAAATTTAATAAGAAATACCTTTGTAATTTGTTTATCAAAGACAAGAGCTTTACAGTCCTCTGGCACGATTGTAGTTGCTTTTGGCTACGTCTGAAAACCCCCAGTGGGTGACTTAGTTGCGAATCTGTTTCGCCTAAGTTCGAAAGAAAATCCTATCGAGTGGTGAGCCAGCCTCCCACTCGGGGGCTTAGCTCCAGTCCAGTACTCGCCTAAGTTTAAAAAATCCTACCGAGTGGTGAGCCAGTCTCCCACTCGGGGGCTTAGCTGCAGTCCAGTACTCGCCAAAGTTTAAAAAATCCTACCGAGTGGTGAGCAAGTCTCCCACTCAGGGGCTTAGCTGCAGTCCAGTACTCGCCTAAGTTTAAAAAATCCTACCGAGTGGTGAGCCAGTCTCCCACTTGGGGGCTTAGCTGCAGTCCAGTACTCGCCTAAGTTTAAAAAATTCTACCGAGTAGTGAGCCAGTCTCCCACTCGGGGGCTTAGCAGCAGTCCAGTACTCGCCTAAGTTTAAAAAATCCTACCGAGTGGTGAGCAATCCTCCCACTCGGGGGCTTAGCTGCAGTCCAGTACTCGCCTAAGTGTAAAAAATCCTACCGAGTGGTGAGCAAGTCTCCCACTCGGGGGCTTAGCTGTAGTCCAGTACTTGCCTAAGTTTAAAAAATCCTACGGAGTGGTGAGCCAGTCTCCCACTCGGGGGCTTAGCTGCAGTCCAGTACTCGCCTAAGTTTAAAAAATCCTACCGAGTGGTGAGCAATCCTCCCACTCGGGGGCTTAGCTGCAGTCCAGTACTCGCCTAAGTTTGTAAAATCCTACCGAGTGGTGAGCAATCCTCCCACTCGGGGGCTTAGCTGCAGTACAATACTCGCCTAAGTTTGTAAAATCCTACCGAGTGGTGAGCAATCCTCCCACTCGGAGGCTTAGCTGCAGTCCAGTACTCGCCTAAGTTGAAAAAATCCTACCGAGTGGTGAGCAACCCTCCCACTCGGGGGCTTAGCTGCAGTCTAGTACTCGCCTAAGTTTAAAAAATCCTACCGAGTGGTGAGAAATCCTCCCACTCGGGGGCTTAGCTGCAGTCCAGTACTTCCATAAGGTTTAAAATCTGCCCTCATCTGCAAGGACGACGAGGTGCAGGTCGACTACAACCTTCTCCTTTGGAGCTGCGCCACAAATACAACGTATGCTCCATCCCTACCCACAAGGGCGACGAGGTGCAGATCGACCACGGCCTTCTTCTCCAAGTTGCACCACAAGTACAACGTACGCTCCATCCCTACCCGCAAGGGCGACGAGGTGTAGGTCCACCGCAGCCCTCTTCTCCGAGCTACGCCACAAATACAACGTGCGCTCCATCCTTGTCCGCAAGGACGACGAGGCGCAGGTCGACTGCAACCTTCTTCTTCGAGCGACGCCCCAAATACAACATACGCTCCATCCTTGTCCGCAAGGACGACAAGGCGTAGGTCGACTACAACCTTCTCCTTCGAGCTATGCCACAGATACAACGTGCGCTCCATCCTTGTCCGCAAAGACGACAAAGGGCAGTTCGATTGAAGTCTCCATTTCAAGGTTGCATCTCAAACATGAAGGTCGTTCCAAATAGGGAGCAGATTCCAAAAGCAATCACAAGCATACTCAAAAGCAGTTCAGATAAATCCTAAAGTTCCAACCGACAAATCAAAAGTATTCGAGCATCAAGCCCGAAGGAGTTTAATGGTTACAGCAACCACTCGGCATTCCGAGGCAAATTTAAGACAGGTTTGAATCTCATACTTTGTTCACTCGGCAGGAGGAGGGCTGGCGGGTTCCACGAATTCGTCCAAGTCGGTTCCATCTACGATCCGAGTAGCAGCAATGATGAAAGTCTCCATAAAGGACTGGAAGTCGTGCCTTTTGGTGTTGGCGAGCTTGATCGCCACCAGCTTGTCTTCTGGAGCTTCCTTGCAGTGGACCCTTACCAAGGACAACGCCACGTCGGCACCACACCGGGCAGAGGACTTCTTCCACTCTAGCACTCGACCAGGAATCTCATTGACCCGAGTCATAAGAGATTCAAGGTCATTTTGAAGCGTCGCCCTTGGCCAGAGTGATGAGTCGATCCGTGAAACTGCCACCTTCAGACGAGCGAGGTAACTTGTGACGCTGGCGACACGGGATTCTAGTCGAAGCACATTCATGGCAGCCTCATCGCCGACCGGAGAAACGATAGGGTCTAAACCCATCTCGATCCGTCCAGTTTCCTCGTCAAAGTTTTGGCAGAATTCTGTAGTCAAAGAGTTAGTGAGTCAACTGGACAGGATCAACTTGCAAATAGTAAAGCAATCGGATTAAAAGGAGTACCTTCTAGCATAAGATAGAGCTTCTTGGAAAGAGTTCTCAGATAGGCTTCCGTGTCATTTCTCTTACGGACCACGGACTCCAGCTTCTCATTCAGAGCAGTCTTATCCTTCTACAGACGAGTTACCTCTCGGTTGGACTCATCGAGAGAGGACTTTAGCTTGTTTACCTCTCCTTCCAACACTCCGACCGAAGCCAGCTTCTCGTCTGCAAGGGCGGTCTTATCTTGAGCTTCCTTCTGCGCAGCTGCAATGTCCAAGTCCTTCTTCTCCAGGGCCAACCTCATTTTCTCTGTAAAAGAAGCAATCAGATCAAACAAGAGATCGAAGAAATATCTTAAAAGACGATCGATGTGTACAGTCGACAGGCAGTTACCTTCCATACCAGCAGCTTCATCTTGAGCTTTCTTCAACTTTTGTTGGGCCAGCTCCAAGTCGAGGTTGAGTTGTGTAGGACCTTGAAGTAGATGTGTCTAGAGGGGGGTGATTAGACACTTAATGCTAAAGGTGCAGTTTTTAAGCTTTTTCGGTTTAAGTGGAGTTTAGGCACAATTTCAGCATTCACAATACATATCAAGCAAGCATGCAAAGAGTATATAGGCAGCGGAAAGTAAAGCATGCAACTTGCAAGAATGTAAAGGGGGTTTGGAGAATTCAAACGCAATTGGAGACACGGATGTTTTTCCCGTGGTTCGGATAGGTGGTGCTATCCTACATCCATGTTGATGGAGACTTCAACCCACGAAGGGTAATGGGTGCGCGAGTCCACGGAGGGCTCCACCCACGAAGAAGCAACCTTGTCTATCCCACCATGGCCATCGCCCACGAAGGACTTGCCTCACTAGTGGTAGATCTTCATGAAGTAGGCGATCTCCTTGCCCTTACAAACTCCTTGGTTCAACTCCACAATCTTGTCGGAGGCTCCCAAGTGACACCTAGCCAATCTAGGAGACACCACTGTCCAAGAAGTAACAAATGGTGTGTTGATGATGAACTCCTTGCTCTTGTGCTTCAAATGATAGTCTCCCCAACACTCAACTCTCTCACACAGGATTTGGATTTGGTGGAAAGAAGATTTGAGTGGAAAGCAACTTGGGGAAGGCTAGAGATCAAGATTCATATGGTAGGAATGGAATATCTTGGCCTCAACACATGAGTAGGTGGTTCTCTCTCTCAGAACATATGAGTTGGAAGTGTAGATGTGTTCTGATGGCTCTCTCCACGAGTGAAGAGGAGGTGGAGGGGTATATATAGCCTCCACACAAAATCCAACCGTTACACACAATTTACCAATCTCGGTGGGACCGAATCACAAACTCGGTCGGACCGAAATAGTAGACCTAGTGACCGTTAGAGATTTTCGGTGGGACTGACATGCAACTCGATAGGACCGATATGGTTAGGGTTAGCGCATAACGTAATCTCGGTGAGACTGATTACACAAACTCGGTGAGACCGATTTGGTAATAAGCTAACCAGAGAGTTGGTCAGGAAAACTCGGTGGGACCGATTACTAAACTCGGTTGGACTGATTTTGGTAATAAGTTAACCAGAGAGTTTGCATTGTAATCTCGGTAGTACCAATTGCCTAAACTCGGTGAGACCGATTTTGGCAATGGACATACACAGAGAGATTACAATCCCATCTTGGTGAGACCGAGATCCCTATCGGTAGAACCGATTTGCTAGGGTTTGGCAATGGCTATGACAAGTGAAACTCGGTGGCGCCGGATAGAAATAATCGGTAGGTCTGAGTTTGGCTTAGGTTTAGGTCATAGGTGGAAGTGGGAAAGTAGCTGAGGATTTTGGTGCATATCATTAAGCACTTGAAGCAAGAGGCTCATTACGCAACACCTCATCCCTTCTTGATAGTATTGGCTTTTCCTATGGACTCAATGTGATCTTGGATCACTAAAATGTAAAATGAAGAGTCTTGAGCTTTAAGCTTTAGCCAATCCTTTGTCCTTAGCATCTTGGAGAATTTCCCACAACCTTTAGTCCATGCCACTCCATTGTTGAACGTATCTGAAACATACTAGATAGAAACGTTAGTCCAATAAGAGATATGTTGTCATTAATTACCAAAACCACCTAGGGAGCACATGTGCTTTCAATCTCCTCCTTTTTGGTAATTGATGGCTACATCAAAGCTTTAGATAAAGATATAAAGAACGGCAAGTAAAGCTTTGGAAGGACATGTAACAAGCATAGGCTCCCCCTACATGTATGCACTCATGTAAATGTGAAATATAGAGGCATGTGAGAGCATAACCATGACAGAGTAGGCAATGTGTTACATGTATCTTGGCCATATGCATTAGAGCAAAAGATTATCAAGGAAAATACCTTCATGCTCATGAGTCCTTCTTGCAAACAGTATCTACATAAGCAAGAATTCCTCATACTCATGATTTTGATGCATACACTTACCTTGTAGTCTTTAGCTGGCTTAGGATGGAATGAACCTACACAAACAAGGTTAGATAACACAGGTACCTCCACTAGCCAGAGCAAACCAAAGAAGCCACAAGAGTACCAAGACTAGGATGACATGTAGAGAGTGAGTACAAGGTACCATATTGGATTCAACATGTCCCCAAGAGTAAAGATATGTAATGAATTTGACTGATTTCTTTCCCTTAGGTGTCTTGCTCCCCCTGAATCTTACATGGGATATTGGGAGAACATAGGGAACAGAAAATCAGAGCTGAAAGATACAAATGGATAGAACTTAATGCAAATAAGCACATATGAACATGTCTTTCCCCCAAAAAGACATGTGACATCTCTCCTCTTGAACATCAAGCATCTGGGATCCTTGAGTATTCTCTCCCCCTGGAAATCTCTTTCTCCCTCTTAATACTTTCTCCCTTGTAGGTGATAAGCTTTGATGTGATCTCTCTCTCCCCCTTTGACATCAATTTCCAAGAAGGGCTTTCTAGAATCCGTCATATAGGTTTGGTCCTTGAGACTCAGCACAAAGCAATGGATAAAACTGTGATGCTTGTAGAGGACAAGATTCATTGAGTAGAGATAGATCAGAAGAAATATAGAACAAGTGGCAAACTGTTTTTCCTGTTGTGAAGTCGGTGGCACCGAGTGGCATGTTTCGGTGGGGCCGAAAAGATTCGGTTGGACCGAAAACTACAAGTCGGTGAAACCGAGTTCATACAGAGAAAAACACTTGTCACCTTAGCTCACTACACATGTAGGATCTCACAAAGATTTGCAAGGAATTGAATGCAGAAAATGCAGAACAAAAACAAAAAGAAAAGAGAAGAAACTGAAAGATCTAGATGAAGTTTTTTTTGAAGGAAAATAAATATACATGGGACAAATGCAATAACACAGAAAAGAACACAAGAGAACTTCATCTAGAGTTGGGCGGTGACATAGTCACCTATGTTAGAGTATATTGACTTAGGAGTCAAGTGAGAACACTTGATCATAGGTCATACTCATCGTTTAAGCTCAAAATGGGGTTACCATTTTTTGTTTAAGCATCTTGATGTATTCACATCTTGTTGAGTTGCTTTGACTCATGTCTTGGAGTAAAGCTTCTCTAAGATGGAATAACATACCTTGGGTGGTGGTGTGGTTCTTGCTCATGTAGTTGAACTTGTGTGGGTGCTCAAGGTTGATGTAGCTCATCAAGAGTTGGGAGCACCACTTGGAGTTTGAGTTCATCAACCTACATGGGTTAGTTCTTGCAAGGAAGAGCACTTGTGTATCCAAAAATGACAATCATGAAGCTCAACATAGAATTTGTCAAAGGATATGTTTGAATGGTTTTGTGCTTCCTTGTCTTCAACCACCATTGTGTAGAGACTTGGTGATGTAGAGATTGCTCAAGATGTGAGTGGGTCGCAATCTCATGGAATTAGATTCAACCAAGCACCTACATGGGTTAGACAACATGCAAGGTACAAATATATGCAAGACATAAGATAGTCATCATAAGAGATATATCATGGATTACTCATAAGCTCATGTCTTGCATGTACCCAATGGAGTTCCTACTCCAAGTTCGAAGCATCAATAATCTTCAATTCACCTCTCAACCTGCAAAATACTTTCTTATCAAGAGTTTTAGTAAATATATCCGCTAATTGCTTATCGGTGCAAGCATGCTTAAGATCAATGTCACCCTTAGCAACATGGTCTCGAATGAAATGATGACGAACTTCAATATGCTTAGTTCGAGAATGTTGTACAGGATTATGACCAATTTTGATAGCACTTTCATTGTCACAAAGCAGTGGAACATGTTTCACATAGATCCCATAATCTTTAAGAGTTTGGGTCATCCAAAGTAATTGAGCACAACATGAACCAGCGGCAATGTATTCCGCTTCGACGGTGGATAAGGATACCGAGTTTTGTTTCTTGGAAGACCAAGACACAAGAGATCTACCAATAAATTGACAAGTACCCGAAGTGGACTTTCTATCAACCTTGTCTTCGGCATAATCCGAGTCGGAATAGCCAACAAGATCAAAAGAAGACCTCTTAGGATACCAAATGCCAAAGTTTGGTTTATGAATTAAGTATCTCACTATCCTTTTCACGGCCTTAAGATGACATTCTTTAGGAGTAGCTTGATAACGTGCACACATGCACACACTTAGCATAATGTCGGGACGTGAAGCACATAGGTATAACAAAGAACCAATCATAGAGAGATAAACCTTTTGATCAACCGGTTCACCATCTTTGGTTAAATCAAGATGTCCACTAGTAGGCATGGGTGTAGACATACCTTTGCATTCTTGCATATTAAACTTCTTGAATAAGTCCTTGGTGTACTTCATTTGAGAGACAAATGTACCTTCCTTAGTTTGCTTGATTTGCAACCCGAGAAAGAATTTGAGTTCACTCGTCATAGACATCTCAAACTTCTCTGACATTAGCTTTACAAACTTTTCACTAAAGAGAGGGTTAGTTGAACCAAATATGATATCATCAACATAAATTTGGCATACAAATAGTTCTCCATTAACCCTTTTAGTAAAAAGAGTAGAATCAATTTTACCAATTTCAAAACCACTTGCAATAAGGAACTTGGTCAAGCATTTATACCATGCCCTAGGAGCTTGTTTAAGACCATAAAGAGCTTTGTGAAGTTTGTAAACATGATTTGGTTTCTTAGGATTGATAAAGCCGGGAGGTTGTTTGACATAAACTTCCTCCTCTATTTCACCATTTAGAAAACCACTTTTAATGTCCATTTGGTACAAGGTGATATTATGGTGATTAGCATAGGCAAGTAAGATGCGAATGGACTCAAGTCTAGCAACGGGAGCATATGTCTCACCATAGTCCATACCTTCGACTTGTGTGTACCCTTGGGCGACGAGACGTGCTTTGTTGCGAACCACTTGTCCATCTTCATCTTCCTTGTTGCGAAACACCCATTTGCTACCAATGATGTTGTGGTTGTTGTCGGGCTTCTCAACCAATGTCCAAACTTGGTTTCTCTCAAAGTTGTGTAGCTCTTCATGCATAGCGTTTATCCAATCCGGATCTTCCAATGCTTCTTCAACCTTCATAGTTTCAATGCTAGATATGAATGAATAGTTTTCACAAAAGTTAGCTACAGGAGTTTTTGAGCGAGTGATTCTCCCGGTTTGAATATCATTGTGGATTTGCTCGACGGGATGATCTTTGGCAATTCTTGCTCGAACTCGTGAGAGCTTTTGCTTGGGTCTTCGTTAAACATCTTCTTCATCTTGTTCTTCTTGTTCTTCATTGTTGACGTTGTCGTTCTCTTGTCGTGGTGGAGAAGGAGGTTGTTGATGTTCGTCTTGATGCATTTCCTCGTCTTCTTCATCTTGGTGTGTCCCACTTGTGGATGCTTCCATATCAATTCTTGGTTCACCTTGTCGTGAAGTAAAAGCTTCCACTTGGACGGACGAGGTACTCTCCTTCACCCCCGTTGGACGAATTTTGCCAATAGACAAGTCTTGGATTGCTTCTGAAGGGTCTTTGTCTCCTACATCAATTGGCAATTGCTCTACTTGCGAGCCATTAGATTCATCAAACTTCACATCTACCGTCTCTTCAACATTTCGGGTGAAATTGTTGTAGACACGGTAAGTGTGAGAGTTTGAGCCATAACCAAGTAGAAAACCTTCATGAGATTTAGGAGAAAACTTTGAACGACGATGCTTGTCAAGAATGTAGCACTTTGAGCCGAATACTCGAAAGTATCCAACTTGGGGTTTGTTACCGGTGAGGAGCTCGTATGCCGTCTTGCCGAGTAGCTTGTGAAGATACAAGCGATTTGTTGCATGACAAGCTGTCTCAACCGCTTCTGCCCAAAAGTGCTTTGGCGTCTTGTACTCATCAAGCATCGTTCTTGCCATTTCGATGAGCATCCGGTTCTTCCTCTGAACAACTCCATTTTGTTGAGGTGTGTACGTAGCCGAGAACTCGTGTGAAATCCCTTCTTTGTCAAGAAAGGTGTCCACATTTGCGTTCTTGAACTCCGTTCCATTGTCACTCCGAACCTTCTTGATCTTCACGTCAAACTGATTTTGGGCCTTCCTAGCGAAGTTTTTGAAGATCTTCTGGACCTGCGACTTGTCATCAAGAAAGAACACCCACATAAATCTTGAAAAATCATCAACTATAACTAGACCAAAAGAATTTCCACCGAGACTCTTGTAGGCGTTGGGACCAAAAAGATCCATATGAAGTAGCTCGAGTGGCCTCCTTGTGGTCATGATGTTCTTCACGGGATGCCTTCCTCCAACCTGTTTACCTGCTTGACAAGCACTGCAAAGTCTATCCTTATCAAATATGACATCGTTAACTCCAAGGATATGATTTCCTTTAATAAGCTTGTCAAGATTTCTCATGCCAACGTGACCTAGTCGTCTATGCCACAACCAACCTTTTGAGGATTTAGCAATAAAGCAAGTTTTAGGTTGTGCCTTTTTAGAGAAATCGACAATGTAAAGATCACCTCTACGTATACCGGTAAAGACCATTTTATGATTGTCTCGACGAAACACTTGGCAATCTACCTCAGTAAATAGGACATTCAAACTGAAATCAGCAAGTCTAGATACTGAAAGTAAGTTGTAGCCGAGAGATTCAACGAGCATGACATTTTGAATGGAACTATCATGTGAGATGGACACCTTACCAAGGCCAACCACTTTACCCTTTGAATTATCACCAAAGGTGACATATTTTTGAGGGCCGTCATTTTCAGCAAGCTCACGGAACATCTCTTCATCTCCGGTCATATGATCAGTACATCCACTATCAAGAACCCATTCCTTTGCTCCTGACACATATCCCCGAAGATTTGCCGTAAGACCAAAATGTCTCATTGCATCATCAAGATCGAAGTCACTATCATCATCATCATCATCATCATAGTATCCATGTTCACCATGATCTTGTGACTCATCATTTCCTAGAGGGGGTAATTCATTAGATAAATGATCATCAAAGTGGTCACCTTTATGAATTCTTATAGCTTCGGATATAATGATTCCAACATCTCCTTTAGCATGCTTGAGATTGGTAAGCTCAAATAGACAATCACCAAAACTAGGATCACTAGAGTTCATCTTACTCAAGGCAATAGATTTATGGAGAATTTCATCCAAATTTTTTAAGGAATAATCGGGAAATCGTTCCTCAAGAAATTTCCATATAGTATAGGCACAATTAAGAGTAGGCAAAATAGCAATCAAATTTTTGGGCAATCCTCTAATGATGAGCTCAATAGTTCTAAGATTTGAATTATGTCGATATCTTCATCTAGGGTAGGATGCAAAGGATCAATATGAGGTGCACAAGGGCTAGCAATATACTTGTTCAAATGATATTGATTGAAAATTACAAGCATCTCATTTTTCCACTCATGAAAATACTCTCCAGCAAGAATAGGCACTCTATGTCTAAGACTCCCTAAAGTAGACACATCCAGCTTCCTCCAATGGTGATTAAACCAAGGCAATGGAGACCAAGGCTCTGATACCACTTGTAGGACCTTGAAGTAGATGTGTCTAGAGGGGGGGTGATTAGACACTTAATGCTAAAGGTGCAGTTTTTAAGCTTTTCGGTTTAAGTGGAGTTTAGACACAATTTCAGCATTCACAATACATATCAAGCAAGCATTGAATAGTATATAGGCAGAGGAAAGTAAAGCATGCAACTTCCAAGAATGTAAAGGGAAGGGTTTGGAGAATTCAAACGCAATTGGGGACACGGATAATTTTCCCGTGGTTCGGATAGGTCGTGCTATCCTACATCCACGTTGATGGAGACTTCAACCCACGAAGGGTAACGGTTGCGCGAGTCCACGGAGGGCTCCACCCACGAAGGGTCCACGAAGAAGCAACCTTGTCTATCCCACCATGGCCATCGCCCACGAAGGACTTGCCTCACTAGCGGTAGATCTTCACGAAGTAGGCGATCTCCTTGCCCTTACAAACTCCTTGGTTCAACTCCACAATCTTGTCGGAGGCTCCCAAGTGACACCTAGCCAATCTAGGAGACACCACTCTCCAAGAACTAACAAATGGTGTGTTGATGATGAACTCCTTGCTCTTGTGCTTCAAATGATAGTCTCCCCAACACTCAACTCTCTCTCACAGGATTTGGATTTGGTGGAAAGAAGATTTGAGTGGAAAGCAACTTGGGGAAGGCTAGAGATCAAGATTCATATGGTAGGAATGGAATATCTTGGCCTCAACACAGGAGTAGGTGGTTCTCTCTCTCAGAACACATGAGTTGGAAGTGTAGATGTGTTCTGATGGCTCTCTCCACGAGTGAAGAGGAGGTGGAGGGGTATATATAGCCTCCACAAAAAATCCAACCATTACACACAATTTACCAATCTCGGTGGGACTGAATCACAAACTCGGTCGGACCGAAATAGTAAACCTAGTGACCGTTAGAGATTTTCGGTGGGACTGACATGCAACTCGGTAGGACCGATATGGTTAGGGTTAGGGCATAACGTAATCTCGGTGAGACCGATTACACAAACTCAGCGAGACCGATTTGGTAATAAGCTAACCAGAGAGTTGGTCAGGCAAACTCGGTGGGGCCGATTACTAAACTCGGTTGGACCGATTTTGGTAATAAGTTAACCAGAGAGTTTGCATTGTAATCTCGGTAGTACCGATTGCCTAAACTCGGTGAGACCGATTTTGGCAATGGACATACACAGAGAGATTACAATCCCATCTCGGTGAGACCGAGATCCCTATCGGTAGAACCGATTTGCTAGGGTTTGGAAATGGCTATGACAAGTGAAACTCGGTGGCGCCGGATAGAAATAATCGGTAGGTCCGAGTTTGGCTTAGGTTTAGGTCATAGGTGGAAGTGGGAAAGTAGCTGAGGATTTTGGAGCATATCATTAAGCACTTGAAGGAAGAGGCTCATTAAGCAACACCTCATCCCTCCTTGATAGTATTGGCTTTTCCTATGGACTCAATGTGATCTTGGATCACTAAAATGTAAAATGAAGAGTCTTGAGCTTTAAGCTTTAGCCAATCCTTTGTCCTTAGCATATTGGAGAATTTCCCACAACCTTTAGTCCATGCCACTCCATTGTTGAACTTATCTGAAACGTACTAGATAGAAACGTTAGTCCAACAAGAGATATGTTGTCATTAATTACCAAAACCACCTAGGAAGCACTTGTGCTTTCAAGTTGCCTCTGCTTCTCCTCAAATTCGGCAAACTTAGAAATGAGAGTACACGATTTCTGCAGAAGGTAAAAGACGTGTCAATCGACAAGATCAAAGATTATTTACTTCCGAGTGAATAAAACTTAAAAGTGTACTCAGACCCCAGTCGACTGCGGTCTCGGGGACTACACCCAGCGGGTGCACTTGTCGTGCCCCCACTGATTCAGACCCAACTCGACCGGTCCGCCTGGGTCGAGTAAAAAAATATTCAGACCCTGGCCGACTGCCAACAGTCAACCGCGGTCTCGGGGACTACACCCAGTGGGTGCACTTGACATGCCCCCACTGGTTCAGATCCCAGTCGACCGGTCCTCCCGGGTCGAGTGGAAGAAAAGAAAGTAAAAAGTACTCAGATCCCAGTCGACTACACCCAGTGTGTGCACTTAGCGTGCCCCCACCGGTTCAGATCCCACTCGACCAGGCCGAGTGGGAGAGCGCAAGTGCTAGAGACAACAAAACACCCAGTGGGTGTACAGATTCGACGCAAACAATCAGAGATCGTATGAAAGAAAATATTTCAGGTAGCATATCCTAATAGAACAAGGTCAGTCGAAAGTCTACTTACCTGGACATTGGCCCGAAGAGCCACGCTGGCATCGTAAGTAGCCTGGTTGTTCTCGTGCACCGTCTTCATCCGCTCCATCATCACGTTAGCCTGACGAATGGCCTCCGCAGCCGCGTCCGACTAGTTTTCTGGAACATGGTGGTTGGTGAAGAAGGGGGCAGACGACCCAGGTGCGGCAGCTTGGAGCTCCGAAGCATGAGGTTGGATGATTGAAGGAAACACCGGTATAATCGACGGTGCAGGGCGCTCACTCGACAATGGGACAGCGAAAGTTACAGAGGCCCCACCTGCGTCTTCATACTGCCGGATGGTGGGTGTTGTCATGGGTCCCTGCCGAGACGTCTTGCCAGCTGCTACTTTTTTGTTCTTTCTGGGCCTAGGGGCCACATCTTCATCATCATCCGGAAGATCGATGACGTTGGGTGGGGCTACAGATAAACCAGTTGACCCCAAGTGAATCGCTAGAATTTAATCGACCAAATAATCAAGAACAAGATCATGAGAGTTTTACCTGAGTTGGAGGTAACCCCGTCTTCCATTTCCTTGTCTCGGTATTGGTAGGAAAAAGTTCCAGATGTAGCAGCACTACAAATGTCAACATTCAGTCGGTTATGTTATGTTGCTCAAGTCGAACGAAAGATCGGGTCAGAGGATTACTCGGAGATGGTGGGGATGGTCACTTTGATTCTGGGCAAATCCTTCGGTGGTTTGGAGGATGTGTCCTTCAATGCTTTCGGCGCAGGAGGCAGCACGGTCTTGTGTTGTTTTGATACCTTCTCAGTCGGCACCGGAGAAGACGTCCGAGGGCGCTTCGAAGATTGCCCAGTCGGTGCGGCCGCCGGGTCGTGAGCGTGCTTGGACCTCCTCTCTCTGCGAGGAGGCGAGTCAACCTCTTCTTCATCACTCAAGTCGTCGCTCTCCCCGTCCTCCTCTGCATTCGAGTGCCACTCGCCACTCTCGCCCCCTGTCGTTGTCAAAACCGGCAGATCTCGGGTAGGGGGTCCCAAACTGTGCGTCTAGGCCGGATGGTAACAGGAGGCAGGGGACACGATGTTTTACCCAGGTTCGGGCCCTCTTGATGGAGGTAAAACCCTACGTCCTGCTTGATTAATATTTATGATATGGGTAGTACAAGAGTAGATCTACCACGAGATCAGAGAAGCTAAACCCTAGAAGCTCTCCTATGGTATGATTGTTATTCGTCCTATGGACTAAAACTCTCTGGTTTATATAGACACCGGAGAGGGCTAGGGTTACACAGAGTCGGTTACAATGGTAGGAGATCTACATATCCGTATCATCAAGCTTGCCTTTCACGCCAAGGAAAGTCCCTTCCGGACACGGGATGAAGTCTTCAATCTTGTATCTTCATAGTCCAGGAGTCCGGCCGAAGGTATAGTCCGGCCATCCGGACACCCCGTAATCCAGCACTCCCTCAGTAGCCCCTGAACCAGGCTTCAATGATGACAAGTCCGGTGCGCAGATCATCTTCGGCATTGCAAGGCGGGTTCCTCCTCCAAGTACTTCATAGAAGATTTTGAACACAAAGGTAGTGTCCGGCTCTGCAAAATAAGTTTCCACATATTGCCATAGAGAGAATAATATTTACACAAATCTAATCTGCTGACGTATTCCCTAGCGTGACATCACACCACGGCCAAGTCTTTATTCGAATTGTTTTACTGTCCCACCACAGCGCGTTTAGCGAGGTGGTTTCCTTGGCACGTCTTGTTAAAGCAGAGATCGTGTCCCCTTATTCCGGGATTCTCATCAATAAGGGTGTGGGTAACCCAACCGTGCCATTGACTACGACGCTTGGGAGATAAGCGAGTTTTACCAGCCTGGTGGAGGCGCATAGTCGCGTCCGCCCATATAAGGGGATAAGGATCCACCTTTTCATCCACGCCTTCTTCTTCCTTTGCCTATCCATTTCCGCGCCTCGAGCTCCAGCGCCCAAGTCCGCACACCCCACCTCAACCTTCTCCAGCCATGTCCGGAGCGGGAGGCAAGTGGATGGTCTCCTCCGTCACGGAGGGACACATCAAAAGACTGAGGAAGGCCGGATACTTGTCTAACGACATTGCGCATCGGCTTCCCGAAGAGGGGCAGCTCATCCCCACCCCTAGGCCTCATGAGAGGGTGGTGTTCCTCCCTCATTTCCTCTGTGGACTGGGCTTCCCTCTCCACCCATTTGTCCGGGGGCTCATGTTCTACTATGGCCTGGATTTCCACGATCTGGCCCCGAACTTTGTCCTCAACATCTCGGCGTTCATCGTCGTGTGCGAGGCTTTCTTCTACATCCGCCCCCATTTCGGCCTATGGCTCAAGACTTTCAATGTCAAGCCAAAGGTGGTGCGTGGCACCCAGGCGGAGTGCGGAGGCGCCATGGTGGGCAAGATGCCCAACGTCCTATGGCCCGAGGGCTCCTTTGTGGAGTCCCTAAAGGGGTGGCAATCGGGGTGGTTTTACATCACCGAGCCGAGCGACCCTAAATGGGTCGCAGCCCCCGAGTTCCGATCCGGACCCCCTATGTGGCTCACCTCCTGGAAAGAGACGGGCCTATCATGGGGTAAACAAGGAGAGCTAACCGGACTCCAAACATGCATCCAAACCCTGGTGGACAAGAAGATCAAACTTGTCAACGTGGTCCAGGTTATGCTCATCCGCCGGATCCTCCCGTGTCAACAACGGGCTTTCAACCTATGGGAATTCGACCCGGAGAAGCACCGAACTCTGAGCAGGCTCTTTGACACGACATACGAAGATGCCTGGAAGGTGCTTTTCAAGGGCGCCGAGGCCCCCGCATCCGCTACCGAGGATCACGGATTCAGCACACAGCGTCGCGCTCGTGCGGTAAGCTGTTTTTACCTTTTACAGGGTATTAGTTTTTCATTGTTTGACTCTATGAGGGATCTTAAGCTCCCTTAACTTTGACAGGATTGGCAGGAGATGTCCGGACAGATCAACTGTCCGGCTCCTTTGCCCGAAGCCCCAGCGAACGCTCGCTGGGCGAAGCTGCTGGTTCCGGCACCCTATGTGGTGCCGGAGAAGAAGGCCAAGAAGAAGGCCACGGGGACTCGGAAGAGTGCCCGGCGCCTGGGGGTGTCGGATTCATCATCTGACGACTCCAAGATGCACTCCTCCCGTGAAGACGAGGAGGAGGAAGAAGAGACCTCCCCCTCTCCAGCGGGGGAAGAGAAGAAAAGGAAGGTCGCCCCAACTGGGGAGGCCGAAGGGTCCAAGAAGGGGAAAACCCTTCCTCCGGACGGCTCCACCAACGCCGACGACGGCGAAGAGGAGTGGCCGCACAGGGCCAAACCCCTAGCGAGATCGTAAGTGTTCGGATACCAGAGTGATTCATATTATTCCTCCATTGCACAGCTTTTCCTTATGTCGAACATGTTTATGCAGTCCACCCAAAGACCGGCTCGACGTGTCATCGAGCGGTTCCCTGGATTCGTCGGATGTGAATTCGCTTCCTACGGCTACCTCACCCCACCCTACGGACGACGCCGAGATGCTGTCGCAACAGGTTCCAAGCCAGGAGGAGGTGGTCCTGGAGGCACCGCAAGGCGACCTCCCGGACTCCAGGCGCAAAGGGGATAAACCCCCAAGGGCTTTGAGTCTGGCCTTGAACCGGACACCGTGCCAGAACCTTCAATGGCTCCGGAGTCCAATAGGCAGCCTCCTTCAAAGAGGAGCGAGCCTACCGAGCTGGTGACCTCCGTCCAACCAGAGGCATCGGACAATTTGCTGGAGACGCTTAACGACGCCTCCATCGACGAGGAGCACCGCACTATTATGAGTGCGGTGATCCAGAAGGTTCAGTCCGCCAAGAGCGGACTGACTGAAGCCTGTGCCAGCCTTCTAACAGGCTTTGAGGTAAGTAAAGAATATGTAAAAATATTACCGCATAGACAGTAGCCCCTGATGCTCTGTTCGGCGTTCGGAAAGAAAAGCCGAATAGAGGATCTAATAACATTCGCAGGAGTCTAACATAATCAAGTCAATATGCATATGCAGGCTTTGCTGCTGGCCTCCGCCGCACTGACTGCGGAGGTGGATATGCTGAAGCAAAACCTTGTGCGGTCCGAGAACGAGCTCGGCCATGCCAAGAGGCAACTCGAGGAGAAGGAAGGTAAGTAATACCTTGCACAAGTATATAGAGAAGATGTGGTTGCAAAAAATGACAGGATCAACATGCTATTATAGGGGCCACGACCGAGGTGGCAACACTTAAGCAAGAGATGTCTGAGGCCAAAAACAGAGCGGCCGCGAAGTGCACGGAGAGAGGGAAGCAGGAGGCGCGGGTGTAGGGGGTGCAGAAAGAGCTCCAGGCTCTTGTGAAAAAACACGAGAGTTTGGAGCTTAACGCAAAGACGCAAGCGTCTGAGCTTGCGGCAGCCCTTAAAAGCGCGAAGTCTGCCAAGGCCGAAGCCAAGAAAGCCCTCAAAGAAAGTGAAGCAATGGAGAAGATAGCGGCGGGTAAGGCATTCATTATGCAAAGCAAGCATGTGAAAGTGAATTACTTGTTACTTACCCGAGTCCGGAGCTCTCCAGGAGCATTCGCAGATTTGCCCCGCAGTGCGTCGGATGTCGTCGCCTACTACCGAGCCGAAGAGGGGAGCTCGACGGAGAAGGTGTTCTGGTCTTAGTATGCTGAGGCCGGACACCTGGTGCCTTTGAGCGACCAGCTGAAGCAAATGGTCGAGCTCCACAAGGTTGTCGAACAGGCCATAAAGGGCCTCATAGTTCGGCTATGGCCTCGAGAGGCTCTGTCTGGGACCTACTTCGGGCTGGTGAGGCAGCTGGTGGATGCCTGTCCACGGCTTGAAGTGATCAAGCGCTTCGTCTGCATCGAAGGTGCCCGTAGGGCGCTTGCCCATGCTAAAGTGCATTGGGGCAAGATGGATGCAGAGAAGCTGGTGAAGGACGGGCCGCCGCCGGGCAAGGAGCATCGCGTCCCGGAAGCGTATTATGATGGCGTCCTGAGGGGTGCCCGCCTTATAGCGGATGAATGCTCCAAAGATGTAATTTTTGAGTAAACTCGCATTTGTGATCCTATACGCTGAAAACTTGTTCATATGCGCTAAGCAACTCTTTTGAATTTAAAATATTACCTTCTGTGCGGCCGTTTATCAAATTTGAGAGATGGCGAGTCATTGGCTTCTGCCCCCATGCCACGAGTGCTGGGGTGTTCGGGATAAACATGAGCGCTCTTTTTCCCATTCTTGGGTCCTTCGAGGGAGGCGCTCAACACAACGAACAAGGCAATCAGACTATAATGCTTGAACACCCTCACTTAGCCATAGAATTCTATAATTTTAAATTTCGGTGAAGCCCCTAGCGTTCAGAAGACCGAGTTCGGGGCGCTATCCACGCCTAGGCCGGACAAAGCCGACTCCTCGCTCTAAGTGGCATAAGTCTTTAGGGACTCAAAAACCTCTCGAATAGCGACCAGCTCTCGCCTTATCATGACGGTCAGTTTTAGCTTTCTCTACTGAGGTGCTTAGCCCAGCTCAACTGGGGCACAATCGCAGTAGTTCTCCTAGTGCTACCTTAGCCGATATAACAAAACGTAAGGTACCAAAACATAGGAGCCGGGCAAACCCAACGTTTGACCCAAGACATGATTCGGAGTCGATGCATATAATGCTATAAGTTCAGGGTGCCGCACTTGTGAAAGTGTTCGAACTTCTCATGCCGTATTGTGGGGTACTTGAGCCCCTGGCGTATTGGCCATACCAAAGTGTACGGGTGCAACATGTCATTAATGAACATATATTCGTTAAAAAAGGTAATGCAATAATAGACGGATGCTATGCATTGTTTATTTTAAAAAAGCTGCGATCAAAGCAGAACGATACAAATAGTGCAATATGCAAAAGATGGGACTATTTAACATGTCCTTTCCAGGGGCGAGCTGCGGAATGGTATGTAAAACAGGTATACTGCTCGTTATAGAGACCACCTTAGAGTTCCGTAGTGCGGCGTAGCTTTCTGCTTCCCTGGTTGTATTGTTTGTGCGGCAATTGTACTGCCGGACAAGCCTTCCAACGAATGGAGTCCTGAAAATAAGAGAAAATTAAGAAATCGGCAGCCCCTAGTGCGGTTTAAGCCGCGTTTCGGGCGTGCCGTGATGGTGCCCCTCCCCATGTGCCCATGGTATTTCCAGAGCGTAGTTATGTACGCGCAGCACTAGTTTCGAAAGTTCGCGAGGGCTGGGGTTGGGGCCGCATTGTTACGCTTGCTTTGAACGTGCCGGGCGGTCTTGGTGTAGGTTACTCCGGGCGCGCTTGACGGTGTCCGGATGTTTAATGGCCGGACTGGAGAGTTGCCTTGAGAGACTGCTTTGTACTTCCGCTGCGATAGCCGCCGTGTGCTCCTCCGTTCAGAGAGAGCGTTCGGTATTTCCATTGACCGTGATGACGCCTTGAGGGCCTTGCATCTTGAGCTTGAGGTATGCGTAGTGCGGTACCGCATTGAACTTGGCAAATGTGGTTCGCCCGAGCAGTGCGTGATAGCCACTGCGGAACGGGACTATGTCAAAGATTAACTCCTCGCTTCGAAAATTATCCGGAGATCCGAAGACCACTTCGAGTGTAACTAAGCCTGTACTGTTGGCTTCTACACCTGGTATGACGCCTTTAAAGGTCGTTCTGGTGGGTTTAATCCTCGAGGGATCGATGCCCATTTTCCGCACTGTATCCTGATAAAGCAGGTTCAGGCTGTTGCCGCCGTCCATAAGGACTCTAGTGAGGTGAAATCCGTCAATAATTGGGTCTAGAACCAATGCGGCGAATCCGCCATGACAGATGCTAGTGGGGTGGTCCCTTCGATCAAAAGTGATCGGGCAGGAAGACCATGGGTCGAACTTTGGGGCGACTGGCTCCATCGCGTATACGTCCCTTAGCACACGCTTCCGCTCCCTCTTGGGGATGTGGGTTGGGTATATCATGTTCACCGTCCGCACTTGTGGGGGAAAACCTTTCTGTCCACTGTTGTTCGGTGGCCGGGGCTCCTCCTCGTCATCGCTATGCAGCCCCTTGTCTCTGCTTTCGGCATTTAACTTTCCTGCCTGCTTGAACACCCAACAATCCCTGTTGGTGTGATTGGCTGGTTTTTCGGGGGTGCCATGTATCTGGCATGAGCGGTCGAGTATTCGGTCCAAACTGGACGGGCCCGGAGTATTTCTTTTGAATGGCTTTTTCCGCTGACCGGGTTTAGAGCCTTTGAATCCGGCATTAACTGCCGTATCCTCAGCATTGTCGCCGTTAATGCGGTGCTTTTTCTTGTTGCGACGTGACCTGCCACTGCTGTCCTTGGTATCCGAATTACCAGGGCTCTTGGTCATGTTATTGCTGCGAGCTAGCCAGCTGTCTTCTCCCAAGCAAAAGCGGGTCATAAGTGTCGTGAGGGCTGCCATAGATTTCGGCTTTTCTTGTCCTAGGTGCCGTGCAAGCCACTCGTCGCGGATGTTATGCTTGAAGGCTGCTAGCGCCTCTGCGTCCGGACAGTCGACGATTTGATTTTTCTTGGTTAGGAACCGTGTCCAGAATTGTCTGGCCGATTCCTCTGGCTGCTGAATTATGTGGCTTAGGTCATCGGCGTCTGGTGGTCGCACATAAGTGCCCTGGAAATTGTCGAGGAATGCGGCTTCCAGGTCCTCCCAACAACCAATTGATTCTGCTGGCAAGTTGTTAAGCCAATGCCGGGCTGGTCCTTTAAGCTTGAGTGGGAGGTATTTGATGGCGTGCAGGTCATCACCGCGGGCCATGTGGATATGAAGGAGATAGTCCTCGATCCATACCGCACGATCTGTTGTGCCATCGTATGATTCGATGTTCATGGGTTTGAAACCCTCGGGGATTTGATGATCCATTACTTCATCTGTGAAGCATAGTGGGTGTGCGGCGCCTCTGTATTGGGCTACATCACGACGCAGCTCAAACGAGCTTTGTCTACTGTGTTCGGCCCGGCCGGAATTACTGTATCCGGCGTGACGAGTACCGTCTCGTGCCATGGGGCGCCCACGTGATCCGTAGATCGATCTTGTTTGCCTTGCCTTGTCCTCCAATATATCTTGCAGGTCTGGTGCATTTTCCCATGCCTTGGTAGTTTTTGAGTGGCGCCGGGGTGCGGCTTGAGTGGAGGGCCGAGAGGCCTCGCTGTCGCGGCCACGGGGTGGCCGGTCGGTCGCATCATGCGTTGGTGATGTAGGTTTAATTGCTTCCTCCTCTAATTGGGGTAGCAACCTGCAATTTGGGTAGCTCTTGGAGGGGCGTCCGAGTTCATACTCTTCGGCCACAAGGACTTTAGTCCATCTATCGGCTAGCAAATCTTGATCAGCTCTAAGCTGTTGCTGTTTTTCTTGAGGCTGCTTTCCGTGGCCATAAGTCTGCGTTTGAAATGCTCTTGTTCGACGGAATCCTCCGGCACGACAAATTCATCGTCGTCGAGGCTTGCCTCATCTTCGGAGGGAGGCATATAATTATCGTCCTTGACCTCTTTGTCTGTCGCTCTCTCATGAGGGTTGGCTTCTCTATCCTCCTGTGCTGAATCTTGCTGGAGGTGGTTGTCTTCAGCACTGTCCGGGGTGTTATTATCCCCCGTGCCGGAATCACCGTTTTTGTTTTGGCGGGATTTAGAGAGGCGCCGCTGACGCCGGCGCTTAGGCTGCTTCTTGGAGGGGTCATCCTCCGCTGTTCCATCGCCATTGCCTTTTTTGGGGTGTCCACCATGTATATATCATACGACGAGGTGGCTTTCCAGTGCCCTATAGGCGCTGGTTCTTGATCGTCTCCTGCATCGGCGTCCATACCGTCGATGTCTTCGGAGTCGAAGTCGAGCATGTCGGTTAAATCATCGACAGTGGCTATGAAGTGGGTGGTGGGTGGGCTTTGAATTTCTTCATCATCCGCATCCCAACCTTGCTGGCCATAGTCCGGCCAGGGCTCTCCTGACAAAGAGAGAGACTTTAGTGAATTTAGAATATCGCCGAAGGGCGAGTGCTGAAAGATGTCCGCGGTGGTGAACTCCATGATCGGCGCCCAATCGGGTTCGATCGGTCGGGGCGCGGAGGGCTCGGAGTCTGGAGAGGAGTCCGGCTCCTTGGAGTCACGGGCTTCGCAGAGAATAGGGCTGGTGTTCGGCTCGATCACCACAGAGATTGCAGCCCCCGAGGCGGTGTCTAACCACCCATCCTCGATTGGTGTGATCGGCTCTGAGCTAGGGGTCGGAGTGGACACAGGTGCGGCCTCCAGGGCACTATTCGGCGGCAGAGCTAAATCATGCCCATCGTGATAGTGCGGCGCGCTCGGCTGTGGCTCGAATCCATCGAAGATCAAGTCTCCGCGGATGTCAGACGTGTAGTTCAAACTTCCAAATCTGACCTGATGGCCAGGGGCGTAGCTTTCGATCTGCTCCAGATGACCAAGCAAATTGGCCCGCAGTGCAAAGCCGCCGAATACGAAGATCTGTCCGGGGAGAAAAGTCTCACCCTGGATCGCATCACCATTGATGATCGGAGAAGCCATCGGGCCTAAAAGTGATGACACAGAGGAACTCTCAATGAAAGCACCAATGTCGGTGTCAAAACCGGTGGATCTCGGGTAGGGGGTCCCGAACTGTGCGTCTAGGCCGGATGGTAATAGGAGGCAGGGGACACGATGTTTTACCCAGGTTCGGGCCCTCTTGACGGAGGTAAAACCCTACGTCCTGCTTGATTAATATTGATGATATGGGTAGTACAAGAGTAGATCTACCACGAGATCAGAGAGGCTAAACCCTAGAAGCTAGCCTATGGTATGATTGTTGTTCGTCCTACGGACTAAAACTCTCTGGTTTATATAGACACCGGAGAGGGCTAGGGTTACACAGAGTCGGTTACAATGGTAGGAGATCTACATATCCGTATCGCCAAGCTTGCCTTCCACGCCAAGGAAAGTCCCTTCCGGACACGGGACGAAGTCTTCAATCTTGTATCTTCATAGTCCAGGAGTCCGGCCGAAGGTATAGTCCGGCCATCCGGACACCCCCTAATCCAGGACTCCCTCACCCCCGCTCGCCCCTTCCTCGACATTCTGCTCCTACACCCCATTGGGCATCGAGTACATATCAATAAGAGCCTGAAAAGACAATGAACAAAAGAAATACAGTCGACCGTCAACAAGATGTTGCATAGAAAATCAAGAAGATACTCGACAAAGCAGAATTGTACCTGTTCCGGCTGGCGCAAATGGTCAAATGGAACCACCCTCCTGGACCCCCGGGGATTATCCTTGTTGTCGATAATACCTCTCAGGCACTTCTCCACTGTGTCCTCGCTAACATCCTCCGGGTGGATCCGAGTGGAATCCTCGAGTCCTGAGTACATCCACAACGGATGGTCACGGGCATGGAGTGGTTGGATGCGTCGACTGAGGAAGACCTCCAACAGGTCCATACCAGTCACTCCGTCGCGGACAAGTTGGACGACCCGCTCGACCAACTCCTTCACCTGCACCTTCTCTTCCGGGATCACTCTTAAGGAGAAGGGCTTCTCCACTCGAGCCATGGAAAAGGGGGGGAAGTCCAGTCGACTGACTCGGGGTCGGCTAGTCCTTGCAGTAAAACCAGGTCGACTGCCAGCCCTAGACTGAGTCGGGAAGGATCATAGCTGGGAAGGTGCTCTTGTTCCTCATTTGGATTCCAAGGCCCCCGCACATCTGTATCACCTGCGTCCTCTCGTCACTCGGGTTGGCCTTCTTGACCGTCTGGGAGCGACATGTCAATATGTTCTTGAAGAGACCCCAGTGCGGTCGACAACCCAAGAAATTCTCGCACATGGACACGAAAGCAGCAAGGTACACGATGGTGTTTGGAGTAAAGTGGTGGAGTTGAGCCCCGAAGAAGTTCAAGAAACCACGAAAGAAAGGGTGGGGAGGCAAAGAAAACCCGCGGTCGACATGAGTGGCAAGGAGGACGCACTCACCCTCCTGCGGCTGCGGCTCGGTCTCGTTCCCCGGGAGCAGTGACGATTGGTGAGGGATCAGTCCGCCCTCAACCAGATCGTCGATGTTGTCTTGGCTGATCATCGAGCGGATCCAGTCACCCTAGATCCAGCCAGGCGACAAGCCGGATCGTGACGAGGATCCACCCCGGCTGGTCCTCTTCCCCTTCACCTTCGCCGTCGCCTTCTTTGCATGCTCCAATGCCACCGTCTTCTCCTTCCCCATGGCAGTGAATCGAGTCCGAGCGGGGCTACGACGGCGAGAGCAGAAGCAGGTGCGGCGGAGAAATCTGAGGAGGAAGAAGGAGAATGAGGGCGCACTGTTCAAAAGCCCGGTTTGGTGCCTTTTATAAGGACACTTCCGAGTGACTGACTTGTAGGCCCGGACGATCTTATCAAATCCCACAACAGTCGCACGCGTGATACGTGGCAAAAAAGGTGGCGCGGGGATCGAGGCGACCTGCCTAATCCGTCCCGATTACCGTGACCTCCCCTTGCCGGCGCGCTTCCCAAATTCGAATCCCGTGAAATCCACGGACAAAAGAACAACTTGTCAGACGGAAGACATCCTCCACATCATCACTCGAAGCTTTTCAGTAAAAGTTCACTCGACAAAAACTAAGAATGGATCAAGGCGACTGAAAAAGAAGTTGGTGTCGTCACCTCAGTTCATTGATCTAGAACAAGATATACTCATAACACGAAATATGAGTCGAAAGTGTTCTCAACTCCTTCCTCACTCAAACCCCGATCCATTCGGGGGCTAATGATGAAGCTATGTACCTAGGGTAGGGTCATGGATATGTCCAAGATACCCTCCCCAAGGACATCTCTAAAAGAACCACTAGCATTCGAAGAAAAATCATCATCCACTCGACCATGAAGCTATGTTCCACTTGACAATCTTGAAGACACTTGACCGTATGGACAATCACTCGACTACCAAAAGATCTAGAGCCACTCCACTCTGCAACGGTTGGGAATTAAGTCATAGCTTTAATGGTCATTATGTATCTTTATTGCAGGCATTACCAGTAACGTCCCCATCTTTATGTACCTTAAACCCTTTGTAATTGAGGGCGGGAGGAGTCTGGCGAACTCAATATAAGCCACCCCCCTCCTCTGGGACAAGGGTTCGCACCCTCTGTAACACACACGCATATAATCCAGTTGACCGCCTCCGGGCTCCCAGACGTAGAGATGTTACTTCCTCCGAGAAGGGCCTGAACTCGTAAAACTCGGGTGTACAACTCCTCCATAGTTAGGATCTTGCCTCTACATTCCTACCCCCCATTCTACTGTCAGACTTAGAACCACGACAGGCGGCGGCTCCGTATTGTAAAACGCGATGAATCCTTCTCTCTGATTTTGCTTCTCCCGGAACGTGAATATATGGAGTTGGAGTCGAGGTCGGTGGAGGTCCAGGGGGCACAAGGTCAGAGGGCGCGCCCCCACCCTTGTGGCCAGGGTGTGGGCCCCCTTCGGTTGATTCTATCGCCAATTTTTTTTATTAATTCCAAAATTTATCGCCGTGAAGTTTCAGGTAATTCCGAGAACTTTTTATTCTGTACAAAAATAATACCATTGCAATTCTGCTGAAAACAGCGTCAGTCCGGGTTAGTTCCATTCAAATCATGCAAGTTAGAGTCCAAAACAAGGGCAAAAGAGTTAGGAAAAGTAGATACGACGAAGACGTATCACCATGCTGTGTACCAGACCTATTGTGTGCCTTGCCATGGGTTTGGCAAGCAGGTACAAGAGTGATCCAGGAGTGAATCATTGGACAGCGGTCAAAATTATCCTTAGAGGAATAAGGAAATGTTTCTCAGTTATGGAGGTGATAAAGCGTTCGTCGTAAAGTGTTACGTCGATGAAAGCTTTGGCACTAATCCAGATGACTTTGAGTGTCAATCTGGACGTGTATTGAACATGGGAGCAATTAGCTAGAGTAACACCATGCATGTAGAGCATTATACACATGGAAATTTGCAAATATACATATGGATCTGAATGTGACAAACCCGTTGACTAAACTTCTCTCACAAGCAAAACATGATCTCACCTTAGTACTCTTTGGGTGTTAATCACATCGCGATGTGAACTAGATTATTGACTCTAGTAAACCCTTTGGGTGTTGGTCACATGGCGATCTGAACTATGGATGTTAATCACATGACGATGTGAAGTATTGGTGTTTAATCACATGGCGATGTGAACAAGATTATTGACTCTAGGTGCAAGTGGGAGACTGAAAGAAATATGCCCTAGAGGCAATAATAAGTTGTTATTTTATATTTCCTTATTCATGATAAAGGTTTATTATTCATGCTAGAATTGTATTGATCGTAAACTTAAATACATGTGTGAATACATAAACAAATATCGTGTCCCTAGTAAGCCTCTACAGGACTAGCTCGTTGATCAAAGATGGTTAAGTTTTCCTAACCATGGACATGTGTTGTCATTTGATAATGGGATCACATCATTAGGAGAATGATGTGATGGACAAGACCCATATGTTAGCTTAGCATAATGATCATTCGGTTTTATTGTTATTGCTTTCTTCATGTCAAATACATATTCCTTCGACAATGAGATTATGCAACTCCCGGATACCGGAGGAATACCCTGTGTGCTATCAAACATCACAACGTAACTTGGTGATCATAAATATGCTCTACAGGTATCTCCGAAGGTGTTTGTTGAGTTGGCATAGATCGAGATTAGGATTTGTCACTCCGAGTATCGAAGAGGTATCTCTGGGCCCTCTCGGTAGTACACATCATAATCTTGCAAGAAAATGACTAAGGAGTTGGTCACGAGGTGATGCATTGTGTAACGGGTAAAGAGACTTGATGGTAACGAGATTGAACTAGGTATAGAGATACCGACGATCGAATCTCAGGCAAGTAACATACCGATGGACAAAGGGAATTACATATGTTGTCATAACGGTTCGACAGATAAAGATCTTCGTAGAATATGTAGGAGCCAATATGGGCATCCAGGCTCTACTATTGGTTATTGACCGAAGAGGTGTCTTGGTCAAGTCTACATAGTTCTCGAACCAGTAGGGTCCGCATGCTCAACGTTCGTTCACGATATAGTGTTATATGAGTTATATGTTTTGGTGAACAAATGTTGTTCGGATTCCTGGATTAGATCGCAGACATGACGAGGAGTCCCGAAATGGTTGAGAGGTAAAGATTGATATATAGGACAATGCTATTTCGACACCGAACGTGTTTTGGGACGTACCGGGTAGAAATCGGGTCACCGGAAGGGGTTTCGGGCACCCCCGGCATGTATATGGGCTTAATGGGCCAAGGGAGGGGCCGACCATCCCACAAGGGGCTGGTGCGCCCCTTTCCCTAGCCAAACATCCCTAGGGAAGGAAAAGGGGGAGGGCTAGCCCCTCCTGCCTTTCCCTCTCATGGCAGAAAGGAAAGGGGGCGCCACCCTCCCCTGCCTTTCCCCCACTCCTATACATTGGCAGGGGGCGCACCTTGGGAGAGGCCCCAAGTAGGATTCCTCCTACCTGGGAGCCCCCCTTGGCTGCTCCTCCCTCCCTCCCACCTATATATATGTGGGAGGGGGGCGCCTAGCACACTATAGACAATTGCCTAGTCGTGTGCGCCCCCCCCCCCCTCCACCATTTACACCCCGGTCATATTTTCGTAGTGCTTAGGCGAAGCCCTGCAAAGATTTGATGACCCACAAGTATAGGGGATCTATCGTAGTCCTTTCAATAAGTAAGAGTGTCAAACCCAACGAGGAGCAGAAGGAAATGACAAGCAGTTTTTAGTAAGGCATTCTCTGCAAGCACTGAAATTATCGGTAACAAATAGTTTTGTGATAAGGTAATTCGTAAAGGGTAACAAGTAACAAAAGTAAACAAGGTGCAGCAAGGTGGCCCAATCCTTTTTGAAGCAAAGGACAAGCCTGGACAAACTCTTATATAAAGGAAAGTGCTCCCGAGGACACATGGGAATTATCATCAAGCTAGTTTTCATGATGCTCATATGATTTGCGTTCTTTACTTTGATAATTTGATATGTGGGTGGACCGGTGCTCGGGTACTGCCCTTCCTTGGACAAGCATACCACTTATGATTAACCCCTCTTGCAAGCATCCGCAACTACAAAAGAAGTATTAAGGTAAACCTAACCATAGCATGAAACCTATGGATCCAAATCAACCCCTTACGAAGCAACGCATAAACTAGGGTTTAAGCTTCTATCACTCTAGCAACCCATCATCTACTTATTACTTCACAATGCCTTCCCCTAGGCCCAAACAATGGTGAAGTGTCATGTAGTCGACGTTCACATGACACCACTAGAGGAAAGACAACATACATCTCATCAAAATATCGAATGAATACCAAATTCACATGACTACTTATAGCAAGACTTGTCCCATGTCCTCAGGAACAAATGTAACTACTCACAAAGCATATTCATGTTCATAATCAGAGGGGTATTAATATGCATAAAGGATCTGAACATATGATCTTCCACCAAGTAAACCAACTAGCATCAACTACAAGGAGTAATCAACACTACTAGCAACCCACAGGTACCAATCTAAGGTTTTGAGACAAATATTGGATACAAGAGATGAACTAGGGTTTGAGATGAGATGGTGCAGGTGAAGATGTTGATGGAGATTGACCCCCTCCCGATGAGAGGATCGATGGTGATGATTTCCCCCTCCCGGAGGGATGTTTCCCCGGCAGAACAGCTCCGACGGAGTCCTAGATTGGTTCCGCCAAGGTTCTTCCTCCTGGCGGCGGATTTTCATCCCGAAAGCTTGCTTATGATTTTTTTTCCAGGGCAAAAGACTTCATATAGCCAAAGATGGGCACGGGAGGCCTGCCAGGGGGCACGAGACAGGGGGCGCGCCCCCACCCTCGTGGACGGTGGGTGGCCCTCCTCCATTGCTTTCTTCGCCCAATATTTTTTATATAATCCAAAACTGACTCCCGTGGAGTTTCGGGACTTTTGGAGTTGTGCATAATAGGTGTCTAATAATTGCTCCTTTTCCAGCCCAGAATTCCATCTGTCGGCATTCTCCCTCTTCATGCAAACCTTGTAAAGTAAGAGAGAATAGGCATAAGTATTGTTACATAATGTGTAATAACAGCCCATAATGTAATAAATATCGATATAAAAGCATGATGCAAAATGGACATATCAACTCCCCCAAGCTTAGACATCGCTTGTCCTCAAGCAGAAGCCGATATCAAAAAACATGTCCACGTGTTTAGAGATAGAGGTGTTGATAAAATAAAATACGGACATGAGGGCATCACGATCATTCTTAGAACATCAACATATATATATTGTCATATGATTTCTTATGCTAAAGTAAAAATTCATTCACAATTTCAAGTATGAATTAGAAACTTCATTGAAAACTAACAAACTATAATCTCGGTCATTGAAGCAATTGCAATTTATCATAACATCGGAAAGAATCAATATAAGAGCTTTTTAGCATGTCCACATACTCAACTATCATTTAGTCTTTCACAATTTCTAACACTCATGCAATACTTATGGGTATGAAGTTTTAATCGAACACAGAGAAAGATAGGGGCTTATAGTTTTGCCTCCCAACCTTTTACCTCAAGGGTAATGTCAACAATAATAGTTCATGAAAACTCACATCCAATTAGCTATATATATATATATATATATATATATATATCATGATCTTTCCAACACACAGTGCTTGCCAAAGGATAAAATGTAAAAAGAAAAGGTCAAGACCACTGCGACTCTTGAATAAGACATAAGACAAAGATAGGCCCTTCGCAGAGGGAAGCAGAGGTTGTCATGTGTTTTTATGGTTGGATGCACGAAATCTTAATGTGAAAGAACGTCGCTTTATATTGCCACTTGTGATATTGACCTTTATTATGTAGTTTGTCGCTTTTATTTCTTCCACATCACAAGATCGTATAAAGCTTATTTTCTCCACACTAATAAATCATACATATTTAGAGAGCAATTTTTATTGCTTGCAACAATGACAACTTACTTGAAGGATCTTACTCAATCCATAGGTAGATATGATGGACTCTCATGGCAAAACTGGGTTTAAGGATATTTGGAAGCACAAATAGTCTCTCTACTTGGTGCAAATACTTTGGCTAGCATGAGGGGGAAAGGCAAGCTCAACATGTTGGATGATCCATGACAATATAATTTATTTTGGATGTAAGAAAACATAACCCATTACATTGTCTTCCTTGTCCAACATCAACTTTTTCACATGTCATATTTTAATGAGTGATCACAATCATAAAAGATGTCAAAGATAGTATATTTATATGTGAAAACCTCTCTTTCTTCATTACTTCCTATTGAGGGAGTCCTGGATTAGGGGGTCTCCAGATAGCCAGACTATATCCTTTGGCCGGACTGTTGGACTATGAAGATACGAGATTGAAGACTTTGTCCCGTGTCCGGATGGGACTCTACTTGGCGTAGAAGGCAAGCTAGGCAATACGGATATGTATGTCCCCTCCTTTGTAACCGACCTTGTGTAACCCTAGCCCCTTCCGGTGTCTATATAAACCGGAGGGTTTTAGTCCGTAGCACAACATACAATCATACCATAGGCTAGCTTCTAGGGTTTAGCCTCTCCGATCTCGTGGTAGATCAACTCTTGTACTACTCATATTATCAAGAATAAATCAAGCAGGACATAGGGTTTTACCTCCATCAAGAGGGCCCGGACCTGGGTAAAACATCGTGTCCCCTGCCTCCTGATACCATCTGCCTTAGACGCACAGTTCGGGACCCCCTACCCGAGATCCGCCGGTTTTGACACCGACATTGGTGCTTTCATTGAGAGTTCCTCTGTGTCATCGCCATTAGGCTTGATGGCTCCTTCAATCATCGATACCGATGCAGTTCAGGGTGAGACTTTTCTTCCCGAACAGATCTTTGTGTTCGGCGGCTTCACACTGCGGGCCAACTCGCTTGGCCATGTGGAGCAGATCGAGAGTTTCGCCCCTGGCCACCAGGTCAGGTTTGGAAGCTTAAACTAAACGGCCGATATCTGCGGAGACTTGATCTTCGACGAATTCGAGCCCCTGCCTAGTGCGCCACACGGTCACGATGAGCATGATTTAGCTCTGCCATCGGACAATGTTCAGGAGATCGCGCCAGCAACCGCTACGACCCTCAATTCGGAGCCAGTTGCACCATCCATGGACGGGTGGATAGACCCCGTCACAGAGGTCGCACTCTCATCGGCGATCGAGCCGAGAATCGACCTTACCCTTCACGGGAGCCGTGACGCTGAACTACCGGATTCTTCCCCGGCCACAGACTCCGAACCGCCTGCGCCCATGCCAATCGAATCCGACTGGGCGCCAATCATGGAGTTTACCTCCGCGGATATTTTTCAGCACTCGCCCTTTGGCGACATACTGAACTCATTAAGGTCTCTCTCCTTGTCAGGAGAGTCCTGGCCGAACTATGTCCGGCAGGATTGGGATGCGGATGACGAAGAAATTCGCCGCCCACCCACCACCCACTTAGTAGCCACTATCAACGATTTGACCGACATGCTCGACTTCGACTCCGAAGACATCGATGGCATGGACGACGATGCAGGAGGCGAACAAGAACCACTGCCCACAGGGCACTGGAGAGCCACCTCGTCATATGACATATATATGGTGGACACACCCAAAGAAGGCAATGGTGACGGGACAGAGGAGGATGACCCCTCCAAGAAGCAACCCAAGCACCGACATCAGCGGCGCCGCTCTAAGTCTCGCCAAAGCAAAAGCGGTGACACCGGCACAGGAGATAATAGCACTCCGGACAGTGCCAAAGACGACAACAATCCCCTCCAGCAAGATTTAGGGCAGGAGGATGGAGAAGCCAGCCCTCCCGAGAGAGCGGCAGGTGGAGAGGCAGAGGATGATAATTACATGCCTCCCTCTGAAGACGAGGCAAGCCTCGACGATGACGAATTCGTCGTGCCTGAGGATCCCGTCGAACAAGAGCGCTTCAAACGCCGGCTTATAGCCACAGCAAATAGCCTTAAGAAAAAGCAACAGCAGCTTCAAGCTGATCAAGATTTGCTAGCTGACATATGGACTGAAGTCCTTGCAGCCGAGGAATATAAACTCGAACGCCCCTCCAAGAGTTACCCAAAGTGTAGGTTGCTGCCCCGACTAGAGGAGGAAGCACCAAAACCTACATCTCCAGCGTATGACGCGGCTGATCGGCCACCTCGTGGCCGCGACAAAGAGGCATTCCAGCCAAAAGTTCAGCCCGCACCCCGACGCCACTCAAATAAAAATGTCAAGACATGGGGAAATACGCCAGACCTGCGAGATGTATTGGAGGACAAAGCAAAACATGCAAGATCGATCTACGGATCGCGAGGGCGCGCCACTATGCGAGACGATAACCGTCACGCCGGATACAGTAAAAGTAAGTCCGGCCGGGCCGAACACAACGGACAAGACTCATTTGAGCTGCGTCACGATATAACCCTGTACAGAGGCACCGCACACCCCCTATGCTTCACAGACGAAGTAATGGATCATCAAATCCCAGAGGGTTTCAAACCCGTAAATATAGAATCATACGACAGCACAACAGATCCTGCGGTATGGATCGAGGACTTTCTCCTGCAGATCCACATGCCATCAAATACCTCCCACTCAAGCTCAAAGGACCAGCTTGGTATTGGCTCAACAGCCTGCCAGCAGAATCCATTGGCTGTTGGGAAGATCTGGAAGCCGCATTCCTTGACAACTTCCAGAGCACTTATGTGCGACCACCAGATGTCGATGACTTGAGCCACATAATTCAGCAGCCAGAGGAATCGGCCAGGCAATTCTGGACACGGTTCCTAACAAAGAAAAATCAAATCGTCGACTGTCCGGATGCAGAGGCCCTAGTAGCTTTTAAGCACAACATCCGCAAAGAGTGGCTCGCCTGGCACCTTGGCCAGGAAAAGCCGAAATCTATGGCAGCCCTCACGACACTCATGACCCGCTTTTGCGCGGGAGAAGACAGCTGGCTGGCTCGCAGCAATAACATATCAAAGAACCATGGTACTTCGAATACCAAGGATGGCAATGGCAGGTCACGTCGCAACAAACATAAGCGCCGCATTAACAGCGACAATACCAAGGATACGGCAGTCAATGCCGGATTCAAAGGCTCTAAACCCGGTCAGCGGAAAAAGCCATTCAAAAGAAGCACTCCGGGCCCGTCCAGTTTGGACCGTATACTCGACCGCTCGTGTCAAATACACGGCACCCCCGACAAGCCAGCCAACCACACCAACAGGGATTGTTGGGTGTTCAAGCAGGCCGGCAAGTTAAATGCCAAAAACAAATATAAGGGGTCACATAGCGATGACAAGGAGGAGCCCCGGCAGCCGAACACCGGAGGACAGAAGACGTTCCCCCCACAAGTGCGGACGGTGAACATGATATACACAACCCACATCCCCAAGAGGGAGCGGAAGCGTGCGCTAAGGGACGTATGTGCGTTGGAGCCAGTTGCCCCAAAGTTCAACCCATGGTCCTCTTGTCCGATCACCTTCGATCGCAGGGACCACCCCACTAGTATCCGTCATGGCGGATTCGCCACACTGGTCCTAGACCCAATCATTGACGGATTTCACCTCACTCGAGTCCTTATGGATGGCGGCGGCAGCCTGAACCTGCTTTATCAGGACATAGTGTGCAAAATGGGTATAGAGCCCTCAAGGATCAAACCCACAAAAACGACCTTCAAAGGCGCCATACCAGGTGTAGAGGCCCATTGCACAGGCTCAGTCATACTGGAAGTGGTCTTCAGATCCTCGAATAACTTCTGAAGCGAGGAGTTAATCTTCGATATAGTACCGTTCCGCAGTGGCTATCATGCACTGCTCGGGCGAACCGCATTTGTAAGATTCCATGCAGTACTGCATTATGCATACCTCAAGCTCAAGATGCCAGGACCTCGGGGGGTCATCACAGTCAATGGAAACACAGAGCGCTCTCTCCGCACGGAGGAGCACACTGCGGCCCTCACAGCAGAAGCGCAAAGCAGCCTCTTAAGGCAATCCACCAGTTCGGCGATTCAAGACCCAGACACCTTCAAGCGCGCCCGGAGTAATCGGCAACAACACCGCCTGGCACATTCCGAGCTCGCATAGCAATGCGGCCCCCACCCCAGTACCAGCCAAACGGCAAAATCCGTGCCCCGCGTACATAATTACGCATTGAAAATACCATGGGCACAGGTGGGGAGGGGCACGACTACGGCACGCCCCAAGACGCGGCTCAACCGCACTAGGGGCTTCCCGCCTTATTATTTTTTTCTCTCTTTCAGGAATTTACTCTCTGGAAACACCGTCCAGCAGTATGTTTGCCGGACACATGATACAACAACCAAGGAGGCAGAAAGCTACGTCGCATCATGGAATTCCCAGGTGGTCTCTGATAACGAGTGAAATACCATCTTTCAAAACCATTCCTTAGCTTGCCCTTGGAGGGGACATGTCAAATAGTCCTACGTTTTGCTTATCGCACTAATTGTATCATTCTGCTTCGACGCACCTTTTTGAATAAACAATGCATAGCACTAGACTATTACCACATTCTCTATTCTCTCTTTTTATACATATATATGTTCATTCATGACATTCAGCACCCATACACTCTGGTACGGACAATACGCCAGGGGCTTAAGCGTACCCCATAATACGGCATGAGAAGTCCGAACACTTTGACAGTGCGGCACCCCGAACTTATAGCATTATATGCATCAGCTCCGAATCATGTCTTGGGTCAATAGTTGGGTTTGCCTGGCTCCCATGTTTTGGTACCTTACGTTTCGCTATATCGGCTAAGGTAGCACTAGGAGAACTACTGCGATTTTGCCCCGGTTCAGCTGGGCTAAGCACCTCAGTAGAGAAAGCTAAAACTGACTGTCATGATAAGGCGAGAGACTGGTCGCTGTTCAAGAGGTTTCGAGTCCCTAAAGACTTACGCAGCTTAGAGCGAGGAGTCGGCTTTGTCCGGCTTAAGGTGTGTATAGCACCCCGAATTCGGCCTTCTGAATACTAGGGGCTTCGCCAAAATTTAAAATTATAGAATTCTATGGCTAAGTGAGAGTGATAAAGCATTATAGTCCAATTTCCTTGTTCGTTGTGCTGAGCACCTCCCTCGAAGGACCCAAAAATGGGAACAAGAGTGCTCAGGTTTATCCCGAACACCCCAGCACTCGTGGCATGGGGGCAGAAGCCGACGACTGGCCATCTCTCAGATTTTATAAACAGCCGCACAAATGGTAATATTTTAAATTCAAACAAGCGTTGCATAGCGCATATGAACAAGTTTTCATAATACAGGATCACACGAGCAAGTTCATTCAAAAATTACATCTTTTGCACACTCATCCACCACAAGACGGGCACCCTTCAGGACACCCTCATAATACATTTTGGGGTGGCGATGCTCCTTGCCCTGCGGTGGCCCCTCCTTCACCAGCTTCTCAGCGTCCATCTTGGCCCAGTGCACCTTTGCACGGGCAAAAGCCCGGCGGGCACCTTCTATACAGACAGACCGCTTGATGACTTCCAGCCGTGGGTAGGCATCCACAAGCCGCCTCACCAGGCTGAAGTAGCTATTGGGAAGGAGTCGCCAGGCCACATCCGGACTATAAAGCCTAAGGGAGTCCTGGATTAGGGGGTGTCCGGATAGCCGGACTATACCTTCGGCCGGACTCCTGGATTATGAAGATATAAGATCGAAGACTTCGTCCCGTGTCCGAAAGGGACTTTCCTTGGCGTGGAAGGAAAGCTTGGCGATACGGATATGTAGATCTCCTACCATTGTAACCGACTCTGTGTAACCCTAGCCCTCTCCGGTTTCTATATAAACCGAAAAGTTTTAGTCCGTAGGACGAACAACAATCATACCATAGGCTAGCTTCTAGGGTTTAGCCTCTCTGATCTCGTGGTAGATCTACTCTTGTACTACCCATATCATCAATATTAATCAAGCAGGACATAGGGTTTTACCTCCATCAAGAGGGCCCGAACTTGGGTAAAACATCATGTCCCCTGCCTCCTGTTACCATCCGGCCTAGACGCACAGTTCGGGACCCCCTACCCGAGATCCGCCGGTTTTGACACCGACATTGGTGCTTTCATTGAGAGTTCCTCTGTGCCGTCACCATCAGGAAGGATGCCTCATCCCGTCTTTAAAGACGGCACCGTTGCTAAGGGAGCTTTGGCTGTCGGCCAGACTCTCAGGCTAGGTGGTTTCCTTATGACCACCTGTTCGGCTACTGCGCCGACGATGACCTCTCGGGTCATCAAAAGCAATCTTCACGTCAGCTCGGAATTCACCGAGCAGCTAGATCCAATGGAGCTCTCTTCCCTAAACAAGCTCTTGGATTGCTTTGCCGCCCTGGGAGTCGCTATGGATTATGACCAGATTGGGTCTAAACCTGATCTAAGAGAGATTAACTCCCCCCAGGTCACCCATCACGTTGCCATGGTAGAGGGACAGTGAGGCGACCCTTCATCTATCTTAAGGACTAGATATGTCCGGATTCCCGTTCCCTCCAAGTCGGATACCCGCGGAGGAGAGGACATCACTCTAGACCTGAACTTAAAGTCAGGTGACGGGCTAGATTCATTGGACAGCATCCAAGAATCCAAACTTCCGAGTTCGAAAACTCCTTGGCCCCTGGGTCTCAGATTGGGTGAGGTTTCAGATTTGATGCCGCCCACCCACCCGTACATAAGCGATCTATCCCAAATTAGGCAAGAGCCCAAAGAAACAGTACATCATTACTGGGCCAGATTCCTCCCGGTTATGATCAAGATAAAGGACTGCCGCGAGGAAGACGCAATTTCATTCTTCTGCAATAATTGCACGGACAAGGGAATCCTCAACGCCATAAGTCGTCGTGATATTACACGCTTTGCTGACTTGGCGTCCATAGTACAAAAGTACTGTGCGATGGAAAGCGCCTAGAAAACCAAAACAAAATTTTGGGACAATCCAGCCTTGAATACAAACCCGGTCCGAAATAAAAGGGTGCATCATTGTCAGATACCCGGGTTCAATACCAAAAAGCAAAATCCCTCTACAGGGCATGGAACCATACTGGAAGGATGGCTTGATGGACCCTGTAAAATTCACAGTGCAGAGGGCGCCACACTAACTCACAGCCTTAGAGCGTGTTGGATACTCCGGCAGGTGGCAAAAATTGGCGAAGATCTTCTAATTCCAGAAGCCACAGAAAGCCACCCCAGAGAAACCAGTATGGTATTAACAGTCTTCGAGACTTTCGCATCAAATAATATGCGAAAAAGAACACTCCGCGGCCTTGCCAAAGTCTACCAAGTAGCAACAATAAACCCATGGAGTGACACGGCTATTACTTTTAACGCCAGTGATGAACCTAAATTCCGAACAGCCCGAGCACCAGCCGCATTGGTCCTCAGTCCAATAGTGGACGGCTTTCGCCTTACCAAGGTACTCATGGATGGTGGCAGCGGATTGAACCTCATTTATGAGGAAACCCTTCAAAAAATGGAAATAGACTGGAACCGCATTGAGCGAAGCAGCACAACCTTTAGAGGAATAATCCCCAGTCGGGAAGCGCGCTGTACAGGAAAAATCACACTAGACGTGGTGTTCGGCATGCCGGATAATTATAGGTCCGAAGAGGTCACGTTCCAGGTGGCCCCGTTCAGTAGCGGAAATCACGCTCTGCTAGGGCGGGAAGCATTTACAGTCTTCCAAGCAATACCCCATTACGGGTATATGAAGCTCAAGATGCCCGGGCCTAACGGAATCATCACTCTCATTAGTGATCCGGACATAGCACTCCGCGCCAAAAACAAGACTGCGCTGCTCCACGGTGAATAGGGATGATGTGATACTCGATAAAAGATCCAAGTCCACCTCCTTTAAACCGTCGGGCAAATTAGTCAAATTCCAGGTCCATCCAATGGACCCCAATAAAATAGCTTCCATCGGGGCACAGTTAAACCCTGATGTAGACGCCGCACTGTGAGAGTTCCTACGAGAGAACTGGGACATTTTCGCCTAGCACCCTTCAGTCATGCCAGGAATCCCATGCAGGCTGGCCGAACACAGCTTAAATATCCTAAAAGGATTCAAGCCAGTCAAACAGGCTCTTCGGCGTTTTTCCGAACCTAAGAGACAGGCCATGGGAGAGGAACTAGCCAAACTATTGGAGGCCGGATTCATCAAAGATATAAAACATCCGGACTGGCTAGCAAACCTAGTGATGGTACCAAAGAAGGACAAATCCTGGCGCCTGTGCGTTGATTTCAAAGACCTTAATAACGCTTGCCCAAAGGATCCCTTCCCTCTCCCCCGCATCGATCAAATTATCGACGCTACCGCAGGACACGATTCGTTGTGTTTCCTCGATGCATACTTCGGCTACCATCAAATAAAGACAGCAGAGTCAGACCAAGCCGCAACAGCATTCATCACACCATACGACCCATTCTGCTTCAACACAATGCCCTTCGGGCTCAAAAACGCTGGCGCAACATATCAGCGCATGATTCAGACATGTCTGGCAAACCAGATCGGCAAAACAGTGGAGGCATACGTAGATGATGTGGTCGTTAAAACAAGACATGTCGAATCTCTAGTAGACGACTTGAGGCTAACATTTGATAACCTCCGAACATACGACATCAAGCTCAACCCGGAAAAATGCGTTTTCGGCGTTCCAGCCGGAAAGCTCTTGGGCTTCATTGTATCCGATAGAGGAATTGAAGCAAATCCAGCCAAGATCCGAGCTCTGTCACAATTGGATATCCCGAAGGACCTCAAACAAATACAAAAATTAAGCGGATGCGTGGCGGCTCTAAGCCGCTTTATCTCCCGCTTAGGAGAAAAGGCCCTACCCCTTTACCGCCTCCTTCGGCGCACCGAACACTTCGAGTGGACGGATGCAGCCACGGCCGGGCTCGACGAAATAAAAGCATTCTTGGCAACAAACCCAGTCCTGGCCGCGCCAAACATTGGCAAACCAATGCTATTATACATTGCAGCAACCCATCAGGTCGTAAGCGCAGTGCTCGTTGTCGAACGAGAAACGGATGGACACAAATTCCCCCTTCAAAAGCCATTCTATTATGTGTCCACTGTCATTACTCCGTGCAAGTCACGGTACCCGCATTATCAAAAGATTGCGTACGCGGTATTTATGGCATCCCGGAAGGTGCAACACTACTTTCAAGAGTGTTCAATAATAGTAGCCTCGGAAGTGCCACTTAACGATATTATAAACAACCGCGACGCGACAAGCCGGATTGCAAAATGGGCCATTCAGCTCCTCCCGTTTGACATAACTTACAAGCCACGGCGAGCTATCAAGTCGCAAGTTTTGGCCGACTTCGTCACAGAATGGACGGAGGACGAACTCCCTAAAGAGTACGGCACATATTCAAACTGGGTCATGCACTTCGACGATTCCAAAATGTTGGCCGGTCTAGGGGCTGGCGTCGTTTTGACGTCCCCCACAGGAGACACAGTTCAATATGTACTCCAGATAATGTACACAGACTCCAACAACATAGCCGAATATGAGGCCCTTTTACATGGTCTCCGGATGGCAGTATCCATGGGCATTCAATGCCTAGAGGTGCGCGGGGACTCGAACCTCGCAATATCCCAAATAAATGGAGACTTTGATGCCAAGGATCCAAAAATGGCAGCTTATCGCAACGCCGTCCTAAAAATGTCAGCTCGGTTCGAAGGCCTCGAATTTCACCATATAGCCCAGGAAAATAATCAGGCGGCAGATGTCCTGGCACGCATCGGCGCAAAACGCGATGTAGTCCCCCCCAACATCTTCTTGGAAAGGCTACTCAAGCCGTCCGTAGTATGGGAAGGGGAACCTGGCAATAACAGCCCGGACCCAACCGCACTGCCCGACACCGAACACTCTGACATAGTTGGAGGCTCTGCCAATGAAATAACACCTTCAACCCACGTAATAATGGCCGTCATCGCCCTGTGGACAGAACCATTCCTCGCCTACCTTACCAGGCAGGAACTCCCTGAGGACCAAAATGAGCCATGCTGCATAGTGCGGCGATCTAAAGCCTATAAAGTCCATGAGGGAGAGCTTTATAAGAAAAGCACTACCGGAGTGCTTCAATTGTGCATCTCCGAAGAGGAAGGACGGAACCTCCTGGCTGAAATTCATGCCGGACTCGGTGGACATCACGCTGCAGCTCGGTCCCTTGTAAGCAAGGCCTTCTGTACAGGCTTTTATTGGTCGATGGCCCGGGCAGACGCCCAGGACTTAGTCCAACGATGCGTCGGTTGCCAGCTTTTTGCAAACCAAAGCCATATGCCACCCACCGCCCTCCAAACTATCCCCATCACCTGGCCCTTCGCGGTCTGGGGGCTTGACATGGTTGGACCCCTTAAAGGCGGAACCCACAAGAAAAAATACTTACTGGTCATGGTGGATAAGTTCACCAAATGGATAGAAGTCGAGCCTGTTAAGACGGCTGAATCCGAACCGGTGATAGACTTTATATCCGGGGTTGTACACCATTACGACGTCCCCCACAGCATCATCACTGATAACGGCACGAACTTTACGGCCGATGAGGTAAAACTCTGGTGCAAAAACATGGGCATCAAGCTCGATTATGCTTCCGTCTAGCACCCACAAACCAACGGCCAGGTCGAACGTGCAAATGGTCTTATCCTGAGCGGCATCAAACCCAGATTAGTGCGGTCCCTCAAGGAATCTAATACGCACTGGGTAGACGAGCTCGACTCCGTACTCTAGGGGCTGCGGACCACGCCGAATCGCACCACCAGATACACACCATTCTTCATGGTGTACGGCGCAGAGGCAGTTTTGCCCTGTGACATAATTCATGACTCACCTCGAGTGCACATGTACGAAGAAAGAGAAGCCGAGCTCGATCGGCCGGACAGTTTGGACGCCTTGGAGGAAGAGCGAGACATGGCAAAAGCCCGTTCCGCGTTCTATCAATAGCAGGCTCGAAGATACCAAAGCAGAGAAGTACGGGCCAAAAATTACAACATTGGCGAATTAGTTCTACGCCTGCCGGACAAGAAAAAGGACAAACTCAAGCCCAAGTGGGAAGGTCCCTTCATAATTGACCAAGTCCTGACTGGTGGAGCGTATCGCCTGCGAGATGCATCGGATAACCGACTCGAGCCGAACCCATGGAACGCAGCCCTTCTCCGAAGATTCTATGCCTAGCGCCGAACTCTGTGTTCGTCTCCTTCCTCTGTCCATTTTTACATACTTTCTGTCTTACATTTCTCTCCTTCTCCTCTCTCTCTCTCTCTCTTATAGCCTTCAAAGGCTCATAAAATGACGCGCTATCCGCGCTCATTAAACCTGGGGGCTTCTTTAAACAGAAGCTTATTTATACGGGCTTCATGCCCAACACATGTGTCACACTTCTGCATGTACCTTTTATTCGCCATGATATGCATCGATATGACTTAAGTTTTGGCCAAGCTGGGTTGCCTGGCTCCTTTGCTTACCCCTACATTCCTGATTGTTCGGCTAGGAGGTAAAGGGAGCACCTCTGCGATTGTTACTGCCGGGTCAGCCGGATGTGTACCTCAGACTGGGTGAAGCCGAAAGCTAGTGTTCTTAAGGGAATATTCGGTCGGTGAACTAAAGATGATCTTTTTTATCTATACGCCCCCAGATGTTTTTCTTGCGCCTCTTTTCGCAGAATGGACATGCACTTTAGGGCATGCCTCCCAGGGAAAGGAACCCCTAACGGAACTATTCTCCCTGGAAGATGTTTCTTACTAACCATGTAATATAACATAACTAGTTGGGCACTTGTCTGTTCAAGCACTAATGACCCCTACGCCTGGTCTCCATGCATACCCCGGTTCTTATATAACCGCAAGGGTATTCGGACACACTCCGAACCGTCAGGTCCCGAGGTTCAAGCGAAAAGGTCGGCCATGACAAATGATCTACAATCCGGCTAGATGGCATTACAGATGACAATTAAAATTACAAGTCAACCTGACTGATTGTATTCCTCTTCAATACCATTAATAGGCTGTCTAGTTTACAGTCCTGTTGGGAATACTTTGCGGCCAACTCTACTTGGTCGTATACTAAGCTCACAGGGATCTCCTTCCCATCGGGCCCTATGGGTCCGACCTCGGCCATGTGGTTTGGGTTAGCCTTCGTGTACCGCGTCTTCACCATGGCCCAGGCCTCCCTGGCGCCTTGACAGTAGGCCGACATCTTCCACAATCGGAAGCGCCGCCGCGCTCCCTTCAGCTTCTCTACAAGCTCTCCAAGGCCTTCGGGCATGGAGACGGATGGCCACAAAGCCTAGGCGACGCCTTGCATCACCTGCCGAACTCGCTCGTGCAGTTGTGAGAGCTCGGGAAGAAGGTCACCCATAGAACCGGGCATTTCCTCTGCAGGACGACCTGTTAGCATACCTACAGACATTACTCTGTTAGTCGACTTCCTCGCCGAACTCTTTTTTCAAAGTTCGTTTAAGCACTTACTATATATGCCGCGTCGAAGCCGCTGATTCTCCTTCACGGAGTCCAACAGCTGGGCACGAACGTCCTTCAGTTCAACGCCCAGTTTGGTGTTGGCATCTTGGAGATCGTTCTTCTCCCGCCTCAGCTTTGTCAGTACGCTCTCACCAGCCTTCAGCTGGCGTCGGAGTTGTTGCACTTCCAGATTTAATCCAGCGCCATCTGCAATTTCATTTGTCAGATTTGCAACCACACCGCACTTCGCAAAATACTTATCTTTCGAAGCGTATATTACCAGAGGGGGTCTCCTTGGGCTCCCTTACCGCGGCTAGTGCGGCCTCAAGTTGGGCTTTGCACTCTTCCAGCTCCTGGGATAGCAGGGTATTCTTTTCTGTAAGAACCTACATAACAGATGATCCTTAAATCAGTTATTCTAACTGTTTCTAGTCTCGGGGGCTACTGGTACATATATATAATTACCAAAATTTTCTTACCCGTATGTCTTTCACATACTGCTCCGTGGCTCTGGCTAGACCATTTTGAGCGGCACGAAGGTACGCGTCTCCCGAATTGAAGCCATCCAATGCCTCTTGGGAGAAACAAACATCGCAAAGAACTGCTCGGCGACGCCTGTGGTTCATGGCACTCTCCACCTCGGAATTGGTGGCAGACAACCTGTCCGCATCCTCCATCGGAGGAGCGTCCAGCGCGCGCCTCGTGTTCGCCTCCGCTTCCGGACCAGGCTTTGGAGCCTGGCTGGTGGAGGCGCGATTGGCAGCCTCTCCGGATATAGTCCGGCGAGGTCTCTTCGTCCTGAAGAGAGCATGAGTGTTAATATGCCTCGAAGCAATAACACCTGGGAATAAGGTGGCGCGCTATACCTTTGCGCCCGTGCCTCAGTCCGGACCGCACTTCTTTTCAGCTCGCGAGGCCTTGCCGCCCCTCGTTGGCTAGTCGCCGCAGGCTCGGCCTCCCGTCTCAAGGACCTCCCCTGCAAAACACGGTTGTCATACGGCAATCGAAAACACGCAAGGACAGATCCCTTTTCAAAGTGCTGGGACTCCGGTCTTAGTTACCTGTGAGGCTGGGAGTAGCCCTGGATAATCGGCCGTAATGGCCACCAAGGCGTTGTCCTTGCTCAACTGATGAAACACTCCATCAATCAGCTCCATAGATAAGTCCGGATCCTCTTGAGAGGCCGGGTCGAGGGACCGTCCCGGATCCTCGGGTTGTGGAGGAGGGTTGTTTATTTCTTTAACAGCCTGGCGCAGTTCCTGCGTTGAAGTCGTTAGACTGAAAATTTAACAATGGGAATATAAAACGGATGGGCAAGTAAAAGTGTCCACTTACCCAACTTGGGGGATTGTACATAGAAAATCCACCCCGTGGGTTGACGCGGAGAAATTCCTCCTCTTCTCCCTTGTACAAAGCGGACAAGGTCTTTATTAGAGCGGCAGCCAAATCCGGCCCCTTACGACCGTAGCGGGTGGCGTCGTCCTCCCCGTTGAAGTCCCACATGGGGCGGCCTCTATAGTGAAACGCCTGCACCCCTCGCATGATGCATGCGGCCATGACCCCGATCATGGTCAGTTCGGAATGAGCTAACAACCTTATCCGGCCCATCAGGTAAATAACGTCCCTGTCACTTTCCCTCTGAGGGCTCCGTGGACGCCAGCTTAGGCGCTTCTTTAGGGGAGCACTGTCGAACTCAGGGAGGCCGATCCAGACAGGATCCGGCAGCGGGACGCCCTCTATATAAAACCATTCCGAAGGCCAGTCCTCGGACGCCTTCTTTGGGGTTCCGGATAGATATCCGGTCCCGGCGATGCGCCACACTTCGGATCCGCCCACCTAATATATGGACCCCTCCTTAGAGCGGGGCGCAAGGGAGAATAGCCTCTTCCACAGCGCAAAATGAGCCTCGCAGCCCAAGAACAGCTCACAAACGGCTACGAAGCCCGCGATATGCAATATGGAGGCAGGCGTGAGGTTGTCTAGCTGGAGGCCATAGAACTCCAGAAGCCCCCGGAGAAACGGATGAATTGGAAATCCGAGCCCTCTTGTTAAGTAAGGGGCAAGGCATACCCGCTCTCCTTTGGAGGGATTGGGGGCGCTCTCCGCTTGCTCTCCGCCATTATAGGTGGAAGTCCGACTCGAACCGGGACAATATAGGCCGGGGGAGAAATCCCTTCGTCTGGAGCGTCACTAGCTCGCTATGCGGGATGGAGCACCTCTTCCAATCTCTAGGCTGAGGGCTGGAAGGGCGAGAGGAGGAGCTGCGGCGGCCGGCCATGATGGAATGGACCTCTGTCGGATACGCTCTGATGAGTACTCATAGAAGGGAGAAGGTGTGGTTTGGATCTAAATCCTCGTCCCCTTAAATAGGCGGCTCATTCACGCGGCTAGGGGTGTAAACATAAAAAACACCCAAGGAGCACTACATTTACAAGAAACCGGACACTGTTCAAGAGGTACACGGAATTTGGAGAAGAACCCGCCTTGCAATGCCGAACACAATTTACGCGCCGGACTCGTCGTCATTGAAGCCTGGTTAGGGGGCTACTAAGGGAGTCCTGGATTAGGGGGTGTCCGGATAGCCGGACTATACCTTCGGCCAGACTCCTGGACTATGAAGATACAAGATTGAAGACTTCGTCCCGTGTTCGGAAGGGACTTTCCTTGGCATGGAAGGCAAGCTTGGCGATACGGATATGTAGATCTCCTACCATTGTAACTGACTCTGTGTAACCCTAGCTCTCTCCGGTGTCTATATAAACCGGAGAGTTTTAGTCTGTAGGACGAACAACAATCATACCATAGGCTAGCTTCTAGGGTTTAGCCTCTCTGATCTCATGGTAGATATACTCTTGTACTACCCATATCATCAATATTAATCAAGCAGGACGTAGGGTTTTACCTCCATCAAGAGGGCCCAAACCTGGGTAAAACATCGTGTCCCCTGCCTCCTGTTACCATCCGGCCTAGACGCACAGTTCGGGACCCCCTACCCGAGATCCGCCGGTTTTGACACCGACAAAGCCCTTGATGGCATGTTCGGCCGCCTTGTGCAGCTCGACCAGTTGCTTCAGCTGGTCGCTCATAGGCATCGGGTGTTCGGTCCCAGTATACTGAGACCAGAACAGCTTCTCCATCGAGCTTCCCTCCTCGGCCTGGTAAAACTTCGTGGCATCCGACACGCTGCGGGGCAAATCTGTGAATGCTCCTGGAGAGCTCCGGACTCGGGTAAGTAACAAGTAATTTACTTTCACATGCTTGCTTTGCATATTGAATGCCTTACCCGCCGCTATCCTCCTCATCGCCTCAATCTCCTGGAGGACCTTTTGGGCTTCGGCCTTGGCATGCTTTGTGCTTTCGAGGGCTGCGGCAAGCTCGGACTCTCGCGTCTTCGAGTCAAGCTCCAAAGCCTCGTGCTTCTTCACGAGAGCCTGGAGCTCTTGCTGCACCTCGCCCACCCGTGCCTCTTGTTTCTCCCGCTCGGTGCGCTCCTTGGCCGCTTTGTCTTCGGCCTCGGACAACGCTTGCTTCAGGGTTGCCACTTCGGTCGTGGCCCCTGGCACATTCATGATGATCCTGTCATTTTGTAACCACATTTTCTTTTATATATATATAGACAAGGTATTACTTACCTTTGTTCTCCTCGAGCTGCCTCTTGTCAAAGCCAAGCTCTTTCTCAGACCCCTCGAGGTCCTGCTTTAGTGCGGTGACCTCCGTAGTCAGTGCGGCAGAGGTCAGCAGTGAAGCCTGCATACGCATACAGACATACTTATATTAGACTCCTGCAGATATTATTTGATCCTCTATTCGGCTTTTCTTTGTGAACACCAAACAGAGCATCAGGGGCTACTATCTATGCAGTAATATTTTTCTTATATTTTAAATACTTACCTCAAAGACTGTTAGAAGGCTGACACAGGCTTCAGTCAGTCCGCTCTTGGCGGACTGGACCTTCTTGATCACCGCACTCATAATAGTGCGGTGCTCTTCGTCGATGGAAGCGCCGCAAAGCGCTCCCAGCATGTTGTCCGGTGCCTCTGGATGGACAGAGGTCACCGGCACAGGCGTCTTGCCCCTTTTGGAAGGGGGCCGCCTACCCGAGTCCGGAACCACTGGAGGTTCCGGCGCGGTGTTCGGCTGAGAGCCGAACTTGGAGCCCACGGGAGCCTTGCTCCCTTCGCTCCCGGAGTCCGGAAGGTCGCCTTGAGGCGCCTCCAGGACTGTCACCCCCCGGCTCGGTGCCCCCTGAGACAGTGCCTCGGCATTGTCCGTAGGGCAAGGAGAGGTGGCGCTTGGAAGTGTATCACTATTCATGTCTAACGAGTCCAAGGAACCGTCTGATGATGATACGTCGATACGGGCTTGGGGTGGACTGCATAATCATATTCGACGTTAGGAGAAGCAGTGCGGCAAAGGTATGCTATGAGTTACTCTGGTATCCGAATACTTACGACTTTGCCAGGGGCATGGCCCTGAGCAGCCACTCGTCTTCGCCGTCGGCGGCGGTGGTGGAACAGTCTGGAAGGAGAGTCCTTCCCTTCTTGGACCCTTCGGCCTCCCCGGTTGGGGCGGCCTTCCTCTTCTTGTCTGCCCCGGCTGGAGGGGGAGAGTCTTCGTCTTCCTTCTGCTCGTTTTCGTGGGAGGAGTGCGTTTCAGAGTTATCGGACGATGAGTCCGATACCACATGGCGTCAGGAACTCTTTCGATTTCCCTTGGCCTTCTTGGTCTTATCCGGCACCTCATAAGGAGCCGGAGTCCGCATCTCCGTCAGGATAGCGTCCGCAGGGTCTTCGGGCAGAGGGGCCGGACAGTTGATCTGCTCCAATGTCTCCACCCAATCCTGTTAAAGGCATGGGAGCTCAGACCCCGCACACGATTAAGCTATGGGAAATAAACACCCTATCAGATGTACATAACTTACCGGATTCACAGAACGCTTCGCGCTTAGCCCGTGGTCCTCGGTAAGAGAAGGAGGGACCTCGGCGCCCTTGAACAACACCCTCCAGACGTCTTTATGCGTCATGTCGAAGAGCTCGCTTAGAGTCTGGTGCCGGGCCGGGTCGAACTGCCACAAGTTGAGATCCCGTTGTTGACACGGGAGGATCCGGTGGAAGAGCATGACCTAGACTATCTTGACAAGCTTAAGTTTCTTGCTTATCATGTTTCGGATACACTTATGGATTCCATCCAGCTCCACCGATGAACCCCAGGACAGGCCCTTCTCCTTCCAGGAAGTGAGCCGCATGGGGATTCCGGATCGAAACTCGGGGGCCGCCACCCAGTTGGTGTCGCGCGACTCGGTGATGTAGAACCACCCCGATTGCCACCCCTTTATGGTCTCCATGAAGGAGCCCTCAAGCCATATAACATTGGGCATTTTGCCCACCATGGCTCCGCCGCATTCTGCTTGTTGGCCGCCCACCACCTTCGGCTTGATATTGAAGGTCTTCAGACACAGGCCGAAGTGGGGCCAGATGCGAAGGAAAGCCTCGCACATGACGATGAACGCCAAGATGTTGAGGATGAAATTCGGGGCCAGATCATGAAAGTCTAGCCCGTAGTAGAACATGAGGCCGCGGACTAATGGATGGAGGGGAATCCCTAGTCTGCAGACGAAATGGGGGAGGAAAACCACCCTTTCGTGAGGTTCCGGGGTAGGGACAATCTGCCCCGCGGCTGGCAGCCGGTGCGCGATATCCGCGGCTAAGTATCCGGCTCCGCGTAACTTTTTGATGTGCCCCTCCGTGACGGAGGAGGCCATCCACTTGCCTCCCGCTCTGGACATGTTTGGAGAGAGTTGAGGAGGAGGATGCGGACTTGGGCACTGGAGCTCGAGTGCGCGAGAATGGATGAGCAAGGAGGAAGAAGGCGTGGGTAGAAAAAGGTGAGATCTTATCCCTTTATAAGGGCGGACTAAACTATGCGCCTCCACTAGCCTAGTAAAACTCGCTTATCCCCCAAGCACTGTAATTGATGGCGTGGTTGGATTACCCACGTCTGTATTGATGAGAATCCCGTAATAAGGGGAGCATGATCTCTGCTTGGACAAGACGTATCAAGAAACCGCCTCGCGCTATGTGCGGGGCTGGTTAAAGAAAAATGTTTCAAATGATTACCGGGCCATGGTGTGATGTCATGCTGCCAAAACGTCTCAGCAGATTAGATTTGTGGTAATATTATTCTCTCTACGGTGGTATATGGAACTTATTTTGCAGGGTCGTACACTATCCTTGTATTCAAATTCTTCCATGGTGTATTCAGAGGAGGAACCCGCCTTGCAATGCCGAAGACAACACTGCGCGCCGGACTCATCGTCATTGAAGCCTGGTTCAGGGGCTACTGAGGGAGTCCTGGATTAGGGGGTCTCCGGACAGCCGGACTATATCCTTTGGCCGGATTGTTGGACTATGAAGATATGAGATTGAAGACTTCGTCCCGTGTCTGGATGGGACTCTACTTGGCATAGAAGGCAAGCTAGGCAATACGGATATGTATATCCCCTCCTTTGTAACCGACCTTGTGTAACCCTATCCCCTTCCGGTGTCTATATAAACCGGAGGGTTTTAGTCCATAGGACAACATACAATCATACCATAGGCTAGCTTCTAGGGTTTAGCCTCTTCGATCTCGTGGTAGATCAACTCTTGTACTACTCATATTATCAAGAATAAATCAAGTAGGACGTAGGGTCTTACCTCCATCAAGAGGGCCCGAACCTGGGTAGAACATCATGTCCCTTGCCTCCTATTACCATCCGCATTAGATGCATAGTTCGGGACCCCCTACCCGAGATCCGCCGGTTTTGACACCGACACCTATTAATTGCAACGACGACCAAAACTATGTTTGTCAACTCTCAACAACTTTTATTCATCATACTCTTTATATGTGAAGTCATTACTCTCCATAGGATCAATATGATCTCTTTATTTCTTTTTATTCTTTCTCTTTTCTTTTAAATTTTTTTATTCCCTCAAGATCATAGCAAGATAACAAAGCCCTTGACTCAAAACTAATCTTTATCATATATAGCTCATGGACTCGATTACATATAAGGATCATAAAGCAAAACTCAAAACTAAATCATACTAAAACTTTATTCTACTAGATCAAGATATAACCAAAAGGATCGAACTAAGAAAAACGGTAAAGATAAAAAGTGTGATGGTGATACGATACCGGGGCACTCCCCCAAGCTTGGCAGTTGCTAAGGGGAGTGCCCATACCTGATACTTAGTTCTCCTTTGGTGGTGAAGAAGAGATTGTTGATGATGTAGGCTTGTCGTCCAGCATCGAGCGCAGGAGATGCTCCAACTTACGAATAATGCCCTTGAGTGCGATGATATGCTCTTGCAACAGAATATTTTCACGAGTTAGATACTTGTTCTGCACCCGAACTATTTCAATCATCTTAAAAGCTTCAATTTCAGTAGGGGTAAGAAGATTGTAATGAGTTTCAAGGATGTCTTTTTCTGCTGCCGGAGCTTGATCCTCCGTGGCCTTCTTGATCCCATCATCCTTGTTGATCTCCCCGGGTTCTCTCTTCAGCTCTGTCTTCATTAGCCAAGCATCATCGCCCTCATTGTTGGAGGAGGGAGACGACATGATGCATGGCCTTGACAACTCTGGCAGAAAACAGCTCGAAACAAAAACAGAGGATAATTGCATGGTACGGTGGTCAAAACCTTCGGGAGATTATATAATGAATTTTTACCGGCCAAGAGAAGTATTGTGCAAGAAAACGGAGTCCGGAGGGCACACGAGGTGCCCACGAGGCAGGGGGCGCGCCCAGGGGGTAGGGCGTGCCCTCCACCCTCGTGTCCTTTCCGGACTGCTTCTTATTTTCCTATTTTCTTAAATATTCCAAAACGGGGGAAAATTGCTATTAGAACTGTTTTGGAGTCGGTTTACTTACCGTACCACATACCTGTTCCTTTTCGGAAGCTGAAATGTTCTGGAAAGTGTCCCTTATATACTCCTCCGGGGTTACGGTTTCAATAACATTGTTTTCAACATTTATGGGATTACCTGAGATATAATGTTTGATTCTTTAACCGTTCACCACCCTCGGATTTGTGCCTTCAAAGTTGTTAAATTTTATTGCACCAGAATGATAGACCTCCTCGATAACGTAAGGACCTCCCCATTTAGAGAGGAGTTTTCCTGCAAAAAAATCTTAAACGAGAGTTGTATAACAATACATAATCACCTACATTAAACTCATGTTCTTGTATCCTTTTGTCATGCCATCTTTTAACTTTTTCTTCAAACAGTTTGGCATTTTCATAGGACTGGGTTCTCCATTCATCAAGTGAGCTAATGTCAAATAGTCTCTTCTCACCGGCAAGTTTGAAATCGTAATTGAGCTCTTTAATGGCCCAATATGCCTTATGTTCTAGTTCGAGAGGTAAGTGACATGCTTTTCCATAAACCATCTTATACGGAGACATACCCATAGGATTTTTATATGCAGTTCTATAGGCCCATAATGCATCATCAAGTTTCTTGGACCAATTCTTTCTAGATCTATTAACAGTCTTTTGCAAAATTAATTTAAGCTCTCTATTGCTCAGTTCTACTTGACCACTAGACTGTGGATGATATGGAGATGCAATTCTATGATTAACATCATACTTAGCAAGCATCTTACGAAAAGCACCATGAATAAAATGCGAACCACCATCAGTCATTAAGTATCTAGGGACTCCAAACCTCGGGAAAATAACTTCTTTAAGCATCTTAATAGAGGTGTTATGATCAGCACTACTAGTTGGAATAGCTTCTACCCACTTAGTAACGTAATCAACAGCAACTAAAATATGTGTATACCCATTAGAGGAAAGAAACAGTCCCATATAATCAAAGCCCCAAACATCAAATGGTTCAATAACAAGTGAATAATTCATAGACATTTCTTGACGTCTACTAATATTACCAATTCTTTGACATTCATCACAAGACAAGACAAACTTACGTTCATCCTTGGAGAGACTAGGCCAATAAAAATCGGATTGCAATACCTTATGTGCAGTTCTATCTCCAGCATGGTGTCCTCCATAAGCCTCGGAGTGACACATGCGTAGGATCTATTCCTGTTCATGCTCAGGTACACAACATATAATAACACCATCTACTCCTTTATAAAGGTGTGGGTCATCCCAGAAGTAATGTCTTAAATCATAGAAAAACCTTTTCTTTTGTTGGTATGTGAAACTAGGTGGTATGAATTTAGCAAGAATGTAATTAGCATAATCAGCATACCATGGAGCTGTACGAGAAGCATTTATGACAGCTAATTGTTCATCAGGAAAGCTATCATCAATAGGTAGTGGATCATCAAGAACATTCTCTAACCTAGACAAGTTCTCTGCAATGGGGTTCTCAGCTCCCTTTCTATCAATAATATGCAAATCAAATTCTTGTAGTAGGAGAACCCATCTAATAAGTTTAGGTTTAGCATCTTTCTTTTCCATAAGATATTTAATAGCAATATGATCAGTGTGAACAGTTACTTTAGAATCAACAACATAAGGTCTGAACTTATCACAAGCAAATACAACTGCTAAAAATTCTTTTTCAGTAGTAGCATAATTTCTCTGGGTACTGTCTAGAGTTTTACTAGCATATTGGATAACATTTAATTTCTTATCAACTCTTTGTCCTAGAACAGCACCTACAGCATAATCACTAGCATCACACATAATTTCAAAGGGTAAATTCCAATCAGGAGGCTGAACAATAGGTGCAGAAATCAAGGCTTTCTTAAGTATTTCAAATGCTTCTACACAATCATCATCAAAGACAAAAGGAACATATTTTTGTAAGAGATTAGTCAGAAGCCTGGAAATTTTTGAGAAGTCTTTGATGAACCTCCTATAAAAACCGGCATGACCAAGTAAACTTCTTATACCTTTTATGTCCTTAGGACACGATATCTTTTCAATAGCATCAACTTTAGCTTTATCAACTTCATTACCTCTTTCAGAAATTTTATGCCCCAAGACAATACATTCATTAACCATAAAGTGGCAGTTCTCCCAATTCAAGACAAGATTAGTTTCTTCACATCTCTGCAAAACTCAATCAAGGTTGTTTAAGCAATCATCAAAAGAAGTTCCATATACAGAAAAATCATCCATGAATACCTCAATAATCTTTTCACAAAAGTCAGAGAATATAGCAGTCATGCATCTTTGAAAGGTAGCAGGTGCATTACATAAACCAAAAGGCATACGTCTATAAGCAAAGGTACCAAAAGGGCAAGTAAAGGTGGTCTTTTCCTGATCCTCTTTTGACACAGGTATTTGAGAGAAACCAGAATAACCGTCCAGAAAGCAAAAAATGTGGATGTTTAGATAATCTTTCTAGCATTTGATCAATAAAAGGTAAAGGGTAATGATCCTTTTTAGTAGCTTTATTTAGTTTGAGGAAATCAATTACCATTCTATAACCTGTAACAATTCTTTGTGGGATCAATTCGTCTTTATCATTAGAGATAACAGTAATACCTCCCTTCTTAGGGACACAATGGAAAGGACTTACCCACTGACTATCAGCAACTGGATAAATTATACCTGCCTCTAGAAGCTTTAGTATTTCTTTTCTTACCACTTCTTTCATTTTAGGATTTAACCGTCTTTGGTGATCAACAACCAGTTTAGCATCTTTCTTTAATTTTATTTTGTGCTAGCATAGAGTGGGACTAATGCCCTTAAGATCATCAAGAGTATATCCAATAGCAACACAGTGCTTCTTCAGAGTTTTCAATAATTTCTCCTCTTCTTGCTCTAAAAGGTTAGCACTAATAATAACAATATATATCTTCTTTTCATCAAGATAAGCATATTTAAGAGTATCAGGCAATGATTTAAGCTCAAACACGGGATCACCCTTGGGCGTTGGAGGATCCCCTAGAATTTCGACAGGCAAGTTGTGTTTCAAAATAGGTCCCTGTTTAAAGAACATTTCATCTATTTCCCTTCTTTCATTCATAAACATATCATTTTCATGGTCTAGCAAATATTGTTCTAAAGGATCATTAGGAGGCATGGCAATAGAATCAAGATCAATAATTTCATCTTTACTAGGCAATTCTTTATCATGGGGTTGTCTACGAAATTTAGCAAAATTAAAATCATGATACATATCCCCTAAACCAACAGAAACAATATCCTTTTTGCAGTCTATCTTAGCATTAACAGTATTCAAGAAGGGTCTACCAAATATAATGGGACAAAAGTCATCTTGTGGGGAACCAAGAACAAGAAAATCAGTAGGATATTTAACTTTCCCACACAAGACTTCAACATCTCTAACAATCCCAATCGGTGAAATAGTATCTCTATTGGCAAGCTTAATTGTAACATCAGTACCTTCTATCTCAGCAGGTGCAATATCATGCATAATTTCTTCATATAAAGAATGAGATATTGCACTCACACTAGCACCCATATCACATAAGCCATGATAGCAATGATCTCCTATTTTAACAGAAATAACAGGCATGCCTACAACAGGTCTATGTTTATTTTTAGTATCGGGTCTAGCAATTCTAGCAGCTTCATCACAAAAGTAAATAACATGCCCATTAATATTATCGGACAAGAGATCTTTAACCATAGCAATACTAGGTTCAACTTTAATTTGCTGAGAGAGTGTAGGTGTTCTAGTATTACTCTTACGAACCACAGTTGAAGCTTTAGCATGATCCTTTATTCTAGCAGGGAAAGATGGTTTCTCAATATAAGCGGTAGGAACAATAGGATCAACATTATAAGTGATAATCTTTTCTTCAACTTTAATAGGCTCAACTACTTTTACTTCAATGGGAGGATGATATTTAAGCCACTTCTCCTTAGGGAGATCAACATGAGTAGCAAATGATTCACAAAAAGAAGCTACTATCTCAGAGTCAAGTCCATATTTAGTGCTAAATTCACGAAAAGCATCGGTATCCATAAAATATTTAACACAATAAAACTTAGCTGTTATATCTGACTCCTTACCTTCGTCGAGTCCCCAATCTTCATATTTGCATTTAATTCTTTCCAATAAATCCCATCTGAATTCAATAGTCTTCATCATAAAAGATCCAGTACAAGAAGTATCGAGCATGGAGCGATTATTGAGAGAAAGCCGAGCATGAAATTTTTGAATAATAATTTCTCTTGAGATCTCATGATTGGGGCAAGAATATAACATTGAATTAAGCCTCCCCCAAGCTTGAGCGATGCTTTCTCCTTCGCAAGGCCAAAAATTATATATATAATTACGATGACGATGAACCAGATGCATAGGATAAAACTTCTGATGAGATTCCAATTTCAATCGGTTGTAATTCCATGATCCAATATCATCACATAGCCTAAACCATGTCAATGCCTTTCCCTTCAAAGATAAAGGGAAGACCTTCTTCTTAATAACATCCTCGGGCATACCTGCAAGCTTAAATAATCCACAAACTTCATCCACATAGATTAGGTGCAAATCGGGATGCAATGTTCCATCTCCTGTAAAAGGATTAGCTAGCAGTTTCTCTATCATACCCGAAGGAATTTCAAAATAAACATTTTTAGTAGGTTCAGTAGGTTGAGGAACAACTCTTTGCTCTACTGGTCCTGAAGATACCCCGAACAAGCCCCTCAAAGGATTACTTTCCATAGTAACAAGTGATAGTAAATTTCAGCACACTATATATATTTTTCCTTACCAAATTCCGCCTACCAAAGGCGCTTCACTCCCCGGTAACAGCGCCAAAAAATAGTATTGATGACCCACAAGTATAGGGGATCTATTGTAGTCCTTTCGATAAGTAAGAGTGTCGAACCCAACGAGGAGTAGAAGGAAATGATAAGCAGTTTTCACTAAGGTATTCTCTGCAAGCACTGAGATTATCGGTAACAGATAGTTTTGTGATAAGGTAATTTGTAACGGGTAACAAGTAATAAAAGTAAATAGGGTGCAGCAAGATGGCCCAATCCTTTTTGTAGCAAAGTACAAGCCTGGAAAAACTCTTATATAAAGGAAAGCGCTCCCGAGGACACATGGGAATTATCATCAAGCTAGTTTTCATCATGCTCATATGATTCATGTTCGGTACTTTGATAATTTGATATGTGAGTGGACCGGTGCTTGGGTACTGCCCTTACTTGGACAAGCATCCCACTTATGATTAACCCCTCTTGCAAGCATCCACAACTACAAAAGAAGTATTAAGGTAAACCTAACCATAGCATGAAACATATGGATCCAAATCAGCCCCTTATGAAGCAACGCATAAACTAGGGTTTAAGCTTCTGTCGCTCTAGCAACCCATCATCTACTTATTACTTCCCAATGCCTTCCCCTAGGCCCAAATAATGGTGGAGTCTCATGTAGTCGACGTTCACATGACACGACTAGAGGAAAGACAACATACATCTCATCAAAATATCGAACAAATACCAAATTCACATGACTACTTATAGCAAGACTTCTCCCATGTCCTCAGGAACAAACATTACTACTCACAAAGCATATTCATGTTCATAATCAGAGGGGTATTAATATGCATAAAGGATCTGAACATATGATCTTCCACCAAATAAACCAACTAGCATCAACTACAAGGAGTAATCAACACTACTAGCAACCCACAGGTACCAATCTGAGGTTTTGAGACAAAGATTGGATACAAGAGATGAACTAGGGTTTGAGATGAGATGGTGCTGGTAAAGATGTTGATGGAGATTGACCCCCTCCCGACGAGAGGATCGATGGTGATGACGATGGTGATGATTTCCCCCTCCCGGAGGGATGTTTCCCCGGCAGAACAGCTCCGCCGGAGCCCTAGATTGGTTCCGCCAAGGTTCCGCCTCGTGGCGGCGGTGTTTCGTCCCAAAAGCTTGCTTATGATTTTTTTCCAGGGCGAAAGACTTCATATAGCCAAAGATGGGCACCGGAGGCTTGCCAGGGGGACCACGAGATAGGGGGCACGCCCAGGGGGTAGGGTGCGCCCCCCACCCTTGTGGATGGTGGGTGGCCCCCCTCTGGTGCTTTCTTCGCCCAATATTTTTTATATATTCTAAAACTGACTTCCGTGGAGTTTCAGGACTTTTGGAGTTGTGCAGAATAGGTCTCTAATATTTGCTCCTTTTCCAGCCCAGAATTCCAGCCGCCGACATTCTCCCCCTTCGTGTAAACCTTGTAAAATAAGAGAGAATAGACATAAGTATTGTGACATAATGTGTAGTAATAGCTCATGATGCAATAAATATCGATATAAAAGCATGACGCAAAATGGACATATCAAGATCACTTCACCATCACCGTCACCACGCCGTCGTGCTGACGAAACTCATCTACTACCTTGACGTCTTGCTGGATCAAGAAGGCGAGGAGCGTCACCGAGCTGAACGTGTGCAGAACACGGAGGTGTCATGTGTTCGGTACTTGATCGGTTGAAGCGGAAGAAGTTCGATTACATCAACTGTGTTGTAGAACGCTTCCGCTTATGGTCTACGAGGGTACATAGACACACTCTCCCCATCGTTGCTATGCATCTCCATGGATAGATCATTGTGTGTGCGTAGAAAATTTTTGTTTTCCATGCAACCATTCCCAACAACCCTCCCCCCCCTCCACGCCCAAACATGCCTAGTGGATGCAAAAAACAGTTTGGTTGCCCACAAGAGGCGTTGGCACCCACTCACATGAAACTTAAAGCACATGAGAACCTGGCTTGCTAGGAAAACTCAAATCAACCATTTCTGTGGAGCAAGCTTGAGTTGAGCGCAAGTAGGGGACGCCATACATGAGGGTGTGGGTGCTGGCATGGGGTTGGCGAGAGACAAAAAATCTGCAGGTGCGGGATGGCGCAAAATCGGCCTCACCTCCCCTTTACTTGCTCACCTCTAGCGGCCGGGAAAATCGAGCCTTAGTTCTCGGCACCGATGGCACCAGTGACTTAGATGTACTATACCGACAACGACAACGGTGGCGTAGATATCCGGCACTAGGACATGATCCTCCCCTCCATGAATTGCTCGCCCCTTCATCTCTGTCTCATCTGCCTCATTTTCCGCATGGGGGGCTGTCATCATCGTGTCCAATGGAGGTAAGTAGCATACAACCACACTGCATTGTTAGGTCCTTATGTAAGGTGTAGGGTCGATTTTGCCGTAACTTACCGCAACATCGATTTAGGATGGACGGATGAAGCTGCTCATTCAGGCATCGACACTCATAGTTGTGATTCTGGGCTGGGTCAGGTTGCTACACAAGAGAGTGGTTCATCGCAACTCTAGACCTATGATCAGATATGCCCAATGTTAGCCTGATATATGGAGAGGATGGCGAATCTAAACTACATCTACAAGTGTATCGATGTACAGGTTGTGAACATGCTTTGAATGATAAGAACCCCTTTTCCCAACATTGTGGAAACATTTAGGGAGATGAGGTTGCTAGACGATAGTATCCACACCTCCATGGACGAGCAAGTAATAATGTTCCTTCAAGTTGTAGGTCATAATCAGAGGTTCAGAGTGATCAACAATACATTAAAGAGAACTAGTGTGACAATTTCCTGGTATTTCAAGCAAGTCTTGTATGCGATTGGAGAGCTTAGAGGAGAGATTATTAAGACACCTACTGGTCAAACTCCTATGAAGATAAGCACGAGCTATAGATGGTATCCATATTTTAAGGTTAACAATATTACTTGTTAGTTCTTGCCATCCTATGATTACACTGTTGTGATCCACAACAGTTTTCCCCATGCCATCATATCATCAATAGATGATACTCATGTGACTACTAGAGTGTCAAGGCCACGGGATGCAACATACATGGGAAGAAAAACACTACACATGTCTGAATGTTGTTGTTGTTGTTGCTTTTTTCACTACACCGCGACACTCAAAGCAACGTCAGACAATCTGTCGGCATAGGTCACCTAAGGCAGCCCATTTAATGTCGACAAAAACCTTTTCTGACAGAAAGGAGCTGGCACCTACATAGTCCTGCCGGGAAAGGTCTTTGCTGACAGAAAGTATGACAACATTGGTGAGATCTACGTCGACAGACATTTGTATAGCGACAAACTACTCTATGCCAATAGTTCACCTGTCTATGCCGACAGATAAATCTATGCTGCCAGAAAGTATGACAACATTGGTGAGATCTACATCGACAGACGTTTCTATAGCGACAAACTACTCTATGCCAACAGTTCATCTGACACTATGCTATGCCACAAGGGGCAGCTGATGGGCGGCGGTGTGCAAGTTGGGGGTGCTCGATTGCTCAATTATGTCTAGGCCGGTGTGATGACGCACTCTGTTTAGGCCAGGTTGCCAAAGAAAGGGGTGAGATTGGGGATCGCAGAGGTATTTGGGTGTGTCTTTTCTTTTCTTTCCCTTTTTTTGCTCCTCTAGTCTGACTCGGATGTTTCACATGGCATGCACATGGCACTCTTTCTGCACCATATTTTTCGGGCGTGGGCCGAAGCAAACAATGCCGACACTTTTTTGTGTCCCATGAATCCACGACACACAAACTATTAGTAAAGTCTATATCTGCCAACATAAATTACGTCAGCGCTCTAGTGGTGATTTGGCGAGACAAATAATGTGTCATGAGCTTATATAACACTAACATACGTGTGTCAGTATAGTTTGTGAAACAAAAGGTGTCGGTGATGGTCACTTCTACCTAGAGATGCATGTTGTCCTTGTAGTGTCGCGGTGTAGTGTTTGCTGACAACATGGATTGACCTCATGGGATCAATATCTTTGATGGTAAGTGAGGGAGTCCTGGATTAGGGGGTGTTCGGGTAGCCGGACTCCTGGACTATGAAGATACAAGATTGAAGACTTCGTCCCGTGTCTGGATGGGACTTTCCTTGGCGTGGAAGGCAAGCTTGGCGATGCGGATATTCAAGATCTCCTACCATTGTAACCAACTCTATGTAACCCTAACCCTATCCGGTGTCTATATAAACTGGAGGGTTCTAGTCCGTAGGACAACACAATCAACTCCATAGACAACAATCATACCATAGGCTAGCTTCTAGGGTTTAGCCTCCTTGATCTCGTGGTAGATCTACTCTTGTACTACCCATATCATCAATATTAATCAAGCAGGACATAGGGTTTTACCTCCATCAAGAGGGCCCGAACCTGGGTAAAACATCGTGTTCCCTGCCTCCTGTTACCATCTGGCCTAGACGTACAGTTCGGGACCCCTTACCCGAGATTCGCCGGTTTTGACACCGACATTGGTGCTTTCATTGAGAGTTCCTCTATGTCATTGCCTTTAGGTCCGATGGCTTCTTTGATCATCAACAACGACACAGTCCAGGGTGAGACTTTTCTCCCCGGACAGATCTTCGTCTTCGGCGGCTTCGCTCTGCGGGCCAATTCTCTTGGCCACCTGGAGCAGATCGAAAGCTACGCCCCTGACCATCAAGTCAGGTTTGGAAGCTTAAACTACACGGCTGACATCCGCGGAGACTTGATCTTCGACGGGTTCGAGCCACGGCCAAGCGCGCCGCACTATCTCGAGGGGCATGATCTAGCTCTGCCTCCGGACAGTGCCCTGGAGGCCGCACACGCATCGGTTCCGACCCCTAACTCGGAGCCTATTGCGCCAATCAAGGACGAGCAGTTGGACGTCACCTCGGGGGCTGCAATCTCAAAGGCGATCGAGCCGAACGCTAGCCCCGCACTCTGCATGACCCGTGACTCCGAGGATCCGGACTCCTTCCCGGACTCCGAACCCCCCGCGCCCCTGCCAATCGAATCTGATTGGGCGCCGATAATGGAGTTCACCGCCGCAGACATCTTTCAGCACTCGCCTTTTGGAGACATCCTGAATTCTCTTAAGTCTCTCTCTTTATCAGGAGAGCCTTGGCCGTACTACGGTCAGCGAGGATGGGATACGGACGACGAAGAAATTCAAAGCTCACCCACCACCCACTTTGTAGCCACTGTCGACGATTTAACCGACATGCTTGACTTCGGCTCCGAAGACATCGACGGTATGGACGACGATGTAGGAGACGAACAGGAACCAGCACCTGTAGGGCGCTGGAAGGCCACCTCATCATATGACATATATATGGTGGATACTCCAAAAGATGGAGATGGCGATGGAACAGTGGGGGATGACACCCCCAAGAAACAGCCAAAGTGCCGACGTCAGCGGCGCCGCTCTAAATCCCGCCAAAACAAACACGGTGATTCCGGCACGGGAGATAATACTACCCCGGATAGCGTCGAAGAACACCCACCTCTGCAAGATTTGGCACAGGAAGATGGAGAAGCCATCCCTCATGAGAGAGCGGCAGACCGAGAGGTCGAGGATGATAACTATATGCCTCCCTTTGAAGACGAGGCAAGCCTCGATGACGACGAATTCGTCATACCATCAGACCCCGCCGAGCAAGAGCATTTCAAACGCAGGGTTTTAGCCAGGGCAAGCAGCCTCAAGAAAAATCAGCAACAGCTTAGAGCTGCCCAAGATTTGCTAGCTGGCAGATGGACTGAAGTCCTTGCGGCCGAAGAGTATGAACTCGAACGCCCCTCCAAGAGTTACCCAAAGCGCAGGCCGCTACCCCGATCAGAGGAGGAAGCACCTACATCACCAGCGCATGACATGGCAGACCGGCCACCTCGCAACCGCGACAGAGAGGCCTCTCGGCCCTCCACCCAAGCTATGCCCTGACACCGCTCAACTAAGGCACGGGAAAATGCGCCAGACCTGCGAGACATACTGGAGGATAAGGCAAGACAAACAAGATCGATCTACGGATCGCGCAGGCGCCCTACGGCACATGACGATGATCTTCACTCCGGATACAACAAATCCGACCGGGCCGAACACAACAGACATAGCTCTTCTGAGCTGCGTCGTGATATAGCCCAGTACAGAGGCGCCGCACACCCGCTATGCTTCACGAATGAATAATGGATCATAAAATCCCAGAGGGTTTCAAACCCGTAAACATCGAATCATACGATGGCACAACAGATCCGGCGGTATGGATCGAGGATTATCTCCTTCACATCCACATGGCACGCGGCGATGATCTACACGCCATCAAATACCTCCCGCTCAAACTCAAAGGACCGGCCCGGCATTGGCTTAACAGCTTGCCAGCAGACTCAATCGGTTCTTGGAGGACCTGGAAGCCACATTCCTCGACAAATTCCAGGGTACTTACATGCGACCACCAGATGCCGACGACTTAAGCTACATAATTCAGCAGCCAGAGGAATCGGCCAGACAATTCTGGACACGGTTCCTAACAAAGAATAACCAGATAGTCGACTGTCTGGATGCAGAGGCCCTAGCAGCCTTCAAGCATAACATCCACGACGAATGGCTTGCCCGGCACCTAGGACAGGAAAAGCCAAAATCTATGGCAGCCCTCACGACAGTCATGACCCGCTTTTGCACGAGAGAAGACAGCTGGCTAGCTCGCAGTAACAACTTATCAAAGAACCCTGGTAATTCGGATACCAAGGACAAAAGTGGCAGGACATGTCAGAATAAGAAAAACGCCGTGTTAGCAGCGACAGCAATGAAGACATGGCAGTCAATGCCGGATTCAAAGGCTATAAATCCGGTCAGCAGAAAAATCCATTCAAAAAGAATACTCAGGGCCCGTCCAGTTTGGACCAAATACTCGATTGCTTGTGCCAAATACATGGCACCCCCGAAAGGCCAGCCAATCACACTAACAGAGATTGTTGGGTGTTCAAGTAGGCAGGCAAGTTAAGAGCCGAAAACAAAGACAAGGGGCTGCACAGCGACGACGAGGAGGAGCCCAAGCCGTCGAACAACAATGGACAGAAGGGCTTTCCCCCACAAGTGCGGATGGTGAACATGATATACGCAACACACATTCCCAAGAGGGAGGGGAAACGTGCGCTACGGGACGTATACGCGATGGAGCCAGTCGCCCCAAAGTTCAACCCATGGTCCTCCTGCCCGATCACTTTTGATCGAAGGGACCATCCCACTAGCATCCGTCATGGCAGCTCTGCCGCATTGGTTCTCGACCCAATCATCGACGGATTTCATCTCACAAGAGTCCTAATGGACGGCGGCAGTAGCCTGAACCTGCTTTATCAGGATACAGTGCGGAAAATGGGCATAGATCCCTCAAGGATTAAACCCACAAAAACGACCTTTAAAGGCGTTATACCAGGTGTAGAAGCCAACTGTATAGGCTCAGTAACACTTGACGTGGTCTTCGGATCCCCGAACAATTTCCGAACCGAAGAGTTAATCTTCGATATAGTCCCGTTTCGTAGTGGCTATCACACCCTGCTCGGACGAACCGCATTCGAAAGTTCAATGCGGTGCCGCACTACGCATATCTCAAGCTCAAGATGCCAGGCCCTCGAGGAGTAATCACGGTCAACGGAAACACCGAACGCTCCCTTCGTACGGAGGAGCACACGGAGGCTCTCGCAGCGGAAGTACAAAGTAGCCTTCTTAGGCAATTCTCCAGTCCGGCCGTTAAAAAGCTAGACACTGCCAAGCGCGCCCGGAGTAACCGACAGCAGGACCGCCTGGCACACTCTGAACAAGCGTAGCAATGCGGCCCCAACCCCAGCTCTCGCGACATAGCGAAACCAGTACCTCGCGTACATAACTACGCCCTTGAAATACCATGGGCACAGGGGAAGGGGCACAATAACGGCACGCCCAAAATACGGCTTAAAACGTACTAGGGGCTGCCGGATTCTCTTTTTTTCTTACTTTCAGGACTCCATACTTCGGACGACCTGTTCGGCAATTCGACTGCCGCACAAACGATGCAAGATCCAGGGAGGCAGACAAGCCATGCCGCATTATGGAACTCCTAGGCGGTCTCTGTTACGAGCGGTATACCTGTTTTAAATACAATTCCGCGGCCTGCCCCTGGTCAGGACATACTAAATAGTCCAATATCTTTTTCTTACCGCACTATTTGTATCGTTCGGCTTTGATAAATAGCCTCTCTATAAACAATGCATAGCTTTCTGTCTATTTTTTGCATTATCATCTTTACATATATATGTTTATGACATGTTGCACCCGTACACTGTGGTACGGCAAAATACACCAGGGGCTTTAGTACCCATAAATATGGCGTGAGAAGTCCGTACACTTTCACAAGTGTGGCACCCCGAACTTATAGCACTATATGCATCGGCTCCGAATCATGATTTGGGTCAATAGTTGGGTTTGCCCGGCTCCTATGTTTTGGTGCCTTATGTTCCGCTATATCGGCTAAGGTAGCACTAGGAGAACCACTGCGATTGTGCCCCGGTTGAGCTGGGTTAAGCACCTCAGTGGAGAAAGCTAAAACTGACTGTCATGATGAGGCGTGAGACCAGTCGCTGTTCGAGAGGTTTTTCGAGTCCCTAAAGGCTTATGCCGCTTCGAGCGAGGAGCTGGCTTTGCCCGGCCAAGGCGTGGATAGCGCCCCGAACTCGGTCTTCCGAACTACGGGCTTCGCCGAAATTTAAAATTATAGAGTTCTATGGCTAAGTGAGAGTGTTCAAGAATTATAGTCTGATTGCCTGGTTCGTTGTGCTGAGCGCCTCCCTTAAAGGACCCAACTATGGGAAAAAGAGCGCTCAGGTTTATCCCGAACACCCCGGCACTAGTGGCATGGGGGCAGAAGCCGACGACTGGCCATCTCTCAATTTTTTGATAAACGGCCGCACAGAAAGTAATATTTTAAATTCTACAAGCATTGCTTAGCGCATATGAACAAGTTTTTAGTGCACAGGATAAACACGAGCGAGTTCATTCAAAAATTACATCCTTGGTACATTCATCCGCCACAAGATGGGCACCCGCAAGAACATCCTTATAATAGTTCTCGGGCTTGCGATGCTCCTTCCCCGGCGGCGGCCCGTCCCTCACAAGCTTCTCACCGTCTGTCTTACCCCAGTGCACCTTTGCACGGGCAAGGGCCCTATGGGCACCTTCGATGCAGACGGAGCGCTTGATGACCTCGAGCCTTGGACAGGCCTCCACCAGTCGCCGCACCAGCCCGAAGTAGCTCCTAGGCAGGGCCTCTCCAGGCCACAGCCGAACTATGAAGCCCTTCATGGCCTGTTCGGCCGCCTTGTGGAGCTCGACCAGCTGTTTCAGCTGATCGCTCAAGGGCATAGGGTGTCCGGCCTCAGTATACTGAGACCAGAACACCTTCTCCGTCGAGCTGCCCTCTTCGACTCGGTAGAATGCGGCGGCGTCGGATACGCTGCGGGGAAGATCTGCGAATGCCCCTGGAGAGCTCCGGATTCGGGTAAGTAACAAGTACTTTACTTTTATACTTCTGCTTTGCATAAAGAATGCCTTACCCGCCGCTATCTTTTTCATCTCCTCCAACTCTTGGAGGGCCTTTTGGGCTTCGGCCTTGGCGGACTTGGAAGTCTCAAGGGCCGCCGTGAGCTCGGACGCTTGCGTCTTGGACTCAAGCTCCAAACTCTCATATTTTTTCATGAGAACCTGAAGCTCCTGCTGCACCTCGCCAACCTGGCCCTCAAGTTTCTCTCGCTCGGAGCACTCCGCGGCCATTTTCTTTTCGTCCTCGGACAGTGCCTGCTTGAGGGTCGCCACCTCAGTCGTGGCCCCTACAATAAGAAGTACAATCCTGTTATTTTTTTGCAATCACGTCTTTTTATAGGCACTTTTTCTGCAAGGTATTTCTCACCTTCTTTCTCCTCGAGCTGCCGTTTGGCAAGGCCGAGCTCTTGCTCGGTCCGCTCGAGGCCCTGTTTCAGGGCACCCACCTCCGCAGTCAGTGCGGTGGTGGCTAGCAGCGAAGCCTGCATACGCATATTGACTCTTTGTTGTTAGACTCCTGTGAAATTTAATAGATCCTCTATTCGGCTTTTCTTTCCGAACGCCAAACAGAGCATCAGGGGCTACTGTCTATGCGGTAATATTTTTACATATTTTTACTTACCTCGAAGCTTGTTAGAAGGCTAGCGCAAGCTTCACTCAGTCCGCTCTAGGCGGACTGAACCTTCCGGATCACCGTACTCATAATAGTACGGTGCTCCTCGTCGATGCAGGCGCCGTCAAGCACCTCCAGCAAATTGTCCGGCACCTCCGGTTGGACGGAGACTGCCGGCTCAGAAGGCTTACTCCTCTTGGAAGAAGTTCGCCTACCGCGGTCCGGAACTGTTGTAGATTCTGGCGCGGTGTCCGGCACAAAGCCGGACTGGGAGCCTTGGGGGCCTTATCCCCTTCACTCCTGGAGTCCGGGAGGTTGCCTTGCGGCTCCTCCAGGACCACCTCCTCCTGCCCCGGAGCTTGTCGCGACGCCACTTCGGCGTCGTCTGCAGTGCGGGGGGAGACAACGGGCGGAACTGAGTTCACGTCTGATGAGTCCAGGGAGCCGCCCGACGATTCATCGACTTCGGCCCGGGGTGGACTGCATAATTACATTCGACATTAGGGAAAGCTGTGCAACAAAGGAACATCATGAGTTACTCTGACATCCGAACTTACGATTTCGCCGGACGCTTGGCCCTGTCTGGCCACTCCTCTTCGTCCTCTTCGGCGTCGGGGGAGTATTCCGGCGGAGGGGTCTTCCTCTTCCTGGACCCTTCGGCCTCCCCCGTTGGGGCGGCCTTCCTTTTCTTTCCTTCACCCGCTGGAGGGGGAGAGGTTTCTTCTTCCTCCTCCTCGTTTTCATGGGAGGAGGGTGTCTCGGACTCGTCAGATGACGAGTCCGACACTACCACGTTGTGGGCACTCTTTCGAGTCCCCGTGGTCTTCTTCTTCTTGGCCTTCTTCTCCGGCACCACATAAGGCGCCGGAGCCAGCAGCTTCACTAGTAGAGCTGGAGCTGGGTCTTCGGGCAGCGGAGCCGGACAGTTAATCAGTCCGGACATCGCCCGCCAAGCCTGTCAAAGGTAAGGGAGTTTAGATCCCGCATAGAGTCAAACTATGAAAAAAGCTTAACATCCTGTAAAAGGTGTAGATGGCTTACCTCGCTAATGTGACGCTGCGAGCTGTATCCGCGGTCCTCGGAAGCGGATGCGGGAGCCTCGGCGCCCTTGAATAGCATCTTCCAGGCGTCTTCATACGTCGTGTCGAAGAGCCTGCTGAGGGTTTGATGCTGCACCGGGTCGAACTCCCACAGATTAAAATCCCGTTGTTGGCACGGGAGGATCCGGCGGACGAGCATAACCTGGATTACATTAACAAGCCGGATTGGCTTGTTCACCAGGGACTGGATGGGTGTTTGCAATCCGGTCACCTCTTTTTCGTCACCCCATGACAGGCCCATCTCTTTCCAGGACACAAGCCACGTGGGGGGTCCGGATCGGAACTCGGGGGCTGCGGTCCATTTCGGATCGCGCGGCTCGGTGATGTAAAACCACCCGGATTGCCATCCCTTTAGGGTCTCCACAAAAGAGCCCTCGAACCATAGGACGTTGGCCATCTTGCTCGCCATGGCGCCTCCGCACTCCGCCTGGCTGCCGCGCACCACCTTGGGCTTGACGTTGAAGGTCTTGAGCCAGAGGCCGAAATGGGGGCGGACGCGGAGAAAAGCCTCGCACACGACGATAAACGCCGAGATGTTGAGGATGAAGTTCGGGGCCAGATCATGGACATCCAGGCCGTAGTAGAACATGAGCCCCCGGACAAATGGGTGGAGTGGAAAACCCAGTCCGCGGAGGAAGTGGGGAAGAAATACTACCCTCTCATGGGGCCTTGGGGTGGGGAGAAGCTGCCCCTTTTCGGGAAGCCGGTGCGCGATGTCCTTGGACAGGTATCCGGCCTTCCTTAGCTTCTTGACTTGTCCCTCCGTGGCGGAGGAGACGGTCCACTTGCCTCCCGCTCCGGACATTGCTGGAGAAGGTTCAGGTGGGAAGTGCGGGCTTGGGCGCTGGAGCTCGAGTGCGCAGGAGATGGATAGGCAAAGGAGGAAGAAGGCGTAGGTGAAAAGGTGGATCCTTATCCCCTTATATGGGCGGATGCGGTTGTGCGTCCCCACCTGCCTAGTAAAACTCGCTTGCCTCCCAAGCGCCATGATAAGTGGCACGGTTGGGTTACCCACGTCTGTATTGCTGAGAATCCCGTAAAAGGGGGGTACACGATCTTTGCTTTGACAAGACGTGCCAAGGAAACTGCCTCCCAAAACGTGCTGAGGTGGAAAAGTAAAAACGATTTGAGTAAAGGACTTGGCCATAGTGTGATGGCACACTGCGGAATACGTCAGCAGATTTGATTTGTGTTAATATTATTCTCTCTATGGCAATAGGTGGAAGCTTATTTTGCAGAGCCGGACACTACTCTTGGTGTTTACAATCTTCTATGAAGGACTTTCAGGAGGAACCCGCCTTGCAATGCCGAAGACAATTTGCGCGTCGGACTCGTCGTCATTGAAGCCTGGTTCAGGGGCTACTGAGGGAGTCCTGGATTAGGGGGTGTTCGGGTAGCTGGACTATACCTTCAGCCAGACTCCTGGACTATGAAGATACAAGATTGAAGACTTCGTCCCGTGTCCGGATGGGACTTTCCTTGGCGTGGAAGGCAAGCTTGGCGATGCGGATATTCAAGATCTCCTACCATTGTAACCGGCTCTATGTAACCCTAACCCTATCCAGTGTCTATATAAACCCGAGGGTTCTAGTCCGTAGGACAACACAATCAACTCCATAGACAACAATCATACCATAGGCTAGCTTCTAGGGTTTAGCCTCCTTGATCTCGTGGTAGATCTACTCTTGTACTACCCATATCATCAATATTAATCAAGCAGGACATAGGGTTTTACCTCCATCGAGAGGGCCCGAACCTGGGTAAAACATCGTGTTCCCTGCCTCCTGTTACCATCCGGCCTAGACGCACAGTTTGGGACCCTCTACCCGAGATCCGCCGGTTTTGACACCGACAGTAAGTTTAACCTAGAAGATGCTGGATATGGATGTCGGTCGGGGTTCTTCCATCCTTCAAGAAAACCAGGTACCATCTCAATGAGTTCTCTTCAAGGAACTATCCTAAGATTTCACATGAATTGTTCCCTCTCAGCCACTCTAGCGTTAGAGTTATGGTTGAGAGGGCATTTGGTACTTTGAATAATATACTTAAGATCAGTGCTCAGAAGGCATTCTACCCTTTCCCCATCCAAGTTAAGTTTTTTCTGACATATTCCATTCTTTTGGATCTTAGATTGGGATCTTGAGGAGTATGTGCAGGAGGAGGAGTATGTGATGGCTGATGATGTTGAGTCCAACATGATGTGGAGGTACATGACAATGAAGTTTAAAACAGAAAAAGGTTTGAGTGAGCTAACACTATGTGGGCTAACAGAGGTAACACAAGAATTCAAAGAAGAATATGGCAAACTTCCGAGTTGATTAGGATTGATGAACTTCCCCCTATTGAGCCAACCATCTGACTGCTAATTTGATATGCATTTGTTTAGTAGTTAGATGAACTAATGAATTGCCATTTGTTTAGTAGTTAGACGAACTAATGAATTTCCATTTGTTTAGTAACTAGGCTGAGGTGGCAATTATTTTGTTAGCTAGGACTGAAAAATGGTAATTTTGTACCACCTATTTATGTATTATGGTAAGATCACGACTGGTGAGAAGGGGTGGCAACAACATTAAGCCTGATGCAACCAAATGCCATGTAATTGCATCATCACAACCATAACCTTGAAATGTTGTCAACCAAACATCATGTATCAAACGACCTCATTATGCAATGTGGGCAGCCAAACGAGGAGTAGACTATGGTTTAGACCATGTATTACCTTAAGTAGGCTTGACCCAACCACTAGTACAAGGAACCAAAATGGTTGTAGGCAGCCAAACACACCATTAGTGTTTATGAGTTCTTATTTTTTTTAAGGGAAAGCCTCTTGACACTTTATTGCAAACTTAATAAAGTTACATCCGTATATCTAGTAATAGAAAGCTAGGTGGATCATCATCCTACTAGTACATTACTTTGGAACCATATGCATGTCTAGCTAAAAAAACATGTGTCAAGATGTTTGCTCCTGTGGGGCAATGCCTGAATTGAATTGATGATATTTCATGTGGATGTTGGAGAGAATCAGCCAAAATTGCGGAATAGGGTGACAATATATTGGAAACTCTAGTGCAAGTCGTGATGATATCTAAACAGTCATACCCGACAATGATTCTCAAGTATCCAACATCACGTACCAGTTGAAGGCCTCGACAAAGCGCCATTGCTTCTACTGTCATAGCATCGAAGAATGTTGGAAATATGCCCTAGAGGCAATAATAAATTGGTTATTATTATATTTCCATGTTCACGATAATTGTCTATTGTTCATGCTATAATTGTATTAACCGGAAACCGTAATACATGTGTGAATACATAGATCATAATATGCCCCTAGTAAGCCTACTTAACTAGCCCAATGATCAATAGATGGTCATGGTTTCCGGACCACCGACATTGGATGTCGTTGATAATGGGATCACATCATTAGGAGAATGATGTGGTGGACAAGACCCAATCCTAAGCGTAGCACAAGATCGTGTAGTTCATTTGCTAAAGCTTTTCTAATATTAAGTATCATTTCCTTAGACCATGAGATTGTGCAAATCCCGGATACCGTAGGAATGCTTTGGGTGTACCAAACGTCACAACGTAACTGGGTGTCTATAAAGGTGCACTACAGATATCTCCGAAAGTATCTGTTGGGTTGGCACGAATCAAGACTAGGATTTGTCACTCTGTATGACGGAGAGGTATCTCTGGGCCCACTCGGTAATGCATCATCATAACGATCTCAATGTGACTAAGGAGTTAGCCATGTGATCATGCGTTAAGGAACGAGTAAAGAGACTTGCCAGTAACGAGATTGAACGAGGTATAGAGATACCGACGATCGAATCTCGGGCAAGTAACATACCGATAGACAAAGGAAATTGTATACGGGATTGATTGAATCCTCGACATCATGGTTCATCTGATGAGATCATCGTGGAACATGTGGGAGCCAACATGGCTATCCAGATCCCGATGTTGGTTATTGGCCAGAGAGATGTCTCGGTCATGTCTGTATGGTTCCCAAACCCGTAGGGTCTACATACTTAAGGTTCAGTGATGCTAGAGTTGTTATGGAAAATAGTATGTGGTTACCGAAGGTTGTTTAGAGTCCCAGATGAGATCCTGAACGTCACGAGGAGTTCTGGAATGGTCCGGAGGTGAAGAATTATATATGGGAAGTCCAGTTTCAGTTATCGAAATAATTTCGGGGGTTACCAGTATTGTACCAGGACCACTGAAAGGTGTTCGGGGGTCCATCGGGTGGGGCCACCTGCCCCGGTGGGCCAAGTGGGCTGAACAAAGGAGGGAACCAGCCCCTGGTGGGCTGGTGCGCCCCCCCCCCCAAGGGCCTAGGGTTGAAAACCCTAGGAGGTGGGGCGCCTCCCACCTAACTTGGGGGGGGGGCAAGTCCCCCCCCCCCCCCGCCTTGGCCGCCCCCTCCCTCTAGATGCATCTAGGGGCGGCCCCCTCTCCCTTCACCCTACAAATAGAGGGAGGGTGGGAGGGCTTCTGTAACCCTTCCCCCGGCGCAGCCCTTCCCCTCTACAACACCTCCTCCTCCTCTGTAGTGCTTGGCGAAGCCCTGCCGGAGAACAACAAGCTCCACCACCACGCCGTCGTGCTGCCGGAGCTCTCCCTCAACTTCTCCTTCCCCGTGCTGGATCAAGAAGGAGGAGACTGATAACCAACAAGTATAGGGGATCGCAACAGTTTTCGCGGGTAAAGTATTCAACCCAAATTTATTGATTCGACACAAGGGGAGCCAAAGAATACTCTCAAGTATTAGCAGCTGAGTTGTCAATTCAACCACACCTGGAAACTTAATATCTACAGCAAAGTATTTAGTAGCGAAGTAATATGATAGTAGTGGTAACGGTAGCAAAAGTAATGTTTTTGGTATTTTGTAGTGATCATAGCAATAGCAACGGGAAAGTAAATTAGCGAAGAACAATATATGGAAAGCTCGTAGGCAATGGATCAGTGATGGAGAATTATGCCAGATGCAGTTCATCATGTAACAGTCATAACCTAGGGTGACACAGAACTAGCTCCAGTTCATTGATATAATGTAGGCATGTATTCCGAATATAGTCATACGCGCTTATGGAAAAGAACTTGCATGACATCTTTTGTCCTACCCTCCCGTGGCAGCGGGGTCCTTACGGAAACTAAGGGATATTAAGGCCACCTTTTAATAGAGAACCGGAACAAAACATTAACACATAGTGAATACATGAACTCCTCAAACTACGGTCATCACCGGTAAGTATCCCGATTATTGTCACTTCGGGGTTAACGGATCATAACACATAATAGGTGACTATAGACTTGCAAGATAGGATCAAGAACACTCATATATTGATGAAAACATAATAGGTTCAGATCTGAAATCATGGCACTCGTGCCCTAGTGACAAGCATTAAGCATAGCAAAGTCATAGCAACATCAATCTCAGAACATAGTGGACACTAGGGATCAAACCCTAAGAAAACTAACTCGATTACATGATAGATCCCATCCAACCCATCACCGCCCAGCAAGCCTATGATGGAATTACTCACGCACGGCGGTGAGCATCATGAAATTGGTGATGGAGGATGGTTGATGATGACGATGGCGACGGATTCCCCTCTCCGGAGCCCCGAACGGACTCCAAATCAGCCCTCCCGAGATGTTTTAGGGCTTGGCGGTGGCTCCATATCGTAAAATGCGATGATTTCTTCTCTCTGATTTTTTCTCCCTGAAACACAATATATGGAGTTGGAGTTGGAGTCGGAGAGGCAACAGGGGGCCCACGAGGTAGGGGGCGTGCCCCCACCCTCGTGGAGAGGTGGTGGGCCCCCTGGCCTTCATCTTTTGCAGGTATTTTTCATATTTTCTGAAAAGTTGCTCCGTGAAGTTTCAGGTCATTCCAAGAATGTTTGTTCCTGCACATAAATAACACCATGGTAATTCTGCTGAAAACAGCGTCAGTCCGGGTTAGTTCCATTCAAATCATGCAAGTTAGAGTCCAAACAAGGGCAAAAGTGTTTGGAAAAGTAGATACATTGGAGACGTATCAACTCCCCCAAGCTTAAACCTTTGCTTGTCCTCAAGCAATTCAGTTGACAAACTGAAAGTGATAAAGAAAAACTTTTACAAACTCTGTTTGCTCTTGTTTTTGTAAATATGTAAAGCCAGCATTCAAGTTTTCAGCAAAGATTATAACTAACCACATTCACAATAACGCATAGGTCTCAAGTTTACTCATATCAATAGCATAATCAACTAGCGAGCAATAATAGTAAATCTCGGATGACAACACTTTCTTAAAACAATCATAATATAATATAACAAGGTGGTATCTCTCTATCCCTTTCTGAGACCGCAAAACATAAATGCAGAGCACCTTTAAGGACCAAGGACTGACTAGACATTGTAATTCATGGTAAAAGAGATCCAGTCAAGTCATACTCAATGTAAACTAATAGTAATGAATGCAAATGACAGCGGTGCTCTCCAACTGGTGCTTTTTAATAAGAGGATGATGACTCAGCATAAAAGTAAATAGATAGGCCATTCACAGAGGGAATCAGGGATTTGTAGAGGTGCCAGAGCTCGGTTTTGAAATAGAGGTGAATAATATTTTGAGCGGTATACTTTCATTGTCAATATAACAACCAAGAGATGGCGATATCTTCCATGCTACACACATTATAAGCGGTTCCCAAACAGAATGGTAAAGTTTATAGTCCCCCTTCCACCAACAAGCATCAATCCATGGCTTGCTCGAAACAACGAGTGCCTCCAACTAACAAGAGTCCCAGGGGGAGTTTTGTTTACAATTATTTTGATTTAGTTTGCATAAAGCATGGGACTGGGCATCTCGGTGACCAGCCATTTATCTCGTGAGTGAGGAGCGGAGTCCACTCCTCTTGAGAATAACCCGCCTAACATGGAAGATACATACATCCCTAGTTGATACATGAGCTATTCGAGCATACAAAACAGGATATTTATTTGAAGGTTTAGAGTTTGGCACATACAAATTTACTTGGAACGGCAGGTAGATACCGTATATAGGTAGGTATAGTGGACTCATGTGGAATAACTTTGGGGTTTTAAGGAGTTTGGATGCACAAACAGTATTCCCGCTTAGTACAGGTGAAGGCTAGCAAAAGACTGGGAAGCGACCAGCTAGAGAGCGACAACAATCATGAACATGCATTAAAATTAATCAACACCGAATGCAAGCATGAGTAGGATATAATCCACCATGAACATAAATATCGTGAAGGCTATGTTGATTTTGTTTCAACTACATGCGTGAAAATGCGCCAAGTCAAGTCACTTAAATCATTCAGAGGAGGATACCACCCTATCGTAACACATCATAACTATCTCAATGGCATGTTGGCACGCAAGGTAAACCATTATAACTCATAGCTAATCAAGCATGGCACAAGAAACTATGATCTCTAATTGTCATTGCAAACATGTTTATTCATAATAGGCTGAATCAGGAACGATGAACTAGTCATATTTACAAAAACAAAAGAGGTCGAGTTCATACCAGCTTTTCTCATCTCAGCTAGTCCATCATATATCATCATAATTACCCTTCACTTGCACGACCAAACGATGCGAATAATAATAATAGTGCACGTGCATTGGACTAAGCTGGAATCTGCAGGCATTCAATATACAGGAGAAGACAAGGCAATATGGGCTCTTTTGTCAGAGAAACAATAATGCATATAAGAGCCACTTCAACAATTTAATTATGGTCTTCTCCTATCGACCCCCAAAGAAAAGAAAAGAAATAAAACTATTTACACGGGAAAGCTCCCAACAAGCAAAAGAAGAACAGGAAATATTTTTAGGTTTTCTTCTTTTTAATTACTACTACAAGCATGGAAATTAAACTGATTAAAAGCTACAACTATTTTTTTTGGTTTTTCTTAAGGTTTATTAAACACACAAGAAGAAAGCATAAAAAGGAAAATAAACTAGCATGGATGATACAATGAAAAAGTATGAGCACCGACATCTACCAATGAGTGTGTGAACATAAATGTAATGCCAGTGGGAAATGCGTACTCCCCCAAGCTTAGGCTTTTGGCCTAAGTTGGTCTATGGCCACGGCTGGCCTGGCGAATATCCATAATAGTAGTTGGGGTCATACTGCGATGCAGCGGCTATCGCCTGTTGAGCTATAGCGTGGCGACGAGCGGCCTCCGCTCTCCTCTCATACTCATCTACCTCCTCTCTGGTAATAGTGTATCTTCCTCTTGCCTGATAATCAAAGAAGGCGGGAGCAGGGAGAGTAATATGGACAGCACGACGTCTGTCAAAGATTAGTCGATACTGGAGAGGTGATTCGTTCCCCTCGACAAACTGGTGGTGAACCATAGCATTAAAATCTAGATAAGCAGGAGGTAATTCAATACCATCTTCACGTATGGCTACACCAAGAAAATTAGCTATGTGGGTTGCATAAATTCCACCAAAGAAATCTCCATTAAATCTATTAAGATGCAACCTACGTGCAACAATGGCTCCCAAATTATAAGTTTTGTCTCCTAACACACCACTCCGAAGAATACTGAGGTCAGGGACACACATGTGACATGCCTCATCTTTACCATTAATGCATCTACCTATGAAGAGAGCAAAATAATGTATAGCTGGAAAGTGAATGCTCCCTATGGTAGCTTGTGTAATATCTCTAGATTCTCCCACAGTTATGCTAGCAAGAAAATCTCTAAATTCAGATTTGCGAGGATCCCTTATACTACCCCATTGTGGAAGTTTGCATGCAGTGGTAAAATCCTCTAAGTCCATAGTGTAAGAGTTATCATAAAGATCAAACAGGGCAGTTGGAGAATTATGTGAAGTTGAAAATTCAAACCTCTCACAAAGGTACTGGTGAGGTTGTGGTAATGGATGCACTTCTCTTCTTCGAAGCTCATGAGATCAGCGTTACATAAATATGCATTGAATTCTTCCTTAATTCCCGCTCGGTCCATAAAGTTCTCAGAAGCCCATTCACAAGGATGCACTGGAGCGTCTCTTGGTGGCTCGTCATCAGCATCACGCATTGCAAGCCTGGGTCCTTGCTTCCTTGAAGAACCACCTTGGAACATTTTCCTAAGCATATTTCTTCCTTTGAAAAATTCTGAAATTTTTTAGTAACTTCAAAATAAAAGTAAACCAAACTCAATAATATTGATAGCAACTACTCCTACAAGTGCCTAGAGCCTATATCATGCATCAAAACTACTTTTGACCATATAAATTTGACATGCAAGCTCAAGAACAGGGTCACCTAAGCAGAAAAAATTTGCAATGAATAAAGCACCAGAACAAAAACTAATCGGACCAATGGAGGATTCACATACCAAGGAACAATCTCCCCAAGCAGTTTTGTGAGAGGTGCTTTGAGCAAGGAGATCGAAAATGGCAGCAAAACGAGCTTGGACTCGGGTTTGAGCTGGTTATTCGTGTTTGTGGGAGGAAGAAGAAGTGTATGGGTGAAAGGATAAGTGGAGGAGGGCCACCATGGGCCCACGAGGCAGGGGCCGCGCCCAGGGGGTAGGGCGCGCCCTCCACCATCGTGGGTAGGTGGTTGGCCCCCCTGCTGTGTTCTTAGTGCCAAATATTCTCAAATATTCTAGAAAAAATAATATTTAAATTGCAGGGCATTTGGAGAACTTTTATTTTCGGGGTATTTTTATATTGCACGGATAATCAGATAATAGACAGAAAAATATTTATTTTTATTTTATTTAATATAAATATCAGAAAGTAAAAGTGGGGTACAGAAGGTTGTGCCTTCTAGTTTCATCCATCTCATGATCATCAAAAGGAATCCACTAACAAGGTTGATCAAGTCTTGTTAACGAACTCATTCCGAATAACATGGAACCGGAGAAATTTCGAATAACACTATGTTACCTCAAAGGGGATATGCACATCCCCAATAATAAGAATATCATATTTCTTCTTGACAGTAGGAAGAGGAAATTCAAAACCTCCAAATATAATCGATGGGATTTTCCCAATAGAATTGATACTATGAACTTGAGGTTGTTTCCTCGGAAAGTGTATCGTATGCTCATCCATTAACATGAAAAGTGACATTGCCTTTAGTGCAATCAATAACAGCCCCTACAGTGTTCAAAAGGGGTCTTCCAAGGATAATAGACATACTATCGTCCTCGGGAATATCAAGAATAACAAAGTCCGTTAAAATAGTAACGTTTGCAACTACAACAGGCACATCCTCACAAATACCGACAGGTATAACAATTGATTTATCAGCCATTTGCAAAGATATTTCAGTAGGTGTCAACTTATTCAAATCAAGTCTACGATATAAAGAGAGAGGCATAACACTAACACCAGCTCCAAGATCACATAAAGCAGTTTTAACATAGTTTCTTTTAATGGAGCATGGTATAGTTGGTACATCGGGATCTCCACGTTTCTTTGGTATTCCACCCTTAAAAGTATAATTAGCAAGCATGGTGGAAATTTCAGCTTCCAGTATCTTTCTTTTATTTGTAATAATATCTTTCATGTACTTAGCATAAGGATTGGTTTTGAGCATATCAGTTAATCGCATACGCAAAAAGATAGGTCTAATCATTTCAGCAAAGCGCTCAAAATCCTCATCATCCTTTTTCTTGGATGGTTTGGGAGGAAAAGGCATGGGTTTCTGAACCCATGGTTCTCTTTCTTTACCATGTTTCCTAGCAACAAAGTCTTTTTTATCATAACGTTGATTCTTTGATTGTGGGTTATCAAGATCAACAACAGGTTCAATTTCTATGTCATTATCATTACTAGGTTGAGCATCATTATGAACATTATCACTAGTTTTAGGTTCATTACCAGATTGAGTTTTAGCATCAGAAATAGAAATATCGTTTGGATTCTCAGGTGTTTCAGTAATAGGCTCACTAGAAGCATGCAAAGTCCTATCATTTTTCTTTTTATTCTTTTTAGAAGAACTAGGTACATCTATATTATTTCTCTGAGAATCTTGCTCAATTCTCTTAGGGTGGCCTTCAGGATACAAAGGTTCCGGAGTCATTCTACCAGTTCTAGTAGCCACTCTAACAGCATTATCATTATTCTTACTATTCAATTCATTGAGCAAATCATTTTGAGCTTTAAGTACTTGTTCTACTTGAGTGGTAACCATAGAAGCATGTTTACTAATAAGTTTAAGTTCACCTTTAACTAGCCATATAATCACCCAAGTGTTCAAGCATATTTGAATTGTATTTCAATTGTCTACCAAAATAAGCATTAAAGTCTTCTTGCTTGGCCATAAATTTATCAAACTCATCTAAGCATGGCCTAGCAAATTTAGTAAATGGGATTTCAGCTTTATCATACCTGTAGAGAGAATTTACCTTTACTACGTGTGTCGGGTTATCAAGACCATGAGTTTCTTCAATAGGTAATGGATTAAGATTATATGTTTCTTCAACAGGCGGTAAATTAAGATCATGTATTTCTTCAATAGGAGTTAAATTCTTAACATCTTCAGCTTTAATACCTTTTTCTTTCATAGATTTCTTTGCCTCTTGCATATCTTCAGGACTGAGAAATAGAATACCCCTCTTCTTCGGAGTTGCTTTAAGAATAGGCTCAGGAATTGGCTCCGGAGGTGTCCAATTATTTTCATTTGTCAACATATTATTCAATAGAATTTCAGCTTCATCCGGTGTTCTTTCCCTGAAAACAGAACCAGCACAACTATCCAGGTAATCTCCAGAATCATCGGTTAGTCCATTATAAAAGATATCAAGTATTTCATTTTTCTTAAGAGGATGATCAGGCAAAGCATTAAGTAATTGGAGAAGCCTCCCCCAAGCTTGTGGGAGACCCTCTTCTTCAATTTGCACAAAATTATATATATCCCTTAAAGCAGCTTGTTTCTTATGAGCAGGGAAATATTTAGCAGAGAAGTAATAAATCATATCCCGGGGACTACACACACAACCAGGATCAAGAGAATTAAACCATATCTTAGCATCACCCTTTAATGAGAACGGAAATATTTTAAGGATGTAAAAGTAATGAGTTCTCTCATCTTTAGTGAATAGGGTGGCTATATCATTCAATTTAGTAAGATGTGCCACAACAGTTTCAGATTCATAACCATGAAAAGGATCAGATTCAACCAAAGTAATTATATCAGGATCAACAGAGAATTCATAATCCTTATCAGTAACAAAGATAGGTGAAGTAGCAAAAGCAGGATCAGGTTTCATTCTAGCATTTAGAGATTGCTTACTCCATTTAGCTAATAACCTTTTGAGTTCATTTCTATTTTTGCAAGCTAAAATAGCTAAAGAAGCTTCTTGATCAAAAACATAACCCTTAGGAATAACAAGTGATTCTTCATCATCACTTTCATCAGTATCATCACATTCAATATTTTAAATTTCTCTAGCTCTAGCAAGTTGTTCATCAAGAAATTTACCAAGTGGCACAGTAGTATCAAGTATAGAAGTAGTTTCATCATAAGTATCATGCATAGCAGAAGTGGCATCATCAATAACATGCGACATATCAGAACGAATAGCAGAAGCAGGTGTAGGTGTAGGTGCCGCAAGCTTACTCAAAACAAAAGGTGAATCAAGTGCAGAGCTAGATGGCAGTTCCTTACCTCCCCTCGTAGTTGAGGGATAGATCTTGGTTTTTGGATCTCTCAAGTTCTTCATAATGACAAGAATATATATATATATATCCCAAGTGACTCAAAGAATAGAGCTATGCTCCCCGGCAATGGCGCCAGAAAATAGTCTTGATAACCCACAAGTATCGGGGATCACAACAGTTTTCGAGGGCAAAGTATTCAACCCAAATTTATTGATTCGACACAAGGGGGGCCAAAGAATACTCTCAAGTATTAGCAGCTGAGTTGTCAATTCAACCACACCTGGAAACTTAATACCTGCAGCAAAGTATTTAGTAGCAAAGTAATATGATAGTAGTGGTAATGGTAGCAAAAGTAATGTTTTTGGTATTTTGTAGTGATGATAGAAATAGCAACGGGAAAGTAAATAAGCGAAAAACAATATATGGAAAGCTCATAGGCAATGGATCAGTGATGGAGAATTATGTCGGATGCGGATCATCATGTAACAGTCATAACCTAGGGTGACACAGAAGTAGCTCCAGTTCATTGATATAATGGAGGCATGTATTCCGAATATAGTCATACGCGCTTATAGAAAAGAACTTGCATGACATCTTTTGTCCTACCCTCCCGTGGAAGCGGGGTCCTTACGGAAACTAAGGGATATTAAGGCCTCCTTATAATAGAATGTGACAGCTTGGGTTTTGCCCTGTCTTATTTGCTTGATTTTTCATTTGAATTTTTTTGAAACTTGGAGTTTTTGAATCTTTTCATATGGACTTAAACACTTGGGCATCCTTAGCTTTCACCCAAGTGCTTCACTTCCCTCCTAAATCATAATTTCACTTCTGACCCACCCAAAAATAATCATTGGAATATTTTTCTTAAATGAAAAATATTCATTTTCTTTCAAAAACCCTAAGCCAGATCTGTTTGCTTCAAAGCAACCCCGATTTTTATGGCTCGGAAAAATCTGAGATAACTCACAAGTATTCTGTGAACCCTAGTGCACCTTCCTGAGCAAAACTATTTCATCACTTTTTGGAATATTTTTGCTACAGAAAATCTTTTCTATTCTGGACAGAAATGGGGGTTTCTACAGCAACTACCATTTTACTTGCTCCATTTGACCTGAACTTTCTTGTGCATCTTTACCTTAGTAACTTATAACTAGCCTCCAAAGCACAGCTTCAAACTCCAAGCCATTTGACCATAGTAACATCACAAAGTTACTGACCAGAAACTTACTTGGTGTGTGAAAACTTGTCTACTGCACCTGGATCCAAACCAAATCGTGGTAACACTCAAAACTACCACGAACAACATGCCAGACATTGAGTTTATGCTTAGATCGACCTGATGTCATAGTTCACGCGGTGACCGCGTTCGTCCAGGCATGCTGGCATGCAGCCGATGCGCTCTGCGACGCACCCGAGCCTCTGTTGCTCGCGTGCTTGCTTCCCCGCCTGCCCAACCATGCCAAACCTCGCCACCATCATCGTCTCAATGTTCTTAACTCCTCCCTGGCGCTCGCCAATGCCGAAGCTCGCCGCAGCGAGCACGGGCAAGGTCCGGCCAGCCCAACAGTGTGGAGCGCACTGTGCTCGTCGCCATCCTCTTGATCCTGTGCTCGTCTCCGCCCGCCCACAGTGGCCGTGTGACCTCCGTCGCCTTCTCCCCCTCTCACTGACGCCACTTGTCGCCGTGGACAGGTGTCCATCGGCGGAGCCCGAAGCACCCTCGCCGCTCGCCTATATATAGAGCCCTCTCGAGCCTCCTCAAGCACCATCCAGCACTCGCACACACCCCACGATCGAGTAGGAAGCCGGAGCCTGGTCGGGTAGGCCTCGGGCCGCCGTCCCTGAGCTCGAGCTCGCCGGCGATCCCCTCTGGTCGCCGCAGTAGCTCCAGCCCCTCCCAGGCTTGGGCGACCCCTCCAGGGCCTCCGCCTCTCTCCGGTGAGGCCATCTCGCCCGCTTGGAGCCCCTGGAGTGGCCTTTTCTCGCCGTCTTCCTCAACTCCGATGACCTCCATGTTCTGCCTCCGCTTACGAGGTCATTTTCGACGCCGTCCGACCGCCCCTAGCTACACTAGGGGTACGGGCAGGTGCGCCTCAACCCCCTCTTGCCATCCCTCCCTCTCGTTTGGGCCAAGGAGCCCTCGTCGCTGGCGAGAGCTCCGGCGAAGCCGCGGCCCCCTCTGTTTCCTTCTCCTTTTCCCCCACCTGACTAGCGGGGCCTGCTAGTCAGCCACTCAGTATGCGCGCGAAGCGGTACGAGTGGTGGCGCCCCTGGGCTTTACGCCTTCGACGTCACCCCCCCCCCCCCCAGTCTATTTCTTTTATTCAAATTCATTTGAATTTACAGAACACTTCAAACAGTTATAACTCTTCAACCATAAGTCCAAATGAATTGATTCTTTTTGCATCGTGTTCTTTGATAAGAAATCTAGAAGCTCACCAAAGATGAGATTTTTCTGAGCTGTCTAGAATTTCTGGTGATTTTTAGAAGTGTTCTTGATATTTTCCTTTTGTGTTTAAAGTTACTTTTAGAAGGTGAGGCTTGTCTTGAGGATCACCAGGAGGCTTGTGAACCTCATCTGCACTAAGGCAAGCCACAGGAACATTTTCATGATGCCATTTCAATATTTGTGATTTTATTACTTGAATGAAATGATTAATCCATGCATTTAAATAATTATTGAGTTATTTATATTCGGTGAAATATTGGTTAGTTGTTATGCTTGATTTATAGAATGGTTGAAACTAGTTTAGTGGATAAAGCAAGTTAAGATTTACTTGAGGTGATGTTAGAAATAATTTTGTTATGCATGTTAGCAATTATTTAAAGCTATGTTTTGCCTTTATAGATTGATGGAAATTAATTAGAAAATAATCTGTTAAATACTTGTTTAATCATATTACTTGTCTTACAGAATGTTTGAACCCAACTTAGTGATAAGGAAATTAAGAGTTGTTGATAGTGAAACCTTCTTGACAAGCATATGAGAAATTTATCGGAGTTACTTTCTTGCATAAGAAATTAATAAAACTTGTTGCAAAATATTTTGGTTAAGTTGTGAGTCATTTGAGCAAGTAGAGTAATTTGAGTTGTTGACGTTATGCTTGGTGTGTATAAGGATGACATCGGTCATTTTTACCATTATATGATGCATGTGTTGTTTTGCATTTCATGGCATGCTATGACACCGGTCATTTTTAGTTTAAAGTTAAACCTGAATATAACTCAACTTGAATATACCGTTGACTAGGTCATGCGCTACAAAAAAAGACACATTCGTGACATTTTGGGCTGAACGAAATTTTTTTTCTGTCATACATATGACACTTCTATGACGATAATTGTGACAAAACCCGGTATCATCATAGATGTGGTGGGCTCCTACTCCTATGACAAAAAATCATGACATAAAATGGGCTTTTCATCCTGGGCGGGCCGGAGACGCAGCTGCATGACATTCTTTGGGCCGTCCATGACGGAAAAACCGTGGTAGAAGCGAGGGGGGGAATTTTGGGGAGTTCCCGGTTATAGTGGGAGGTCGGGGGCCGAGCGATGCGCGTTTCTCTCGTACACGTACGCGCGTGTGTGCAAGGCGTTGACTCTAACTGAACCCAAGCGAGGCGTTGGGCTCTAACTGAACCTGAGCGATTGCACTGTAGGCTACTCGTTACTGAACCCGAGCGATCGACCGATGGCTGTTAACTGAACCCGATCGAGCGATTCCTTCGCTACTGCTGCTAACTGAAGCCGATCGATGTTGCCTCTAGATGAACAGTAAGCGTTGCGGGGGGGTTGGATGAACAGTTCCTGATGGGGGTGGATGAACAAGACCCCGTGGTGTTGCCTCTAGATGAACAGGACCCCGATCGATCGAGCTGGTTGGGGCTGGATGAATAGGACCCCGTGGAGGGCTGGATGAACAGGACCACCCCATGGAGGGCAGGATGAACAGTAGACGGTGGAGGGCAGGATGAACAGTAGCCCGTGGAGGGGTGGTTGAACAGGAGCCCGTGGAGAGGGCTGGTTGAACAGTAGCCGGTGGAGTAGCGCGCGGTGGAGGCTGGATGAACAGGAGCCCGTGGATGAACAGTCGCAGGTGGAGGCTGGAGGAGGTCGACGGTGGATGAACAGTAGCTTGTGGAGGCTGGAGGGGGTCGACGATGGAGATGAACAGTATCCCGTTGAGTCCCATTTTGCGGTATGCCACACCCCTCCCGATGAACAGGACCCCCGTTTCGACCGTAGCGCTCCAACACAAGTCAGTTTCGCCCGTCTTGCGGTACGCCACACCCCTCCCGATCAACAGGACCCCCGTTTCGACCATAGGAGGTCTGTTTCCTCCGTTTTGTGGTACGCCAGACCCCTCCTGATGAACAGGATCCCGTTTCGAACGTGGCCGGTCGAACACAAGGCCGTTTCCTCCGTTTTGTGGTACGCCAGGCCTCGTTTCCATCGCCTATTCCGTCCAAGCCCTCCTGATGAACACGACGCATTCCGTTGCCTCCCCATGAACACGACGCATTCCATTGCCTCCCCATGAACACGACGACAACGTTGTTTCTCCGTTCCGACCCAGCCATGTACACGAGCCCTGGCCGTACGTATGCGCGAGTAGGCGTTCGACACCCCGCCCGTATGTACACATACGTGGCCGTATTTTCTTTCTTGCACCCTAGCCGATGTATGTATGTGTACATGCTACGTGCGCGCTTCTACTACGACACGTGCGTGCCTCTACATCGACTAGTATATATGTATGTACACGTTCGCGACCAGAATGACAACGCTACGTATGCTTCGACCAGGTGGGTCCCGACTATCAGGCACTTCCTTGCGTGCGAAGATGTAGCTGGTGGGTCCCAGCAGTCAGGGGCAAACATTTTTTTCATGAAATATGGTGGCCCGTCCGGTGGGTCCCCGCTATCAGGTGGAGGAATAATTATTTTGCGCGTAATAAGGAGGCACTTCCTTGCTGCCGCCATGGACCCAACTGTTAGCGTCTCCACGCACAGTACTCTTTCGATCGAAGTCGGTTGTTGACCACATTGACCATGCCGCGCCGAGAGCACCACGGCGGTGGACGACGGCGAGGCCTAGGAAGGGGACGACGCGGAGCCAGGGAAGATGCGGAAGTGGAAGCCCACGCGGAGAGGAGTACGAGGGTTCACTGGTTCGGCTGCAGTGTGAGGCTGCCGTCGCTGCAGGGCCTGGCCAGCGGTGGGAATAGTAAGGGGTGGTGAGGCCTCCGCGGCAGCACAGCCGGCCACGGGAGGCAGGAGCATGCGGCACGACCGGCGCTGCTTTGGGCGGCTGGAGCAAGAAGACCAGAGATTGAAGAAGCACTGCGGCCGTTGGATGGACATCGTACGGTCACTGGAGCTAGAATCGTTCATATTGACTAAGTTGACAAAGCCCTTCATCCACGTCAACTTAGTAGGCCCACAAGTCAGCCTCCCACCAAGGTGGGTCCCAGCTAGGCGGGGGAGTATTCATTTTTTTGTGCGTAATAAGGAGGCACTTCCGGTGGGTCCGAGCTGACAGCGGGGGGAACGTTTTTTCGCAAAATACGGTGGCCCGTCCAGTGGGTCCTAGTAGTTAGGGGGAAACGATTTTTTCGCAAAATACTGGTGACCCGTCCGGTGGGTCCCCGCTGTCAGGTGGAGGAATAATTATTTTGCGCGTAATAAGGACACACTTCCTTGCGGCTGCCGTGGACCCAGCTGTCAGCCTCTCCATGTGCAGTACTGTTCCGATGGAAGTCGGTCATTCACCACATTGACCACGCCGCGCCGAGAGCACCACGGCGGTGGACGACGGCGAGGCATAGGAAGGGGACGACGTGGAGCTGGGAAGACGCGGCAATGATGCCCACGCGGAGAGGAGTACGAGCGTTCACCGGTTCGGCTGCGGTGTGAGGCTGCCGTCGCCGCAGAATAACAGGGGTGTGGGTGAGTAGAGGGATGCCCTGGTCAGTGGTGGGAGTAGTAGGGGCACTGAGGCCTGCGCGGCAGCACAGCCGGCCACGGGAGGCGGGAGTAGGCGGTCCCGCCGGCGCTACTTTGGCGGCTGGAGCAAGAAGATCAGAGATTGAAGAAACATGACGGTCGTTGGATTGACATCCAACGGTTACGTCTGCTAGAATGGTTTGTTGACGTATATAATAACTAAAAATATCTGACATACGCGTCAACTAAACAGGCCCACAACTCAGACCATTCCCTCTTTTTTTAATAATTTATATATAGCTCAGGCAACTTCTTATGCAATTTATTGCAGTCGTTTCTGTGGGTTCCAAACTATTTTTAATACCGAAATGTCCAGCCAGATTTAAAGTACTTTGAAGATATATTTAAATTAGGTTAATGCCCAGTGAAATAGGAATCTGAAAATGTAATAAAATTCAGAAATTATAAAGTAATTGCCAATTTGTCATCTGTTTTTATATTTACAACCCATTTCATATTACTTTCAATATTTGCAGGCGTCTTGAAAGAGTTGCAGCCCATCAAGGCATAGAAAAATAAGTAGGCCTGGATTGGGTATTCTTCAAAAAAAATAAACTGGGCTCATTTTCATAAAGAAAAAATAGCTGGGCTGGTCACATGCTGAACATAAAATATAAGCCTAGGCTAGACGGGCCACAGCCCAGTTCAAACCCTGCTCCGTCTCAATAATACCAAACAGAAAAATACTGCTCGAGTAGCTACGTCCCAGGTGTCAGCCGATCTTGTGATGTTCTCTTTTCTATTGACTATATACGCTCCCATTGTCGTGGGTCCCAGATGTCAGGAAAACACTAGGAGGAAGCATTTTATTTTTCCATATGCTGACGTGGTGGGCCCCTACTATCATCCTCTCCACGTACTTCTGCCGATTCCTGTTGTTTGTTGACCATGTTGACAACGCGAGAGGGCGGCGCCACGGCGAGCGCACCAAAGCACGCGGAGGACGTCGGTGTTAACGATTTAGGAGACGGTGGGGCGGCGATGCGTGCGCTGAGGCGCAGCCAGCCGTGGGAGGCGGAAGCAGGCGGCCCCGCAGGCGCTGGTTTTGTTTTGGCGGCTGGAGGAAGACAGGACTGAAGAAACACGACAGACTGTAGTACTTAACAACCTTAACTGAAACCACCAGGGGCACTTAACAACCAAAGCTGAAAGCAGTATGAGTACTTATACAGGTTCAACCGTACAAAGCACGCCTCGAACAGTGCTACTTCGCCTACAGTTAACCAAGGGTGAGGCGGCCAAGCCCCAGGACAAGGCCCAGGCGCCACCCCGCGCATCCACAACCTTCTGAAAGCGGCTTCATCTCGCAATGTGGTCAATAAACAGGATATTCGCTTTAGAGCCATGGAAAAGCATGAACATAATCTTCTGTCCTATTCTCCACGATGGACGGGCCTTCATTATTTGAGACCACCCATGGATAAGTATCTTTTCACCTCCAAGGGTAATTGAGTAGGTCGACATAAACATCATGTTGTGACCAAGCGCAAGTCTGGCCCGACCATGGTCAGGCATCTGTATAGGAACAATAGAACTCGGCAGTTCCTGTTTCAAGAAGATCACAGCTGTAAAACTGTGTATAAGCAATATTTTATGAACAACATATATAACAGAAAACAGCTCGTACCATAAGTTTCTCGACACAGTTGGACCTGTTCAACGAGTGCAGTAGTGGCACACATATCCCACGTGGCCTTCCACCATTGAAACGCCCCACAAGGACCTCAAGACGATCAATAAAGTAACTTGTGGATGTCAATCCAGTCAACTTCAGTGCCATTAGTAACAGCCGAGTTATTACAGAGTAACAAATGAGCAGACTGCTTTACTCTGAAAAAACCTACACGTGCCACCAATTATAAGAAAATATTAGTTAGAAGTAGCATCTTCGTGAGAGATTCGTTGCTACTTCTAAAGTTAAATTGTGATTAGTTAGACATAATAGGTGGATTAAGAAGTAATCGAGGCAACAAGCAAGAACCAGATACAAAACTAACATGGATGAACAATTGGAACGACGTCGGGGTGGAAGATCACAGTGAAGATGAGACCAGGTTCTGCTATTTCCATCAACATTCCTGTGCCAACTTTCAGTCCGTAACACTTGAGAAAGTTTATCCAAGTTCGGCCATAAAAAAAGCAGCGATCTTCTTGGTTCATGAACCCAACTCGGAACTTATATCCATGGCTTGTCTTCACTGTGACCATTAAACTAGTGTATTCAGTTATGGCAAGGCCGAGCATCTTGAGTACATGTGTTCTGGCTGAGCAAATAATACACTGCAGGAAAAATAATATGAGAACACAGCATGTTCAAAAAAACCCCACCCTTCCGGATAGAAAAGAGGATTCTAGGAACATACTGTGCGCGTTTCAAAATGCTGTGTTAGGATGAGAAGGAACAAGTGTGGCGTGTCGCCGAGGGCGCATAAACCTGTAGGGTACTCGCACTTTCGGCACTGCATATGAAACACACTAGATTCAGTAGGAAGAAAAATGCATCAACGGCGACGGCTTCCATCCTAGGATTACCTGCGACCAAGGGACTTGGGTTTATCGGGGATGGATGAAGAATTCGTACCTGGTTCTCCATGAGAAAACCCTATGCAATCGCCGAGAGGGGGTTTTCTCTAAACAAGCAGACGAGGGAGAAAGGGATTTAGGCCCAGTGAAATATTGCCACTTCGTCCGTCCAGCTTACTGCTAAAGCTAGAAAGGGGGGTTGTGATTTGACGGCTCATTGGGCATTACTGTGGCGCTACGACCGGGGTGTGTCTACCGTGAAGTTGTGCACTCTAATTTGTGCATATGGCACGTGGACCCCGTTGCCGGTTGCCCCACATATCAGCGAAAGGAAGTAGAAAGACAGGAGTAACTAGTTACACATAAATATATTTTTTGACAGAGAGATACTCCCTCTAAAGAAATATACAAATCTTTTATATCACAGGCTCACCTTGCCGAGAAAAATACTCCCTCTGCAATGCACGGGCATTATGGGGGTTCAGCTAAGAATATAATACTCAGACTTTTTTGAGGGATAAAAGCTGCTTTATTGAAGATTAACAGTCATAGGTATACAAATAATTTTGGGGGTTCCTGTGAGCCAAAGATTTCGTCCACAGGGCAAAGAAGTAGCAGCTTTTGCGAGCACATGCGCTTCAACGTTACACTCACGTTTTTCATGTATGATCTCCATGGTTTGGAACATATTCTTCATCTTGATCTCGTCCATAATAACTTTGCTGGGCCCCAAGTATGCCTCTCCGATATGCTTGACTGTTGCTGAACAATCGATGCTAATCTGAACTTGTTGCAGGTTTAAGTCAAGAGCCAGAGATAGCCCCTCGCAACATGCCATTGCCTCTAGGATCTTTGGATCAGTAACACTTTCGCACACCAGTGCCGATGCTCCAAGGAAGAATCCTGTATGATCCCGGCTCACAACTGCCAGGGCTCCCCTTTCACCATTGCGAGATAACGCAGCATCAACATTCATCTTCGCCCAACCCACAGCAGGAGGAGGACGCCACTTCTACACTGAGCTAGTGCTTCTCGAAACCAGGTTCTGGACTTTGGGCCGCAGACCGACCCTGCATGTTTGGGGGGCCATGTGTTCTACCTCAGCGCTTTTCATATTGCAAGCGATCGGTACGGCGCTGGTTTTAGATGCTATCGCAAGGCGAATACACAAAATTGAATAAAGCACGGCGTCTGTTGGAATGAAATCAAACGACAGTTCCTAACCAGCAATCAGAGTTGCAATTCTATCAATGATATACCATGTGATAAATAATACTATCGTACTACTTATACACACAGGACACTTGTTTCACCATGCCAGATTATTACATCAAAATCTCTCGGAGGATAGATCAGTTAGGCAGTTGCATGCTGCTACTGAAGAATTTCAAAGTTGATTTGGACCAGCTCTCCTTGCCGAGAAAGTTCGATTTTGACATCATCCCCTACCGCAAGATATGATTTAGATTTGAACCTTGACCATCCTTTAGCATCAATCATCATGCGACCATCCTTTGTACTTACGATATATTGAGCAGGTTCATTCACACCAAGGCTGCGCATGGTAAGAGAAACTTGGCCGCGGTCGCCCGGATTGTTGAACGACTCCCTCATTGCTCTAGGAGTTCTTTGTTTGCAAACAAGAAGACATACCCAAACAGTTAGATCAACACAGTGAATCATGCGAAACAACATGGAAAGAAAAAAGAACAAAGCACTTGGGCGGCCAATGCTTACCAAGAAGGTGGACATGTCGGTTTTTGTAAGCACTTTGGTATATGAAGTGTGAACTGCAGCCCAGTCTGTTGCCGGTGCAACTGCACGGGCCAGAGCAGATGCAAGTGCAAGTGTTGGTGCATGTGCCGAAGCCGCTGCTGCTGCCGGAGATGGTGCTCCTTGTAGAGCTGGTGCCGGTGTCGGAGCAGGTGTCGGTGTCGATGCCCGATCCTCCGGTAGATCAGACTGATCCGCTGACGCGGTCGGTGCCCAATCCTCAGCTGGATCAGACTGAGTTGCTGCCGCTGTCAGTGCTAGAGCAACCGTCGATGCTCGATCTGTGCGAGATAGCGGCGATCGTGTCTGGTTTGCTATGATCAGCTTTCTAACTTGACTAGGATCCGTGACCGTGATCTAGTATTTTTCTTCATTTCTTTTAAATGCAAGAAGGACTAATTGTGGCGTTTTTGTTAAACCAAACTGCAGTTCATCATAGGGATTCAGCGTACTCAGACAACAGACTGGTCCAATTTTTTCCAGTAATATAAGTGATGGACAGTGCCTTTGTTACTGACACGACATAAGAAGTGAAACCTGCAAAAATAGCCATCGCAGAGCAAACCAAACGGTTTATTCTGTGATGAATGTCACATGGCAAAACCTGCATCGTAAAATTGCAGGAAAAGAAAGAAAACATGACATTAAATCAATAAGATTTAGACAGTAAATCAATAAGATTTACTTGATGTGACACGAGTGAATCCTTACCAGGAAATCACTATGTTGAAGTACTAAACAGAAGATTGATCGTTCAAGTACGTGTGGCATGCAGGGGCCCTGCCTACTCCCACAAGCAGGACAGTCCAAAGGTCATGACAAATCGTATGGACCGAACATCCATGGGGCTGGAAATCCTGGTGGGTGCGATAAACCCTGCAATGCATACAGATATTGGAGTGTAACCATAATTGATAGACCGTCCTCACAAAAAATATGATATGGATACTTCAAAATATACAGACTGAATTGAGTGGACAGACATTAACATAGACCATTCTCAGGACTGACCACACACCAAAAGCGGTAGTACTAATAAACAATACAGGGTTCACAAACACAAATCAAGTACTGCACAATAGTACTTACTACAGACAAGCAAAGTTGCACTAACTAAACTCTGCAGACTATTTTTTGCCACCAACCTACGGGATGAACCCCGCATAACTGACTAGGCCATGGACTTCGTGTGAGATGTCTAGATGCACCATCACCATCTTGTCAACCTTGGAGAACCTAACAGAGTGGTCTTTCCACTCATAAAAATGATGATGAAGACATGCCGCATTAGATTTGTTGGGAAGCTTTACAAGAACCACACTCTTCGTAATCGAAGGCACAGCCAGGAAATTGTTGTGGTCAAGTACATCCTCGAGAACACGCCTGACAACAATGCAATAGGAAAACACTAGTTCAGGACACGCGACGACAAGGACACAGCAGCTGGATAGTTCAGCAGTAGAACTCATCATCAGGTCTTTCAGTTCACACGGCATGACTTTGAGAACTTCATCTCCACCGCGGACCTGGTTCTAATTCAAACAGAAACCATATTTTATTACTACCTCCATTCAGCAATATAAGATGATTTTCGATATTATACTCCATATATGACTACATATACGCACAGAAATGAGTGAACAAAGACACTAGAACATGTCTTCAAAGGCATGAGAGCAGAGGGATTACATGCAATATCCATAACACAAGTTACTGAGGCAAATATACCCTCTTAAAAGGTAGCATTGATGTTCATAAAGTACTCCCTCCGTCCCAAAATTCTTGTCTTAGATTTGTCTAGATACGGATGTATCAAGTCACATTTTAGTATTAGATACATCCGTATCTAGACAAATCTAAGACAAGAAATTTGGGACAGAGGGAGTAGTTGAAAGTAATCTATAAGAAATCAGTGTCAACCTCTCGCATGTTTTGGTCAAAAGAGGAATTTAGAACCGTCATTTGGCACACAAAAATCACATGCAAGATCACCCAGAAAGTTGTACTACTAGTACTAGTACTGCGTGTTAGATGAAAAAACACGATCAAGATCGAGAAAAAGATCGTCAAGAAGAGATATTACCTGGACTTGCTTAATGAGGGATCCCGGAGAGGGGGGCTTGGACAGGGCGATGGCTTTGAGCTTGTCTGCGGTAGTCTCGGCGGGGTGCTTGCGCTTCTTTGTACCATGAGCCTCGACGGTTTTGGCCGGAGCCATAGACATCACTTCGGCCGGTGCTCCAGCGTCCATCAAGAAACTGTCAAATAGAAATAAAAGAAAAGAAACCATAATCACAAACCCAAAAGAAGAAAAGAGAGGGAGTTATAGGATCAGTCTCGGGGTTGCAAGACCGGGCCTTGGCCGGAATCAACACCATTGATGCGCTCACCTTTCCTTCTTTGGGAGAGAAGAACAATGGCAGAAGCAGGTCTGGGTTTTCTTGAAGAAATGAGGAAAAAGATGAGGCAGAAGCGAGGGTTGGGTAGAGACGAAGCTGAGAGAGAAGAGTGAAATGATGGTTGCTTCGTCCGTCCAACTTACTGCTGGAAAGGAGGGGGTTTTGTGATTTGCCGGCTCATTGGGCATTACTGCGGCGCTTCGATCGGAGTAGTCTACCGTCACTCTACTACGGAGTAATTTAGTGCATGGCTGGTGGACCCCGATGCTTGTTGTCCCACACGTCAGCGAAAGTGAGTAATTTAGTGCATGGCTGGAGGAGGATCCGCACGGTAGAGCATGTCCACTATTTTTCAGAAGAAAAAAATGATTACAGCAAGCGTTTCCACTCTTACGACAGATTAGGGCGAAACACGGCAGCCACTTGAACATACACAGTGCTCCTACTACTAGGCATGTGCAGTGGTTCATACGTCAGTACTACACAATCTTGTTGCTAGTGTAGTAAGATATGACGATAACAAATGATGTCGTGCGCATGTCAACTACTCCTATATGTAACATAGTACTGCTTTTTCGACTGTCCGGTCGAGAATGGATGGTGAGATCAATGTTAACAGAACTAGGTCCACAGCACACGGAGAGTACGGTGCTACAGTACTCCACGAAACATGAACCACGTGAAGCACGAATAGTGTTAGGCAGGGTGTATGAAGGGTGCACGGGATGGGAGCAAAAGTTCCCTTCTCGACCCACTTTTGGGTGTTTGGCAGAGTGCATAAAGGGTGCATGAGTCCACACTAGTAGGTTGACAAAAATACACGAAGAGGAAACAACTATATTGAGATGAGAATGCAACCAAACACACCCACACGCTTTGTGCAACAGTGACTGATCTGCACCTTCTGAGTTTGATCCAACGGTCATGTTGCGCCGAGACATGGACATGCCCATGCAGAGGGTTTAGCCCGACGGCCGGCATCGTCGCGCTGGTACGACGGTAGGCATCGCGCAGCCGCAACACGTGCGTGGCAACTTGGTTCACCAAGTGGCTGAGGCGATCCTGGACCTCGTCATGATCGGCCCGCTCGCGCTCCAGCCGGCTCCCCTGACGGCCTATCGTATCTCCCGCTTTCTGTAGCAACACCGCCGACGCCTCGAGCATCTTTGTGGTGGACGCCTGCCGCTTTTGAAGCTCCGTGAACTCCCGCAGATAACGGAGGAGCATGGCACTCCTCTCCTCCTTGAGCTCACGGAGCTCCATGTCCTTGGCCCTGAGCTCCGCATCCTGGGCATGGAGCTCCTGTGTCAGGAGCCTCACCCCGGACTCCATGATCTGCTGCGCCGCCATGGCACCAGGTAGAAGCAATGGGGAGAGGAAGCAAAGGGGGCGAAACGGCTGAAAGGCAATGCAATCTACGGGAAGGCGGAGGGAGCAGGGAATCTTTTGGTTTTCACCACGGTAAAACACCAGTCAACGACTTCTCACATCAGGGAGCAGTGGGTACAGGCGGAGTCATCGTGACTAATTGCTGTCGCGCCTGCTCCCGTCAATCAAAAAATTAAAAATCCTGCCGCGCCTGCTCCCGTCAATCAAAAAATTAAAAATCCTGCCGCACCCAAACACCAGAGCAACGCCGCGGTGGATATTCAAATTTACCTACCTGCAAGTAGATGAAAAAGGGGTGAAAAAACAAATGTGGCGGCGGCCTAGCTAATCGGTCGAACTAGCCCAACTAGCTAGCCACCATGCTTCACTGATGTACTCGGCGACAAAGGTGGTCTTTCGTGATTTGACGACTCATTTACTTGCTTCGGCGCTATGACCGAGGAGGACCCAAAAAACACGTGGTAGGGCGTCCCACGTCAGGAAGAATATATGCGTGCACCACCCGGGAGGACCCCGAAACCGCGCGGTAGGGTGTGCCACGTCTCGGCACGGAGGAAAAATGTGCGTGTAAAAATATACTGTATCAGACGTAGTAGAGTACCTATGGTTTGACCTCGGGACCCGGCCAGTCGGTTGAAAATGCCCCACTAGCCACACAGCTTCATCATGCAAACATGGCACGGAGGATAGATGTGGTTAGCTCCGTCTCGACCAGCCATAACGTCTCTTGTTCTAGGCGATTCTTCTATTTTCCAAGTTATTTTTAGTTGTAATAACACCACAGCAAGCTAGCACCGCTCTTCGTGTGTGCCTGTGCAAAGGTTAGACGATGGAGAGAAGAGAGATTGAGATCGCAGACCTAGGACCCACCAGTAAGTGAGATAATGGTCATGCACGTGTTGACGAGGCACTCCCTCTACTCTACTCGATGCAAGTACTGTATAAAATCAAGTTATGGGACAAAGCCAACAACCATTCGTTTTTTTAGGCTATCGACTTACGCTTTGTAGTCCAGGTTGCCAATTCGAATCTCGTCTTTCAGATTTGTTAGTTTTAGGTCCAAATTTGATTAATGACAAGTGGGACCCCTGTGTGTTATTCCGATATTTCAGTGTAGGATGGTTTTTTTGTACAAACACTTTGCGCGGTTAGACAAGTAACGGCACGAGTTACACATTTTTTGCAAGTTTATGAACAAAAATGATAGCGGCATAGAATATCACATCCACCCCGTAGCTTAGATACAATGGTGATACGAGTTTTTACACCGTTGGAAGTGAGATCCAATGGCTTGGGAGTAGTCTTTGTAATTATGCGCAATTTCCTAACTCTCCAAAGGTTTTTTTGCAAATAAAACATTCAGGCCTCGTGTGTGCCACTGCATCTTTGATCCAACGGCTCCCCGATGCTCATATTAGGTGCTCCCCGTAGCTTAATTACCTGCTACGGTGATTGGAGTAGTTGTGGGCCGAATGCTATGAAAATATAATCTAAACCGACCAGAATAAATGCCTACACAAATTAATCCAAGGTTGGAGTGCCCCTCGCAATGTAAATAGCTCCGTCTTTGCGAGGGATGGAGAGGTAGTAGCTTCAACGCGTGGAAGATACGGTGTGAGAAAGTGAGGTCGTCGAGAGACATATAGATAGAGAGACAAAGTGAGTGTGGACCGACATTCATTGGACAAATATATATGCTCTAGAGAGATATTGTCCGATTGAGCTTTTTGGCAAGGTGAGGGCTGTAAGATAGAGCTTGAGAGATGATCCAGTCACAGACGTGTAGATATATTTTGTGCGTAAGAGGAAGCAAGGTCAACCGATCACATAGGGTCGCCGTGCGATCGAAAGAGTGAGACGGGTTGGAGAGAGTGACCTAGATAGATGATGTGCGTGAGAGAGTATACAATGTGAATAGGTCGAATTGGGCTCAACATGGTGATGTATCGTTTTTGTCCGAGAAAGAGCGAGGTCAATCGAGACATACGGAGAGAGAGAGAGAGAGAGAGAGAGAGAGAGAGAGATTGAGTGAGTGTGGCCCACCATGAGGTCGAAAGAGTGGTGGCGGCTTGGATGGACTGACCTAGATAGACAATCTGTGTGAGAGAGTATAGAGTATGTCGATTGAGGCCCGAATAGGGAGATATATCATTTGTGTGTGAAAGAAAACGAGGTTAAACGAGACTCAGATAAAGAGAGCGAGAATGAGCGAGTGTGGCCCGCCGTGTGGAAGAAAGAGTGAGACAGTCTCGAGGGAGTGACCTAGATATACAACGTGCGTGCGTGCATGCGCATGCACGAGAGGTTGGGAGGCTAGATAGGCAATGCATGTATTTAGCGCGAGAGGGTGAGAGGGAGAGGGGGGAGAGAGAGAGCTCGGCATGGGGTGCAATGGCGGGTGTGTGTGGTAAATACATTTGGTAACAGAGTGGGAAAAGGGGTTGATGTGTAGTTGAGAGACTAAGAGATCGAAACATGGAGAGAAAGAATGGACGTGTGTTGGAAACCGATAGCTTCCTAAGGTGGTTAGGAGAGGGAGATTGACCGATACAGGAAGTATGTAGGGTTTGTGCGGGGGGGGGGGGGGGGCTAAAAACAACATTTGAATGTACATAGTACGAGACTTAATATCGATGTTTCAATTCGGTGTACATTGTAAGATTTGAACCGAGGACCAGGCATACGGGTAATTATTTCGAATTCATGCCATACTAAGTTTCGAAAAGTTGACATTGACTCAGTTTCTTGTGCTATTTTGTAGGTCATATGTTTCAATCCATCAAAAGTGAAATGTGAAATCCATGTTAGAATTGGAGATCGCTACGTGACACACACTCGAATTCAAATAACTAACTATGTGACACACACTCTAATTCAAATAACTAATTATGTGACACACACTCTAATCCACGTTAGCGTGGGTATCGTTTCGATTTTTTTTCAAATAACTCCTCATTAATTAATTTATAGTACTCCCTCTGTTCACTTTTATAAGACCTTGAAGACATTTCAGACAATGTGCAAAATAGTTCATTTTAAGTTGTCTGAAACGACTTACAAAAGTGAACGGATGGAGTATATCGTTTCGAATGACTAATTATTGCAAGGAAAACACGGGCATGGTAATACATACAGATTCGTTTGCAAATGAAAGAAGATTCGTTTGCATTCTCAAATGTAGGCGCACCAGGCAAACCAGGGTCGTGTCGGGGTGGACGTTGCTTCGGTGCCTTAAAGGCAACTGCCTTTGGGTCACTGACATGTGGGCCAGCCACCTGTTGGGCCCATATTTCATGCACACAAAGGCAGGTGCCTTAAGGCACCGAAACATAGTCCTGTCAGGGTGGTCGCGTGTGTCGGACGGACGCGTAGCACCCAGCCACCCACCCCCCCACCCCCCCAAAAAGTATGACGACAATATAAGTTCGCGCTTCCACGTTTCAGATTGAAATATCTGGCGGCCCCAATTCCAGCCCTGCAAAATCTCTCTTCTCCACCGTCCCCTTTCGTGCCCAGATTGCTCAAATCCCTAATTCGCCGCCAACCCTCGAATCGCCCCTCGTCTCATCTCTTTCCCCATCGTTCCCCACCTCTGTGCCGGACGACAACGACGAAGACGACGGTCGCGCTTCACCACCGCACCGGAGCTACCTCATCTACGCCCTCGTCCACCGCACCGGGTGGTCCACCGACAACGTCGGCCGCCGCAACCGACGTGCCTCACAGACACCGAGTTCCACCGCATCAGGTGCGCTTCACCGATGCCGTCTCCCAGCTCACCGGGGCTACTTCACCGAGCACATCGTCGCACCTCCGCCCCCCGAGGCCGTTGGGGCTTCACCAACGGTCTCATCCACCGCATCGTCGCGTTCCGCTGCCACTCAAGATCTACATCCGTGCGTGGCCAGCCAGCGCATCACCCTCAACGGCTCTGAAGTGACCCGCACTCTAGCTAGGCGAGCATGCCCAAACGCCGGCCCGAACTAGGTATCCACACATCACTCCCTTGTGCACTGTTCCGACGATGTTTGGATATCCTTTCACTGCTCTCTTAGCTTACCCGCCTATGCAACTCTGACCTTAACTCTTATTTCTTCTGGAGATATCATCGGAAACAAGCAAATCCATATTTTAGCGAAGCATGACGGCGCTACGGGATCTGGTACACATCCTGCACACCCGTATAACCTTGTAAGTATCTGTCCTCCGGTACAACATCAAGGTCGATTCCTCTTATTTGATCAATCATTCGCCGTGTCAAAAATGCAGAGGGGGATGCAAGGAGCACAAGGCCTGCACATCCAAGCAAGTGGTAACATGGACTTGTACATGGAACATCCCAAGCGCAAGCAGAGCTGCAGTGAGCCTGTACAACGAGCTAGTGTAAGTCCCTGCATTTCATTTAATTCGTACTGGCATTCGTGTATGATTTGTGTGCAGTGGCTGATCCATGAATTCAAGTTACCAGGGGCGAACATTTAACTTAAACAATACGAAGGCACTTACACTCCGGAAATCAACATAACTTGAGAAATGTGAAGCTACATGCACTTTGAAAACCAGCTAATGATCCAAAGTAGTTCAGATTATAAACACTAAATATTGCAAGCACCAAAAACACAAAATGCAACATGGTGTACAAGGACTACAAACATGGTCTGTACCTGCTTGAATTATTCGTTCTCTGGCTGAAAATATCGAAGTGTAATTGCACGTATAACCAGTGCGCAAACTGCATATCAATATATCTATCCTGCACAAATATGCCAATAGTGTCAAACAACATATTAGAAAAGTATTTATGCTATGTTGTCATGATACGGGGACTTTCTGGTAGATGGCCTCGACGTTTCTTCAAGCTATGAAAATGCACTATAATTTGCTTGTCATCAATGCCTGCAAATCTCTGTCTCTCTCAACATAGTAGATCATCATTAGACACTAAATCCTTCAATGAGCTTGCAAAATTCTTGCATTAGATCCATCATTAGACACTATATGTTCATCACCAGGAGCATGTAAAATGTTTGCATCAAATCCTTCATTAGCAGTCTATTCATTAGACACTTCAGGCTCAAGAACAACATGAGCTTGTATGTTTGCACCGGAAACTTGATTAGATACATCAGATTCAGTCAGTTCAGTATTGATTGGGGGAGTTATAAAATAAGTAGAAATTGGTTTTATTTTCTCATAGATTCCCTACATACAAGCAGTTGTACAACATCGTCAGGTTTAACTATTGGCCAGAAATTGAAGAGTTGAATTAGATATAATCAAGGATGTGATGTACCTGCTCGTTGCGCATGCTACTCTTGCAAGTTGCGACTGTCCGTTTGCGCAAGCTCGATGCAATGCCCGTGCTGCCACCGCTGCCTCCCATGCAGGCTACACCCAGGGTTGGATCTTCATCTTCTTGTCCTTCCGTTCGCTTGAAGCCCGGTGACCGCCCTCCAATGAGGGTGCGAGGAAGTGCTGTGTCGGTCTGTCCAGTGGCGGCTAGGTTAGGAGCGAACCAGACTGGATGCTGGAGCGAATGAATTGGGATTTTTCCTGCTGTCGATCGATATGGGAGGCGCTCATTTGGGCCGCGAGCCTGCTATAGGGCCTGCCTTGCACTTATGTTATTGGCCCATCCAAATGGAAACATTTTTCTTCATTTTTTACATTGCCTGCTTGTGTGTTGGGACAAACAAAACTAGTGTGGGCCAACCTGGACGACTCAAACTAGGTGCACAATTTCCAGCCACCTGAGGCGGCCGCCCATACCAACCCCTATGGTGGTGTCGCCCCTTTTTGCGTGTATGATTGGATAGTGAAAAATATTCCAGTGGCGCTTTTGATTTACCCACAGAATGGTTGAATTGCTTGTTTCTATGAACTGAGTTCGCCAATAATGTGAAGGATGTCAGTCTTTCATCCTATTGTAGATTGCTTAGATCTCGATATGCCAAAAGTAATCGCATGAAATATACAGTAAAAGCCAGTGTGATGTGTTTGGCTACAACTAGTCTGACTACACGTCCTCATATAACATATCAAGGACGCACCATCATACCAGATTAACCATTCGACTTACCGATGCAGTGTGGGAAGAAAGAAGTATTGGGACTGCGTATCCAAGCAATTGATGCCATGGACTCCTTCGTACAACCTTGTAAGCGAAAAAGAAGTTGCAGTGTGCCTGTACAACAAACTAGCGTAAGTTCAGTTACCTGCTTCTCGAAATTTTAGTTAGCCACTTATTGCAAAATTGTTCAATTACATTGTTTGGCTTAATTTAGTTTGCTACTAATTACATAATGGCACAGCTTGTTAATCATATTGTAGACTGTGCCTATCTATGTGTTTGATACTTACTGTTAAGAATTACATGTTTGCCTTAACTTAAATATCTACTTGTTAGTTTAACTGCTTTGCTGCTGCAATAGCGGGTTACAATGATGTTAATAACTACTTTTCAGCATCCAATTGAAACTCTTTAATTCCTTGTTTGTTTAACTGGTTTGCTATTATAACTCCCAGTTGAGATGTTTTGCTAACTTCAACTTTTCTGAATCCAATCGGAACTTTAATGGCAAAACAGGTTAGCCCAAGATCAAAGAGCGAGGTCCCCATGGATGTTGCATCATCCCACAGCAGTGGCACCGGCCCAATTGTGCATTATGAATTGCCAACTGCCGATGCTCTAGAGGCTAAACTAGTGGTAGAAAGAGATTCTGCTTCTGCACTTAGAGATGAAGTTGACATGTTGAGGAAGCAAACAGCACAATCACAAGCAGTACTCAAGACAGCCATTAAATATTTGGTGGATTTTAAAACGAAGCAAGCTGAGACTGACCAGATTGTTAAGGTCCTGAAGGAAAAAAGGAAACTAAATTCCTACTTGGTAAATCATAGGTGAAATGTTATTTCCATAGTTGAATAACCTTTGTGTTGTCTGTTCATGTAATCAATCAAACCATTTGTTTTAGAGATCATGTAATAATTGTTTTTTGTTTGTAATTTTATTTGAGCACAAGTCTGTATTAATTGATAAGACTCGGAGACATTTCATTTGGATTGCTGTGCCAGACCTACATATATGCCAATCGGGCTGAATGTGCATTCAGCAATAGTAGTATAGATGGACCATAAGTGGCACGCATCGGAAAGGGCCAAGATGCTGGCTAAAAAAGATGTTGTTGTAGCCAAAAAAAAGTACAGCGGCCTGGCTTATGTATGTTAGTTGATATTATTGATCCATATACTCTATAAGTGTTTATATGTCTGTTGGTTCCGTACATTCTTGGTTGATTGACTCGGTATTTGAATCTTGATACATCGCTTGTGTACATATCTAAATGGGAGTACACATTATGATGCGTGTGACATTTGAGTTGGACATGAAGTGTTCCAAATATTCGAATTCACCTTAAAATGGATTCTAGTTTCTGAATTTGAGTATCGGCATTTGTAAACCATATTCATATATGACAGTGGAATACATCTTTGTCGTCCTTTTGAAGATATATAAAAACACATAGAATGATTTATAAAGATTCATATAGGGATACAAAATGGATTCGAATTTAGTTGCCAGGGTAAACGTGGATGCTTATTGTCCCAAAATTCGAAAGAAACAGCAAAATGTCCACTCCCACATCGGCTGCCCGAAGCCAAGTGTTTGGGAGATGGAAATTACTATCTACCCATTACACGGACAATCCATCGGCCCGATTTCCACTTCTCTAAATAGGGGTAGGTTAGTAACTTCAATTAGACATGACACGACCGCCTTTGAGCCCATTCCGACACGGTGGGCGTCAAACATGGGCGGCAAAACTCATTTGATTCAAGCTCGTCCGAAAGACCTCTGTTTCTCCCTCCATTCCCCATTCATACACGCTGGGCGGCAAAACACCCTCTCCTCGTCCGAAATAGATGTAGGCTAATATTTTAAATAGGGGCAGATGTGTAACTTCCATCTGACATGACACAACTGCCCTACCTATCACCCCCGTTCATACACCATGGGCACCAACCGTGGGCGGCAAAACACCCTCTCCTCGCCCGAAATAGTTACCGGCAAATACTTGGGAGATGCGAGATTATCGTCCTATCCCCAACCGACGAGATGTCCAAATTTGAAACGGGGGATAAGTTCGTAACTTTCCCATATTTCAGACAGGCGCGTCCCAAAAACATGGTTCCCCATACCTCTCCCTCCATTTTCCCATTCATACACCGTCCGCGCTAGAACACCCCATTCCCACACTAGCCTCCGTCCGCCACCCCATCCATCGCCGCCGTCCTCCACCACATCCATCGCCACCGTCCTCCACCATGCCGGAGCGCCTACCAAGACCGCGTCGTCCACTGCTAGAGATGGACGTTTCTCATCCATGGCGACGGACCAATAGCCTTGCATCGCGTCCTCTCGCTTCATCGGTGTCGTCGTCCTCTTTGCCGGGGCCGCTCACACGACCTTCTCTTCCAACGCAACGGGACTTATCCCCCGATGCACCCATCTACCGTCGCAGATCTGCTTCAACGCCACCGACAGCCATCGCACCCCCGATGCCTACACGACGCCCCAAGAGAGGTGGTACTTCATATCTCCTCAACTGTTTGATCTCAACCAGAAAATAGATCTTAACTTGGTTACTCTACTTTCTTCTCAGCTCTTAGAATTTAGTTCTTAGTTCAAAGCAAACAATGGATGCTAAATATCATTTCTTCGGTTTGCAGCTTCAAATCTGCCATGGCACAGCCATAATACGGTTTAATTGATCATGCTTAGGGTTTAATTGATCATGTTGGTTCCGTGGTGGTTTCTTTAATAGAAATCAGAGGTGAAACCCTCATTTGCTAAAAAATATATGCTTAGAGTTTCCCCCTTTTATGATCACTATACGATCAGAATACATGCTTCGTGTCATAATAACACTGCTCCACCCATCAAGCTAAACAAGCTTAGTTGTTCAAATGCGAATCTGATATTATTAAAATAGAGTTGTTTAATTGGCCAGCTAAATGTTCCTAAATTAGTTTCAAAAATGCATGTTCGCCGCTCGGGTGTGTATCTCTGTGTGTGGTCTGGTCAGCACAGTTGGGGAGGTGAACTTTGCATATGCAGGGGTTTATAGGGAGACACTCTCCGAGTTGAAACCGCAATGCATTCCATAGATAATCTGACTACTTTTTATGTTTTCATGAATCTCAGATTCTGAACAGCATCATAATGATTATGAGCTTGTGCGCATGAAAAGAATAAAGCAGAACAATGCCATGGCTGTCAAACTTGGCATTAAGGGACTGAAATCAAGTCTGGATGCAATGTAATGCAAACACTCTCCACCTATAGATTCATGCTCAGAATATGATCCTAACAGTGATTCTGAGCTAGAGGGAGACCTAAGTCAATGTAGCTCCCTAGTGGAGGAGTCAGAGGAAGATGCCATATCTTATTCACCCATCAAGGTACTTGCTCTAACTTTCCAAGGTTACATTGCTCGCACATATCTTGAAACTGATGCTTTGCATTGCTTCTACTTTGTTGAACTGCCATTAGCTTAGTTTACACATCGTGTATGTGAATACGCCCTGCCTATCCATTTTTAGTACATATTCCATCTGTCATCATACCATATTTATCCATTCAAATGATGTTCTTGTGTATCAGACGTTCAAAAGGAAGAGGGCGATTGCTGATCGTGGAGGAGCACAAGCAGAGTATTTGGAAAAGGTAGTGGTACCTAATAAATCAAATAGCCCATTAGGTGTAGTTGCAATATCACCTGACCCACAAAATACCCCAACTCTAGCAGACTCTAGCCCTACTACACTGGTCATTTCTGATGCCCCAACTCAGCAGACCCCAACTGCAGCAAACAGTATGATTATGCCAGTTGACATAGCACTAGTTGTACGACGCAAAACCCCCATTCTAGCAAAGAGTACACCAAATCTAGTTGTCAAATCCCTTTTCGAACCAGAGAGAGCCCCAATTGCAGCAAATAGGACCCTGTTCCATTTCTTCCCAGTTTAGAAGACGAAGCTTATGTTGTTTTCAGGAACTTTGTGCGCATCTTTCCTTCATGGAAAGATCATGCCGCAGACACAGAACAATTTCCAGTCTTCCTCCGCAACTTACGCGTAAGTAATGTACTAATGTTATTCATGGTCATTATTGCATATGTTCCTGCTAACAGAAGACACAAGATTTCATTCTTTTAAATAGGCGAGGCGCAAACTAGATTGTGATGACAAGCAAGGGTTGGTTGCGCTTTTCAAGCACTCGTTGATGAAGTATCGTTCCTACCTGAGGCAAGCGCACTTCAATGGCAAGCCTCTGAATGAAATTTCCGTAAAGTCTCCGGTGCTACATTTATCCGACGATGACAGGAATAATCTTGTTACACATTGGTCTCGGCTACAGCGTAAGGTATTGTCTATCATATCACATCACAATTTGAACTACATTTCTCCATTTGCCTTAATGTCTCACTTGTATGAAAACTGTTAGCAGAAGAACATTCGTTCTCAAGGGACCACAGAATCTCGCAACTATACTGCACACTGCATTGCTCTTGTGAGTATCTCTTGCCCTGTATGACCATACTTACTTTCATAGTTGTTTGATTATGTAGCATCACTGCACATGTTAGCCTCGTAATCGTCCATTTGGTGGACATTATAAGATCCGTATGGACTCTTACATAAATTTAGAATCAACCCAATGCTTTTGAAGAGGTTTAGCTTTGCAGTCCTCTTGTAAGGACTGAATGTGGTCTATCACTGTACTTACATTAACAGCTACTCCCTCCGTCCCATAATATAATAACATTTTGTACAGTACAACAGTGTTCAAAACACTCTTGTATTATGGGAAGAGGGATTGGTTCATTTTGTAGCATTCTGCATCTTATCTCCCTCGCCCACCATTTACTAAAAAAGATCAGATCTATATTTAATCTTACCAACAAGTAGAATACACAGACAATGCCAGTGCAGAAGTGTAGCCCATTGCTCTTGTCAGTACATTTTGTCCTGTAACGCGTGTACTTCCAGGGATTGGTAGTTGATTATGTAGCATCAATCTTCATCTTATCTTCATTATCCTCTATCCCTTCCAGTATTATCATATCTATAATTACTCTCTACAAAATGTAGAGTACAGGCAATGCTTATGAAGAAGATTTTGTGCTGAAATTCTTGAGTTATCCTTCCCTTGCCATGGAGAAGGGCATTATAAAGCCGGTGTTAACTGTTAATGTAAGTCGGTCCTTCTAAAGCTCCTCAAATGCTGTTTAATTTGCTCATAGTCCCTATCGTTTACTGCTGTTTAGTTTGCTGTTTCTACCAAAATGCATGTTCGTAAGAACCGTAAGTTCTAAGTTTTACTTGTAAAACCAAATTCCTTATTCATACCATGCACATTACTTAATACTCCCTATATGTATGCTTGTTTTGTGGATCTATAATCCAGTGTGTGGTGAAGCAGCCCACGTTTGCACCTTGTCATCTCCTATTTTATCTTACTAATGTGGCTGATGATATGAACTACATGCCATGCACATTATCCAAAATAGATACAATGATTTTCTTTGCCCTTCATCTATGCTTGTTATGCTGACATGGTAATCCAGTAGTGTGGTGAAGCTCCCCGCATTATGAACAATGCCAAATTATGCTATTGATATTTTGAACATACTCTTTATTTTCTAATTTGAAATTGGATAGAATTGACAGAACAGTTATCATCTTTGTTTATACACGTGCAAAACCTGTCATCTCTCTGCTTTGTTTCAGGGTGATATGCCTGATGGCATGCACAAGTCTGCTGAAGGCTGTGAGACAAACCCAACATATATTGTAGCAAAGAAGGCAAAACATCTTGAAGATAGCGAGACAACCCCAAAGTCTTGTCTTGATGTAGTGTTCAAGTTACTTGAGACTAACAGTCAGACAAGCTCACAAAATTCGTTGTCTGAATCAGTTCAACTTCTTCAGTCCCAAGTTCTAGCAGAAAGGCATTCTGCAACTCAACTTCGACTTGAAGTCCTATCTCTAAGAAAGATTGCGGAGAACACCAATGAGAACCTCATCACTAAACAGCTACACCTGGAAGCTATGGTCGACATGCTAGGCCGGTCTCACAGCCTTGCTCAGCAGCTTGCGCATCAGTTCCCCCGCAAGGCTAACCTTTCTTGAATCGTCTTGGAAGTGGTCTCGGTTTAGTATTATTTTGTTACGCTGCAATGGTGCCCAGTTTTTGTAATCTTCTTCTTCGTTGCGCTTTATGATCACTGGTGGCGAACTTTGATGCCCAGTGGATGTAATATACCTTAAATCCTTTATTATGTAGTGTAGGTTTATTCTTAGCTACTATGCCATAATTTCTTTATTGTATAGAGTAGGTTTGTTCTTAATTCCTACTAGTTACGCAGCAGCCCAAAATGAACCTCGGCCCATGATTGTGCGAATCAAATCACGGGCTATTAACAGGCCAAAATTGTCTGGGTCCTTGTTTGGCCCAATCAGATATCGGCTGCGAGCAGGCCGGATGCAAACCGGGCCGTAGATAGGCCCAACTATATGACAGGCTTATAACAGGCCGAATTTAATATAGGGCCGAAATGTTAAACGGGCCCTTAACAAGCCAAAACTAATATCAGGCTGAATTACTAAGTGGGCCTTTAGCAAGTGGGCCCAAAAGCATAGTGTCCAGTTGACGGGTCGAATCTGATATGGGCCATAATTGAGCCCAAAGCCTCTTAAAGGGCCGGACCTGATCTGGGCCGTAATTTGGCCCAGAACGTGGTAGGCTTTTAACGGACCAGATCTCATATGGGCCACTATTAGGTCCGGAGCATGGCAGGCCATTAATGGACGGGATCAAATATGGGCCGGCATTTGGCCCAAAACATGGCAGCCAGTTAATGGGCCGGCCTACTAGGGTCCTCAAAATCTTGTGGGCCTACAGCTGGGCCGGCCCATTAATGTCGGCAAAATCTCGTGGGCCTTTAGCTAGGCCGGCCCATTATGACCCGCAAGAATCTTGTGGGCCTTTACCTGGGCCGGCCCATTATGGCACAAAAAAATCTCGTGGGCCTTTACCTAGGCCGGCCCATTATGGCCCTTAAAATCTTGTGGGCCTTTAGCTGAGCCATCCCATTATGGTCTGCAAAATTTCGTGGGCCTTTAGCTGGGCCGGCCCATTATGGTCCGCAAAATCTTGTGGGCCTCTAGTTGGGCCGGCCCATTTAAACTTGTTGGGCCGTGCCACATGTCGACGTATCATAGGCGCCTTCTGTCCAGTGAGTGGATGACATCTGTCCCGACGATGAGTCGACGCGTGTTTCCTCTAGCCAATGATGATTTTACACGTGGAAAATCCCCATTGGTTGGGGCTGTTAATGGGTTATCGGATCCAAAACCCGACCCGATAGCTTAACAGCGTTCCGTTACGGTGGATGCCATGTGTCGGTCACCCTTGACGAAAGAACTTCTGTGACGCGCGATTTATCGTCATGGAAGTGGACACTTCCGTGATGATAATTTTGGTAATGTCATGGAACACTTCTATGACAGCACAGGTATGACCTTCTTGATTCTGTCATAAATTTGTCATGGATGTACATGCATGACAAAAAACTGACCTACTGTGACAAACATGTATCATCACGGAAGTGTATTTTTTTGTAGTGATGGTGCCGCTGAATCGAGTTTCTTTCTAGTGCAACCACATTTGCCTTTGTGGGAAGGCCTTGATTCGGTCCATTGACACGGCCTCTGGTCTGTGCCTCCATCTAGGGAAGCTTATGTCGTGCTTGCCCTGGCCCGGTAAGCAGACATAATCTTGTGTGCTCGTTGATGAGATTATGGTACCGAGTCCCCGAGTGGGAGTGTTTTGACCACGACGGTGGTCGGGGTGTTTTGGTAGACACAGGGCCACCCAGGACCAGCACGTTCGGGATTTGGGTCGGAGTGGCCAGGAGAGTGTTGTGGCAATGGACGGGTTTTGTCGGAATGTCGTTGGTCCACCCGAATGGGAGTGCGAGGCCATGGGTTCCGTGGTGTGGGTATAGTGTGCTACCTCTGCAGAGTGTGTAATCTATCGATAGTCGAGTCCACAGTTACGGACACCTCGTAGTAGGTCCCACCATGAGTCAACATTTAATAAAAATTACACACTAAGCTATGAACTTTGCATTGTTGATGGATGGCAGAAAGGCCATCGATGCATTTGGGACCAAATGATTGTCATGGTTGTGATCGCCGTAAGGATCACGAGTTGTTCTTGAGAAAGACCACTTTGGTGGTGTGTTTGTGATCTAGAGATGATCATGGCTGGTAAGCTGTCCCGAGGGACGTTCGAGCATGATCACAACATGTTGACATATAGTGTTGCATTTTTAATAATTGGCTAAAAATCATGGTATTGTTTGTCATTATGATTATGCCTGTTGTGAGCTTGCAAGTACATTCGATGTACTGACCTGGCGTGTCATGCCAGATTTCAAGAAAGTATAGTTGGAGAGGAGCGTTGTTTGAGTCTAGATCGTGTCCACATCGGTGTCCCTGTGATATGGAGCTTCTGCCACGACGTTATTCCGCTGCCACGTAGTTGTTCGGATCGAGGCCCCTTTATGTTCACTAAATAATGTACATATTGTTCAGCCGCATCGAGTGTGCCGCTTGGCCTCGACAGTTGTTGTAATGTAACTCTGCTCCGCTAGCATCAATAAAGCGGTTGTTATTCTGTACCAAGATGTTGTGTGTTGCCAGAAGACATGATCTTTGGGCTGGCAATGCATGGTAAACCGGTCGCTCTGAGCCGGGGTGCCACATAGAGAACCAGAACAAAGCATTAACACATAGTGAATACATGAACTCCTCAAACTACGGTCATCACCGGTAAGTATCCCGATTATTGTCACTTCGGGGTTAACGGATCATAACACATAATAGGTGACTATAGACTTGCAATATAGGATCAAGAACACTCATATATTGATGAAAACATAATAGGTTCAGATCTGAAATCATGGCACTCGTGCCCTAGTGACAAGCATTAAGCATAGCAAAGTCATAGCAACATCAATCTCAGAACATAGTGGACACTAGGGATCAAACCCTAACAAAACTAACTCGATTACATGATAGATCCCATCCAACCCATCACCGTCCAGCAAGCCTACGATGGAATTACTCACGCACGGCGGTGAGCATCATGAAATTGGTGATGGAGGATGGTTGATGATGACGATGGCGACGGATTCCCCTCTCCGGAGCCCCGAACGGACTCTAGATCAGCCCTCCCGAGAGGTTTTAGGGCTTGGCGGCAGCTCCGTATCGTAAAATGCGATGATTTCTTCTCTCTGATTTTTTTTCTCCCCGAAACACAATATATGGAGTTGGAGTCAGAGAGGCAACAGGGGGCCCACGAGGTAGGGGGCGCGCCCCCCACCCTCATGGAGAGGTGGTGGGGCCCCTAGCCTTCATCTTTTGTAGGTATTTTTCATATTTTCTAAAAAGTTGCTCCGTGAAGTTTCAGGTCATTCCGAGAACGTTTGTTCCTGCACATAAATAACACCATTGTAATTCTGCTGAAAACAGCGTCAGTCTGGGTTAGTTCCATTCAAATCATGCAAGTTAGAGTCCAAAACAAGGGCAAAAGTGTTTGGAAAAGTAGATACGTTGGATATGTATCAGAGACGTCCCCGGGTTGTACGTGTGTTGAACGTGGAGGTGCCGTCCGTTCGGCGCTAGATCGGATCTTCCGCGATTTGAATCGCCGCAAGTACGACTCCATCATCCGCGTTCCTTGTAACTCTTCCGCTTAGCAATCTTCAAGGGTAGGAAGATGCACTCCCTATCTCTCGTTGCTAGCATCTCCTAGATTGATCTTGGTGACACGTAGGAATTTTTTTTGAATTATTGCTACATTCCCCAACAGTGGCATCATGAGCTAGGTCTATGCGTAGATTCTATGCATGAGTAGAACACAAAGTAGTTGTGGACGATGATTTATTCAATTTGCTTGCCGTTACTAGTCTTATCTTGATTCGGTGGCATTGTGGGATGAAGCAGCCCGGGCCGACCTTACACTTACGCTTACGTGAGACTGGTTCCACTGACTGACATGCACTTGATGCATAAGGTGGCTAGCGGGTGTCTGTCTCACCCACTTTAGTCGGATCGGATTCGATGAAAAGGGTCCTTATGAAGGGTAAATAGCAATTGGCATATCACCGTTGTGGCTTTTGCATAGGTAAGAAACGCTCTTGCTAGAAACCCATAGCAGCCATGTAAAACATGCAACAACAATTAGAGGACGTCTAACTTGTTTTTGCAGGGTATGCTATGTGATGTGATATGGCCAAAAGGATGTGATGAATGATATATGTGATGTATGAGATTGATCATGTTCTTGTAATAGGAATCACGACTTGCATGTCGATGAGTATGACAACCAGCAGGAGCCATAGGAGTTGTCTTAATTTATTGTATGACATGCGTGTCAATGAAAACGCCATGTAATTACTTTACTTTATCGCTAACCATTAGCCATAGTAGTAGAAGTAATAGTTGGCGAGACAACTTCATGAAGACACAATGATGGAGTTCATGATGGAGATCATGGTGTCATGCCGGTGACGATGGTGATCATGTCGCGCCTTGAAGATGGAGATCAAAGGCGCAAGATGATATTGGCCATATCATGTCACTTTATGATTTGCATGTGATGTTTGTCATGTTTACACCTTATTTGCTTAGAATGACGGTAGCGTAAATAAGATGATCCCTCACTAAAATTTCAAGAAAAGTGTTCCCCCTAACTTTGCACCGTTGTGAAGGTTCGTTGTTTCGAAGCACCACGTGATGATCAGGTGTGATAGATTCTAATGTTCGCATACAACGGGTGTAATCCAGATTTACACATGCAAAACACTTAGGCTGACTTGACGAGCCTAGCATGTACAGACATGGCCCCGGAACACGAGAGACCAAAAGGTCGAACATGAGTCATATAGTAGATACGATCAACATGAAGATGTTCACCATTGATGACTAGTCCGTCTCATGTGATGATCGGACATGGCCTGGTCGATTCGGATCATGTATCATTTAGATGACTAGATGGATGTCTATCTGAGTGGGAGTTCATTAAATAATTTGATTAGATGAACTTAATTATCATGAACTTAGTCTAAAATGTATTTACAATATGTCTTGTAGATCAAATGGCCCACGCTAATGTTGCCATCAACTTCAATGCGTTCCTAGAGAAAACCAAGATGAAAGACGATGGTAGTAACTATACGGATTGGATCCGTAACTTGAGGATCATCCTCATAGCTGCCAAGAAAGCATATGTCCTTGAAGCACCGCTAGGTGACGCACCCATTTTCCCAGCAACTCAAGACGTTATGAATGCTTGGCAGTCGCGTAGTGATGATTACTCCCTGGTTCCGTGCGGTATGCTTTACAGCTTAGAACCGGGGCTCCAAAAGCGTTTTGAGCAGCACGGAGCATATGAGATGTTCCAAGAGCTGAAAATGGTTTTCCAAGCTCATGCCCGGGTCGAGAGATATGAAGTCTGCGACAAGTTCTACAGTTTTAAGATGGAGGAAAACAGTTCTGTCAGCGAGCATATACTCAAAATGTCTGGGTTGCACAATCGCTTGTCTCGGCTGGGTGTTAATCTTCCAGATGACTCGGTCATTGACAGGATCCTCCAGTCGCTTCCACCTAGCTACAAGAGCTTTGTGATGAACTACAATATGCAAGGGATGGAGAAGTCCATTCCTGAGTTATATTCAATGTTGAAATCAGCGGAGGTGGAAATCAAAAAGGAACATCAAGTGTTGATGGTGAATAAAACCACTAGTTTCAAGAAAAGGCAAGGGTAAGAAGAACTTCAAGAAGTACGGCATGGGAGTTGTCGTGCCCGATAAATCAGTTGCCGGGAAGAAGCTAAAGAATGGACCCAAGCCCGAGACTCGGTGCTTTTATTGCAAGGGAAATGGTCAATGGAAGCGGAACTACCCCAATTACTTAGCGGATAAGAAGGCCGGCAACGCCAAAGGTATATGCGATATACATGTTATTGATGTGTACCTTACCAGCGCTTGTAGTAGCTCCTGGGTATTTGATACCGGTGAGGTTGCTCATATTTGTAACTCAAAACAGGAGTTGCGGAATAAGCGGAGACTGGCGAAGGACGAGGTGACGATGCGCGTCGGGAATGGTTCCAAGGTCGATGTGATTGCCGTCGGCATGCTACCTCTACATCTACCTACGGGGTTAGTTTTAAACCTCAATAATTGTTATTTAGTGCCAGCTTTGAGCATGAACATTGTATCTGGATCTCGTTTAATGTGAGATGGCTACTCATTTAAATCCGAGAATAATGGTTGTTCCATTTATATGAGAGATATGTTTTATGGTCATGCCCCGCTGGTCAATGGTTTATTTTTGTTTAATCTCGAACGTGATGTTACACATATTCATAGTGTGAATGCCAAAAGATGTAAGGTTGATAATGATAGTCCCACATACTTGTGGCACTGCCGCCTTGGTCACATTGGTGTCAAATGCATGAAGAAACCCATGCAGATGAACTTTTGGAGTCTCTTGATTATGAATCATTTGACACGTGTGAACCATGCCTCATGGGCAAAATGACCAAGACTCCGTTCTCCAGAACAATGGAGCGAGCAACCAACTTATTGGAAATCATACATACTGATGTGTGCGGTCCAATGAGCGTTGAGGCTTGCGGTGGCTATCGTTATGTTCTCACCCTCACTGATGACTTAAGTAGATACGGGTATGTCTACTTAATGAAACACAAGTCTGAGACCTTTGAAAAGTTCAAGGGATTTCAGAATGAGGTAGAGAATCAACGTGACAGGAAAATAAAGTTCTTACGATCAGAACATGGAGGAGAATACTTGAGTCACAAGTTTGGCACGCACCTAAGGAAATGTGGAATTGTTTCACAACTCACGCCGCCTGGAACACGTCAGCAAAATGGTATGTCTGAACGTCGTAATCGCACTCTACTGGATATGGTGTGATCTATGATGTCTCTTACCGATCTACAGCTATCATTTTGGGGTTATGCTTTAGAGACAGCCGCATTCACTTTAAATAGGGCTCCGTCGAAATCCACTGAGGCGACACCGTATGAATTATGGTTTGGAAAGAAACCTAAGCTGTCATTTCTGAAAGTTTGGGGATGTGATTCTTATGTCAAGAAACTTCAACCTGAAAAGCTCAAACCCAAGTCAGAAAATGCGTCTTCATAGGATACCCTAAGGAAACTATAGGGTATACCTTCTACCTTAGATCCGAAGGCAAGGTCTTTGTGGCCAAGAATGGATCCTTTCTGGAGAAAGAGTTTCTCTCGAAAGAAGTAAGTGGGAGGAAAGTAGAACTTGATGAGGTACTGCCTCTTGAACCGCTGATACGTCTCCAACGAATCTATAATTTATGAAGTATTCATGCCATGTTTACAATAGTTTTATATGATTTTGGTATGATTTGATTAGAACTAACCTGGACAGACGTTGTTTTCAGCAGAACTACTGTGGTGTTGTTTTTGTGTAGAAATATAAGTTCTCGGAATGCGATGAAAATCAACGGAGAATTTTTTTGGAAAATATAAAAAATACTAGAACAAAAATCTACCGGAGGGGAGTCCCGTGGGCCCCACGAGGGCGGGGGGCGTGCCCACCCACCCTGGGCGCGCCCCTGTGCCTCGTGGACTTCCCATGGGGCCCCCTGACTTGTTCTCGACGCCAACCTCTCCTATAGATACCCAAACCTCTAGAAATTAACCTAGATCGGAAGTTCTGCCGCCGCCATCATCACCGGAGGGCATGGAGGAGGATCCCAGAGGGGCCATCATCACCATAAAGGCCAAGGACCAGAGGGGGGACCTCTCCCCATCCAAGGGGCATGGAGGAGGAAGCGCAAGGGGGAGAACATCTCCTCCTCTCTCTCGGTGGCACCGGAGTGCCATCGGGAGGGGAATCATCGTCGCGGTGATCGTCTTCATCAACATCACCATCCTCATCTCTTTTACATGGTCCACTCTCCCGCACCCCGCTGTAATACCTACTTGAACATCATGCTTTATGCCACATATTATGATCCAATGATGTGTTGCCATCCTATGATGTTTTGAGTAGATATCCTTTGTCTTTGGGTTGATTGATGATCTAGATTTGTACAAGTTGTATGTTTTATTTTGGTGTTGTCATATTGTGCCCTCCGTGTCACGCAAGAGTGAGGGATTCCCGCTGTAGGGTGTTGCAATACGTTCATGATTCGCTTATAGTGGGTTGCTTGAGTGACAGAAGCATAAACCCGAGTAAGGGGGTTGTTACGTATGGGATAAAGGGGACTTGATGCTTTAATGCTATGGTTGGGTTTTACCTTAATGATCTTTAGTAGTTGCGGATGCTTGCTAGAGTTCTAATCATAAGTGCATATGATACATTAAGACAAAGTATGTTAGCTTATGCCTCTCCCTCACATGAAATTGCAATGACGACTACCGGTCTTGTTAACAATTGCCTAAGACAATTCCGCACACCAATCCACCATTATTCCACATTCGCTATTTATAATATTTAGTAATATATTCTAACTTTATGATAACGGCACCTACTTTTATATTTTATCTCTCTGATACCATGCAAAGTTATCCTCTTCATACCCACAACATAATTTTATTTCTCGTTTCTAGTTGGAAGCAAACGTTTGGTGTACATAGAGTTGTACCAGTGGCAGATAGGGCTTGAGAGAATATTGATCTTACCTTTATCTCCTTGTGGGTTCGACACTCCATACTTATCACTTCCACCATTGGGAATTGCTATGATGATTCCCTGCACTTGGGGATTATCAAGCTCTTTTCTGGCGCCGTTGCCGGGGAGCAATAGCGTGGGGTTGATATTCTCGTGTGTGCTTGTTTGCTTTCTTCACTAAGTAGATTTTGTTTTTCCTTTTTGTTTCTGTTTAGTTGTGGGTGAAACATAAAAAAAATTAAACAATGAAAATACAAAAAAATACTTGCCTCTCATGCCTAAAAAGTTTTTTCAATAAGAGAAGTGATTGGAAGATTATGCATTGAAGAAATGAGGGTTGACCTTGAGCACTTGTGTTCATGCTCATGGAAACAATGTAAAATTTTCATGGAAGCTTCTCTGAAAATAATTATCCCATTGTATTATAAAAATAATGTGCCAAGCTTCGGTTTTAGGATGATTAGATTGCTTTTTTACTATGTTCAGTACAAAAACAGAAACTTTGGCTGTAGCGCGTGATTTTACATTTTTTACTGGAAAGTCAAATGGGTCTGAAACTTTTTGCACATTACTTCTGTAAAAAAATTGTCATATATTTTTAGAATTTTTTGGAGTTACAGAAGTATACTAAACTTCCAGATTACTACAGACTGTCCTGTTTTAGACAGATTCTGTTTTCTATGTGTTGATCGCTTATTTTGATGAATCTATTGGTAGTATCGGGGGGTATGAACCATGGTGAAGTTGGAATACAGTACATATAGTTCTAATATGAAACTGGAATGAGTTCGCAACAGTACCTAAAGGTAGTGATTTGCTTTATTATACTAACGGATCTCACAAAGTTTTTGTTAAAGTTTTGTGTGGATGAAGTGTTCGAAGAACGAGGAGTTACCGATGTGAGAAGAATAAAGAGAGGCAAGAGCTCAAGATTGGGGATGCCCAAAGCACCCCAAGTAAATATTCTAAGGATACTCAAGCATCTAAGCTTGGATATGCCCCGGTTGGCATCCCATCTTTCTTCCTCAACAATTATCGGTATACCTCGGTTTTTATTCTGTTCACATGATTTGTGTCCTTTGTGTTTTTTGTTTTTCCTTTAGGAACCATGCTAGTATGAGATAGCCCTTCATTGGTTTATAGAATGATTCATGTGCTTCACTTATATCTTTTAATTATGATCTTATAGAATTTCTCTTTGTGCTTCACTTAAATCTTTTGAGTATGGTTTTATAGAATGCTTCATGTGCTTCACATATATATTTTGAGTTTGGATATTGGTTAGCCTATATTAATTGTAGAATGCACCATGAACTTCGCTTATATCTTTTGGCGTATGAATAATATCATCTAAATTGGATTTAGAAGAAGTTTGCTCCCACTATTCCGAATGAGGAGGATTTTGCTTATGTGGAGAGTAGTAAAATTTCTATGCTCGTAGATCATGAAAAGAATGCTTTATGTGATGGTTATATTGTTTAAATCATTCATGATGCTACTGAAAATTATTATGAGGGAGGAATACATGTTTGTAGGAGTTGCAATAATATCAAGTTTCCTCTCTATATGCTTAAAGTTTTGAAGTTATACTTGTTTTCCCTTCCTATGCTAGTTGATTCTTGTTCCTGTAAATTATGTGCTCACAAAATCCCTAGGCATAGGAAGTGGGTTAGATTTAAATATGCTAGTCATATTCTTCATGATGCTTTCTTTATGTTTCAATTCTTATCTTTTATGTGAGCATCATTGAAATCATCATGCCTGGCTAAAAGGCATTAAAGAAAAGCGCTTGTTGGGAGACAACCCAATATTTACCCTTACTATTTTTGTGTGTTCTCATGATTAAGCTACTGTATTAATCATGTATTATAGCTTTTGTTTCAATAAAGTGCCAAGTAAGACCTTTGGAAAGACTTGGGTGAAAGTTAATGTGATCTTGCTGTAAAAAACAGAAACTTTGTGCTCACGAGATTAGCTGCCATTTTTTTTACAAAAGAGTGAGATTGATTTGATTCACGTCCACCAATTTATTTCAGAATTTTTGGAGTAGCAGAAGTGTGGTTGGTGTTCAGATCATTACAGACTGTTCTGTTTCTGACAGATTCTGTTTTCATTGCATAGTTTGCTTGTTTTCTAGTTTCTATGGCTTATATTTCTCAATATAAATTGTAGAAATGATATGTTATAGTAGGCATTGTGTGAGAACAATTATGAACCTTGTCTTTGACAGTACCAAAGTGAATGGTTTACTCTTTATCATACTAACCTATCTCATGAATTTCCGTTAAGTTTTGTGTGATTGAAGTTTTCAAGCTTTGGGTGAGATATCGATATGAGGAGAATAAGGAGTGGAAAGACCGTAAGATTGGGGATGCCCAAGGCACCCCAAGGTAATATTCAAGGAAGACTCAAGCGCCTAAGCTTGGGGATGCCCCGGAAGGCATCCCCTCTTTCGTCTTCAAAACTATCGGTATACCTTACTCGGAGCTATATTTTTTATTCGTCACATGATATGTGTTTTTCTTGGAGAATATTCAATTTTACTTGTTGTTTGAATAAAATCTTTGGATCTGAAATCTTGAATGAAAAATAATCCTCCCATGTCTATTTAATTATTCGACTACTCAGTATTCTTCACTTATATCTTTTTGGAGTAGTTTGTCATCTACTCACGTGCTTCATATATATCCTATGAGTAAATGGTTGAATGAATTGAATATCATAAATCTGAATTTATATACATTTCATATGCTTATAACATGGGGAGTAATGACTTCACAAACAATACGTATAGGTAGTAAACTTATTGAAAGTTAGCAAACGCAGAATTGGTCACTTGAACAATTCATGAAAGAATATTGAATGAAGAGAGATTTCACACACACAGATATATATATATATATATATATATATATATATATATATATATATATATATATATATATATATATATATATATACTATCTTGGACATCTTTTGCAATTGTGAGCACTCATTAAAATATGGCATGCTAAAAGGTTGATGTTGGACAAGGAAGACAACTTCATGGGTTATGTTTTCCTATATCCGAAACATTATATTGTCTTGGATCATCCAACATGTTGAGCTTGCATTTCCCTCTCATGCTAGCCAAATTCTTTGCACCAAGTAGAGATACTACTTGTGCTTCCAAACATTCCTTAAACCAGTTTTGCCATGAGAGTCCACAATACCTACCTATGGATTGAGTAAGATCCTTCAAGTAAGTTGTCATCGGTGCATGCAATAAAAATTGCTCTCTAAATATGTATGATCTATTAGTGCGAAGAAAATAAGCTTTATACGAACTTGTGATAGGGAAGAAATAAAAGTGACAGACTGCATAATAAAGGTCTTTATCGCAAGAGGCAATATAAAGTGACGTTCTTTTGTATTAAGATTTTGTGCATTCAACCATAAAAGTGCGTGACAACCTCTGCTTCCCTCGGCGAAGGGTCTATCTTTTACTTTTACCTTCTACCCTTAATACAAGAGTCACGGTGATCATCACCTTTCCTTTTTACACTTTTTCCTTTGGCAATATATCCACTTGGATGTAGGTTTTCATAAGTTATTATTGTTGACATTACCCTTGAGGTAAAAGGTTGGGAGGCGAAACTATAAGCCCCTATCTTTCTCTGTGTCCGATTAAAACTTTGAACCCATTAATATCACATGAGTATTAGCAATTGTGAAAGACTAAACGATAGTTGAGTATGTGGAGTTTGCTGAATCAAAGCTCTTACATAGACTCTTCCCAAAAATAAGATGAATTGCAATTATTTGATGACTAAGAGCATGGTTTGTCAGTTCTTAAGAAACTTTATGATCTATACTTTAACATGTGAATAGCTTGTTACTTGATCATGAGAAGTTTATGAGTTGAGCTACTGTTATGATATATAATGATGCTAGAAAAAGTGATTGGAACTATCATTGATCAAATTTATGCACTTGCTAGCATTCACACCTCATAAATTATTTCTTTTATCATTTACATACTCGAGGACGAGCAGGAATTAAGCTTGGGGATGCTGATACGTCTCCAATGTATCTATAATTTATGAAGTATTCATGCCATGTTTACAATAGTTTTATATGATTTTGGTATGGTTTGATTAGAACTAACCGACTGATGTTGTTTTCAGCAGAACTACCGTGGTGTTCTTTTTGTGTAGAAATAAAAGTTCTCAGAATGCGATGAAAATCAATGGAGAATTTTTCTGGAAAATATAAAAAATACTGGAACAAAAATCTACCGGAGGGGAGTCCCGTGGGCCCCGCGAGGGTGGGGGCGCGCCCCTGTGCCTCATGGACTTCCCGTGGGGCCTCCTGACTTATTCTCGACACCAACCTCTCCTATAAATACCCAAACCTCCACAAATTAACCTAGATCGGATGTTCTGCTGCCGCAAGCCTCTGTAGCCACGAGAAATCAATCTAGGCCCTCTCTGGCACCCTGTCGGAGGGGGCCATCATCACCGGAGGGCATGGAGGAGGATCCCGGAGGGGCCATCATCACCATAAAGGCCAAGGACCAGAGGAGGAACCTCTCCCCATCCAGGGGGGAGGCCATGGAGGAGGAAGCACAAGGGGGAGAACCTCTCCTCCTCTCTCTCGGTGGCGCCGGAGTGCCATCGGGAGGGGAATCATCGCCGCGGTGATTGTTTTCATCAACATCACCATCATCATCACCATCCTCATCTCTTTTACGCAGTCCACTCTCCCGCACACCGCTGTAATCCCTACTTGAACATGGTGCTTTATGCCACATATTATGATCCAATGATGTGTTTTCATCCTATGATGTTTTGAGTAGATATCCTTTGTCTTTGGGTTGATTGATGATCTAGATTGGTACGAGTTGTATGTTTTATTTTGGTGTTGTCCTATTGTGCCTTCCGTGTCGCGCAAGCGTGAGGGATTCCCGTTGTAGGATGTTGCAGTATGTTCATGGTTCGCTTATAGTGGGTTGCTTGAGTGACAGAAGCATAAACCCGAGTAAGGGGGTTGTTGCGTATGGGATAAAGGGGACTTGATGCTTTAATGCTATGGTTGAGTTTTACCTTAATGATCTTTAGTAGCTGCGGATGCTTGCTAGAGTTCCAATCATAAGTGCATATGATCCAAGAAGAGAAAGTATGTTAGCTTATGCCTCTCCCTCATATGAAACTGCAATGACGACTACCGGTCTTGTTAACAATTGCCTAAGACAATTCCGCACACCGATCCACCATTATTCCACACTCGCTATTTATAATATTTAGTAATATATTCTAACTTTATGATAACAACACCTACTTTTATATTTTATCTATTTGATACCATGCAAAGTTATCCTCTTCATACCCACAACGTAGTTTTATTTCTCGTTTCTAGTTGGAAGCAAACGTTCGGTGTACGTAGAGTCGTATCAGTGGCAGATAGGGCTTGAGAGAATATTGATCTTACCTTTGGCTCCTTGTGGGTTCGACACTCCATACTTATCACTTCCACCATTGGGAATTGCTACGATGATTCCCTGCACTTGGGGATTATCATAGCGCAGCTCAGGTAGATGTTTATGTGGTGCCTGCACTGACTAGAGAAGAAGTTAATGATGATGATCATGAAACTTCGGATCAAGTTGCTACTGAACTTTGTAGGTCCACAAGGACACGTTCCGCACCAGAGTGGTACGGCAACCCTGTCCTAGAAATCATGTTGTTAGACAACGGTGAACCTTCGAACTATGAAGAAGCGATGGCGGGCCCGGATTCGAACAAATGGCTTGAAGCCATGAAATGCGAGATAGGATCCATCTATGAAAACAAAGTATGGACTTTGACAGACTTGCCCAATGATCGGCAAGCCATAGAGAATAAATGGATCTTTAAGAAGAAGACTAACGCGGATGGTAATGTGACCATCTATAAGGCTCGGCTTGTCGCTAAGGGTTATCGACAAGTTCAAGGGGTTGACTACGATGAGACCTTCTCACCCGTAGCGAAGCTGAAGTCCGTCCAAATCATGTTAGCAATTGCCGCATTCTATGATTATGAGATATGGCAAATGGACATCAAAACAGCATTCCTTGATGTTTTCCTTAAGGAAGAATTGTATATGATGCAGCCGGAAGGTTTTGTCGATCCTAAGAATGCTGGCAAGGTATGCAAACTCCAACGCTCCATCTATGGGCTGGTGCAAGCGTCTCGGAGTTGGAACATTCGCTTTGATGAGATGATCAAAGTGTTTGGGTTTATGCAGACTTATGGAGAAGTCTGTGTTTATAAGAAAGTGAATGGGAGCTCTATAGCATTTCTCATATTATATGTGGATGACATACTATTGATGGGAAATGATATAGAACTTTTGGAAAGCATAAAGGCCTACTTGAATAAGTGTTTTTGAATGAAGGACCTTGGAGAAGATGTTTACATATTAGGCATCAAGATCTATAGAGATAGATCGAGACGCCTCATTGGTCTTTTACAAAGCACATACCTTGACAAGATATTGAAGAAGTTCAATATGGATCAGTGCAAGAAGGGGTTCTTGCCTGTATTGCAAGGTGTGAAATTAAGCACGGCTCGATGCCCGACCTCGGCAGAAGATAGATAAAAGATGAGTGTCATCCCCTATGCCTCAGCCATAGGGTCTATTATGTATGCCATGTTGTGTACCAGACCTGATGTGAACCTTGCCGTAAGTTTGGTAGGGAGGTACCAAAGTAATCCCGGTATGGAACACTGGACAACGGTCAAGAATATTCTAAAGTACCTGAAAAGGACTAAGGATATGTTTCCCGTTTATGGAGGCGACGAAGAGCTCGTCATAAAGGGTTACGTCGATGCTAGCTTCGACACAGATCTGGATGACTCCAAGTCACAAACCGGATACGTGTATATTTTAAATGGTGGGGCAATCAGCTGGTGCAGTTGCAAGCAAAGCATCATGGCGGGATCTACATGTGAAGCGGAGTACATAGCTGCCTCGGAGGCAGCACAAGAAGCAGTCTGGATGAAGGAGTTCATCACCAACCTAGGAGTCATTCCCAATGCGTCGGGCCCGATGACTCTCTTCTGTGACAACACTGGAGCTATAGCCCTTGCCAAGGAGCCCAGGTTTCACAAGAAGACCATGCATATCAAGCGTCGCTTCAACTCCATTCGTGAATATATTCAGGATGGAGACATAGATATTTGTAAAGTGCATATAGATCTAAATGCCGCAGATCCGTTGACTAAACCTCTTCCACGAGGAAAACATGATCAACACCAGAACTCTATGGGTGTTCGATTCATCACAATGTAACTATATTATTGACTCTAGTGCAAGTGGAAGACTGTTGGAAATATGCCCTAGAGGCAATAATAAATTGGTTATTAGTATATTTCCGTGTTCATGATAATTGTCTATTGTTCATGCTATAATTGTATTAACCGGAAACCGTAATACATGTGTGAATACATAGATCGTAATATGTCTCTAGTAAGCCTCTAGTTAACTAGCTCGTTGATCAATAGATGGTTATGGTTTCCTGACCATGGACATTGGATTTCGTTGATAACGGGATCACATCATTAGGAGAATGATGTGATGGACAAGACCCAATCCTAAGCGTAGCACTAGATTGTGTAGTTCATTTGCTAAAGCTTTTCTAATGTCAAGTATCATTTCCTTAGACCATGAGATTGTGCAACTCCTGGATACTGTAGGAATGCTTTGGGTGTACCAAATGTCACAACGTAACTAGGTGGCTATAAAGGTGCACTACAGGCATCTCTGAAAGTATCTGTTGGGTTGGCACGAATCGAGACTGGGATTTGTCACTCCGTATGATGGAGAGGTATCTCTGGGCCCACTCGGTAATGCATCATCATAACGAGCTTAATGTGACTAAGGAGTTAGCCACGGGATCATGCATTATGGAACGAGTAAAGAGACTTGCCGGTAACGAGATTGAACGAGGTATAGAGATACCGACGATCGAATCTCGGGCAAGTAACATACCGATAGACAAAGGGAATTGTATACGTGATTGATTGAATCCTCGACATCATGGTTCATCCGATGAGATCATCGTGGAACATGTGGGAGCCAACATGGGTATCTAGATCCCGCTATTGGTTATTGGCCGGAGAGATGTCTCGGTCATGTTTGCATGGTTTCCGAACCCGTAGGGTCTACACACTTAAGGTTTGGTGACGCTAGAGTTGTTATGGGGAATAGTATGTGGTTACCAAAGGTTGTTCGGAGTCTCGGATGAGATCCCATACGTCACGAGGAGTTCCAGAATGGTCCGGAGGTGAAGAATTATATATGGGAAGTCCGGTTTCAGTTACCGGAATAATTTCAGGGGTTATCGGTATTGTATCGGGACCACCGAAAGGTGTCCGGGGGTCCACCGGGTGGGGCCACCTGCCCCGGTGGGCCAAATGGGCTGAACAAAGGAGGAAACCAGCCTCTGGTGGGCTGGTCCGCCCCCTCCCCCCCCAAGGGCCCAAGGTGCCTAGGGTTGAAAACCCTAGGGGGTGGGGCGCCTTCCCCTCTAGATGCATCTAGGGGGGCCGGCCTCCTCTCCCTTCACCCTATAAATAGAGGGGGTGGGAGGGCTATCGTAACCCTTCCCCTTGCGCAGCCCTTCCCCTCTCCAGCACCTCCTCCTCCTCCGTAGTTCTTGGAAAAGCCCTGCCGGAGAACTGCAAGCTGCACCACCACACCGTCGTGCTGCCGGAGTTCTCCCTCAACTTCTCCTTCCCCCTTGCTGGATCAAGAAGGAGGAAACGTCCCCGGGCTGTACGTGTGTTGAATACGGAGGCACCGTCTGTTCGGCGCTAGATCGGATCTTCCGTGATTTGAATCGCCACGAGTACGACTCCATCATCCGCGTTCCTTGTAACGCTTCCGCTTAGCGATCTTCAAGGGTATGAAGATGCACTCCCTCTCTCTCGTTGCTAGCATCTCCTATATTGATCTTGGTGACACGTAGGAATTTTTTTGAATTATTGCTACGTTCCCCAACAAAGACATGGTCAAATATTTCTACAGCTCTGGTAATTTCTTTCCTCGTAGCTGTTACGAAGAACAGCAGCTGTTGAGCCGGTTCCATCTCCAAAAAAGATGCATCAGTGTCCAACTTTTAGGTACCGGGAGGTGAGGTTTCTCCCAGCCTACTCTTTTTGCATGCTCTCGAGGAAGTTTCTATGCATAATTTGCTGTCAGTACCTAAATGGCGAAAGCTGAGCTAAATGGACACTTGACATTCTTACCTTTTGAGGGAGTCCTGGATTAGGGGGTGTTCGGGTAGCCGGACTATACCTTCAGCCGAACTCCTGGACTATGAAGATACAAGATTGAAGACTTCGTCCCGTGTCCGGATGGGACTTTCCTTGGTGTGGAAGGCAAGCTTGGTGATGCGGATATTCAAGATCTCCTACCATTGTAACCGACTCTATGTAACCCTAACCCTATCCGGTGTCTATATAAACCGGAGGGTTTTAGTCCATAGGACAACTTCATCAACTCCATAGACAACAATCATACCATAGGCTAGCTTCTAGGGTTTAGCCTCCTCGATCTCGTGGTAGATCCACTCTTGTACTACCCATATCATCAATATTAATCAAGCAGGACGTAGGGTTTTACCTCCATCAAGAGGGCCCGAACCTGGGTAAAACATCGTGTTCCCTGCCTCCTGTTACCATCCGGCCTAGACGCACAGTTCGGGACCCCCTACCCGAGATCCGCCGGTTTTGACACCGCCATTGGTGCTTTCATTGAGAGTTCCTCTGTGTCGTCGCCGTTAGGTCCGATGGCTCCTTTGATCATCAACAACGATGCGGTCTAGGGTGAGACTTTTCTCCCCGGACAGATCTTCGTCTTCGGCGGCTTCGCTCTGTGGGCCAATTCTCTTGGCCACTTGGAGCAGATCGAAAGCTACGCCCCTGGCCATCAAGTCAGGTTTGGAAGCTTAAACTACACGACTGACATCCGCGGAGACTTGATCTTCGACGGGTTCGAGCCACGGCCAAGCGCGCCGCACTATCTCGAGGGGCATGATCTAGCTCTGCCTCCGGGTAGTGTCCTGGAGGCCACACACGCATCAGTTCCGACCTCTAACTCGGAACCTATTGCGCCAATTGAGGATGAGCGATTGGACACCACCTCGGGGGCTGCGATCTTAAAGGCGATCGAGCCGAACACTAGCCCCGCACTCTACATGATCCGTGACTCCAAGGATCCGGACTCCTCCCCGGACTCCGAACCCCCCGCGCCCCTGCCAATCGAATCCGATCGGGCGCCGATAATGGAGTTCACCACCGCAGACATCTTTCAGCACTCACCTTTTGGCGTCATCTTGAATTCTCTTAAGTCTCTCTCTTTATCAGGAGAGCCCTGGCCGGATTACGGTCAGCGAGGATGGGATGCGGACGATGAAGAAATTCAAAACCCACCCACCACCCACTTTGTAGCCACTGTCAATGATTTAACCGACATGCTTGACTTCGGCTCCGAAGACATCGATGGTATGGACGACGATGTAGGAGACGAACAGGAACCAGCACCTGTAGGGCGCTGGAAGGCCACCTCGTCATATAACATATATATGGTGGATACTCCAAAATATGGAGATGGCGATGGAACAGTGGGGGAGGACACCCCCAAGAAATAGCCAAAGCGTCGGCATCAGCGACGCCGCTCTAAATCCCGCCAAAGCAAAAACGGTGATTCCGGCACGGGAGATAATACTACCCCGGACAGCGCCGAAGAACACCCACCTCAGCAAGATTCGGCACAGGAAGATGGAGAAGCCAGCCCTCATGAGAGAGCGGCAGACCAAGAGGTTGAGGATGATAACTATATGCCTCCCTCCGATGACGAGGCAAGCCTCGATGACGATGAATTCGTCATACCATCAGACCCCGCCGAACAAGAGCGTTTTAGACGCAGACTTTTAGCCATGGCAAGCAGGCTCAATAAAAAGCAGCAGCAACTTAGAGCTGCCCAAGATTTGCTAGCTGACAGATGGACTGAAGTCCTTGCGGCCTAAGAGTATGAACTCGAACGCCCCTCCAAGAGTTACCCAAAGCGCAGGCCGCTACCCCGATCAGAGGAGGAAGCACCTACATCACCAGTGCAACATGGCAGACCGGCCACCTCGCGGCCGCGACAGAGAGGTCTCTCGACCCTCCACCCAAGCCATGCCCCGACGCCACTCTACTAAGGCACGGGAAAATGCGCCAGACCTACGAGACGTACTGGAGGACAAGGCAAGACAAACAAGATCGATCTACGAATTGCACGGGCACCCTACGGCACGTGACGATGATCTTCACTCCGGATACAACAAATCCGGCTGGGCCGAACACAACAAACATAGCTCTTCTGAGCTACATCGTGATATAGCCCAGTACAGAGGCGCCGCACACCCGCTATGCTTCACGGATGAAGTAATGGAGCATAAAATCCCAGAGGGTTTCAAACCCGTAAACATCGAATCATACGATGGCACCACAGACACGGCGGTATGGATTGAGGATTATCTCCTTCACATCCACATGGCGCGGCGATGATCTACACACCATCAAGTACCTCCCGCTCAAACTTAAAGGACCGGCCCGGCATTGGCTTAACAACTTGCCAGCAGACTCAATCAGTTCTTGGGAGGACCTGGAAGCCGCATTCCTTGACAGCTTCCAGGGCACTTATGTGCGACCGCCGGATGCCGACGACTTAAGCCACATAATTCAGCAGCCAGAAGAATCAGCCAGACAATTCTGGACATGGTTCCTAACAAAGAAAAACCAGATAGTCGACTGCCCGGACACAGAGGCCCTAGCAGCCTTCAAGCATAACATCCGCGACGAGTGGCTTGCCCGGCACCTGGGACAGGAAAAGCCGAAATCCATGGCAGCCCTCACGACACTCATGACCCGCTTTTGCATGGGTGAAGACAGCTGGCTAGCTCGTAGTAACAACTTATCAAAGAACCCTGGTAATTCGGATACCAAGGACAAAAGTGGCAGGACACGTCAGAACAAAAAAAAACGCCACGTTAACAGCGACAGCAATGAAGACACGGCAGTCAATGCCGGATTCAGAGGCTATAAATACGGTCAGCGGAAAAAGCCATTTAAAAAGAATACTCAGGGCCCGTCCAGTTTGGACCGAATACTCGATCACTTGTGCCAGATACATGGCACCCCCGAAAAGCCAGCCAATCACACTAACAGGGATTGTTGGGTGTTCAAGCAGGCAGGCAAGTTAAGAGCCGAAAACAAAGACAAGGGGCTGCACAGAGACGACGAGGAGCCCAAGCCGCCGAACAACAATGGACAGAAGGGCTTTCCCCCACAAGTGCGGACGGTGAACATGATATACGCAACCCACATTCCCAAGCGGGAGCGGAAGCGTGCCCTACGGGACGTATATGCGATGGAGCCAGTCGCCCCAAAGTTCAACCCATGGTCCTCCTGCCCGATCACTTTTGATCGGAGGGACCATCCCACTAGCATCCGTCATGGCGGCTTCGCCGCATTGGTTCTTGACCCAATCATCGACGGATTTCACCTCACAAGAGTCCTCATGGACGGCGGCAGTAGCCTGAACCTGCTTTATCAGGACACAGTGCGGAAAATGGGCATAGACCCCTCAAGGATCAAACCCACAAGAACGACCTTTAAAGGTGTCATACCAGGTGTAGAAGCCAACTGTACAGGCTCAGTAACACTTGACGTGGTCTTCGGATCCCCGGATAATTTCCAAAGCGAAGAGTTAATCTTCGATATAGCCCTATTTCGCAGTGGCTATCACGCCCTGCTTGGACGAACCGCATTCGCAAAATTCAATGCGGTGTCGCACTACGCATATCTCAAACTCAAGATGCCAGGCCCTCGAGGAGTAATCACGGTCAACGGAAACACTGAACGCTCCCTCCGTACGGAGGAGCATACGGCGGCTCTCGCAGCGGAGGTACAAAGTAGCCTTCTTCGGCAATTCTCCAGTCCGACCATTAAAAAGCCAGACACTGCCAAGCGCGCCTGGAGTAACCTACAGCAGGACCGCCTGGCACACTCCGAGCAAGCGTAGCAATGCGGCCCCAACCCCAGCTTTCGCGACCTAGCGAAACTAGTACCTCGCGTACATAACTACGCCCTTGAAATACCATGGGCACAGGGGAAGGGGCAAAATAACGGCATGCCCAAAATACGGCTTAAAACGTACCGAGGGCTGCCGGATTCTTTTTTTTTAATTTTTTCTTACTTTCAGGACTCCATACTTCGGACGACCTGTTCGGCAATTAGATTGCTGCACAAACGATGCAAGATCCAGGAAGGCAGACAAGCCATGCCGCATTATGGAACTCCCAGGTGGTCTCTGTTACGAGCGATATACCTACTTTATATATAATTCCGCGGCCTGCCCCTGGTCAGGACATACTGAATAGTCCAATATCTTTTACTTACCGCACAATCTGTATCGTTCGGCTTTGATAAATAGACTCTCCATAAACAATGCCTAGCTTTTTGTCTATTTTTTGCATTACTCTTCTCATATATATGTTCATTAATGACATGTTGCACCCATACATTGTGGTACGGCAAGTACGCCAGGGGCTTCAGTACCCTTTAATATGGTGTGAGAAGTCCGTACACTTTCACAAGTGCGGCACCCCGAACTTATAGCACTATATGCATCGGCTCCGAATCATGATTTGGGTCAATAGTTGGGTTTGCCCGGCTCCTATGTTTTGGTGCCTTACGTTCTGCTATATCGGCTAAGGTAGCACTAGGAGAACCACTGCGACTGTGCCCCGGTTGAGCTGGGTTAAGCACCTCAGTGGATAAAGCTAAAACTGACTGTCATGATGAGGCGAGAGACCGGTCGCTGTTCGAGAGGTTTTTCGAGTCCCTAAAGGCTTATGCCGCTTCGAGCGAGGAGCTGGATAACCCCAGCCAAGGCGTGGATAGCGCCCCGAACTCGGTCTTCCGAACTAGGGGCTTCGCCGAAATTTAAAATTATAAAGTTCTATGGCTAAGTGAGAGTGTTCAAACATTATAGTCCGATTGCCTGGTTCGTCGTGCTGAGCGCCTCCCTCGAAGGACCCAACCATGGGGAAAAGAGCGCCCAGGTTTATCACCGAACACCCCAGCACTAGTGGCATGGGGGCAGAAGCCGATGACTGGCCATCTCTCAATTTTTGATAAACGGCCGCACAGAAAATAATATTTTAAATTCAATAAGCATTGCTTAGCGCATATGAACAAGTTTTCATCGCACAGGATAAACACGGGCGAATTCATTCAAAAAATACATCCTTGGTGCACTCATCTGCCACAAGGCGGGCACCTGCAAGAACATCCTTATAGTAGTTCTCCGACTTGCGATGCTCCTTCCCCGGCGGCGGCCCGTCCGTCACAAGCTTCTCACCGTCCAGCTTACCCCAGTGCACCTTTACACGGGCAAGGGCCCTACGGGCACCTTCGATGCAGGTGGAGCGCTTGATGACCTCGAGCCTTGGACAAGCCTCCACCAGCCGCCGCACTAGCCTAAAGTAGCTCCCAGGAAAGGCCTCTCCGGGCCACAGCCGAACTATGAAGACCTTCATGGCCTGTTCGGCCGCCTTGTGGAGTTCGACCAGCTGTTTCAGCTGGTCGCTCAAGGGCACAGGGTGTCCGGCCTCAGCATACTGAGACCAGAATACCTTCTCCGTTGAGCTGCCCTCTCCAGCTCGGTAGAATGCGGCGGCATCGGACACGCTGCGGGGAAGATCTGCGAAGGCCCCTGGAGAACTCCGGATTCGGGTAAGTAACAAGTAGTTTACTTTTATGTTTCTGCTTTGCATAAAGAATGCCTTACCCGCTACTATCTTCTTCATATCCTCCAACTCTCGGAGAGCCTTTTGGGCTTCGGCCTTGGCAGACTTGGCAGTCTCAAGGGCCGTCGCGAGCTCGGACGCTTGGGTCTTTGACTCAAACTCCAAACTCTTATGTTTCTTCATGAGAGCCTGAAGCTCTTGCTGCACCTCGCCGACCTAAGACCCAAGTTTCTCTCGCTCGGTGCGCTCCACGGCCGTTTTCTTTTCGGCCTCGGACAGCGCCTACTTGAGGGTCGCCACCTCAGTCGTGGTCCCTACAATAAGCAGTACAATCCTGTTATTTTTTGCAATCACGCCTCTCTATAGGCACCTTTTTATAAGGTATTTCTTACCTTCTTTCTCCTCGAGCTGCTGCTTGGCACGGCCGAGCTCTTGCTCGGACCGCTCGAGTCCCTGTTTTAGGGTATCCACCTCCGCAGTCAGTGCGGCGGTGGCTAGCAGCGAAGCCTGCATACGCATATTGACTTCTTTGTTATCAGACTCCTGCGAAATTTCATAGATCCTCTATTCGGCTTTTCTTTCCGAATGCCAAACAGAGCATCAGGGGCTACTGTTTATGCGGTAATATTTTTACATATTTTTACTTACCTCGAAGCCTGTTAGGAGGCCAGCGCAAACTTCATTCAGCCCGCTCTTGGCGGACTAAACCTTCCGGATCACCATACTCATAATAGTACGGTGCTCCTCGTCGATGGAGGCACCTTCAAGCACCTCTAGCAGATTGTCCGACGCCTCCGGTTGGACGGAGGCTGCCGGCTCGGAAGGCTTGCTCCTCTTGGAAGGAGTTCGCCTGCCGCGGTCCGGAATTGTTGAAGATTCCAGCATGGTGTCCGGCTTAAGGCCGGACTTGGAGCCCTGGGGGGTCTTGTCCCCTTCACTCCTGGGGTCCGGGAGGTCGCCTTGCGGCTCCTCCAGGACCACCTCCTCCTGCCCCAAAGCTCGTTGCGATGCCACTTCGGCGTCATCCGCAGTGCGGGGGGAGACAGCGGGCGGAACAGAGTTCACGTCCGATGAATCCAGGGAGCCACTCGACGACTCGTTGAGTGCGGCCCGGGGCGGGCTGCATGATTATATTCGACATTAGGGGAAGCTGTGCAACAAAAGGAATATCATGAGTTACTCTGGTATCTGAACACTTACGATTTTGCCGGACGCTTGGCCCTGTCCGGCCACTCCTCTTCGCCCTCTTTGGCGTCAGGGGCGTAGTCCGGCGGAGGGGTCTTCCTTTTCCTAGACCCCTCGGCCTCCCCCGTTGGGGCGGCCTTCCTCTTCTCTCCTCCCTCCACTGGAGAGGGAGAGTCTTCTTCTTCCTCCTCCTCGTTCTCGCGGGAGGAGGGCACCTCGGACTCGTTAGATGACGAGTCCGACACCACCACGTTGCGGGCACTCTTTCGAGTCCCCGTGGTCTACTTCTTCTTGACCTTCTTCTCCGGCACCACATAAGGCGCCGGGGCCAGCAGCTTCACCAGTAAAGCTGGGGCTGGATCTTCGGGCAGCGGAGCCGGACAGTTAATCGGCTCGGCTATCACCCGCCAAGCCTGTCAGAGGAAAGGGAGTTTAGATCCCGCATAGTGTCAAACTATGAAAAAAGCCTTAACATTTTGTGAAGGGTGTAGATGGCATACCTTGCTAGCGTGACGCTGCGAGCTGTATCCGCGGTCCTCGGAAGCGGATGCGGGAGCCTCGGCGCCCTTGAATAGCACCTTCCAGGCATCTTCATACGTCGTGTCGAAGAGCCTGTTGAGGGTTTGGTGCTGCGCCGGGTCGAACTCCCACAGATTAAAATCCCGTTGTTGGCACGGGAGGATCCGGCGGACGAGCATAACCTGGATTATATTAACAAGCCGGACTGGCTTGTTCACCAGGGACTGGATGCATGTTTGCAATCCGGTCACCTCTTTTTCGTCACCCCACGACAGGCCCGTCTCTTTCCAGGACATAAGCCGCGTGGGGGGTCCGGATCGGAACTCAGGGGCTGCAGTCCATTCCGGATCGCGTGGCTCGGTGATATAAAACCACCCGGCTTGCCATCCCTTTAGGGTCTCCACGAAAGAGCCCTCGAACCATAGGACATTGGCCATCTTGCCCGCCATAGCGCCTCCGCACTCCGCCTGGCTGCCGCGCACCACCTTGGGCTTGACGTTGAAGGTCTTGAGCCAGAGGCCGAAATGGGGGCGGACGCGGAGAAAGGCCTCGCACACGACGATAAACGCCGAGATGTTGAGGATGAAGTTTGGAGCCAGATCGTGGAAGTCCAGGCCGTAGTAGAACATGAGCCCCCGGACAAATGGGTGGAGTGGAAAACCTAGTCCGCGGAGGAAGTGGGGGAGAAACACGACCCTCTCATGGGGCCTTGGGGTGGGGATAAGCTGCCCCTCTTCGGGAAGCCGGTGCGCGATGTCCTTGGACAGGTATCCGGCCTTCCTTAGCTTTTTTACTTTGCCCTCCGTAACGGAGGAGACCATCCATTTGCCTCCCGCTCTGGACATTGCTGGAGAAGGTTGAGGTGGGATGTGCGGGCTTGGGCGCTGGAGCTCGGGTGCGCGAGAGATGGATAGGCAAGGGAGGAAGAAGGCGTAGGTAAAAAGGGTGGATCCTTATCCCCTTATATAGGCGGATGCGGTTATGCGTCCCCGCCTACCTAATAAAACTCACTTGCCTCCCGAGCGCCGTGGTAAATGACGCGGTTGGGTTACCCACGTCCGTATTGATGAGAATCCCGTAAAAAGGGTACACGATCTCTGCTTTGACAAGACGTGCCAAGGAAACCGCCTCGCAAAAAATGCTGAGGAGGAAAAGTAAAAACGATTCGAGTAAAGGGCTTGGTTGTGGTGTGATGGCGCATTGCAGAATACGTCAGCAAATTTGATTTGTGTTAATATTATTCTCTCTATGGCAATATGTGGAAGCTTATTCTACAGAGCCAGACACTACTCTTGGTGTTTACAATCTTCTATGAAGGACTTGGAGGAGGAACCCGCCTTGCAATGCCGAAGACAATTTGCGCGCCGGACTCGTCGTCATTGAAGCCTGGTTCAGGGGCTACTGAGGGAGTCCTGGATTAGGGGGTGTTCGGGTAGCCGGACTATACCTTCAGCCGGGCTCCTGGACTATGAAGATACAAGATTGAAGACTTCGTCCCGTGTCCGGATGGGACTTTCCTTGGCGTGGAAGGCAAGCTTGGCGATGCGGATATTCAAGATCTCCTACCATTGTAACCGACTCTATGTAACCCTAACCCTATCCGGTGTCTATATAAACCGGAGGGTTTAGTCCGTAGGACAACTTCATCAACTCCATAGACAACAATCATACCATAGGCTAGCTTCTAGGGTTTAGCCTCCTCGATCTCATGGTAGATCCACTCTTGTACTACCCATATCATCAATATTAATCAAGCAGGACGTAGGGTTTTACCTCCATCAAGAGGGCCCGAACCTGGGTAAAACATCGTGTTCCCTGCCTCCTATTACCATCCGGCCTAGACGCACAGTTCGGGACCCCCTACCCGAGATCCGCCGGTTTTGACACCGACACCTTCCCTTGCTTCTCTCCGCTCCCACCAGATGTACCAAGAAGCTACAACCATTGTTTCTTGCAAGTTGAGCTGCCCTAACTCCAGAGACTTCCTACTCGACCATGAGGAATTTCTTCCAAGACCACTGAGCTTGAACGATCCACCACCAAGGCTTGATCAATGACCATGTTCAGATCTAGAGCCTTCCCAACTTTTCTGTGCTCGATTACATGTAAATATCAAGTGACAAATGTCTTGAGGGCCCGAGGAACATATAGGGCATTCTGACGAAACTTTTACATGCCGAGGGAGAGGCCTGCCATATTGGGAGCAACTCCTTTGACAGTGCACCAAATAAAGACTTTTATTTTGCTTAGTGTTCCTTACTTCCAAAAAGCCGGCCATACTGAATTAACATTTTATGTCTCTTCAACACTAATGATTTTAGCACGAAACTGATGTTCCCACTCTGTAGTGGGCTGACCGAACAAAGAAAGAATATGATTTGGTCGTATGCTATACTACAAAGTCCTCATTAAGGTGCACTGAGAGGGGGATTCTCGAAATCCTTTCTACATCAACCGGAAGGAAAATATTCCTTACAAGATCCTCATCACATGTTCCCGTATGGGATTAATAAGCTCAACCACTGTTCTCAGCAAAACATTCCCTCTCCTTGACTGAATTATTCTTGTTGGGCTAGAAGGTACCTAGTGGTCCTCCCAAATATTTATTTCTCATCAAATATGCTCACTCCTGAACTTTTGAAGACAAACGAAGATACTCCGCCAAGTAAACAATGATCCCTTTTTTGTTCATGCCTTCAGAATGTTTCCATTAGAAAAGTGTTTGCTTTTTGAACTTTTCCATCAGAAAAGTACTTCGCTCTTAAGAACGTAGCACAGAGAGTAACAAAGTGAGTTATCATTCTCCACCTTCGCTTGGTTAACATGGCTGAATTAGATGCACCCGAATCGCTAAACCCCATGCCTCACTTATCTTTTGGAAGACACATCCTCCACCAAGCTAGCCAATGCATTTTCTTCTCCTTCTGTGTGTCCCCTCACCAAAAGGCTTTCGTTACATCTGTAATTTCTTTGCACACTTTTTTTTTTGGGATTTTGAAAACAACCATAGCATACATAGGAATAGACTGGATAACGGGTATCAAAAGAATTTTATTTCCCACCTAACGACATCAACTTTTTGTTCGAACCTTCAAGCCGATTCACAACTCTTTCAACAAGATGAGAGAAACTATCACTTCGGTTCAAATGCACCATAGATAAAATACCAAGATACTACAGATGTACTACTTGTCATTCAATACTTGTCACAATTGCAATTTCTTGGTCTGTACTACTGTTTTGTGACAAAAAAATAAATGAAGGAAGCCGACGATTTGCAGGCAGGCTGGCACCACCGCACCAACTGGCGAGCGAGTGCGACACAACCAAACGTCCGGCACGCGCACCCTCAGTGCCCACTGCCCCGAAATCCGACGCAGATGAGATGACACGCCCCCCGCTGCGCGTATAAAATCCATTCTCCTATAACAAACCGACCCAATCGCATTCGCCAGCCCCCGAATCGCGATCCCCTCCGCACCTCGGCCCCGCCATGGAGGTGTTCTACTACCTCGTCTTCGGCGGCCTCGCCGCCGTCGTGGCGGCGCTGGAGCTCGGCAAGTCCGGCAAGGACCGCGTCGCCACCCCGACGGCCTTCAACTCCTTCAAGAACAACTACGTCCTCGTCTACTCCCTCATGATGTGTACGCACGCGCCTAACCCCTCTCCCTCCGCTCCCCCCCTCCTAATTCCCCCAGATCTGAACCCGGGCGGCGCAATGCTGGCTCGTCTCTCGATTTTCTGATGCCTGAATCGTGCGCTGGTGGCGGCGGTGCAGCTGGGGACTGGCTGCAGGGGCCCTACGTGTACTACCTCTACAGCCAGTACGGGTTCGACAAGGGCGACATCGGCCGCCTCTTCATCGCCGGCTTCGGCTCCTCCATGCTCTTCGGCACCATCGTCGGGTCGCTCGCCGACAAGCAGTGCGTGGTCGCCCCTTCGTTCCTTGGCGGAGTTGCGTCGATTTCGTCGGTATGCCCCGATGGCTGATGAGGGTTTGGGTGGTCGTTCGCAGGGGAAGGAAGAGGGCGTGCATCACCTACTGCATCACCTACATCCTCAGCTGCATCACGAAGCACTCCCCGCAGTACAGGATTCTGATGATTGGCCGCGTGCTTGGAGGCATTGCAACATCGCTGCTCTTCTCGGCGTTCGAGTCGTGGCTCGTCGCGGAGCACAACAAGGTAACTGTTCTCACCCAGATCTACGTGCCTACGTTGTGTTGTCCAGCTTCAGCTTCGTTCAGAAACGATCCCTCTGCTCCCGCTTAATAATTAGCTATATCTACATCTTTGGATATTTTGTGCCTTTAATTATGTGTATTTGCGTTAGTGCTCAGCATACAAGTGGTGTGCTGAAGCTAACCAAATTTTATTGGATCCGGGGGAGTTGACTGCTGTACATCACAACTTGTGTATATAAAATGACTTCGAGGTATATAAAACTGAAAAAATATGTATAACAACACATTTATAGTGAAGCTTCGTGACCCCCGCTGTCTGCATCTACACCGACATGCAATGCACAGTTAAACATAACTGCACTAGTATCTGAGGTCTAATTGTGGAACTCTTATCAGCGGTTAACTCTCTTGCACACATTCTGTCAGCAGTCCAAGTTCCTTTGTATATGTTTATTTGAGATCTAGTCCCTGTGTGGGCATATCTGGTGTTCCACCGTTCCCACGTGGTCAGGAATCACCAGAAATTAAAACCATGACAATATTAAATCGAAGTTTTTCAGGGTAAACCTTCTGAGAATTACCCATTTGCTCTGGAAACTAATTGATGCATACAACTATCATGAGTACTCTGTTGTTTCCTGTTCAGTACAATCCACTGTTCTATTTTGCCTAAACATATGTACCTTTTATGATTAACCTACTGCATGATTTTTTTTTCAATGTTTTTGGGGGCTTCCTCTTGGAAGACACCCTTGATTTTTTTGACTGACAGTGTGCAAATCTACCTTGTGATTGTGCAGAGAGGTTTTGATCCGCAGTGGCTGTCAATAACATTCTCCAAGGCTATATTTCTTGGGAATGGCCTAGTTGCCATTGTCGCAGGGCTATTTGCAAATCTACTGGCTGATAACTTGGGTTTTGGCCCTGTCGCTCCATTTGATGCTGCCGCTTGCTTCCTAGCAATAGGCATGGCAATCATCTTATCGTCGTGGGGTGAGAACTATGGAGATGCATCTGAAGGAAAGGACTTGATGGCCCAGTTCAAGGTTGCAGCTAAAGCCATTGCTTCTGGTAAGTTTAGCCTGTCTTGGCATAAGAAAGGACATAATAATTGTCTTAAAACTTAATGCTGAGGATTGATGCATTTCTCATAATATTTCAGATGAAAAGATTGCATTGCTTGGGGCCATACAGTCACTGTTTGAGGGTTCAATGTACACTTTTGTTTTCTTGTGGACTCCTGCTTTGAGCCCAAATGATGAAGACATTCCTCATGGCTTCATATTTGCCACATTCATGCTCTCCTCGATGTTGGGTAGCTCAATTGCATCTCGTCTATTAGCTCGGAAGATGAAGGTCGAAGGTTATATGCAGATCGTGTTCTCGATATCAGCTTTCACTCTTTTCCTCCCTGTTGTTACCAATGTAAGTCTGCTACACATAGCTACTTTGGTTGTTTCCTTTGTTTTAGTCTTACAATCTAAATGTTACTATCAACTATCTCTGTTCAACAGTTCATAGTACCTCCCTCAGAGAAAGGTGGAAGCATCTCATTTGGAGGCAGTGTACAGCTTCTTGGTTTCTGCATATTCGAGTCATGTGTTGGCATATTCTGGCCGTCAATCATGAAGATGAGATCTCAATATATCCCTGAGGAGGCGAGAAGCACTATCATGAACTTCTTCCGCATACCACTTAACCTGTTTGTATGTGTGGTGCTTTACAATGTAAGCAGCAAAGCCTTCTCAATTCCAACTCTGGCTTTCCTTTTTGGTAATGCAGTGCAATAACAAAACAATACAAAACAAAAATCGAATTTAATTTTGACTGAGTACCTGCTTAAAGAAAGATTCTACTAAAACAAGCTGAAGCGTCATTACTCATCCCCAATAATGCTCTTCCTACGAATATTATTTTGCAGGTGAATGCCTTCCCAATCGCTGTCATGTTTGGTATGTGCTCCATTTTCCTATTCATCGCAGCAATTTTGCAGAGGCGGCTGATGTTCGTGTCCGACCTTCACAGATCAACTAGTATGTTGTCTTCATTCATTTCAATTTTGATGCAAGCAAATGCCATTTTCTCTCTTGGAATTAGACGCCGACTTAACAAATTGCTAACCACAAGATCAAATTTCTGCAGAAGCCGCAGAGATGACAGCAGAAGATGAGCCACTAAACCCTTGAAACACACCAGCAGCCATTGACGTGAACCGGGCATGGAACAGTCTCCAACTTCATCTGCTTCTCTGCAGGGCTGCTGAATAAGATGGGAAACCAGAAGGCTGCAACAAAACCTCGTTTAGTTTGCTTTGTTAGGTGCTCTCACGGTATTCAGTTTTGTCGGGAGAGAAGACACGGCTCGGCATGTATTGAGATATATACACTGCACAGTAGAGCTTTGGCATAGTACCGGATCTGTAATTTCCCTCCTATTCTTACGTTTGCTAATAGGATGATCGTATTTGTATTTAAATCCAACCAGTCCCTTGATGAAAGCTATAGCCTGTGCCCCTGTATACCTTATTCCGGGTGCCAGTGAGGATTCTTCTAGGGAGAGGAGATTCTGCCGTGTTATGTTACTCCCTAAGTTACTCCCACTATGACTAGCCTTAGTGATTTGTCTACAGATTTCTTGTCTCTACAAAATGTGTGCTGATTAGCACAGATTTTACAATTAAAAGGGCCATACCCCGCGTCGGCCGGCCAATCTTTTTACGCCGCGAGCTGTCCAATTCGTTGGTACGAGCTGTCTTCTCTAGTTTCCTCACTAATTTTCTGCAATAAGACTCTTTGCAAAAAACCTTCTCTTCTCTAATTTCCTGCAACAAGACTCATGTTGCACAACCTCTTCTCTAATTTTTGCAACAAGATCCTTATTGCAAAAATTGCAACATCTCTGTCGGCACATTGCGCACTTGCACAATCATCTTTCGCTGCCACTGTTATGCAACATCGTTGTTGGAAAAAAAAAATATGAGGAAGAGAGACGTGCTAGATCGACCGGCTGATCAGAATCATTTCCCCAATTAAAACGGTTTTGAATCAAACTCAACTAAAGCTTTTTGAATCAAACCCGGTGCCTGCACAATTATGCAACCATTTCCCAAAAAGTGACTTGCATATTTGAACAGCAGTCAGAAGACCACACACCAAAACAAGCTCAAATCAGGGCAGGAGCAGAATTAACAGCCAATGCTTACATCATAGTACATCACAAGAAAATATAAGCAGTGATAACCACAGATACAAGGGTTAGGGTAAAATGGAGCGCTGAGATATTCGAAATGATCAGCCAGAGTAACTCTAAACACAATGGTTTTTCATCAGACTCTCAAACGAGTCGCAAAAGAACATAGGTGCCCATGGCGGGCATAGCTATAAACCATCAACCTCAGAACAGCTTCATGAAATTCTGAAGCCCCACAAACCATATCAGAAGACAGGCAAATTAACACATGGCACATGCATGAAAACCTGAGTAATCCACAATGCACTCTTATCCTCATCAAACTGAAGAACATTCTTACTAAATACTGCAGTACATGTTTCACAACTGTAATCGCTGCAAAATATCAAATAGACTCTTATTGCTCAGCAACAGAACATAGGTGCCCATGGCAAGCATAGCTATAAACCATCAACCTCAGAACAGCTTCATAAAATTCTGAAGCCCCACAAACCACATCAGAAGACAGGCAAATTAACACACGGCACAGGCATGAAAACCTGAGCAATCCACAATGCAATCTTATCCTCGTCAAACTGAAGAACATTCTTACTAAATACTGCAGTACATGTTTCACAACTGTAAGCGCTGCAAAATATCAAATACTCTTATTGCTCAGCAACACCCGAAAAATGTATAACATCATGCTTGCATCCGACATTGTAAAAAAGCCAAAATCATCCATTCGATCGTATACATGTGACTAACACAGCATAGATATTATGCATTCTCTAATGGGGCAGCTAAACTGGAGAATGACAAACGCAAAAATAATCCATTCTTGGCAACTGATTGATTTGATCCATTGATCTGAGCGAACAGGAAGAGATTCATATTGCCTGTACGTATCGCTTTGCAAGCTGCTTCCCGGCCAAGGCGGCGGCAGCAAGGACACCGCCGACAGCGCCCGCGACGGCGGCAGACCGCGGCCCGTTAGCGGCGCGGAAGAGCGCGCCGGTGCCGAGCCCTGCGGCGACGCTGTTGATCCAGTCGTCTTGGTCGCGCGCCGCGACCATGCCGCTCTCCATCCCGGCGTACATCAGCCCGATGACCCCGAGCTTGTTGCCGTAACGGCGGCCGGAGCTGCCGCAGGCGTTGAGCAAGCGGTTGGCGCGGATCTTGGCGGTCTCCCCGGGCTCCGCGCCCGCGGCGGCGTCGCGGAGGCCGAGGGCGGCGCCGCCCACGGCGCCAGAGAGGTACCCGATGCCGGTGTAGTACGTGAGGTTCTCGCCCCAGGATCGGCGCTGCACCGCGGACTCCTCCTCGAAGAGGAACTCCGGCGAGGTGGGGAGGTCGTAGAGGTTCTTGTAGTTGTAGGGCATGTTGAGGTCCTGGTAGGGGTTGTACTTCCGGCGGCCGGGGGCGTGGTCTTCCGGGCCGTTTGATCCCGATGGGAACATCCGCGGGTCGGCCATGGCGGCGGCGGCGGTAGGGTTAGGGTTTGGGGTGTGGGCGGCGGCAGACGAGCGGAGCGGGGGGTCGGAGGAAATGATCTAGTTTTGCCGCTTTACGCAGCCACCATTTGCAGCGAGGTCCTTCCGATATTTTCTAGGCGGTGCGTGGAGCCGTGGACTCTGGAACACTCGGTCCCTTGGGTGAGAACTTTTTATTGTCTTTCGAAATTGTTTTGTATGAAAGGGAATTTTTTTTTGCGGGTAATGAAAGGGAAATTTATGAAGAGTAAAATACACTGGCGGTACTTGAACTTGCGAAGAAAGCACGTTTTGGTCACTGTACCTCAAAATACGACCATTACGGTCACTCAATACGTCTACACGTGCTTGTATGGTCACTGTTCTGAAGGAAATATGCCCTAGAGGCAATAATAAAGTTATTATTTATTTCCTTATATCATGATAAATGCCCTAGATTGCATTGCGTAGGATTTTTTTTGAAATTACTACGTTCCCCAACTGTGGCATCCGAGCCTAGGTTTTATGGTTTGATGTTATTTGCACAAGTAGAACACAAGTGAGTTGTGGGCGATATAAGTCATACTGCCTACCAGCATGTCATACTTTGGTTCGGCGATATTGTTGGACGAGACGACCCGGACCAACATTACGCGTACGCTTACGCGAGACCGGTTCCCCCGACGTGCTTTGCACACAGGTGGCTTGCGGGCGACTGTCTCTCCAACTTTAGTTGAACCGAGTGTGGCTACGTCCGGTCCTTGCGAAGGTTAAAACGGAGTCTATTTGACAAACTATCGTTGTGGTTTTGATGCGTAGGTGAGATTGGTTCTTGCTTAAGCCCGTAGTAGCCACGTAAAACTTGCAACAACAAAGTAGAGGAGGACGTCTAACTTGTTTTTGCAGGGCATGTTGTGATGTGATATGGTCAAGACATGATGCTAAATTTTACTGTATGAGATGATCATGTTTTGTAACCGAGTTATCGACAACTAGCAGGAGCCATATGGTTGTCGCTTTATTGTATGCAATGCAATCGCGATGTAATGCTTTACTTTATCTCTAAGCGGTAGCAATAGTCGTGGAAGCATAAGATTGGCGAGACGACAACGATGCTACGATGGAGATCAAGGTGTCGCGCCAGTGACGATGGTGATCATGACGGTGCTTTGGAGATGGAGATCACAGGCACAAGATGATGATGGCCATATCATATCACTTATATTGATTGCATGTGATGTTTATCTTTTATGCATCTTATCTTACTTTGATTGACGGTAGCATTATAAGATGATCTTTCACTAAATTATCAAGAAGTGTTCTCCCTGAGTATGCACCGTTGCGAAAGTTCTTCGTGCTGAGACACAACGTGATGATCGGGTGTGATAGGCTCTACGTTCAAATACAACGGGTGCAAAACAGTTACACACGCGGAATACTCAGGTTATACTTGACGAGCCAAGCATATACAGATATGGCCTCGGAACACGGAGACCGAAAGGTCGAGCGTGAATCATATAGTAGATATGATCAACATAGTGATGTTCACCATTGAAACTACTCCATCTCACGTGATGATCGGACATGGTTTAGTTGATTTGGATCACGTGATCACTTAGAGGATTAGAGGGATGTCTACCTAAGTGGGAGTTCTTAAGTAATATGATTAATTGAACTTAAATTTATCATGAACTTAGTCCTGGTAGTATTTTGTAAATCATGTTGTAGATCAATAGCTCGCGTTGTTGCTTCCCTGTGTTTAATTTGATATGTTCCTAGAGAAAATTGTATTGAAAGATGTTAGTAGCAATGATGCGGATTGGATCCGTGATCTGAGGTTTATCCTCATTGCCGCACAGAAGAATTATGTTCTTGATGCACCGCTAGGTGACAGACCTATTACAGGAGCAGATGCAGACGTTATGAACATTTGGCTAGCTCAATATGATGATGACTACTTGATAGTTTAGTGCACCATGCTTAATGGCTTAGAATCGGGACTTCAAAGACGTTTTGAACGTCATGGACCATATGAGATGTTCCAGGAGTTGAAGATAATATTTCAAGCAAATACCCGAGTTGAGAGATATGAAGTCTCCAACAAGTTATATAGCTAAAAGATGGAGGAGAATCGCTCAACTAGTGAGCATGTGCTCAGATTGTCTGGGTACTACAATCGCTTGAATCAAGTGGGAGTTAATCTTTCAAATAAGATAGTGATTGACAGAATTCTCTAGTCACCATGACCAAGTTAGTAGAACTTCGTGATGAACTATAGTATGCAAGGGATGACGAAAACGACTCCCGAGCTTTTCATGATGATGAAATCGATGAAGGTAGAAATCAAGAAAAATATCAAGTGTTGATGGTAGACAAGACCACTAGTTTCAAGAAAGGGGCAGAGGGAAGAAGGGGAACTTCAAAAAGAACAGCAAGCAAGTTGCTACTCAAGTGAAGAAGCCCAAGTCTGGACCTAAGCCTGAGACCGAGTGCTTCTACTGCAAAGGGACTGGTCACTGGAAGCGGAACTACCCCAAGTGATTGGCAGATAAGAATGATGGCAAAGTGAACATAAGTATATTTGATATACATGTTATTGATGTGTACTTTACTAGTGTTTATAGCAACCCCTCAGTATTTGATACTAGTTCAGTTGCTAAGATTAGTAACTTGAAAGGGAGTTGCAGAATAAACAGAGACTAGTTAAGGGCGAAGTGACGATGTGTGTTGGAAGTGGTTCCAAGATTGATATGATCATCATCGCATACTCCCTATAAATCCGGGATTAGTGTTGAACCTAAATAAGTGTTATTTGGTGTTTACGTTGAGCATGAATATGATTTGATCATGTTTATTGTAATACGGTTATTCATTTAAGTAAGAGAATAAATTGTTGTTCTGTTTACATGAATAAAACCTTATATGGTTACACACCCAATGAAAATAGTTCGTTGGATCTCGATAGTAGTGATACACATAATCATAATATTGAAACCAAAAAATGCAAAGTTAATAATGATAGTGCAACTTATTTGTAGCACTGTCGTTTAGGTCATATTGGTGTAAAGCGCATGAAGAAACTCCATGCTGATGGGCTTTTGGAATCACTTGATTATGAATCAGTTGATGCTTGCGAACCATGCCTCATGGGCAAGATGACTAAGACTCTGTTCTTCGGAACAATGGAGCGAGCAACATATTTGTTGGAAATCATACATACTGATGTATGTGGTCTGATGAATATTGAGGCTCGCGATAGGTATCATTATTTTCTGATCTTCACAGATGATTTGAGCAGATATAAGTATATCTACTTGATGAAACATAAGTCTGAAACATTTGAAAAGTTCAAAGAATTTCAGAGTGAAGTGGAGAATCATCGTAACAAGAAAATAAGACTTCTACGATCTGATCGCAGGAGACAAATATTTGAGTTACGAGTTTGGTCTTCAATTAAAATAATGTGGAATAGTTTCATAAATTCGTGCCACCCGGAACACCACAACATAATGGTGTGTCTGAACACCATAGCCGTACTTTATTAGATATAGTGCAAATCTATGATGTTTCTTACCGATTTACCACTATCGTTTTTGAGGTTATGCATTAAAGACAACTGCATTCACGTTAAAAAAAGAAGCACCATCTAAGTTCGTTGAGACGACACAATCTGAACTGTGGTTTAGCAAGAAACCAAAGTTGTCGTTTCTTAAAGTTTGGGGTTGTGATGCTTATGTGAAAAAGTTTCATCCTAATAAGCTCAAAAACCAAATCGGAGAAATATGTCTTCATAGGATACCCAAAAGGAGACTGTTGGGTACACCTTCTATCACAGATCCTAAGGCAAGACATTCGTTGCTTATAATGGATCCTTTCTAGAGAAGGAGTTTCTCTCGAAAGAAGTGAGTGGGAGGAAAGTAGAACTTGATAAGGTAATTGTACCTTCTTCCTTATTGGAAAGTAGTTCATCACAGAAATCTGTTCCTGTGACTACTACACCAATAAGTGAGGAAGTTAATGATAATGATCATGAAACTTCAGAACAAGATACTACTGAACCTCGTAGATCAACCAGAGTAAGATCCGCGCCAGAGTGGTACGGTAATCTAGTTCTGGAAGTCATGCTACTAGATCATGATGAACCTACGAACTATGAAGAAGCGATGGTGAGCCCAGATTCTGCAAAGTGGCTTGAAGCCATGAAATCTGAGATGGGATCCATGTATGAGAACAAAGTATGGACTTTGGTTGACTTGCCCGATGATCGGCAAGCAATTGAGAATAAATGGATCTTCAAGAAAAAGACTGACGCTGATGGTAATGTTATTGTCTATAAAGCTCGACTTGTCGCAAAAGGTTTTCGACAAGTTCAAGGGGTTGACTACGATGAGACCTTCTCACCCGTAGCGATGCTTAAGTCTGTCCGAATCATGTTAGCAATTGCCGCGTTTTATAATTATGAAATTTGGCAGATGGATGTCAAAACTGCATTCCTGAACGGATTTCTGGAAGAAGAGTTGTATATGATGCAACCGGAAGGTTTTGTCGATCCAAAGGGAGCTAACAAAGTGTGCAAGCTCCAGCGATCCATTTATGGACTGGTGCAAGCCTCTCGGAGTTGGAATAAACGCTTTGATAGTGTGATCAAAGCATATAGTTTTATACAGACTTGCGGTGAAGCCTGTATTTACAAGAAAGTGAGTGGGAGCACTACAACATTTCTGATAAAGTATATGTGAATGACATATTGTTGATCGGAAATAATGTAGAATTATTCTGTAAAGCATAAAGGAGTGTTTGAAAGGAGTTTTTCAAAGAAAGACTTCGGTGAAGCTGCTTACATATTGAGCATCAAGATCTATAGAGATAGATCAAGATGCTTGATAAGTTTTTTCAATAAATACATACCTTGACAAGATTTTGAAGTAGTTCAAAATAGAGCAGTCAAAGAAAGAGTTCTTGCCTGTATTACAAGGTGTGAAGTTGAGTAAGACTCAAAGCCCGACCACGGCAGAAGATAGAAAGAGAATGAAAGTCATTCCCTATGCCTTGGCCATATGTTCTATAAAGTATGTCATGCTGTATACCAGATCTATTGTATACCCTGCACTGATTTGGCAAGAGAGTACAATAGTGATCTAGGAGTAGATCACTGGGCAGCGGTTAGAATTATCCTTAGTGAAATAAGGATATGTTTCTCGATTATGGATGTGACAAAAGGTTCGTCGTAAAGGGTTACGCCGATGCAAGTTTTGACACTAATCTAGATGACTCTAAGTCTCGGTCTAGATACATATTGAAAGTGGGAGCAATTAGCTAGAGTAGCTCCATGCAGAGCATTGTTGACATAGAAATTTGCAAATTCATGTGGATCTGAATGTGGCAGACCCGTTGACTAAGATTCTCTCACAAGCAAAACATGATCACACCTTAGTACTCTTTGGGTGTTAATCACATAGCGATGTGAACTAGATTACTAAATCCAGTAAACCCTTTGGGTGTTGGTCACATGGCGATGTGAACTATGGGTGTTAATCACATGGTGATGTGAACTATTGCTGTTAAATCACATGACGATGTAATCTAGATTATTGACTCTAGTGCAAGTGGGAGACTGAAGGAAATATGCCCTAGAGGCAATAATAAAGTTATTATTTATTTCCTTATATCATGATAAATGTTTATTATTCATGCTAGAATTGTATTAACTGGAAACATAATACATGTGTGAATACATAGACAAACTTAGTGTCACTAGTATGCCTCTACTTGACTAGCTCGTTAATCAATGATGGTTATGTTTCCTAACCATGAACAAGGTGTTGTTATTTGATTAACAAGGTCACATCATTAGTTGAATGATCTGATTGACATGACCCATTTCATTAGCTTAGCACCCGATCGTTTAGTATGTTGCTATTGCTTTCTTCATGACTTATACATGTTCCTATGACTATGAGATTATGCAACTCCCGTTTACCGGAGGAACACTTTGTGTGCTACCAAACGTCACAACGTAACTGGGTGATTATAAAGGAGCTCTACAGGTGTCTCCAAAGGTAGATGTTGGGTTGGCGTATTTCGAGATTAGGATTTGTCACTCCGATTGTCGGAGAGGTATCTCTGGGCCCTCTCGGTAATGCACATCACATAAGCCTTGCAAGCATTGCAACTAATGAGTTAGTTGTAAGATGATGTATTACAGAACGAGTAAAGAGACTTGCCGGTAACGAGATTGAACTAGGTATTGGATACCGACGATCGAATCTCGGGCAAGTAACATACCGATGACAAAGGGAACAACATATGTTGTTATGCGGTCTGACCGATAAAGATCTTCGTAGAATATGTAGGAGCCAATATGGGCATCCAGGTCCCGCTATTGGTTATTGACCGGAGATGTGTCTCAGTCATGTCTACATTGTTGTCAAACCGTAGGGTCCGCACGCTTAACGTTACGATGACAGTTATTATGAGTTTATGCATTTTGATGTACCGAAGTTAGTTCGGAGTCCCGGATGTGATCACGGACATGACGAGGAGTCTCGAAATGGTCGAGACATAAAGATTGATATATTGGAAGCCTATATTTGGATATCGGAAGTGTTCTGGGTGAAATCGGGATTTTACCGGAGTACCGGCAGGTTACGGGAACCCCCCGGGAGCCATATGGGCCTTAATGGGATTTAGTGGAAAGGAGAAAGGGGCAGCCCAAGGTGGCCGCGCGCCTCCCCCCTAGTCCTATTAGGACTAGGAGAGGTGGCCGGCCCCCCTCTCTCTTTCCCCCTCGGGGAATCCTAGTCCAACTAGGATTGGGGGGGGGGGGAGTCCTACTCCCGGTAGGAGTAGGACTCCTCCTGCGCCCTCCTCCTGGCCGGCGGCCCCCTCCCCCTTGGCTCCTTTATATACGGAGGCAGGGGCACCTCTAGACACACAAGTTGATCATTGAGATCGTTCCTTAGCCGTGTGCGGTGCCCCCTGCCACCATATTCCACCTCGATCATATCGTTGTAGTGCTTAGGCGAAGCCCTGCGTCGGTAGAACATCAAGATCGTCACCACGCCGTCGTGCTAACGGAACTCCTCCCCGACGCTTTGCTGGATCGGAGCCTGGGGATCGTCATCGAGCTGTACGTGTGCTAAGAACTCGGAGGTGCCAGAGTAACGGTGCTTGGATCGGTCGGATCGGGAAGATGTACGACTACTTCCTCTATGTTGTGTCAACGCTTCCGCAGTCGGTCTGCGTGGGTACGTAGACAACACTCTCCCCTCTCGTTGCTGTGCATCACCATGATCTTGCGTGTGCATAGGAATTTTTTTTAAATTACTACGTTCCCCAACATGTTCATCGTACGCCACTCGTCCCCACTCCATTTGACCACTTGTTGATTAATCCAAGGCGACAGCTGGCGTTCGCGGGGGGTTATTTATGTAAATTAGGCCGGCGCACCTAATTTCCATCCACCATCCACCACCCTGAAATATCTGTGCCGCCGATGCCAAATCCCTAATTCCCCATTCCCTGCCACCGAGGCCGACGCCCTCCCCCTGCTGCTTGCTGCCGCCCTCTTCCTTGCTGCTTGCCACCGCCCTCTTCCTGTAGCTTGCTGCTGCCTTCGCCGTCCTCTTCATCGCTCCGCCATGTCGACAAGCTCGGTCAGGTCATCGCTCGGCGGCCGTTCAGTGGTGCCGCTGATAAGATGCGCTTCTTGTTGCGCTTGTGTGAAGTTCTATCTCTCGAACACGGAGAAGCACGAGGGCTGGGTCTTCTACAGGTGTCATGTTAGTGTAAGTGGAGTGCATCCATTGGCGTTTGTTAATTTTGGTCGATTTTTGTGGAATTTGTGATGGTGATTTTTGGCGTCAGTTCGTTTCTTTTGATCTTCAGGACCATTTCTGGCATTGGGAGTTGTAATACGTTGTCTACTTACTGGATAATCAGTTTCACGTTGGCAATGAAGCCGTACGTGCATTAGGAGCTGCAGAGGATAGGAGGGAAGAGCTGATGCGAGCAAGGAATCGAAGATATGCAGGTGGAGGTGTAGTTGATCTTTTAGGCTTTGAAGATGTAATTCATGGAAGAGTTGCAACTCAAATGAGAAATCAGCAAGCAGAGGCACTCATGGGATTAGCCAATCAAATATTGGTGATGATGAAGGCACTGGTGGCAGCACTCATTGTACTTGTAGTGCTTGTAGCTATTTCTCTACTGAAGAAGTGATGGAGTTGATGCAGTGTTTCCAGTAGCATGATGCCTAGTTTGTTAGGAGATGAACTGGTAGTATGAAGTGATGCTTTTGCATTATAAGTCTAAAGTTGACATAGTTTCCAGTTTGCAGCTGGAGTTGATGTAGTGTTGTTAGTCTGAAGTCACAATCTTTTGCATTGTAAGTGATGCTTTTGCAATATGTAAGCAAGTGACAATCTTTTACTGCAAATGAAAGTTAATTTGGCTTGTTGAAACTATTGATGATGTCATATGAAGATATCATTTTTATGCAAGTTGATTCTGTGTACATTAGGACATGTGCAGATAAAATGGAAGTTAATGTTCTGCAAGTTATCATCTTGCTGTCATATGAAGATATCATTTTTTTGTTATCATATTTGGCTTCTGTGTACATTGGAAAGCTATTTGATGTTGTTATCATCTTGCTGTCATATTTGGCTTCTGTGTACATTTGACCATTGTTATGATTGTAGCACATACAATTCAGTTACACAAGTGCATTGAGGGAGAAAAGCATATGCATAACTAGCACTCCATATCTGGGAAGTACCATCAAAATTATGGTTTGTACCAACAAAACATATCTGGGAAGTACCAACAATTCAGATACACAAGTGCATTCAGTTACAAAATGATCAACAATTGATCCATACTCATGTGTACACATCAGTATGGATCAATTATAACATTTCTCATCAGTCACATACTACTACATCATGCCTTGGAGATTAAGAAGTACAACATGCTACACAACACGTACATCATCTGAAGATGTCAAACATTGAGGTGCTTCTGGTCTTACTGGGAAGCACAAGATCATCATCTGAATCAGGCTGTGGACCTGCAGGCCTTTTGCCAAGGGCAATACCTATTAGCCTCATTTCCTCCTTCCTAGCCTCAGCAGCAGCTACCCTGCCTGCTCCTTTTCTTGCTGCTGCATCCTCCTTTTGAGCATTCTTCTGAGCTTGATGCCTTGCTTTATTCTCAGCAGCCACAGCTTTGTTGGTCTCCATAATGAGCTGCCTTGTCTCTTCCTTAGCTTTCTTTGCTATTGGAGCTTCTTCTTTTCTCTTCTCTCTCTTCTGAGCTTGTGACAGCCTCTTCCTCTCTGCTTCCAGTGCTTTATTCTCCTCTTGCTGATGTCTCTTCCTGGCAGCTTCCTCTGCTTTCTTTTGTTGTTCCACCCTTCTTGTGATGCCCCAAGACCGGAGCTTCAGATGCCTTCCAGGGTTTCCGGGTTTCATCGTGTGATTTGTTTGGTTCGTTGCTTTCATTTTTGCATCATGTGCATTGCATCATGTCATCTTGCAACATGTTTTAAAACTCAACCAAATAAAATCGGATGGATCTTCGGTCCATTTAATCGAGGGATATTCACATGGTGAAATTCTCTTTATAACATATAAAAGTCTCCTACTATTATTAGGGAGCTATTGTAAATATTCCATTAACTTGGAATCACCCATCACACAATTGCATTACTCTTCAACTCCTTCTTGTCCTTGATCCTTCCTTTTTACTTATTGCCCAACTTCAACTTGGTTTCACCCAAGTTTCTATCCCATACAAACTTCTATTTCCTTCTTTATTCCATTTATTTTTCTTGTGGCATTTTCCCTGTTCGGAAAAATGTTCAACCTATCCCTATAAATCCTAAATGATGCCTACACCCTCTCTGTAACTTCTTTTCTCATTTGGACTTGTTTTGGTTGGGTTCAAAAATAGCTCAAGTTTGAATTCAATTCAAACTTGAATTATTTTTCCATCTCTAAAATGTCCAAAACATTTTAATCAAATTGTATATATTACCAAGACCCCGTAAATATCTTCATCTCTGCCGAATTCCATATCTACTCTCGCCTTTCTTCTCTTCCATTTTTCCTGTTTAGAGAAAAGCAAAGGAAGAAAGAAATAGAGAGAGGGAAGGAGGGCCAGCCCAGCTGGGCCTCCCCAAACTCCCTCGCAGCCAGGCTGGCCATTTCCACCAAGGCCCAGTCGGCCTCCAAGCCTGAAGCCCAGCCGATACCTCTTCTCTACCCTAGCCCGATCCCCAGCACTGGATCGCTCCTTCCCTCGTTCCCCTCCTTCCTCCTAGTGCCGCCGCAGGAGAGGAGCAGTGCCGCACACGCACACACCGACGCCAGGGAGTGCTCCTGATCCACCAACCTTGTTCTTCCCCGCCACCCGCTGGAGCAGAGTGATCGCCGCCACCCACTTGCACCAGGAAGGGTCCCGCTCGGTCCCCCTCATCCTCCTCCCACAGGCGCCCTCACAGCCGCACCTGGCCTTCTCCTCCAGTGCGCGCCTCCGCCTCCTGCGACCATGGACATGCGCGCGTCCACTCGACCCTGTCGCCTCCGTCAACAGCCATCGCCGCCTCCTTGCTCGGGAGAGCAAAGGCTCGATCTCGAGTAGCACGAGCGCTCTGCTTCTCCACCGAAGCTTTCCTCCTGTGCGCCGTCGCGTCTAGGTCTAGCAAGCCGCCGCCGCGCCTTCTAGCCTCCTCCCGCGCCCTGCATCGAGCCACCCCGGGTCGCGCATCGCCAGACGCCGTCCCTGCTGCCGGGGAACCTCGGTTCCACCCGCTCCCCTTCTCGATGCCTTCGATCCATCACCTCGCAGAGGAGAGGACCAGCAGCACAAGCCACATCGAGCCACGGCCAAAAACCTGCCGCGTTGACCAAGGCCCTGCTCAAGCCCTCGAAGTGTACGACTACACGACGCCCGCCAAGTTCGACTACCGCCGACACGTACCTCACCGTCGCCGTGTGTTATCTCCCGTCAAGAACAAGACGACCCGAACATCTATGGACCCGGTACCACTACCGACGCTAGAACAAGACCGACAAGTCCCTCTCCGACTAGTGTACCACTACCGTCGATGAAGACATGTGCATCGCAGGCGTCAAGTTCAACTACCGTCGAACGCGAAAGGGCTCGGGGTCATCAAGCACCTCTCCGAACGAATGGGAACAACTAATGTCGCAAAGATCGAGAGTACCTCTACGAAAACGCCAAGTACCCCTTCATGTCGACAAGACCTGCAAGTCGGACCCCGAACGATCGACGACTCGTGGACCATGAACAACTTCAGGCGCCGAACACCCGGGTAGCACAAATGCCAAGTACCCCAGAGACCACTTGGACGTCAAGTACCATCGAGCCCCGAAGGACTCGGATTCGTCAAGTTCCCCTTCGAACTGGGAACAACTACTTCCGTCTACATCCCTTCGAACCCAAACCGTCCCAAACTGCGCACTTCGAAGGTATAACCGCCGAGCCGATGACCCCGTGGTTGAATGCTTGCGATGTACGAGATGCACCCTTTTGTTTGCACCGTGTCCAATTTGTCACTCGTTTCCTTGTCACCAACTTGTGGGACACCTGGAATCCGAGAGCGCCCCACCATCTTTTGCACGCATCCACACACTTCTCCTTTGCATCGGTATCTCAATCGAGTTAACGGAACCGGAACGTTGCCGTGGCACTGTTTCATTATCGTTGCCGTGGCACCCCTTTCATTTCTGCCACGATGACAAATGCCTCATATCTTATCATGTCAACGTTTCCATAAATACTGCATAAAACTTGAACATGTCATTCGCATCATGATAATAACATTTAAATGTTTAAAATTATTGTTGCACCAAATTGATAATTGCATATGGGGATTTACGAGATTTGTTGTTTGTTATTTCCGGCCTCATTTAAACTTGCCTAAATGTTTAGTTTACTTATGATCCACCTCTTGCCATGTTTAAACAACATTTAATATTGTTGAGTACCTAACCGAGAGAGAACTAAATAATTGATGTGGTGTTTCGTCAATATGCATCCCGATGCATATTGAGCTCCACTTAATTTGTAGTATTGTTTGTTGCACTTTGCCATGCCATGCCTCTTTAAACCGGACATGCATCATACTTGGTTACGCATCATGCCATGTTTATGTGATGGTTGTTTACTATGTTGTTTGCTTCTTTCCGGTGTTGCTTCTTCGGGTTAGTTCCGATAATGTCGCGTTTGTGAGGACCCGTTCGACTACGTCCATTTGTCTTCTTCAGGGACTCGTTCTTCTTCCTTGTGGGATCTCATGCAAGATGACCATACCCTCGAAATCACTTCTATCTTTGCTTGCTAGTTTGCTCGCTCTATTGCTATGCCTATGCTACGATACCTACCACTTGCTTATCATGCCTCCCATATTGCTAATCCAAGTCTCTAACCCACCTTGTCCTAGCAAACCCTTGTTTGGCTATGTTACCGCTTTGCTCAGCCCCTCTTATAGCGTTGTTAGTTGCAGGTGAAGATTGGAGTTGTTCCTTGTTGGAACATGGATTTTGTTGGGATATCACAATATCTCTTATTTAATTAATGCACCTATATACTTGGTAAAGGGCGGAAGGCTCGGCCTTATGCCTGGTGTTTTGTTCCACTCTTGCCGCCCTAGTTTCCGTCATACCAGTGTTATGTTCCTTGATTTTGCGTTCCTTACGCGGTTGGGTTATAATGGGAACCCCTTGACAGTTCGCTTTGAATAAAACTCCTCCAGCAAGGCCCAACCTTGGTTTTACCATTTGCCACCTAGCCTTTTTCCCTTGAGTTCTGCAGACTCAAGGGTCATCTTTATTTTAACCCCCCGGGCTAGTGCTTCTCTAAGTGTTGGTCCAACCTGAGCGATGTCCGGCGCCTCCTGGGCAACCAGGGTTTATGCCAACCCGACGTCTTGCTCATCCGGTGTGCCCTGAGAACGAGATATGTGCAGCTCCTATCGGGATTTGTCAGCACATCTGGGTGGCTTTGCTGGTCTTGTTTTACCATTGTCGAAATGGCTTGTAACCGAGATTCTGAGCCTGATCGGGTCTTCCTGGGAGAAGGAATATCCTTCGTTGACCATGAGAGCTTGTGATGGGCTAAGTTGGGATACCCCTGCAGGGTTTTGAACTTTCGAAAGCCGTGCCCGCGGTTGTGGGCAGATGGGAATTTGTTAATGTCCGGTTGTAGAGAACTTGACACTTAACTTAATTAAAATGCATCAACCACGTGTGTAGCCGTGATGGTCTCTTTACGGCGGAGTCCGGGAGGTGAACACGGCGTTGGCGTTATGCTTGAACGCAAGTAGTTTCAGGATCACTTCTTGATCACTTCTAGTTTACATCTGTGCTTTGCTTCTCGTCTCGCTCTCATTTGCGTAAGTTAGCCACCATGTATGCTAGTGCTTGCTGCAGCTCCACCTCATACCTTTTCCCTACCTATAAGCTTAAATAGTCTTGATCGCGAGGGTGTGAGATTGCTGAGTCCCTGTGACTCACAGATTACTTCCAAAACCAGTTGCAGGTGCCGATGATACTAGTGCAGATGCCGCAACTGAGCTCAAGTGGGAGCTCGAGGAAGATCGTGTGCGTTGAGTTGTTTCGTTTCCAGTTGATCAGTAGTGGAGCCCAGTCGGGGCGATCAGGGATCTAGCATTAGGGGTGGTCTTCTTTTATTTTGGTTCCGTAGTCGGACCTTGTTTGTATTTTGGATGATGTAATGCTATATTTATGTATTGTGTGAAGTGGCGATTGTAAGCCAATTCTCTATCCCTTTCTTATTCAGTACATGGGATGTGTAAAGATTACCCCTCTTGTGACATGTCTACTATGCGGTTATGCCTCTAAGTCGTGCTCCAACACGTGGGAGATATAGCCGCATCGTGGGTGTTACAAGTTGGTAATCAGAGCCTTCCCCGACTTAGGAGCCCCTGCTTGATCGAATCGTTGGCGTTGTTGAGTCTAGAAAAATGTTTTGAGTCTTATAGGATTATATATATCGGAGAGTAGGATTCTTTTACTCCTCAGTCCCTTCGTCGCTCTGGTGAGGCATCCTGACGTAGAGTTTTGACTCTTCTCTTCTCAAATTTCACTAATTTTTTTTAGGATCACGCGAGTATCTTAGAATCATTCCGATGGTTTTGTGACGAGAACGTTGTTCTTGGTGCCTCCTGACATTTAGGGGTTGTGGCAGTGTCCCGGGGAGTTGAGCTCCGAGGTATTGTCATCACAATTTTATCGTTGCAGTTCTGGAATACCTGAGTTTTTTGCCGACATCGAAAATCTCTTTTATGCAGTTGTTGGTGAGATAACCTCGACGCCACCCAGTACTGGGGCAGGAGTTCGGGAGTATTGCCATAACTCGTATAACGGATGCTTTTCGAAGGTTGAGATAAACGATTTCTGAAGGTTTCTTGGTTATGTGTTGAAGGATGGATACAGCTGGATGTAGGATTTGCTAGTTTTAGGTGAGATATTATGCTTCCCCTGTATCCTCAACACCTGATTGCATAACCGGAAAGTTTCGGGAGTTTATAAGTGGGAATTCAAGTAGCTCTTAGGATATCTTTTCCGACAGACGTATGATATGAAATTGGGGTTCGACGTCTAGTGGCCCGCCTATCCACGATTGGTTTTACAGTGGTCTCGTTGTGTCTTAAAGAGTCCTTGGCTATGCCGACTCGGGGACACTTCGTATGTCATGTGCACTGCCTTGTACATGATGGTGCTGTACGATTGAGCCCGTGTAGGCCCCACCATGAAAACTTCGGATGAAATCTCCACCATATGTTTGTTCCGGCTTATTCTGCAAGCCAATCCTTTGTTTTGTTTTCAGTTGTGGTATTCGAGTTGCTTCAATGCCAAGTGTTGATTCCATACCTTCCCTAAGCGGTGTTCTCATATTTCTATGTGAATACTAATCCTTCTTGATCATCGAGATTGTCATGTCAATCCTTTCAACCGGCGTGTTTCTCTTCAAGCGGGTCCGTTCATTTCAACATTAGCAAGATCAATTATCATTTCTTCTCAACGGTGTTTGTTTCATCCATCCCAAGTTGCCTTTGTTTTCCCACCCTCCCACCCTTTTTCTTCGAGGACTTGGATTTCTTTATCAAGTATCTATCTTATGAATATGAAGTCTCTCCATTCTTTTCCGTCAATATTCTTACCTGGTGTTTCTCATGAAGATGTTCTACAAGCTCATCATTCTTCATTCTTTTTCTTCTCCGGTGGATTCAAGTCAAGCGTTGTTGATCATATCCTTTCCCTGTTTCAAATGCCTTCTCATGCCGGTGCAATTCTTAATCATTCACCTCTCGCTATTCAATTGTTCCGGAGTGTTAAAGATATCTCAGAAGATTCACGTTTCCATTCCCGATTCGTTCAAGTTATTTCGAGGTTGTTATCTCATTCAAGCCATCTAATTCAACCGGTGCATTCTCTCTTTTAAATCGTTCAACGGTGTATCTTTTGAGTGGGCCCTAACCCACAGGTCTTTTCCCATGATCTTACCTGACTCTTCAAATTTTTACCGGAGCTATTCTCAAATTCTTTTCCAAGTTTGACGTAAGAATGAATTATCATCAGTCAAATGCCTTTCTCCAAGATCTGTCAAATTCTTTTCATCGTTGGTTCAACAGTTCTAATTTTTTTTCTCCGGAGTGCCTCAACAATTCTTGGTGGTGTTTTTCGTCGTCATTCCCGGATTTTGGAGACCGAAGAAGAGTTTTTCCTCCATATCTTACCCGTTCTCTCAGAGATTCGTGATTCTAGCTTGTTGCCATCCTCTCATAATTGTTTTGATTGTCAAAATTCTTTTCACCTATCCAGAGCAATTCAAGAGTCTTCTCAGTTTGATTATCCAGAGTCCATCATTTCAGGTTTATTCATTCCAGCTTTCAGCTATCATTCTCCAACCTTACCGGTGCGTCATTCAATATTATCTAATCAATTCATGATCTCTTCGTTCTCATGTATCTAAATCCTAGTAAGCATCTTCGTTCATTTGCTAATTTTACCCGCTGATTCTTTATCTTTCCTTCGTTAATTTTCAATTCTTACGGTGGTTCGTTCAAGAGATCTCTTCCTTCGTTACCGTATCAAGTCACTCATTCTTTCCAATCCTACCGCTGGTTTCTAGAAGACCTTCTCAAGTTTGCGCCATATCTATCTTAATCCTTTCTACGAGATTAAGTTGCATGCAATCCGTTGCTTGTCATCAATTTAATTGGTGAAGGATAAGTATAATGTAATTCTTATTCTTGTTTCATCAAGTGAAGTCAATTCCTTATTCCAGAGGTTCATCAAAATTCTTGATCTCAATTCTTCATTTTTATTTCCGAAGTTCCAAGTTTTTCTCGGTTATATCATTTCAAATCTTCATCCAACCACTGCAAGGTTTATCCCAGAGTTCTTTATAACTGTCCCTTCCGTTTGATCATACTTTTATTATCGGAGTTCTTCATGGAGGTTGTATATGTTGGTTCATCAAGGATTTAATTCCTTTTCGATGTGTTCATCAAGATTCTTTTCAAAGGAGCTCAAGTATTCTTCATCTTGCAATCTTGGGGTGCAATTCTTTATACCTTATCTTTTGAGGTGGTGCTATGTCATTGTTGATAATTTCCCTTCGTGTTTCATGTTTCACAAGTTTTCAAGAGTGACATATCTAAATCCATCATTTTCTCTTCGCTCAAGACATCTTTTCAAACCATCAATCTCTTCATTGGAGTTATCTTGGGTTATATTTCACCTAAAGCTTTTCATAAGGATTGTTGCTATTTATGGTGCTTATAAATGACCCAAGTTCTTCATTTATACTCCTGGTGAAATAAGTTTCTCGTCTCCTTGTTGGTATCATTCCAATCTATTGGTTCCGTTAGTGGCAGAATTTCACCTCATAGTTTTGAGATGTTTTCCATAGGCCCACTTCAAGCTTATCCTCTCGTTGTTAGTGTTCCAACAACTCCGTTCGACCCTTTGACTAAAGATGCTTTCAAGCTCATTTGGGGTAGAAGATATTGTTTTCTCCTCCGTTCATTCCATTCCATTCTTCCATTTCTTCCGGAGGTTTTGTGATGTTGCTCTTTTCAATCATCATCTAGAATTGTCAGGATCGTGTTCTTTTCGTGATAATCCATTTAACCGGAGTGTCGTGTCCTCTGTGCAAGATCTTTTCGCCTTATCAAGTCTTGCATCTCTTTTCAGTCGGAGTGCTGTCCAAATTATATCATTCTTATTCCTTCTCTATCTTGTTTTAACCGGAGTGTTGTCATATTTGATCTTTATCATTCCTTCTCCACCTTGTTTTTACCGGAGTGCTTGCATGTACGCCTTTTCCATTGCAACCCTTTTCTTATGTCTTTCAACCTACAAGGTTCTAGTAATGTTCCTTGTTCCTCTTTTCTAACGGAGTGTTTTCAAATTTGTTCATCTCCGTTGTATTCTTTTCTCGAAATTGTTTAACCTTTCAAGGTTCTTTGGTTTCACTCATTGGTCAAAGAAGCAACTTAGTTTTACCTCTTCTTTTTCTCTTCTGTTTTCCCTCCGGTGCCATTCTAGATCTCGGGACGAGATCCTCTCGTAGTTGTGACACCCGGATAATCAAGCTACAGTAATCCAACGATAATCATGCCACGTCACCCCGGTTACTATTGATAATCTACCGTTAGTCCAAAACTGATTCAAATTCAAATTCAAAATCAACCAAAGAATAAAAACTTTTCAAAATTTTAAAACAAAAATGTTCGGGGTGTGCAAATAAATGCCTAGGAATTTATGGTGTGGGATCCATGCCTTCATAAAAGACCTAAATACTTAAAATGAATTAAAACAGAAAAGAAAATAAATAAAGATAAGAAAATACAAAAAACAGAAAACAAAAAAAAGAAAAGCAAACCCCCCATCACTGGGCTCCGGCCCAGCAGGCCACCAGCCCAACTGGGCAAAGGCCCAACTGGCCGGCCCACCCCACTCCCTTAACCCCCCCACTCCCCACCGAACCCTAGCCGCCACCCACTCGTCCCCCACCCCCTCGCCTCCTTCCCACGATCCAGTCTGGATCGGGGACGAGACCCCCATGAGCCCCCCCACTCCCCTCGCTCCCGCTCGGCGCCCCGACCCCGTGCGCCTCCTACCCCCGTGCGCGCGCGTCCTGCCGGCGACCTCGCCGTAGCCCCTCACCGCCTCGAACCGTCCCCGTCCTCCCCCCCGGCCAGACCGCACCGATCCCCGCCGCCCCGACGCCGCCTGGAACGCCGCATCGCCGTCCTCCTCCTCGACACCGCCGGACGCCGTCGGCGAACGCCGCCCCGCCACTGCACCACCGCCTCGACCTCGCCGTTGTCCCCGTCCGCCTCCTCGAGCCGCTGCCACTCCCCTACACCGTACGGTGAGGCCCCCGGCCTCTCCCTCTCTCCCCGTTCCCGCCGCTCGCCGTCCCGCTGCGGTGGCCGCGCCCCGCGCCACCGCGTCACCTCACCGCCGCTCCCCGCGCCCTACTCCGGCGCCGTCCTCGCCCGGCCGTGCCACCGCGCGCGTGCGCCCGTGCTCGCCCATGCTTACGCCGCTCGCCCGCCGACGCCCGTAGCTCCTGGCGCCGTTGCTGCCGCCCCGCCTCTACTCCCTACACCGCCGGCGGCCTCGTCGTGGCCGCGGCCGCCCCTACGCCCGCGTCGTGGCCGCGCCGGCGCCGCCCTGACCTCTGGCCTCGCCCCGCCGCTCCCTGCGGGCGAGCGCTCGCACAGGCGCCCGTAGCGCCCGCTAACCCGCAACGGCCCCCAGGGCCAATGACACATGGGGCCCAGCCCCAGAACGTTTAATAAAAAAATAAAAATAAAAAACTAAATAAAAATAAAAATAAAATATTAATTCATTAATTAATTTAATTAATTAATTAACTTAATTAAACCTAATTAGATTAGCCTAGTTAACTAGTTCACCTAATTAACTGTGATTAATTAACTAACAGTGAATGACATGTGGGACCCACATGTCAGTTTGACTAGGTCAACTGACTAGCTGACTGCTGACATCACCCTGACATCATGCTGATGTCATAATTGCCTTTTCTAACTAAATTAATTCTGTTAATTCTAAAAATGATTTAAATCTTTTAAAATTAATAGAAAATAAACCGTAGCTCAGATGGAAAAACTTTGTACATGAAAGTTGCTCAGAACGACAAGACGAATCCGGATACGCAGCCCGTTCGTCCGTCACGCATCCCTAACATAGCAAACTCGCAACTTTCCCCCTCCGGTCCTCTGCCCGAAAACGCAAAACACTGGGGATACTTTCCCGGATGTCATCCCCCTTCACCGGTATCACCTACTACCGCGTTAGGGCACCTCTAACGCCGTTACTTGTCATGTCATGCATCACTATGCATATGCTTGTTTAAATATATATTGTTTCTCCCCCCTCTTCTCTCGATAGACACCGAGACCGACGCCGCTGCTACCCAGTACGACTACGGAGTTGACGACCCCTCTCTCTTGCCAGAGCAACCAGGCAAGCCCCCCCTTTGATCACCAGATATCGCCTACTCTTCTCTATACTGCTTGCATTAGAGTAGTGTAGCATGTTACTGCTTCCCGTTAATCCTATACTGATGCATAGCCTGTCCTTGCTACTACTGTTGTTACCTTTACCTGCAAACCTAATGCTTAGTATAGGATGCTAGCTTATCATCAGTGGCCCTACATTCTTGTCCGTCTGCCATGCTATACTACCGGGCCGTGATCACTCGGGAGGTGATCACGGGTATGTACTATATACTTTATACATGATACATGTGGTGACTAAAGACGGGTAGGCTCGTAGGAGCACCCGCGAGTGGATCTTTGAGGCGGAGCGGCAGGGCAGGTTCCGACCACCTAGGAGAGAGGTGGGCCTGGCCCTGGTCGGTGTTCGCGGATACTTAACATGCTTAACGAGATCTGGGTATTTGATCTAAGTCTGGCCATTTGGTCTATACACACTAACCATCTACGTGGGAGCAGTTATGGGTATCCCGGCGTCGTGGTATCATCCGAAGCCTTCGTGACGTCAGCGACTGAGTGGCGCGCGTCGGATTGGACCGTAAGCCTGCTCTTGTATTAAGGGGGCTAGTTCTGCTTCCGGCCGCGTTCGCAACGTGCAGGTGTGCAAAGGGCGATGGGCCCATACCCCTGCGCCATAGGATTTAGACCGGCGTGCTGACCTCTCTGTTGTGCCTAGGTAGGGCTGCGACGTGTTGATCTTCCGAGGCCGGGCATGACCCAGGAAAGTGTGTCCGGCCAAATGGGATCGAGCGTGTTGGGGTATGTGGTGCACCCCTGCAGGGAAGTTTATCTATTCGAATAGCCGTGTCCCTCGGTAAAAGGACGACCCGGAGTTGTATCTTGACCTTATGACAACTAGAAGTGGATACTTAATAAAACACACCCTTCCAAGTGCCAGATACAACCGGTGATCGCTCTCTCACAGGGCGACGAGGGGAGGATCATCGGTTAGGATTATGCTATGCGATGCTACTTGGAGGACTTCCGTCTACTCTCTTCTACATGCTGCAAGACGGAGGCTGCCAGAAGCGTAGTCTTCGACAGGATTAGTTATCCCCCTCTTATTCTGGCATTCTGCAGTTCAGTCCACATATGATACCCTTATTCCATTTGATACCCATGCATATGTAGTATAGCTCCTTGCTTGCGAGTACTTTGGATGAGTACTCACGGTTGCTTTCTCCTTCTTTTCCCTCTATCCCTTCTACCTGGTTGGCGCAACCAGATGTTGGAGCCCAGGAGCCAGACGCCACCGTCGATGACGACTCCCACTACACCGGAGGTGCCTACTACTACGTGCTGCCCGCTGACGACGACCAGGAGTAGTTAGGAGGATCCCAGGCAGGAGGCCTGCGCCTCTTTCGATCGGTATCCCAGTTTGTGCTAGCCTTCTTAAGGCAAACTTGTTTAACTTATGTCTGTACTCAGATATTGCTGCTTCCGCTGACTCGTCTATGATCGAGCTCTTGTATTCGAGCCCTCGAGGCCCCTGGCTTGTAATATGATGCTTGTATGACTTATTTATTTTGTAGAGTTGTGTTGTGATATCTTCCCATGAGTCCCTGATCTTGATCATACATGTTTGCGTGTATGATTAGTGTACGATTAAATCGGGGGCATCACAAGTTGGTATCAGAGCCGACTGCCTGTAGGAATCCCCCTTCCACACTTCTTGGCTGAAGTCGAGTCTAGTCATTGAAAAACTTTTACTAACATGGCTGTGTGGCTTACGGGCCCACGTCGCCATTTGGGTGGTAATAGGATCTTTTACTCCTCGATCATTACTCTGGGGCTCTGATCTCTCTTCTATTCGGGTTAAAATGAATTTACTAACTCTGACTCTAGGATCTCGTAAATACTTTCTCCCGGAGAGCCCCTTCATTCCAGATGATGGCCTGGTTCACCAGAAGATTCCGAAGATACTCTTTGCTATTCCTCTCGAGACTTTGTGCCCATCACTTTTGCTATTTCCCGACCACCGATAAATCCTTAGGGATAACTACTTACACTTGCCATTCATACGATCATCCCCCATTGATCTTGTTATTACAAGATACCCCGGAGTCTTCTCTATTGTTCCGAGAATACTTTGTGCCTACTGCCTAGCAGTTCCTTGCCACATGAATACCCCTTCAATTAAATCCTCGCACTTGTCGAGTATCCACTCATCCCCAGTTGTTCATGTGTTTCACAATGGTCTTCAAAATACTATTCGATCCTCCAAAAATCCTTAGTAGCTTATTACTCTGCAATACTTGCCTGCTTGCATTATGGATGCTTCCCATATGTCTGGCAATATTCGTTAGTATCCTTAGGCATCGTCTTTTTGATCCTATTGATTCAACATGAGTGCGAATGCACGCAATCATCAGTTGATCCTTTTAAATTATCTTTCCGGCTCAGACGCTATTTTAAAACATGAGCTGGATCTCGACCAATCAAATTGCTATTGATTGTACCCTTAAGGCTATTCAACTTATCCATCCCTGATCAGAGCATTGCTTCTGATCCCTTGTCTTGGAATTGATAATTCCTTTGCATTTGAGCCTTGAATTAGTCAGTTGTTTCTAAAGTCTGATCTCCTTGCATTGTTTCTCCCTCTGGTTGAGTACCGATGCTCGCACCAGATCCCTTGAGGACCACCAGATCATTTGCTGGATTTTATCCGACAGCGTCCTTCATATTCAATAAGTCTGTGAGCCTTTCCTCGGATACATAATACCTTTGGTAAATTGTATCCTCTGCTTTCTCAAACATGCTCTACTATCGAGCTTGTGTTATTTATTCTTGAAATTTGTGGTATATACTCATAAGATGCCCTGATGGGTTGAACCTATGCCTTCTCTAAACTGTGTGAACTCGAAAGTTTTCACGAGCCATACACTTCTGGTATTTTGCCAAATAAAATTTCAACACTACAACTTCTTCGAAAGTGAGAAGTGAATGAAAGGTTATGCATTGGAGAAGTGGGAGTCGACCTTGAACTTGTGTTCATGCCCATGGACACGATGCAGATCTTATCATTAAAGCTTCTCTTAAATTAATTATTCCTTTGGTATAAGTTCATCTTATATCTGGGATCTGGCCTTTTGCAATCGTGGTTCCGACCATGTTCTCCTTTAAATGTCATTTCGCGTGCAAGTTTAAGCACTTGTTTGCTGCGGGGTAATACCCCAGTCCAACCTCTACTTGATTTGTCGTCGAGTATTACCCCCCTGGTATCTCAAGATTATCACGGAACTGCATAACTTCTTATGGGTTCTTCAATCAAGTACTACATTCTCACTGGTTCCAATTTTTCACGGGCCCTGAGTTATTAAACACTCGAGAACACCGTTAAGTGAACCGATTCCGCACTACGATTCAATAACTATAAGTAATCTTCATTGCTTATGATTTAATAACCCTTCAAGTTATTCCTAGTCTGATCGGCTATATCATTATCGTGCAACTTTTTAACTATGCTACCTGGTCCTTAACCATGGAGCACAACTTTCGATGGTGAGCTAAGGTTACGCCGATCTCCCTCATCATTTCCATTTCGCCTTGAACAACAAGCTTGATTTCAAGTTTGTGTCCTACCCATGGTTCCAATAACCTCCCGCTTCATCATTCCTTTGACCTGATGCAATCGCTGATTGAATTACATCTTCATGAAATCTCTCGACAAATGTGTCATGATCATCATCGACCTTATGAGCTCTTCCAGGATATCAATTGAGTTCATGATGAGAAATACTATCCTTGCCCCCACTGATTGTGTTATCTTTGACCACTTTATTGCCTTCCGATCAACACAAACTTGTTCGTGTTTTGTGTTATACCTTGAGTTCCCTGCTATCCAGCATTTGTTCTTCTTTACCTTGGAGTATTACCATCTTTTAATATCAAGGATGCTGTGAGGATTGCTCCTCCTTTTAAGAATTCTTGGTATAGTGATACTTCTCATCATCACCATTCTTTCCTGGTCCTCGCGTTGATTTCAACCGGGGTACGAACAAGTGAACGGAGCTGTTTGGATTCTGCCTTTCTAGCAACCCTATTGCATTGAATAATGGTCGGCCATTCATTCTTAGACTGTCAATTATTGAATCACCATTCTGACATTGGTCGTGCAGCCCAACCCATATTTCGGGCGCAACTTTCTACCAATGTTTAATTGTGTATGTTTTCCTCAAACATGCTTCATTATATCATTTGATCCGACAAATGATATTTCCTTGTTCACCTAATTGTGGAAATCCATCTTTTGTTAATCTCGATGAATTACCGCTGATTCCATCAGCCACCTCCTCATCCTCTCGTTGGTTTAATGATGAGCTTTTGTTTCGGAACTCGCTCCCAAAGTTCATTTCCCGATAATCTTACATGGTCATCTCAACAATTGTGTTGCACCTTTTCTTCTCTGGCATCCTAAGTCAGAGGTATCCTGACACTAATCGGATCTGAACCTCGATCAGATATGATGGTTGGGGCATATTTCCAAGAGTTATAACATTGGTCTTTATATGACTCGGTATGGTGGTGTCATGCCTAGCACACCTGACCGGAGGACCTATTGTTGTAGTTCCTTTTTAGCAAGCTTAGCGATTCTTCCACGAGGAAATCGTAAGGTTTATTTTATAAGTTGTTCCTGATGGATCCTTTATGTATCCAAAGTCTGACCTTTGATTGAAGACCATGTCCATGCTATTTCAAAGCATGTCTGTGGTACTCTCTTCATCAACAAGGACATTTGAAGCCCAATGCTAAATGTTTCTTGCTCAATTATCCAAACAACGCTGTATGGGTAATGTCATGAAATTTCTCTCCTCTTATCTAAAAGGGTTTTTCTACTTCATATCCTGCCATGGATATCATGCTCTGCTTGTCCTTGGGAAGGATATATCCCTGAATTATGTGTTTAAAACACATTTTCCTTTCCATTGTTCTGTTTAATCTGATAATCACATTCTCCTTTCCATTGTTCTCTTTAAACTTATTGAGGTTTATATGATCTAAGCAGTAATACGTCACTGCTTTTATAAGCACCTCAGTGTACAACTCTATCAGTAAGACCCTGTTACTATTGTTGTTGACATTTCGGGTAACCACCGATGGACGAGAAACTTTGCCTAATGGTCCGCCTCGTTCAACGAGCAGGAAAATGTTTCTCTTCGTCCCTCGCCCTTGGTACCAACGTTGTTGCCGACATAACTGACATGGTACTCTCTGACATGCCTTGCTATCATGACCGAGCAAGATGTCACCGCTCCTCCTACTTTTAACCCACATGGTGGGCCCATAACCCACAGTTCCACAGGATCGAAACCTGACTCTCCTGTACATCCCTATTTCGAAGTTATCCCTTGCTCTTCGTTTCGTATGTAATTTGTGAGCCACCTTCCTAGTGATCAATTCAGGTATCGGACGTAATACTTTCCCATCGCTTTGAACCCCTGTCACATTTCGTTTCAGGCAACTAACAGTTGCCTATCCACTTGAAACTCCTTAATTCACCTTCTTAATTTACTCTTGATGACTTTCTTGAATTTCAACTCGAGAGGTGACTCTATACCTCGTTCACTGAGATAGCCCTAAGTACCTAACATGTATTGAGCTTCGTACTTCACGAGTTTTCCCCCTTATATTTTTCGTAAGTATGATGGAGACCCTGAAGGAAGAATGATGACTTCATCATGATTACCCGAAGCCGATAAATGAAGACATCAATGCTATGGACCGACCTCTTCGAGAAGAGCAACCAAGACCGAGAAGACACGTTAGAATTCCGTAACCTAATCCCTTCCCCGCACCTCCCCTCTTAAATCTCAGGACGAGATTTCTTGTAGTGGAGGAGAATTGTGACGCCCGGATAATCAAGCTACAGTAATCCAACGATAATCATGCCACGTCACCCCGGTTACTATTGATAATCTACCGTTAGTCCAAAACTGATTCAAATTCAAATTCAAAATCAACCAAAGAATAAAAACTTTTCAAAATTTTAAAACAAAAATGTTCGGGGTGTGCAAATAAATGCCTAGGAATTTATGGTGTGGGATCCATGCCTTTATAAAAGACCTAAATACTTAAAATGAATTAAAACAGAAAAGAAAATAAATAAAGAAAAGAAAATACAAAAAAACAGAAAACAAAAAAAGAAAAGCAAACCCCCCATCACTGGGCTCCGGCCCAGCAGGCCACCAGCCCAACTGGGCAAAGGCCCAACTGTTGGGGAACGCAGTAATTTCAAAAAATTTCCTACGCACACGCAAGATCATGGTGATGCACAGCAACGAGAGGGGAGAGTGTTGTCTACGTACCAACGCAGACCGACTGCGGAAGCGATCACACAACGTAGAGGAAGTAGTCGTACGTCTTCTTCCCGATCCGACCGATCCAAGCACCGTTACTCCGGCACCTCCGAGTTCTTAGCACACGTTCAGCTCGATGACGTTCCTCGGGCTCCGATCCAGCAAAGCGTCGAGGAAGAGTTTCGTCAGCACGACGGCGTGATGACGATCTTGATGTACTACCGACGCAGGGCTTCGCCTAAGCACTACAACGGTACGATCGAGGTGGAATTTGGTGGCAGGGGGCACCGCACACGGCTAAGGAACGATCTCAAGGATCAAGTTGTGTGTCTATGGGGTGCCCCCTGCCCCCGTATATAAAGGCCAGGGGCAAGGGGGTCGGCCGGCTAGGAGGGAGGCGCAGGGAGGAGTCCCACTCCTACCGGGAGTAGGACTCCTTCCCCCAAATCCTATTCCTAATAGGACTCTTCGGGAGAAAGAGAAGAGAGGGGGGCCGGCCCCTTCTCCTAGTCCTAATAGGACTAGGGAAGGGGGGTTCGGCCGGCTAGCCTGTGGGCTGCCCCTTCTCTCTTTTCCACTAAGGCCCAATAGGCCCATTTGCCTCCCGGGGGGTTCCGGTAACCCTCCCGGTAATCCGGTAAAATCCCGATTTCACCCGGAACACTTCCGGTGCCCAAACATAGGCTTCCAATATATCAATCTTTACGTCTCGACCATTTCGAGACTCCTCGTCATGTCCGTGATCTCATCCGGGACTCCGAACAACCTTCGGTACATGAAAATGCATAAACTCATAATAACTGTCATCGTAACGTTAAGCGTGCGGACCCTACGGTTCGAGAACAATGTAGACATGACCGAGACACGTCTCCGGTCAATAACCAATAGCGGGACCTGGATGCCCATATTGGCTCCTACATATTCTACGAAGATCTTTATCGGTCAGACCGCATAACAACATACGTTGTTCCCTTTGTCATCGGTATGTTACTTGCCCGAGATTCGATCGTCGGTATCCAATACCTAGTTCAATCTCGTTACTGGCAAGTCTCTTTACTCGTTCCGTAATACATCATCTCACAACTAACATATTAGTTGCAGTGCTTGCAAGGCTTATGTGATGTGCATTACCGAGAGGGCCCAGAGATACCTCTCCGACAATCGGAGTGACAAACCCTAATCTCGAAATACGCCAACCCAACATCTACCATTGGAGACACCTGTAGTACTCCTTTATAATCACCCAGTTACGTTGTGACATTTGGTAGTACCCAAAGTGTTCCTCCGGTAAACGGGAGTTGCATAATCTCATAGTTATAGGAACATGTATAAGTCATGAAGAAAGCAATAGCAACATACTAAACGATCGGGTGCTAAGCTAATGGAATGGGTCATGTCAATCAGATCATTCTACTAATGATGTGACCTCGTTAATCAAATAACAACTCCTTGTTCATGGTTAGGAAACATAACCATCTTTGATTAACGAGCTAGTCAAGTAGAGGCATACTAGTGACACTCTGTTGGTCTATGTACTCACACATGTATTATGTTTCCGGTTAATACAATTCTAGCATGAATAATAAACATTTATCATGATGTAAGGAAATAAATAATAACTTTATTATTGCCTCTAGGGCATATTTCCTTCAGTCTCCCACTTGCACTAGAGTCAATAATCTAGATTACACTGTAATGATTCTAACACCCATGGAGCCTTGGTGCTGATCATGTTTTGCTCGTGGAAGAGGCTTAGTCAACGGGTCTGCAACATTCAGATCCGTATGTATCTTGCAAATCTCTATGTCTCCCACCTAGACTAAATCCCGGATGGAGTTGAAGCGTCTCTTGATGTGTTTGGTTCTTTTGTGAAATCTTGATTCCTTTGCCAAGGCAATTGCACCAGTATTGTCACAGAAGATTTTCATTGGACCCGATGCACTAGGTATGACACCTAGATCGGATATGAACTCCTTCATCCAGACTCCTTCGTTTGCTGCTTCCGAAGCAGCTATGTACTCCGCTTCACATGTAGATCCCGCTACGACGCTTTGTTTAGAACTGCACCAACTGACAGCTCCATCGTTTAAAGTAAACACGTATCCGGTTTGCGATTTAGAATCGTCCGGATCAGTGTCAAAGCTTGCATCAACGTAACCTCTTACGGTGAGCTCTTTGTCACCTCCATATACGAGAAACATATCCTTAGTCCTTTTCAGGTATTTCAGGATGTTCTTGACCGCTGTCCAGTGATCCATTCCAGGATTACTTTGGTACCTCCCTGCTAAACTTATAGCAAAGCACACATCAGGTCTGGTACACAGCATTGCATACATGATAGAGCCTATGGCCGAAGCATAGGGAACATCTTTCATTTTCTCTCTATCTTCTGCAGTGGTCGGGCATTGAGTCTTACTCAACTTCACACCTTGTAGCACAGGCAAGAACCCTTTCTTTGCTTGATCCATCTTCAACTTCTTCAAAATTTGGTCAAGGTATGTGCATTGTGAAAGTCCAATTAAGCGTTTTGATCTATCTCTATAGATCTTTATGCCTAATATGTATGCAGCTTCCCCGAGGTCTTTCATCGAAAAACTTTTATTCAAGTATCCCTTTATGCTATCCAGAAATTCTATATCATTTCCAATTAGCAATATGTCATCCACATATAATATCAGAAATGCTACAGAGCTCCCACTCACTTTCTTGTAAATACAGGCTTCTCCAAAAGTCTGTATAAAGCCAAATGCTTTGATCACACTATCAAAGCGTTTATTCCAACTCCGAGATGCTTGCACCAGTCCATAAATGGATCGCTGGAGTTTGCATACTTTGTTAGCTCCTTTTGGATCGACAAAACCTTCTGGTTGTACCATATACAACTCTTCTTCCAGAAATCCATTCAGGAATGCAGTTTTGACATCCATCTGCCATATTTCATAATCATAAAATGCGGCAATTGCTAACATAATTCTGACGGACTTAAGCATCGCTACGGGTGAGAAAGTCTCATCGTAGTCAACCCCTTGAACTTGCCGAAAACCTTTCGCGACAAGTCGAGCTTTATAGACAGTAACATTACCGTCAGCGTCAGTCTTTTTCTTGAAGATCCATTTATTCTCAATTGCTTGCCGATCATCGGGCAAGTCAACCAAAGTCCATACTTTGTTCTCATACATGGATCCCATCTCAGATTTCATGGCCTCAAGCCACTTTGCGGAATCTGGGCTCACCATCGCTTCTTCATAGTTCGTAGGTTCATCATGATCTAGCATCATGACTTCCAGAACTGGATTACCGTACCACTCTGGTGCGGATCTCACTCTGGTTGATCTACGTGGTTCAGTAGTATCTTGTTCTGAAGCTTCATGATCATCATCATTAGCTTCCTCACTGATTGGCATAGGTGTCGCAGAAACAGTTTTCTGTGATGTACTATTTTCCAATAAGGGAGCAGGTACAGTTACCTCGTCAAGTTCTACTTTCCTCCCACTCACTTCTTTCGAGAGAAACTCCTTCTCTAGAAATGATCCATTCTTAGCAACGAATGTCTTGCCTTCGGATCTGTGATAGAAGGTATACCCAACAGTTTCCTTTGGGTATCCTATGAAGACACATTTCTCCGCTTTGGGTTCGAGCTTATCAGGTTGAAGCTTTTTCACATAAGCATCGCAGCCCCAAACTTTAAGAAACGACAACTTTGGTTTCTTGCCAAACCATAGTTCATAAGGCGTCGTCTCAACGGATTTTGATGGTGCCCTATTTAAGGCCAATGCGGCCGTCTCTAAAGCATAACCCCAAAACGATAGCGGTAAATCAGTAAGAGACATCATAGATCGCACCATATCTAGTAAAGTACGATTACGACGTTCGGACACACCATTACGCTGTGGTGTTCCGGGTGGCGTGAGTTGCGAAACTATTCCACAATTTTTCAAATGTACACCAAACTCGTAACTCAAATATTCTCCTCCACGATCAGATCGTAGAAATTTTATTTTCTTGTTACGATGATTTTCAACTTCACTCTGAAATTCCTTGAACTTTTCAAATGTTTTAGACTTATGTTTCATTAAGTAGATATACCCATATCTGCTTAAATCATCTGTGAAGGTGAGAAAATAACGATATCCGCCGCGAGCCTCAATATTCATCGGACCACATACATCGGTATGTATGATTTCCAACAAATCTGTTGCTCTCTCCATAGTACCGGAGAACGGTGTTTTAGTCATCTTGCCTATGAGGCACGGTTCGCAAGTACCAAGTGATTCATAATCAAGTGATTCTAAAAGCCCATCAGTATGGAGTTTCTTCATGCGCTTTACACCGATATGACCTAAACGGCAGTGCCACAAATAAGTTGCACTATCATTATTAACTTTGCATCTTTTGGCTTCTACATTATGAATATGTGTATCACTATCTTCGAGATTCAACAAGAATAGACCACTCTTCAAAGGTGCATGACCATAAAAGATATTATTCATATAAATAGAACAACCATTATTCTCTGATTTAAATGAATAACCGTCTCGCATTAAACAAGATCCAGATATAATGTTCATGCTTAACGCTGGCACCAAATAACAATTATTTAGGTCTAATATTAATCCCGAAGGTAGATGTAGAGGTAGCGTGCCGACCGCGATCACATCGACTTTGGAACCGTTTCCCACGCGCATCGTCACCTCGTCCTTTGCTAGTGTCCGCTTATTCCGTAGTCCCTGTTTCGAGTTGCAAATATTAGCAACAGAACCAGTATCAAATACCCAGGTGCTACTGCGAGCTCTAGTAAGGTACACATCAATAACATGTATATCACATATACCTTTGCTCACTTTGCCATCCTTCTTATCCGCCAAATACTTGGGGCAGTTCCGCTTCCAGTGACCAGTCTGCTTGCAGTAGAAGCACTCAGTTTCAGGCTTAGGTCCAGACTTGGGTTTCTTCTCTTGAGCAGCAACTTGCTTACTGTTCTTCTTGAAGTTTCCCTTCTTCTTCCCTTTGCCCTTTTTCTTGAAACTAGTGGTTTTGTTAACCATCAACACTTGATGCTCCTTCTTGATTTCTACCTCCGCAGCTTTTAGCATTGCGAAGAGCTCGGGAATAGTCTTGTTCATCCCTTGCATATTATAGTTCATCACGAAGCTCTTGTAGCTTGGTGGCAGTGATTGGAGAATTCTGTCAATGACGCAGTCATCTGGAGGATTAACTCCCATCTGAATCAAGTGATTATTATACCCAGACATCTTGAGTATATGCTCACTGACAGAACTGTTCTCCTCCATCTTACAGCTATAGAACTTATTGGAGACTTCATATCTCTCAATTCGGGCATTTGCTTGAAATATTAACTTCAACTCCTGGAACATCTCATATGCTCCATGACGTTCAAAACGTCATTGAAGTCCCGATTCTAAGCCGTAAAGCATGGCACACTGAACTATCGAGTAGTCATCAGCTTTGCTCTGCCAGACGTTCATAACATCTGGCGTTGCTCCAGCAGCAGGCCTGTCACCCAGCGGTGCTTCCAGGACGTAATTCTTCTGTGCAGCAATGAGGATAATCCTCAGGTTACGGACCCAGTCCGTGTAATTGCTACCATCATCTTTCAACTTTGCTTTCTCAAGGAACGCATTAAAATTCAACGGAACAATAGCACGAGCCATCTATCTACAAGCAACATAAACAAGCAAGATACTATCAGGTACTAAGTTCATGATAAGTTTAAGTTCAGTTAATCAAATTACTTAGGAACTCCCACTTAGATAGACATCCCTCTAATCCTCTAAGTGATCACGTGATCCAAATCAACTAAACCATAACCGATCATCACGTGAGATGGAGTAGTTTTCAATGGTGAACATCGTCATGTTGATCATATCTACTATATGATTCACGCTCGACCTTTCGGTCTCTGTGTTCCGAGGCCATATCTGCATATGCTAGGCTCGTCAAGTTTAACCTGAGTATTCTGCGTGTGCAAAACTGGCTTGCACCCGTTGTAGATGGACGTAGAGCTTATCACACCCGATCATCACGTGGTGTCTGGGCACGACGAACTTTGGCAACGGTGCATACTCAGGGAGAACACTTCTTGATAATTTAGTGAGAGATCATCTTATAATGCTACCGTCAATCAAAGCAAGATAAGATGCATAAAAGGATAAACATCACATGCAATCAATATAAGTGATATGATATGGCCATCATCATCTTGTGCTTGTGATCTCCATCTCCGAAGCACCGTCATGATCACCATCGTCACCGGCGCGACACCTTGATCTCCATCGTAGCATCGTTGTCGTCTCGCCAATCTTATGCTTCCACGACTATTACTACCGTTTAGTAATCTAGTAAAGCATTACATCGCGATTGCATTGCATACAATAAAGCGACAACCATATGGCTCCTGGCAGTTGCCGATAACTTAGTTACAAAACATGATCATCTCATACAATAAAATCAGCATCATGCCTTGACCATATCACATCACAACATACCCTGCAAAAACAAGTTAGATGTCCTCTACTTTGTTGTTGCAAGTTTTACGTGGCTGCTACGGGCTTAAGTAAGAACTCATCTCACCTACGCATCAAAACCACAACGATAGTTCGTCAAATAGACTCCGTTTTAACCTTCTCAAGGACCGGGCGTAGTCACACTTGGTTCAACTAAAGTTGGAGAGACAGTCTTCCGCAAGCCATCTATGTGCAAAGCACGTCGAGGGAACCGGTCTCGCGTAAGAGTACGCGTAAGGTTGGTCCGGATCGTCTCAACCAACAATACCGCCGAACCAAAGTATGACATGCTGGTAGGCAGTATGACTTGTATCGCCCACAACTCACTTGTGTTCTACTCGTGCATATAACGTCAAACCATAAAACCTAGGCTCTGATACCACTGTTGGGGAACGCAGTAATTTCAAAAATTTTCCTACGCACACGCAAGATCATGGTGATGCACAACAACGAGAGGGGAGAGTGTTGTCTACGTACCAACGCAGACCGACTGCGGAAGCGATCACACAACATAGAGGAAGTAGTCGTACGTCTTCTTCCCGATCCGACCGATCCAAGCACCGTTACTCCGGCACCTCCGAGTTCTTAGCACACGTTCAGCTCGATGACGTTCCTCGGGCTCCGATCCAGCAAAGCGTCGAGGAAGAGTTTCGTCAGCACAACGGCGTGATGACGATCTTGATGTACTACCGACGCAGGGCTTCACCTAAGCACTACAACGGTACGATCGAGGTGGAATTTGGTGGTAGGGGGCACCGCACACGGCTAAGGAACGATCTCAAGGATCAAGTTGTGTGTCTATGGGGTGCCCCCTGCCCCCGTATATAAAGGCCAGGGGCAAGGGGGTCGGCCGGCTAGGAGGGAGGCGCAGGGAGGAGTCCCACCCCTACCGGGAGTAGGACTCCTTCCAAATCCTATTCCTAATAGGACTCTTCGGGAGAAAGAGAAGAGAGGGGGGCTGGCCCCTTCTCCTAGTCCTAATAGGACTAGGGAAGGGGGGTTCGGCCGGCTAGCCTGTGGGCTGCCCCTTCTCTCTTTTCCACTAAGGCCCAATAGGCCCATTTGCCTCCCGGGGGGTTCCGGTAACCCTCCCGGTAATCCGGTAAAATCCCGATTTCACCCGGAACACTTCCGGTGCCCAAACATAGGCTTCCAATATATCAATCTTTACGTCTCGACCATTTCGAGACTCCTCGTCATGTCCGTGATCTCATCCGGGACTCCGAACAACCTTCGGTACATCAAAATGCATAAACTCATAATAACTGTCATCGTAACGTTAAGCGTGCGGACCCTACGGTTCGAGAACAATGTAGACATGACCGAGACACGTCTCCGGTCAATAACCAATAGCGGGACCTGGATGCCCATATTGGCTCCTACATATTCTACGAATATCTTTATCGGTCAGACCGCATAACAACATACGTTGTTCCCTTTGTCATCGGTATGTTACTTGCCCGAGATTCGATCGTCGGTATCCAATACCTAGTTCAATCTCGTTACTGGCAAGTCTCTTTACTCGTTCCGTAATAAATCATCTCACAACTAACATATTAGTTGCAGTGCTTGCAAGGCTTATGTGATGTGCATTACCGAGAGGGCCCAGAGATACCTCTCCGACAATCGGAGTGACAAACCCTAATCTCGAAATACGCCAACCCAACATCTACCATTGGAGACACCTGTAGTACTCCTTTATAATCACCTAGTTACGTTGTGACGTTTGGTAGTACCCAAAGTGTTCCTCCGGTAAACGGGAGTTGCATAATCTCATAGTTATAGGAACATGTATAAGTCATGAAGAAAGCAATAGCAACATACTAAACGATCGGGTGCTAAGCTAATGGAATGGGTCATGTCAATCTGATCATTCTACTAATGATGTGACCTCGTTAATCAAATAACAACTCCTTGTTCATGGTTAGGAAACATAACCATCTTTGATTAACGAGCTAGTCAAGTAGAGGCATACTAGTGACACTCTGTTGGTCTATGTACTCACACATGTATTATGTTTCCGGTTAATACAATTCTAGCATGAATAATAAACATTTATCATGATGTAAGGAAATAAATAATAACTTTATTATTGCCTCTAGGGCATATTTCCTTCACTAACTGGCCGGCCCACCCCACTCCCTTAACCCCCCCACTCCCCACCGAACCCTAGCCGCCACCCACTCGTCCCCCCACCCCCTCGCCTCCTTCCCACGATCCAGTCTGGATCGGGGATGAGACCCCCACGAGCCCCCCACTCCCCTCGCTCCCGCTCGGCGCCCCGACCCCGTGCGCCTCCTACCCCCGTGCGCGCGCGTCCTGCCGGCGACCTCGCCGTAGCCCCTCGCCGCCTCGAACCGTCCCCGTCCTCCCCCCCGGCCAGACCGCACCGATCCCCGCCGCCCCGACGCCGCCCGGAACGCCGCATCGCCGTCCTCCTCCTCGACACCGCCGGACGCCGTCGGCGAACGCCGCCCCGCCACTGCACCACCGCCTCGACCTCACCGTTGTCCCCGTCCGCCTCCTCGAGCCGCTGCCACTCCCCTACACCGTACGGTGAGGCCCCCGGCCTCTCCCTCTCTCCCCGTTCCCGCCGCTCGCCGTCCCGCTGCGGTGGCCGCGCCCCGCGCCACCGCGTCAACTCACCGCCGCTCCCCGCGCCCTACTCCGGCGCCGTCCTCGCCCGGCCGTGCCACCGCGCGCGTGCGCCCGTGCTCGCCCATGCTTACGCCGCTCGCCCGCCGACGCCCGTAGCTCCTGGCGCCGTTGCTGCCGCCCCGCCTCTACTCCCTACACCGCCGGCGGCCTCGTCGTGGCCGCGGCCGCCCCTACGCCCGCGTCGTGGCCGCGCCGGCGCCGCCCTGACCTCTGGCCTCGCCCCGCCGCTCCCTGCGGGCGAGCGCTCGCACAGGCGCCCGTAGCGCCCGCTAACCCGCAACGGCCCCCAGGGCCAATGACACATGGGGCCCAGCCCCAGAACGTTTAATAAAAAAATAAAAATAAAAAACTAAATAAAAATAAAAATAAAATATTAATTCATTAATTAATTTAATTAATTAATTAACTTAATTAAACCTAATTAGATTAGCCTAGTTAACTAGTTCACCTAATTAACTGTGATTAATTAACTAACAGTGAATGACATGTGGGACCCACATGTCAGTTTGACTAGGTCAACTGACTAGCTGACTGCTGACATCACCCTGACATCATGCTGATGTCATAATTGCCTTTTCTAACTAAATTAATTCTGTTAATTCTAAAAATGATTTAAATCTTTTAAAATTAATAGAAAATAAACCGTAGCTCAGATGGAAAAACTTTGTACATGAAAGTTGCTCAGAACGACAAGACGAATCCGGATACGCAGCCCGTTCGTCCGTCACGCATCCCTAACATAGCAAACTCGCAACTTTCCCCCTCCGGTCCTCTGCCCGAAAACGCAAAACACTGGGGATACTTTCCCGGATGTCATCCCCCTTCACCGGTATCACCTACTACCGCGTTAGGGCACCTCTAACGCCGTTACTTGTCATGTCATGCATCACTATGCATATGCTTGTTTAAATATATATTGTTTCTCCCCCCTCTTCTCTCGATAGACACCGAGACCGACGCCGCTGCTACCCAGTACGACTACGGAGTTGACGACCCCTCTCTCTTGCCAGAGCAACCAGGCAAGCCCCCCCTTTGATCACCAGATATCGCCTACTCTTCTCTATACTGCTTGCATTAGAGTAGTGTAGCATGTTACTGCTTCCCGTTAATCCTATACTGATGCATAGCCTGTCCTTGCTACTACTGTTGTTACCTTTACCTGCAAACCTAATGCTTAGTATAGGATGCTAGCTTATCATCAGTGGCCCTACATTCTTGTCCGTCTGCCATGCTATACTACCGGGCCGTGATCACTCGGGAGGTGATCACGGGTATGTACTATATACTTTATACATGATACATGTGGTGACTAAAGATGGGTAGGCTCGTAGGAGCACCCGCGAGTGGATCTTTGAGGCGGAGCGGCAGGGCAGGTTCCGACCACCTAGGAGAGAGGTGGGCCTGGCCCTGGTCGGTGTTCGCGGATACTTAACACGCTTAACGAGATCTGGGTATTTGATCTGAGTCTGGCCATTTGGTCTATACGCACTAACCATCTACATGGGAGCAGTTATGGGTATCCCGGCGTCGTGGTATCATCCGAAGCCTTCATGACGTCAGGGACTGAGTGGCGCGCGTCGGATTGGACCGTAAGCCTGCTCTTGTATTAAGGGGGCTAGTTCTGCTTCCGGCCGCGTTCGCAACGTGCAGGTGTGCAAAGGGCGATGGGCCCATACCCCTGCGCCATAGGATTTAGACCGGCGTGCTGACCTCTCTGTTGTGCCTAGGTAGGGCTGCAACGTGTTGATCTTTCGAGGCCGGGCATGACCCAGGAAAGTGTGTCCGGCCAAATGGGATCGAGCGTGTTGGGGTATGTGGTGCACCCCTGCAGGGAAGTTTATCTATTCGAATAGCCGTGTCCCTCGGTAAAAGGACGACCCGGAGTTGTATCTTGACCTTATGACAACTAGAAGTGGATACTTAATAAAACACACCCTTCCAAGTGCCAGATACAACCGGTGATCGCTCTCTCACAGGGCGACGAGGGGAGGATCATCGGTTAGGATTATGCTATGCGATGCTACTTGGAGGACTTCCGTCTACTCTCTTCTACATGCTGCAAGACGGAGGCTGCCAGAAGCGTAGTCTTCGACAGGATTAGTTATCCCCCTCTTATTCTGGCATTCTGCAGTTCAGTCCACATATGATACCCTTATTCCATTTGATACCCATGCATATGTAGTATAGCTCCTTGCTTGCGAGTACTTTGGATGAGTACTCACGGTTGCTTTCTCCTTCTTTTCCCTCTATCCCTTCTACCTGGTTGGCGCAACCAGATGTTGGAGCCCAGGAGCCAGACGCCACCGTCGATGACGACTCCCACTACACCGGAGGTGCCTACTACTACGTGCTGCCCGCTGACGACGACCAGGAGTAGTTAGGAGGATCCCAGGCAGGAGGCCTGCGCCTCTTTCGATCGGTATCCCAGTTTGTGCTAGCCTTCTTAAGGCAAACTTGTTTAACTTATGTCCGTACTCAGATATTGCTGCTTCCGCTGACTCGTCTATGATCGAGCTCTTGTATTCGAGCCCTCGAGGCCCCTGGCTTGTAATATGATGCTTGTATGACTTATTTATTTTGTAGAGTTGTGTTGTGATATCTTCCCGTGAGTCCCTGATCTTGATCGTACACGTTTGCGTGTATGATTAGTGTACGATTAAATCGGGGGCATCACAGTAGTGGTGGAGTGTTGTGACGCCCCAAGACCGGAGCTTCAGATGCCTTCCAGGGTTTCCGGGTTTCGTCGTGTGATTTGTTTGGTTCGTTGCTTTCATTTTTGCATCATGTGCATTGCATCATGTCATCTAGCAACATGTTTTAAAACTCAACCAAATAAAATCGGATGGATCTTCGGTCCATTTAAATCGAGGGATATTCACATGGTGAAATTCTCTTTGTAACATATAAAAGTCTCCTACTATTATTAGGGAGCTATTGTAAATATTCCATTAACTTGGAATCACCCATCACACAATTGCATTACTCTTCAACTCCTTCTTCTTGTCCTTGATCCTTGCTTTTTTACTTATTGCCCAACTTCAACTTGGTTTCACCCAAGTTTCTATCCCATACAAACTTCTATTTCCTTCTTTATTCCATTTATTTTTCTTGTGGCATTTTCCCTGTTCGGAAAATGTTCAACCTATCCTATAAATCCTAAATGATGCCTACACCCTCTCTGTAACTTCTTTTCTCAATTGGACTTGTTTTGGTTGTGTTCAAAAATAGCTCAAGTTTGAATTTAATTCAAACTTGAATTATTTTTCTATCTCTAAAATGTCCAAAACATTTTAATCAAATTGTATATATTACTAGGGCCCCATAAATATCTTCATCTCTGCCGAATTCCATATCTACTCTCGCCTTTCTTTTCTTCCATTTTTCATGTTTAGAGAAAAGCAAAGGAAGAAAGAAATAGAGAGAGGGAAGGAGGGCCAGCCCAGCTGGGCCTCCCCAAACTCCCTCGCAGCCAGGCTGGCCATTTCCACCAAGGCCCAGTCGGCCTCCAAGCCTGAAGCCCAGCCGGCACCTCTTCTCTACCCTAGCCCGATCCCCAGCACTGGATCGCTCCTTCCCTCGTTCCCCTCCTTCCTCCTAGTGCCGCCACAGGAAAGGAGTGTTGGAAATATGCCCTAGAGGCAAGAATAAAAGCATTATTATTATATTTCCTTGTTCATGATAATTGTCTTTTATTCATGCTATAATTGTGTTATTCGGAAATCGTAATACATGTGTGAATTCGTAGATACCAACATGTCCCTAGTAAGCCTCTAGTTGACTAGCTCGTTGATCAACAGATAGTCATGGTTTCCTGACTATGGACATTGGGTGTCATTGATAACGAGATCACATCATTAGGAGAATGATGTGATGGACAAGACCCAATCCTAAACATAGCACAAGATCGTATAGTTCGTTTGCTAGAGTTTTTCCAATGTCAAGTATCTTTTCCTTAGACCATGAGATCGTGTAACTCCCGGATACCGTAGGAGTGCTTTGGGTGTGCCAAACGTCACAACGTAACTGGGTGACTATAAAGGTACATTACAGGTATCTCCGAAAGTGTCTGTTGGGTTGGCACGAATCGAGACTGGGATTTGTCAGTCCGTATGACGGAGAGGTATCTCTGGGCCCACTCGGTAATGCATCATCATAATGAGCTCAAAGTGACCAAGTGTCTGGTCATGTGATCATGCATTACGGTACGAGTAAAGTGACTTGCTGGTAACGAGATTGAACGAGGTATTGGGATACCGACGATCGAATCTCGGGCAAGTAACATACCGATTGACAAAGGGAATTGTATACGGGGTTGCTTGAATCCTCGACATCGTGGTTCATCTGATGAGATCATCGAGGAGCATGTGGGAGCCAACATGGGTATCCAGATCCCGCTGTTGGTTATTGACCGAAGAGCCATCTCGGTCATGTCTACATGTCTCCCGAACCCGTAGGGTCTACACACTTAAGGTTCGGTGACGCTAGGGTTGTAGAGATATGAATATGGAGTAACCCGAAAGTTGTTCGGAGTCCCGAATGAGATCCCGGACGGCACGAGGAGTTCTGGAATGGTCTGAAGGTGAAGAATTATATATAGGAAGTGCAGTTTCGGCCATCGGGAGAGTTTCGGGGGTCACCGGTATTGTACCGGGACCACCGGATGGGTCCCGGGGGTCCACCGGTTGGGGCCACCCATCCCGGAGGGCCCCATGGGCTGAAGTGGGGAGGGGAACCAGCCCATAGTGGGCTGGTGCGCCCCCTTGGCCCACCCCCTGCGCCTGGGGTTGGAAACCCTAGGGTGGGGGGGGGGGGGGGCGCCCCACTTGCCTTGGGGGCCACTCCACCCTTGGCCCCCCCCCTAGGAGATCCCATCTCCTAGGGCCAGTGCCCCCCTTTGGGGAGCCTATATAAAGGGGGTGGGGGAGGGAGGGGCAGCCGCACCCTTGACTCTTGGCGCCTCCCTCTCCGCTGCTTCACCTCTCCCTCTTGCAGTAGAACGGCGAAGCCCTGCTGCGGTGACTCCTGCATCCACCACCATGCCATCGTGCTGCTGGATCTTCATCAACCTCTCCTTCCCCGCTTGCTGGATCAAGAAGGAGGATACGTCACGCTGACCGTACGTGTGTTGAACGCGGAGGTGCCGTCCGTTCGGTGCTAGGATCTCCGGTGATTTGGATCACGTCGAGTACGACTCCCTCATCCCTGTTCTCTTGAACGCTTCCGCTCGCGATCTACAAAGGTATGTAGATGCAATCCGATCACTCGTTGCTAGATGAACTCATAGGTGGATCTTGGTGAAACCGTAGGAAATTTTTTGTTTTCTGCAACATTCCCCAACAGTGGCATCAGAGCTAGGTCTATGCGTAGTTCTCTTTGCATGAGTAGAACACAATTTGTTGTGGGCGTAGATGTTGTCAACTTTCTTGCCGCTACTAGTCTTATTTTGCTTCAGCGGTATTGTGGGATGAAGCGGCCCGGACCAACCTTACACGTACGCTTACGTGAGACCGGTTCCACCGACTAACATGCACTAGTTGCATAAGGTGGCTGGCGGGTGTCTGTCTCTCCCACTTTAGTTGGAGCGGATTTGATGAAAGGGGTCCTTATGAGGGGTAAATAGAAGTTGACAAATCACGTTGTGGCTTTCACGTAGGTAAGAAAATGTTCTTGCTAGAACCCTATTGCAGCCACGTAAAACTTGCAACAACAATTAGAGGATGTCTAACTTGTTTTTGCAGCAAGTGTTCTGTGATGTGATATGGCCAAAGTTGTGATGAATGATATATATGTGATGTATGAGATCATGTTCTTGTAATAGGAATCACGACTTGCATGTCGATGAGTATGACAACCGGCAGGAGCCATAGGAGTTGTCTTTATTTTTTGTATGACCTGCGTGTCATTGAGAAACGCCATGTAAATTACTTTACTTTATTGCTAAACGTGTTAGCCATAGTAGTAGAAGTAGTAGTTGGTGAGCAACTTCATGGAGACACAATGATGGAGATCATGATGATGGAGATCATGGTGTCATGCCGGTGACAAGATGATCATGGAGCCCCAAGATGGAGATCAAAGGAGCTATGTGATATTGGCCATATCATGTCACTATTATTATTTGATTGCATGTGATGTTTATCATGTTTTACATCTTGTTTACTTAGAACGACGGTAGTAAATAAGATGATCCCTCATAATAATTTCAAGAAAGTGTTCCCCCTAACTGTGCACCATTGCGATAGTTCGTTGTTTTGAAGCACCACGTGATGATCGGGTGTGATAGATTCCAACATTCACATACAACGGGTGTAAGACAGATTTACACATGCAAACACTTAGGTTGACTTGACGAGCCTAGCATGTACAGACATGGCCTCGGAACACAAAAGACCGAAAGGTCGAGCATGAGTCATATAGAAGATACGATCAACATGAAGATGTTCACCGACGTTGACTAGTTTGTCTCACGTGATGATCGGACACGGCTTAGTTAACTCGGATCATGTTATACTTAGATGACTGGAGGGATGTCTATCTGAGTGGGAGTTCATTGAATAATCTGATTAAATGAACTTAATTATCATGAACTTAGTCTAAAACCTTTACAACATGTCTTGTAGATCAAATGGCCAACGTTGTCCTCAACTTCAACGCGTTCCTAGAGAAAACCAAGCTGAAAGACTATGGCAGCAACTATACGGACTGGGTCCGGAACCTGAGGATCATCCTCATAGCTACCAAGAAAGATTATGTCCTACAAGCACCGCTAGGTGAAGCACCTGTTCTCCCTGCAGAACAAGACATTATGAACGCTTGGCAGACACGTTCCGATGATTACTCCCTCGTTCAGTGCAGCATGCTTTACAGCTTAGAACCGGGGCTCCAAAAGCGTTTGAGAGACACGGAGCATATGAGATGTTCGAAGAGCTGAAAATGGTTTTTCAAGCTCATGCCCGGGTCGAGAGATATGAAGTCTCCGACAAGTTCTTCAGCTGTAAGATGGAGGAAAACAGTTCTGTCAGTGAGCACATACTCACTATGTCTGGGTTACATAACCGCTTGACTCAGCTGGGAGTTAATCTCCCGGATGACGCGGTCATTGACAGAATCCTTCAGTCGCTTCCACCGAGCTACAAGAGCTTTGTGATGAACTTCAATATGCAGGGGATGGAAAAGACCATTCCTGAAGTATTTGCTATGCTGAAATCAGCATAGGTAGAAGTCAAAAAGGAACATCAAGTGTTGATGGTGAATAAAACCACTAAGTTCAAGAAAGGCAAGGGTAAGAAGAACTTCAAGAAGGACGGCAAGGGAGTTGCCACGCCCGGTAAGCAAGCTGCCGGGAAGAAGCCAAAGAATGGACCCAAGCCCGAGACTGAGTGTTTTTATTGCAAGGGAAGTGGTCACTGGAAGTGGAACTGCCCCAAATACTTAGCGGACAAGAAGGCCGGCATCACGAAAGGTATATGTGATATACATGTAATTGATGTGTACCTTACCAGTACTCGTAGTAGCTCCTGGGTATTTGATACCGGTGCAGTTGCTCACATTTGTAACTCAAAGCAGGAGCTGCGGAATAAGCGGAGACTGGCAAAGGACGAGGTGACGATGCGCGTCGGGAATGGTTCCAAGGTCGATGTGATCGCCGTCGGCATGCTACCTCTACATTTACCTACGGGATTAGTTTTAAACCTCAATAATTGTTATTTAGTGCCAGCTTTGAGCATGAACAATGTATCAGGATCTCGTTTAATTCGAGATGGCTACTCATTTAAATCCGAGAATAATGGTTGTTCTATTTATATGAGAGATATGTTTTCTGGTCATGCTCCAATGGTGAATGGTTTATTCTTAATGAATCTCGAGCGTAATGCTACACATATTCATAGTGTGAATACCAAAAGATGTAAAGTTGATAATGATAGTCCCACATACTTGTGGCATTGCCGCCTTGGTCACATAGGTGTCAAACGCATGAAGAAGCTCCATGCAGATGGACTTTTAGAGTCTCTTGATTACGAATCATTTGACACGTGCGAACCATGCCTCATGGGTAAAATGACCAAGACTCCGTTCTCAGGAACAATGGAGCGAGCAACCAACTTATTGGAAATCATACATACTGATGTGTGCGGTCCAATGAGTGTTGAAGCTCGCGGTGGCTATCATTATGTTCTCACCCTCACTGATGACTTGAGTAGATATGGGTATGTCTATTTAATGAAACACAAGTCTGAGACCTTTGAAAGGTTCAAAGAATTTCAGAGTGAGGTTGAGAATCAACATGACAGGAAAATCAAGTTCTTGCGATTAGATCATGGGGAAGAATACTTGAGTCACGAATTTGGCACACACTTAAGAAAATGTGGAATAGTTTCACAACTCACGCCGCCTGGAACACCTCAGCGTAATGGTGTGTCCGAACGTCGTAATCGCACTCTATTAGATATGGTGCGATCTATGATGTCTCTTACCGATTTACCGCTATCATTTTGGGGCTATGCTTTAGAGACTGCGGCATTCACTTTAAATAGGGCTCCGTCGAAATCTGTTGAGACGACACCGTATGAATTTTGGTTTGGGAAGAAACCTAAGCTGTCATTTCTAAAAGTTTGGGGATGCGATGCTTATGTCAAGAAACTTCAACCTGAAAAGCTCGAACCCAAGTCGGAAAAATGCGTCTTCATAGGATACCCTAAAGAAACTATTGGGTATACCTTCTACCTCAGATCCGAAGGCAAGATGTTTGTTGCCAAGAATGGATCCTTTCTAGAGAAAGAGTTTCTCTCGAAAGAAGTAAGTGGGAGGAAAGTAGAACTTGATGAAGTATTACCTCTTGAACTAGAAAATGGCGCAACTCAAGAAAATGTTCCTGAGGTGCCTGCACCGACTAGAGAGGAAGTTAATGATGATGATCATGAAACTTCAGATCAAGTTGCTACTGAACTTCGTACGTCCACAAGGACACGTTCCGCACCAGAGTGGTACGGCAACCCTGTCTTGGAAATCATGTTGTTAGACAACGGTGAACCTTCGAACTATGAAGAAGCAATGGCGGGCCCGGATTCCGACAAATGGCTGGAAGCCATGAAATCCGAGATAGGATCCATGTATGAAAATGAAGTATGGACTTTGATTGACTTGCCCGATGATCGGCGAGCCATAGAAAATAAACGGATCTTTAAGAAGAAGACAGACGCGGATGGTAATGTGACCATCTATAAAGCTAGGCTTGTCGCTAAGGGTTATCGACAAGTTCAAGGGGTTGACTAGGATGAGACTTTCTCACCCGTAGCAAAGCTGAAGTCCGTCCGAATCATGTTAGCAATTGCCGCATTCTATGATTATGAGATATGGCAAATGGACGTCAAAACGGCATTCCTTAATGGTTTCCTTAAGGAAGAATTGTATATGATGCAGCCGGAAGGTTTTGTCGATCCTAAGAATGCTGACAAGGTGTGCAAGATCCAATGCTCGATTTATGGGCTGGTGCAAGCATCTCGGAGTTGGAACATTCGCTTTGATGAGATGATCAAAGCGTTTGGGTTTACGCAGACTTATGGAGAAGCCTGCGTTTACAAGAAAGTGAGTGGGAGCTATGTAACATCTCTCATATTATATGTAGATGGCATACTTTTGATGGGAAATGATATAGAACTCTTGGACAGCATTAAGGCCTACTTGAATAAGAGTTTTTCAATGAAGGACCTTGGAGAAGCTGCTTATATATTAGGCATCAAGATCTATAGAGATAGATCAAGACGCCTCATAGGTCTTTCACAAAGCACATACCTTGATAAGATATTGAAGAAGTTCAATATGGATCAGTCTAAGAAGGGGTTCTTGCCTGTGTTGCAAGGTGTGAAATTGAGCTCAGCTCAATGTCCGACCATGACAGAAGATATAGAAGAGATGAGTGTCATCCCCTATGCCTCAGCCATAGGGTCTATTATGTATGCCATGCTGTGTACCAGACCTGATGTAAACCTTGCCATAAGTTTGGTAGGAAGGTACCAAAGTAATCCCGGCAAGGAACACTAGACAGCGGTCAAGAATATCCTGAAGTACCTGAAAAGGACTAAGGACATGTTTCTCGTTTATGGAGGTGACGAAGAGCTCGTCGTAAAGGGTTACGTCGACGCTAGCTTTGACACAGATCTGGATGACTCTAACTCACAAACCGCATACGTGTATATTTTGAATGGTGGGGCAGTAAGCTGGTGCAATTGCAAGCAGAGCGTCGTGGCGGGATCTACATGTGAAGCGGAGTACATGGCAGCCTCAGAGGCAGCACATGAAGCAATTTGGGTGAAGGAGTTCATCACCGACCTAGGAGTCATACCCAATGCATCGGGGCCGATCAAACTCTTCTGTGACAACACTGGAGCTATTGCACTTGCCAAGGAGCCCAGGTTTCACAAGAAGACCAGGCACATCAAGCTTCGCTTCAACTCCATTCGTGAAAATGTTCAAGATGGAGACATAGATATTTGTAAAGTACATATGGACCTGAATGTAGCAGATCCGTTGACTAAACCTCTCCCTAGAGCAAAACATGATCAACACCAGAATTCCATGGGTGTTCGATTCATCACAATGTAACTAGATTATTGATTCTAGTGCAAGTGGGAGACTATTGGAAATATGCCCTAGAGGCAATAATAAAAGCATTATTATTATATTTCCTTGTTCATGATAATTATCTTTTATTCATGCTATAATTGTGTTATCCGGAAATCGTAATACATGTGTGAATTCATAGACACCAACATGTCCCTAGTAAGCCTCTAGTTGACTAGCTCGTTGATCAATAGATAGTCATGGTTTCCTGACTATGGACATTGGATGTCATTGATAACAAGATCACATCATTAGGAGAATGATGTGATGGACAAGACCCAATCCTAAACATAGCACAAGATCGTATAGTTCGTTTGCTAGAGTTTTTCCAATGTCAAGTATCTTTTCCTTAGACCATGAGATCGTGTAACTCCCGGATACCGTAGGAGTGCTTTGGGTGTGCCAAACGTCACAACGTAACCGGGTGACTATAAAGGTACATTATAGGTATCTCCGAAAGTGTCTGTTGGGTTGGCACGAATCGAGACTGGGATTTGCCACTCCGTATGACGGAGAGGTATCTCTGGGCCCACTCGGTAATGCATCATCATAATGAGCTCAAAGTGACCAAGTGTCTGGTCATGTGATCATGCATTACAGTACGAGTAAAGTGACTTGCCGGTAACGAGATTGAACGAGGTATTGGGATACCGACGATCAAATCTCGGGCAAGTAACGTACCGATTGACAAAGGGAATTGTATACAGGGTTGTTTGAATCCTCGACATCGTGGTTAATTCGATGAGATCATCGAGGAGCATGTGGGAGCCAACATGGGTATCCAGATCCCGCTGTTGGTTATTGACCGGAGAGCCATCTCGGTCATGTCTACATGTCTCCCGAACCCATAGGGTCTACACACTTAAGGTTCGGTGACGCTAGGGTTGTAGAGATATGAATATGGAGTAACCCGAAAGTTGTTCGGAGTCCCAGATGAGATCCCGGACGTCACAAGGAGTTCCGGAATGGTCCGGAGGTGAAGAATTATATATAGGAAGTGCAGTTTCGGCCATCGGGAGAGTTTTGGGGGTCACCGGTATTGTACCGGGACCACTGGATGGGTCCCGGGGGTCCACCGGGTGGGGCCACCCATCCCGGAGGGCCCCATGGGCTGAAGTGGGGAGGGGAACCAGCCATAGTGGGCTGGTGCGCCCCTCTTGGCTCACCCCCTGCGCCTAGGGTTGGAAACCCTAGGGTGGGGGGCGCCCCACTTGCCTTGGGGGCCACTCCACCCTTGGCCGGGCCCCCCCTAGGAGATCCCATCTCCTAGGGCCGGCGCCCCCCCTTTGGGGAGCCTATATAAAGGGGGGGGGGGGAGGGAGGGGAAGCCACACCCTTGACTCTTGGCGCCTCCCTCTCCCCTGCTACACCTCTCCCTCTTGTAGTAGAACGGCGAAGCCCTGCTGCGGTGACTCCTGCATCCACCACCACGCCGTCGTGCTGCTGGATCTTCATCAACCTCTCCTTCCCCGCTTGCTGGATCAAGAAGGAGGAGACGTCACGCTGACCGTACGTGTGTTGAACGCGGAGGTGCCGTCCGTTCGGCGCTAGGATCTCCGGTGATTTGGATCACGTCGAGTACGACTCCCTCATCCCCGTTCTCTTGAACGCTTCCGCTCGCGATCTACAAAGGTATGTAGATGCAATCCGATCACTCGTTGCTAGATGAACTCATAGATGGATCTTGGTGAAACCGTAGGAAAATTTTTGTTTTCTGCAACGTTCCCCAACAAGGAGCAGTGCCGCACACGCACACACCGACGCCAGGGAGTGCTCCTGATCCGCCAGCCTTGTTCTTCCCCGCTGCCCGCTGGAGCAGAGTGATCGCCGCCATTCACTCGCACCAGGAAGGGTCCCGCTCGGTCCCCCTCATCCTCCTCCCGCAGGCGCCCTCACAGCCGCGCCTGGCCTTCTCCTCCAGCGCGCGCCTCCGCCTCCTACGTGTCGAAGCACGACTTAGAGGCATAACCACATTGAAAGCAATGTCGCAAGTTAGGCAATCTTCGCAACATCCCATGTAATATAAATAATAAAAGGGGAAGGAACATAGTTGGCTTACACTCGTCACGTCAAACAAAGTACACAAATAACATTACAACATCCAATCACTCATGGCCCGACTACGGCGCCAAAATAAAAGATCAACCCAACATGCGACACGGTCCCGATCGCCCCAACAGGGCACCACTACTGATCATCAGGGAAAGACACATAGTAACGACGGGAAGCTTCATCGAACTCCCACTTGAGCTCTAGCGCGTCATCTGGAACGGAGTCATCAGGCCCTGCATCTGGTTTGGAAGTAAACTGTGAGCCACAGGGACTTAGCAATCTCGCACCCTCGCGATCAAGACTATTTAAGCTTATAGGTAAGGCAAGGTAATATGCGGAGCTGCAGCAAGCGACTAGCATATATGGTGGCTAACCTATTCGCAAAAGAGAGCGAGAAGAGAAGGCAAAGCGCGAACGATTAACTATAGAGAACAACCTGCGGCAAGCATTACTCCAACACCGTGTTCACTTCCCGGACTCCGCCGAGAAGAGACCATCACGGTAACAAACACAGTAGATTCATTTTAATTAAGTTAAGGTTCAAGTTATCTACAACCGGACATTAACAAATTCCCATCTGCCCATAACCGTGGGCACGGCTTTCGAAAGTTCAAATCCCTCCAGGGGGTCCCAACTTAGCCCATGACAAGCTCTCACGGTCAACGCAGGAATAGACCTTCTCCCGAGAAATTCTGATCAGACTCGGCATCCCGGTTCTACAAGACATTTCGACAAGTTAAAACAAATCCAGCAACACCACCCAGATGTGCCGACAAATCCCAATAGGAGCTGCACATATCTCATTCTCAGGGCACACCGGATGAGCAAGACGTCGGGTAGGCCAGCCCAGAGTTGCCCCTGGTAGCCCCGGACATCGCTCGGTTGGACCAACACTCAGAGGAGCACTGGCCCGGGGGGGGGGGGTGGTTAAAATTAAAGATGACCCTTGAGTCCGCGAAACCCAAGGGAAAAGGCTAGGTGGCAAAAGGTAAAACCAATGTTGGGCATTGCTGGAAGATTTTTATTCAATGCGAACTATCCAGGGGTTCCCATTATCACCCAACCGCGTAAGGAACGCAAAATCCGGGAACATAACACCGATATGACGGAAACTAGGGCGGCAAGAGTGGAACAAAACACTAGGAAAAAGGTCGAGCCTTCCACCCTTTACCAAGTATATAGATGCATTAAGATAACAAGATAATATAATGATATTCCAAGAAGTAAATAATGTTCCAACAAGGAACAATCTCCAATCTTCACCTGCAACTAGCAACGCTATAAGAGGGGCTGAGCAAAGCGGTAACATAGCCAATCAATGGTTTGCTAGGACATGGTGGGTTAGAGGTTTGACATGGCAATTTGGGAGGCATGATAAGGAAGTGGTAGGCATCGTAGCATAGGCATAGCAAAAGAGCGAGCATCTAGCAAAGCAAAGATAGTAGTGATTTCGAGGGTATGATCATCTTGCCTACAAAGTTGTCAGAGTTGACTGGATCCTCGAAAGCAAACTCAACGGGCTCCTTGTTAGCGAACTCGTCTCTCGGATCTACCCAAACAAGACAAACAAGCAAATGGAACACAATCAACCACATGCAAAGCTCAAACAACATGATGCAAACATGATATGCTATGCGGGATGCGATATGCGATGCATATGCAAGATTTGACAAGGAATGAATGAACCTGTCCTCAACTTGGGAATCCAAGTGTGCCACTGGAAAGGTGAGATGATTTCGCTTGAAAACGATATAAAGATCACCGGAATCATAGACACAGTTTGGAAATGGTAAGCAATTCAAATATGGCACCGGTCTGCGACAAACCGCAAGTAGCCATCTAAATGCAACAAGATGAACATGCCACATCACTCAAACATGGCATCAAAATACATGGCAGGGATCCATTCATGAAGCTTAACAAAAGATGAACACCGAGCTACAGCCAATTCATCCATTAACAGGTTCAAACAAGAATGACAAAAATGCATTCGGTAAACAGATTTCAGACTTAGTGAAACTAACACTTGTCTGGAATTTCAGATCAGGTAACACACTTTGGAGCAATAAAGCTATATGCTACAGGGCCTAAACATGGCAAATTAAAGCACGGCATCGAGCTCCTCAAAGAGCTTAACAAAAGTCCCTTAGTGACCTTGAGCCAAAAGGGATCAGAAAATACATTTGCAAGCATGTGAACATGGCAAAAACATAATCAGTTCTCAGACTTAGTGAAAACTGGAGCATGCAAAAATCAGATATCAAGTAGGCATGTTTACGAGCTCGATGCACTCACTACAGAGCAAGTCATGACAATCAAAGCATACACCCATCAAGAATACAGATTATACAAGCTAGACATGGCAAGAACAATAACATAGCATGCATGGATCAACTACAACATCCTCGGCAAAATCGTTAACAAGTAGACAATCTGCCCAGATTCACGAAATAGCAAAAGTAGAGCTCAATTAACTCAAGCTAGGGTGCTCCATAATTGCAAACAAAGACATGGATGGATAGAGCACTACAAGATTAACAAATCATCCTTACTGATCATCCTCAAAAGAGGCACAGATCACTAGGAAACAACATGCACATATGGCATATTGATAAAAACAGATCAAGGACTTAGTGGAATTGCTAAGTCCCTGAAATCAGCATTAACGAATGCTCCACTTTGCAAGCTTGTGCTAGTCACCACACACATCACAAAAATACATGGGTTGCACCTATGGAAAGATGGCAAAGCATATAACAAAACATATGTAGAGCTCAGGGGCATATCATGCACACAGTAATCATGGAAAAAATGACAAATAGCTATTTGGAGCAGCAGATCTGACAATTATCTCAAATAGCATTCTTCCAATAGCATTTCTGGCATCAAGATGAACTCAAATGAAAAAGATGCAATGAGATGAAATGATGTACTCTCTGAGATGAACATTTTGATATGCTATATGCCCAAAACGGAGCTACCGATGCGGAGATACGACACGACAAACATAGCAAAATAATTAGGGTTAGGGATGAAAAAGTCAATCGAAGCAATTCCAGATCCAGATCCAGCCCGAGTGTACTACAACAGTGGCGTGGTTCCCGAGGTCTGACAGGGAGGTCGGCGCCGGAGTGGAAGAAGCTTGCCGGCACGAGTGGGAGGAGGAGGCCGGAGCTGGCGAGGCGAGGATCCGGCGGTGTGGCGCGGCCTCCGGCGACGTGGGGCGCCTTGGCGACGGCGGCGGACGCTGCTGGCCGGCGAGGCGGCGTGGCTGGGCTCGTCGGCTCGGTCGCCGGAGCCGAGGATGGCGGCGACGCGTGCGTGGGCCGGGAGGGCTCTCCCCGGGCCCAGGCGGGCCCGTGCGGCGGCGATGTGGGCACCGGGGGGCGGCGAGTCAAGTGGTGCCACGTGGCGGTGGCAGCACGGGCCGGACAATGTCCGGCCCGCGGGAATATGTCCGGCGGGTGAGGGGAGAGAGGGGGCTAGGGTTGCGCGAGGATTTCGGGGGAGGACCTATATATAGGCAAAGAGGGAGCTAGGAGTGTCCAAATGAGGTGCGGTTTTCGGCCACGCGATCGTGATCGAACGCTCTAGATGATGGAGAGGGTTTTGGTGGGTTTTGGGCCAAATTGGAGGGGTGTTGGGCTGCAACACACACGAGGCCTTCTCGGTCCCTCGGTTAACCGTTGGAGCATCAAACGAAGTCCAAATGGTACGAAAATTGACAGGCGGTCTACCGGTAGTAAACCAAGGCCGATTGGCAAGTCTCGGTCCAATCCGGAAATGTTTAATCCCCACACACGAAAGAAAGGTAGAAATGACCACCGGAGGAGAACGGAGCGCCGAAATGCAAAACGGACAACGGGGAAAATGCTCGGATGCATGAGACGAACACGTATGCAAATGCAATTCACATGATGACATGATATGAGATGCATGACAACGACAACAACACACGGAGACAAAAACCCTAACCCAAGAAAATAAAATAACTTAACGCTGGAAACGGCAAGAGTTGGATTACATATTAGGTAAATCATATCCGGGGTGTTACAACACTCCACCACTACGAAAGGATCTCGTCCCGAGATCTTGGACTGAAAGAACGCCGGGTACTCAGAACGGAGGTGATCCTCGCGTTCCTAGGTGGCTTCACGGTCGGAATGGTGTGACCACTTGACTTTGAGGAATTTGATTGACTTGTTGCGAGTCTTGCGTCCAGTCTCTTCAAGAATTTCAACGGGGTGCTCACGATAAGAGAGATCTTCTTTGAGCTCAATGTCTTCGAAGTTGACGGTGCGATCAGGAGTCTTGAAGCACTTGCGGAGCTAAGAGACATGGAACACGTCATGCACATTTGCAAAGTTGGAAGGAAGCTCGAGTTGATAGGTGAGATCGCCTCTCTTGCTGACGATCTTGAAAGGTCCCACGTATCTAGGGGCAAGCTTCCCTTTGATACCGAAGCGACGAGTACCTTTCATTGGAGAGACGCGGAGGTAAACGTGATCTCCGATCTCAAAAGCCAAATCACGGTGCTTACTATCATAGTAGCTCTTCTGGCGGGATTGGTCTGCTTTGAGGTTATCTCGAATGACTTTGCACATTTCCTCTGCCTCTGTGATTAAGTCATTTCCTAGAAGTTGACGTTCACCGGTTTCAGACCAATTGAGAGGGGTACGACACTTCCTGCCATACAGAATTTCAAATGGGGCCTTGCCCGAACTTGCTTGAAAACTATTGTTGTAGGAGAATTCAGCGTATGGAAGACAATCCTCCCACTTCATGCCGAAGGAGATCACACAAGCCCTGAGCATATCTTCAAGAATCTGATTGACACGCTCGACTTGACCGCTAGTTTGAGGATGGAAAGCTGTGCTGAAGCGGATGTTGGTGCCCATGGACTTCTGAAAAGAATCCCAAAACTTGGAGGTAAAGATGCTGCCACGGTCTGAAGAGATCACCTGTGGAATACCATGAAGAGAGACAATCTGAGAGGTATAGAGCTCCGCCAATTGAGCTGCAGTGATTGAATCTTTGATAGGCAGAAAGTGAGCCACTTTAGTGAGTTTGTCGATGACAACGAATATAGCATCATTGCCACGCTTGGACTTTGGAAACCCAGTCACGAAGTCCATCTCAATGTGGTCAAACTTCCAGTCTGGAATGGCAAGAGGTTGGAGGAGACCCGCTGGCCTTTGGTGTTCTGCCTTCACTCTTCTGCAGACATCACATTCATTCACGAACTGAGCAATCTCGCGCTTCATTCGAGTCCACCAATAAGCCTGTTTGAGGTCCTGATACATCTTCGTGCTCCCAGGGTGGATGGAGAGGAGAGAATTGTGAGCCTCGTTCATGATAACTTTACGAAGGTCACCTTTGGGCACAACAATACGATCCTCGAAGAAGAGAGTATCCTTGTCATCAAGGCGGTAGCACTTGTACTTGGGTTGGCTCTTGGCAATCCTAATCTTCACCTTTTTCACCATAGCATCAAGAAGCTGGGCTTGGCGAATCTGGTCTTCCAAGGTAGGAGAGACTTGAAGATTGGCGAGGAAACCTTGAGGAACAACTTGCAGATTAAGTTTGCGGAAAGCTTCACAAAGCTCGGGTTGATAAGGCTTGAGAATCATACTGTTGCAATACGCCTTCCCGCTCAATGCGTCATCAATCACATTGGCCTTGCCCGGAGTATACTCAATACTCGGATTATACTCTTGAATCATTTCGACCCATCGAGTCTGCATGAGGTTGAGATTAGGCTGAGTGAAGATGTACTTGAGACTCTTGTGGTCAGTGAAGATGTCCACTTTTCTTCCCAATAAGAGATGTCTCCAAGTTAATAGAGCATGCACAACTGCCGCCAACTCGAGGTCATGAGTGGGGTAGTTCTTCTCATTGGGCTTCAACTTCCGAGAGGTGTAAGCCACAACTTTCTTCTCTTGCATCAACACTGCACTAAGACTTTGGAGAGAGGCCTCGCAAAAGACCTCGTATGGTTTTGATTCATCAGGAGGAGTCAGAACTGGAGCAGTGACCAATTTCTCTTTCAAAGTGTTGAAAGCGATGTCACATTCCGGAGACCAAACGTACTTGACGTGCTTCTGGAGCAGATTTGAGAGAGGCTTCGCGATCTTAGAAAAGTTTTCAACGAATCTTCGACAGTAGCTTGCGAGACTGAGGAAGCTACGAAGTTGCTTCACGTTCTGAGGTGGTTCCCAATTCACAATTGCAGACACCTTCTCAGGATTCACTGCAATGCCCTTGGCAGAGATGATATGACGAAGATAAAGAACCTCATCGAGCCAAAATTCGCACTTGGAGAACTTGGCGTAGAACTGGTGTTCCCTGAGCTTATCGAGCACCAAACGAAGTGCTTGGCATGATCTTCCTTGTTCTTCAAAAAGACCAGAATGTCGTCGAGATAGACCAAAACAAAGTCATTGGTGTAGGCGTTGAAGATGAAGTTCATCATGCGAGATAACATCGGAGGAGCGTTGACAAGGCCAAAAGACATGACAATGTATTCATATGAACCATAGCTTGTCCTGAAAGCCGTCTTGGGAGTATCTTGCTCACGGATTCGAATCTGATGATAACCCATACGGAGATCAAGCTTGGAGAATACTTGGGCACCTTTGAGTTGTTCGAACAGCTCGTTGATGTTGGGAAGTGGGTATTTGTTCTTGATAGTCTTCTTGTTCAATGGACGGTAGTCAACACAAAGTCGGTCCGTTCCATCCTTCTTCTTCACAAAAAGAACACCACAACCCCACGGAGAAGAACTAGGTCGGATGAGACCCATTCGCTCTTGAATACCGAGTTGCTTCTTCAGCTCCTTCAACTCTTCAGGTCCGAGCTTGTAAGGACGCTTGCACACTGGTTCCGTGCCAGGCTCAAGATCGATGACGAATTCAACTGGCCGGTGCGGAGGCATTCCTGGAAGCTCTTCTGGAAAGACGTCTTGATATTCGCAAACAACTGGGATTTGCGAGATGGCATCTAGTTCACCCTTCTCATTGAGAGAAAACAGACGGATTGTATCATCACGAGCGGCAAAGACAATTACATCCTCAGACGAATGAGTCAATTGAATCTGCCTGGCTGCACAATCAAGATGCGCCTTGTGCTTAGAAAGCCAATCCATTCCGAGAATAAGATCAATATCCGAGTTGCCAAGGACCATTGGAGAAGAAAGAAACTTGTAATCGCCCAGCGTGATAGTAACATCCGGAGCGAACATTTTGGTGTTCATGAACAAACCCGGAGAAGAAACCGCTATCGGCTTAGGCAAATCAATAGTATGCACATCATGCATGGATGCAAAAGGCTTCGATAAAAATGATAAAGATGCACCAGTGTCAAAAATAACTCGTGCGGGAATGTCATTAACAGGAAGGTTACCCATAATCACATCTGGCGAGTCCTCTGCCTGAGCTGCGTTCAGCAAGTTGACCTTAGCAGACTTGGGGTTATGCTTGACCACAGCTGTACTTGCCGATCTCACAAGAGGAGGAGGAGGGAGACGCCTCTGGTTGAAGCACTTGTTGGCATAGTGACCCTTTTGTTGGCACTTGTTGCACGTGACCTCTGAAAGCGGACGGTGATACGGAGCACTCGATCTTGGAGCTTGAGACGAAGTCTTGTTCTAAAAGCCAGGGTTGGGTGCGTGGGAAGATCCACTGCCACCTTTGCTCTTCTGCTGATACGGCTGACGAAACGGAGGAGGAGGAAGCCAATACTTCTGCTGCTTGGCCACTTGAGTAGAAGAAGAAGGAGTAGCATCTCTGACTCGCTTCTTGGAAGCATCACACTTCAGTTGAGCAGCCTCTTGCTTCAGTGCCATGTTGTAGAACTCATCGTACCTCAAGGGCTCAAAGAGAACAAGAGCTAGCTGGATTTCTTCTCTGAGACCACCCCTAAACTGGTATATCATGCTCTTCTCATCAGGGACGTCCTGCTTAGCAAAGCGGGCGAGCTTCTGAAACAACTTGTTGTAGTCATAGACAGACAAAGAGCCTTGCTTCAGGTTGCAGAATTCCTCATGCTTGCTTTCAACCATGCTCTGGGGAATATGATGAGCTTTGAAGTCTTGACGGAATTCATCCCAGGTAATCACACGGCCTCCTCTAGAACCTTTGTACTACTAGAACCGTTCTGCAGCTTGGTCTTTGAGTTGGAAGGAAGCAAACTTAACAAAGTCTTCAGGCCTGACGTTACTGCACTCGAAATGCTTGCACAAGTCCACAAGCCAATCGTCAACATCAGTTGCCTCAACACAATTGCTGAAAGTCTTTGGCTGACTTGCAAGGAACTGGTTGAGTGTAGCAAAGTGATTCTGATTCCTGCCTTGGTTGCCTTGGTTCGCTTGATTGCGCTCTTGAAGAATTTGCATGATCAACTGCGTGTTTGCATTGGTTGCGGCCATCACAGCTTGCCATGCCTCCGGAGGAGGTGGAGGTGGTGGCGGATTAGGATTCGGAGTCGTGCGCGTTGGAGGAGCCATCCTGAAGAGGTTGACATCCATTAGCACATTGATAGATAAATATTGAAGCTGAATCTAACAGAATGAAAATTGCAACATATAGTCTTCACATCCGAACAAAATGAACGAATGCATTCCACTTGAAATGGTCACATATCCATAAATTGAGAAGCCACTAGAATTTTTAGGTAGAGGAATAAATCAATAAGGTACGGATCAAGAACGAATACTCGGTAAGAAATCCCAATCTCAAACCAAATATCCGTGGAAGAAAAGCTAGAGCTATAAGAATTCCCACCTATGAAACTCCCGAACCTTTCCGGTTATGCAATCAGGTGTTGGGGATACAGGGGAAGCATAATATCTCACCCAAATCTAGCAAATCCTACATCCAGCTGTACCCATCCTTCAACACATAACCGAGAAAAACTTCGGAAACCATCTACCTCAACCTTCGAAAAGCATCCGTTATACAAGTTATGGCAATACTCCCGAACTCCCGCCCCAGTACTGGGTGGCGTCGATGTTATCTCACCAACGAACTGCATAAAAGAGATTTTCGATGTCGACGTACTAAACACTGGTATTCCAGAACTGCAACTATAAAATTGTGACGACAACACCTCGGAGTTCAACTCCCCAGGACACTGCCACAACCCCTAAAGACAGGAGGCACCAAGAACAATGTTCTCGTCACAAAACCATCGGAACGATTCCAAGATACCACGTGATCCTAATTTTTTTTTGTGAAATTTGAGAAGAGAAGAGTCAAAACTCTACGTCAGGATGCCTTACAGAGCGATGAAGGGACTGGGGAGTAAAAAGAATTCCTAAACTCTCCGATCTATAATTCCTAAATGACTCAAAACATTTTTCTAGACTCAACAACGGCTGCTAAACACGATCAATCAGTGGGGGCTCCTAAGGTCGGGGAAGGCTCTGATTACCAACTTGTAACGCCCTCGATGCGGCTATATCTCCTACGTGTCGAAGCACGACTTAGAGGCATAACCGCATTGAAAGCAATGTCGCAAGTTAGGCAATCTTCGCAACATCCCATGTAATATAAATAATAAAAGGGGAAGGAACATAGTTGGCTTACACTCGTCACGTCAAACAAAGTACACAAATAACATTACAACATCCAATCACTCATGGCCCGACTACGGCGCCAAAATAAAAGATCAACCCAACAGGCGACACGGTCCCGATCGCCCCAACAGGGCACCATACTGATCATCAGGGAAAGACACATAGTAACGACGGGAAGCTTCATCGAACTCCCACTTGAGCTCTAGCGCGTCATCTGGAACGGAGTCATCAGGCCCTGCATCTAGTTTGGAAGTAAACTGTGAGCCACAGGGACTTAGCAATCTCGCACCCTCGCGATCAAGACTATTTAAGCTTATAGGTAAGGCAAGGTAATATGTGGAGCTGCAGCAAGCGACTAGCATATATGGTGGCTAACCTGTTCGCAAAAGAGAGCGAGAAGAGAAGGCAAAGCGCGAACGATTAACTATAGAGAACAACCTGCGGCAAGCATTACTCCAACACCGTGCTCACTTCCCGGACTCCGCCGAGAAGAGACCATCACGGTAACTCACACAGTAGATTCATTTTAATTAAGTTAAGGTTCAAGTTATCTACAACCGGACATTAACAAATTCCCATCTGCCCATAACCGCGGGCACGGCTTTCGAAAGTTCAAATCCCTCCAGGGGGTCCCAACTTAGCCCATGACAAGCTCTCACGGTCAACGAAGGAATAGACCTTCTCCCGAGACATTCCGATCAGACTCGGCATCCCGGTTCTACAAGACATTTCGACAAGTTAAAACAAATCCAGCAACACCACCCAGATGTGCCGACAAATCCCGATAGGAGCTGGACATATCTCGTTCTCAGGGCACACCGGATGAGCAAGACGTTGGGTAGGCCAGCCCAGAGTTGCCCCTGGTAGCCCCGGACATCGCTCGGTTGGACCAACACTTAGAGGAGCACTGGCCCAGGGGGGGGGGGTTAAAATTAAAGATGACCCTTGAGTCCGCGAAACCCAAGGGAAAAGGCTAGGTGGCAAAAGGTAAAACCAATGTTGGGCATTGCTGGAAGAGTTTTATTCAAGGCGAACTATCCAGGGGTTCCCATTATCACCCAACCGCGTAAGGAACGCAAAATCCGGGAACATAACACCGAAATGACGGAAACTAGGGCGGCAAGAGTGGAACAAAACACTAGGCAAAAGGCCGAGCCTTCCACCCTTTACCAAGTATATAGATGCATTAAGATAACAAGATAATATAATGATATCCCAACTAGTAAATAATGTTCCAACAAGGAACAATCTCCAATCTTCACCTGCAACTAGCAACGCTATAAGAGGGGCAGAGCAAAGCGGTAACATAGCCAATCAACGGTTTCCTAGGACATGGTGGGTTAGAGGTTTGACATGGCAATTTGGGAGGCATGATAAGCAAGTGGTAGGCATCATAGCATAGGCATAGCAAAAGAGCGAGCATCTAGCAAAGCAAAGACAGTAGTGATTTCGAGGGTATGATCATCTTGCCTGCAAAGTTGTTAGAGTTGACTGGATCCTCAAAAGCAAACTCAACGGGCTCCTCGTTAGCGAACTCGTCTCCCGGCTCTACCCAAACAAGACAAACAAGAAAATGGAACACAATCAACCACGTGCAGAGCTCAAACAACATGATGCAAACATGGTATGCTATGCGGGATGCGATATGTGATGCATATGCAAGATTTGACAAGGAATGAATGAACCTTTCCTCAACTTGGGAATCCAAGTGTGCCACTGGAAAGGTGAGATGATTTCGCTTGAAAACGATATAAAGATCACCGGAATCGGAGACACGGTTTGGAAATGGCAAGCAATTCAAATATGGCACCGGTCTGCGATAAACAGCAAGTAGCCATCTAAATGCAACAAGATGAACATGCCAAAGCACTCAAACATGGCATCAAAATACATGGCAGGGATCCATTCATGAAGCTTAACAAAATATGAACACTGAGCTACAACCAATTCATCCATTAACAGGTTCAAACAAGCATGGCAAAAATGCATTTGGTAAACAGATTTCAGACTTAGTGAAATTAACACTTGTCTGGAATTTCAGATCAGGTAGCACACTTTGGAGCAATAAAACTATATGCGACAGGGCCTGAACATGGCAAATTAAAGCATGGCGTCGAGCTCCTCAAAGAGCTTAACAAAAGTCCCTTAGTGACCTTGAGCCAAAAGGGATCAGAAAATACATTTGCAAGCATGTGAACATGGCAAAACCATAATCAATTCTCAGACTTAGTGAAAACTGGAGCATGCAAAAATCAGATATCAAGTAGGCATGTTTACGAGCTCGATGCACTCACTACAGAGCAAGTCATGACAATCAAACCATACACCCATCAAGAATACACATTATACAAGCTAGACATGGCAAGAACAATAACATAGCATGCACGGATGAACTACAACATCCTCGGCAAAATTGCTAACAAGTAGACAATCTGCCCAGATTCACGAAATAGCAAAAGTAGAGCTCGATTGACTCAAGTTAGGGTGCTCCATAATTGCAAACAAAGACATGGATGGATAGAGCACTACAAGATTAACAAACCATCCTTACTGATCATCCTAAAAAGAGGCACGGATCACTAGGAAACAACATGAACATATGGCATATTGATAAAAACAGATCAAGGACTTAGTGGAATTGCTAAGTCCCTGAAATCAGCATTAACGAATGCTCCACTTTGCAAGCTTGTGCTAGTCACCACACACATCACAAAAATACATGGGTTGCACCTCTGGAAAGATGGCAAAGCATATAACAAAACATATGTAGAGCTCAGGGGCATATCATGCACACAGTAATCATGGCAAAAACGACAAATAGCTATTTGGAGCAGCAGATCTAACAATTATCTCAAATAGCACTCTTCCAACAGCACATCGGGCAGCAAGATGAACTCAAATGAAAAAGATGCAATGAGATGAAATGATGTACTCTCTGAGATGAACATTTTGATATGCTATATGCCCAAAATGGAGCTACGAATGCGGAGATACGACACGACAAACATTGCAAAATAATTAGGGTTAGGGACGAAAAAGTCAACCGAAGCAATTCCAGATCCAGATCCAGCCCGAGTGTACTGTAGCAGTGGCGCTGTTCCCGAGGTTCGACGGGGAGGTCGGCGCCGGAGTGGAAGAAGCTCGCCGGCACGAGTGGGAGGAGGAGGCCGGAGCCGGCGAGGCGAGGATCCGGCGGTGCGGCGCGGCCTCCGGTGACGTGGGGCGGCGGCGCGGCGAGGATCCGGCGCGGGGCACCTTGGCGACGGCGGCGAACGCTGCTGGCCGGCGAGGCGGCGTGGCTGGGCTCGTCGGCTCGGTCGCCGAAGCCGAGGATGGCGGCGGCAGGGTGAAGGCGCGGGCGGCGACGCGCGCGTGGGCCGGGAGGGCTCTCCTCGGGCCCAGGCGGGCCCGCGCAGCGGCGATGTGGGCACCGGGCGGCGGCGAGTCAGGTGGTGCCACGTGGCGGCGGCGGCACGGGTCGGACAATGTCCGGCCCGCGGAAATATGTCCGGCGGGTGAGGGGAGAGAGGGGGCTAGGGTTTGCGCGAGGATTTCGGGGGAGGACCTATATATAGGCAAAGAGGGAGCTAGGAGTGTCTAAATGAGGTGCGGTTTTTGGCCACGTGATCGTGATCGAACGCTCTAGATGTTGGAGAGGGTTTTGGTGGGTTTTGGGCCAAATTGGAGGGGTGTTGGGCTGCAACACACACGAGGCCTTCTCGGTCCCTCGGTTAACCATTGGAGCATCAAACGAAGTCCAAATGGTACGAAATTTGACAGGCGGTCTACCGGTAGTAAACCAAGGCCGCTTGGCAAGTCTCGGTCCAATCCGGAAATGTTTAATCCCCACACACGAAAGAAAGGTAGAAATGAACACCGGAGGAGAACAGAGTGCCGGAATGCAAAACGGACAACGGGGAAAATGCTCGGATGCATGAGACGAACACGTATGCAAATGCAATGGACATGATGACATGATATGAGATGCATGACAATGACAACAACACACGGAGACAAAAACCCTAAGCCGAGAAAATAAAATAACTTAATGCCGGAAACGGCAAGAGTTGGATTACATATTAGGTAAATCATATCCGGGGTGTTACACTCTGCTTCTCCACCAAAGCTTTCCTCCTGTGCGCCATCGCGTCCAGGTCCAGCAAGCCGCTGCCACGCCTTCTAGCCTCCTCCCGCACCCTGCATCGAGCTGCCCCGGGCCGCGCATCGCCAGACGCCGTCCCTCCTGCCGGGGAACCTCGGTTCCACCCGTTCCCCTTCTCGACGCCTTCGATCCATCACCTCGTAGAGGAGAGGACCAACAGCACAAGCCACATCAAGCCACGGCCAAAAACCTGCCGCGTTGACCAAGGCCCTGCTCAAGCCCTCAAAGTGTACGACTACACGACGTCCGCCAAGTTCGACTACCGCCGACACGTACCTCACCGTTGCCATGTGCTGTCAGGACCCCGATTCTAAGCCACATCGATCTAGCCGGTAACACCTCATATCACTTTGCGGCCTCACGCACGGTATCCCACGGGTGTCGCCTTACCATGGCCCGGGACCGTTTGCGCCTTTTGGCTCGCGTATATGACAATGTCGCTAGCATCCATATGACCGAGAACCCCGGCCGACATGGCTAGTCGTGAACCCAAAGCGGCACAGACCTATGGAGACAGGCATACATGAATCACAACGAACATGTCGGTCATCAACGAGTGATTCCGGGCTATAGCACTGGGCTAACAGGACTCCGGGGGATCCCGGGCTATAGCAGGCTAGACAGGACTCCGGAGATCACCGCGTGACATTTCCCCGAAGGGACAGACATAGGGACGAAGTGAAACACATGCCGGCCAGTCAAGTGTCCTGAACAGTAGTGCTGGGCTAGCAGGACTCCGGTGAACCGGGCTGTAGCGGACTACTATGGCTCGAGGAGCACTAGACTACATTTCCCCATAAGAAAGGCTGCGAAGGACAAACAACTAGATTGTCGGATCCCACTCATACCAAGCATTTCAATCATACATACAATATGCTCGATATGAGTACATACAACATGGCATCACAACAAAACTCTACAACTCAAGTACTTTATTTAAAGGCTCCAGGGAGCCATACATAACATATCCATACAGGTAGGGGTCACATGACCCGACACTCAAGTCATACAGTCATACAAGCACATGCGGAAGCAACTAGTCTGAGTACAGACTCTAGAAAGAAAGAAGGCTTCTCGAAGCCTGTCTATCTACATAGGGCCCTCCATGGCCTGGATCACCACCTGGGTGGCTAGTCACTCATCGACGTCAAGGTTTACGTAAAACCCATCGGAGGGGGCAGTGTTGTCGTCTGAAAACAATAAATAAGCAAACATGAGTACAAAGGTACTCAGCAAGTCTTACATCAGAACCTACTATACATGCTCATTCTCAAGAGGGTGGTGGGGTTTATGCAGCAAGCCAGCTTTGACTCTTGGCTAAGCTATCCTACAGAATCTTTTAGCAAAATAGTTTTCGCACACGAGTCCACTACTCACCATCACAATACTCCATCGTGGATCCTCCCTCGTATCCTGCGAGGGGGCCATCCTCGGTACTCACACTTATCTTGAGTCTTTTAGTAGTATCCATTAACTTGTCTATGAACTGTATAGGCAACCAAGTAGTCCTTCACCGCGGACGCGGCTATTCGAATAGTTTTATACCCTGTAGGGGTGTACTTCGTCACACATGTTTCCACCACTTAGCGTCTGCACACGAAATGTGCTCGGCAGACTTCAAGCAAAAACCGACGTGGGTGTAGACCACAACCTGACTAACCTCACAAGTCTCTAGTCCAGGGTCATCGCCTATTCAGGTTCCATCCGCAAGGAAATCCGGCCGGGGTGTCCTCAACGGCCCCGAACAATGTGAACAGGGTTCCCGAGACACCAAACGGGTGACTCGGTACACCGTGCCACGGTGTATCTACCGCAACATAGCCCACCCCTAGGGTCAGCGCTACGCACGGCCGCCAACACATATCCTACAAACACCAGAAACTAGTTGCAACTCCTGGACTGAGGCGAGAGGGGTCGGTAAGTCGAGCGGGGTCATATTTCAGGGCCCAATGTGTGGTAGTAGCTGAATCTTAATTCACGCATACAGAACTCAGTTCTTAGGGACGGCTTCAATGAAACAACCCACCATGTACTCCTACATGGCCTCTCATTGATACCTTTACCAAAACATGTTCAACACATCCCACATATTACTGGCACAAGCATTTCACTCTAGCCCATCCCCCGGATGAACCAGACCTGACACAACTCTAAGCATAGCAGGCATAGCAAGGTAGGAATCACAAAACATGGCTCAATCAACTCCTACACATGCTAGTGGGTTTCATCTAGTTACTGTGGCAATGACAGGTCATGCAGAGGATAAGGGTTCAACTACCGTAGCACACATCAGTTTGAATCGTGTTGTCTTAATGCAGTAAACAAGAGCAGGAGCGAGAACATGGGTTGTATCGGAATGATCAATGGTTGCTTGCCTGATGGAGTGGTAACGGGATACTGCCCTTCAGTTGGATACTCGTGAATATCCTCGGAGGCAGGACCTACCACGAAGAACACAACCGAGCACAATCAACACATGACGATATGCAACAATATGATGCATGCTATGACATGGCAATATGGATGTGTCTTGAGCTAATGCAACTAGCTATGATTTAAATGAAGTTGGTTTGAGTACAAGATTCAAATTCCAACCCCATATATGATTATTTAAATGCCCTTTATTTGTTTTGTCCAAAACAGAGGACAAGCATTGTTCAAACATGCATGAAAATGGTACAGATGGATTCCTTGAATTTTTCTGATAATTTTTCATATATAATTTGTCTCATTTGGAGTTATGGTTGAATTTCTATGAATTTTTGAAGTTTAGGCAATTTTCTGGAATTTTCTATATAAAATTAAATCCAGAAAAGGAGTTATTGCGTCAGCATGACATCACCCTGATGTCAGCAGGTCAACTGGGCGCCTCCAGGTCAAACCTGACCAGTGGGGTCCACTGGTCAGTGACACAATCAACTAACTAAGTTAGTTAACCCTAACTAACTTAGTTAGCCGGGCGGGCCCGCATGTCAGTGGCTCACTATTTAGCTAATTTTTATTAACTCTAATTAACTAACAGTAATTAGGCAGGCGCCTGGGCCCACACGTCAGTGAGTCAGGGGGGAGTCAACCCAGCCGACCTGGGGTCAAAACACGCCGGAGTTGACCCCGGCTCGTCGCTGGCAAGGCCAGAGACGGCGGAGGGGCTCGGAAATCCTCCTCCGGCGACCAAATGGCCAGCGGAGGGCATCTACGCGGAGCTGGGACTCGCCCGCATCCATCTGTGCACACGGCAGCAGCCCTAGTGGCCTAAAACGACGGCGGCGGCAACTTGCACGGCGGCCGGAGTTCAGGAGTTGAGCGGATCGGCGTTGTAGGGAACGGCAGGAGTCGCGGGTGGTCGCGGTCGACTCCTGGGAACGTGCTGAGCACGATGGCGCGCTCGGTTGCGAGCTTGCATGGCTGTGGTCACGGTGGCAGCATGGCCGGCGGCGAAGAGCTCTCGGTTCCGACGGGCATCGGTGTTAGAGGAAGAAAACGAGCCAGGGGAGAGGGGGAAACGACACAGGAGCTCACAGCGGGTGCAGCGGTGGCCTCGGCAAGCTCGGGGAGGCACTGGAGCAAGCGAATCGACGGCGGCGATCGTCGGTGCCGAAGCTTGAAGATGAGCTTGAAATCGACGATGCAGGGCTTCCGGCGGGGCGTGGTTCGGTGAGGAGGAAGACGGGGTCGAGGCGGAGCCTCTAAGCTGGTCAGGGAAGCGAGGGGGAGGCGGTGGCCGTGGTGGTTCTCGTCGGCGCTCTCGGGCTCATGGCGGTTGCGCGGGAGAGAGAGCAGAGGAGGGGATGAGCACGGGGAGGGGGAATGAGAGGGCCAGGGGGGGTGCGTGGCGTCCAAAGCGACGTCGGGGAGGCGGCCGAAGCAGGAGGTGGCCGTCGGTGGCCGTGCGCGTGCTGGCGCACCGCGGGCACACGCCCTTCGTCCTCCTGGCAGGAGCTAGGGGACGACTGGCAACGGCCTGGTGGGCTGGGCCGCTGGTGGCCTGGCGCTGGGCCAGGTAGGACCAGGTAAGTGGCCCACTGGCCTACTCTCTCTCTCTTTTCTAATTTTATTCTGTTTTTCTATTTTTGTTATTCTGTTTTGATTTAGTTTAAATACTAAATCATTTTATAAAATCCTGAAAATATTTATGGACACTTTCTGAAATATTTCAGTGGCCCAAAAATAGTTCCAACATTATTTGAGCATTTGAATTATATAATAGTATTTAAATGCCCAAATTCAAATATTTATGAATTAAGTCAATGCCCCTTTTGTTGACCTAAAATTATATGCACCATTTTTCCCAAGGGTTCTAACCCAAGGCAAAGAGGGTGAACATATTTGAAGGGCATTTCAGGTTCATTGAATTTATTTTTAGTAAACCCTAGTTGATTTCAGGGGGGGGGGGTGCTGGGGGTTCTGCTTTCCCCATTTCAATTTCTGATGAATGTAAACATGATGCACACTCTAATGCATAATCTAGCTAGGGTGTGACAACTCACCCCCACTCAATAGAATCTCGTCCCGAGATTTAGGATCATCTGGGAAGAAGGCGGGGTACTCGAGTCGAAGACGATCCTCCCTTTCCCAAGTGGCTTCTTCCTCGGAATGGTGTGACCATTGAACCTTGAGAAACTTGATATTATGACGTCGAGTGGTACGCTCGGCTTGATCAAGGATACGAATGGGGTATTCCCGATAAGAAAGGTTATCTTGTAAATCAAGCGTTTCGTGGTCCACTCCACGGATAGGATCCGCGAAGCAACGCCTGAGTTGCGAAACGTGGAAGACATCGTGAACTCTGGAAAGATGCGGAGGTAGTTCCAATTGGTAGGCAACTTCTCCTCGTTTGGCAAGAATGCGAAAGGGTCCAATGTAACGAGGAGCCAATTTGCCTTTGATACCGAAGCGATGGGTTCCCTTTAACGGGGTAACCCGAAGGTAAGCTTTCTCGTCAATTTCAAATGTCATAGGCTTATGCTTATGATCATATTGACTCTTTTGGCGAGATTGGGCTGTTTTCAATTTCTCACGAATAACGCGAACCTGCTCTTCTGCTTCCTGAATCATATCCGGGCCAAAGAGTTGTCTTTCCCCGGTTTCTGACCAGTTAAGAGGCGTTCGACATTTTCGTCCATAGAGAACTTCGAAGGGAGCCTTGCCCAAACTAGCTTGATAGCTATTGTTATAAGCAAACTCTGCGAATGGAAGGCATTTCTCCCAACTCATTCCGAACGAGATAACAGAAGCTCGGAGCATATCTTCCAGAATTTGATTTACTCACTCTACTTGACCACTTGATTGGGGATGGAAGGCGGTGCTAAAGGAGAGATGAGTTCCCATAGCATTTTGGAAACTTTCCCAAAATCGAGAGGTGAAGAGACTTCCACGGTCTGAGTTAATTTCCAATGGGACACCATGAAGAGACACTATTCGGGAGATGTATAAGTCAGCTAGCTGGCTAGCGGTGATACTCTCACGAACAGGTAGAAAATGGGCTACTTTGGAAAGACGGTCGATCACGACGAAGATGGCATTATTCGCCCTCTTGGTCCTGGGAAACCCAGTGATGAAATCCATACTGATTTTGTCCCATTTCCATTCAGGGATAGCCAAAGGTTGAAGGGTGCCAGTAGGCCGTTGATGCTCCGCTTTAACACGACGACAAACGTCGCAATTGGCAATGTATTGAGCAATTTCTCTCTTCATCCTAGTCCACCAAAGCCTCTGGCGTAGGTCTTGATACATTTTAGTACTACCGGGATGAATGGTGAGAGGGGATTCATGAGCTTCCTTAAGGATCATCTGGCGTAGATGTTGGTTCTTGGGAACCACCAGGCGGTTCTCAAAGAAGACAGCACCTTGCTCATCCATGGAAAAACATTTAGCTACTCCACTAGCAATGTTTTCCTTAATCCGGGATATGCCCTTATCACGCCTTTGGGCAGCTATGATTTGATCCATAAGGGTAGGTTTCGCCACCAGAATAGACAAGAATCCTTGAGGAACAATGTGAAGATTAAGCTTGCGAAATTCCTCATGGAGAAGTGGTTGACTTTGTTGTAACAACAGGTTGTTACAATAGGACTTACGACTTAGCGCATCGGCCATGACATTGGCTTTGCCAGGGGTGTAAGTTATTCCTAAGTCGTAATCCGAGATCAACTCGACCCAACGTCTTTGCCTGAGATTCAAATCTGGTTGGGTGAAGATATATTTCAAGCTTTGGTGATCGGTGAAAATCTCGCAACGATTACCGAGAAGGTAATGTCGCCAGGTTTTGAGTGCATGGACTACAGCTGCAAGCTCTAGATCATGTGTGGGATGATTTTCCTCATGTGGGTGTAATTGCCGTGAAGCATAGGCAATTACCTGACGATCTTGCATGAGTATGCAACCTAGTCCTTGTCGCGAGGCGTCGCAATAGATAATAAAGTCCTTGGAGAAATCTGGTGGTACCAGTACGGGAGCAGATGTCAGGCGTCTTTTCAGTTCCTGAAAGCTGAACTCGCACTGTGGAGTCCACTCGAACTTCTTATCTTTCTTGAGGAGTTCAGTTAGAGGTTTAGCAACCTTGGAGAAATTCTCGACGAAGCGGCGGCAATAGCTCGCTAGACCAAGGAAACTCCGAACTTGCTTGACCGTTTCAGGTGGAGTCCAATCAAGGACGGCTTGAACTCGCTCGGGATTGACAGCAATACCCTTACCAGAGATTACATGGCCTAGATAGGTCACTTCTGACAACCAAAATTCACACTTGGAGAATTTGGCATAAAGGCGATGCTCTCGAAGTTCCATCAATACCAGCCTTAGATGTTTGGCATGTTCCTCTTCATTTTTGGAGTAGATGAGTATGTCATCGAGGTATACTACGACGAATTTGTCCAAGTACTCCATGAAAACCGAGTTCATTAACCGAGAGAAAGTGGCCGGGGCATTGGTTAAACCGAAGGACATGACGGTGTACTCGTATTGGCCATAACGAGTAACAAAGGCCGTTTTGGGAATGTCCCCGTTTCTGATTTTGATTTGATGGTAGCCCAACCTCAAATCCATCTTGGAGAAGACTGAGGATCCAGCGAGCTGATCGTACAGGTCGTTGATCCTGGGAAGCGGGTATTTGTTCTTGATGGTGACCAGATTGACAGGTCGGTAATCCACAACCATTCGATCCGTTCCATCCTTCTTCTTGACAAAGAGGACGGGGCAAGCCCAAGGAGAGGAGCTAGGACGGATGAACCCTTTGTTCAAGGACTCATCGAGTTGGTTCTTAAGCTCGGCTAGTTCTAAGGGTGCCATCTTATAGGGTCTTCTAGCAATTGGAACGGTTCCTGGAACAAGGTCTATCACAAACTCGACATCTCGGTCAGGTGGAACACCTGGCAGTTCTTCCGGAAACACACCCGGGAAGTCTCGGACTACCGGAACGTCCTCAAGGTCTGGAAGGGGGTTGGCATTGAGAGAGTAAAGTTGGCGCTTGGCCACTCGAGTTAAGACATTAACTGTCTTGCCCGAGGGGTGAGTAAGTTGAACGGTTCTAGTGGCACAATCGATCTTGGCATAATGAGCCGACATCCAGTCCATACCCAAGATGATGTTGATGTCGGAGGACTTGAGAGCTATTAAAGATGCAAGGAAGACAAGCCTATCGACAAGAATTTCGTTCCCATGGCTTACCCTAGAAGTTTGCCATTTGGAACCCGGAGTTTGAATTACCATGGAAGTGGGCATGTCACAGAATGTCGTGTTATGCAACCGAGCATAATTCTCGGATATGAATGAATGAGATGCTCCAGTATCGAAAAGAACAGATGCCGGATGGCAGTTAACAAGGAGCGTACCAAGGACGACGTTGGGATCCTCATGAGCCTCTTCGGCTGAAACATAGTTGACATGGCCACGTGCAGTAGTGGCCGGCTTGGCGTAGAAAGTCTTTCCCGCGGGCTTACCACGGCCAACGGACTTTCCAGCTTGATTGGGGTTGTTCTGGGGACACTCTCGACTATAGTGACCCGGTTCTCCACACTTGAAGCATGTTACCACAGTGGGGCGTGGAGCAACATTAGCAGCGGGGCCACCATAGGGCTTGGACGGTGCAAATTGCTGGTTGGGACGAGGCGCCTCAAAGGATGGCCTCAGGGTGAATCTGGGTGGCAGTGCGGTGCTTGGAATCCACACCCGGCGCTTCTGAGCTCCAGAGCCGGATGAAGACCCAAAATCACGAGAGTGCTTGCGTGAAGCGTCATAATCAGTCTGGCCTATCTCAGCACTGATAGCTTTATTGACCAGCTTCTGGAAGGATGTGCACTCGTGCAGACGGAGATCGCGGCGAAGCTCAGGGCTAAGTCCCTTACGGAACCTTGCCTGCTTCTTGGCGTCAGTAGAAACCTCTTCAGGAGCATAGCGTGCCAGGTTCCCAAATTCTCGGCTATATGCATCCACAGTCAGCCTTCCTTGGGTGAAGTTGCAGAACTCCTCCCTCTTGCGATCCATGAGACCTTCCGGAATGTGATGCTCACGGAAAGCCTCGCTGAACTCGGCCCAGGTAGTGATTTGGCTGACCGGGCGCATAGCTTCGTAGTTTTCCCACCAATGGCTAGCGGAGCCCTCAAGATGATAAGCAGCATAGGTAACCTTGTCAGCCTCAGCTACGTTGGCAGAACGTAGCTTGTGAGTGATGCTACGAAGCTAATCATCCGCGTCGAGGGGCTCGACGGAATGGTTAAACTTTGGTGGGTACAGCTTGATAAAGTCGTTGATTGACACCAAGTCATTTCGTGGGTGGCGTGCAGTGTTCTGCTCAATCCACTCCAGCAGGCGGTTGGTCTCACGCTTGTTCCTTTCCGCCTCCAGCATTACTTCGGCCAGGGAAGGCGGGTGAGGCAAATTTTCACCTCTAGCTGCATTGGCTTCCCCCTGCTCCGGGGCAGCAGGGTTTCCGCGGGTGTTGACCATCCTAGAAGGAAACAAGACAACGGTTTAGACAAGGATGGCTCAAACTTAACAGGGAAGTGCAGAATGTAAAGGATAACGCGGAATGCAGAGATGCTCATTCGTATGCCATGGTAATATAAAACTGCCATATATACACCAACGGTCATACTCGTCATACATAGTTTAGTACAAGCCCATGCTACAGTACAACTATGAAGGTAGACGTTACATCTCATCGGAGGCATTCCGAGTCCCTATACATTATTTGTCTACACCTCCGGAATCGATTACACACCAAGTCGTATTCCACAAGTCACATAGGACAGTGGAGATACAACTACTACAATACTAGTGGTACTACTACTAACTCAGATAGCTCCGTAGTAGTCCTCATACAAGTCACCTCCATAGCCTGGAAGTTCAACGTGATCATCCGGAAACAGATGGTCCTGAGGAGCCTGTGGACCATAGGGGCTAGGATAAGGTCTTGGACCAACAAACGGTGGCCTGCGGGGACCAAGGGGTGGGGTGATGCCTCCCACATCACGCCAATCCACCATGTCTGGCAGAGCTGCTCTCACAGGATACAGATCCCTGGTATCCATACATCCAGCTTGCATCGCGGGTGCAAACCGAGTCAATGTGGCCCAATGATCAGCACGTGTATTAAAGAGCTCCAGCCTCAAGGCCCGATTCTCTCGGTCCTTATCTTCGAGCATCTCAGCGGTGGTACGAGTTAATGAGTCCTCCTGAGTGGAGTCAGCATAGATAGCTTGAAGATACCCCTGCGCTCCCGGAAGTGAAGCTGGCATGTAACGGAAGTCAGTGTTCCGAAGCAGGCCAGTCCGGACTCGCAAGATGGTCATCATGGAATAGGCAGCATCCTGCACAGCCATCTCAATGGTAACTCCGAGTCCATAGGAACAGTGAAGGGGCTCAGTAGATCCAGGATAGGAAGGAAATATCCTGACGGTGCATAAATACTGGCTTTGATTAAAGTCGCGGAACTGCTCTTCAACAGTGTATTCGGGATACCAACGGTATCCTGTCTCGATCATGACCCGGACCAACATAGCAGTATGACCGGGCACGTCGAGGCACCTGGTCAGGCGAACCACTTGATTTTGAGACTGGTTGGCCATCTGAAAGCACAGCCACAAGACAAAGACATCAGAATTCCTAGGGAAAATTGGGCAGCATAACGGCTGTAAATGCTCAGAAAAAGATTTGAGACATCCACAACAGTTCACAATACCGCTCAACAGCATCATATCAAGGTTCTGATTCAAATAGCCACGTACTAAAATAGTAGAAACTGGACTGAAACTCGTAGCAATAATCCTATGAGCTACTACGGATTAGTAACACGTGAACCTGATAGAAGAAGAGAGCCTAGTCCTTAACCCACGTTGAATGAGAAGAGAATGACTCAGATCAGAAGCATAGGGTAAAGGAGTAAAAAGAACCTTACGTTCCCTCCCACAATCAATTCCCTTACATATAACTTAAGCATTTCTAGACTCGACATCGACCAGTTTGGCTGAACGAACCTACAGGCAGTCCGGCTCTGATGCCAACGCTGTCAGGACCCCGATTCTAAGCCACATCGATCTAGCCGGTAACACCTCATATCACTTTGCGGCCTCACGCACGGTATCCCACGGGTGTCGCCTTACCATGGCCCGGGACCGTTTGCGCCTTTTGGCTCGCGTATATGACAATGTCACTAGCATCCATATGACTGAGAACCCGGGCCGACATGGCTAGTCGTGAACCCAAAGCGGCACAGACCTATGGAGACAGGCATACATGAATCACAACAAACATGTCGGTCATCAACGAGTGATTCCGGGCTGTAGCACTGGGCTAACAGGACTCCGGGGGATCCCGGGCTGTAGCAGGCTAGACAGGACTCCGGAGATCACCGCGTGACATTTCCCCGAAGGGACAGACATAGGGACGAAGTGAAACACATGCCGGCCAGTCAAGTGTCCTGAACAGTAGTGCTGGGCTAGCAGGACTCCGGTGAACCGGGCTGTAGCGGACTACTATGGCTCGAGGAGCACTAGACTACATTTCCCCATAAGAAAGGCTATGAAGGACAAACAACTAGATTGTCGGATCCCACTCATACCAAGCATTTCAATCATACATACAATATGCTCGATATGAGTACATACAACATGGCATTACAACAAAACTCTACAACTCAGGTACTTTATTTAAAGGCTCCAGGGAGCCATACATAACATATCCATACAGGTAGGGGTCACATGACCCGACACTCAAGTCATACAGTCATACAAGCACATGCGGAAGCAACTAGTCTGGGTACAGACTCTAGAAAGAAAGAAGGCTTCTCGAAGCCTGTCTATCTACATAGGCCCCTCCATGGCCTGGATCACCACCTGGGTGGCTAGTCACTCGTCGACGTCAAGGTCTACGTAAAACCCATCGGAGGGGGCAGTGTTGTCGTCTGAAAACAATAAATAAGCAAACATGAGTACAAAGGTACTCAGCAAGTCTTGCATCAGAACCTACTGTACATGCTCATTCTCAAGAAGGTGGTGGGGTTTATGCAGCAAGCCAGCTTTGACTCTTGGCTAAGCTATCCTACGGAGTCTTTTAGCAAAATAGTTTTCGCACACGAGTCCACTACTCACCATCACAATACTCCACCGTGGATCCTCCCTCGTATCCTGCGAGGGGGCCATCCTCGGTACTCACACTTATCTTGAGTCTTTTAGTAGTATCCATTAACTTGTCTATGAACTGTATATGCAATCAAGTAGTCCTTTACCGCGGACGCGGCTATTCGAATAGTTTCATACCCTGCAGGGGTGTACTTCGTCACACATGTTTCCACCACTTAGCGTCTGCACACGAAATGTGCTCGGCAGACTTCAAGCGAAAACCGACGTGGGTGTAGACCACGACCTGACTAACCTCACAAGTCTCTAGTCCAGGGTCATCGCCTATTCAGGTTCCATCCGCAAGGAAATCCGGCCGGGGTGTCCTCAACGGCCCCGAACGATGTGAACAGGGTTCCCGAGACACCAAACGGGTGACTCGGTACACCGTGCCACGGTGTATCTACCGCAACATAGCCCACCCCTAGGGTCAGCGCTACGCACGGCCGCCAACACATATCCTACAAACACCAGAAACTAGTTGCAACTCCTCGACTGAGGCGAGAGGGGTCGGTAAGTCGAGCGGGGTCATATTTCAGGGCCCAATGTGTGGTAGTAGCTGAATCTTAATTCACGCATACAGAACTCAGTTCTTAGGGACGGCTTCAATGAAACAACCCACCATGTACTCCTACATGGCCTCTCATCGATACCTTTACCAAAACATGTTCAACACATCCCACATATTACTGGCACAAGCATTTCACTCTAGCCCATCACCCAGATGAACCAGACCTGACACAACTCTAAGCATAGCAGGCATAGCAAGGTAGGAATCACAAAACATGGCTCAATCAACTCCTACACATGCTAGAGGGTTTCATCTAGTTACTGTGGCAATGACAGGTCATGCAGAGGATAAGGGTTCAACTACCGTAGCACACAGCAGTTTGAATCGTGTTGTCTTAATGCAGTAAACAAGAGCAGGAGCGAGAACATGGGTTGTATCGGAATGATCAATGGTTGCTTGCCTGATGGAGTGGTAACGGGATACTGCCCTTCAGTTGGATACTCGTGAATATCCTCGGAGGCAGAACCTACCACGAAGAACACAACCGAGCACAATCAACACATGACGATATGCAACAATATGATGCATGCTATGACATGGCAATATGGATGTGTCTTGAGCTTATGCAACTAGCTATGATTTAAATGGAGTTGGTTTGAGTACAAGATTCGAATTCCAACCCCATATATGATTATTTAAATGCCCTTTATTTGTTTTGTCCAAAACAGAGGACAAACATTGTTCAAACATGCATGAAAATGGTACAGATGGATTCCTTGAATTTTTCTGATAATTTTTCATATATAATTTGTCTCATTTGGAGTTATGGTTGAATTTCTATGATTTTTCAAAGTTTTGGGTATTTTCTGGAATTTCCTGAATTATTTTTAAACCAGAAAATGGTTTACTGCGTCAGCCTTGCGTCAGCATGACATCAGCAAGTCAAAGGCGCCAGCCAGGTCAAACCTGACTGGTGGGGCCCCCTGGTCAGTGTCTCTGTGCACTAACCGCGCTTAGTTAGCCTAATTAACAGGCGGGGCCCACTAGTCAGTGACTATACTAATTAACTAATCTATTTAGTTAGCACTAACAGGGTAATTAGCCGGGCAGGGCCCGCATGTTAGTGAGAGAGGGGGGGGGGGAGTCAACCCACGTCAGCAGGTCAAACCTCCCCGGTCAATGGGTCAAAGCCTGCCGGCGTTTAGCCGCCGGCGAGGCCAGACGCGGTGGCGCACTGCGGAAATCGCCCGCGGGGCACCATTTGGGGCGTGGAGAGCATCTATGAGCTCCTGGGAACGAGCCGCAGCTCTTGGTGGTGGTGGTGGAGCTCGGGGTGGCCGGAGACATCGCCGGTGACGACTTTGGCGGTCGCCGGAGTTCGGGTGTTCGCGGGATCGTGTTTCAGTGCGTAGAAGAGCGGGGCAAGGGGGCTAGGAGGGCGCTACGCATCGCGGGGAGTAAGTTCGACACTCCAGGGTGACCATTTGGTCACCGGAGCATCGTCGACAGCGAGCTCAGGCGGCGGCGCACTTCGGTCATCAAGGGGGTGACGGCTACGGCAATCAATCGGAGGGGAGAAGAGGGGGAAACGGTTGCGGAGCTCACAGCGGTGCCGTAGGGATGGTTAGCGGGCTCGGGGGCGTCCTGCGTGCGGCGAATCGATGATGATGGTGGCCGGAGCCCGAGGTGGAAGACGATGGCGATGGCGATGTTGCTGGCCTCCCGGGGTCACGTGCCTTGGCGTGCAGCTCTACGGCGTCGAGGCGAAGCTCATGGGGGTGCTGGCCGGCGTGGGGGGGGGGTGCTGGTGGCCACGGTAACGACAAGCGACGGCGACGGCGACTCTCGGATGAGCTCGGGGAAGAGAGTCAGGGGAGCGAGAGAGGGTGGAGCGAGTGAGGGAGAGGAGCGAGGGGACACGGGACATCGTCGTGGCGTCGCTAGGAGGGCCGGGGGAAGCAGGAGGTGGAAGCAGGAGGTGGCTTCGCCTCGTGTGCGTGCGCCACGCCGTCGTCCTCCTGGCAAAGGAAGGAGACGACTGGCGCCCGGCTCTGGTGGGCTGGGCCGTGCTGGGCCGGTTGGTGGCGCCAGGTAAGTGGCCCACTGGCCTACTCTCTCTCTCTTCTCAAATTTTATTCTGTTTTCTATTTTTGCTATTCTGTTTTGATTTAGTTTAAATACTAAATCATTTTATAAAATCCTGAAAATATTTATGGACACTTTCTGAAATATTTCAGTGGCCCAAAAATAATTCCAACATTATTTGAGCATTTGAATTATTTAATAGTATTTAAATGCCCAAATTCAAATATTTATGAATTAAATCAATGCCCCTTTTGTTGACCTAAAAATATATGCACCATTTTTCCCAAGGGTTCTAACCCAAGGCAAAGAGGGTGAACATATCTGAAGGGCATTTCAGGTTCATTGAATTTATTTTTAGTAAACCCTAGTTGATTTCAGGGGGGGGGGGGGGTGCTGGGGGTTCTGCTTTCCCCATTTCCATTTCTGATGAAAGTAAACATGATGCACACTCTAATGCATAACCTAGCTAGGGTGTGACAGCCACACACCCGGCGTACAACCTCATGAAGATGCCCGGGAGCAGCGGCATCCTCGCCGTGCACGGGGACACCGGGGACGCCCTGCAAGTACTCAAGCTCGCCTTCAAAACGGCGGCACCGGCGCGGCCCGTTGACATGGAGACCCCTGAGCCCAAGGGGGCTGCGCCCACCAAGAAGAAGCAGTTGTTCACCCAGGACAAAGCAGAAACCAAGCAGATACCCGTCGACGAGGACAGGTCCTCCGGTGCCACTTTCACCATAGGCGCCAACCTAGAGCCTGAGCAGGAGGAGGCCTTGGTCAAGTTCCTGCGCTCGAATAGGAAGGTATTTGCTTGGGAGCCAGATCAGCTGGCGGGGATCCCCAGAAGTGTCATCGAGCATCACCTCAACGTGTGACCAAACGTACGCCCGTGAAGCAGAAGGCCAGGCGGCAGTCCACGGAGAAGCAGGCTTTCATCACCCAAGAGACCCGCAAACTAGAGGCCGCCGGGGTTATTCGCGAGATCTGATACCCGGATTGGTTGGCCAACCCTGTTGTTGTGCCCAAGAAGGGGGGGAAGGAACACATGTGTGTCGACTTCACCAACCTCAACAAGGCATGCCCGCAAGATCCGTTCCCGCTCCACTGCATCGACCAGATTGTCGATTCCACTGCGGAGTGCGACCTGCTATGCTTCCTGGATGCCTTCTCTGGGTATCACCAGATCAAGATGGCCGTGGAAGACGTTGAGAAGACCGCCTTCTTGACCCCGTGCGGGGTATACTGCTATACATGCATGTCGTTCGGGCTGCGTAACGCAGGGGCAACCTTTCAGCGACTGATGCACATCACCTTGGGCCAGCAGCTCGGAAAGAATGTCAAAGCCTACGTTGATGACATTGTGGTAAAATCTCGGGAGGCCAAGACCCTGATACAAGACCTGGAGGAGACCTTCGCGAGCCTCGACGCAGTAAACCTGCGGCTCAACCCGGAGAAATTTGTGTTTGGCGTCCCCTCGGGAAAACTCTTGGGATTCCTCGTGTCCCATCGTGGCATCGAGGCCAACCCCGAGAAGGTCAAGGCGGTCGAAGACATGAGTCCACCAAAGACCCTCAGAGAAATGCAGAAGCTCACTGGGCGCGTGACCGCGCTAGGGCGCTTCATCTCCAAACTGGGGGAGCGAGCGCTGCCTTTCTTCCAGCTGATGAAGAAAAAGGGGCCCTTTGAATGGACTGAAGAGGCAGATAAGGCGTTTCAAGATCTCAAGAGGTACCTGATCAGTCCCCCAGTCATGGTGGCTCCGCGCCCTCAGGAGCCCCTGCTGCTGTACCTCGCCGCCACACCCTACTCCGCCAGCGCAGCCCTGGTGGCGGTTAGGGAGGAGCGCCAAGTCAAGGCCGCAGTGGCAGCCCGAGGCAGGACAAAACGGGAACAAGGAAAGCCCGCAGAAGCCACAACCGCAGCTGAGGAGGGTCAGCTGCCGAGGAATGCACCGGGGGCAGGAGAGGCCGCCCTACCAGATGGTCCACCTCCCGAGGCCACGTCGCCCCGTAAGGCGCCCTTACCTCCCGAGGGCGCGGCAACCCCAGATGCTCCCAGCCTTGTCAAGCACCCAGTTTACTTTGTTAGCACGGTGCTATGGGATGCGAGGGCACGGTACCCAATGCCTCAGAAGCTCCTCCTCGCGCTACTGATAGCTTCGCGCAAGCTGGCTCACTACTTCCAGGCTCATCCCATCAAAGTCGTCTCGTCATACCCCCTGGAGAGAGTGCTCAGGAGCCCTAACTCAGCCGGAAGGGTCGCTGAGTGGAACATAGAGCTGCAGGCGTTTCAGCTCGAGTTCAGCACAACCAGGGTCATCAAAGGAGCAGCGTTGGCAGATTTTGTGGTAGAATGGACGGAGGCACCAGGCCTCAATGCCGACGAGGATCGGTCCCTCTCCCCGGGGAGCGAGGCGCCAGAAGGCTGGGTCATGCACTTCGACGGGGCGTTCTCCAGACATGGTGTTGGGGCTGGGGCGGTGCTTATATCGCCCACTCAGGACAAGCTCTACTATGCCGTACAGCTCTGTTTTCAGCAAGGTGAAAGGGTCTCCAACAACATAGCGGAGTATGAAGGTTTGATAGCGGGTTTGAAGGCCGCGGAAGCCCTGGGGGTGAAACGCCTCACCATTAAGGGCGATTCGCAGCTCCTTGTTAATTTCTCCAACAAGTTGTACGAGCCGAAAGATGAGCACATGGAAGCCTACCTTGCGGAGGTCCGCCGGATGGAGAAGCAGTTCTGGGGGTTGGAGTTGCAGCATGTGCCCCGTGGCACCAATTAGGAGGCCGACGACATCGCCAAACGGGCGTCCATGCGGTTACCTCAGGAGCCTGGTGTCTTCGAGGAGCGGCTCTTCAAGCCCTCAGCCTTGCCGTCATTGTCAAACACGGCTCAGCCTCGGGAGGAGCTCCCCCAGCCACCTGCCTCAGGAGCCCTGGTCTGTGGCCCGGCCTTAGGAGCATGCCTGCTCCTGACGATGGAACCTCAGGAGGGATGCTAGATCACGGAGCTCCGGAGTTACTTAACACAAGGCACCTTGCCGGAGAAGGAGCAGGAAGCGAAGCGTGTGGCACGGCAGGCCACGGCGTACTGCATCAAGGATGGAGAGCTCTACCGGAAGCAACCAAACGATGTATCCCTGCGCTGCATCTCCAGGGAGCAAGGAAAGGAACTGCTGGAAGACATACACGGCGGAGACTGTGGACATCATTCATCATCACGGACCCTCGTCGGCAAGGCGTTCCGCAGTGGGTTTTCTTGGCCCACCGCACTCAATGACGCCGTCGAACTGGTGAAAGCTTGTGAGGCCTGCCAGTTCCACGCCAAGCAAATCCATCAGCCGGCGGGAGGCCTGCAGACTATACCCCTTTGGTGGCCATTCGCAGTCTGGGGGCTGGACATCCTGGGCCCGTTTCCTCGGGCGCCAGGGGGCTACCGCTACCTCTACGTCGCCGTGGACAAGTTCACCAAGTGGGTTGAAGTGGAGGCCATCCGCACCATCCCCGCGGGCTCCGCGGTCAAGTTCATCAGGGGCATCGTGAGCCGGTTCGGGGTGCCGAACCGCATCATCACAGACAACGGTTCGCAGTTCACCAGTAACCTCTTCAAAACATACTGTGCTAACCTTGGAACACAGATATGCTACGCTCCAGTGGCGCACCCCCGAAGCAATGGCCAGGCCGAGCAAGCCAACACGGAGGTCCTGAGGGGCCTCAAGACCAGGACGTTCAAGAAGAAGCTGGAGGCCTGTGGCCGAGGTTGGTACGACGAGCTTCAGTCCGTGCTGTGGTCCATCCGCACCACCGCGACCAAACCGACTGGAGAAACCCCATTCTTCCTGGTCTACAGAGCGGAGGCAGTCCTCCCTCACGAGTTCAGACGTCGCTCCGCGCGGGTCCTGGCGTTCGACGAGGCGCAGCAGGACGCCATGCGGGGGACGGACCTCGTGTTGGGGGAGGAACGTCGCCGGGAGGCCGCGCTGCGAGCGGCGAGGTATCAGCAAGCACTGCGGTGGTACCACTGCCGCAACATCCGCCCCAGGACCCTTGAGGTAGGAGACCTCGTGCTCAGGCGAGTCCTCTCCAGGGAGGGATTGCACAAGCTCTCTCCCATGTGGGAGGGCCCGTTCAAGGTTGTTCATGTTTCCAGGCCCGGCTCCGCGCGCTTGGAGACTCAGGAGGGAGTGCCGCTCCAGAACGCGTGGAACATCCAGCACCTCCGGAGGTTCTACCCCTAAAAAGGCCCAGAGCCTGTGAAGCAAGGCGAGTGCCTATGAAGATCATCGCTTTGGAAAAAGGCCCAGAGCCTGTGAAGCAACGCGAGTGCCTGTGAAGATCATCGCTTTGGAAAAAGGCCCAGAGCTTGTGAAGAAAGGCGAGTGCCTATGAAGATCATCGCTTTGGAAAAAGGCCCAGAGCCTGTGAAGCAAGGCGAGTGCCTGTGAAGATCATCGCTTTGGAAAAAGGCCCAAAGCCTGTGAAGCAAGGCGAGTGCCTGTGAAGATCATCTCTTTTTGAAAAGGCCCGGAGCCTGTGAAGCAAGGCGAGTGCCTGTGAAGATCATCTCTTTTTGGAAAGGCCCAGAGCCTGTGAAGCAAGGCGAGCGCCTGTGAAGCTATCGCTTTGGAAAAGGCCCAGAGCCTGTGAAGCAAGGCGAGCGCCTGTGAAGCTATCGCTTTGGAAAAGGCCCGGAGCCTGTGAAGCAAGGCCAATGCCTGTGAAGCTCGCTGCCCCGTGACACTCTCACGTAATAATGAGTGGGGCTGTACATGCCCCGGAGTCTCAGGAGCGCCGGCCTCAGGCCCTGGGACTCCCTCCCACGCCTAGTGCCAGCACTTAGCTCCGCGCTGGTGAGAAGATGTCGAAGACTAGATTAGGTGCCGGACGCGGCTTTTTCATTTGCTTTCCGCAGTTGACGTGTTTGTTTGCATTTGGAGTCTTATTGAAGTTGTCACTGTTGCTGATTTGTGGTTCGTCGATTTTCGCTCCTCGCTTTGGTTTCTATCGTAAACAACCTCGCGAGGGATGGTGCTCAGACGTCCTCATGAGGGTTTCTGCCCTAGCCGCAGGAAGGTTTTCATGACCCTGGCACATTACAGGAGCACCCCTTCTAGTCCGCGCCCCTCGGGCACCGCGACGCGCACACAGGGCCTGGGTCGGTCGCCCCACCCCCGACAGGGGTCGAAAACTATCTACACACAGGCGAGAAATCAAGAGGTGCAAAAAATGAGGTCAAGGTAATAGCTAAAGCAGCAATGTTTCCCAGCACGCCCCAAGGGGGCTCCATGCAGTTGTTCTGTCTTACACAGGGAACAAAAGAGAAAGGAAAAAGACGAGCCCGGCGCAGCCCCCCCCCTCACATTGGCCCGCGGAGGCGACACAGGCTGCCACAGGGCCTTAGGCGGACTCCATCTCGCGCTTCACCGGGGCACGACGGCGGGCGGACGAACCGCCACCTCCCAAGCAAGCTCGACGGTGCGGGGGAGGACTGCTGCCACCGCTGGAGGAGTCGCTTGAGGAAGAGCTGACGAAGCTTGGGGAGTCGCGGACGCTGCCATCCGCGCGGGAGCTATCTCCTCCATCGCCATCGGAGCGGGGCCCACGGACGCGGTCGTCGTCCTCAGGGCAGCACCCCGCGCGGCGACCATCTTCCCCAAACACCCTCACATAGAGGGTGGCATCGCCGTCGAACCTGAAGTGCAGAGTGCACCGACGCTCCAGGCTGCGAGCGTGGGCGAACGCCTGCCAACCACGGGTGAAGGCCAAGCCCCCGCTAGCGGAGACCTCCAGCACGACCCACGAGGACCTGCTGCAGCAGCCCTCCACCTGGAGCCAGAGGCCACCAGGAGCGCCGGCCGGGAGTTCACCAAGGAGGAAGCGAGGGAGCGGGAGCCGGGCGCGAGTCGGCTCCGCCGACCAGACGACGAACTCCGGTAGCGCCGGCACAGCGCGAAAGCGTGGCCTGGGAGAACGCGCGACCTAGGCGCGTCCTTCGGCTACGTCGGCTCGCCCGCCGCCGCGCTGGGAGCCGCCCCCATGGCCACCGAACATGGCCGGGGCGGCCACCGGATGCTTCCGAGGGCGCCCACGACCATGCTTGGGCGGGGGAGAGGCAGGACCAACCTGGAGGGCCTTCCCCTTCTCCGCAGCCGAGTACCTCCTCGATGGAGCCATCAAACCAAGACGGAGCGAGAACTGAGGCGAATGAGAGAGCAAGAAGAGATGGATTGGAAGGGCACACGCGGTGCCGTACTTATAGCCGGTGAAGGCCAAACGCTGGCCTCCGCGATCGCAGGTAATCATAACGCGATCTGCATGCAGGGACTTGTCCAACCCGCACGATCACCAAGGCGTCATGGGGAAGTGGAGTCGCCCACGTCCAATCAACCGCGACGCGGCGCCCAAGGCCGCAGGCCGTTAGGGCCCGCGACGCTTCGCCCTTGCCCTTTCGCCTCTCGGCACGGCCAAGTCCGTGTGCGCCTTTGGCCCGGGGGCTACTGTCGGCATTCTGGGAACGGGGGTCCCTAGACTTGCCTGCCTGCGGCTTGCGGCGTGGCTCGAGTCGGGGCCCAACATGGCCCATCTTCATCAAGCACAAGACTCAAGACCCTCGTGAGGGGCCAAGCCTCACGAGGCGGACGACACGGTGCATCCTCAGGCGCAGCCTCCTCAGGCTGGCTCGCGAGGGGACGGAGATATCAAGGCGGGGTGCCTCGTGAGGTGCCAGTGACGCAAGCCATGACGATCGAGGGTGCCAGGCGGGCGCCAGCGCGCAGCGTCCTCCTTTCCTCTTTGGTGCAAAGGGGGCAAGCGCATCCGCGGAGTACCGAGGCATCAGGCAAAGGTTGCTGTTTTGGTGCAACAAGACCAGGACCAAGCGGACTATGAGACGGAGGTCACCATGGAGCCCAGCACGGCGTCACCGCAGAGTCTTTCATAGGCGAAGACCACCTTTAGTCAGGATAAGAGTACTTGCTGTCCCCCTTCAAATTAGCCTGCCATTGTTGGCTCCCTTCTCGCTCAATATTTGGGAAGAGGACCAGGGCCTCTATAAATAGGACCAGCCGCCCACATAGCAAGGGGTTCGGTTTTCAGGTGAGGGGGGATCGAAATCAGAGAGAGAGAGAGAGAAAGAGAGAGAGAGAAGGGCGACTGAACTCCTTAGTTCACCGCCCCAGCCAAGAACAGACCCTCGCGAGGCAGTTCTTCCTTGTAGTGTTCATCATCACCAGCCCCAGGAGGCAATCCATCCACCACACACTAGAGTAGGGTATTACATCAGAATGGTGGCCCGAACCAGTATAAATCTTGTGTCTCTTGCGCAGTTCTTTTAGTAGTTTACATATTTGTGAGACTGGGAGGTTGAGGACGTGATCTCCGTGCTCACCCCGGTGTTCGAACCTTAAGAGTCTGCCGGAACCCGAAATCCGACAATATCATGTGGTGAATAAAAATATAGCCTCAAGTAAAGTTACTGATAGACGAAGACGAAAGAGGGGATGCCTTCCGGGGCATCCCCAAGCTTAGAATTTTGGCTGTCCTTAAATTTTACCTTGGGGTGCCTTGGGCATCCCCAAGCTTAGGCTCTTGCCACTCCTTATTCCAAAATGCATCAAATCTTTACCCAAAACTTGAAAACTTCACAACACAAAACTCAACAGAAAATCTCATGAGCTCCGTTAGTATAAGAAAACAAACCATCACTTCAAGGTACTGCAATAAACCCATTCTTTATTTATATTGGTGTTAAACCTAGTGTACTCCAACTTCTTTATGGTTTATACCCCCCGATACTAGCCATAGATTTATCAAAATAAGCAAACAACACACGAAAAACAGAATCTGTCAAAAACAAAACAGTCTGTAGTAATTTGTAGGTTTCGAATACTTCTATAACCCCAAAAATTCTGAAATAAATTGGCGGACGTGAGACATTTGTCTATTAATCATCTGCAAAAATAATCAACCTAATCTCACTCTCCAGTAAAAAATGGCTGCAAATCTCGTGAGGGCTAAAGTTCCATTTTTTTATAGCAAGATCGCAAAGACTTCCCTCAAGTCTTCCCAAAGGTTCTACTTGGCACAAACACTAATTAAAAACATAAAACCACATCTAAACAGATGCTAGATGAATTATTTATTACTAAACAGGAACAAAGAACAAGAAATAAAAATAAAATTGGGTTGCCTCCAACAAGCGCTATCGTTTAACGCCCCTAGCTAGGCAAAGAGATTTCAATGATGCTCACATGAAATACAATAATTGAAGCACAAAGAGAGCATAATAAAACACATGAAAAATACATCTATGTCTAACATACTTCCTATGCATAGGCGTATTATAGGCAAACAAATTATCAAGGCAAGCAAAAACTAGCATATGCAAGGAAGCGGAAAAAAACAATAGCAATCTCAACATAACGAGAGGTAATTTAGTAACATGAAAATTTCTACAACTATATTTTCCTCTCTCATAATAATTAAATGTAGGATCATAAGCAAATTCAACAATATAGCTATCAAAAAACATATTCTTAACACGATCCACATGTATGCAAAGTTGACACTCTTCCAAAATGGTGGGATTAACATTAACTAAAGTCATGACCTCTCCAATCCCACTTTTATCAAAAACTTCATAAGATTGAACATTCTCCAAATATGTGGGATCTAAAGTTGACACTCTTTGAAACCCACTTTCAGTAGTATTGCAAACATTATTATCAATCTCATATTCGTCATGGGCCTTAAATAAATTTTCAAGATCATAAGAAGAATCACCCCAATCATGATCATTGCAACAAGTAGTAGACATAGCAAAATTAGCATCCCCAAGCTTAGGGTTTTGCATATTATTAGCACAATTTACATCAATAGAATTTATAATAAAATCATTGCAATCATGCTTTATTCAAAGATCTATGGTGAATCGCTTCATAAAGTAATTCATTACACATTTCAGATTCATGAATTTCAAGCGAAACCTCATAAAGATAATCTAGTGCACTCAACTCACTAGCAATAGGTTCATCATAATTGGATCTCTTAAAGAGATTAGCAAGTGGATGAGGATCCATAAACTTTTAGCAAGCGAAGATGCAAGCAAAAATAAGGTACATGGTAACACAAGCAAAGAAAAGATCGAATGAAAGAAGGGGCGAATAAAATGACAAAGGTGAAGTGGGGGAGAGGAAAACGAGAGGCAAACGACAAATAATGTAATGCGAGGGATAAGAGTTTGTGATGGGTACTTGGTATGTCTTGACTTGTGGGTAGATCTCCCCGGCAACGGCGCCAGAAATGGCTAGTTGTCGGGAGATCAAATCTCGACTTGACTTGGTGCAACCTCCCCGGCAACGGCGCCAGAAATCCTTCTTGATACCTCTTGAGCTTGCTTCGGTTTTCCCTTGAAGAGGAAAGGGTGATGCAGCACAGTAGCATAAGTATTTCCCTCAGTTTTGAGAACCAAGGTATCAATCCAGTAGGAGACTACACGTAAGTCCCTTGTACCTGCACAAACAAACAAGAACCTCGCAACCAACGCGATAAAGGGGTTGTCAATCCCTTCAAGGTCACTTACGAAAGTGAGATCTGATAGAGATAATAAGATAACTATTTTTGGTATTTTTGTTGTGTAGATTGGAAAATAAAGATTGAAAAATAAACTGTGACAGAAATAGCTTGTTGAAGGGAGAATAATATGATGGAAGATAGATCCGGGGGCCATAGGTTTCACTACTGGCTTCTCTCAAGATAGCAAATTCTACAGTGGGTATACAAATTACTGTCGAGCAATTGATAGAAAAGTGCATAGTTATGAGAATATCTAGGCATGATCATGTATATAGGCATCACATCCATGACATGTAGACTGAAACAATTCTACTACTACTACACCACACATCGATCGCTATCTAGCATGCATCTAGAGTATTAAGTTCATAAGAATAGAGTAACGCATTAGGCAAGATGACATGATGTCGAGGGATAAACTCAAGCAATATGATATAAACCACATCTTTTTATCCTTGATGGCAACAATACAATACGTGCCTTGCTGCCCCTGCTGTCACTGGGAAAGGACACCGCAAGATTGAACCCAAAGCTAAGCACTTCTCCCATTACAAGAAAGATCAATCTAGTAGGCCAAACCAAACTGATAATTCAAAGAGACTTGCAAAGATATTTAAATCATGCATAAAAGATTTCAGAGAAGAATAAAATATTGTTCATAGATAATCTTGATCATAAACCCACAATTCATTGGATCTCGACAAACACACCGCAAAAAGAATTACATCGAATAGATCTCCAAGAGAATCGAGGAGAACTTTGTATTGAGATCCAAAGAGAGAGAAGAAGCCATCTAGCTAATGACTATGGACCCGAAGGTCTGTGGTAAACTACTCACACATCAGCGGACATGCTATGGTGTTGATGTAGAAGCCCTTCGTGATCGATTCCCCCTCCGGCAGAGCGCCGGAAAAGGCCCCAAGATGGGATCTCATGGATACAGAAGGTTGTGGTGGTGGAAATAGGGTTTCATGGTGCTCCTAGATGTTTTTGGGGTATATGGGTATATATTGTAACGCCCTCAATGCGGCTATATCTCCCACGTGTCGAAGCACGACTTAGAGGCATAACCGCATTGAAAGCAATGTCGCAAGTGAGATAATCTTCACACAACCCATGTAATACATAAGGGAAAGAGATACATAGTTGTCTTACAATCGCCACTTCACACAATTACATGAATAACGCATTACATCAACCAGTTACAATCAAGGTCCGACTACGAAACCAAAATAAAAGAAGACTACCCCAAATGCTACACAGATCCCCGATCGTCCCGACTGGGCTCCACTACTGATCAACTAGAACGAAACAACACAAAGGACAAGATCTTCATCGAGCTCCTCCTTGAGCTTGGTTGCGTCATCTGCACAGTTCAACGACACCTGCAAGCTAGTTTTGGAAGTATTTGTGACTCACGGGGACTCAGCAATCTTACACCCTCGTGATCAAGACTATTTAAGCTTATGGGTAAGGTAAAGGTATGAGGTGGAGCTGCAGCAGCGACTAGCATATTTGGTGGCTAACATGCGCAAATGAGAGCGAGAAGAGAAGGCAAAAGCACCGTCGAACAACTATGATCAAGAAGTGATCCTAGAACAACCCACGTCAAGCATAACTCCAACACCGTGTTCACTTCCCGGACTCTGCTGAGAAGAGACCATCACGGTTACACACGCGGTTGATGTATTTTAATTAAGGTCAACTTCAGGTTTTCTACAACCGGGCATTAACAAATTCCCATCTGCCCATAACCGCGGGCACGGCTTTCGAAAGTTCATAACCCTGCAGGGGTGTCCCAACTTAGCCCATCACAAGCTCTCACGGTCAACGAAGGATATTCCTTCTAGCGGGAAGACCCGATCAGACTCGGAATCCCAGTTACAAGACATTTCGACAATGGTAAAACAAGACCAGCAAAGCCACCCGAATGTGCCGACAAATCCCGATAGGAGGTGCACATATCTCTTTCTCAGGGCACACCGGATTGTCCAAGGTTCCGGTAGGCCAGCCCAAAGTTGCCCCTGGTGGCCACTGGCAGCTGACAGGTTGGACCAACACTCAGAGGAGCACTGGCCCGGGGGTTTAAATAAAGATGACCCTTGAGTCTGCAGAATCCAAGGGAAAGAAAAGGCTAGGTGGCGAATGGTAAAACCAATGTTGGGCCTTGCTGGAGGAGTTTTATTCAAGGCGAACTGTCAAGGGGTTCCCATTATAACCCTACCGCGTAAGGAACGCAAAATCCAGGAACATAACACTGATATGACGGAAACTAGGGCGGCAAGAGTGGAACAAAACACCAGGCATAAGGCCGAGCCTTCTACCCTTTACCAAGTGTATAGATGCATTAATGAAATAAGAGATATTGTGATATCCCAACAAAATATCCATGTTCCAAACATGGAACAAGCTCCAATCTTCACCTGCAACTAACAACGCTATAAGAGGGGCTGAGCAAAGCGGTAACATAGCCAAACAACAGTTTGCTAGGACAAGGTGGGTTAGAGGCTTGGTTCAACAATATGGGAGGCATGATAAGCAAGTGGTAGGTATCACAGCATAGGCATAGCAAAAGAGCGAGCAACTAGCAAGCAAAGATAGAAGTGATTTCGAGGGTATGATCATCTTGCCTGAAATCCCGCAAGGAAGAAGAACGAGTCCATGAAGAAGACAAATGGACGAAGTCGAACGGGTCCTCACAAACGCGACGTTAACGGAACCAACCCGAAGAAGCAACACCGGAAAGAAGCACACACCATAGTAAACAACCAACACACAAACATGGTATGATGCACAATCAAGTATGATGCATGTCCGGTTTAATGAAGCATGGCATGGCAAAGTGCACAAACAACCCTACAAATTAAGTGGAGCTCAATATGCAACTCCGTTGCATATTGACGAAACACCACATTCAAGTTATTTAGTTCGATCTCATTTATGTACCCAACAATATTAAATGTTGTTAAACATGGCAAGAGGGGAAGCATGATGAAACTATCTAATCTAGGCAAGTTTAAATGAGGCCGGAACAACAAAACAACAAGTCCGGAAACTCCTCATATGCATATATTAGGTTTGGTACTGTTCTTCCCTAAACATAATTTTAGATTTGTTAAACATGCAAAGTAAAGCCATCATGATAATCTAGGCATTTTTCTACCCCATTTACATATAAAGATTATTTAAAACTGAGCTACGGTTATTTAGTTATGAATTAAAGCATTTTAGCATGTTCATAGAGCAAAATTTAAACAAACATCATTTTAAACATAGATGAAAATTGGATATTATTAAACTAGACAAAATTCTAATCAACTTTCATATTAAGTTTGTTTTAATCCGATGCACGGTTATTAAGTTATTATATGCATGAAGTTTAGGGACCTTTTTGTAAAACAACAGCTTTCTGGAAAAAAGATTAAATTCGTACATCTGGGAAAAATATAGAAGCAGGCCAAAACTGGTTGGCGGCCCAGCAGAGGGGAGGGGCGGGCGCTCACATAGCTGGGCCAAGCCCAGTTCGGTAGGAGGAGGCAGGGCAGGCCGATTGCGGGGCCTTGGAGCATCTGGGCCAGACCAACGGTGCCAACGATGCAAGGCGGTTGAGGCGCTCGTCCTCCTCGTGCCTGGCGCAGGCGCAGGAGCAGAGATGGGGACAGCGGCACCCGAAGTCAACGATAGGGCAGCGGCGACTCCGATAGGTCAGGGCAGTGGGGAGGACCGGAGAGGAACGGATCTGGGTGGATCTGGCCTCGAGGAATCCGTTCCAGGCGACGACGAGGTTCTCCGGCGACGGACAGGGCAACACCGGATGCAGGGAGCGAGGTGCAGGCGCTGGAAGGCTTGGGCGATGGCATTCGACGAGGTCGACGAAGCTGTGAATTTGCATGCCGACGGACGGGTCCAGCTCGACAAAAAAATGGCGCTCTGGCGAGGTCCATGAGGCACGCTGCTGACAGCGGAGTCCTGATCCCCGAGAACGAGGCGGGAGGCACACGGGGTGCATGGCGAGCCTCCTGCGCTGCGGGCGGTGACGCGGTTCATGGTGGGTGGAGGATGACATGGAGGAGCTGCTCGAGGTCGCCGGCTCGGGCGATGGTTGCAGGTGCAGGGCGCCTGGCCTCGGGTCGGCGTTAGCCGGCCGACGCGGTGCGGTGAGGCGCTCAGGAGATCGGGAGCCCGATCCAGAGCGAGGGAAGATGCGGGAAGGAAAGGATCTGGCTGGTGGTTGGCTCGGCGCTGAAAATAAGGAAAGTGGCGGCGAGGAGCGATTGGATGGATGGAAGGATGGGACAAGATCCCTAATTTCTAGGTTGCCCATTATATACACTGGTGGATTAGGTTAGGGGCTAACGGAACCCTCCGATCATAAACGGACGGACGGAAAAAAATAGTTAGGGAGCCCAATTAACAAAACAGAGATGTTTTGCAGATGTTTGGGGATGATCCGGACACAACGGTGGCGACAGTCCGGGTTGGGTTCGGGACAACTTTCGGACGCGCGCGAGGGGGGCTGCGAGCTAACGAGAGAGGTTAGGTTGGACCTGACGGTAGGTAGTGGGCTGTGTAGACGGTCTAGAGAGGAAAGAGAGGGAAAGCCCGGCAACAGTTTTCAGAGACCGAAAACGTCCGACGTTAGATCGGTTATACTGCCGCTATAGTTATCCGTTGGGGCGTCAAACGGACTCCGAACGCGATGAAACTTCACAGGCGGTCTATCTACACTATAATAAGACCGCACGCCAACTTTCAACCCATTCCGAGAACATTTTTCGGCCACTTATAAAATAATATTTCGGACATGCCGCGGGCGCGTGCAAGTGTGTCTGGGCTTAGAATGGATAACGAAAAGAACTGGGGGAAATCCGGACGGATGCAGGTTTTGAAAACATGATGATGCAATGCACATGATGACATGACAAGATGCAACACACAAGCAAATGACATGGCAACAGCAGCGAATAACTCGAAGACACCTGGCACATCGGTCTCGGGGCGTTACATATATAGGAGGAAGAAGTATGTTGGTGGAGCTGCGAGGGGCCCACGAGGGTGGGGGGTGCGCCCTCCTGCCTCGTGGCCTCCTTGCTTCTTTCTTGACGTCCACTCCAAGTCTCCTAGATCACGTTTGTTCCAAAAGTAACTCTTCTGAAGGTTTCATTCCGTTTGGATACCGTTTGATATTCCTTTTCTGCGAAACACTGAAATAGGCAAAAAAATAGCAATTTGCACTGGGCCTTTGGTTAGTAGGTTAGTCCCAAAAATAATATAAAAAGGTATATTAAAGCCCATTAAACATCCAAAACAGAAAATATAATAGCATGGAATGATAAAAAATTATAGATACGTTGGAGACGTGTCAGTAGTTGCGGATGCGTGCGAGAGGAGTTAATCATAAGTGGGAGGCTTTTCCAAGGAAGGGCATCACCCAAGCACCGATCCACCCACATACCAAATTATCAAAGTAACGAATGCGAATCATATGAGCATGATGAAAACTAACTTGACAACAATTCCTAGGTGTCCTCGGGAGCGCTTTGCATTATATAAGAGTTCATCCAGGCTTGTCCTTTGCTACAAAAAGGATTGGGCCACCTTGCTACTCCTTGCTTAATTGTATTACTTGTTACCCATTATGAATTATCTTATCACACAACTACCTGTTACCGATAATTTCTGTGGTTGCATAGAATACCTTGCCAAAAACCGCTTATCATTTCCTTCTGCTCCTCGTTGGGTTCGACACTATTACTTATCGAAAGGACTATGATAGATCCCCTATACTTCTGGGTCATCAATACTCTTTTCTGGCGCCATTTCCGGGGAGTGAAGCACCTTTGGTAAGGAAACATTTATATAGTGTGATGAAATTTACTGTCACTTGTTACTATGGAAAATATTCCTTTATGGGGCTTGTTCGGGGTATCCTCACCTCGACTGAAAGAGCAAAGAGTTGCTCCTCAACCTACTGCATCTACTAAAAATATTTATTATGAAATTCTTTCGGGTTTGATAGAGAAACTGCTAGCCAGTCCTTATGCAGGAGATGGAACATTACATCCTGATATGCACCTAATCTATGTGGATGAAGTTTGTAGATTATTTAAGCTTGCAGGTATGACCGAGGATGTTGTCAAGAAGAAGGTCTTCCCTTTATCTTTGAAGGAAAATGCATTGACATGGTATAGGCTATGTGATGATATTGGATCATGGAACTACAACCGATTGAAATTGGAATTTCATCAGAGGTTTAAGTCAGTGTTATATTCATGCCCCAATCATGAGCTCTCAAGAGAAATTATTATTCAAAAAATTTATGCTTGGCTTTCTCATAATGATCGATCCATGCTCAATACTTCTTGTACTGGTTCTTTTATGAAGAAGGATATTGAATTCAAATGGGATTTATTGGAAAGAATTAAACGCAACTCTGAAGATTGGGAACTCGATAAAGGTAAGGAGTCAGGTATAAACCTTAAATTTGATTGTATTAAATCTTTTATGGATACCGATGCTTTTTGTGATTTTAGCACTAAATATGGACTTGACTCCGAGATAGTAGCTTCTTTCTGTGAATCATTTGCTACTCATGTTGATCTCCCTAAAGATACGTGCTTTAAATATCATCCTCCCATTGAAGTTAAAGTAGTTGAACCTATTTAAGTTGATTAAGAAACTATTACTTATAATGTTGATCACGCTAAAGCTTCAACTATTCATATGGCTTACATTGATAAACCACCTTTTCCTGTTAGAATAAAGGATCATGCTAAAGCTTCAACTGTGGTTCGTAAGAGTTATACTAGAACACTATACCCCCTGAGCAAATTAAAGTTGAACCTAGTATATTGCTATGGTTAAAGATCTCTTGGTTGATAATATTGATATGCATGTTATTTTATTTCTGTGATGAAGCTGCTAGGATTGCTAAACCTGATATGAAAGATAAACATAGACATGTTGTTGGCATGCCTGTTGTTTCCATTAAAATTGGAGATCATTCTTATAATGGCTTATGTGATGTGGGTGCTAGTGTGAGTGCAATTCCTTACTCGTTATATAAAGAAATTATGAATGGTATTGCACCTGCTGAGATAGAAGATATTGATGTTACTATTAAGTTTGCCAATATAGATACTATATCACGAATTGGGATTGTTAGAGATGTTGAAGTCTTGTGTGGGAAGATTAAATACTCTGCTGATTTTCTTGTTCTTGCTTCCCCACAAGATATTTTTTGTCCATTATATTTGGTAGACCTTTCTTGAATACTGTTAATGCTAAGATAGACTGTGAGAAAGATATTGTCACTATTGGTTTAGGGGATATGTCTCACGATTTTAATTTCTCTAAATTTCGTAGACAACCCCATGATAAAGAATTGCCTAGTAAGGATGAAATTATTGGTCTTGCTTCTATTACCGTGACTTGGAAAATAAAGATTGCAAAATAAACGGCAACAGAAATAGCTTGTTGACGAGAGAATAATATAATGGAAGATAGACCCGGGGGCCATAGGTTTCACTAGTGGCTTCTCTCAAGATAGCAAATTCTATAGTGGGTGAACAAATTACTATCGAGCAATTGATAGAAAAGCGCATAGTTATGAGAATATCTAAGCATGATCATGTATATAGGCATCACGTCCGCGACAAGTAGATCGAAACGATTCTGCATCTACTACTATTACTCCACACATCGACCGCTATCCAGCATGCATCTAGAGTATTAAGTTCATAAGAACAGAGTAATGCATTAGGCAAGATGACATGATGTAGAGGGATAAACTCAAGCAATATGATATAAACCCCATATTTTTATGCTCGATGGCAACAATACAATACGTGCCTTGCTGCCCCTGCTATCACTGGGAAAGGACACCGCAAGATTGAACCCAAAGCTAAGCACTTCTCCCATTGCAAGAAAGATCAATCTAGTAGGCCAAACCAAACTGATAATTTGAAGAGACTTGCAGAGATATTTAAATCATGCATAAAAGATTTCAGAGAAGAATCAAATATTGTTCATAGATAATCTTGATCATAAACCCACAATTCATCGGATCTCGACAAACACACCGCAAAAAGAATTACATCGAATAGATCTCCAAGAGAATTGAGGAGAACTTTGTATTGATATCCAAAGAGAGAGAAGAAGCCATCTAGCTAATAACTATGGACCCGAAGGTCTGTGGTAAACTACTCACACATCGTCGGAGTGGCTATGGTGTTGATGTAGAAGCCCTCCGTGATGGATTCCCCCTCCGGCAGATCGCTGGAAAAGGCCCCAAGATGGGATCTCACGGGTACAGAAGGTTGCGGCGGTGGAAATAGGGTTTCGTGGTGCTCCCGGATGTTTTCAGGGTATATGGATATATATAGGAGGAAGAAGTACTGCGGTGGAGCTGTGAGGGGCCCACGAGCACTACAAAACAATACACTTCTGTGATGATACGTGTTTGTCACAATAGGTTGCCTTTTTTGTCATGCATGTACATCCATGACAAATTTATGACAGAATCAAGATAGTCATACCTGTGCTGTCGTAGAAGTGTTCCATGACATTACCAAAATTATCATCACAGAAGTGTCCACTTCCATGATGATAAATCGCGCGTCACATAAGTGCTTTCGTCAAGGGTGACCGACATGTGGCATCCACCGTAACGGAACACCGTTAAGCTATCGGGTCTGGTTTTGGATCTGATAACCCATTAACAACTCCGACCAATGGGGATTTTCCACATGTAAAATCATCATTGGCTAGAGGAAACACGTGTCGGCTCATCGTTGGGACAGATGTCATCCAGTCACTGGACAGAAGGCGCCTATGATACGTCGATACATGGCACGACCCAACAGTGGCCCATTCCTGTGAAAAGACCGACCCATTTGACTTGGTCAAAAGCTGGCGGGCCGGCCCATGGAAAGCCTGTTAACGACCTGTTTGCATATAGCCCATTTACAGCCCGCTAACCTAAGGCCCATTACGCCCTATCCAAATTAGGCCCAGTAGCGTCATCTGGGCCATCCAATATGATTCCAGCCCGTTTTCACTTCTGGCCCATGTATAGCCCATGACGTCTTTCGGCCCATATGAGGCCCTTTGTAACTCTTGGCCCATTAGCGGCCCGTGCTGAAACTGGCAATGAACAGTGTATTACTTTACACCCATTAACGGCCCGTGGTGAAACTGGCCCGTAATGAACAGTGTATCACTTTATACCCATTAACGGCCTGTTATTCCATTGGGCTGTTTCCAGCCCAAGTTAACTTTCGGCCTTCTGAGGGCCCATTTATTCTTGGGCTCATTTGTAGCATTCGGTTACTTACGACCCGTTACTGTCATTTCCTGCTTGTGGGCCAAATTTAGCCTGTCGTTACACTCGACCTGTTTGTGGACCATTAGTCCGTTGGGCCATTTTCATAGCATCGCCAAATACGACCTATTAACGGCCTGTTATGGTCAGCCCATAAAACATACTATTTCCATTAAAGGCCCGTCTACGGCCCATTAAAGGCCCGTACAAGACCCATAAATGAGTCGGCGGCCCATGGATCCTACAAGACATAGAAGGCTCATGGATCCTACGAGACGTAGAAGGCCCATGGATCCTACGAGACGTACAAGGCCCATGGATCCTACGAGACGTAGAAGACCCATGGATCCTACGAGACGTAGAAGGCCCATGGATCCTACGAGACGTAGAAGGCCCATGGATCTGACGGCCCGTGAAGGGCCATGGTCGGGCGAGTTGGCCCCCGTTTGAACGATATAGCATATTCAAAGAATTATCCTACTCAATACTATCACCTCTAAAAAGCATACACTATACAACAAAGAGATCAAGGTATAGAAAGGTAGAATAATCCTACACTATACAATAAAGAAATTACAGCCGATTATACCCACTGGGTATTATGGTTCGGCACAGGTGATAATAAAGCATACACAAACAGCAAATTACATACACTGGGCAAATACAACTCATCCATCATGGATGCGCATCAACTTAACTCCATTTGAACTATAATCTCTTCAGAAAATAGGATTGGTCGGATTCAGATAGCACAAATTTCAGTCTGCAAAATCTCCAATTCCTTCATGGTTACCTCAGTGTCTTGTTTCATTTTTTGACTCCTGCATCTAATACCTGCATGTCCAGTCTCAACTTGTTGATTATACGTTGACAATCATGTACACGTTGTATTGCCACCTCTAGTTGAAGCTCGAGAACATCAGCACATTCCAATTCCAATCCATAATCATTCGGTAACGGCCATGCCGCACTGCTCGTAGATCTTTGTGTTGATGTCACTTCATCCTGAAATGTTTCTGTAAGTACACATGACTAGGGCAAAAGTATAGTCACAACAGTGAAGCGAACAAGACACTATTTTGTACTGCATGGCAAAACAGGACTAACAACAATGTTACACGTCACTTTCAAAAAAAGTTACACGTCATGAAGCAGAAGCAGGTGATATTTAAAAATTATAAAAAAGATAGTCTGTGTAGCCTGCATACAGAAATCCCTCTCAGCTCATCAGAGGAGCATGATGTTGGGGCCTAATCGAAAACACAGACAAGTTACAAATTTAGACAACACGTTGCGTATAAGTAAGCAGTTGGCCATTCTGTGCCTCAAATAAAGTCTTAGGGAGCATAATGAATAGTAGAGGGTTTCATACAAACATACTACAGCAGGCAAAACTATGCAATCATTAGCGTAGTATAAACTAGATTGTGAGCCTCATGCAATAATAGTTGGTTAATAGACTTCAAAGCTTCAGGCACACTTCGGCAGAGTAATTAAATGGTAAGGCCTTTAATTATGTCAACTAATAGTGATACAAGTACCGAACATCACGCATGATTATTTGGGCACCTCATTAATTGACGACAAATAAAGCAATTGAAAAGAGAAAATTAACTATGCCTGAAACAAACAAGGAATTGAACTATTGAGTTGCATACAGTGACTTACCTTAGCAGGTTGAAGAGGCTCAACGCAGCTCCTACTTCTCTTGCAAGGCTCCTTCCTAACATCTTGTACTTGGAAATCCTCAATCTTATCTTCACTGCACCCCCTCTCCAAGGTCACACAAACTAGTTACTCGTCTCCTTGGAAGATAAATATGCATACTTTCCAGTCTATGAACACAAAAGTATGAGATTATAACAAAACAACACCACATAATGAAACATGCCGCATCTCTTGCACTTGCACACAATGAAATGAGCATTTACTATGTCTGCACTATGTAAAAACTAGGCATACCTTCGAACTGGATCTCCAGGTACTCTTGGAGAGCCTACTGTAGTGTACAACCAAACCTTTATGTCACCTATGAGTTAGACAAGGCCCCACTACAGCAGCCCTTAGTGTTTAAATTGTTGACAAGCTCTGTTAGAGTGTTAGGTCAATAACAGCAAGTAATCAAAGCAAACAGTCCTAGTATGGCTGGCTGATGCAAACAAGCAATTGAACAGATGTGTGAGCAAATCTTACATATCAAGAAAAGAAGCACAGAAGGAGGCTTAAAGACCATCACTTGACAGACCAGATTTAAGGGGCATTTAAACATCATGTGCAACGTATGAACTAACATAAACATTACATATTCCAAATTCTACAATGGAATGCACATGTATTAGGTTATGCCATGTATGATGATGCCTAAATGTACAGATAGCAGGCAGGAGTGATTCATCATTGCACGCATAATTGAATTGTAGGTTAAGGGCCAATTCGATTCTGCCTTTTTAGGGCATATTGTCAAAATAAGCCATAAAAGATGTAAAGAAGTCATTTTTGAGTTATGGGCTTGGACTTAACTAATTTCGCTTTAGAGGGGGGGGGGTGTTTTGGGTAGCACCTCGCTAAAAATTGAAGGGAAGGGGAATAGTGACATTACTCTGTTGTCTGCCTATATTACACTCAAAATGCAACTGCTGATGCCCGTGTCACACCTGACCCTCAAGTAAAAACAAACATGCAAGCATTCATTGCCCTGCCCGCTTGCATCTCCTCTCCCCTTTCCCTCTACCTTGATCCCCTGCCTACAGCACTAGGCTTCCTCCAGTGAGGCGTCGCCACTGGTCCCATCTGGCCTGGTCCTTGATGATGCTATGTCCAGCTAGGCTACATGGCCAGTGGGTAGGGGCAAATCTCCCTGGCTGCTCCTCCCTCTGGCGCCACCCCTCATTCTCATGGTCTCCAGTAGCTGCTCCATTGTGGTTCGTCCAACGCACTACTCCGGCGGGCGCTGCACAACTACGGCTGATGCCACACTGCGGCAGAAGGCACCTTATTCCCCCTCCCCTCCTCCCAGGCCATGGCCTTGAGGTTCTATTGAAGGATGAGCTCATCCAACAAGGTGAGGATCTACTCTGATTTTTTGCCAAATTTTCATTCTGATCCACTATACGATGAATTGCTATGAGCTGCTTCTGCTGCTGCTATATGATGCATTGCTATGAGCTGCTCTTGCTGCTGCTATATGATGAATTGCTATGAGCTGCTGCTGTATGACGAGTTGCTATGAGCTGCTGCTGCTATATGATGAATTGCTATGAGCTGCTGCTGCTGCTATATGATGAGTTGCTACAAGCTGCTCCTGCTGCTATATGATGAATTGCTATGAGCTGCTGCTGCTGCTATATGATGAATTGCTATGAGCTGCTGCTGCTGCTGCTATATGATGAATTGCTATGAGCTGCTGCTGGTATATGATGAATTGCAGACTGCTGCTGCTGTATGATGAGTTGCTATGAGCTGCTGCTGCTGCTATATGATGCTTTCAGGTGGTGCTGCTATACGATAATAACTAGCCACTTGGACCATCGAATTTCAATAAATAATTGTTCTTCATTTAAATGTGGGTCATGCATTCTTCTTTAAATTAGGCAATGTGATCTCTATTGAAACCATTGACCAAAGTAGATTGTGCCAAGTAGAGGGTATCTTTGTATTTGCATTTTGAGCAAATAGTGATGGTCTATTTTCCTATCATATTAATTACTGCACTGGGTTCAATTTGTGATGTTTGCAAGTCAAATTAATTTCCATATGGGCAGCAAAATGAAAAAAATATAATGCAATCTAGAGTTTCCACTGATCATACCAAAGATAAGCTGAAAACGCAATGAAAAGAACTGGTTGGCTTATTACATGGAGCTTATATTCATAGGTGCTTATTTTCTTAGGATAACTCGTAATAATTGTCCCTAAGAAACTTGGCTAATAGAACTGGCATACAAATAACATGTCACGATGATTGCAATGGAGTGACGTACCATAGCACACTGTATAGGCTCACCGCTGCCTCTCCTTTTTTTGCTATGGTCCATGAAATTGCCACATACATCTTGTACTTTTTCATTGTGTAACCCTATCTGCAAGTTGACACGTCTAATTTCATACATCTCTACATGATAATACATTGCATATCCCTTGCTGTAGGACCTTGAAGTAGACGTGTCTAGAGGGGGGGATTAGACACTTAATGCTAAAGTTGCAATTTTAAGCCTTTTTGGTTTAAGTGGAGTTTAGGCATAATTTCAGCATTCACAATACATATCAAGCATGCATGCAAAGAGTGAATAGGCAGCGGAAAGTAAAGCATGCAACTTGCAAGAATGTAAAGGGAAGGGTTTGGAGAATTCAAACGCAATTGGAGACACGGATGTTTTTCCCGTGGTTCAGATAGGTGGTGCTATCCTACATCCACGTTGATGGAGACTTCAACCCACGAAGGGTCCACAAAGAAGCAACCTTGTCTATCCCACCATGGCCATCGCCCACGAAGGACTTGCCTCACTAGCGGTAGATCTTCACGAAGTAGGCGATCTCCTTGCCCTTACAAACTCCTTGGTTCAACTCCACAATCTTGTCGGAGGCTCCCAAGTGACACCTCGCCAATCTAGGAGACACCACTCTCTAAGAAGTAACAAATGGTGTGTTGATGATGAACTCCTTGCTCTTGTGCTTCAAATGATAGTATCCCCAACACTCAACTCTCTCTCATAGGATTTGGATCTGGTGGAAAGAAGATTTGAGTGGAAAGCAACTTGGGAAAGGCTAGAGATCAAGATTCATATGGTAGGAATGGAATATCTTGGTCTCAACACATGAGTAGGTGGTTCTTTTTCAGAACATATGAGTTGGAAGTGTAGATGTGTTCTGATGGCTCTCTCCACGATTGAAGAGGAGGTGGAGGGGTATATATAGCCTCCACACAACATCCAACCGTTACACACAATTTACCAATCTCGGTGGGACCGGATCAACAAACTCGGTCAGACCGAAATAGTAAACCTAGTGACCGTTAGAGATTTTCGGTGGGACTGACTGGATCAACTTGGTGGGACCGATGTGCTAGGGTTAGGGTAAATCCAAAACTTGGTTTGACCGATTACTCAAACTCAGTGGGACCGATTTGGGTAATAAGCGAAACAGAGAGTTGGCCAAGCAAACTCGGTGGGGCCGATTGCATATCTCGGTGGGACCGAGGGTATTGCAATAGGTAACAGAGAGTTTGCAAGCCCATCTCGGTGAGACCGAGATCCCATCGGTGAGACCGAACTGATTAGGGTTTCTGGCAGTGGCTATGACAAGTGAAACTGGGTGGCGCCGGATAGAAATAATCGGTAGGTCCGAGTTTGGCTTTGGGTTTAGATCATATGTGGAAGTGGGAAAGTGGCTGTGAGAGCATCAAAGCTTTCAATCTCCCCCCTTGGCAACATACATCAAAGCTTTAGATAAAGATATAAAGAACAACAAGTAAAGCTTTGGAAGGACATGTAACAAGCATAGGCTCCCCCTACATGTATGCACTCATGTAAATGTGAAATATAGAAGCATGTGAGAGCATAACCATGACAGAGTAGGCAATGTGTTACATGTATCTTGGCCATATGCATCAGAGAAAAAGATTATCAAGGAAAATACCTTCATGCTCATGAGTCCTTCTTGCAAACAGTATGTACATAAGCAAGAATTCCTCATACTCATGATTTTGATGCATACACTTACCTTGTATTCTTTGGCTGGCTTAGGATGGAATGAACCTGCACAAACAAGGTTAGATAACACAGGTACCTCCACTAGCCAGAGCAAACCAAGGAAGCCACAAGAGAACCAAGACTAGGATGACATGTAGAGAGTGAGTACAAGGTACCACATTGGATTCAACATGTCCCCAAGAGTTAGGATATGCAATGAATTTGACTGATTTCTTTCCCCTAGGTGTCTTGCTCCCCCTGAATCTTACATGGGATATTGGGAGAAGATAGGGAACAGAAAATCAGAGCTGAAAGATACAAATGGATAGAACTTAATGCAAATAAGCACATATGAATATGTCTTTCCCCCAAAAAGACATGTGATAGCATCTAGGACATCTAGGATCCTTGAGTATTCTCTCCCCCTGGAAATCTCTTTCTCCCACTTAATACTTTCTCTCTTGTAGGTTTGGTCCTTGAGACTTTCTCTCCCCTTGAGCTTTGATGTGATCTCTCTCTCCCCCTTTGACATCAATTCCCAAGAAGTGCTTTCTAGAATCCGTCGTATAGGTTTGGTCCTTGAGACTCAGCACAAAGCAATGGATAAAACTGTGATGCTTGTAGGGGACAAGATTCATTGAGTAGAGCTGGAACAGAAGAAATATAGAACAAGTGGCAAACTGTTTTTCCTGTTGCGAAGTCGGTGGCACCGAGTGGCATGTTTCGGTGGTATCGAGAAGATTCGGTTGGACCGAAAATTAAAAGTTGGTGAAACCGAGTTCACACAGAAAAAAAACACTTGTCACCTCAGCTCACTAGACATGTAGGATCTCACAAAGATTTGCAATGAATTACCTGAAAGATTTGCAAGGAATTGAAAGCAGAAAATGCAGAACAAGAACAAAAAAGAAAAGAGAAGAAACTGAAGGATCTAGATGAAGTTTTTTTGTTTTTGAAAAAGAGAAGGAAAATAAACATGCATGAGACAAATGCAATAACACATAAAAGAACATAAGAGAACTTCATCTAGAGTTGGGCGGTGACATAGTCACCTATGTTAGAGTATATTGACTTAGGAGTCGAGTGAGAACACTTGATCATAGGTCATACTCATCATTTAAGCTCAAAATGCGGTTACCATTTTTCATTTAAGCATCTTGATGTATTCACATCTTGTTGAGTTGCTTTGACTCATGTTTTGGAGTAAAGCTTCTCTAAGATGGAATAACATACCTTGGGTGGTGGTGTGGTTCTTGCTCATGTAGTTGAACTTGTGTGGGTGCTCAAGGTTGATGTAGCTCATCAAGAGTTGGGAGCACCACTTGGAGTTTGAGTTCATCTACCTACATGGGTTAGTTCTTACAAGGAAGAGCACTTGTGTATCCAAAAATGACAATCATGAAGCTCAACATAGAATTTGTCAAAGGATATGTTTGAATGGTTTTGTTCTTCCTTGTCTTCAACCACCATTGTGTAGAGACTTGGTGATGTAAAGATTGCTCAAGATGTGAGTGAGTCGCAATCTCATGGAATTAGATTCAACCAAGCACCTACATGGGTTAGACAATATGCAACGTACAAATATATCCAAGACATAAGATAGTCATTATAAGAGATATATCATGGATTAGTCAGAAGCTCATGTCTTGCATGTATCCAATGGAGTTCCTACTCCAAGTTCCAAGCATCAATAATGTTCAATTCACCTCTCAACCTTTGCATTCTTGCATATTGAACTTCTTGAATAAGTCCTTGGTGTACTTCATTTGAGAGACAAATGTACCTTCCTTAGTTTGCTTGATTTGCAAACCGAGAAGGAATTTGAGTTCACTAATCATAGACATCTCAAACTTCTCTGACATTAGCTTTCCAAATTTTTCACTAAAGAGAGGGTTAGTTGAACCAAATATGATATCATCAACATAAATTTGGCATACAAATAGTTCTCCATTAACCCTTTTAGTAAAAAGAGTAGAATCAATTTTACCAATTTCAAAATCACTTGCAATAAGGAACTTGGTCAAGCATTTATACCATGCTCTAGGAGCTTGTTTAAGACCATAGAGAGCTTTGTGAAGTTTGTAAACATGATTTGGTTTCTTAGGATTGATAAAGCCGGGAGGTTGTTTGACATAAACTTCCTCCTCTATTTCACCATTTAGAAAAGCACTTTTAATGTCCATTTGGTACAAGGTGATATTATGGTGATTAGCATAGGCAAGTAAGATGCGAATGGACTCAAGTCTAGCAACGGGAGCATATGTCTCACCATAGTCCATACCCTCGAATTGTGTGTACCCTTGGGCGACGAGACGTGCTTTGTTCCGAACCACTTGTCCATCTTCATCTTGCTTGTTGTGAAACACCCATTTGGTACCAATGATGTTGTGGTTGTTGTCGGGCTTCTCAACCAATGTCCAAACTTGGTTTCTCTCAAAGTTGTGTAGCTCTTCATGCATAGCGTTTATCCAATCCGGATCTTCCAATGCTTCTTCAACCTTCATAGGTTCAATGCTAGAGATGAATGAATAGTTTTCACAAAAGTTAGCTAAACGAGTCTTTGAGCGAGTGATTCTCCCGGTTTGTATATCATTGAAGATTTGCTCGACGGGATGATCTTTGGCAATTCTTGCTCGAACTCGTGAGAGCTTTTGCTTGGGTCTTCGTTGAACATCTTCTTCATCTTGTTCTTCTTCTTCTTGGCCTTCTTCATTGTTGATGTTGTCGTTCTCTTGTCGTGGTGGAGAAGGAAGTTGTTGATGTTCGTCTTGATGCATTTCCTTGTCTTCTTCATCTTGGTGTGTCCCACTTGTGGATGCTTCCGTATCAATTCTTGGTTCACCTTGTCGTGAAGTAGAAGCTTCCACTTGGACGGACGAGGTACTCTCCTTCACCTCCGTTGGACGAATTTTGCCAATAGACAAGTCTTGGATTGCTTCTGAAGGGTCTTTTTCTCCTACATCGATTGGCAATTGCTCTACTTGCGAGCCATTAGATTCATCAAACTTCACATCTACCATCTCTTCAACGTTTCGGGTGAAATTGTTGTAGACTCGGTAAGTGTGAGAGTTTGAGCCATAACCAAGTAGAAAACCTTCATGAGATTTAGGAGCAAACTTTGAACGACGATGCTTGTCAAGAATGTAGCACTTTGAGCCGAATACTTGAAAGTATCCAACTTGGGGTTTGTTACCGGTGAGGAGCTCGTATGCCGTCTTGCCGAGTAGCTTGTGAAGATACAAGCGATTTGTTGCATGACAAGCTGTCTTGTATTCATCAAGCATCGTTCTTGCCATTTCGATGAGCGTCCGGTTCTTCCTCTCAACAACTCCATTTTGTTGAGGTGTGTACGTAGCTGAGAACTCATGTGAAATCCCTTCTTTGTCAAGGAAGGTGTCCACATTTGCGTTCTTGAACTCCGTTCCATTGTCACTCCGGACCTTCTTGATCTTCACGTCAAACTGATTTTGGGCCTTCCTAGCGAAGTTTTTGAAGATCTTCTGAACCTGTGACTTGTCATTAAGAAAGAACACCCACGTAAATCTTGAAAAATCATCAACTATAACTAGACCAAAAGAATTTCCGCCGAGACTCCTGTAGGCGTTGGGACCAAAAAGATCCATATGAAGTAGCTCGAGTGGCCTCCTTGTGGTCATGATGTTCTTCACGGGATGCCTTCCTCCAACCTATTTACCTGCTTGACAAGCACTACAAAGTCTATGCTTATCAAATATGACATCGTTAACTCCAAGGATATGATTTCCTTTAATAAGCTTGTCAAGGTGTCTCATGCCAACGTGACCTAGTCATCTATGCCACAACCAACCTTTTGAGGATTTAGCAATAAAGCAAGTTTTAGGTTGTGCCTTTTTAGAGAAATCGACAATGTAAAGATCACCTCTAGGCATACCGATAAAGACCATTTTATGATTGTCTCGACGAAATACTTGGCAATCTACCTCAGTAAATAGGACATTCAAACCGAAATCAGCAAGTCTAGATATTGAAAGTAAGTTGTAGCCGAGAGATTCAACGAGCATGACATTTTGAATGGAACTATCATGTGAGATGGTCACCTTACCAAGGCCAACCACTTTACCCTTTGAATTATCACCAAAGGTGACATATTTTCGAGGGCCGTCATTTTCAGCAAGCTCACGGAACATCTCTTCATCTCCGGTCATATGATCAGTACATCCACTATCAAGAACCCATTCCTTTCCTCCTAACGCATATCCCCGAAGATTTGCCGTAAGACCAAAATGTCTCATGGCATCATCAAGATCGAAGTCATTATCATCATCATCATCATCATCATCATCATAGTATCCATGTTCACCATGATCTTGTGACTCATCATTTCCTAGAAAGGGTAATTCATTAGATAAATGATCATCAAAGTAGTCACTTTTATGAATTCTTATAGCTTCGGATATAATAATTCCAACATCTCCTTTAGCACGCTTGAGATAGGTAAGCTCAAATAGACAATCACCAAAACTAGGATCACTAGAGTTCATCTTACTCAAGGCAATAGATTTATGGAGAATTTCATCCAAATTTTTCAAGGAATGATCGGGAAATCGTTCCTCAAGAAATTTCCATATAGTATAGGCACAATTAAGAGTAGGCAAACTAGCAATCAAATTTTTGGGCAATCCTCTAATGATGAGCTCAATAGTTCTAAGATTGCGAATCATGTCAATATCTTCATCTAGGGTAGGATGCAAAGGATCAATATGAGGTGCACAAGGACTAGCAATATACTCGTTCAAATGATATTGATTGAAGATTACAAGCATCTCATTTTTCCACTCATGAAAATATTCTCCATCAAGAATAGGCACTCTATGTCTAAGACTCCCTAAAGTAGACACGTCCATCTTCCTCCAATGGTGATTAAACCAAGGCAATGGAGACCAAAGCTCTGATACCACTTGTAGGACCTTGAAGGTAGATGTGTCTAGAGGGGGGGATTAGACACTTAATGCTAAAGTTGCAATTTTTAAGCCTTTTTGGTTTAAGTGGAGTTTAGGCATAATTTCAACATTCACAATACATATCAAGAAAGCATGCAAAGAGTGAATAGGCAGCGGAAAGTAAAGCATGCAACTTGCAAGAATGTAAAGTGAAGGGTTTGGAGAATTCAAACACAATTGGAGACACGGATGTTTTTCCCGTGGTTCGGATAGGTGGTGCTATCCTACATCCACGTTGATGGAGACTTCAACCCACGAAGGGTAACGGTTGCGCGAGTCCACGGAGGGCTCCACCCATGAAGGGTCCACGAAGAAGCAACCTTGTCTATCCCACCATGGCCATCGCCCATGAAGGACTTGCCTCACTAGTGGTAGATCTTCACGAAGTAGGCGATCTCCTTGCCCTTACAAACTCCTTGGTTCAACTCCACAATCTTGTCGGAGGCTCCCAAGTGACACCTCGCCAATCTAGGAGACACCACTCTCTAAGAAGTAACAAATGGTGTGTTGATGATGAACTCCTTGCTCTTGTGCTTCAAATGATAGTATCCCCAACACTCAACTCTCTCTCATAGGATTTGGATCTGGTGGAAAGAAGATTTGAGTGGAAAGCAACTTGGGAAAGGCTAGAGATCAAGATTCATATGGTAGGAATGGAATATCTTGGTCTCAACACATGAGTAGGTGGTTCTTTTTCAGAACATATGAGTTGGAAGTGTAGATGTGTTCTGATGGCTCTCTCCATGATTGAAGAGGAGGTGGAGGGGTATATATAGCCTCCACACAACATCCAACCGTTACACACAATTTACCAATCTCGGTGGGACCGAATCAACAAACTCGGTTAGACCGAAATAGTAAACCTAGTGACCGTTAGAGATTTTTGGTGGGACTGACTGGATCAACTTGGTGGGACCGATGTGCTAGGGTTAGGGTAAATCCAAAACTTTGTTTGACCGATTACTCAAACTCGGTGGGACCGATTTGGGTAATAAGCAAAACAGAGAGTTCGCCAAGCAAACTCGGTGGGGCCGATTGCATATCTCGGTGGGACCGAGGGTATTGCAATAGGTAACAGAGAGTTTGCAAGCCCATCTCGGTGAGACCGAGATCCCATCGGTGAGACCGAACTGATTAGGGTTTCTGGCAGAGGCTATGACAAGTGAAACTGGGTGGCGCCGGATAGAAATAATCGGTAGGTCCGAGTTTGGCTTTGGGTTTAGATCATATGTGGAAGTGGGAAAGTGGCTGAGGATTTTGGAGCATATCATTAAGCACTTGAGCAAGATGCTCATTAAGCAACACCTCATCCCTCCTTGATAGTATTGGCTTTTCCTATGGACTCAATGTGATCTTGGATCACTGAAATGTAAAATGAAGAGTCTTGAGCTTTAAGCTTTAGCCAATCCTTTGTCCTTAGCATCTTGGAGAACTTCCCACAACCTTTAGTCCATGCCACTCCATTTTTGAACTTATCTGAAACATACTAGATAGAAACGTTAGTCCAACAAGAGATATGTTGTCATTAATTACCAAAACCACCTAGGGAGCACTTGTGCTTTCACTTGCGCATATTTAAACCACCAATTAACGATTGTGTGCGTACCATAAACTAGCCATGACTCTGTACGCTGGACTAGCAGTCACTCTAAGGGAGCCTTGTAGTGCACTGGAATTCCTACATGCCACCTACGATTTTGTATAATGTACTGCCCCTGTTCCTAAATATATGTCTTTGTAGAGATTCCAGTATGGAACACATACATATGTATATAGATGCATTTTCAAGTGTAGATTCACTCATTTTGCTCCGTATGTAGCCTATAGTGGAATCTCTAGAAAGACTTATATTTAGGAACGGAGGTATGAGGTAGTATCATGTATGACATCTACATATCTAATTTAGCAGCCAGTAGTAGAAATCATTGTCTGCACAAAGGGATTACTGGTCAAAAATCCTAGCAAAGCACGCTGGCAGGCACAGAACAATACAAGAGAGAGAGAGACACGTGGGCCTCGCAGTAGTAAGAGAAGATCGCCAGAAGGAGGACAGAGTTGGGGTGGAGATGTAGAGCCTGCAAGTCGTAATGGCGGAGGACGGAGAAGAAGAACTCGGAGAAGGGAGGCACCAAGCCCGCAGCACTGGAGCTTATAAAGAGAGGATAAAAGTGCTCCCTCGGCCCTCGGGGGTGGCGGAGCCGGTCTTGAACACCTCCGTCCCGTTGACGCCCTGCGCCGTCGCCATCCGGCACAGCCGGGCAAGGCTTGCCTTGGACACATTCGGCAGGTCCAGAGCAGGGGAATACCAAGCTTTGGCCGGAGGCTGGCGAGGCGCCATGGCTTCCTAGGTCGCGCAGCTGGAGTAGATCTGGAAGTTTAGAGGAAGAAAGGGAAGGCGTAAGAAAGGGGATCTGAGCAGCAACCGGAGAGAGCAAAAGGCGAAGTCTGGGCAGATGCCGCTCCTTTACCAACCTGCGCGGTTTCTGAAGCACCCACGTCCCGTCAACCGCCACGCGGCGCCAAAGGCCGCAGGCTGTTAGGGCCCATGGCGCTTCGCCCTTGCCCTTTCACCTCTCGGCACGGCCAAGCCCATGCGTGCCTCGGGCCCGGGGGCTACTGTCGGTGTTTTGGGAATGGGGGTCCCCAGACTTGCCTGCTTGCGGCCTGCGGCGTGGCTCAAATGGGGGCCAACATGGCCCATCTTCATCAGCACAAGACTCAAGACCCTCACGAGGGGCCAAGCCTCGCGAGGCGGACTACACGGCGCATCCCCAGGCGCAGCCTCCTCAGGCTCGCTCGCGAGGAGACGGAGATATCAAGGCGGGGTACCTCGCGAGGTGCCCGTGACGCAAGCCATGACGATCGAGGGTGCCAGGCGGGCGCCAGCGCGCGCAGCGTCCTTCTTTCCTCTTTGGTGCAAAGGGGGCTAGCGCAGCCGCGGAGTACCGAGGCATCAGGCAAAGGTTGCCATTTCGGTGCAATGAGACCAGGACCAAGCGGACTACGAGACGGAGGTCACCATGGAGCCCAGCACGGCGTCACCGCAGGGTCTTTCGCAGGCGAAGACCAACTTTAGTCAGGATAAGTGTACTAGATGTTCCCCTTCGAATTGGCCAATTGTTGGCGCCCTTCCCACTCAATATTTGGGGCGAGGCCCAGGGCCTTCGCCTATGAATAGGACCGGCCACCAACGTAGCAAGGGGTTGGGTTCGGTTAGGTTCGGTTCGGCGTGTGGATCCGGCTAGCAAGCAGAGAGAGTAAGTGAGAGAGAGAGAGAGAGAGAAGGTGACTGAACTCCTCCCAGTAGTTCGTCGCCCAGCCAAGAACAGACCCTCGCGAGGCTGTTCTTCCTTGTATTGTTCATCATCATCAGCCCCATGAGGCAATCCATCCACCACACACTGGAGTAGGGTATTACACCACAATGGTAGCCCAAACCAGTATAAATCTTGTGTCTCTTGTGTGATTCTTTTAGTAGTTTAGATCTTTGTGAGACGGGGAGGTAGAAGGCCAGATTTCCGCGCGCACCCCAGTGTTCGAACCTTAAGGGTCTGCCGGAACCCGAAATCTGACATTTGGCATGCCAGGTAGGGTGCGGCGGAATCTGTCCTCCGCCACTCCGTTCTCCTCCGACCGTCGCATCCATGTCCGATGCTCATCGGGCCCGCGCCGAGCGCCGGGCCGCCATCGCTTCTCGCGTCGCCCAGACAGCCCCCGTCGGTGGGCGTCCTCGTCGTTCCCCGTCGCCCACCGTCAATGCCGCCACCGGTCCGGCGGGGGGCGAGCAGCAGGCATCGTCTCAGCACCCGTCCGTGCGGCAAGACGGCCGCACCGCTACTCCATCACTCGCACCAGCTAGTTCTTCGTCCCGCACGCTCCGCGCACCCTTGGAGGCTCGAGCTGCGCTCCTCGTGGCAAACAAGCTCTTGCGCTACCGCCCGTCGACGACGTCTATGAAGAGTGGCTCGACCGCGTCGCCGAGCTTGTCCGCGCCGCAGGGGGCTCTTCCGCGCCGTCTGTTCCTCTGCGCCACACTCCACCCCGCGCGGGCAACGAAGCTCCAGAGGCGCACCAGCCGCCTCCCCTCCAAGAAGATGCCATGGCTCCAAGGCGCTTGGCCCCTAGGCAGAACCCGCTCTGTCAGGCGCCAGCGCAGCAAAAACGGAGCTGCCAAGAAGTCCCTCGCTCGCAAGGGGCTGCCAGGGCACTCCCTGCTCCGGCACGCCGCGACCCTGCTCCAGCTCCGGCGCGCCAAGACCCCGCTCTGCTCCTAGCTGCAACACGTGGGGACCCTCAAGAGCAAGCTCTCCACCAACCGAAGCCTTTCGCGGCCACCGCGGGCTGCCGCGCCTACACCACTGAGCTGCTTAACGTCGTGTGGCCCGGCAAGTTCAAGCCTGACCTGCCTCCTCGCTACGACGGCACAACCGATCCCGCAAAGTTCCTCCAGTTCTATGAGCTGGGCATCGAGGTTGCCAGCGGGGATGAAAAGGTCATGGCGAACTGGTTCCCCATGGCGCTCAAGGAAGGAGCTCGAACCTGGCTCCAGAATCTGGCTCCAGGCACGATCTCCTCCTGGGACCAGATGCGCACCCGCTTCACCGCCAACTTCCAAGGTACTCGCGACCGGCCGCCCGCCGTGAGCGACATGCGCTGCGTCAAGCAACAACCCGGAGAGACCCTGCAAAAATACATCCAGCGCTTCAACAGCGCGCGCCTCAAGATCCCCAAGGTGTCCGAGGAGGCCATCATCTCGGCCTTCTCCAACGTCGTGCGCGACGTCAAGATGAAGGAGGAGCTGGCGATGCACGAAGACCTTTGCACCTCCCTGGAGCTGTTCAACTTGGCGAACAAGTGCGCCAGGGCTGAGGAGGGACGTCTCTCCCTCCTCGAGCTGCCTGCCGCGGACCCAGAAGAGGAGAAGCCCAAGGCCAAGGATGTGAAGCGCAAGGGGGCTGCCGTACTCGCGGCAGAACCAGACACAAAGCGGGGCACGGATCTGCCCGAACCCTCCAGAGGCTGGCGGTACTGTGTGTACCATGACCTCCACACCCACAACACCAACGAATGTCAAGAACTCCGCGCCGTGCGAGAAGGAAGGATCGGCCGTCGCCCTGACCGTGCTGACTGGGGCTATGGCCAAGGAGGAGGAAGAAACCCAGGACGCTGGGAAGATCGCGGCCCGCGCCCGGGGTGGCGCGACCAGCCTCGCGAGGACCGCTGGCGGGACCTGCCTCGCGAGGGAGGCTGGAGGGATCAGCCTCGTGAGGATCGCCCTCATGGCAATGCAGGCCTACCTCCGCTGCCGCCTCAGCCAAGGAGGAACGAAGACCGCCATCAAGACGAGGGGGCTGGGGCTTCCAAGAGCCGTGCGCAATCGCCTGCATCCTAGGCGGAGCTCAAGCCCCAGCCTCTTAACGTATCTTCAAGCAGTTTGCCCGCGAAGTGAATGCAGTTCTCCCCAAGCTCGAAGCAACGCGCCCCCTCAGGTGGTCGGTGTGCGCCATCACGTTCAGCTCGGCAGACCAGCTCAAGTGCGCAACCACGGCCGGAGTCCTCTCCCCAGTCATCTGCAACGTGCTGGTCACCAAGACCCTCATCGACGGAGGGGCAGGGCTCAACGTCCTATCCGTGGAAACATTCAACAATCTCCAAGTACCCTATGACCAACTTCAGCTGACCAAGCCTTTCTCCGGGATCACTGACGGTTCCACAGTCCTGATCGGGCAGGTCCGCCTTCCTGTCACCTTCCGGGCTCGCAGCAACTACCGCAATGAGCTCATCGACTTCGACGTCGCCCACATCCGCCTGCCGTATAACGCCATCCTCGGGTACCCAGCGCTGGCCAAGTTCATGGCTGCAACTCACCACGGCTACAACGTCCTCAAGATGCTAGGAAGTGGCGGAGTCATCACGGTGCCCTGTGAAGAGAAGGATGCAGTGTGTTCCCTGGAGAGAGCCTATTAGGCCGCATCGCTAGAAGACCCAGATCGCGGAAGCAGGAGGCTTCCTAAGACCACCCCCAAGAAGAAGAAGACGTCGTCAGGCTCAGCCACTCAGGAGGCAGGCCCTTCAGGGCCCGTCTCTGCCTAGGGAGACCCTCCTTCCATCGCATAAGGAAGCGCGCCCAGCGCCCTCCTTAGGCAGGGCTCGGGGGCTCTCACCTGGAGGGCCACCGACCTAGCCAGGGTCACGAGGGAGGCGCTTGGGCACCATGTGGAGGCGTGCTTCGGAGCGCGTTTCCCCCGAGAAGGAGCCAGGCGAGGAAGGTCAGACCAGCAGGAGTTCGTTAACAAGGCCATTCAAGAACTACAGGAGACAAGGATCACGAGAGGTTGCCGCTGCCTACCAGCCGTGGCCCCACATCCAGGCGAGGATGGTGGGCAGCGCGTCTGCGTCGATATACCAGGGCTCAATCAGATCGCCATGACGAAGCGTTTCTGGCCCTCACAAGTGGGGCGCTGCGGGGGACCACCCCACAGCTATGTTTGCATGCCCTACGGCCTGCCGAGCATGGCTGCGGCGCACCAGCGCCTCATGAGGGGCATCATGGAGGCTCAGGAAGACAGGCGTTCCGCGGCCTTGGCGGAGATGAAGGCAGCTCGCGAGGAGCCACCGGTGCCTCCGGAGCCTCCCGAGGCCCCGGGGCCTAGGGGCTCGTGAGGATCAGCTTCTGCAGCCCATCAAGTCTGCTGCACCAATGCCACTTCGCCGACGACATCCTTAGGTGACATCTTTCAAGTTCCATTCCCAGCTGGGAGCGCCCTCCCAGGGTTGCATCACTCCTAGGCCGCGTGGGTCCGTCCCTGCGGCATGCCTCCCCTTTTATCTTTCGGTCGTTAGTCTGCCTTGTTGGGGGCGCCCCTCGGGCTACAGCATCCCCAAGCCGCTCGGGCCAGACCCAGCGGCGTGTATCTCCCTCGCGTTTATTTCCAACTATGCATTGCCTATCACGCTTAACTGCATGGTGCCTGTCCGCGGCATCCTTTCTTCTCCATGTCGGCCACTTGCACGTTAAAGGGGGGGGGGTGCCTGAGCATCGCGACTCAGGGCTCTTACTGGCTTTCCAGCCCTCACCCTCCAGCCTTGTCCATGGCATCACGACCTGGCATACCAGCGACGGCTGAGACAAGCTCGAGGGCCGGGACCCGAGGACGTAGAGTACCAGCATCTAACCAAATTTTGCAGGGACACATCTCAAGATACGGCCCAGTGCCAGGTGCAACCCGCCTAGAGGTAGGGCCTCGTGAGTCCCGCGCTGGCTCACGGGTGCCCAGATACACCTCACCTAGCCCTACCGTGCCGGCCACGTGTCAGGGTGGGGTTGTACACGCCCCGGGGGCTCCTCCCGGAGGGGAGCCCCCTCCCACGTACCAGTGGAAGCACCATGCTCCGCGCTAGCTCATGACACTGCCGAGGCGCGGCTATGCCTGTACACATACGGAAGCGCTATGCTCCGCGCTGGTGATAAACAACTGGGGGTGGCCTCCGGGCCGCATTAACCTCAGGGAGCCCAGAGCTCAGTGGCTGGCCTCGTCGCAACGCCTCCCCTTGGGAGTGCCGTGCGAGGGGGCTAGGCACGGGGGCTACGACAGGGTCATGCCCAGACGTACGCCGCCCAGCCAGGCCCCTCGGGCCTGGTTCGCCGCGCGTCTCTCCCCGAGCGGAGCCAAGGTATGAAGGCCGTTTGCGCGTCAAGGGGGACCCCTGAGAATCGCGACTCAGGGGCCTAACTGGTCCCGTAGCCCCTCACTCCTTAGTTCCGAAAGGCTATGCTGGGTGAGGTACACGCGGGGCCGGGCTCTGCAGACGTAGAACGGTAGCCCCGCTTACATCGCACCTCATCACCCGCTGCAGATCGTATGATGTCCATCCAACGGCCGTAGTGCTTCTTCAACCTCTGGAATTCTTGCTCCAACCACCCAAAGCAGCGCTGGTCGTGTCGCGTGCCCCTGCCTCCCGTGGCTGGCTGTGATGCCGCGTAGGCCTCACCGCCCCGTACTACTCCCACCGCTGGCCAGGCCATCCCTCTACTCACCCACAACCCCTGTTATTCTGCGGCAACGGCAGCCTCACACCGTAGCCGAACCAGTGAACCCTCGCACTCCTCTCTGTGCGGGGCTTCCACTGCTGCGTCTTCCCCGGCTCCGCGTCGTCCCCTTCCTAGGCCTCGCCGTCGTCCAGACCACCACCCTGGTGCTCTCGACGCGACGTGGTCAATGTGGTCAACGACCGACTTCCATCGGAAGAGTACTGTACATGGAGAGGCTGACAGCTGGGTCCAGGAAGCTGCAAGGAAGTGCCTCCTTATTACGCGCAAATTAATTATTCGTCCACCTGACAGCAGGGAGCCACCGGACATGCCACCTTATTTCGTGAAAAAAACGTTTCCCCCCTGACCGCTGGGACCCACCAGCCGGGCCAGCATATTTTGCGAAAAAATGTTCCCCCCGCTGTCAGCTCGGACCCACCAGAAGTGCCTCCTTATTACGCACAAAAAATGAATACTCCCCCTGCTAGCTGGGACCCACCATGGTGGGAGGCTGACTTGTGGGCCTACTAAGTTGACTGGGACGGGGGCCTTTGTCAACTTTAGTCAATATGAACAATTCTAGCTCCTGTGACCGTACGATGTCCATCCAATGGCCGCAGTGCTTCTTCAACCTCTGGTCTTCCTGCTCCAGCCGCCCAAAGCAGCGCCGGTCATGCCGCATGCTCCTGCCTCCCGTGGCCTGCTGTGCTGCCACGGAGGCCTCACCGCCCACTACTATTCCCGCCGCTGGCCAGGCCCTGCGGCGACGGCAGCCTCACACCGCATCCGAACCAGTGAACCCTCGTACTCCTCTCCGCGCGGGCTTCCACTGCCGCATCTTTCCCGGCTCCCCGTCATCCCCTTCCTAGGCCTCGCCGTCGTCCACCGCCCTGGTGCTCTTGGCGCGGTGTGGTTAGCATGGTCAAGGAATGACTTCCATTGGACGTGGACTGTACGTGGAGAGGCTGACAGCTGGGTCCACGGCCGCAGCAAGGAAGTGCCTCCTTATTACGCAGAAAATAATGATTACTCCACCTAACAGCTGGGACCAATCGGACGGGCCACTGTATTTCGCGAAAAAAACGTTTCCCCCTGACTGCTGGGACCCACCAGCTACATCTTCGCACACAAGGAAGTGCGTCCAAGCAAAAAAATGATTCGCCCCCTGACTATTGGGACCCACCTGCTACATCTTTGCAGGCAAGGAAGTGCCTGACAGTCGGGACCCACCTGGTCGAAGCGTACGTAGCGTTGTCATTCTGGTCGCGAACGTGTACGTACATATATACTGGTGGATGTAGAGGCGCGCACGTGTCGTAGTAGAGGCGCGTATGTGTCGTAGTAGAGGTGCGCACGTAGCATGTACACGTACGTACAGCGGCCAGGGTGCAAGAAAGAAAATACGGCCACGTATGTGTACATACGGGCGGGGTCTCGAACGCCTACTCGCGCATACGTACGGCCATGGCTCATGTAGATGGCTGGGTCGGAACGGAGAAACAACGTCGTCATCGTGTTCATGGGGAGGCAACGGAATGCGTCGTATTCATGGGAAGGCAACGGAATGCGTCATGTTCATCGGGAGGCAACAGAACACGCGGGAGCCAACCGGCTGGGTCGGAACGGAATGCGTGGTCGTGTTCATCGGGAGGGCTTGGCCGGAATAGGCGATGGAAACGAGGCCTGGCATACCGCACAACGAAGGAAACGGACCTCCTACATTCGGAACAGGGTCCTGTTGACTGGGAGGGGTCTGGCGTACCGCAAAACGGAGGAAACGAACCTTCTACGGTCGAAACGGGGGTCCTGTTGATCGGGAGGGGTGTGGCGTACCGCAAAACGGATGAAACATACCTCGTACAGTCGAAACGAAGGTCCTGTTGATCGGGAGGGGTGTGGCGTACCACAAAACGGACGAAACGGACCTCCTACGGTCGAAATGGGGGTCCTGTTCATTGGGAGGGGTGTGGCGTACCGGAAAACGGGACTCCAGGGGATACTGTTCATCTCCACCGTCGACCTGCTCCAGCCTCCACGGGCTCCTATTCATCCAGCCTCCACGGGCTCCTGTTCATCCAGCCTCCACCGTGCGCTACTCCACCGGCTACTGTTCAACCACCCCTCCACGGGCACCCCTCCACCGTCTACTGTACATCCAGCCCTCCACACCACGGGGTCCTGTTCAACCACCCCTCCACGGGCACCCCTCCACCGTCTACTGTTCATCCAGCCCTCCACCACACCACGGGGTCCTGTTCATCCAGAGGCAACGCCACCACTCACTGTTCATCCACCCCCGGCAACGCTCATTGTTCATCCAATCGATCGGCTTCAGTTAGCAGTAGTAGCATAGGAATTGCTCGATCGGGTTCAGTTAACAGCCATCGGTCGATCGCTCGGGTTCAGTAACGCGCAGCCTGTAGTGCAATTGCTCGAGTTTAGTTAGAGCCCAATGCCTCGCTGGGGTTCAGTTAGAGCCAACGCCTCACACACACGCGCGTATGTGTACGAGAGAAACGCGCATCGCTCGGCCCCCGACCTCCCATCGTAAACGGGAACTCCCCAAAAATTTCCTCCCCCTCGCTTCTACCACGGTTTTTTCATCATGGACGGCCCAAAGAATGTCATGCAGCTGCGTCTCTGGCCCGCCCAGGACGGAAAGCCCATTTTCTGTCATGTTTTTTTCATAGAAGTAGGAGCCCACCACATCTATGATGATACCAGGTTTTGTCACAATTATCGTCATAGAAGTGTCATATGTATGATAGAATTTTTTTCGTTCGGCCCAAAATGTCACGGATGTGTCTTTTTGTAGTGGAGGGTGGGGGCGCGTCTACCCCCTGGGCCCTCCTGCCTCGTGGCCTCCTCGCTTCTTTCTTGACGTCCACTCCAAGTCTCCTGGATCACGTTTGTTCCAAAAATAACTCTCCCGAAGGTTTCATTCCGTTTGGATTCCGTTTGATATTCCTTTTCTGCGAAACACTAAAATAGGCAAAAAAACAACAATTTGCACTGGGCCTTTGGTTAGTAGGTTAGTCCCAAAAATAATATAAAAAGGTATATTAAAGCCCATTAAACATCCAAAACAGATAATATAATAGCATGGAACAATCAAAAATTATAGATACGTTGGAGACGTATCAAGGATCCCCAAGCTTAATTCCTGCTCGTCCTCGAGTAGGTAAATGATAAAAATATAATTTTTTATGTGGAATGCCACCGAGCATAATTCTCAATGTAATTTTCTTTATTGTGACATGAATGTTAAGATCTGAAAGATTCAAGACAATAGTTTAATATTGACATAAAAATAATAATACTTGAAGCATACTAGCAAAGAAATCATGTCTTCTCAAAATAACATGGACAAAGAGAGTTATCCCTACAAAATCATATAGTCTGGCCATGCTCCATCTTCACCACACAAAATATTTAAATCATGCACAACCCCGATGACAAGCCAAGCAATTGTTTCATACTTTTGATGTTCTCAAACTTTTTCAATCTTCACGCAATACATGAGCGTGAGCCATGGACATAGCACTATAGGTGGAATAGAATGGTGGTTGTGGAGAACACAAAAAGGAGAAGATAGTCTCACATGAACTAGGCATATCAACGGGCTATGGAGATGCCCATCAATAGATATCAATGTGAGTGAGTAGGGATTGCCATTAACGCATGCACTAGAGCTGTAAGTGTATGAAAGCTCAACAAAAGAACTAAGTGGGTGTGCATCCAACTTGCTAGCTCATGAAGACCTAGGGAATTTTGAGGTAGCCCATGTCGGATTTTGGGTTCCGGCAGACCCTTAAGGTTTGAACACTGGGGTGCGCGCGGAAATCACGCCTTCTACCTCCCCGTCTCGCAAAGATCTAAACTACTAAAGGAACTGCATGAGAGACACACGATTTATACTGGTTCGGGCCACCATTGTGGTGTAATACCCTACTCCAGTGTGTGGTGGATGGATTGCCTCTTGTGGCTGATGATTATGAGCAATACAAGGAAGAACAGCCTCGCGAGGGTCTGTTCTTGGCTGGGGCGATGAACTACTGGGAGGAGTTCAGTCACCTTCTCTCTCTCTCTCTCTACTTGCTAGCTGGATCAACCAACTCTGCGAACCGACCGAACCCTGTGTGCCCCCCTTGCTACATGGGTGGCCGTCCCTATTTATAGGGGCCCTGGTCCTCTTCCCAAATATCGAGTGGGAAGGGAGCCAACAATGGCGGGCTAATTTGAAGGGGGACAGCAAGTACTCTTATCCTGACTAAAGTTGGTCTTTGCCTGCGAAAGACTCTGCGGTGACGCCGTGCTAGGATCCATGGTGACCTCCGTCTCGTAGTCCGCTTGGTCCTGGTCTCGTTGCACCGAAATGGCAACCTTTGCCTGATGCCTCGGTACTCCGCGGCTGCGCTTGCCCCCTTTGCACCAAAGAGGAAAGAAGGACGCTGCGCGCGCTGGCGCCCGCCTGGCACCCTCGATCGTCATGGCTTGCGTCACGGGCACCTCACGAGGTACCCCACCTTGATATCTCCGTCTCCTCGCGAGCCAGCCTGAGGAGGCTGCACCTGAGGATGCACCGTGTCGTCCGCCCCGCGAGGCTTGGCCCCTCGCGAGGGTCTTGAGTCTTGTGCTGATGAAGATGGGCCATGTAGGGCCCCCATTTGAGCCATGCCACAGGCTGCAGGTAGGCAAGTCTGGGGACCCCCGTTCCCAGAACACCGACAGTAGCCCCGGGGCCCAAGGCGCGCATGGGCTTGGCCGTGCCGAGGGGCGAAAGGGCAAGGGCGAAGCGCCGCGGGCCCTAACAGCCTGCGGCCTTGGGCGCCACGTGGCGGTTGATTGGACGTGGGTGCTTCAGCAACCGCGCAGGTTGGTAAAGGAGCGGCATCTGCCCAGACTTCGCCTTCTGCTCTCTCCGGTCGCTGCTCAGATCCCCTTTCTTGCGCCTTCCCTTTCTTCCTCTAAACTTCCAGATCTACTCCAGCTACGCGACCTAGGAAGCCATGGCGCCTCGCCAGCCTCCGGCCAAAGCTTGGTATTCCCCTGCTCTGGACCTGCCGAATGTGTCCAAGGCGAGCCTTGCCCGGCTGTGCCGGATGGCGACGGCGTAGGGCGTCAACGGGACGGAGGTGTTCAAGGCCGGCTCCGCCACCCCCGAGGGCCGAGGGAGCACCTTTTATCCTCTCTTTGTAAGCTCCGTTGCTGCAGGCTTGGTGCCTCCCTTCTCCGAGTTCTTCTTCTCCGTCCTCCGCCATTACAACTTGCAGGCTCTGCATCTCCACCCCAACTCTATCCTCCTTCTGGCGAGCTTCGCTTACTACTGCGAGGCCCACGTAGGGGTGCAGCCTTCGGTGGCCATGCTGCGCCACTACTTCTCCCTCCGGGTCTCCGGCAGCTCTCTTTCTGCGTGCGTGGGCTTCATCGCGTATGGCGGCACCATTGCCATCTCGAATCCCGGGAAGAGGATTGAGGGCTTCAGGAGCAAGTAGGTCTTGGCAGATGCCGGGCGCATCCACCCTCGGCTGATCTTGCCCACGGAGCAACCCGTGAGCTCCAGCGACTGGTGCCGAGCGGAGCTCATGGACCCCCGCGCGAAACTGGTGTTGGAGAAGATGGACGCGGACCTGAGGCTGGCCAACATGGCGGCAGCGAAGTTGACCGGTGCGTCGCTGCTGAAGGAGTTCCTGGAGTACCAGCTGGCTCCGTTCCGGCAGTACTCTCCTCCAATGTGGAGGCCTCATCCAAGCCCCGAGGCTGTGGACGAAGAGGATGTGACCGCAGTTCTCCAATCTCTGGTCGGGGGCGAGGTGGCAAGGTTGAAGGACGCTCCCAAGCCCTTGTTCCTTCGTGACGACTAGAAGCGGGTGGTGAAGTCCATGCCTGTTTTTAACGGGGACGGGCTCGTGCCCGCGGTGTCTTCTGAAGGACCGGTGGATGTGCCCTCCGGCGACTCCAGCGATGAGGAGGAGGAGGAGGAGCGGGGAGAGGGGCCCGACTCTGGGGCGACTGATGGAGAGTCGAGGGCTCCCCTCTCCCGGCGCGTGTCCCGCACTCTCCCCCTTTCGCCGAGCGATGACGACGATGATGATGATGATGATGATGACGATGATGATGATGACGTTCTGGGTAGTAGGAGCTCACCCACGATCCCGAAGAAGGACCGGACCGGGCTGATCTCTCGCGGGTCCGTCCCGACTCCGGGGCGAACCGTGGACGCGCCTTCTGCTTCTGAGGTCGACCCTTCCAGCCGGCTGTCAGGCTTCAAGTTAGGCCGGAGGATGCCCGAGGTCACCGGCGAAGACCCATAAGTGCTTGATCCTTGATCTTTTGTTTCTCGTTCCGCCGATGAGGCTTGATGATTGCTTCTCTTGAACAGGCTGGCGCCTGCGGCGAAGAAGCCGAAGGGAGCCCCCGAAGTCCCATCTGCGATGACGCCTTCGCCTGCAGGGGAGGGAGATCGTAACGCGCAGGCCTCTCCTGCCGGCGCATCCTTGCGAGGCTTGGCTGAGCTGGCTGGGGCGAGCTCAGCCCCCATGGCCCAAGTGACTCCAGAGGTGCCTTCGTCTGGCGCCGTGGCTACGGCTGTGGAGGCGCAGCGGACTCCGCCTCAGGACACTACGGCCTTGCCGCCGCTACTTTCTCCTCCCATTCCACTGACCGCTGCTTCCCCGGCTCCCCCTGTTGTCTTGGGGCGCACCGACGTTTCTCCGCCTCCTTCTTCCATCTTGGAGCGTGTCGTTGCCGAACTGGACCGGCTGCGGCAGGATCTTCTCGGCGCCGACCCTCGCGTGGTGGCCGGGCGCCTGGAACTGGCTTCGGGGTGGATTCGCTCTGATGCTTCGATTCGGGCGGCGTTGGTTCAGGCCTCGACGGCCTGTGAAGGAGAGAGGGAAGCCACCCTCGAGGCGAGGGCTGCTCGTGACGCAGCCCTAGGGGAAGTGGTCGAAGTCCGCGATCGTTGCAAGGCGTTGGAGGACGAGCTGCAAGGCCTACGGGGCCAGCTTGCGGAGGAAGTCCGCCTGCGCCAAGAGCTGGAGAAGGGGGCGAACGCGTGCGAGGCGGCACTCGAGGACCGGGAGGCCAAGCTCAAGAAGCGCTGCGACCACCTAGGCGCGTTGAAGAAGGAGCTAGAGGTGACGAAGGTTGAGCTGGACGCTAAGGCCCGGGTTCTTGCCGAGGATCGCGCGGCCTTCGCGGACATGGAGAAAGATGCCCGTGCTTCGCTGAAGATGCTTTACGAGAGCGGCCTGGAAAGCCCGCTAGCCGGTGACGGGGACGGCCCCGCCAAGCTGCTTCCCTGTCTGGTTAAGGCCCTTGGGGATGTTGCCCTTGGCATCGGCCCCGCGGCCGAGGCCGAGGCGCACATCTTGTCTTCTGCTGCGCTGACGCGGGTCTTCGCCCACATCTACCTTCGTGATCCCAACGCCGACCTCGACGGCCTGCTGGAACTGGTGAGCGACGAGGGTGCTGCCGCCGCTGTCGAAGCCGTAAAGGGGCGCGCGGAGGCGCTGCTGGGGAAGTTCCGGGCCTTCAGCACCAAGCCAAAGCAAGGCGCTGCCGGCCCCGCTGCTCCATGAGGCGAAGCCGCTCCGCACAGCTTCACCGCCGACAAGTGACTCCGTTCCATCCCTGTTCTTCCTTCAATTCCTGCACATGCATCACGCCTCGGGGAGGCATTTAAACTTGCATTTGGTATTGAGAAGACAGTATGGACTGTAATGTTTGCTTTTAAGTTCCTTGATTTTTATGATTTTCTTCCCTACTTGCTTGTGTTCTGCGCTGGCAGAGCCTGGCCCTGCGCGTGCCTCACCCAGCATTAGCCCCAACCGGAAACCAGGACGGGACCAAAGGATTGAGGGGCTACGTGACAAGTTAGGCTCCTGAGTCGCGATTCTCAAGAGTCCCCCTTGGCGCGCGAACAGCAAGTAGGGAGGCGCGATGTAGGTGTATCTTCTGTTCTACGTCTGCAGAGCCCGACTCCGCGCGTACCTCACCCAGCATAGCCTTTCGGAACTAAGGAGTGAGGGGCTATGGAGCCAGTTAGGCTCCTGAGTCGCGATGCTCAGGAGTCCCCCTTGACGTGCAAACAGCGGGTGATGAGGTGCGATGTAAGCGGGGCTATCGTTCTACGTCTGCAGAGCCCGGCCCCGCGCGTACCTCACCCAGCATAGCCTTTCAGAACTAAGGAGTGAGGGGCTACGGGACCAGTTGGGCCCCTGAGTCGTGATGCTCAGGGGTCCCCCTTGATGCGCAAACGGCCTTCATACCTTGGCTCCGCTCGGGGAGAGACGCGCGATGAACCAGGCCAGAGGGGCCTGGCTGGGCGGCGTACGTCTGGGCGTGACCCAGTCGTAGCCCCCGTGCCTAGCCCCCTCGCGCGGCACTCCTGAGGGGAGGCATTGCGATGAGGCCAGCCACTGAGCTCTGGGCTCCCTGAGGTTAATGCGGCCCGGAGGCCACCCCCAGTTGTTTACCACCAGCGCAGAGAATAGCGCTTCTGTATGTGTACGGGCATAGCCGCGCCTCGGCAGTGTCGTCAGCCAGCGCAGAGCATGGTGCTTCCACTGGTACGTGGGAGGGGGCTCCCCTCCGGGAGGAGCCCCCGGGGCGTGTACAACCCCGCCTTGACAAGTGGCCGGCACGGTAGGGCTAGGTGAGGTGTATCTGGGCACCCGTGAGCCAGCGCGGGACTCACGAGGCCCTACCTCTAGGCGGGTTGCGCCTGGCACTGGGCCTTATCTTGAGATGTGTCCCTGCAAAATTTGGTTAGATGCCGGTACTCTACGTCCTCGGGTCCCGGCCCTCGAGCTTGTCTCAGCTGTCGCTGGTATGCCAGGCCGCGATGCCATGGATAAGGCCAGAGGGTGAGGGCTGGAGAGCCAGTAAGAGCCCTGAGTCGCGATGCTCAGGTACCCCCCTTTAACGTGCAAGTGGCCGACATGGAGAAGAGAGGATGCCGCGGACAGGCACCATGCAGTTAGGCGTGATAGGCAATGCATAGTTGGAAATAAACGCGAGGAAGATACATGCCGCTGGGTCTGGCCCGAGCGGCTTGGGGATGATGCAGCCCGAGGGGCGCCCCCAACAAGGCAAACTAACGACCGAAAGATAAAAGGGGATACATGCCGCAGGGAATGACCCACGCGGCCTGGGAGTGATGCAACCCTGGGAGGGCGCTCCCAGCTGGGAATGAAGCTTGGAAGATGTCACCTGGGGGTGTCGTCGGCGAAGTGGCATTGGTGCAGCAGACTCGGTGGGCGGCGGAAGCTGATCCTCATGAGCCCCCAGGCCCCGGGGCCTCAGGAGGCTCCGGAGGCACTGGTGACTCCTCACGAGCTGCCTTCATCTCTGCCAAGGCCGCGGAACGCCTGTCTTCCTGAACCTCCATGATGACCCTCATGAGGAGCTGGTGCGCCGCAGCCATGCTCGGCAGGCCGTAAGGCATGCGAACATAGCTGTGGGGTTGACACCCACAGCGCCCCACTTGTGAAGGCCAGAGACGCTCCGTCGTGGCGATCTGATTGAGCCCTGGTACGTCGACGCAGACGCGCAGCCCACCATCCTCGCCTGGGTGTGGGGCCAGAGCTGGTAGGCGGCGGCAACCTCTCATGATCCTTGTGTCCTATAGTTCTTGAATGGCCTTGTTAACGAACTCCTGCTGGTCTGACCTTCCTTGCCTGGCTCCTTCTCAGGGGAAACGTGCTGCGAAGCATGCTTCCACATGGTGCCCAAGCGCCTCCCTCGTGACCCTGGCTAGGTCGGTGGCCCTCTAGGTGAGAGCCCCCGAGCCCTGCCTGAGGAGGGCGCCGGGTGCGCTTCCCTATGCGATGGAAGGAGGGTCCCCCTGGGCAGAGACGGGCCCTAAAGGGCCTGCCTCCTGAGGGGCTGAGCTTGACGAAATCTTCTTCTTCTTGGGGGTGGTCTCAGGAAGCCTCCTACTTCCACGATCGGGGTCTTCTAGCGACGCGGCCTGATAGGCTCGCTCCAGGGAACACACCGCATCCTTCTCTTCATAGGGCACCGTGATGACACCGCCACTTCCTGGCATCTTGAGGACGTTGTAGCCGTGGTGAGTCGCAGCCATTAACTTGGCCAGCGCTGGGTACCCGAGGATGGCGTTGTACGGCAGGTGGATGTGGGCGACGTCGAAGTCGATGAGCTCGGTGCGGTAGTTGCTGCGAGCCCCGAAGGTGACAGGGAGGCGGACCTGCCCGATCGGGACTGTGGAACCGTCTGTGATCTCGGAGAAAGGCTTGGTTGGCTGAAGCTGGTCATAGGGCACTTGGAGGTTGTTGAATGTTTCCACGGACAGGACGTTGAGCCCCGCCCCTCCGTCGATGAGGGTCTTGGTGACCAGCACGTTGCTAATGACTGGTGAGCAAAGCATCGGGAGGACTACGGCCTTGGCTGCGCACTTGAGCTGGTCTGCCGAGCTGAACGTGATGGCGCACGCCGACCACCTGAGGGGGCGCGTTGCTTCGAGCTTGGGGAGAACTGCATTCACTTCGCGGGCAAATTGCTTGAAGATAAGTTGAGAGGCTGGGGCTTGGGCTCCGCCTAGGATGTAGGCGATTGCGCGCGGCTCTTGGAAGCCCCCAGCCCCCTCGTCTTGATGGCGGTCTTCGTTCCTCCTTGGCTGAGGCGGCAGCAGAGGTAGGCCTGCATTGCCATGAGGGCGATCCTCGCGAGGCTGATCCCTCTAGTCTCCCTCGTGAGGCAGGTCCCGCCAGCGGTCCTCGTGAGGCCTGTCGCGCCACCCCGGGTGAGGGCCACGATCTTCCCAGCGTCCTGGGTTTCTTCCTCCTCCTTGGTCGTAGCCCCGGTCAGCACGGTCAGGGCGACGGCCGATCCTTCCTTCTCGCACGGCGCAGAGTTCTTGACATTTGTTGGTGTTGTGGGTGTGGAGGTCATGGTACACTGAAAGCACAAGTGCTCCCTAGGTGGTTTTAATAATTGATGACAACATATCTCTTGTTGGACTAATGTTTTCACCTAGTATGTTTCAGATAAGTTCAACAATGGAGTGGCATGGACTAAAGGGTGTGGGAAGGTCTCCAAGACACTAAGAACAAAGGATTGGCTAAAGCTTAAAGTTCAAGACTCTTCATTTTACATTTTAGTGATCCAAGATCACATTGAGTCCATAGGAAAAGCCAATACTATCAAGGAGGGATGAGGTGTTGTTTAATGAGCCTCTTGCTCAAGTGCTTAATGATATGCTCCAAAATCCTCAGCTACTTTCCCATATCCACAAATGACCTAAACCCTAATTCAAACTCGGTCATACCGATTCTTTCAACCCGGCGCCACCGAGTTTCACATGTCATAGCCACTGCCAAACCCTAATCAGTTCGGTCTTACCGATGGGATCTCGGTCTCACCGAGATGGGCTTGCAAACTCTCTGTTACCTACTACATTACTCTCGGTCCCACCGAGATATGCAATCGGTCCCACCGAGTTTGCTTGGCCAACTCTCTGTTTTGCTTATTACCCAAATCGGTCCCACCGAGTTTGAGTAATCGGTCAAATCGAGTTTAGGATTTTCCCTAACCCTAGCACATCGGTCCCACCGAGTTGTTCCAATCGGTCCCACCGAAATTCATAACGGTCACTAGGTTTACAATTTCGGTCCGACCGAGTTTTCTGATTCGGTCCCACCGAGATTGATAAATTGTGTGTAACGGTTGGATTTTTTGTGGAGGCTATAAATACCCCTCCACCTCCTCTTCACTCGTGGAGAGAGCCATCAGACTAAACCTACACTTCCAGCATCCTATTTCTGAGAGAGAACTACCTACTCATGTGTTGAGGCCAAGACATTCCATTTCTACCATATGAATCTTGTTCTCTAGCCTTTCCCAAGTTGCTTTCCACTCAAATCTTCTTTCCACCAGATCCAAATCATATGAAAGAGAGTTGAGTGTTGTGGAGACTATCATTTGAAGCACAAGAGCACGGAGTTCATCATCAACACACCATTTGTTACTTCTTGGAGAGTGGTGTCTCCTAGATTGGCTAGGTGTCACTTGGGAGCCTACGACAAGATTGTGGAGTTGAACCAAGGAGTTTGTAAGGGCAAGGAGATCGCCTACTTCGTGAAGATCTACCGCTAGTGAGGCAAGTCCTTCGTGGGCGATGGCCATGGTGGGATAGACAAGGTTGCTTCTTCGTGGACCCTTCGTGGGTGGAGCCCTCCGTGGACTCACGCAATCGTTACCCTTCGTGGGTTGAAGTCTCCATCAACGTGGATGTAGGATAGCACCACCTATCCGAACCATGAGAAAAACATCCGTGTCTCCGATTGTGTTTGAATTCTCCAAACCCTTCGCTTTACATTCTTGCAAGTTGCATGCTTTACTTTCCGCTGCCTATATACACTTTGCATACTTGCTTGATATGTATCGTGAGTGCTGAAATTATGCTTAAACTCCACTCAAACTGAAAAAGCTTAAAAATTGCAACTTTGGCATGAAGTGTCTAATCACCCCCCTCTAGACACATCTACTTCAAGGTCCTACAAGTGGTATCAAAGCTTTGGTCTCCATTGCCTTGGTTTAATCACCATTGGAGGAAGATGGATGTGTCTACTTTAGGGAGTCTTAGACATAGAGTGCCTATCCTTGATGGAGAAGATTTTCATGAGTGGAAAAATGATATGCTTGTAATCATCAACCAATATCATTTGAACAAGTATATTGCTAGCCCTTGTGCACCTCACATTGATCCTTCGCATCCTACCCTAGATGAAGATATTGACATGATTCGCAATCTTAGAACTATTGAGCTCATCATTAGAGGATTGCCCAAAAACTTGATTACTAGTTTTCCTACTCTTGATTGTGCTTATACTATATGGAAATTTCTTGAGGAACGATTTCCCGACCATTCCTTAAAAAATTTGGATAAAATTCTCCATAAATCTATTGCCTCGAGTAAGATGAACTCTAGTGATCCTAACCTTGGTGATTGTCTACTTGAGCTAGCCAATCTCAAGCGAGCTAAGGGGGATGTTGGAATCATTAGTGATATTATATTCGAAGCTATAAGAATTCATAAAAGTGACCATTTTAATGATCATTTATCTAATGAATTACCCTCTCTAGGAAATGATGAGTCACAAGATCATGGTGAACATGAATACTATGATGATGATGATGATAGTGACTTCAATCTTGATGATGCAATGAGACACTTTGGTCTTACAGCAAATCTTCGGGGATATGAATCAGGAGGAAAGGAGTGGGTACTTGATAGTGGATGTACTGATCATATGACCAGAGATGAGGAGATGTTCCGTGAGATTGCTGAAAACGACGGCCCTCGAAAATATGTCACCTTTGGTGATAATTCAAAGGGTAAAGTAGTTGGCCTTGGTAAGGTGGCCATCTCACATGATAGTTCCATTCAAAATGTCATGCTCGTTGAATCTCTCGGCTACAATTTACTTTCAGTATCTAGACTTGCTGATTTCGGTTTAAATGTCCTATTTAGTGAGGTAGATTGTCAAGAGTTTCGTCGAGATAACCATAAAATGGTCTTTACCGGTAGACGTAAAGGTGACCTTTACATTGTCGACTTCTCTAAAAAGGCACAACCTAAAACTTGCTTTATTGCTAAATCCTCAAAAGGTTGGTTGTGGCATAGACGGCTAGGTCATGTTGGCATGAGAAATCTTGACAAGCTTATTAAAGGAAATCATATCCTTGGAGTTAACGATGTCATATTTGATAAGGATAGACTTTGCAGTGCTTGTCAAGCAGGTAAACAGGTTGGAGGAAGACATCCCATGAAGAACATCATGACCACAAGGAGGCCACTCGAGCTACTTCATATGGACCTTTTTGGTCCCAACGCCTACAAGAGTCTCGGTGGAAATTCTTTTGGTCTAGTTATAGTTGATGATTTTTCAAGATTTACGTGGGTGTTCTTTCTTAATGACGTCCAGGAGATCTTCAAAAACTTCGCTAGGAAGGCCCAAAACCAGTTTGACGTGAAGATCAAGAAGGTTCGGAGTGACAACGGAACGGAGTTCAAGAACGTAAATGTGTACACCTTTCTTGACGAAGAAGGGATTTCACACGAGTTCTCGGCTATGTACACACCTCAACAAAATGGAGTTGTTGAGAGGAAGAACCGGACGCTCATCGAAATGGCAAGAACAATGCTTGATGAATACAAGACGCCAAAGCATTTTTGGGCAGAAGCGGTTGAGACAGCTTGTCATGCAACAAATCGCTTGTATCTTCACAAGCTACTCGGCAAGACGGCAGACGAGCTCCTCACCGGTAACAAACCCCAAGTTGGATACTTTCGAGTATTCGGCTCAAAGTGCTACATTCTTGATAAGCATCATCGTTCAAAGTTTGCACACGAGTTCTCGGCTAAACGAGCTCCTAAATCTCATGAAGGTTTCCTACTTGGTTATGGCTCAAACTCTCACACTTACCGTGTCTACAACAATTTCACCCGAAAGGTTGAAGAGACGGTAGATGTGAAGTTTGATGAATCTAATGGCTCGCAAGTAGAGCAGTTGCCAATTGATGTAGGAGACAAAGACCCTTCAGAAGCAATCCAAGACTTGCCCATAGGCAAAGTTCGTCCAACGGAGGTGAAGGAGAGTACTTCATCCGTCCAAGTGGAGGCTTCTACTTCACAACAAGGTGGACCAAGAATTGATACGGAAGCATCTACAAGTGGGACACAGCAAGATGAAGAAGACAAGGAAATGCATCAAGACGAACATCAACAACCTCCTTCTCCACCACGACAAGACAATGACAACGTCAACAATGAAGAAGGCCAAGAAGAAGAACAAGATGAAGAAAATGTTCAACAAAGACCCAAGCAAAAGCACTCACGAGTTCGAGCAAGAATTTCCAAAGATCATCCCATTGAGCAAATCTTCAATGATATACAAACCGGGAGAATCACTCGCTCAAAGACTCGTTTAGCTAACTTTTGTGAAAACTATTCATTCATTTCTAGCATTGAACCTATGAAGGTTGAAGAAGCATTGGAAGATCCGGATTGGATAAACGCCATGCATGAAGAACGACACAACTTTGAGAGAAATCAAGTTTGGACATTGGTTGAGAAGCCCGACGACAACCACAACATCATTGGTACCAAATGGGTGTTTCGCAACAAGCAAGATGAAGATGGACAAGTGGTTCGCAACAAAGCACGTCTCGTCGCCCAAGGGTACACACAAGTCAAAGGTATGGACTATGGTGAGACATATGCTCCCATTGCTAGACTTGAGTCCATTCGCATCTTACTTGCCTATGCTAATCACCATAACATCACCTTGCACCAAATGGACATTAAAAGTGCTTTTCTAAATGGTGAAATAGAGGAGGAAGTTTGTGTCAAACAACCTCCCGGCTTTGTCAATCCTAAGAAACCTAATCATGTCTACAAACTTCACAAAGCCCTTTATGGTCTTAAACAAGCTCCTAGAGCATGGTATAAATGCTTGACCAAGTTCCTTATTACAAGTGGTTTCGAAATTGGTAAAATTGATTCTTCTCTTTTTACTAAAAGGGTTAATGGAGAACTATTTGTATGCCAAATTATGTTGATGATATCATATTTGGTTCTACTAATCCTCTCTTTAGTGAAAAGTTTGGAAAGCTAATGTCAGAAAAGTTTGAGATGTCTGTGATGAGTGAACTCAAATTCTTTCTCGGTTTGCAAATCAAGCAAACTAAAGAAGGTACATTTGTCTCTCAAACAAAGTACACCAAGGACTTATTCAAGAAGTTCAATATGCAAGAATGCAAAGGTATGTCTACACCCATGCCTACTAGTGGACATAATGATTTGACCAAAGATGGTGAACCGGTTGATCAAAAGGTTTATCGCTCTATGATTGGTTCATTGTTATACCTATGTGCTTCACGTCCCGATATTATGCTAAGTGTGTGCATGTGTGCAAGATATCAAGCTGCCCCTAAAGAATGTCATCTTAAGGCTGTGAAAAGGATGGTTAGATACTTAATTCATACACCAAATTTTGGCATTTGGTACCCTAAGAGGTCTTCTTTTGATATTGTTGGCTATTCCGACTCGGATTATGCCGGAGACAAGGTTGATAGAAAGCCAACTTCGGGTACTTGTCAATTTCTTGGTAGATCCCTTGTGTCTTGGTCCTCCAAGAAACAAAACTCAGTATCCTTATCCACCGCCGAAGCGGAATACATTACCGCTGGTTCATGTTGTGCTCAATTACTTTGGATGACCCAAACTCTTAAAGATTATGGGATCTATGTGAAACTTGTTCCACTGCTTTGTGACAATGAAAGTGCTATCAAAATTGGTCATAATCCTGTACAAAATTCTCGAACTAAGCATATTGAAGTTCGTCATCATTTCATTCGAGATCATTTTGCTAAGGGTGACATAGATCTTAAGCATGTTCGCACTGATAAACAATTAGCGGATATATTCACTAAACCACTTGATGAGAAAGTGTTTTGCAGGTTGAGACGAGAATTGAACATCATTGATGCTTCAAACTTGGAGTAGGAACTCCATTGGATACATGCAAGACATGAGCTTATGACTAATCAATGATATATCTCTTATGATGACTATCTTATGTCTTGGATATATTTGTGCCTTGCATGTTGTCTAACCCATGTAGGTGCTTGGTTGAATCTAATTCCATGAGATTGCGATTCACTCACATCTTGAGCAATCTTTACATCACCAAGACTCTACACAATGATGGTTAAAGACAAGGAAGCACAAAATCACTCAAACATATCCTTTGACAAATCCTATGTTGAGCTTCATGAATGTCATTCCTTTTTTGATACACAAGTGCTTTTCCTTGCTAGACCTAATCCATGTAGGTAGATGAACTCAAACTCCAAGCGGTGCTCCAAGCTCTTGATGGGCTACATCAACCATGAGCACCCATGCAAGTTCAACTACATGAGAAAGAACCACACCACCACCCAAGGTATGTTGTTCCATCTTAGAGAAGCTTTACTCCGAGACATGAGTCAAAGCAACTCAACAAGATGTGAATACATCAAGATGCTTAAACGAAAAATTCTAACCCCATTTTGAGCTTAAACGATGTGTATGGCCTATGATCAAGTGTTCTCACTTGACTCCCAAGTCAATATACTCTAACATAGGTGACTATGTCACCGCCCAACTCTAGATGAAGTTCTCTTGTGTTCCTTCTTTGTGTTATTGCATTTGTTTCATGCTTGTGTAGTTGTTCCCTTTCTCTTTTTCACTTCATCTAGATCTTTCAGTCCTTTTTCTTTACTTTTTGTTTTTTTCTGCATTTTCTGCATTTAATTCATTGCAAATCATTGTGAGATCTTACATGTCTAGTGAGCTGAGGTGACAAGTGTTTTTCTCTGTGTAAACTCGGTTTCACCGACTTGCAATCTTTGGTCCAACCGAATCTTTCCGGTACCACCGAAATATGCCACTCGGTGCGACCGACTTTGGAGTCAGAAAAACAGTTTGCCACTTGTTCTACATTTCTACTCTCCAGCTCCACTCAATGAATCTTGTCCTCTACAAGCATCACAATTTTATTCTTTGCTTCATGCTGAATCTCAAGGACCAAACCTCTTGACTCACACTCTAGAAGATCCCTTCTTGGAAATTGATGTCAAAGGGGGAGAGAGATCACATCAAAGTCTATCTTCGGGGAGAGAAAGATCACATCACAATACTAAAGGGGGAGAGAAAGTCTCAAGGATCCCAGACATCCCAGATAATGTATTAAGGGGGAGAAAGAGATCTCTAGGGGGAGAGACAATACTCAAGGATCCCAGATGCTTGATGTTCAAGAGGAGAGATGTCACATGTCTTTTTAGGGGGAAAGACATATTCATTTGTATCTTTCAGCTCTGATTTTCTATTCCCTATCTTCTCCCGATATCCCATGAAAGATTCAGGGGGAGCAAGACACCCATGGGAAAGAAATCAGTCAAATTCATTGCATATCTTTACCCTTGGGGACATGTTGAATTCAATGAAGTACCTAGTACTTACTTTCTACATGTCATCCCAGTCTTGGCATTCTTGTGGTTTCTTTTGTTTGCTCTGGCTAGTGGATGTACCTATGTTATCTAACCTTGTTTGTGCAGGTTCATTCCATCCTAAGCCAACTTAAGACTACAAGGTAAGTGTATGCATCAAAATCATGAGTATGAGGAATTCTTGCCTATGTACATACTGTTTGCAAGAAGGACTCATGAGCATGAAGGTATTTTCCTTAATAATCATTTGCTCTGATGCATATGACCAAGACACATGTAACACATTGCCTACTCTGTCATGATTATGCTCTCACATGCTTCTATATTATATATTCACATGATTGCATACATGTAGGGGGAGCCTATGTTTGTTACATGTACTTCCAAAGCTTTACTTACTATTCTTTGTATCTTTATCTAAAGCTTTGATGTATGTTGCCATCAATTACCAAAAAGGGGGAGATTGAAAGCACAAGTGCTCCCTAGGTGGTTTTGATAATTGATGACAACATATCTCTTGTTGGACTAATGTTTTCACCTAGTATGTTTCAGATAAGTTCAACAATGGAGTGGCATGGACTAAAGGGTGTGGGAAGGTCTCCAAGACACTAAGAACAAAGGATTGGCTAAAGCTTAAAGTTCAAGACTCTTCATTTTACATTTTAGTGATCCAAGATCACATTGAGTCCATAGGAAAAGCCAATACTATCAAGGAGGGATGAGGTGTTGTTTAATGAGCCTCTTGCTCAAGTGCTTAATGATATGCTCCAAAATCCTCAACTACTTTCCCATATCCACAAATGACCTAAACCCTAATTCAAACTCGGTCATACCGATTCTTTCAACCTGGCGCCACCGAGTTTCACATGTCATAGCCACTGCCAAACCCTAATCAGTTCGGTCTCACCGATGGGATCTCGATCTCATCGAGATGGGCTTGCAAACTCTCTGTTACCTACTGCATTACTCTCGGTCCCACCGAGATATGCAATCGGTCCCACCGAGTTTGCTTGGCCAACTCTCTGTTTTGCTTATTACCCAAATCGGTCCCACCGAGTTTGAGTAATCGGTCAAATCGAGTTTTGGATTTTCCCTAACCCTAGCACATCGGTCCCACCGAGTTGTTCCAATTGGTCCCACCGAAATTCATAATGGTCACTAGGTTTACCATTTCGGTCCGACCGAGTTTTCTGATTCGGTCCCACTGAGATTGATAAATTGTGTGTAACGGTTGGATTTTGTGTGGAGGCTATAAATACCCCTCCACCTCCTCTTCACTCGTGGAGAGAGCCATCAGACTAAACCTACACTTCCAGCATCCTATTTCTGAGAGAGAACTACCTACTCATGTGTTGAGGCCAAGACATTCCATTTCTACCATATGAATCTTGATCTCTAGCCTTTCCGAAGTTGCTTTCCACTCAAATCTTCTTTCCACCAGATCCAAATCATATGAAAGAGAGTTGAGTGTTGGGGAGACTATCATTTGAAGCACAAGAGCAAGGAGTTCATCATCAACACACCATTTGTTACTTCTTGGAGAGTGGTGTCTCCTAGATTGGCTAGGTGTCACTTGGGAGCCTCCGACAAGATTGTGGAGTTGAACCAAGGAGTTTGTAAGGGCAAGGAGATCGCCTACTTCGTGAAGATCTACCGCTAGTGAGGCAAGTCCTTCGTGGGCGATGGCCATGGTGGGATAGACAAGGTTGCTTCTTCGTGGACCCTTCGTGGGTGGAGCCCTCCGTGGACTCACGCAACCGTTACCCTTCGTGGGTTGAAGTCTCCATCAACGTGAATGTAGGATAGCACCACCTATCCGAACCACGGGAAAAACATCCGTGTCTCCGATTGCGTTTGAATTCTCCAAACCCTTCCCTTTACATTCTTGCAAGTTGCATGCTTTACTATCCGCTGCCTATATACACTTTGCATACTTGCTTGATATGTATTGTGAGTGCTGAAATTATGCTTAAACTCCACTCAAACCGAAAAAGCTTAAAAATTGCAACTTTGGCATGAAGTGTCTAATCACCCCCCTCTAGACACATCTACTTCAAGGTCCTACATACACATAGTACCGGCCGCCTCTGGAGGGTTCGGGCAGATCCTTGCCTCGCTTTGTGTCTGGTTCTGCGGCGAGTACGGTAGCCCCCTTATGCTTCGCGTCCTTGGCCTTGGGCTTCTTCTCTCCTGGGTCCGCGGCAGGCAGCTCGAGGAGGGAGAGACGTCCCTCCTCAGCCCTGGCGCACTTGTTGCCAAGTTGAACAGCTCCAGGGAGGTGCAGAGGTCTTCGTGCATCGCCAGCTCCTCCTTCATCTTGATGTCGCGCACGTCGTCGGAGAAGGCCGAGATGATGGCCTCCTCGGACACCTTGGGGATCTTGAGGCGCGCGCTGTTGAAGCGCTGGATGTATTTTTGCAGGGTCTCTCCGGGTTGTTGCTTGATGCGGCGCATGTCGCTCACGGCGGGCGGCCGGTCGCGAGTACCTTGGAAGTTGGCGATGAAGCGGGTGCGCATCTGGTCCCAGGAGGAGATCATGCCTAGAGCCAGATTCAGGAGCCAGGTTCGTGCTCCTTCCTTGAGCGCCATGGGGAACCAGTTCGCCATGACCTTTTCATCCCCGCAGGCAGCCTTGATGCCCAGCTCATAGAGCTGGAGGAACTTTGCGGGATCGGTTGTGCCGTCATAGCAAGGAGGCAGGTCAGGCTTGAACTTGCCGGGCCACGCGACGCTGCGCAGCTCAGTGGTGTAGGCGTGGCAGCCCGCGGTGGCCACGAAAGGCTTCGGTTGGTGGAGAGCTTGGTCTTGAGGGTCCCCACGCGCTGCAGCTAGGAGCAGGGCGGGGTCTTGGCGCGCCGGAGCTGGAGCAGGGTCGCGGCGTGCCGGAGCAGGGAGCGCCTTGGCAGCCCCTTGCGGGCAAGGGACTTCTTGGCAGCTCCGTTCTTGCTGCGCTGACGCCTGACGGAGCGGGTTCCGCCTAGGGGCCCAGCGCCTTGGAGCCATGGCATCTTCTTGGAGGGGAGGCGGCTGGTGCGCCTCTGGAGCTTCGTTGCCCGTGCGGGGCTGAGTGTGGCGCAGAGGAACGGACGGCGCGGAAGAGCCCGCCGCGGCGCGGACAAGGTCGGCGACACGGTCGAGCCACTCTTCGTAGACGTCATCGACGGGGCGGTAGCGCAGGAGCTCGTTTGCCGCGAGGAGCGCAGCTCAAGCTTTCAAGGGTGCGCGGAGCGCGCGGGACAAAGAACCGGCTGGTGCGAGCGATGGAGTAGCGGTGCGGCCGTCTTGGCGCACGGACGGATGCTGGGACAACACTTGCTGCTCGCCCCCCGCCGGGCCGGTGGCGGCGTTGACGGCGGGCGACGGGGTACGACGAGGACGCCCACCGACGGGGGCCATCTAGGCGATGCGAGAAGCGATGGCGGCCCGGCGCTCGGCGCGGGCCCGGCGAGCGTCGGACATGGATGCGACGGTCGGAGGAGAACGGAGTGGTGGAGGAGAGATTCCGGCGCACCCCTACCTGGCGCGCCAAATGTCGGATTCCGGGTTCCGGCAGACCCTTAAGGTTTGAACACTGGGGTGCGCGCGGAAATCACACCTTCTACCTCCCTGTCTCGCAAAGATCTAAACTACTAAAGGAACTGCATGAGAGACACACGATTTATACTGGTTCGGGCCACCATTGTGGTGTAATACCCTACTCCAGTGTGTGGTGGATGAATTGCCTCTTGTGGCTGATGATTATGAGCAATACAAGGAAGAACAGCCTCGCGAGGGTCTGTTCTTGGCTGGGGCGACGAACTACTGGGAGGAGTTCAGTCACCTTCTCTCTCTCTCTCTCTGCCTCTCTCTCTCTCTCTCTCTACTTGCTAGCCAGATCAACCAACTCTGCGAACCGACCGAACCCTGTGTGCCCCCCTTGCTACATGGGTGGCCGTCCCTATTTATAGGGGCCCTGGTCCTCTTCCCAAATATCGAGCGGGAAGGGAGCCAACAATGGCGGGCTAATTTGAAGGGGGACAGCAAGTACTCTTATCCTGACTAAAGTTGGTCTTCGCCTGCGAAAGACTCTGCGGTGACGCCGTGCTGGGCTTCAAGGTGACCTCCGTCTCGTAGTCCGCTTGGTCCTGGTCTCATTGCACCGAAATGGCAACCTTTGCCTGATGCCTCGGTACTCCGTGGCTGCGCTTGCCCCCTTTGCACCAAAGAGGAAAGAAGGACGCTACGCGCGCTGGCGCCCGCCTGGCACCCTCGATCATCATGGCTTGCGTCACGGGCACCTCGCGAGGTACCCCGCCTTGATATCTCCGTCTCCTCGCGAGCCAGCCTTAGGAGGCTGCGCCTGAGGATGCGCCGTGTCGTCTGCCCCGCGAGGCTTGGCCCCTCGCGAGGGTCTTGAGTCTTGTGCTGATGAAGATGGGCCATGTTGGGTCCCCATTTGAGCCACGCCGCAAGCCGCAGGCAGGCAAGTCTGGGGACCCCCATTCCCAGAATGCCGACAGCCCATAATTGGAATATACAAGCCAAATTGTATAATGTAAAATTGCCACTAGTATATGAAAGTGACAACATAGGAGACTCTGTATCATGAAGATCATGGTGCTACTTTGAATCACAAGTGTGGTAAAAGGATAGTAGCATTTTCCCTTCTCTCTTTTTCTCTCATTTTTTCTTTTTTTCCTTTTTCTCTTTTTTTAAACCAGAGTCTCATCCCGACTTGTGGGGGAATCATAGTCTCCACCATCCTTTCCTCACATGGGACAATGCTGTAATAATGACGATCATCACACTTTTATTTGCTTACAACTCGACACTTAGAACAAAATATGACTCTATGTGCATGCCTCCGGCAGTGTACCGGGATGTGCAATGACTCATGAGTGACATGTATGAAAGAATTATAAAGGTGGCTTTGCCACAAATACGATGTCAACTACATGATCATACAAAGCAATATGAAAGTGATGAAGCGTGTCATAACAAACGGAACAGTGGTAAGTTGCCTGGCAATATATCTCGGAATGGCTATGGAAATGCCAAAATAGGTAGGTATGGTGGCTTTTTTGAGGAAGGTATATGGTGGGTTTATGGTACCGGTGGAAGTTGCGCGGTACTAGAGAGGCTAGCAATGGTGGAAGCATGAGCGTGCTTATAACCCATGGACTCAATATTAGTCATAAAGAACTCACATACTTATTGCAAAAATCTATTAGTTATCAAAACAAAGTACTATGCGCATGATCCTAGGGGGATAGATTGGTAGGAAAAGACCATCGCTCGTCCTCGACCGCCACTCATAAGGAAGACAATCAATAAATAAATCATGCTCTGGCTTCTTCACATAATGGTTCACCATACCTGCATGCTACGGGAATCACAAACTTTAGAACAAGTATTTCTCAAATTCACAACTAATCAACTAGCATGACTCTAATATCACCATCTTCATATCTCAAAACAATCATGAAATATCAAACTTCTCATAGTATTCAACGCACTTTTTATGATAGTTTTTATTATACCCATCTTGGATGCCTATTATATTAGGACTAATTTTATAGACAAAGCAAATTACCATGCTATTCTAAAGGACTATCAAAATGATATAAGTGAAGCATGAGAGATCAATAATTTCTATAAAATAAAACCACCACCGTGCTCTTAAAGATATAAATGAAGCACTAGAGCAAAATTTTCTAGCTCAAAAGATATAAGTGAAGCACATAGAGTATTCTAATGAATTACGTTTCATGTGCATCTCTAAAAAAGGTGTGTACAGCAAGGATGATTGTGGTAAACTAAAAATCAAAGACTCAAATCATACAAGATGCTCCAAGCAAAACACATATCATGTGGTGAATAAAAATATAGCCTCAAGTAAAGTTACCGATAGACGAAAACGAAAGAGGGGATGCCTTCCGGGGCATCCCCAAGCTTAGGCTTTTGTTTGTCCTTGATTTTTACCTTGGGGTTCCTTGGGCATCCCCAAGCTTAGGCTCTTGCCACTCCTTATTCCAAAATCCATCAAATCTTTACCCAAAACTTGAAAACTTCACAACACAAAACTCAACAGAAAATCTCATGAGCTCCGTTAGTAGAAGAAAACAAACCACCACTTCAAGGTACTGTAATGAACTCATTCTTTATTCATATTGCTGTTAAACCTACTGTATTCCAACTTTTCTGTGGTTCATACCCCCTGATACTAGCCATAGATTCATCAAAATAAGCAAACAACACACACAAAACAGAATCTGTCAAAAACAGAACAGTCTATAGTAATCTGTAGGTTTAGAATACTTATGTAACCCCAAAAATTCTGAAATAAATTGTTGGACGTGAGTAATTTGTCTATTAATCAAGTGAAAAAAGAATCAACCTAATCGCACTCTCCAGTAAAAAAGGCAGCTAATCTCGTGAGCACTAAAGTTTCTGTTTTTTATAGCAAGATCGCAAAGACTTCCCCCAAGTCTTCCCAAAGGTTCTACTTGGCACAAACACTAAATAAAAACATAAAACCACATCTAAACAGAAGTATACTAATTATTTATTACTAAACAGGAACAAAAAACAAGAAACAAAAATAAAATTGGGTTGCCTCCCAACAAGCGCTATCGTTTAACACCCCTAGCTAGGCATTGATAATTTCAATGATGCTCACATGAAAGACAAGAATTGAAGCACAAAGAGAGCATCACGAAACACGTGACAAAAAAATCTAAGTATAACATACTTCCTATGCATAGGCATCTTATAGGCAAACAAAATATCATAGCTAGCAAACACTAGAATATGAAAGGAAGCGGAAAGAAACAATAGCAATCTTAACATAACTAGAGGTAATTTTGTAACATGAAAATTTGTACAATCATATTTTCCTCTCTCATAATAATTACATGTGGGATCATATGAAATTTCAACAAAATAGCTATCACATAAAATATTTTCAACATGATCCACATGCATGCAAAGTTGACACTCTTCCAAAATAGTGGGATTAACATTAACTAAAGTCATGACCTCTCCAAATACGTGGGATCTAAACTTGACACTCTTCCAAACCCACTTTCAATATTTTAAACATTATTATCAATCTTATATTCACCATGGGGCTTAAATAAATTTTCAAGATCATAAGAAAAATCACCCCAATCATGATCACTGCAACAAGTAGATGACATAGCAAAACTAGCATCCCCAAGCTTAGGGTTTTGCATATTATTAGCACAATTTACATCAATAGAATTTATAATAAAATCATTGTAATCATGCTTTTTATTCAAAGATCTATGGTGAATCACTTCATAATGTAATTCATCACACTTTTCAGATTCATGAATTTCAAGCAAAACCTCATAAAGATAATCTAGTGCACTCAACTCACTAGCAATAGGTTCATCATAATTGGGTCTCTTAAAGAGATTAGCAAGTGGATGAGGATCCATAAACTTTTAGCAAGCGAAGATGCAAGCAAAAAGAAGGTACATGGTAAGACAAGCAAACAAAAGATCGAATGGAAGAAGGGGTGAATAAAACGGCAAAGGTGAAGTGGGGGAGAGTAAAACGAGAGGCAAATGGCAAATAATGTAATGCGAGGGATAAAATTTTGTGATGGGTACTTGGTATGTCTTGACTTGTGCGTAGATCTCCCTGGCAACGGCGCCAGAAATGGCTAGTTGTCAGGAGATCAGATCTTGACTTGACTTGGTGCAACCTCCCCGGCAACGGCGCCAGAAATCCTTCTTGCTACCTCTTGAGCTTGAGTTTGTTTTCCCTTGAATAGGAAAGGGTGACACAACACAGTAGCGAAAGTATTTCTCTCAGTTTTGAGAACCAAGGTATCAATCCAGTAGGAGACTACACGCAAGTCCCTCGTACCTGCACAAACAAACAAGAACCTCGCAACCAACGCGATAAAGGGGTTGTCAATCCCTTCACGGTCACTTATGAAAGTGAGATCTGATAGAGATAATAAGATAAATATTTTTGGTATTTTTGTTGTATAGATTGGAAAATAAAGATTGCAAAATAAACAGCGACAGAAATAGCTTGTTGAAGGGAGAATAATATGATGGAAGATAGACCTGAGGGCCATAGTATTCACTAGTGGCTTCTCTCAAGATAGCAAATTCTACGGTGGGTATACAAATTACTGTCGAGCAATTGATAGAAAAGTGCATAGTTATGAGAATATCTAGGCATGATCATGTATATAGGCATCACGTCCCTGACAAGTAAGCCGAAACAATCCCGCATCTACTACTATTACTCCACACATGGACCGCTATCCCGCATGCATCTAGAGTATTAAATTCATAAGAACAGAGTAACACATTAGGCAAGATGAAATGATGTAGAGGGATAAACTCAAGCAATATCATATAAACCCCATCATTTTATCCTCGATGGCAACAATACAATACGTGCCTTGCTGCCCCTGCTGTCACTGGGAAAGGACACCGCAAGATTGAACCCAAAGCTAAGCACTTCTCCCATTGCAAGAAAGATCAACCTAGTAGGCCAAACCAAACTGATAATTTGAAGAGACTTGCAAAGATATTTAAATCATGCATAAAATATTTCAGAGAAGAATCAAATATTATTCATAGACAATCTTGATCATAACCCCACAATTCATTGGATCTCGACAAACACACCGCAAAAAGAATTACATCGAATAGATCTCCAAGAGAATCAAGGGGAACTTTGTATTGAGATCCAAAGAGAGAGAAGAAGCCATCTAGCCAAAAAAGGCCCCAAGATGGGATCTCATGGGTACAGAAGGTTGCGGCGGTGGAAATAGGGTTTCGTGGTGCTCCTGGATGTTTTTAGGGTATATGGCTATATATATGAGGAGGAAGTACGTCGGTGGAGCTGCAAGGGCCCCACGAGGATAGGGGCGCGCCTACCCCCCTGGGAGCGCCCTCCTGCCTTGTGGCCTCCTCGCTTCTTTCTTGATGTCCACTCCAAGTCTCTTGGATCACGTTTGTTCCAAAAACAACTCTCCCGAAGGTTTCATTCCTTTTGGATTCCGTTTGATATTCCTTTTCTACGAAACACTGAAATAGGCAAAAAATAGCAATTTGCACTAGGCCTTTGGTTAGTAGGTTAGTCACAAAAACAATATAAAAAGGTATAGTAAAGCCCAAAACATCCAAAATAGATAATATAATAGCATGGAACAATAAAAAATTATAGATACGTTGGAGACGTATCAGGTACTTCTTTTGATGATTGCTTAAGCAACCTTGATCGAGATTTGTAGAGATTTGAAGAAACTAATCTCGTCTTGAATTGGGAGAAGTGCCACTTTATGGTTAATGAATGTATTGTGTTGGGGCGTAAAATTTCTGAAAGAGGTATTGATGTTGATAAAGCTAAAGTAGATTCTATTGAAAAGATGTTGTGTCCTAAAGATATCAAAGGTATAAGAAGTTTCCTTGGTCATGTTGGTTTCTATAGGAGGTTTATTAAAGACTTCTCTAAAATTTCTAGGCCTCTCACTAATCTCTTGCAAAAATATGTTCGTTTTGTTTTCGATGATGATTGTGTAGAAGCATTTGAAATACTTAAGAAAGCCTTGATTTCTGCACCTATTGTTCAACCACCTGATTGGAATTTACCCTTTGAAATTATGTGTGATGCTAGTGATTATGCTGTTGGTGCTGTTCTAGGACTAAGAGTTGATAAGAAACTGAATGTTATTTATTATGCTAGTAAAACTCTATACAGTGCCCAGAGAAATTATGGTACCACTGAAAAAGAATTTTTAGCAGTTGTATTTTCTTGTGATAAGTTCAGATCGTATATTGTTGATGTCAAAGTAATTGTTCACACTGATCATGCTGCCATGAAATATCTTATGGAAAAGAAAGATGCTAAACCTAGACTTATCAGATGGGTTCTCTTGTTACAAGAATTTGATTTACATATTATTGATAGAAAGGGAGCTGAGAACCCTGTTACAGACAACTTGTCTAGGTTAGAAAATGTTCTTGATGACCCACTGCCTGTTGATGATAGCTTTCCTGATGAACAATTAGCTGTCATAGATGCTTCTCATAATGCTCCATGGTATGCTGATTATGCTAATTACATTGTTGCTAAATTTATACCGCCTAGTTTCACATACCAGCAAAAGAAAAATGTTTTCTATGATTTAAGGAATTACTTTTTGGATGACCCACACCTTTATAAAGAAGGAGTAGATGGTGCTATGAGATGTTGTGTACCTGAGCATGAACATGAACAGATCCTACGCAAGGGCCACTCCGAGTCTTATGGAGGACACCATGCTGGAGATAGAACTACACATAAGGTATTGCAATCCAGTTTTTATTGGCCTACTCTCTTCAAGGATTTCGTAAGTTTGTCTTGTCTTGTGATGAATGCCAGAGAATTGGCAATATTAGTAGACATCGGGTAATTCCTATGAATTATTCACTTGTTATCGAACCATTTGACGTTTGGGGCTTTGATTATATGGGACCTTTTCCTTCCTCTAATGGGTATACACATATTTTAGTTGTTGTTGATTATGTTACTAAGTGGGTAGAATCTATTCCAACTAGTAGTGTTGATCATAACACTTCTATGAAGATGCTTAAAGAAGTTAAATTTTCCGAGGTTTGGAGTACCTAGATATTTGATGACTGATGGTGGTTCACATTTTATTCATGGTGCTTTCCGTAAAATGCTTGCTAAGTATGATGTTAACCATACAATTGCATCTCCATATCACCCTCAGTCTAGTGGTCAAGTAGAATTGAGCAATAGAGAGAGAAGTTGATTTGGCAAAAGGCTGTTAATAGATCTAGAAAGATTGGTGTAAGAAACTTGATGATGCATTATGGGCTTATAGAACTGCTTATAAGAATCCTATGGGCATGTCTCCGTATAAAATGGTTTATGGAAAAGCATGTCACTTACTTCTCGAACTAGAACATAAGGCATATTGGGCTATTAAAGAGCTCAACTATGATTTCAAACTTGCCGGTGAGAAGAGGTTATTTGTCATTAGCTCACTTGATGAATGGATAACCCAAGCCTATGAGAATGCCAAGTTGTTTAAAGAAAAAGTTAAAAGATGGCATGACAAGAGGATACAAAAGCGAGTGTTTCGTAGGTGATCATGTTTGTCTATACAACTCTCGTTTAAGATATTTTGCAGGAAAACTTCTCTCTAAATAGGAAGGTCCTTACATTATCGAGGAGGTCTATCATTTCGGTGCCATAAAAATCAACAACGCCGAAGGCACAAATTCGAAGGTGGTAAACGGTCAAAGAATCAAGCATTATATCTCAGGTACTCCCATAAATGTTGAGACCAATATAATTAATACTGTAACACCGGAGGAATAGATAAGGGACACTTTCCCGAACATTTCAGACTCCGAAAAGGAATATGTATGATGTACAGTAAGTAAACTGACTCCAAAACTGTTCTAATAGCAATTTTTCTCCGTTTTGGAATATTTAAAAAATTAGGTAAATTAAAAGTAGTTCGAAAGAGACACGAGGCCACCACAAGGGTGGAGGGCGTGCCCCCAGACCTTGTGGCCACCTCGTGTGCCCTCCAAACTCTGTATTCTTGCAAAATACTTCTTTAGGTTGGTAAAAAATCATTATATAATCTCCCGAAGGTTTTGACCACCGTACCATGACAATATCTCCTATTTTTGTTTCGAGCTATTTTTCTGACAGATCTAGATCACCATGATGTCTCCAAGCGCCCCTAAGGACAAGTTTTCCGAGAAGGTCATCAACCTTTACCTCGCGGAGGTGGCGCGACACCCTCAAACCATTGAGATGCATGAGGGGGTGCTTCACATCCGTGATGTGGAGGGGCTGAACAAGACTGGAAGCATGGAGACAAGACTCGAAGCAATGGAGCAACACGTTTTCAAGTGCCAAGGGATGGTGGAACGTGGACTCAATGCCAATCACATGTTGATCGCGGAGTTCACCAACAATCACAAGTTGGATGGCAAGAACATTTGGGAGGCCATCTTCAAGCTTCATGAGAAAATCGAGCACCTCCAGTCCCAGAAGTATGACGTGCAAAACCAAAACTGGGAGTATGAGTATAGATTCAAGAGGATGAGTTTGGCTGCAGATTTGAGGATCCTAGAGACCCATTCATCTTTCTATGATGGTGAGCCTAGGCCTTGGAAGATGGATGACAAGCCTACTACATCAACAACTCCATCATCACCATCTCCAAAGAAAGAGACATAAATACATGGGTATGGGCACTCCCCTTGGCTACCGCCAAGCTTGGGGGAGGTGCCCCGGTATCGTATCATCATGACATCTTTACCTTTATCATTTTTCTTAGTTTGATCCTTTTGGTTATATCTTGATCTAGTAGAATATTGTTATTAGTATGATCTAGCTTTGAGTTTTGTTTCGATCTTTGTCGGTGTCAAAACCGGCGGATCTCTGGTAGGGGGTCCTGAACTATGCGTCTAAGGCGGATAGTAACAGGAGGCAGGGGACCCGATGTTTTCCCAAGTTCGGGCCCTCTTGATGGAGGTAAACCCTACATCCTGTTTGATTATTCTTGATAATATGTGTAGTACAAGAGTTGATCTACCACGGGATCGGAGAGGCTAATCCCTAGAAGCTAGCCTATGGTATGATTGTATGTTGTCCTACGGACTAAAACCCTCCGGTTTATATAGACACCGGAGGGGGCTAGGGTTACACAAGATCGGTTACAAAGGAGGAGATATACATATCCATATTGCCTAGCTTGCCTTCCATGCCAAGTAGAGTCCCATCCGGACACGGGACAAAGTCTTCAATCTTGTATCTTCATAGTCCAACAGTCTGGCCAAAGGATATAATCCGGCTCTCCGGAGACCCCCTAATCTAGGACTCCCTCAGTAGCCCCCGAACCAGGCTTCAATGACGATGAGTCCGGCACACAGTGTTGTCTTCGGCATTGCAAGGCGGGTTCCTCCTCCGAATACACCACGGAAGAATTTGAATACACGGATAGAGTCCGACCCTACAAAATAAGTTCCACATACCACCATAGAGAGAATAATATTTCCACAAATCTAATCTCCTAACATGTTTTGGCAGCGTGACATCATGCCATGACCCGGTAATTATTCGAACAGTTTTTTCCTTAACCAGCCCCGCACATAACGCGAGGCGGTTTCTTGACACGTCTTGTCAAAGGAGAGATTGTGTTCCCCTTATTACGGGATTCACATCAATACGGACATGGGTAGCCCAACCGTGCCTAGGACCCCTAGATTTTAGGCAAGTCCCAAACGGCCACGAGGAGGACGCTTGATATTCACCCTCTTTATAAAGGGACAAAGCTTTATACTTCTTCCCCCCCCGCCCCCGTGCTCAATAGAATCCTTCCCCCGCCTCGAGTTCTAACAGCCAAAGCCTAGGTCAGGTGCTTCGGACCTTCAATCATGTCCGGATCCAGCCTTCAAGGCCGGTGGATGCCTTCCTCCGTCATGGAGGAGGATATCAAGAAGTTGAGGGAGGCCAGATACCTGACCGCCGAAATTTCGCATAGGCTGCCCGCCCGAGGGCAAGTCATCCCTTCTCCCGAACCCAACGAGAGCGTTGTGTTCGTCTCCCACTTCCTTCAAGGACTAGGCCTCGCTCTGGATCCCTTTGTCAGGGGTCTTATGTTCTATTACGGGCTGGATTTTCACGACCTAGCCCCGGATTCCCTCCTTCACATCTCGTCATTTATTGTCGTTTGTGAGGCCTTCCTCCGCATTACCCCTCACTTTGGCATGTGGCTCAAGACCTTTGACATGAAGCCGAAGATGGTCGAGGGGCAGTACGCAGCATGCGGAGGTGCTTTCATAAGCAAAATTGCTAGCGCTCCATGGCCGAAGGGCTCCTTTCTAGAGGAGTCCGGATTGTGGCAATGGGAGTGGTTTTACGTCATAGCTCCCCGAAGTGCCAAGTGGGTAGCCGCCCCCACCTTCCACTTGGGCCCTCCACCACGACTGATGTCATGGATCAGCAGGGGACTGAGTTGGGGGCCAGCCAAGGACATGCCCATACTGCAGAGCCGCATCCGAGATCTCTTCGAGGGAGATTTCAGTTTGGTTATGGTAATGAAAGTCATGCTGGTTCGTCGAGTCCAGCCTTGCAAACACCGGCCCCTCCGCATGTACGAATCGTTCTTCGGACCCCAAATAGAGTGTCCGGACACTACCGAGGATGTAGGCCCAAGCAGCAACCGCACCGCGGCTCAAGTAAGTAATCCCATGGCCGAACACACTGTCCTTTTCTTTATCATGACATCATTCTGAAGAATCTCTCTTTGACCAGGAATGAATAACAAAGGCGAAGATGATCCGGTGTTCGGCCCCCTTCCTGAAGGCTTGGACAATCCGGTGCTGGAAAAGATGCTCGAGCCAGCACCTTGCCTGGTACCCCAAAGGAAGATGAAGGGGTAATAAAGAGGGCGAAAGCGGGCCTCCACTGCTACCTATTCCAACCGAGGGAATGAGCGTCTCCGTGAGGGAGGACAACCAGGGGAAGAATCTGACATTCTCTCGCCCCGGGGAAGGAAGAGGACTACCTCTGAGGATCCGGAAACCAAGGTTTCCAAACGGGAGAAGAAATCTCCATCGGAGGGTCCTGCCTCGGAGGGTGCTCTTGCCGCACAATGTCCGCGCGGGGATCAGCCCTCTAACGAGATGTAAGTAATCAAAAAGTACTTAATAGTGAAGATATCCTACCTTACTTCTGAGGAAAATAATTGAAGCATTTATCTTGTAGTTTGGATCTTAGCCCTTCTCAACAGAGCTCGTCTTTGGGGGATCTTCTTCGGAGATGATGGAGAGCGAAACGCCTCCCGGACTCCCCAGATCAAGAAGCGGGTGACCTTGAAGTGTCATCGTGGAGGGTCTCTCCAGATCCGGCAAGGCTAGAAGACGATCCTATGGCCAGTCAAAGTCCCGAGTATCCGGCTCTTGAAGAGAGCAACCGAAAGAGTCCGGCACCGTCTGGTATGCGGTCGGACGTACGGAGGGATCTGCTAGAGCGAGCGACTATCTCGGAAGAGCACCGTACGTTGATGGGTATGGTGATTGAAAGGATTTCGTCCGCCGAAAGTGGGTTGCATGAAGCCTTTATGAGTCTACTGATGGGTTTTGAGGTACGCGAAATGATGTACATTTTTGACAGTACCGCACATTTTAAGGTGTGCCTCGTGTAGATAGTAGCCCCTGAGTCTCTGGTTGTCGACGAAAACGGCGGCAAACAGAGGATCGTAGTCCCGGGTAATGACCAGACCGCCTTTATGTGCAGGTGGTTGAAGCTCCGGTGGCTAGCCGGACTGATGGGTTTGCCGGACTAAAGCGGCAACTAGATGCGGCAGATGCCGACATTGTGCTTGTCAACAAGCGGCTTGACGAGGCACAGGGTGAGTTATTTTTCTGGTGATCGTCACATAATAAGAGCAGCATGATGCGAATATCTTTAATATGTTGTGACTGCAGATGGAGCTGCCACCGTGGAGGCCCTTCGGGCGGAGCTTACCTGAGCCAAGGAGCAAGCAAGGAGTAGTAATGCGGCCGATTTAAAGGCGGCCGAAGAGTTAAGAGCCGAAAAGGATGCGCATTGCGAGAGCAAAGAGAAAATGGCCAAGATGGCTGTAAAGTTAAAAGACACTGCCGACCGTTGCCAGCTTCTTGAAGAAGAAAACCAGGTGAAGGCGACGGACCTGGAAAAGGCCACGATGGCGACCAAAGACACCCTCTCTGCGATGAGAGCGAAGAAGGAGGAGCTACGTCAAGCTGGGGATATCGCGGCTGGGAAACCCTTCATGCTGCAGAGAAAGTTTGGAGATCCTCAGTATGCCCCTCTGGACCGGCCATGGAGTTCAGCGGACGCATATCTGGACTTGGCGGAGAGTGCTGTCATTGCGGCCGAATACTTTTGAGATCAAATAGATCGTGAAGTGGACAAGCTATTCTTGTCACAATTTAATGTTCCAAAGCGTCCGCTTCCATTGACTGATCAGCTTGTCGAATGGGCCGAGCTGAATAGATTGTTCGGACTCGCCATGAGGTCTGTTGTGGATCATCTATGGACGGAAAGGCCAAAGCCGAACATCTATTTTAGTTTGGTGCAGCAGTTCCTTGGTGTGGTGCCGCGCATTGATGCGATGAAGAGGTCGGCGTGCATAGAAGTCTCGCGGATGGCCCTTGCCCGTGTCAAAACATACTGGGCGGAGATGGATGCCACCACTGTCGCGGCGCAGGGTTCGGCCATAGGCCGAGTGGCTGCCGAGCACTATTTTGAAGAAGTTCTTGAAGGCGCTCGTTCGATAGAGGCCCAGTGCTCGAAGAATATTATGTTTGAATGACATGTATTCCCATTGTAAAAACAATGTTTTATTAAGTTTATCAAGGCTGTATTTATACTTTTGCCCGAAAGTGTGATGCCTCCTGTGTGGCCGTTTATGTATATGTGTATATAACCTGAAAGATTGCAGTCTTCGGCTTCAGCCCCCACGCACATAATGCAGGGGTGTTCACAGAAGACACATGTTCACACTTGATCCAACATCTTGGTCCATTAAGGAGGTGATAGCGCAGCGAACTAGGCAACCTGTAGCGACCCGACCTCAGATGGTCAAGTCTCTGTGCTTCAGTGTCATCCTTGGATCGGTAATGCCGACACACACAGTACTCGAAAGATTTATAATAGAGTGGCAATCACACACTATTATATTGAATGTCTCAAGAGAGAACTTATTACAATAACATGGCTTAAGTCCATCTAATACGATAACAGCGGAAGGCTTGGAAGATAAAGTGAGTCCATCAACTCCAACGGCATAGCTAAGCTGCACGGCAACGACCTAACGAACCTTACTCCTCGTCTGAAAAGCCTGCAACATCATACGTTGCAGCCCGAAAACGGGTCAACACATGGAATATGCTGGCAATGTAACACAGTAGAGCAAGAACAGAATAATGCTATCACTACATGCATATTTGGCTGGTGGAAAGCTCTATGGTTATAGTTTTTGCGAAAAACCAATTTTTCCCTACAACAAAGGAATAGATTTTAATTTTAACTATCATGCTAGTTGAAACATCATTGAGAAGGTTCCTCCAACTCAATCCCAATTAAAGTGATTAACATCCCAACAGTATTAATTAAGAATGGTGAGATACATGTGATAATCCAAATACTAGATACTCAAGAATTGTCCATAACCGGGGACACGGCTAACCATGATTAGATTATACACTCTGCAGAGGTTTGCGCACTTTTCCCCACAAGACTCGATCGCCTCCGTTGGATTTTTCACACTACACGGTGTTTGAGAAACGGATGACCAAGACACAGTCTTTCAGAAACATTAACTCTCTACTCCGGACAGACCATACCAAACCTACATCCCACTACCTGCTGATCTGCCTCTTCAAGAGCTTCACGTAACTTACTCAACTATGGTAGAGCCCATAATAGCTTGTGGCTGCACACGGAAGTTTCTAGCATGAATCACCTCAGTTCCCTTTGAGCCTGGGTGGCGGTCCATAGGAAGATCACACGGGTACTCCGGGATTTCCAAAAAAAAAATACAGCCAACACTGGGTTCCCCAGGTGCCTCAATCCACCCAGATGTTAAATTAAGTTGCCACCTTAAGTTGAACCCTTAATTAAGAATCTCACAACTGTCATGGATTTCACTCAAACCCAAACCACGTCTACGAGAATAGCATAGCATAGTAATATAAGCAGCGTAGAAGTAACTCCCAGGGTTTGAATGTAACAGGGTAATAGGTTCTACCTCAACAACTACTTCCCAACCCACATGTTAATGACATCTTAATCATGCAATGTGTGAGGATTGAAACTAATGCATAAAAACTGGGTTATAAAAGGGATATGATCAAAGTGTTACTTGCCTTGCTGACGGTCTACGAAACCTAGGGACTCATTGTAGCACGCTTCGCACTCCGGGTGTTCTATCACAAACAAACAATAACATACATAAGCAACAAGCAAGAGATGCACAAGCAAAACTCAAATAAAAGAGATTGACCAGAAGGTTCAACTTAAGAACTTCGGTTCGCAAAAAGAATCAAATCAAACGGAGCAACGAAACTCAAACGGCGAAAAAGAGAAGCTTCGTTTACTAATCTGAACCTAGGTCAAATTTTATAGTAGCAAAACTTATTTGAGTTGGTTAAACGAAAAGAGGGTTTCGAGATAAAGATCTAGGCGCTTGAATCGCCTGATTCTGACTAACGAGCGAAAAGATAAACAGAAACTAAGATCGGATCAGAAATCGCGATCGAGAAAAACTCGCGGAATAAATCTGATAAAAGAAATCTGACGAACAGACTAACGAACGAGCGTTCGTTAGCTGTAACTAACGGGCGAAAATCCGTTCGTTAAAACGAACATACGGACGAACGTCCGCTGACTAGAAGAACCGAGAAAAACCGGTGATCCGAAAAAACGAATCTAGGGTTTTCTAAAAAACCCGAATGGTTTTAGAAAGAAAAACCAGTGGCGGATCCGGCGGCTACCTCTGGCGGGGCTCCGGCGAGGCGAGGGCGGCGGCGGCAGACAGCGCGGGCGGCGGTGGTGGCGGCGGGGCGGCTGCGGTGGTGGTGGTGGGGGGCTCAGTGGGATGCTTTAAAGGGCGGGGGGCGGCTTGCTTGGGCGAGGGGGCGCCTGGGGAGGAGTCCGAGCCGGACTCTCCTCGGCGTCCATGCCGGGTACGGTGGAGCGGGCGAGGGAGGCGGTGGCGTGGGCGGGCCGGCCTGGCTAGGCTGGGCCTTAGGCCCAGTCGGGCGCGGGAACTTTTTTTTAGAAAAAATTTGCCGACCGAAATAAAATCCTAGAAAAATAAATAAAAATCTAAAAATGCCAAAACAAATTTTCACCGTCTAAATAAAATATTTAGAACGGGATGAACATTTTCTTGGCCCTAAAATTCAATTTTGAAAACATGCAATTTTTCTAATGCAAATAAAATCCGAATAAAATCAAATAAATGATTTTAATATTTGTCCTCATATATTTCAATTATTTTGGAGAATTCATATTATCTCCTCTCATTTATTTTAATGTGAAACATTTTCCGGAGAGAAAAATAATTAAAATCAAAAATCCTCGTTTCAATATTTCATAAGAATCAAATATGAAAATAGGGAAATCCCCAACTCTCTCCGAGGGTCCTTGAGTTGCTTAGGATTTTCGAGGATCGCGAGACGAAAAGCAAATGAAATATGATATGCATGGATGACTATGTATAACATTCCAAATTGAAAATTTGGGATGTTACAAACCTAGCCCCCTTAAGATGAATCTCGCCCTCGAGATTCGGGTTGGCTAGAAAATAGGTGTGGGTGGTCTTTGCGAAGATCATCCTCTCGTTCCCAGGTGGCTTCATCCTCCGTGTGGTGGCTCCACTGAACCTTGCAAAACTTGATAACCTTACTGCGGGTGACTCTGCTGGCAAACTCAAGAATCTTTACTGGCTTTTCCTCATAGGTCAAATCACTGTCCAACTGAATTGCCTCCAAGGGTACTGTATCTCTTAACGGTATATCGGCCATCTCAGCATGACACTTCTTCAGCTATGAAACATGAAACACATCATGAACTCCTGACAATCCTTCGGGTAATTCCAACTTGTAGGCAACTTCTCCCATCCGTTCCAAAACATGATACGGTCCTACAAATCTCAGAGCTAATTTTCCCTTAACTCCAAAACGTTTCACTCCTCGCAAGGGAGATACTTGCAGATATACTCTGTCTCCAATTTCGTAGGTTACCTCTTTGTGTTTGGAGTCCGCATAACTCTTATGTCTGGACTGAGCAATCTTCAATCTATCACGAATCAATTTGACCTTCTCTTCAGACTCCTTGATCAAGTCTGGTCCAAACAACTGTCGGTCTCCTACCTCGTCCCACATCAAAGGTGTTCTGCACCTGCGTCCATACAGGGCTTCAAACGGTGCCATCTTCAAACTGGCTTGGTAGCTATTGTTGTACGAGAACTCTACGTAAGGCAAATTGTCATCCCAACTAGATCCATAGTCTAGCGCACAGGCTCTAAACATGTCCTCCAAAATTTGGTTCACTCTCTCGGTTTGTCCATCTGTCTCTGGGTGAAAAGCTGTACTGAACTCTAACCTTGTTCCCAAAGTGTGATGTAACTGATGCCAAAACTTTGAAGTAAACTGTGTTCCTCTATCTGATACGATGGTCCTCGGAACTCCATGCAGACATACGATCTTAGACATATAAATCTTGGCTAACTTTGCACTGGTATAAGTGGTCTTCACTGGGATGAAGTGAGCCACTTTGGTCAAGCGATCAACTACTACCCATATGGAATCATATTCTGCTTTAGTCCTGGGCAATCCGGTGATAAAGTCCATGCCAAGCTTATCCTACTTCCATTCGGGTATCGGCATAGGCTGTAACAGTCCTGCTGGCTTCTGATGTTCTGCCTTCACTCTCTGACATACATCACATACGGCTACATACTCGGCAATATCCTTCTTCATACCGGTCCACCAGAAACGTTCCTTCAAATCTAGATACATCTTGGTGTTTCCGGGGTGTATCGAGTATGGTGATTCATGAGCCTCTTGAAGTATTAACTTCCTGATTTCCTGGTTATTGGGCACATAGATTCGGTCCTCAAACCATAGTGTATCGTGCTCATCTTCACGAAAACCTTTGGCCTTTCCTTTGCTCATCTTCTCCTTTATCTCGGCAATCTCCTTGTCCTCCTTCCGAGCTTCCCGAATCTTGTCCAGCAATGTCGACTGGACCTCCATTGTTGCAACGGATCCTCTAGGAAGAATCTCCAATCAAAGTTCCATGATATTCTCTGCTAACTCCTTCGGCAATCCCTTACTTTCGAGGATATTAGCATAACTCTTCCTGCTCAAGGCATCTGCTACAACATTGGCCTTTTCTGGATGATAGTGTAGCTTCATGTCATAATCCTTTATAAGCTCCAACCTTATCCTCTGTCTAAGGTTCAGTTCCTTCTGGGTGAAAATGTACTTCAAACTCTTATGGTCCGTGTATACATCACATCGGTTTCCAGTAAGGTAATGTCTCCAGGTCTTCGATGCATGCACTACGACTGCTAATTCCAAATCATGCATGGCATAGTTCAACTCATGAGGTTTTAGTTGTCGTCAGGCATACGAAACAACTCTTCCATCCTGCATAAGTACACATCCAAGCCCTAAGCAAGAGGCGTCGCAATACACTTGGAATTCCTTATGTATATCCGGCAGTGTTAGCACTGGTGCTGTAGTCAACCATTTCTTCAACTCCTGGAAACTTGCCTCGCAATCTTATGTCCATTTAAACTTAGTATCCTTCTTTAACAGTTCAGTCATTGGCTTCGCAATCTTGGAAAAATTCTCAATGAATCTCCGATAGTAACCCACGAGTCCAAGGAAACTGCGGATCTCACTAACTAAGGTGGGTGCCAACCATTCAGTGACTGACTAAATTTTGCTAGGGTCTACTGCTATACCTTCTCCCCATATAACATGTCCAAGGAATCCGACTTCCTTCAACCAAAACTCGCATTTGCTAAACTTAGCATACAGCTGGTGTTCCCTGAGTTTCTCGAGAACTAAGCGCAAATGCTCCTTGTGCTCCTCCTCGTTCTTTGAGTATACCATAATATCATCAATAAACACCACCACAAACTTGTCCAAATACTCCATGAACACCTTGTTCATCATGCTCATGAAATAAGCAGGGGCATTAGTCAGTCCAAATGACATGACCGTGTACTCGTATAATCCATACCGCATCGTGAATGATGTCTTTGGTATATCCTTCTCCCGTATCTTCAACTGATGGTATCCTGATCGCAGATCAATCTTCGAAAACACCTTAGCTCCTTGCAACTGATCAAACAGATCGTTGATCATCGGCAGTGGGTACTTGTTCTTGATCGTCACTTCATTCAAGGCTCGATAGTCAACAACCATCCTTAGGGATTTACCCTTCTTCTCAACCAAAAGCACGGGGGCTCCCCAAGGTGGTGAACTTCTTCGAATGTATCCTTTCTCCAACAACTCCTTGATCTGTTTCTTAATTTCCTCCAGATCATTTGCGGGCATCCGATAGGGTCTCTTGGATATTGGTCCTGTTCCTGGCAACAGCTCTATCAAAAACTCAATGTCTCTATCCGGTGGCATGCCTGGTAACTCCTCTGGAAAGACATCCGGATAATCCTTTACTACAGGCACTTCCTCCTGAACAACTCCCGTGAGGGTATTCACTTGGCTCCTCCTAGGCACATGCCTAGACACATACTTAATCCTTTTTCCCTCCGGGGTGGTAAGATAAATCGACTTACTAGCATAGTCAATACTCCCTCCAAACTTTGACATCCAGTCCATACCTCATATCACATCCAATCCTTGTGACTCTAAGATAATTAGGTCGGACGGAAAAACATGTGTGCCAATGGTTAAGGGTACCTGGTCGCACCATCGGCTAGCCATGTATTCTGCTCTGGGAGAGCTCACTAAGAGAGGGTTCCTAAGGGTTTGGGTTGGTAGTTTAAACTTATCCACAAATCCCCTTGATATGTATGAATGCGATGCACCAGTATCGAAAAGAACAAGAGTAGTAAATGACTTAACCAAACACTTACCTATTACCGCGTCCGGCTGCTCTTCAACCTCCTCCACGTTAACATGGTTCACTTGTCCTTTGTTGAATGGATTAGGCTTCTTCCCAGCGCTCCCATTTCCGTTTCCATTCTTTCCTTCAGGGCACTCCATGGCATAGTGTCCAGTCTTCCCACACTTGAAGCAAGTAACGTGACTTAGATCCCTTTTGGTGGGTGTGGCTGGATTGGGGCGGTTCTGATTATTGTTGGCTCCGTTCCCATTCCCATTCTTAGCGCCATTGTGATTATGAGATACTCCTCCCGTGTGGTTGTGACCTCCATGGTTATGGACAAGTCCTCCCGAATTCGGGGTTAGGCGAGGCCTTTGCTGAGCTCCTGAGTTATACTTCCCTTGTCCATACTTTCTCTTGCGGCTCTCAATCTGCTGCTGCTTCCCTTCGATCATAAGAGCCTTATCTACCAACTCCTGGTAGTTGTTGAAGGTTGCTACCATCAACTGTATGCTCATCTCATCATTCAGCCCTTCCATAAACTTCTCCTGCTTTGCGGCATCTGTGGCCACATCATCAGGGGCATAGCGAGATAACTTGCTAAACTCATCCATGTACTGTGCCACAATATGGTTCCCTTGACGTAGGTTGCGAAACTCCCGCTTCTTCATACTCATAGCTCCAGTTGAGACATGGGTCGTGCGAAAAGCTTGCTGAAACTGGTCCCATGTGACCGTGGCTATGGGGAAAGTGGCTGTGTAATTCTCCCACCATGAGGCTGCAGGTCCATCCAATTGATGTGCGGCAAAGCGCACCCCCTCAGCATCCGTGCAACCTGCGCTGGTCAACTCCCTTCCAATATGGCATAGCCAATCATCTGCAACTAGAGACTCGATGCTACTGGAAAACACCGGCGGCTGTAACCTTAGAAAACGGGCTAGGTTGTCCACTGGCGATGGGTTGTTGTTGTTGTTGTTGTTGCCCTGGTTCTGAACTAGCAATTGCATCAAAGTATTCTGCTGCTGGATCAATTGGGTGAGCTCCGGTGGGAAAAAAACCGAGGTCACGTCTCGGAGGCATCTGATGGGTTTAGATGGAAGAGATCAGAATAGAAAATGGGTCTAATGAGAAAACACTACCCATATGCACGTGAGACAAACACAAACATTTCACTCAATTAATCAAGCAAGGGCATACAAACGGTCTAGGACTATCGCAAAGTGCTCATCTAACACTAATTACATGGGGGAATGCTACTAATATTTGGTGGTCGTCTAGAAATTCTGATCGGTGGAAGACTCCATGATGTCTGCTCCAACTTCGCCTTCAAAGTCATCATCACTAGGATCGGAATCGGTGTCGTCGATGATGATGTAATCCTCGGGGCGTATCTCCTTGGGTTCTTCTTCTTCGTCTTCTTCCACTGGTACTGGTCCTCCCATGAATACTCCGATCTTCTTGACTAAGTCGGCATTCCTCTCCAGTAGTGTCTTGATTTCCTCCTCATATACATCGCGTGTAAACTTGAGTTCTTCCTCCAGTTCAATGATTCTAGTCTTCACCTTCTTCAAGTCCATCATGTTCGCGCACATATGGTTCTCCTGACGTTGAATGTGCTGGTTTAACTCCTGGATGAAAGCGGCAATGGATCTATCATTCTTGGTGCTGATTACTTCCCATTGCTCGTCTCGACGCCCACATATTTGGTAGATAGTGTCCTTGAGTTCCCTGTTGTAGACTTCTCCAATGCGCCCCATGGTAATGTGGGCTTCCATGCTCTTGCCTAGACTCCAGGTGGGTGCTTCAAAAGAAAACTCTATGGGTTTAGAAGTTGGCGTGAACGTCCTTCCTGGAATTTGTACTTGAACCATCCAGCGCTCCTCTTCAGGTAAAGTGGCATTGTACGTTCCGATGAAGCTTGGTATTCCAATGTTCGAATACCTAGAGACTTCCTTCAAGTGGCATCCAAAAGGTGTGTCTTCATCCGGTTGCGCAAACTTGTTCTTCATCTCTGCCATCCTAAAGAGTAGAAAATGGAGAGAAGTCGGAAATGAGAAGAGAAGTGTGGCCTAGGGTTTATCGTGTCCTACACTCAACGTGTGCTCTGATACCATCTTGTAGCGACCTGACCTTAGATGGTCAAGTCTCTATGCTTCAGTGTCATCCCTGGATCGGTAATGCTGACACACACAGTACTCGAAGGATTTATAACAGAGTGGCAATCACACACCTATTACATCGAATGTCTCAAGAGAGAACTTATTACACTAACATGGCTTAAGGCCATCTAATACGATAACAGCGGAAGGCTTGGAAGATAAAGTGAGTCCATCAAGTCCAACGGCATAGCTGAGCTGCACGGCAACGTCCTAACGAACCTTACTCCTCGTCTGAAAAGTCTGCAACATCATACGTTGCAGCCCGAAAACGGGTCAACACATGGAATATGCTGGCAATGTAACACAGTAGAGCAAGAACAGAATAATGCTATCACTACATGCATATTTGGGTGGTGGAAAGCTCTATCGTTATAGTTTTTGCGACAAGCCAATTTTTCCCTACAACAAAGGAATAGATTTTAATTTTAACTATGATGGTAGTTGAAACATCATTGAGAAGGTTCCTCCAACTCAATCCCAATTAAAGTGATTAACATCCCAACATTATTAATTAAGAATGGTGAGATACATGTGATAATCCAAATACTAGATACTCAAGAATTGTCCATAACCGGGGACACGGCTAACCATGATTAGATTATACACTCTGTAGAGGTTTGCGCACTTTTCCCCACAAGACTTGATCGCCTCCGTTGGATTTCTCGCACTACACGGTGTTTGAGAAACGGATGACCAAGACACGGTCTTTCAGAAACATTAACTCTCTACTCCGGACAGACCATACCAAACCTACATCCCACTACGTGCTGATCTGCTCTTCAAGAGCTTCACGTAACTTACTCAACTATGCTAGAGCCCATAATAGCTTGTGGCTGCACACGAAGTTTCTAGCATGAATCACCTCAGTTCCCTTTGAGCCTGGGTGACGGCCCATAGGAACATCACACGGGTCCTCCGGGATTTCCAAAAAAATACAAGCAACACTGGGTTCCCTAGGTGCCTCAATCCACCCAGATGTTAAATTAAGTTGCCACCTTAAGTTGAACCCTTAATTAACAATCTCACAGCTGACATGGATTTCACTCAAACCCAAACCACGTCTATGAGCATAGCATAGCATAGCATAGTAATATAAGCAGCATAGAAGTAACTCGCAGGGTTTGAATGTAACAGGGTAATAGGTTCTACCTCAACAACTACATCCCAACCCACATGTTAATGACATCCTAATCATTCAATGTGTGAGGATTGGAACTAATGCATAAAATTGGGTGATAAAAGGGATATGATCAAAGTGTTACTTGCCTTGCTGACGGTCTGCGAAACCTAGGGACTCGTAGTAGCACGCTTCACACTCTGAGTGTTCTATCGCAAACAAACAATAACATACATAAGCAACAAGCAAGAGATGCACAAGCAAAACTCAAATAAAAGAGATTGACCAGAAGGTCCAACTTAAGAACTCCGGTTCGCAAAAAGAATCAAATCAAACGGAGCAACGAAACTCAAACGGCGAAAAAGAGAAGCTTCGTTACTAATATGAACCTAGGTCAAATTTTACAGTAGAAAAAGTTATTTGAGTTGGTTAAACGGAAAGAGGGCTTCAAGACGAAGATCTAGGTGCTTGAATCGCCTGATTCTGACTAACAAGCGAAAAGATAAACAGAAACTAAGATCGGATCAGAAATTGCGATCGAGAAAAACTCGCGGAATAAATCCGATAAATGAAATCTGACGAGCAGACTAACGAACGAGCATTCATTAGCCGTAACTAACGGGCGATAACCCGTTCATTAAAACAAACATATGGCCGAACGTCCGCTGACTAGAAGAACCGAGAAAAACCGGCGATCCGAAAAAACAAATCTAGGATTTTCTAAAAAAAACCAAACGGTTTTAGAAAGAAAAACCGGCGGCGGATCCGGCGGCTACCTCCGGCGGGGCTCCAGCGAGGCGATGGCGGCGGCAAGCGGCGACAGACAGCGCAGGCGGCTGCGGGCGGCGGCGGCACATGCCACGGGCGGCTGCGGGTGGCGGTGGTGGCTGCGGTGGTGGTGGTGGGGGGGGGGGGGGGCTCGGTGGCGGGCTTTAAAGGGGGGGGTGGCGGCGGCTTGCTTGGGCGAGGGGGCGCCCGGGGAGGAGTCCGAGCCGGACTCTCCTCACCGTCCGTGCCGGGCACGGCGGCGCGAGCCAGGGAGGCGGTGGCGCGGGCGGGCCGGCCTGGCTCGGCTGGGTCTTAGGCCCAGTCGGGGGCGAGAACTTTTTTTGAAAAAAAAATTTGCCGACCGAAATAAAATCCTAGAAAAATAAATAAAAATCTAAAAATTCCAAAACAAATTTTCACCGTCTAAATAAAATATTTAGAACGGGATGAACATTTTCTTGGCCCTAAAATGCAATTTTGAAAACGTCCAATTTTTCTAATGCAAATAAAATCAGAATAAAATCAAATAAAATCAAATAAATGATTTTAATATTTTCCTCGAATATTTCAATTATTTTGGAGAAGTCTTATTATATCCTCTCATTTATTTTAATGTGAAATATTTTTCGGAGAGAAAAATAATTAAAATCAAAAATCCTCGTTTCAATATTTGATAAAAATCAAATATGAAAACAGGGAAATCCCCAACTCTCTCCGAGGGTCCTTGAGTTGCTTAGGATTTTCGAGGATCGCGAGACGAAAAGCAAATGAAATATGATATGCATGGATGACTATGTATAACATTCCAAATTGTAAATTTGGGATGTTACACAACCAGACTGTAATACTTTAACACTTTCACTTAGCCAGAGGAGTTTGACAGTGGGGCTACTATATAGCCCATGGTGGCTCCGCACTCATCCGAATTTGGGGTGCGTACATGCCTGGCTGGGAAACGGCCCTTCGTTAAGGCGGAGGAATCCCGAAGATTCTAGTAGGTCATCGAGTGGTTGACCAGTCTCGTGCTATATCATGACAGTCAGTTTTCGGCTTTCTCTACTGAGGTGCTCGTCCGGATGAACCAGGGCACAATCGTAGTAGTTCTCCTGGTGCCGCCTTAGCCGATAGAGCGGAACATAAGGCAGCAAAACACAGGAGCCGGGCAAACCCAACATTTGACCAAAGACATGATTCGGAGCTGATACATATAAGATCAAACTCGCGACGCCGAACACTCCCTAAGGTATTCGGTCTTTATGGTGTAAACCAAGCCTAAACAGCGCCCTTTATAATAAGCCCCTGGTGTCCAGGTACGTGCAATATTCTGACGTGGCCACATGCCAATACGTCAGCATCCTTCTCCATTGTACTGAGAATCCGAGGGATGTGTATCAACAAGAGACAGTAAAAAAAGGTTTACGCAGGGTCTTAATCTAAAAAGAATCCTTGGAACAGGTCCCTGCTGCACGTCTGCGCCTGTGTCTCCATTGTGCTGTATCCTGGACGGGTGTAGCATGATGGTTATCTGTAAAAGAGAGGAACTTAGTTGAAAAGTTATCGTGCAAAAAGGTAGATTGTACTAAAGAAAATGTGTACAGTTCAAGATGAGTAAAGTTGAGCCTAATTGCCCCTTGTTTACGCGTGTTCAGCCCCTTGTATTGTAATAGGGGTATAGCCATCAAACCTGTATCGATTACATATAACTGCACTAGACTCGTCTAACCGCGTCCGTGGTCTTAATGACCTGTCGGATGCTTCAGTTGGTGAGGCCGTTTAGCGTGCGGCAGTCCGCACGCAAGGAGTGCTCAATATTTCCATTTACCGTAATGACGCCGCGTGGACCGGGCATCTTAATCATAAGAGAAGCGTAATGCGGTATTGCGTTAAAGCGAGCAAAAGCGTCGCGTCCGAGTAGAGCTTGATAGCCACTTTGGAATGACGCGATGTGGAAGGTTAACTTTTCGCTGCAGAAGTTATCGAGAAAGCCGAATATAACCTCTAGTAGTAGGGAGCCTGTGCAATGGGCTTCTGGGCCTGGCGTTACTCCTTTAAAGGTAGTATTGCTGTGGCTAATTTTTGCTGGGTATATCCCCATGTTGCGTACTGTGTCCTAATATATCAGGTTTAAACTGCTACCACCGTCCATCAGAACTCGTGTGAAGTGGTATCCGTCAATTATTGGGTCTAGTACCAAGGCAGCCCATCCTGCACGTCGGACACTTGCTGAGTAATCCCGATGGTCAAAAGTGATCAGTTGGGACGACTAGTGGCAGAATTTCGTGGTGATAGGCCCTGGGGCATGTGTCTTTGGGAGTGCCGCTTTGTTTCTCCCCTTTATTACGTGTAACACGTTGATTGTTTTGACTTATGGTGGGAATTTTCTCTGTTCCCCAGTGCTTTGCTTGCGAGGCTCGTCCTCGTCTTTGCTTGGTGTATCCTACCCCTTATGTTCGGCGTTGAGCTTGCCGGACTGCTTGAAGACCCAACATTCTCTATGGGTATGATTTGCAGGTTTGTCGGGGGTACTATGTATCTGACATATTTGGTCCAGAATCTTGTTTAGGCTGGACAGTTCGTCTCTGTTGCCTTTGGAGGGCGGCTTTCGCTGACCTGGCCGGGAGCTTCTGAATCCGGCGTTTACCGCCGTGCTCTTCGGGCTGTCTTCTTTATTCCGAAGCTTGTTTTTGCTGCATTGTGATTTCCCGTTTCCGTCCCTGACTTTGGATGTACTTGGGTCGCTGGTGCTGCATCGGGCTAACCAGCTGTCCTCGCCCGCGCAAAAGCGGGTCATGAGGCTTGTTAATACTGCCATTGTTCTCGGCTTTTCTTGGCCGAGGTGTCTGGCGAGCCATTCGTCTCGAACACTGTGCTTGAAAGCTGCTAAGGCTTCGGCGTCTGGACAGTCTACTATTTGGTTCTTCTTGGTGAGGAACATGTTCCAAAGCTTCTGGGCTGACTCTCCGGGCTGTTGAGTTATATGACTTCAATCGTCTGCATCCGGGGGTCGGACATAGGTCCCTTGAAAATTTGCCCGAAAGGCGTCTTCGAGCTCTTCCCAGCTTCTAATGGAGTTTTCGGGGAGTCTTTTAAGCCAGTGCCGAGCTGGCCCTTTGAGCTTGAGGGGTAAGTACTTGATGGTGTGGATATCGTCTCCACGATCCATGTGGATATGGAGGATATAGTCCTCAATCCAAACCCCAAGGTCTGTTGTTCCGTCGTACGCCTCTATGTTTACGGGTTTGAATCCCTCTGGAAATTCATGGTCCAGCACCTCATCGGTGAAACATAGGGGGTGTGCGGCACCCCTGTATTTGGGTGTACCGTGGTGTTTGGATGTTTGTTGTGTTGTATTGCATACTGGAGCGCGTTTGTGTGGCCCGTATATGGATCTGGTTGAACCGTCCTTGTGATGCGAGCCCTCACGTGGACTGTGTACTGGCTTATGTGCATCGTCATTTGGCGCTCTGTATTGGCCACGAGGTCGTCTATCCGACCAGATGGCCGTTTTGTTTTCTATTGCGGAGGGTCTAAGGCCTCCTCGTCGAATTCGGGTAGCAACTTTCGCTTCGGGTAGCTCTTGGTGTGGCGATTACCGCCGTAGTTCGCTGCAGTGTTGAGTACTTTACTCCATCAGATTCTGAGGGTGTCTTGTGTAGCTCTGAGCCTTTGCTTCTGCTTTTTCAGACTCCTTGCCGTGGCAACAAGCCTTTGATGGGCATTTTGTTGCTCTGGGCGCTAGTCCGGTGTGATGTCGTACGGACTGTTATCTTCGACGGAGTCGGGTTGTCCGGTTTGATTCTCCGTGTTGCCCTGGTCGGGCGATGGTTCACCCTGCTCTATTGCTGGGTCTATATGACCATTGTTTCTGCCGAGGCGGGACTTGGAGCGGCGCTTACGCCGCCGCTTTGACTGCTTCTCGAGGGAACAACCCTTTGTTGCGTCCTTCCGTTCCTCCTCGTCGTTTTATTTGGGTGTGTCCACCATGAATACATCATATGATGAAGTGGGCGTCCAGTGCCCCGTGGGCACTGGTTCCTGTTCGTCTCCTGCATCATTGTCCATACCATCGATGTCTTCGGAGTCGAGGTCGAGCATGTCAGTCAAATCTTCGACAGTGGCTACTAAGTGGGTGGTGGGTGGGCGGCAAATTTCTTCGTCATCCGCACCCCAATCCCGCCGGACATAGTTCGGCCAGGACTCTCCTAACAAGGAGAGAGACCTTAATGAGTTCAGTATGTCGCCGAAGGGCGAGTGTTGAAAGATATCCGCAGAGGTAAACTCCATGGTCGGCGCCCAATTGGATTCGATAGGCACGGGCGCAGGCGGTCCAGAATCCGTGGCCGGGGAAGGATCCGGCAGTGTGGCATCTTGGCTCTCGTGAAGGGTAAGGTCGATATTCGGCTCGATCGTCGCTAAGGGTGCGGCCTCCGTGACGGGGTCTATCCACCCGTCCATGGATGGCGCAACTGGTTCCGAATTGAGGGTCGGAGCGGTTGCCAGCGCGATCTCCTGGACACTGTCTGATGGCAGAGCTAAATCATGCTCATCGTGATCGCGTGGCGCACTAAGCAGGGGCTCGAATCCGTCGAAGATCAAGTCTCCGCGGATATCGGCCGTGTAGTTTAAACTTCCAAACCTGACCTGATGGCCAGGGGCGTAACTCTCGATCTTTTCCAGATGGCCAAGTGAGTTGGCCCGCAGTGCGAAGCCGCCGAATACAGAGATCTGTCTGGTGAGAAAAGTCTCACCCTGGACTACATCGCTATTGATGATCGAAGGAGCCATCAAGCCTAATGGCGACGACACAGAGGAACTCTCAATGAAAGCACCAATGTCGGTGTCAAAACTGGCGGATCTTAGGTAGGGGGTCCCGAACTGTGCGTCCAAGGTGGATGGTAATAGGAGGCAGGGGACATGATGTTTTACCCAGGTTCGGGCCCTCTTGATGGAGGTAAAACCCTACGTCCTGCTTGATTATTCTTGATAATATGTGTAGTACAAGAGTTGATCAACCATGAGATCGGAGAGGCTAAACCCTAGAAGCTAGCGTATGGTATGATTGTATGTTGTCCTACGGACTAAAACCCTCCGGTTTATATAGACACCGGAGGGGGCTACGGTTACACAAGGTCGGTTACAAAGGAGGAGATATACATATCCGTATTGCCTAGCTTGCCTTCCACGCCAAGTAGAGTCCCATCCGGGCATGGGACGAAGTCTTGAATCTTGTATCTTCATAGTCCAACAGTCCGGCCAAAGGATATAATCCGGCTGTCCGGAGACCCCCTAACCCAGGACTCCCTCAATCTCTATCTATGTAAATAAGTACGTGAGTTATATATAATAAAGAGTACTTTTGAGTTGAGGGCTTTGTTTTCTTGCTATGATCTTGAGGGAATACAAGAAAGAATAAAAAGAAATAAAAGGATCATGTATTGATCTTATGGAGAGTAATGACTTCACATATAAAGAGTATGGTGAATAAAAGTTGTTCAGAGTTGACAAACATAGTTTTGGTCGTTATTGCAATTAATAGGAAGTAATAAAGAAAGAGAGGCTTCACATATAAATATACTATCTTGGACATCTTTTGTAATTGTGAGCACTCATTAAAATATGACATGCTAAAAAGTTGATGTTGGAAAAGCAAGACAATGTAATGGGTTATGTTTTCTTATATCTGACTAGACATTATATTGTCTTGGATCATCCAACATATTGAGCTTGCCTTACCCTCTCATGCTAGCCAAATTCTTTGCACCAAGTAGAGATACTACTTGTGCTTCCAAACATCCCTGAAACCAGTTTTGCCATGAGAGTCCACCATACCTACCTATGAATTGAGTAAGATCCTTCAAGTAAGTTGTCATCGGTGCAGGCAATAAAAATTGTTCTCTAAATATGTATGATCTATTAGCGTGAATAAAATAAGCTTTATACGAACTTGTGATATGGAAGAAATAAAAGCGATAGACTGTATAATAAAGGTCTTTATCACAAGCGGCAATATAAAGTGATGTTCTTGTGCATTAAGATTTTGTGCATCCAACCATAAAAGCGCATGACAACCTCTGCTTCCCTCTGCGAAGGGCCTATCTTTTACTTTTATCTTCTACCCTTATACAAGAGTCATGGTGATCATCACCCTTCCTCTTTACACTTTTTTACTTCGGCAAGCACTATGTGTTGGAGAGATCCAGATATACATATCCACTCGGATGTAGGTTATCATAAAGTATTATTGTAGACATTACCCTTGAGGTAAAAGGTTGGGAGGCAAAATTATAAGCCCCTATCTTTCTTCGTGTCCGATTGAAGCTTTGAACCCGTAAGTATCGCGCAAGATTAAATGATAGTTGAGTATGTGGACTTGCTGAAAAGCTCTTATATTGACTCTTACTGATGTTATCATAAATTGCAGTTGCTTCAATGACTGAGATCATAGTTTGTTAGTTTTCAATGAAGTTTCTGATTCATGCTTTATCTTGTGAACTAATTGTTACTTTAGAATAAGAAATTATATGGCATTATATGTTGCCGTTCTAAAGATGATCATGATGCCCTCATGTCCATATTTTATTTTATCGACACCTCTATCTCTAAACATGTGGACATATTTTTCGATTTTGGCTTTCGCTTGAGGACAAGCGACGTCTAAGCTTGGGGGAGTTCATATGTCCATTTTTCATCATGCTTTTATATCGATATTTATTGCATTATGGGCTGTTATTACATGTTATATCACAATTATATGCCTTTTCTCTCTTATTTTATAAGGTTCACATGAAGAGGGGGAATGCCAACAGCTGGAATTCTGGACTGGAAAAGGAGCAAATATTAGAGACCTATTCTACACAACTCCAAAAGTCCTAAAACTTCACGGAGAATATTTTTGGAATATATATAAAATATTGGGCGAAGAAAGCACCAGAGGGGGGCCACCAGCCAGCAACAAGGGTGGAGGGCGCGCCCTACCCCCTGGGCGCCCCCTGTCCTTGTGGGCCCCCTGGCAGGCCTCTGATCCGTCAATTTTGCATCATGTTTTCTTACTATTATTTATAATGTTTTTATCCATAATAATGCTTTTTGGAGTAATTCTAATGCCTTTTCTCTCATAATTTACAAGGTACACACAAAGAGGGAGAATTTCGGTAGGTGGAAATCTGGACTTGGAAAAGCTACATCAGGCCACCTATTCTGCACAACTCCAAACAAGATGAAACTTCACGGAGATTTTTTTATCAAATATATGAAGAATATTGGAGCAAATAATAATAGAGGGGGCCCACGAGGTGCGCACAACCCACCTGGGCGCGCCAAGGAGCCCAGGTGCGCCCTGGTGGGTTGTGCTCACCCTGGCCAACCTCCATTGCCCATCTTCTGGTATATAGGTCATTTTGACCTAGAAAAAATAAGGAGAAGACTTCGAGACAGAGTGCCGCTGTCTCGAGGTGTGTAACATCCCAAAATTCTAAATTTTGGAATGTTATAATAAATAGATAGATTTGATTGATTATTTGATTGATTGACTGAAAGTGAGTGAATTCGAAACTTTTTTAAAGTTAAATGAGATGGAATAAAAGGACTTTCCCAAAACTTTCATTTTTATGCTCTCCGCGAATTCAAATACTTTCCATCACAAAACCCTGGAGAGAAGATGACGTGACTTCTGCCATTTATTTAAATGACAAGGGGTGTTGAAAATATTTGAATTTCATTTGGAAAATATTTCCACTTGTGAACTTTATGCAACTCAATGATTTTCATGAGAGAAGATAAAATGACTTCTTCAAAACATATGAAATATGAGTTGGGAGTTTCGAAGAATCAAATTCAAAGCCCTTTTGAATTTATTTTCAATTTGGAGTTATTTGAGTTTTATTCAAATTATTTTTCTCCAAAAATAAAATATTTGTAAAATAGGGTAACATGATTCCCTACAACAGAAAATTGGAGAGAAATAAATTTGAAATCATTTTGATATTTTTAAAATGATTTTTATTGGATTTTATTAGACTAGTAGCACTCTTTGAATTATTTGAATCTGTGTGAATTTTAGTTAATGCTATGAAAATGTTCATCTTGTAGAAAATCTTTTTCTGAAAATTTTGATATATAATATGCCTATATAAAGTTTTATTTCTATTTTCGTTTTTCAGTTTATCGCATTCTGTTTAAAAAAACTGCGCGCCTAAAACTAACTGTCGCCCACGTGCGGAATATAGTAGCTTCTGGCGCCCCATTGTTTTTTTCTCTCTCAAATAGGCCAGACCCAGTTAGCCTTTTTATTTTTTTATTATTTAAGGCCGAATTTTGTAAAAAAAACTGTAGCGTGCGGGCGGTCGTAGGCCTTTAGGCTCATCGCTTCTTTTCTTCTCTGTTTCGTATATTTTCGTCTACGTTTAGTCCCACATTGCCTAGCGTTTGACCTCTAAGCCTCTTTTCCACCAATAAATATAGACCCATAGAGCCTCCAAAAATCATCCGATTCGAGTTAAATCAATATTTTGGTTTGATTAGATTCATTTAAGAAAAATATATTTCTCTTCTCCGGCGCGACTTCTGGATATTATCTCTTCTCTCCAAAGTCGTCTTTTCTCTGCCTTATAAAGGCATCTTTCTTTGTTTTTTTCTTATATCTCCGTAGTTTATTATTTTTAGACTAATATGATAAAATAATTAGATTATCAATTAGTCTACGTATTTATACATTAGACCCTAGCCCATAACTATTTTTTCTTCCGTAAAACAGCTTGGCCCTGATTTTTCAAATAGCCATAACTTTTTACTCGTTTGCCCAAATCCAACGAAACCAACGCCCACTTCTTCGTTATGATCTCCTCTATCCAGTAATCCAACTCAAACATGTTTTTGAAAATTTTAAAATTTAAATTAGATCAGATTTGAATTCAAACTTCTTTTGATCATATCTTTTTATCCGTAAGTCCGTTTGAGTTGATTCTTTTTGCAAATCGAAGCTCTTGACCTAAATTTTCTGATAAGGCCAAATTCACATAATTTTGGTATTTTTATAAATTGTTTTATGTTGCAAGAGCTATTTGCTTGGTTTTGATGTTTTCTGAATCGACTTCTTCGATCTTTCTGGTCTTTTGAGTGATTGCTTATGTGTGGTTACTATTGCTTGATTACGATAGATTGACCGGAGTGTGACGAGTAGAGCTATCAAGATTTTTGAGTGCGAATCATCTTCATCAACATTGCAGGCAAGTTCACACTTTGATCATACCTCTTACTACCCAGTTTTATTTGCATTAGATCAAACCCCAAACATTGCATGATTAGGATCTAATTAAATTGTGGGATGGGAAGTAGTTGAGGTAGTACCTATTACCTGTTTATTATCAAACCCTTGGGAGTTACTACTACGTTATGCTTATAGTGCCATGCTATGCTCGTAGACGTGGATTGGGTTTTGAGAGTATCCATGACAGATGTGAGATTGTTAATTAATGGTTTACTTAAGGTGGCAACTTAAACACACATCTGGGTGGATTGAGGCACCTGGGTATTCCAGGACTTGCCTGTTTTTCTTTTGGACCGCCACCCAGGCTCAAAGGGATCATAAGATTATTCATACTAGAAACTTCCGTGTGCAGCCACAAGCCATTATGGGCTCTGGCATAGTTGATTAAGTCGTGCGAACTCTTACAGGGTAGACTAGCAGATATAGGGGAAAGTAGGTGTATCGTTCTATCCAACGTAAGGTGCTAGCGCTTCTGAAAGACTATGTCTCGGTCATCCGTTTCTCAAACATCATGTAGTGCGAGAAATCCAACTGAGGCGATCGAGTCTTGTGGGGAAAAGTGCGCAAACCTCTGCAGAGTGTACAAACTAATCATGATTAGCCGTGTCCCCGGTTATGGACATCTTGAGTATCTAGTTCTTGGATTATCCTGTTGATCTCATCATGTTACTTTAAATTAATTTTGTTGGGTTTAATTGATACTTAATTGGGATTGAGAATGCTGTCAACCATTCTCAATGTTTAACAACCACCATGATAGTTAAATAAATTTATTCCTTTGCAGTAGGGAAAAATTGGCTTTTCGCAAAAACGGTATAACCATAGAGCTTTTCCACCAACCATATATGCATGTAGTGATAGCCATTGTTCATCATTTTCTCTATGGTGTGAATTTGCCAGTACATTCAATGTACTAACCCGTTTCGGGCTGCAACGTCTCATGTTGCAGGTTTCTTACGACGAGTAAGTGATACGTTAGGGTTACAATTTCTACACTCAACTTTGCCGTTGGTGTTGATGGGAATCCACAACCTTGTTGCTTCCGCTATATTGGATTGAGGTAATAGTATTTACGTTACTTTATACATGTGATTTACCTCTGTTATAAATCCTTCGAGTACTGTGTGTGTCAGCATACCGATCCAGGGATGACACTTAAGTACAAAGACTTGATCCATTCGGGTCAGGTCTCTACAAGATGGTATCAGAGCACATGTTGACTGTAGGACGTGACCCTAGAAACTGGCAAGCACATAGCAAAGATTTTTCTCTACAACTTTCCCTTTCAAAAAGATTTTTACCTCTCTTCTCTTCTGAACTTATTCAAAAATTCCCTTTAGTGAGACCATACCCCTTTCCCCTTTTGACCATACGAAGATTCGACTGATGAGACCAATCCAAGAAGTACAAGATATCAGACAACTAAGACCACTTCAGAATGAAGAGTATTTTCCGTGCATCTAAATAATGGAATCTACAATGGTTGAAGACCAAAGACAAGTAGAATTTGAAGGCTCTGCAGAATTCCCAGATTTGTATGACCTAGGAAGGCTACCCTTATGGAACTTGGCAGACTATGGATGTTGTCAATGCCCGAGATCAGGGTGTGTTGGAGAAAGACCGGAGCATGGAGAGTTAAAAACTTGAAGTTTTATCAAGGAAAACCCTAAGGCAGGAGATATCAACTATGGAATGATAGCTCATGGGAATGACAAGAGCAGAAACATGGTTATCCATGATGTCATCGCCCGCTGATGCTATTGTCACCGTGCTGAGTTAAGGATGCATTTCTTCATAATGGATTTGATGGAAGAAGGCTGATGGAGCACCTATTAGTAAGATGAAGTTTTAACCTTAGCTAGTGTATCACTAGGATCTGGAGTGTTACATCAAGAAGTTTAAGGTGGAGCTCCATGAAGCCATATTAGACAAGGAAACATTTCGTGAAGAACTCAGGAACCAAAGGCTGAAAGTAGCCAAGCTGGAGGAGCTACAACCTCGAGATACCGGAGATTCGTTAAGAACTGAAGGACAGCAGGATCATGGTTCAGGTCGAGTTTGATGAAACCCAGATGTTTGGAATGCAACTCCAGAATATTAAAGGACGTCACGAGACACTTCGCATCAATAGAGTTGATCTGTCAAAAGAACTTAAGAAAGACAAGCATGATCGGAAGAAGCCATTGGAGGCATGAACAAGGCTTGAAGAGTTTGAAGAGTTGATGATTTATTGACCTTTAGAAAACCAAACCCCTGTTATATACCTACGTTACATGCGACGTTTGTGAGCTGTCATTTGTTTGATGTTTTTCGACAGCCACAATAAAATCTGTCTTTTCAAAACTTTTGTTTGCATTGTGTGTATCCCTCTCCCTCCCTCTTATCTCACCCCATAACCCATGGACCCAATAGATGATGAATGGAGATGAGCTCGTATTTGCTAAACCGATGAGTCAATTGGAGACGGACCGATGGATTCAGGACATGGAGGATCACATGAAGAAATAACCCTATAGTTGGAAATGATATGACCCAGCATGCTCTTCAATGCTTTGAAAGAGGTGCCGCTACTTGGTGGAGGATGTACCAAACCATGAATGGATGGCAAGGAGTAACCACTTGGAGAGAATTTAAGTTGACTCTGCCAAAGTCTCGGTTTGTGTCCCAGAAGTTGAAGCCTTATGGAAAGGATATGAAGAAATCTTGTGCATGCAAGATTTGTGGAGAAATAGGACACACCCATAAAGAACACAAGGATGAATGCCCTAATTGTGAAGGAAGTCACCCAGTTGAAGAATGCCCCACTAGGCAGATTACTTGTTTCTTGTGTGAAGGGATTACCCACTATCCTACTCAGTGTCACTTTTACCCCATGGTACGAAGGACCGTACAACAGAAGAAAGAAGTAAAGAAAGGAGCCCTTATGGAAATTTTAGAAGAACCCGTGATGAAGGAAGATGTGGAGGACACACCTAAAGAAGACCCGACTAAACCCTGCACTAAGTCTTGCTATTCATGTGGAGAAGAAGGACACATCTCCCAAAATTGTTTGAATGGGGATCTAGTAGAATTCCCGACAGAGGAAGTAGAATATGACCCACAGGAAATAGAAGCCCTGATTGGAATGGAAAAGTCCAGGAAGAGAAACCGATTGGAGCCCAGGAGGAACCTGAGTCATATCATCTGTTACAGGTGCAAAGAGTCAGGGCACTACCTCAACAATTGCCCAAAAAGGGAAACCTCGATACTTGTCAGAAGCAATATGTTTTAGTTGTAATGGAGCAGGGCACTTTGCCAGAGAATGCCCCAAGGAGAAGGAAACTTGTGCTAGATAGTTGAGTTTGAAACAAAAGAAATGGAGTAGTAGAAGTGAGAACATTTTATTTTCTATTGAGGTGTTGAGTTCAGGAATGTAATGGAAAAGCGAGAGATTGTAATCATTGGAGAAAGAATAAAGTTAGCATCGTTGGTACTGATATGGATTTTATGAGTTGTTACTCTATGAAGAAGAATTTTTGCCATTTTGAGGATATGAGAAATATGGTCTATGGAAGATTTGTGCATTTTAAGGGTGGTAGTACCCTGTAAGAACCGTTGGCCCCTGGAAAAGACAAGGATACTCCACTGAGTGGATTTTGGACAGAATGAATACGAGTTTTGTCTCGATATGTGTGATACCCCAAGAGTATGTGGGATGAAGTTGGAGACTGTCAGTTGTTTGGACCAAATGTGATCAAGGAGTCAGAAGAGAATGTTAAGTTGATTTGAGATAGACTGAAGGTAGCTCAGTCCAGGCAGAAGAGTTATGTAGACTCAAAAACTCAAGGAGGTAGTCTATGAAATTGGAGACATAGCATGTCTTCGCGTGTCCCCTATACGAGGAGTTAAATGGATTGGAGTTAAGGGAAAATTAGCCCCGAGATTTGTAGGACCATACCGAGTTATGGAGCGTATGGGAGAAGTGGCCAACAAGTTGGAGTCACCCGAAGGACTGTCAGGAGTTCATGGTGTGTTTCATGTTTCCCAGTTAAAGAAGTGCCATGCAGAGATGGCCAATAGTCCCCTGTAAGGACGCTTGACCCTGGAAAGGATAATGATGTTCCACGAAGTGAATATGGACTTCATAAGTATAAGTTTTTATCTCGGTATGTGGGATATCCCACGAGGATGAAGAGATAAATTACTATTGGATATAAAGGAGGTATGATGTTGGAAATATGGATCAATGAAAATTCCATGATGAGTCTGAGTAATCATGTCCTAGTTTGGTGCCAATAGAAGGAAGGAAGACAGTACAATTGGATGGATTAAAGAATACTAGGAAGTTGGAAGTTGGAATAATGATCAGTTGCCCGATGATAAGTTCAAGGACTACAAGTGATGAGATGGGCCATAACCCACAGGCCCCAAGACCTGCCAAGAAGCAAGCACATTCTTGCTGAAGGAAAAACCCTGGAAGAGGATATACCTTTGTCGACAGACGATTTTATAGGAGTAACGCAAAAACCTGAGAGTTGTGAAGAAACGTTAGATGTTTGTCTGGCTTGCAGAATCTATGGATATATCCGAACTTGGTTCGTCGACAAGAGAAATTCTGCAATGCTTGTGAGGATGACCGAGTGTTAGAATGCGATATTCGCTAAACCGTATACAAGGTAATGATTTGGGTGCGGGATGGATTGATCACCATACCGACTTACTCTTATTATTCGCCTTGCTATGTGGGATGGTAAATTTGAGTGACTTGCCTATAGTAAAGAGACGACGATCAAACCCCTGTTTAAACTTAGAATGGTATAAGTATTTTTCCCTTGTACACGGCAGTTGTTGCCAACCGTAGGTTATACGGTGAGGTTCAACCCAGACCCATTTCCTGCAGGAGAAACCATAAATTGTTGACCACCATGAGATATCGATAGTCGTTTAGTTTTGGCGCCAGACCCGTCAGCTAAAGAAGACCCAATCTCGGAATAACCTTACTAAGAGGAAAGGACAGAAGAATTGAGGAAAAGGTTATGCCACTACCGAAAGAGCCAGAGAAGGAATTATACAGAAGATCTGATAAGACGGCACTATCAAGAATAAGGATGGCGTATATGAGTTTTGATGGAACTGTAACGATGCTTCTAAGGGTGGTAGCACCCCAGACTCCCGGTGACGATCGATGGATTCGGAGAAGACCCCAAGCCCAACCTATTTCTTGCTAGCCTCTCCAAATCTCGAGGACGAGATCCATTTTAAGGGTGGTAGGTTTGTAACATCCCAAAATTCTAAATTTTGGAATGTTATAATAAATAGATAGATTTGATTGATTGACTGAAAGTGAGTGAATTCGAAACTTTTTGAAATTTAAATGAGAGGGAATAAAAGGACTTTCCCAAAACTTTCATTTTTATGCTCTCCGCGAATTCAAATACTTTCCATCACAAAACCCTGGAGAGAAGATGACATGACTTCTTCCATTTATTTAAATGACAAGGGGGTGTTGAAAATATTTGGATTTCATTTGGAAAATATTTCCACTTCTGAAACTTTATGCAACTCAATGATTTTCATGAGAGAAGATAAATTGACTTCTTCAAAACATATGAAATATGAGTTGGGAGTTTCGAAGAATCAAATTCAAAGCCCTTTTGAATTTATTTTCAATTTGGAGTTATTTGAGTTTTATTCAAATTATTTTTCTCCAAAAATAAAATATATGGAAAATAGGGTAACATGATTCCCTACAACAGAAAATTGGAGAGGAATAAATTTGAAATCATTTTGATATTTTTAAAATGATTTTTATTGGATTTTATTAGACCACTAGCACTCTTTGAATTATTTGAATTTGTGTGAATTTTAGTTAATGCTAGGAAAATGTTCATCTTGTAGAAAATCTTTTTCTGAAAATTTTGATATATAATATGCCTATATAAAGTTTTATTTCTATTTTCGTTTTTCAGTTTATCGCATTCTGTTTAAAAAACTGCGCGCGCCTGAAATTAACTGTCGCCCACGTGCGCAATATAGTAGCTTCTGACGCCCCATTGTTTTTTTCTCTCTCAAATGGGCCAGGCCCAGTTAGCCTTTTTATTTTTTTATTATTTAATGCCGAATTTTTAAAAAAAAACTGCACCGTGCGGGCGGCCAAAGGCCTTTAGGCCCATCGCTTCTTTTCTTCTTTGTTTCGTATATTTTCGTCTACGTTTAGTCCCACATTGCCTAGCCTTTGACCTCTAAGCCTCTTTTCCACCAATAAATATAGATCCATAGAGCCTCAAAAATCATCCGATTCGGGTTAAATCAATATTTTGGTTTGATTAGATTCATTTAAGAAAAATATATTTCTTTTCTCCGGCGCGACTTCTGGAAATTATCTCTTCTCTCCAAAGTCGTCGTTTCTCTGCCTTATAAAGGTATCTTTCTTTGTTTTTTTCTTATATCTCCGTAGTTTATTATTTTTAGACTAATATGATAAAATAATTAGATTATCAATTAGTCTACGTATTTATACATTAGACCCTAGCCCGTAGCTATTTTTTCTTCCGTAAAACAGCTTGGCCCTGATTTTTCAAATAGCCATAACTTTTTACTTGTTTGCCCAAATCCAACGAAACCAACGCCCACTTCTTCGTTATGATCTCCTCTATCCAGTAATCCAACTCAAACATGTTTTTGAAAATTTTAAAATTTGAATTAGATCAGATTTGAATTCAAACTTCTTTTGATCATATCTTTTTATCCGTAACTCCGTTTGAGTTGATTCTTTTTGCAAATCGAAGCTCTTGACCTAAATTTTCTGATAAGGCCAAATTCACATAATTTTGGTATTGTTAGAAATTGTTTTATGTTGCAAGAGCTATTTGCTTGGTTTTGATGTTTTCCGAATCGACTTCTTCAATCTTTCTGGTCTTTTGAGTGATTGCTTATGTGTGGTTACTATTGCTTGATTACGATAGATTGACCGGAGTGTGACGAGTAGAGCTATCAAGATTTTTGAGTGCGAATCATCTTCATCAACATTGTAGGCAAGTTCACACTTTGATCATACCTCTTACTACCCAGTTTTATTTGCATTAGATCAAACCCCAAACATTGCATGATTAGGATCTAATTAAATTATGGGATGGGAAGTAGTTGAGGTAGTACCTATTACCTGTTTATTATCAAACCCTTGGGAGTTACTACTACGTTATGCTTACAGTGCCATGCTATGCTCGTAGACGTGGATTGGGTTTTGAGAGTATCCATGACAGATGTGAGATTGTTAATTAATGGTTTACTTAAGGTGGCAACTTAAACACACATCTGGGTGGATTGAGGCACCTGGGTATTCCAGGACTTGCCTGCCTAGGCACCTGGGTATTTCAGGACTTGCCTGTTTTTCTTTTGGACCGTCACCCAGGCTCAAAGGGATCATAAGATTATTCATACTAGAAACTTCCGTGTGCAGGCACAAGCCATTATGGGCTCTGGCATAGTTGATTAAGTCATGCGAACTCTTACATGGTAGACTAGCAGATGTAGGGGAAAGTAGGTGTACCGGTCTATCCAACGTAAGGTGCTAGCGCTTCTGAAAGACTATGTCTCGGTCATCCGTTTCTCAAACATCATGTAGTGCGAGAAATCCAACGGAGGCGATCGAGTCTTGTGGGGAAAAGTGCGCAATCCTCTGCAGAGTGTACAAACTAATCATGATTAGCCGTGTCCCCGGTTATGTACATCTTGAGTATCTAGTTCTTGGATTATCCTGTTGATCTCATCATGTTACTTTAAATTAATTTTGTTGGGTTTAATTGATACTTAATTGGGATTGAGAATGCTGTCAACCATTCTCAATGTTTAACAACCACCATGATAGATAAATAAATTTATTCCTTTGCAGTAGGGAAAAATTGGCTTTTCGCAAAAACGGTATAACCATAGAGCTTTTCCACCAACCATATATGCATGTAGTGATAGCCATTGTTCATCATTTTCTCTATGGTGTGAATTTGCCAGTACATTCAATGTACTGACCCGTTTCGGGCTGCAACGTCTCATGTTGCAGGTTTCTTACGACGAGTAAGTGATACGTTAGGGTTACGATTTCTACACTCAACTTTGCCGTTGGTGTTGATGGGAATCCACAACCTTGTTGCTTCCGCTATATTGGATTGAGGTAATAGTATTTACGTTACTTTATACATGTGATTTACCTCTGTTATAAATCCTTCGAGTAATGTGTGTGTCAGCATACCGATCCAGGGATGACACTTAAGTACAGAGACTTGATCCATTCGGGTCAGGTCGCTACAAGGCGGAACTTCGGCAGGAGCACTTTTGCCCTTCGGCGGAGCGATTCTGCCGAGGGAACGTCCCTCCCTGAGGGGGAAATTATTGTCATCATCATCACCAACAACTCTCCCATCTTTGGGAGGGCAATCTCCATCAACATCTTCAACAACACCATCTCATCTCAAACCCTAGTTCATGTCTTGTGTTCAATCTTGTTACCGGAACTATATATTGGTTCTTGTGGGTGACTAGTAGTGTTAATTACATCTTGTAGTTGACTACTATATGGTTTATTTGGTGGAAGATCATATGTTCAGATACAATATGCTATTTAATACACCTCTGATCTTGAGCATGATTATCATTTGTGAGTAGTTATTTTTGTTCTTGAGGTCACGGGATAAATCATGTTGCAAGTAATCATGTGAACTTGATATGTGTTCGATATTTTGATAGTATGTATGTTGTGATTCCCTTAGTGGTGTCATGTGAACGCGGACTACATGACACTTCACCATATTTGGGCCCAAGGGAATGCATTGTGGAGTAGCAATTAGATGATGGGTTGCTAGAGTGACAGAAGCTTAAACCCCAGTTTATGCGCTATTCTATAAGGGGCCAATAGGACCCAAAAATTTAATGCTACGGTTAGAATTTATTCTTAATACTTTTCTTGTAGTTGCGGATGCTTGCGGGAGGGTTAATCATAAGTAGGAGGTTTGTTTAAGTAAGAACAACACCTAAGCACCGGTCCACCCACATATCAAATTATCAAAGTAGCAAACACAAATCGAACCAACATGGTTAAAGTGACTAGATGAAAATCCCGTGTACCCTCAAGAACGCTTTGCTTATCATAAGAGATCATTTTGGCCTATCATTTGCCTCAAAAGTATTAGGCTACCTTGCTGCAATTTTGTTACTACTATCATTACTTTCTCGTTACAAATTATCTTGCTATCAAACTACTCTGCTACTTACAATTTCAGCACTTACAGACATTACCTTGCTGAAAACCACTTGTCATTTCCTTCTGCTCCTCGTTGGGTTCGACACTCTTACTTATCGAAAAGAGCTACAATTGGTCCCCTATACTTGTGGGTCATCAAGGCTATTTTCTGGCGCCGTTACCGGGAAGTGAAGTGCCTTAGGTAAGTGGAATTTGGCAAGAAAACATTTATATAGTGTGCTGAAATTTACTATCACTTGTTACTATGGAAAACAATCCTTTGAGGGGTTTGTTCAGGGTATGTTCACCTCGATCGGAACCATAATTAGCTACCCCTTAACCCACTGCACCTACTGAATATATTGAATATTAAATTCCTTCGGGTATGATAGAACAACTGCTAGCTAATCCTTATGCAGGAGATGGAACCAAACATCCTGATATGCACTTGATATATGTGGAACAAATTTTGGATTGTTTAAGCTTGCAGGTTTACCCGGAGATGAATTTATGAAAAAGGTTTTCCCTTTATCTTTTAAGGGAAAATCATTGGCATGGTATAGGCTATGCAATGATATTGGATCTTGGAATTGGAATCGATTGAAATTGGAGTTTCACCAAAAAATTATCCTATGCATCTAGTTCATCGTGATCGGAATTACATATATAACTTTTGGCCTCGTGAAGGATAAAGTATCACTCTAGCTTGGGGAGGCTTAAGTCAATGTTATATTCATGCCCCAATCATGAGCTCTCAAGAGAAATTATTATTCAGAACTTTTATGCTCGACTTTCTCGTAATGATAAAACCGTGCTTGATACTTCTTGTGCTGGTTCTTTTATGAAGAAGACTATTGAATTCCGGTGGGATCTTTCGGAAAGAATTAAACGCAACTCTGAAGCTTGGGAATTCGATGAAGGTAAAGAGTCAGGTATTAAACTTAAGTATGATTGTGTTAAATCTTTTATGAATACCGATGATTTTCAAAAGTTTAGCACTAAATATGGACTTGACTCTGAGACAATAGCTTCCTTCTGTGAATCATTTGCTACTCATGGTGATCTCCCTAAAGAGAAATGGTTTAAATATCACCCACCTATTAAAGAAGAAGTTAAAGAACTCATACCATTTAAAGAAGAAATTATACTTTACAATGTTGATCCAGTTGTTTCTTCTGCTTATATTGAGAAAGCACCTTTCCCTGTTAGGATAAAGGAACATGCTAAAGTTACAACTATGGTTAACAAGAGTTACATTAGAACACCTAAACCTGATAAAAATTTAAAGTGGAACCTAGTATTGTTATGGTTAAAGATCTCTTGGAAGAAAATGTAGATGGGCATGTTATTTACTTATGTGAATAAGCTGCTAGAATTGCCAAACCTAATAAAAAGGATAAACATAGACCTATTGTTGGCATGCACATTGTCTCAGTTAAAATAGAAGATCACTGTTATCATGGTTTATGTGACATAGGTGCTAGTGTGAGTGGTATTCCTTATTCCTTATATCAAGAAATTATGAATGACATAGCACCCGCAGAGATAGAAGACATAGATGTTACTATTAAACTTGTTAATAGAGACATTATATCACCAATTGGGATTGTTAGAGATGTTGAAGTATTGTGTGGGAAAATAAAATACCCTACTGATTTTCTTGTTCTTGGTTCCCTAGAAGATGACTTTTGTCCCATTATCTTTGGTAGACCTTTCTTGAACACCGTTAATGCTAAAATAGATTGTGAGAAACAACCTGTCGGTGTTAGTTTTGGTGATGAGTCTCATGAGTTTAATTTCTCCAAGTTTAGTAGAAAGCTTCATGAAAAAGAATTGCCTAGTGAGGATGAAATAATTGGTCTTGCTTCTATTGTTGTACCACCTACTGATCCTTTAGAACAATACTTGCTAGACCATGAAAATGATTTACGTATGCATGAAAGAAATGAAATAGATAAGATTTTCTTTGAACAACGTCTCTGCTTAAACACAACTTGCCTATTAAAACTCTAGGAGGTCTGCTCCACCTAAAGGTGATCCTATGTTTGAATTAAAACAATTGCCAGACACTTTGAAATATGCTTATCTTGATGAAAAGAAGATATATCCTCTTATTATTATTGCTAACCTTTCAGAACATGAATAAGAAAGATTATTGGAAGTTCTAAGGAAGCACTGAGCTGCTATTGGATATACTCTTGATGATTTAAAGGTCATTAGTCCCACTCTATGTCAGCACAAAATTAATATGGAACCTGATGGTAAACCCGTTGTTGATCACCAACGTCGGTTAAATCCAAAAATGAAGGAAGTGGTAAGAACGGAAATATTAGAAAACTTCTGGAAGCAGGTATAATCTATCCTATAGCTTATAGTAGATGGGTAAGTGCTGTTTATTGTGTCCCTAAGAAAGGAGGTATAACTGTTGTTCCTAATGATAAGAATGAACTTATTCCGCAAAGAATTGTTACATGCTATAGAATGGTAATTGATTTTAGAAAATTAAACAAATCAACTGGAAAAGATCATTACCCTCTGCCTTTTATTGATCAAATGCGTGCAAGATTATCTAAGCACACACATTTTTGCTTCCTTGATGGATATTCTGGTTTTTCACAAATACATGTTTCTCAAGCTAATCAAGAAAAGACCACTTTTACTTGTCCCTTTGGAACTTATACTTATAGACGTATGCCTTTCGGTTTTTGTCATGCACCTACTATCTTTCAAAGATGTATGACTGCTATATTCTCTGACTTTTGTGAAAAGATTGTTGAGATTTTCATGGATGACCTCTCTGTTTATGAGAAGTCTTTTGACGATTGTTTAAGCAATCTTGATCGAGTTTTGCATCGATGTGAACAAACAAATCTTGTCTTGAATTGGGAGAAGTGCCACTTTATGGTTAATGAAGGTATTTTCTTGGGCCATAAAATTTCTAAAAGAGGTATTGAAGTGGACAAAGCTAAGGTTGAGGCAATTGATAAAATTTCTAGGCCACTTACAAGTCTTTTGCAAAAGGATATTCCTTTTGTTTTTTATGATGATTGTTTAGAACCATTTGAAACACTAAAGAAAGCCTTAATTTCCGCACCTATTGTTCAATGACCTGATTGGAACTTGCCTTTTGAAATTATGTGTGATCCTAGTGATTATGCTGTTGGTGCTGTTCTAGGACAAAGAGTTGATAAGAAATTGAATGTTATTCATTATGCTAGTAAAACTCTAGACAGTGCTCAAAGAAACTATGGAACTACTGAAAAAGAATTCTTAGCAGTGCTGTTTGCTTGTGATAAATTTAGACCTTACATTGTTGATTCAAAAGTAATTGTTCACACCGATCATGTTGCTATTAAATATCTTATGGAAAAGAAAGATGCTAAACCTAGACTTATTCGATGGGTTCTCTTGCTACAATAATTTGATTTACATATCACTGATAGAAAAGGAGCTGAGAACCCCATAGCTGATAACTTGTCTAGGCTTGAAAATGTGCCTGATGACCCACTACCTATTGATGATAGTTTTCCTGATGAGCATTTAGCTGCAATAAATTTTGCTCATAATACTCCTTGGTATGCTGACTATGCTAATTACATTGTTAACCACCTAGCTTTACTTACCAACAAAAGAAAAAAAATCTTCTATGATTTAAGAGATTACTTTTGGGATGAACACATCTTTATAAAGAAGGACTAGATCGTATTATTAGACATTGTGTACCTGAGCATGAACAGGGACAAATCCTACGGAAATGTCACTCCGAAGCTTATTGTAACGCCCCGAGACCGATGTGCCAGGTGTCTTCCTGTTATTCGCTGTTGTTGCCTTGTTGTTGCTTGCGTGTCATGCATTGCATGTCATGTCATCATGTGCATTGCATCATCATGTTTTCAAAACTTGCATCCGTCCCGGCCTCCTCGTTCTCTCCGTTGTCCGTTCTGAGCCCAGAAACACTTGCACGCGCCCGCGGCACGTCCGAAATATTATTTTATAAGTGGCCGGAAAAATGTTCTCGGAATGGGTTGAAAGTTGGCATGCGGTGTTGTTTTGTTGTCAGTAGACCGCCTGCCAAGTTTCATCGCATTCGGAGTCCGTTTGATGCCCCAACGGATAAATATAGCGGCAATAGTAGCCGGTCTAACGTCGGACGTTTTCGGTCTCCGGAAACAGTCGCTGGGCCTCCCTCTCACCTCTTTCTCTCAGCTCGAGACTGTCTACACAGCTCACTACCTACTGCCAGGTCCAACCTAACCTCTCTCGTCAGCCCGCACCCCCCCTCGCGTGCGTCCGAAAAGTTATCCCGAACCCGACCCGGACTGTCGTTACCGTTGGATCCGGATCATCCCCAAACGTCTACAAAACGTCACCGTTTTCTTATTTGGACTTCCTAGTTATTTTATTCGCGATCGTTCGATTGCGATCGGAGGGACGATATACCCCTAAGTCTAACCCACCTACTATATATAGCTAGAATAACCCTACACCAAATCCGAAATTTCTAGGGATCCATCCCACCGCCGCCACTCTCTTCATCGGATTCCACACCGAACCACTCCCGATCCAAAATTCCTCCCAGTCTCGTTTTCCCCAACGAGCCGATCACCACAGCCCCGCCTGGCCAACCCCTCGTCCCCGTAGGCCGTCCTCCGTCGTGCCCGATCTGGACGCCCACAGCTCTCGTGCGCTCCCCTGCCCGAGCAGCCTCCACGCCGATCCCATTGCCCTCCTCTCGTGATTCCGCGCACTGCCACAATCAGCAGCACCACTGGAGCTCCCCTCGCCGTCGGGAACCACCAGCAGCACCGGTCGCTGCCGTCCTGTTCGTATTCCAGCGAGGCGAGGAACCGAGCTCCATCCGCCGCAACACCCTGCACCGCCCTAAGACCGTCCTTGCTCCTTCCCATCTCCCCCGCAGCTTCCTCTCCTTCCTTCTCTCTCTCACGATATCTCTCTCTCTCTCTCTCATGGTGTTCGCAGGTAGCACCATCTCCTCCTGGCACCAAGCCGCAGCGTTGACGCCCATGGAGCTCCACCACCCCCCGGATCCGGTGCCCAAGGCCCGATCCGTCCGTTCCAGCCGCCATCGGACCGGCAAGTCCCTGCGCCTCCTCCGCCGGAGCAGCCCGTCCTGCAGTCCCCTGCCTTCATCGTGCCCTACTTCTGCTCCTCCCGCTCGTCTCTGTGCGCGAGGAGAACGAGCGAGGCAACCGCTCGCGTTGACCGCATCTCCCTCTTCGCTAGGCCCAGCGCCAGGCCTCCTGTATTTATTTTTTTGAACGGGCCGAGCCCATGGTAAGCCAGATCCAGCGCCCCGCCTTGCACTAATGGGCCAACCAGTTTTGGCCCAAATCCTTTTTTCCTTAGCTGCGATTTATCAATTTCCAGGGAATTGCACTTTTGCAGATCAGCCCCTAAACTTCATGCTTTTCATTACTCACTAACCATGCATCACATGGAAAAACTTTATATATGAAATATGCTTAGAATTTTGTCTAGTTTCATAATATGCAATGTTCACCCATGTTTAAAATGCTTAAAATGTTGTTTGACTAAATTTTGCTCCTATGCCATGTTAAAAATGATTTAATTCATAACTAAATAACCGTAGCTCCAAATTTAATAAACTTTATATGTAAATGGGGTAGAATTTTGCCTAGTTTAACATGGTGGCTTTACTTTGCATGTTTAATAACTCTAAAATTGTGTTTAGGGCAGAACCGTACCAAACCTAATATGTGCATATGAGGAGTTTCTGGACTTGTTGTCTTGTTGTTCCAGCCTATTTTAAACTTGACTAGATAGGTAGTTTTATTTTTCTTCACTCTCTTGCCATGTTTAACAACATTTAATATTGTTGGGTACACAAACAAGATCGAACCTAAACAAGTCATGTGGTGTTTCGTCAATATGCAACGGAGTTGCATATTGAGCTCCACTTAATTTAAGGGATTGCTTGTGCACTTTGCCACGCCATGCCCTCTTTAAACCGGACATGCATCATACTTGTTTGCGCATCATGCCATGTCTATGTGGTGGTTGTTTACTAGGTTGTTTGCTCTTTTCCGGTGTTACTTCTTCGGGTTGGTTCTGATAACGTCGTGTTTGTGAGGATCCGGTCGACTACGTCCGTTTGTCTTCTTCATGGACTCGTTCTTCTTCCTTGCGGGATCTCAGGCAAGATAATCATACCCTCGAAATCACTTCTATCTTTGCTTGCTAGTTGCTCGCTCTTTTGCTATGCCTATGCTGCGATACTTACCACTTGCTTATCATGCCTCCCATATTGTTGAACTAAGCCTCTAAGCCACCTTGTCCTAGCAAACCGTTGTTTGGCTATGTTACCGCTTTGCTCAGCCCCTCTTATAGCGTTGTTAGTTGCAGGTGAAGATTGAAGTTTGTTCCTTGTTGGAACATGGCAATGTTTTTCCTTGTTGGAACATGTTTAGTTGTTGGGATATCACAATATATCTTATTTAATTAATGCATCTATATACTTGGTAAAGGGTGGAAGGCTCGGCCTTATGCCTGGTGTTTTGTTCCACTCTTGCCGCCCTAGTTTCCGTCATATCGGTGTTATGTTCCTGGATTTTGCGTTCCTTACGCGGTTGGGTTATAATGGGAACCCCTTGACAGTTCGCCTTGAATAAAACTCCTCCAGCAAGGCCCAACCTTGGTTTTACCATTCGCCACCTAGCCTTTTTCCCTTGGGATTCGCGCATCCCGAGGGTCATCTTTATTTTAAACCCCCCTGGGCCAGTGCTTGTCTAAGTGTTGGTCCGAACAAGAGTCCTTTGCAGTGCCATCTCAGGGAAACTTGAGGGCTGGTTTTAGTTGTACGGAGCGCTCATCCGGTGTTGCCCTGAGAACGAGATATGTGCAGCTCCTATCAGGATGTCGGCGCATCGGGCGGTCTTGCTGGTCTTGTTTTACCTATCGAAATTTCTTGTAACCAGGATTCTGAGCCTGATCGGGTCTTCCCGCTCGAAGGTCTATTCCTTCGTTGACCGTGAGAGCTTGTCATGGGCTAAGTTGGGACACCCCTGCAGGGATTTGAACTTTCGAAAGCCGTGCCCGCGGTTGTGGGCAGATGGGAATTTGTTAATGTCCGGTTGTAGAAAACCTGAAGTTGACCTTAATTAAAATACATCAATCGCGTGTGTAACCGTGATGGTGTCTTTTCGACGGAGTCCGGGAAGTGAACACGGTGTTGGAGTTATGCTTGACGTAGGTTGATATAGGATCACTTCTTGATCATAATTTTATCGACCGTGCTTTGTCTTCTCTTCTCGCTCTCATTTGCGTATGTTAGCCACCATATATGCTAGTCGCTTGCTACCGCTCCACCTCTTACCTTTACCTTACCCATAAGCTTAAATAGTCTTGATCGCGAGGGTGTAAGATTGTTGAGTCCCTGTGACTCACAGATACTTCCAAAACCAGCTTGCAGGTGCCGATGAGACCGTGCAGATGATGCAACCAAGCTCAGGAGGAGCTCGATGAAGATCTTGTCCTTTGTGTTGTTACGTTCTAGTTGATCAGTAGTGGAGCCCAGTTGGGGTCGATCGGGGACCTTGTCGCATTTGGGGTTCTTCTTTTATTTTGGTTCCGTAGTCGGACCTTGATTGTATTTGGATGATGTAATGTTTTATTCATGTAATTGTGTGAAGTGGCGATTGTAAGCCAACTATGTATCTCTTTTCCCTTATGTATTACATGGGTTGTGTGAAGATTACCTCACTTGCGACATTGCTTTAAATGCGGTTATGCCTCTAAGTTGTGCTTCGACACGTGGGAGATATAGCCGCATCGAGAGCATTACAAGTTGGTAATCAGAGCCTTCCCCGACCTTAGGAGCCCCCACTGATTGATCATTTTTAGCAGCCGAGTTGTGTCTAGAGAAATGTTTTGAGTAATTTAGGAATTATATATCGGAGAGTTTAGGAATTCTTTTTACTCCTCAGTCCCTTCGTCGCTCTGGTGAGGCATCCTGACATAGAGTGTTGACTCTTCTCTTCTCAAATTTCACTAAAAAAAAATTTAGGATCAAGCGGGTATCTTGGAATCGTTCCGATGGTTTTGTGACGAGAACATTGTCTTGGTGCCTCCTGCCAGGGGTTTTGTGGCAGTGTCCCGGGAGTTGAGCTCCGAGGTGTTGTCGTCACAATTTTATCATTGCAGTTCTGGAATACCTGAGTTTAGTAAGCCGACATCGAAAATCTCTTTTATGCAGTTCGTTGGTGAGATAACCTCGATGCCACCCAGTACTGGGGCGGGAGTTTGGGAGTATTGCCATAACTCGTATAACAGATGCTTTTCGAAGGTTGAGGTAGATGATTTCCGAAGGTTTCTTGGTTATGTGTTGAAGGATGGATACAGCTGGATGTAGGATTTGCTAGTTTTGGGTGAGATATTATGCTTCCCCTGTATCACCAACACTTTATTGCATAACTGGGAAAGTTTCGGGAGTTTATAAGTGGGAATTCAAGTAGCTCTTAGGATATCTTTCCGACAGATGTATGATATGAAATTGGGGTTCGCGTCTAGTGGTCCGCCTATCCACGGTCGGTTTTGCAGTGGTCTCGTTGTGTCTTAAAGTGTCCTTGGCTATGCCGACTCGGGGACGCTTCGTATGTCATGTGCACTGCCTTGTACATGATGGTGCTGTACGATCGAGCCCGTGTAGGCCCCACCACGAAAACTTCGGACGAAATCTCTATCATGTGTTTGTTCCGGCTTATTTTGCAAGCCAATCCTTTGTTTTTGTTTGGAGTTGTGGTATTCGAGTTGCTTCAATGTCAAGTGTTGATTCCATACCTTCCCCAAATGGTGTTCTCATACTCCGATGTGAATACTAATCCTTCTTGATAATCGAGATTGTTATGCCAATCTTGTTCTACCGGGCTGTCTCTCCTCAAGTGGATCTGATCACTTCAACATTCACAGGATCAATTATCAGTTCTTCTCAATGTTGTTTTTTTCATCCATCTCCAAGTTGCCATTGTTTTTCCCGCCCTCCCTCCCTTGTTTTTTCTTTAAGGACTCAGATTTCTTAATCGAGTATCCATCTTATTGATGTGAAGCCTCTCCATTCTTTTCCTTCAATGTTCTTATCCGGTGATTCTCATGAAGATACTAACGAAGCTTCTAGTTCATCATTCTTCTTTCTTTTATCTTCTCCGGTGGTTTCAAGTCAAGCTTTGTTGATCTTACCCCTTTCCTGATTTCAATGCCTTCTCATACCGGTGTAGCTCATAACAATTCACTTCTCACTATTCATTTGTTCCGGCGTGCTCAAAGCTTTCTCAAATGGCTCGTCTTGTCATTCAAGATCTGTTCAACCTATTTCGAGGTTGTTATCCCATTCAAGCCATTTAATTCAACCGATGCAATCTCTCCTTCAAATCGTTCAGCGATGTTTCTTTGAGTGGGCCCTAACCCACAGGTCTTTTCCTAGGATCTTACCCGACTCTTCTAATTTTCCCGGAGTTATCCTCAAAATTTCCTTTCGAAGTTTGACGTAAGTATGATTTATCATCAGTTAAATGTCTTTCTCCAAGATCTTTCAAATTCATTTCATTGTTGATTCAACTTTTATATTCTTCTTTATTCCGGTGCCTCAATAATACTTGATGGTATTTCTTGTTGTCATTCTCAGTTTGGAAGACCAAAGAAGATTCTTCTTTCAACCTTGCTCCATTCTCTTCAAGATTCGTGATTCTAGCTTGTTGCCATCCTCTCATAATTGTTTTCGATTGTCAGAATTCTTTTCACCCATCCGGAGCATTCAAGAGTCTTCTCAGTTTGATTATCCGGAGTCCATCAATTTAGGTGTATTCATTCTCAGCCTTCAGTTGTCATTCTCCAATCTTACCGGTGCATCAAGTGTTCTCTAATCAGTTCGTGATCCCTTCGTTCTCATGTATCCAAATTCTCTCAAGCATCTCCGTTCATTTGCTAAATTCTTCCCGGTGCCTTCCTTATCTTTCTTTGTTCATTTTTAATTCTTACGGTGGTTCGCTCAAGATTCTTCTTCCTTCATTTATCATATCAATTTATTCGTTGTTTCAATTCTTATGGTGGTTCACTGAAGATCTTCCGAAGTTTGTGCTATATCTCTCTTAATCCTTTCTATGAGAATAAGCAATACGCCAAATCCGTTGATAGTCATCAATTTAATTGGTGAAGGATAAGCATAATGTAATTCTTATTCTTGTTTCATCGAGTTTATTCAATTCCTATTTTTCCGGAGTGGTTCATCATACTTGTTCTTGGTTTCAAGTTCTCGTCTTTCTTTCCCGGAGTTTCGAGCTCTCGCAATTATGTTATCACGGAGATCCATCTAAATCATTACAAGGTTTCACCTTGTGTTTCCAACTTCTCTCTATTTTCGTTATTCTTTTTGATTACCGGAGTTTCTTCATGGAGGCTATACATGGTGGTCCATCAACGATTTATATCCCTTCTCCAAGAGTTCGTTGAGATTTTTTTCTAAGAGCTCAAGCTTTCTTCATATTGTAATCCGGAGTGCTTTCTTTCTTCCGTATCATTGGAGGTGGTATTATGTCATTCTTGATAATTTGAATTCATGTTTCATGATTCACATGTTGTCATGAATGAGATATTTTAAATCCATCAATCTCGTCATTGGAGTTATCTTGGGTTATATTTCACCCAAAGCCTTCTCTAAGGTTTGTTGCTATTATGGTGCTTATAAATGACCCAAGTTCTTCTTTTATCCTCCCGGTGATATAGCTTTCTCGTCTCCTTGTTCTTATCAATCCAATTCTTTTCCCATGAGTGGCAGGTTTTTCACCTCATAATTTGAGATGTATTCCTTAAGACCATATCAAGCTTATTATTTTTTGATGTGGGTTTTCACAACAACTCCGTTCAACCCTTCTCCTAAAGATGCCTTTTCAAGCTCTTTTGTAGCAGAAGTTGGCATTGTCTTCTATATTCGTTTGTCTCAATTATCTTTATTCTATTCTTTCTCCTGGAGGTCTATTGATGTTGCTCTTCTCCACCCATCATCTTGTTTGTCTAAGATCATGTTCTTTTCATGATTGTCCATTTAACCGGAGTGTCGTGCCCTCTTTTCAAGTTCTATCACCTTATCAAGTTCTTATTCAATTACTTTATTTTCAACCGGAGTGCTGCCCGAATTTGGTCTTCCTTGATCCCCTTCCTTAACCGGAGTGGTTTCAATATATGTCTTGCCCTTCAACCTCAAGGTTTCCGCAATGCTCTTTGTCCCTCTTTTCTAACGGAGTGTTTTCAACTTCGTTCATCTCCGTTGTATTCTTTTCTCGAAATGGCTTGACCTTTGCAAGGTTCTGTGGTCTCACTCGTTTGTCAAAGGAGCAACTTAGTTTTACCTCTTCTTTTTTCTCTTCCGTTGTCCCTCCGGTGCCATTCTAGATCTCGGGACGAGATCCTCTCGTAGTGGTGGAGTGTTGTAACGCCCCGAGACCGATGTGCCAGGTGTCTTCCTGCTATTCGCTGTTGTTGCCATGTCATTGCTTGCGTGTCATGCATTGCATGTCATGTCATCATGTGCATTGCATCATCATGTTTTCAAAACTTGCATCCGTCCCGGCCTCCTCGTTCTCTCCGTTGTCCGTTCTGAGCCAAGACACACTTGCACGCGCCCGCGGCACGTCCGAAATATTATTTTATAAGTGGCCGGAAAAATGTTCTCGGAATGGGTTGAAAGTTGGCATGTGGTGTTGTTTTGTTGTCAGTAGACCGCCTGCCAAGTTTCATCGCATTCGGAGTCCGTTTGATGCCCCAACGGATAAATATAGCGGCAATAGTAGCCGGTCTAACGTCGGACGTTTTCGGTCTCCGGAAACAGTCGCTGGGCCTCCCTCTCTCCTCTTTCTCTCAGCTCGAGACCGTCTACACAGCTCACTACCTACCGCCAGGTCCAACCTAACCTCTCTCGTCAGCCCGCACCCCCCCCTCGCGCGCGTCCGAAAAGTTGTCCCGAACCCGACCCGGACCGTAGTTACCGTTGGATCCGGATCATCCCCAAACGTCTACAAAACGTCACCATTTTCTTATTTGGACTTCCTAGTTATTTTATTCCTGATCGTTCGATTGCGATCGGAGGGACGATATACCCCTAAGTCTAACCCACCTACTATATATAGCTAGTCTAACCCTAGACCAAATCCCAAATTTCTAGGGATCCATCCCACCGCCACCACTCTCTTCATCGGATTCCACACCGAACTACTCCCGATCCAAAATTCCTCCTAGTCTCGTTTTCCCCAACGAGCCGATCACCACAGCCCCACCTGACCAACCCCTCGTCCCCGTAGGCCTCCTTCATGCCCGATCTGGACGCCCGCAGCTCCCGTGCGCTCCCCTGCCCGAGCAGCCTCCATGCCGACCCCATCGCCCTCCTCCCGTGCTTCCGCGCGCTACCGCAATCAGCAGCACCACCGGAGCTCCCCTCGCTGTCGGGGACCACCAGCAGCGCCGGTCGCTGCCGTCCCGTTCGTATTCCAGCGAGGCGAGGAACCGACCTCCATCCGCCGCAGCACCCTCCACCGCCCTCAGACCGTCCTTGCTCCTTCCCGTCTCCCCCGCAGCTTCTTCTCCTTCCCTCTCTCTCTCACGATCTCTCTCTCTCTCATGGCGTTCGCAGGTAGAGCTATCTCCTCCCGGCACCAAGGCGCAGCGTCGCAGCCCATGGAGCTCCACCAGCCACCGGATCCGGTGCAACAAGGCCCGACCCGTCCTGCAGTCCCCTGCCTCCGTCGTGCCCTGCTTCTGCACCTCCCGCTCGTCTCTCTACGCGAGGAGAACGAGAAAGGCAACCGCTCGCGTTGATCGCATCTCCCTCTTCGCTAGGCCCAGCGCCAGGTCTCCTCTATTTTTTTTGAACGGGCCGAGCCCATGGTAAGCCAGATCCAGCGCCCCGCCTTGCACTAATGCGCCAGCCAATTTTGGCCCAGATCCTTTTTTTCCTTAGTTGCGATTTTATCAATTTCCAGGGAATTGCACTTTTGCAGATCAGCCCCTAAACTTCATGCTTTTCATTACTCACTAACCATGCATCACATGGAAAAACTTTATATATGAAATATGCTTAGAATTTTGTCTAGTTTCATAATATGCAACGTTCACCCATGTTTAAAAGGCTTAAAATGTTGTTTGACTAAATTTTGCTCCTATGCCATGTTAAAAATGATTTAATTCATAACTAAATAACCGTAGCTCCAAATTTAATAAACTTTATATGTAAATGGGGTAGAATTTTGCCTAGTTTAACATGGTGGCTTTACTTTGCATGTTTAATAACTCTAAATTTGTGTTTAGGGCAGAACAGTACCAAACCTAATATATGCATATGAGGAGTTTCCGGACTTGTTGTCTTGTTGTTCCAGCCTCTTTTAAACTTGACTAAATAGGTAGTTTTATTTTGCTTCACCCTCTTGCCATGTTTAACAACATTTAATATTGTTGGGTACATAAACGAGATCGAACCTAAACAAGTCATGTGGTGTTTCGTCAATATGCAACGGAGTTGCATATTGAGCTCCACTTAATTTGTAGGATTGCTTGTGCACTTTGCCATGCCATGCCCTCTTTAAACCGGACATGCATCATACTTGTTTGCGCATCATGCCATGTCTATGTGGTGGTTGTTTACTAGGTTTTTTGCTCTTTTCCGGTGTTACTTCTTTGGGTTGGTTCCGATAATGTCGCATTTGTGAGGATCCTGTCGACTACGTCCGTTTGTCTTCTTCATGGACTCGTTCTTCTACCTTGCGGGATCTCAGGCAAGATGATCATACCCTCGAAATCACTTCTATCTTTGCTTGCTAGTTGCTCGCTCTTTTGCTATGCCTATGCTGCGATACCTACCACTTGCTTATCAAGCCTCCCATATTGTTGAACCAAGCCTCTAAGCCACCTTGTCCTAGCAAACCGTTGTTTGGCTATGTTACCGCTTTGCTCAGCCCCTCTTATAGCGTTGTTAGTTGCAGGTGAAGATTGAAGTTTGTTCCTTGTTGGAACATGGCAATGTTGTTCCTTGTTCGAACATGTTTACTTGTTGGGATATCACAATATATCTTATTTAATTAATGCATCTATATACTTGGTAAAGGGTGGAAGGCTCGGCCTTATGCCTGGTGTTTTGTTCCACTCTTGCCGCCCTAGTTTCCGTCATATCGGTGTTATATTCCCGGATTTTGCGTTCCTTACGCGGTTGGGTTATAATGGGAACCCCTTGACAGTTTGCCTTGAATAAAACTCCTCCAGCACGGCCCAACCTTGGTTTTACCATTCGCCACCTAGACTTTTTCCCTTGGGAGTCGCGCATCCCGAGGGTCATCTTTATTTTAACCACCCCGGGCCAGTGCTTGTCTAAGTGTTGGTCCGAACTAGAGTCCTTTGCAGCGCCACCTTGGGGAAACTTGAGGGCTAGTTTTAGTTGTACGGAGCGCTCATCCGGTGTTGCCCTAAGAACGAGATATGTGCGGCTCCTATTAGGATGTCGGCGCATTGGGCGGTCTTCCTGGTCTTGTTTTACCTGTCGAAATGTCTTGTAACCGGGATTCCAAGCCTGATCGGGTCTTCCTGCTAGAAGGTCTATTCCTTCGTTGACCGTGAGAGCTTGTCATGGGCTAAGCTGGGACACCCCTGCAGGGATTTGAACTTTCGAAAGCTGTGCTCGCGGTTATGGGCATATGGGAATTTGTTAATGTCCGGTTGTAGAAAATCTAAAGTTGACCTTAATTAAAATACATCAATCACGTGTGTAACCGTGATGGTCTCTTTCCGGCGGAGTCCGGGAAGTGAACACGGTGTTGGAGTTATGCTTGACGTAGGTTGATATAGGATCACTTCTTGATCATACTTTTATCGACCGTGCTTTGCCTTCTCTTCCCGCTCTCATTTGCGTATGTTAGCCACCATATATGCTAGTCGCTTGCTGCCACTCCACCTCTTACCTTAACCTTACCCATAAGCTTAAATAGTCTTGATCGGGAGGGTGTAAGATTGCTGAGTCCCTGTGACTCACAAATACTTCCAAAACCAGCTTGCAGGTGCCGATGAGACCGTGCAGATGACGCAACCAAGCTCAGGAGGAGCTCGATGAAGATCTTGTCCTTTGTGTTGTTACGTTCTAGTTGATCAGTAGTGGAGCCCTGTTGGGGTCGATCGGGGACCTTGTCGCATTTGGGGTTCTTCTTTTATTTTGGTTCCATAGTCGGACCGTGATTGTATTTGGATGATGTAATGTTTTATTCATGTAATTGTGTGAAGTGGCGATTGTAAGCCAACTATGTATCTCTTTTCCCTTATGTATTACATGGGTTGTGTGAAGATTACCTCACTTGCGACATTGCTTTCAATGCGATTATGCCTCTAAGTCGTGCTTCGACACGTGGGAGATATAGCCTCATCGAGGGCGTTACACTTATGGAGGGTATCATGCTGGAGATAGAACTGCTCACAAGGTATTGCAATTTGGATTTTATTGGCCTACTCTCGTCAAGGATGCTCGTCAGTTTGTCTTATCTTGTGATGAATGTCAAAGAATAGGTAATATCGGCAAGCGTCAAGAAATGCCTATGAATTATTCATTTGCTGTTGAACCATTTGATGTTTGGGGATTTGATTACACAAGACCTTTTCCTTCCTCTAATGGGTATACAAATATTTTGGTTGCTGTTGATTATGTTACTAAATGGGTAGAAGCTATTCCAACCAGTAGTGCTGATCACAACACCTCTATTAAAATGCTTAAGGAAGTTATTTTCCCAAGGTTTGGAGTCCCTAGATATTTAATGATTGATGGTGGTTCACACATTATTCATGGTGCTTTTTGTAAAATGCTTGCCAAGTATGATGTTAACCATAGAATCGCATCACCTTATCATCCTCAGTCTAGTGGTCAAGTTGAACTTAGCAATAGAGAAATAAAATTAATTTTGCAAAAGACTGTCAATAAGTCTAGGAAGAATTGGTATAAGAAATTAGATGATGCACTATGGGCTTATAGAACAGCATATAAAAATCCTATGGGTATGTCTCCTTATAAAATGGTTTATGGAAAAGCTTGTCATCTGCCTCTTGAGTTAGAACATAAAGCAAAATGGGCCATCAAATAGCTCACCTATGATTTCAAACTTGCTGGTGAAAAGACGTTATTTGATATTAGCTCATTAGATGAATGGAGAACCCAAGCTTATGAAAAAGCAAAACTATTCAAGGAAAAAGTTAAAAGATGGCATGACAAAAGAATCCAAAAGCGTGAGTTTAAAGTCAGAGAATATGTTCTTTTGTACAACTCTCATTTCAGATTCTTTACAGGAAAACTCCTCTCAAAATGGGAAGGCCCATATGTTATCGAGGAGGTTTATCGGTCTGGAGCCATCAAGATAAATAATGCCGAAGGTACTAACCTGAAGGTTGTCAATGGGCAACGAATAAAACATTATATCTCAGGTACGCCTATTAATGTTGAAAGCAATATTATCCAAACTTTGACACCAAAAGAACACATAAAAGAGTCCTTCCGGAACACTCCAAAATCATGAAAATAAGGAGGTACGTGATACGGTAAGTAAATGGACTCCGAAAAATCCACAATTTTTTTTTGCAGTTTTAGAATATTTAAAAAAATAGGAAAATAAGAAACTTCCAGGAAGCGTACCTCGGTGGGCACAAGACACCAGGGCGAGCCAGGCAAGCCTGGCACGCCTAGGTTGGTCGTGCCCACCTGGGACACCTTCCGGACTCCGTTTTTCTTCCGTTTGCTTGTACCCCAAGATAAAAAATCTATATATACTCCCCGAACCTGTTGATCACCGTATCATGGAGAAATCCTCTATTTTCTTTTCCCTGCTGTTTTCTGTCACATACCATCTACCATGGCTGCTTCAAGCTCCTCCAAGGACAAGTTCTTCAAGAACGTCATCAACCCATATCTGCGGGAGGTGGTGCAGCACCCTCAGGTCACCTAGATGCATGAGGGGCTGCTTCACCTTCGCGATGTCCCATGTCCGAAGGGGACGGGAACCGTGGAGGCCAGACTTGAAGCTATGGAACAAGATGTCTTCCGGTGCAAGGGGATGGTGGAGCGTGTACTCAATGCCAATCACCTCATGATCACGGACCTCTCTCGTGATCTCAAGGTGGATGGCAAGCCCATGAAGGACATTGTCTTCACCCTCAACAAGCAAATCAACTTCCTCCAAAGCCAAATCCACGACCTCCAAAACCAAATCTTTGAATATAAGGCAAGGTTTAAAGATATGAGTTTGGCTGCTAGTTGCAGGACCACTGAGACTCACTCCTCCTCTTATAATGGTGGACCACTGCAATGGAAACTCGAGGACAAGAACTCTTCATCACCACCACCTTCTTCTTCATTGCCAAAAGAAAACTGAGTATCGAGTATGGGCACTCCCCTTGGCTTCCGCCAAGCTTGGGGGAGGTGCCCAGTATCGTATCATCCCACTATCTTTTTTGACTTTACTTATTTTTATTTCGATCTTTGCTATATATGAATAAAAGTTTAGTTTGATCCTTTCTTCTTCGAGAGTTTGCTTAGTGATCTATCCTTGTAATCGTGTGCAAGATATATAATAAAGTTTAGTTTGAGTTTTCGCGTTCTTTACTTTCTTGTTGCAATTAAAGGAAAAGTTATAAATAAAGAGAAAGTAAATAAATATAAGAAAGGAAATAAATCAAGAAGATCGTATACTAATCTTATGGTAGGTGATACACTACATAAGGAAAAGTATAAGTAGAAAATTTTAATAGAGATTGACAACATAGCATTAGTCAATGATGCAACTCATGAAAGAATTAATAAGGGAAGAGAAGATTCACATATAAATATACTATCCTAGAAATATTTTGTGATTGTGAGTTCTCATCAAAATATTATATGCCAAAATTGTTGGCGTTAGACAAGGAAGACAACTTAATGGTTTATGTTTATTTATATTCACATAGAAGTCATATTGTGATGGATCCTTTAACATGTGGTTCTTGCCCCCTATCTTTGTGAGCTAAAAATTCCGCACTAAGTAGAGATACTACTTGTGCATCCAAAAACCCTTAAACCCAAATCTTATTTTCAAGTGCCCACCATACCTACCTAGGGGTTGAGCATGATCCCTCAAGTAAGTTGTCATCGGTGCAAAAAGGCAATAAGAATAGCTTCTAAATGTGTGAGATCATTTAGTGTAAGAGAAAATTGAGTGTTGCACAAACTTGTGATGGTGAAGAATAAAAGCGACAAACTACATAATAAAGGTCGCTATCACAAGGGGCAATGCAACGTGACATTCTTTTGCACTAAGGGGTTGAGCATACAAACAAATAAGCGCATGGCAACCTCTGCTTTCCTCTACGAAGGGCCTATCTTTCACTTTTATGCAAAGAGTCAAAGTTTTCCTTCTATTCCTTTTTATTTTTCTCCCTTGGCAAGCATCATGTGGTGAGGAAATATTTAGGCACATATGTCCAGTTGAATATAGATAGCATGGGTTATTATTGTTGACATCACCCTTGAGGTGAATACATTAGGAGGCGAAACTATAAGCCCCTATCTTTCTATGTGTCTAGTTGAAACATTTTGCTCATGTGTACGTGGTGAGTGTTAGCAATCATAGAAGACTATATGATGGTTGAGTATGTGGACTTGCCTAAAGGCTCCAATACGTGACCCTTCCTGAAAAGATGATGAATTGTAGTTGCAAAGTTGACTGAGAACATAGTTTGTTGGTTTCTAATATAGTTTTTGCTTTATACTTTGATTGTGTGATGAATTGTCACTTATTCATGAGAAGTCTATGATAAAAGTTTTATGTTTAAATTTGTTGCTGTTATAATAATTCACACGATGCTTCTGTGTCCGTATTTTGTTTTTATCGACACCTCTCTCTCTCTCTGTCTCTCTCTCTGTAAGCATGTGGACATTACCTTGCTGAAAACCACTTGTCATTTCCTTGTGCTCCTCGTTGGGTTCGACACTCTTACTTATCGAAAAGAGCTACAATTGATCCCCTATACTTGTGGGTCATCAGCCTCCGACGCCCATATTATGCTATATGGTGTGTTTTGACATGGAAAAAAATAAGAAGGAAGCTTTCGGGACGAAGCGCCGCTGTCTCGAGGCGGAACTGTCGGTGTTCTGTTAACTGGGGTCCCCAGACTTGCCTGCCTGCGGCCTACGGCGTGGCTCAAAAGGGGGGCCCAGCACGGCCCATCTTCACCAACACAAACTCAAGACCCTCGCGAGGGGCCAAGCCTCGCGGGGTGGACGACGCGGAGCTTCCTCAGGCACGGCCTCATCAGGCTGGCTCGCGAGGAGGCGGAGAGATCATGGTGGGGTACCTCACGCGGTGCCCGTGACGCAAGCCATGACGACTTAGGGCGCCAGGCGGGTGCCAGCCCGCGCAACGTCCTTCTTTCCTCTTTGGTGCAAAGGGGGCAAGCGTAGTCGCGGAGTACCGAGGCATCAGGCAAAGGTTGCCATTTCAGTGCAACAAGACCAAGACCAGGAGGACTGTGAGACGGAGGTCACCATGGAGCCCTAGACGGTGTCATCACCAGAGCTTTGCGCAGACGAAGACTACTTTGTCAGGATTGCTGATACTTGCTGTCCCCTTTGAAATTAGCCTGCCATTGTTGGATCCCTTCCCGCTCCATATTTGGGAAGAGGACCAGGGCCACTATAAATAGGACCGGCCACCCAGATGGCAAGGGGTCGGCTGGTTGGGAGCAGAGAGAGAGAGAGAGAGAGAGAGAGAGAGAGAGAGAGAGGTGACTGAACTCCATCCAGCAGTTCATCCCCCCAGCCAAGAACAGACCCTCGCGAGGCTGTTCATCCTTGTATTGTTCATCATCATCAGGCCAAGAGGCAATGCACACACCACACACTGGAGTAGGGTATTACACCAGAACGGTGGCTCGAACCAGTATAAACCTTGTGTCTCTTGTGCTGTTCTTCCCATAGTTTAGATCTTAGCGTGGCGGTGGGGTGCAGGTAGATAGGAGGCGAAATCTCCGCACGCACCCCAGTGTTCGAACCTCAAGGGTCTGCCGGAAACCGAAACCCGACATTTGGCACGCCAGGTAGGGGTGCGCCGGAATTCTTCTTCCACCACCCCGTTCTCCTCCGACCATCACGCTCATGTCTGGCGTTCGTCGGGCCCGCGCGGAGCGCCGGGCCGCCCTCGCTTCCCGCGTCGCCCAGACGGCCCCTGTCGGCGGGCATCCTCGCCGTTCCCCGTCACGTGCCGTCAACGCCGCCACCGACCCGGCGGGGGACGAGCAGCAAGCATCGTCCTAGCATCCGTCCGTGCGGCAAGACGGCCGCACCGCAACTCCTTCGCTCACCCCAGCTGATTCTTCGTCCTGCACGCTCCGCGCGCCCATGGAGCCCCGCAACCTCTCCCCGCCTATCGCGCTACACCAACACCCCCGGTCGTCGCGGCCCTCCTAGGCAGCTCGCAGGCGCCGCCCACAAGTCACCACATCAAGCCGTTCATCCATCGGGTCAGCGCTGCTTCCACACGGCAGGGGGCTCCCCTGGATTAGGTGGCGCCCGAGACCGGCCTGACCTTCAGCTTGGAAGACCACCCCTCCAACTCGGCCAGCTCGGGTGCGCTCACCATGCTGTGCACCCCCACCATCTGCCAGGTGGCCGTCACCAGAACTCTCATCGATGGCGGTGCGGGCCTCAGTGTGCTCTCAGTCGAGGCCTTCAACCTCCTCTGCATACCCCTGGAACGGCTGCAGCCTAGCCGGCCCTTCTCAGGCGTTGGGGGCAGGTCGTCCAGCTCCTTGGGATAGATCCGGCTCCCAGTGACCTTCGGCACCTATGACAACTTCCGCACGGAGCTGGTCGGCTTCGACATCGCCCCCATCGGCCTCCCCTATAATGCCATCCTCGGCTACCCAGCGCGGGCCCAGTTCATGGCTGCAAAGCACACGGCGTACAACCTCATGAAGATGCCCGGGAGCAGCGGTGTCCTCACCGTGCACGGGGACACTGGGGACGCTCTGCGGGTGCTCAAGCTCGTCTTCAAGATAGCGGCGTCGGCGCAGCCCGCCGCCTTGGAGGCCCCCGAGCCCAAGGGGGCTGCGCCCGCCAAGAAGAAACGGTTGTTCACCCAAGACAAGGCAGAAACCAAGCAGATACCCGTCAATGAGGATGGGTCCACCAACGCCACTTTCACCATAGGCGCCCACCTCAAACCCGAGCAGGAGGAGGCCCTGGTCGGGTTCCTGCGTGCAAACAAGAAGGTATTCGCTTGGGAGCCAGACCAGTTGGCAGGGATCCCCAGGAGTGTAATCGAGCATCACCTAAACGTGTGCCCCAACGTGCGCCCTGTGAAGCAGAAGGCCAGGCGGTAGTCCACAGAAAAACAAGCCTTCATCGTCCAAGAGACCCGCAAATTAGAGGCCGCTGGGGTCATTCGCAAAGTCCGATACCCAGATTGGTTGGCCAACCCTGTCGTTGTGCCAAAGAAGGGGGGAAGGAACGCATGTGTGTCGACTTCACCAACTTCAACAAAGCGTGCCCGCAAGATCCGTTCCCGCTCCCCCGCATCGACCAGATCGTCATTCCACTGCGGAATGCAACTTGTTATGCTTCCTAGATGCCTTCTCTGGGTAACACCAGATCAAGATGGCGGTCGAAGACGTCGAGAAGACAGCCTTCCTAACCCCGTGTGGGGTGTACTGCTACACATGCATGCCGTTCGGGCTGCGTAACGCAGGGGCGACCTTTCAGTGGCTGATGCACATCACCTTGGGCCCGCAGCTCGGGAAGAATGTTGAAGCTTACGTCGATGACATTGTGGTAAAGTCTCGGGAGGCCAGAACCTTGATACAAGACTTGGAGGAAACCTTCGCGAGCCTCAACACAGTGAACCTACGGCACAACCCAGAGAAGTGCGTGTTCGGAGTCCCCTCGGCCAAACTCTTGGGTTTCCTCGTGTCCCACCGAGGCATCGAGGCTAACCCGGAGAAGGTCAAGGCAGTGGAAGACATGAGCCCACCAAAGACCCTCAGAGAAATGAAGAAGCTCACGAGGCGCGTGACCGCGCTAGGGCGCTTCATCTCCAAGTTGGGGGAGCGAGCGCTACCCTTCTTCCAGCTAATGAAGAAAAAGGGGCCCTTCGAATGGACTAAAGAGGCCGACAAGGCATTCCAGGATCTCAAGAGATACCTGACCAGTCCACCGGTCATGGTGGGTCTGCGCCCTCAAGAGCCCTTGGTGCTTTACCTCGCCGCCACTCCTTACTCCGCCAGCGCAGCCCTGGTGGCAGTCAGAGAGGAGCGTCGAATCAAAACCGCGGCGGCAGCCCGGGACAAGGCGGAACCGGTACAAGGAAGGTCCACAGAAACCGCCACAGCAGTTGAGGAGGATCAGCCGCCGCAGAGGGGCGCGCCAGAGGCGGAAGAGACCCCTCTCCCAGTTGGCCAGTCTCAGGAGGCCCCATTGTCTCAAGAAGCGCCATGGTCTCCAAAGGGAGCCACCAGCACTGACGCACTCCACCTCGTTGAGCACCCAGTGTACTTCGTCAGCACAGTGTTGCGGGATGCAAGGGCGCGGTACCCTATGCCTTAGAAACTCCTCCTCGCGCTACTGGTGGCCTCGCGCAAGCTGCGGCACTATTTTCAGGGTCACCCCATCAAGGTCGTCTCGTCATACCTCCTGGAGAGAGTGCACAGGAGCCCCAATTCAGCTAGGAGGGTCGCTGAGTGGAACATAGAGCTGCAAGCATTTCAGCTCGAATTCAGCACGACTAGAGTCATCAAGGGAGCAGCGTTGGTGGATTTTGTGGCAGAATGGACGGAGGCGCCAGGCCTCAAGGCCGACGAGGACCGGTCCCTGTCCCCGCGAAGCGAGGCGCCAGAAGGCTGGGTCATGTACTTCGATGGGGCGTTCTCCAGACACGGCGCTGGGGCTGGGGCGGTGCTTATATCGCCCACCCAGGACAAGCTCTATTACGCCGTGCAGCTTTGTTTCCAGCAAGGTGAAAAGGTCTCCAACAACATAGCGGATTATGAAGGTTTAATAGCGGGCTTGAAGGCCATAGCTGCCCTGGGGGTGAAACGCCTCACCATCAAGGGCGATTCGCAGCTCCTTGTCAACTTCTCCAACAAAGTGTACGAGCCGAAGGATGAGCACATGGAAGCCTACCTTGCGGAGGTCCGCAGGATGGAGAAGCAATTCTGGGGGTTGGAGTTGCAGCATGTGCCCCGTGGCACCAATCAGGAATCCGATGACATCGCCAAACGCGCGTCCAGGCGGTTACCTTAGGAGCCTGGCATTTTCGAGGAGCGGCTCTTCAAGCCTTCAGCCTTACCGTCATTATCAAACACGGCTCAGCCCCGGGAGGAGCTCCCCCAGCCACCTGCCTTAGGAGCTCCGGCTTGTGGCCCGGCCTCCGGAGCACGCCTGCTCCTGACGATGGAACCTCGGGAGGGATGTTGGATCACGGAGCTCCGGAGCTACTTAACGCAAGGGACCCTGCCGGAGAAGGAGGAGGAAGCAGAGCGAGTGGCACGCCAGGCAACGGCATACTGCATCAAAGATGGAGAGCTCTACTGGAAGCGACCAAACGATGTATCCTTGCGCTGCATCTCCAGGGAGCAAGGGAAGGAACTACTGGAAGATATACACGGCGGGGACTGTGGACATCATTCATCGTCACGGACCCTCGTCGGCAAGGCGTTCTGCAGTGGGTTTTATTGGCCCACCGCGCTCAATGACACCGTTGAACTAGTGAAAGCTTGTGAGGCCTGCCAGTTCCACGCCAAGCAGATCCATCAGCCGACAGGGGGCTTGCAGACTATCCCCCTTTCGTGGCCATTCTCAGTCTGGGGGCTCGACATCTTGGGTCCGTTTCCTCGGGCGCCAGGGGGCTACCGCTACCTTTACGTTGTTGTAGACAAGTTCACCAAGTGTGCTGAAGTGGAGGCTGTCCGCACCATTCCTGCGGGTTTCGTGGTCAAGTTCATCAAGGGCATCGTGAGCTGGTTCGGGGTGCCGAATCGCATCATCAAGGACAACGGTTCGTAGTTCACCAGTAACCTCTTCAATACATACTGTGCTAACCTTGGAACGTCGATATGCTATGCTTCAGTGGCGCACCCCCGAAGCAACGGCCAGGCCGAGCGAGCCAATGCGGAGGTCCTGAGGGGCCTCAAGACCAGGACGTTCAAGAAGAAGCTGGAGGCCTGCTGCATAGGTTGGTACGACGAGCTTCAGTCCGTATTGTGGTCCATCCACACAACCGCGACCAAGCCGATTGGGGAGACCCCGTTCTTCCTGGTCTATGGAGCCGAAGCGGTCCTCCCTCACGAGGTCAGACGTCGCTCCGCGCGGGTCCTGGTGTTCGACGAGGCGCAACAGGACGCCATGCGGGGGATGGACCTCGTGCTGGGGGAGGAACGTC